>OX421887.1:21643077-23033211 GCA_949128085.1 Cetonia aurata | reverse complement strand
GGAGGAACTGTAGACAAGTTGCTGAGAATTGGTAGATGAGTAAAACGCATTTTGCAATCTAATAAGTCCATATAATTTGAACCAACATCACTTGTGTTAACGTACTGCGGTGGTGATGGTTGGATATACTATGATGTCTTCACATGCAAAGATATTTTCATTAATTAGATAACAACCAGTTTTTATGGATCCAGATATGATATTCTTTCTATTAAAAGCTTCATCAAATCCAGATGCTATTGGATGTGCAACGTCTTAAATGGTGATGCCCTTTTCAGGGCTCCTAGCCATCCGTAAGTTGAATGATTCTGGTGAAGATATAAGTAGGAGGAATTTGAATTGAGCATTTTTTTCTTTATTTTAACTTCAAAATGAATGAATGAACCTGTGTCAAATCCAGATGACGATTAGTGTAGTGGTAGTTTTATATTAGAAAATTTAAATTCTAAAAAACACCAACAGTAAGAAATATCACTTGAAATGTAAAAAGTGGATAAGAAGATCCTTGATTAAATTCAGGTAAAGGATAGACATAGGTCTATCCCAGTGCTCGGCAAGGCGGTAGCCCGTACATTCTCTCGAAACATTGATAATACCCTTTTGTCAAAACGTTCGAAATACTCGTCTACATCAACTGATAAGATTATTTTTTTTATTGTCTTTGGAACTCTCTTTACAAAACTTTCAGGATACTTTGGATTATTTGTTGTTACTGAGTCCATAGTTTATGTAAGAATAAACTTACTAAACACATGACTTCAACCTTATACAACTGAATACTTTTCTACTCAAATATCACTCAGGTACTACTGATTTTTGTTGTAAAGTAGGTACACCCACGGACACCCAAGATGTCCGGTCTAAGTCACAGTGTGAGCGCAACGTTCCATGCACCTGAGTTACACGCGGCGTTTAGACTACGCATTAGACCGGACATTTTGGGTGTCCGTGAGTGTACCTTATATGCCAAAATACCGCATAACAAATTTCAACGGATTAGCATATTAATATGGGTTATCCCGGGAAATATCACACTTTTAATACAATGAATAAAGCAATTATTTTGTTTGAACTGCAAGTAATTAATAAGACAAATAACAGTTAACCTATAAGCCTGAATGCGTCCCAATTTACCCTAATGATGGTTAGGTGAAAAAGACCAATATTATCTCAAAACCGCACCGAAATAACCGTAATAAGCAGACAATGAGCTGATTACAGATATTTAATGAATACACAATGGAGTAGGTATAAGCAATAAGCCATTGAGAAAACATATAATAATGTTTATCTATAAATACCTAACGAACATCGTTAGCCAATTACTAATTACTAACTTACAATTACAAAGAATTGGGATTATCCTTTTGGCGTTTTTGCAATAAAGATATTCTAAAAAAAAATCCATTAAAAATTGAAAGTTTTTTGTTTACTATGGCGTACTACTTGGATCATCTATCCAAAAATTGAGGTAGTATGGGAATGGTAACAGATGATTTACAAAAATGTTGGTGATCGTACCGAAACGGTTACTTCGTCAAAAAAAATTTTGTTTTTCAATCAAAGGAAAACTGAACTTATTATTTTTTTTTTCTGATAGCCTCCAAAAAAAAACTGCATCTTTTCAAACGTGCGATAAAAGTAAAGAAAAGTTGGTTTTTATTTTTTTACTCGAAGACCGTATTCAGAGCGGAACATTTAGCTGTGCGCCACTTCTGTCGCAATTTTAAACCAAAAATCCCTGGGGCCGGTAACACATATTTACCCGGCTATGACCTTTTACCGAAACTTCTCTTCCCATGTTAGATATGTTGGAAAAAGCAGGCAAAACAAAGATTACATGATTAATAAATGATGATAAAATTACTGTAATTTTTTACAATGTACAAGTTATTTACGTAATGGTTTTTTGACATCTGTGCATTATTGTTGTTGATGGTTGGAACAGTCACAAGCAGAACCTGAAAGGCAATCTCCCATGCAGAGAATTGAATTAGTTATAACCTTCGCGCCGTCTTAGCAGTCGCCATTATACAACACAGACTTCTCAATAGACGAAGTAAGTTAGCGCCAATTAAACACTATATCTTCGGTGCTAACAGAATTTCCCATCTATCCCGTTTAATCCGAATATAATTACGTTCAGCAGGCGACTCAGTCGGTAATCGTAGGCGGGCTCACTACAGCGCCCGTGCTTCTCCGTAATTTCGTTGGAGAGCGGCCGGCGCCTCCGCCATCTGCACCGGATCCGGACCCCCACATAATTGGATGAAAGTGTAGACTTTAGAATTGCATCCTCGACAAATTCGATACACTGCCACGCCGCTCTCTGCTATCGGTTGTCCGGGACGCTCCTTATAATTGCCAGATGGGGGCACGTAGTGGGAGCGAACTCTATCTCCGCTGCGATGGGAAGTTTTAAGGGAGTTTTCTTAATGCTATTGTGTGCTACGTGTTCGCAGAAATTACTCTTACGTGTCACCTATTATTTCTTTATGCAGTTACTTATGATATTTTGTTGAGTGTGTTAAATTTAAATACTTAGTTTGAAAATGAAATAAGGATAAGGAGCAAGAGAGATAGACCAATGAAATTATTATTAGTTGGTTTTCTAAAGAATTGTTGTAAATTTTACGTTTTGCTTTTCTTTTTCTTACCTCAATACTAGGGCACCTCAGTACAGCATTGCTGTTACAGCTCCATATAACTCTTTGTAGGTGTAGGTATTGGTTTAGTTCCTGCAAACATTTAGATATACCATGCTTTAGATTTCGTCGCAATTACAAGGTGGGCGAGTCTTGTAAATGCTTAGTAAACCTTCAGAGATCTTTTTGATGTAAAACCCATTCTCTATAAAGTGGATATCCATCATCAAACGAGTTTAAACTACCCAAGATCCACGCTATGGAAAAATCTAAAAGAAGTTTTAAAAGCGACGTTGAAACAGTCTTTTAATAGAACTGCAAACTTTAGTGTCGTGAGGGCGCCAATATTGAAACAACATCCTGAGGTTTCTTCTAGACGACAAAAAGATAATTATTTAGCCGAAACTTTGATCAATGCAGGCCATACAAAGCAAAACATAAAGAGATACAATACTTGCTACATTATAAGCATTTGAAGAACTACCACTCACTCAGAAAAGAAAAGTTGCTACCTGCTGCACTTTATTAAAGCAGGTAAGCGAGGACAGTTCCAGGTCCAAATTCCATAAGAAATTATATAGAAGTTTGAAGGTAGATTTTCCCACCACTTCTGCTTCACGTGGCCACGTCAGTTCTCGCTTCAAGAAGTGCAAAATTTGAATATCAAGGAGCTCGGGTCCTCATGGGTGCCTTAACATCAATCCTACAGATGACGCCCCAATCTTAGTACGGATGCCATCCAAATGCTCTCTGTATATGTATATCATATCCAATATCATTTAAAAAAATAGTTTTGGACAAAATTGTTACTACTTGAATGGAGAAAACAAAAAAACGCATTCTTTTCTATGAAAGTAATGTTCACTAAGCAGTCAAGATTAAAAATTTTCTGTAAAATTTATTTATTCCTGTCGCATATAGTTCATTGTAACAGCAACTGTCTGAAACCTGCTATTTTTTAATTTTTTTAAATATGTTTTAAAAAATTTGCATACGGCCTCAGAATTGAATTCTAAGCAACTTTTTCCAATAACTTTTTTAGATATCAGGTCATTTAACCTCAGTTTTTGCCGATTCATGGCACATTTTTTAAATTTCCCGCCCCACTAGGGATCAAGTGACGGCTGTCACAATAAATTTCGGGGTTCTTGGAAATGCTGAACCTATCCCCCGAAAAAGATTTTACGCGTTTACTTCTCTTTTTGTGTAATCCCATAATTGCAATTACATAAATCTTCAACAACTATAATCTATATTCTTTCTAGGTGCACAGTGAACCTCAAATTTCTTGATAATAGCATCGTATTTTAATTTCTGCTCTCCCTTTACATAGGCAACAGTAGGTATCATATAGATGTGAGTTTCCATCACGAATTGTTGAAAATAACACTGCTATTTTCTTCTTGTTTGGGTTTGTTTACCGTTCTAGTAGCGTCTAGAAATACTTTAAATATCCGGTAGAACTTCTGCCAACTCTTCATGTTATTTGTTTCAAAGAATTCAAATTATTATTATTCTGCACTATGTTAAAATATATTCAATAATATAATAATCTTAATTAAAATACTCTTTATTGTTTACATAAAATAACCTATATTCTAAACTAAATCTGTCAACATGCTGTCAAACATTAAGAACTGTCAAAACCAAGTAAGGCAAAGAAGTGTATTTTCCATCCCCCTTCATCGGCGAATTAGTTTAGTGGCTATTGTTTAATTATACCAGGAGCCTACTTTTCTATGAAACTGAATACAATTTTAACCCATATACCATCACCTTTTATGATACATCCAACATTTTTAATCTACAGAGATATAACGGTTAATTCGAATACCAAGTACCTACCTATTTGATATAATTGGGATCACTAAGAATTTCTCTTTCAAATTTAGGCTGGGGGCCCATGAGGTTGCATTTAAAAAAAACTAACAAACCATGTGTCTTCAGACCCAGAAAATTAGGCAAAATCCAAATATGCAAAAATATACAGGTTGTTCCAAATCTTAAATTTGTTTTTATCTTCGGTAAAACCGTATACAGTAAAAGTTACATTTCATATTTTATAAAAAAAATATCCATAAATAAAAAAATTATGGGCAGGGACCTATGAACTGGGGTACCCGGTACGTTTTATTTTATTACACCATGGTGTAACCATAACAGTTCAAATAAAATGTGAGAAACATATTACTTATTTAACTTGACAATTTGCCGCTGTACTTCCATCGTTGACACTTCATGGCAATTGCAACGTTGTTTACTGCAGTTTTAATGTATAAGCGAAAGCAAAATAATGCATGAAAAGCAAATGTCTAAAGCAAACACCGATCTCACATCTCTCGCATTTTGTATAGCTTAGGTTTACTAGTTCGTCACGGTTATAGTATTGTGCCCATGTAAACTCGTTTTATAGCAAAATGTGTTATAACCTTATAACTTTATATTACTGGTAGTAAGCACATAGACCGTAAATATATATAAATTTATTGCAAAAATCCCAAAAAAGATTGAAGAAAATAAAAAGCTAGGATTTGCCTTCGTTATCTCTCTTACTATTTCTTTTACATTTTCAATAACACACCGAGACCGTAACGCAGGCGACGAGCTAGCTAAACTTTATGAACCTTTCTATCCCCAGACGTTGATCTTAAACTAAGCGGATCCCCTTAAAAAGCGCTTTGTTTCAATATCGGCGCCTCCGTGAAAGTCACGTCCTGACGTTCCCCGCACGGAGGACAAGACTATTTCCTCCTTCCGACACGGCGATAGGCCAAATGTAAAAGTATCACGTCCCTGGCCGCCAGATAAATAAGGCGCATCAATCCCAGAAAACTGCATCGCCGTTGTTCTAGCATTTCGGCGAAGTTTCTCCATTACCGGAATCGCAAATCTCGCGATTTAGTCCCGCACGGATAAACGACTTGCAAAATTGGTCAATATCGCTGAGAATTTGTATTTTATTTCTTTCTACTGGAGCGAAAATCCAGACTCTCTGTGACGGGTGTGAATTTAGTAGTTTGATAAGAAGACGCCCGGGAAGAAAAATGTTGGATGCAATTTTTATGGAGGTCGTGAATCTTTATTTGTTACTGCTGTAAATTGGAAATCTAATACGGTAAAGCGTCCTGGTTTCGAATACATTTCGTTTATTGTTTTTAGTGGTCGTTCTGACTCATTTTCGGTTATATATCTTTTTCTTTAAACGAATTTCCGGAGAGTACTGGCTTATTTTTTTTAAGAGAATATGTTATTCTTTACTACTATTTTATTGCATTTCGAACCAAGCCACTAAGTTGAGTATTTGCGCTAATTAATTGGTTGAACCACAAAAAGTATGCAATCCGTTGCCATTCGCAGACTTATAGCAGATGCATGGGAAGTAATCATAGACATGCTATTAACACTACTGAAAAGTATGCAATCAATCAATCAATACATAAGGTGAAAGAATGCGAAACTGACGAGCCTTGGTAAGGTTAAATTTGTGTCTACCAATAGCGCTTGATTGCATACTTTTCATTAGTATTAATAGCATGTCTGTGATTACTTCCCATGTATCTGCTATAGGTTCATGTTTGCAAACTTAATTTTGTTGATGTTTGCATAAGCTAAACTCTACAGTTAACTCTTAACCTATTTTTTCCAAAAAAGAAAATGCATTGTACATCGGAATCCCGACTATAAGCTCCTATCAAATTAAAATTCCAGCTCGCTTACTCCAGAAAATGTCGCAGTAAGTCTCCTGTCGTTTATTCTCACAGAATCGCGTAAATTACCCTCAGACAATCGTCAGTGAGCTCTGGCGACGTGACTCACGTACTATTGCACTCTCGGCCGTCATTATCTGTAGAAAGAGGCACACTTCGTCCTCCACGGAGTAATACCCTTATTTATAATCCCTGTGTGTCCGCGCACTTTTCAGAATATCCGCTTTTTCTTGACGCCTCTTCGTCGACATTTCGCGCGGAAGAGTAATATATCTCCTAGACGAGGAATGAATAGAGCCGTCTCCTGGAGAAAGTGGTGATTATTAACTCTTGTGGACGTCATCTGGCGGCGAGATTTGGCAGGTCCTGTAGGGACATAATTCTTTAGGAAGTTCATTGAGTCAATTTGTTTGGATTAAGTAAGGCTAAGAAAGTAAGTGAAAAACGACCAAAAATATTGTCATCCTACTATATAATATAAAAAGAATTATGGAGAAATGGGATTTGGAATATTTGACTTGACTAAAGCTACTATTTTGTTATTGTAGATCATTTTTTATAATAAATACTACATTGAATAAAGCTATAAAAATACCGAATAAACTTAACGACCAAATAATCTGGAAGTCATTCATCGGGACCGTGGCAGCTAAATTCTATCAAATCTAAGTGCTACATCTCACCATTTAAAGTTTCATACATGAAACGGCTCCAAGATATGGTCGCTGTAAATATGTACCTGGCAACATAGCTCATTGTGTACGCCTTGCTTCTATATGTGAAAACATTAAAAACTGTTGTCGATGGAATTATTAAATTAGTGTTTGGAAACGTAAAACGAGAAAAACGATGTATTACATTGCAAAACTCAGAAAATATTGTGCATAAAATATGTACCTGCTTGAATTTGTTGAATCGATTGGCTTTACCCCTGTATTCTACCAAGTAATATGATAGCATAAGGGCAATAATTATACCGGAAATTGCAGAGCAATACATTGACACTCTATCAATAGGCAAATTCAGAAATAACAATAAAATTCGTCCTACTTGCGAATAAGTTCATTTTTTACTTTTGCAGCTACTAGTTTTGATGATTACTACTATAGCTAAAACAGACGTTACTTGGAAACTCGATATTGACTGGACATCGGGACCCAAACAATTAGTAGATTTTTCATATGGTTCCTGTTGTACTTCGCATCGTGAACACGGTTCAATAGTTCCTCTCTCGTTAATACAGGTGTAGAGTACACTTGCTCTTTTATGCGACCCCACAGGTAAAAGTCCAACGGCGTCAAATCGGGTGATCTGAGTGGCCAGTTCCAGGGTCCCTGGGGACCAATCCACCAGAAGTGTTTATTACCAGTCGAAAATGGGCAAAAGATACTGTGTTGCAAATAACGCTACATCTTTCAAAATTTTCAAAAAAATCAAGATATCTAAGTAGCAGTTGAAAATAGGTATAGGGAAACCTATTAGAACTCATCATAAAAGTTTCTCAGGAATTTAAAAATGAAATAATATACAGGGTGTTCTATTTAAAATAAGAAAGTTTATGGCGACTTCAGGTATAACCGGAAGTGGTAAGACCCTGAAAATATTTTAAAATGAAAGAGAATCTTGAATAGCCCCGGATTCCAAAAATTCAGAGTTCCAGATTTTTGCTAACCTCGGAAACTTCTAACGAACGGCTACCGTGGGCAACCCTGTATACTTACATACCTCACATGCCGAGATCCACTACCATGGAACCATAAGTTCCATGATCTTAGTATGTTCCTACTCACACTGCTTTCTTTGGTATTTCACCAATCACTTTCTATATCGTATACTCGGGTTAAAAGGCTCTTTGTTTTGCATCTTCCTTGCATTCTCGGTCGCACTATGTCCGTCTATGTTTATCTATTTTTTTTTGCTGTTATTGGATGGTAAACTGAATCTTAATATTCGACTTTATAAATCGTGTTCTTAATTAAAAATTTTAAGCACCTACAAACCTAAATAAGATGCTAAAAAGTTAAGAATCCATTATTGTATAGCAACATTGGCGTAAGAGATCTTTAATCACACCTTCGTAGTAACGAACACAAACGAAAATCGGTAAAGAGTTACTGGACGACATAAAATCTTGATATATAAAATTCCAACCGTACGTACCTATTCATGTACGAGCCCAGGTTTTATGGTTAACGACCGTTATTTAAGAACACGCGATAACATGAAATTTAAATGTAATTTACTTTAAGGAACGTAAAACGTACAGGCGAACGATTCCGCCGGAAAAAGGCATTACTGGTCCTCTTGCGCGATAAAAGCAGGTCCTCTGCAGTTGCGGAGGTGGTTAAGCAATTCTCGCCATCGGAAAGAGATTGCGTCGGAGTTAGGTAAAGATCGCAGCGAACGTAATTTTGATTGAAGAGTACGAATAATGTTAGAATTCTGCATTTTTCAGTCGGCGGAAAAAAGAGGGCAAAGATTTAATGGAAAGGGAGAACGCCGGCGCCGTTAAGACTAAAGTATGACGGTAATAAAAAGAATTAAGAAAAACGGAAAGGAACTCTTTGATTAAACTCTGATCTCTTTTAAAAAGTGATTGCGTTATAACTCGAAGAAATTTTAGTTCGAAGAACTGAGTCTACCTTATAGTATGATGAATTCTATTGTCTGTGGGCTGTTTAATAAGGAGACCATATTTATACCTACAGAATATTTTGAAATAAAAATATACTTTGCCTGCAAAACATGTCCAGTTTTTAACATTTTCAGTGCGAATTTTATTTTCTCATTTATCCAATGTTGAAGTATGTATGTATATATGCAATAACATCCGCACTAAAATTGCTAATGCAACGTCCAATCTTATACACTACATTGACACACGTCGATTTTAGTTTTGCAAAAAGCACAAGCTGACGAAGGAAATATTTCTTTTCGTTTCTTGTTTTCTAGCTATAACGTTATCATTCCTTCTTTGACATAGCAATGGCACTTTTTCTAACAGAAACAAATTCTCTGGTTTTTACTGAATTAGATGATGCATACCTGTCCTCTTCCATTTTCTTACCATTCAACAAGTACAAGGTGTTTTTTAAGAAAGCAGAAATACCTAAAATCAACAATGGTTATTTTTGACCAAAATAATTTTAATATCTAGAACGGATATAAAAGCACTTCTAACAATTGATTAAAACATGCCCGCTTAAAGATTTGACAATCACTGGCAGGTGCTTAAACATTTTCGAGGAATTGTTCACTTATTTCCAAACTGATATTTTCTATTGTGCCTTGGAAGACCTGAAATCATTTAGTTGGTAGATCTAAGCACATCATTTCTTCTCATCTCTTTCACAAGAAATCTACTAGACGTAGATGAGGTGAACTATCTGACAACTCAAATCGGACTAGAGGTTATCAGTCCCAAATTATCTAAAAATCCATCCAAAGTACCAGCTATTACAAAATTTTTAAAATGGCACATGTTAAACAATTTGAGATACTGTTATTACTTCAATTAAATCTTAAAATTTAAGATTATTTCTGCTTAAAATAATAATTGTTTTCTTTCTGCATTTTGTTTTCGACACCCTGAATCTTATGAACCTTAGGAAAGTGAAAATCAAATATAATCGCATTCAGAAAAGAGCATAAAATTTATGGTCATCATTAACTCTGGCATGATTCGGTAAAACACACTTTTTTGCATGTATCAAGTCAAGAGAATTTCCCAGTACCCGAGTGTTTTCCATTTTGCCCAAATGTTAGTTTTCTATTCAGCAAGTGTTACACCAATGGCAGGTTCTGGTTTCCCACTGTGGTTCCCTTGCTGCGCGTCTGCTTCTTTATTTCCATGAATGAGGCGAGGTCTGTTTCCCAGATTATAGATAGATCATTAGCTGTTATCAATAGGTATATTTAAGATATTCCAAAACAATTTCGTACATTTATGCACAAGTGCTTTTATCATCGCCTGGGTTCAACAAAATTTCATTTGATTTATGTCTGATATCTTGTTACTATCTGCTTAAAACACTTGTCCCAATGGCATAGATTTCGTCCTGAAAAATCGTGTGGTTTTGTTGCACTCCATTTCCTCATTGTTTGGAAGTCAGGTAGTTCTCAACGCTGCAAGCCAATCATGTCACTATAACATGAGACGTAGAAACGTACGCTAAGCTGACTTGGTTCCCAAAAATTCATATCAAACGCTAAGATGTTTGATATTAGGAATCTATATGCATTTTTTCTTCCTTTGAGAAACATCTACTATATAAGTGAGCATTTGTTCCATCAATTTCACTGTCTAGAATCTTCTATGGTGGTTAAATAATATAATATAAATTTTAATTCACTACACTTCAAAATACATTGTATAGAGATGGAAAACGAATTTAACTGAACCGTTAAAACAAAACACCAAAATACCGCTCACAGACGGCAAAATAATCACCACAGTTTCCACAACTTCCTCATTTTTATTGCGGTTTCAGGGAGCAATTACACCGAACGATAGAAATTTTATTTCGAAACGCCCTGGTCTTATCCTCACAACCGAACAATAGCAATAACATTAAAGCTCTTAAACTACACATAATCCCGAATATTGATAGTACGGCAATTTTATTGCTTGCCTTATTTGTTTAATACGAAATGCGACCAATGAGACGGAATGCATTTATGTTCACGACATAGCCATTCTTTTACCTCCAAAAAGATCGTGTTCTTCGAAAACGAACGTTTCATTGTGTATGTATTTTTGAGAATCTTTAGTGTTGAATATAAAGGGGCGAATAAGTTATATGTATTCAGATATCAAACGGTTCCAGGCGCAATTTACTTTAGAAGTTGCATAACTTTAAAAGTATCCAAGATATTCCATTGCATTGCCGATTCACCACAGCGTCATGGATATTTCGTACAAAATCTTTTTATTGCGAATGCATATACCGAGTGCTTCCGAGATGCTTCTAAATCTTCCATAGGATTTGCAACAGAAATTGAACTTTGGTATTTAAGGAGGATAATTTTACATATTTTGACATAGCTAATATTGTTTTGTTATCTTTAACTAGAAATAATTTGGTTATTCAATTCTGATATGGGACCACCTGTATATTTTCTTTTGTATTTTGTACCCGAAAACCATTTTAAGCACGCCGTACTAAATTTGTTTAACGTAAAAAGGTTTCTTTTTCTAATTTAATTTTTTTATCTAGTGCTTTGAAATTCTTGAAATGCTCAGTGTTTACTGTAAAAGCGTGATAATATATTAAAAAATAAATGAATGTGTGTATATAATAGAATGGTTTTATCTTTACTCATTTTTATCGAAAAGAATATTTGCAGCAACTTCCATTTTTAGCTAAGAATGTCTACTTGTTCTTCTCTTGGTAATAAAATTCTATTTTCAAGTGAATATAAATCTGGTATTTGTTTAAACGCATTAATCAACTCACAACTATCAACACAACACATAATAAATGCCGAAAATTGATCAAATTGGCGAGATAAAATACCCAACACCAACTAATCACAATCTTAAACATAAACGCTTATTTTTGATGAACACGCCTGTTGTTAAGCAAAAATGAGTGTCCCGTAATTTATTTGACGTTTTTAATCAACGGTTATATAAAGTGGGGTTATGTGAATATGTATCAGATATGCAAATCTACCATTGAAACTCTGCTCAAAGGCGGTTACAGAGGTAATTATTTAAAATTTAACTTCTTCAACGATAAATAACAAGCAGTGATCAGTCAATTTTTGACATTCGACTCGCACAGTCGCTGCTTTGTCTCGTAAAGTTACCGCTGCCGTTAGGTTCGGTCATAGAATCAGAAGAATGTAGTGGAAGGATAAAGCTACAGATTTTAAAGGAAGGCATTTTAGGCAGGTCCTCCTAGCTCGGTCTGGCAATTAGCATCGGCACAGCTTCTGATGTAACACAGGCAATTCAGATCCTCTCAGCCCGTTCTAGCAGTTGGCGTCGGCACAGCTTCTGACGTAACACAGGCTTTCAACCAATTTTCATCGCTCTGGCAGTCGTGTCGGCACAGCTTTTCTGATACACGCCGAGATTTCCAGTTATTGACGTAACACAGACATCCTCTCCAGTCTCTGAGAGTCGCGTCTGCATAGCATTTCTGATGCGTGCAGAGATTTATTCATATATTCTGGCTCCGTAAAGTTTGGCGCCCGATACAGCATGTAAAAACCGTATATGTATAGATTTTCATTTCGTTACCACCGGATTTTAAACCGTTAAAATTCCGCGTCTAAATTTAGAAGCGTTACGAAGCCCCGCGAATATTTGTCTGTTTATGATTGTACATACTATTATATATGTTTACAACTGTATATACATATGTTTTATTACTCACCTGTTTTGATCGTTGATGTCCTTCACACCTGTTTTATAGTCATAAATTCTTGATTTAAAGCACGCTTTCACTCTTTAAATTGTTGTGCACCTCGATCGTAACCCTGAGTACCTCGCCTTCACACGAACAGCTACCACTCTGGGGTTGAAACATTATTGTGACGACGTAAAAGGCGCAACACCACTCAGCCAACACGAGATCGCGACATTTCGTTTGACAACTGGGCCGCACAGCGCCGGCGTAGGATCACGACGGGAATCTCCGCACGTGAAGATTTAGACAAACAGGGGTCAACATAAAAGTAATAAGTAATAAGCTTTACAAAAATCAGTATGTAAATGAAAGCACGTAAATAAGTTAGCAAGAAGTAAGTAAGTAAACACAGCACCCAATACAGGAACGCTGTTACAACTTATCTATACGAATAGATATCTTTGATACAATAGTGCTTTGAGCACAACAAGTATTCATTCATAATTCTTTTCACAGATAAAAGAAAAGGACCAAAGATAAGCTTAAAGGATTTGCGTTTGATGGGAGTAGAAAATTTTCAAGACAAAATTTTTAATAATGATCTTTATAAAATTTACAAAATAAAACTGCTGTCTTGAACTCTCCCTAACACGTTAATTCTTCCAACATTTTTTTCCCATTTTTACTTTTAATATTTTATCCTTAGTAACTGCCCACAATATGCTATGTTGAAGCTCCAGTCTCTAAATGGCTACTAAACTGCGTTATCAGGCTAATGTGATATAGTTTCTCGAGAAAAGAATTAGAAGGCCGCTAACAGCCTTCCATATTGCTCCCTAAACGGTGTCTATTTGCCGGAAAGGCACAGTGGTACAATTAACGCAACGATAATGACGCCCCATCAAAAGAAATTATGTTCCTGTTAACAGGGTGCTTAAGATGATTATTGTTTAGCGATATCGTATTTTTGTGTACTTATATAGGAGTAAAAGAGAAGGCGACTTGGACGTTTAGTTGTACGAGTTGTATCTGAAAATAACGATAAAGATCTTTAGATATATAACAATGTAACAATATTAACCCCAATTTTCCTACTATACTAACTAGAGAATATCTATCACGTAGATACCAAACATACTTTTCACTTTTAATCAGTACAGGGTTAGTTAACATTGGGGAATATTCTCAATGTAAGATCGGGATTTTTCACATGAAATCCCTTCGATCATTAATTCACACCTTCATTCATTAGCTTACCAGCTGTTTAAATAAGTAGCAGGGAAACAGCCAGCGAACTAGTGAATGAAAACCTGGACCTACCAACTAAATCCTTCTTCTTTGCCACGCTGCTTATCAATATTAGCTGTTTTAAATAAATGAGATAATTAAGAGCCTATTAATTTAACTCACAGAGTTTCAAGTTCTCTGTTTAGGACAGGGCTAAAGCTTTACCAGTAAATCTTAAATTGATAAAATCAATAGCTATTCGTGTAGGTGGATAAACAGTGGGTCTCTTCACACGAGCGTCGTGCAATATGTATCGTATTCGTGTTGTGAGTTGTTTTATTTAATGGAAAAGTAAATTAAAAATCACATCGAAGACATTTCCAAACTTAGATGGAGCACCCACGCTCCTCGTTACTTCAGTAAGTCAGCTTACATCAGGTCTGAGTCAGGTTACCAATTTATTTATGGGTACTGAAATTAGAGCTACTCCGTGGTCGCTATTAAAGGCCATCTTATATTAAGTAATTCTGAAAATCTGTTACAACGCATATTCTAGAATTTAGTAAAAAAAATAGAAAAAAGAAAGGAAACTAAAGTTAAGATCACCTGCAAACACAGAGAAAGTTTTTGTAATGAACTTTAAGCAAAAAGATTACAAAACTAATACATTACCACTGTTTAGCCACTGATGCATTAAATCACTTTCAAATCAGTATAGATGGTTCATTTTCACAGCTTAACATTTTTATATTAAAAGTATGCGTGTCATAGAAACAAAATTGCAGCGGTGCTATCAATTATATATAATGCAATATTTTCATTTATAGTCTCCATAAAACGAATGAGAACTATTAAAGTTTTATAGAGCAATAACAGTTGCTCTCAATGGACGCTAACTCGATGTGATCGGTGCAGATAGTCACTAGTATATCTTTAGAAATTTTTAATCTACTACGAACTAGAGCGCCAATTGAAATAAATGCATATTTTATTAAAGAACCTACGAGAAAGATGAAATATTCTTAGGGATATTGAAATTGCTTAAATTAATTTCGGATTTTTGTCGTTTCCCCTTTCTATGCGAAATACCTTCCTAAAAGAAAAGAAAAAAAAACGTAAAAGTCTCCTGCTGCGCTTGTTACTCATTTTTTCCGCTTCATTTCATAAAAGATCCTTTCAATTCCGCTTTTCTTTTACCACCCTAAATACGCCTCACACTCTCCAATACCATCAGCTACTACAAGATTGACTCTCGTATCGGTGCTTCTAGTTTTTATCTGCTCTTTCTCCCTATCTATATCGACAGCTTCGCTCGAGAAAAAAGACTTTAGCGTTAGCGTGGAGAAACTGTTCGTTCACGGCCTAATTGCTCCTTCAATTTTTTGAACGTTTCTCCGAAGGTTTGGATCGGTTAAGATGGAGGGTATTATATTTTCAATTTCTCACCGTTGTATTCCTAATTTCTCCGATGAAGGCATAAAACAAATTCAATCAATTTTATGGATTGCGATACAATAAAACTTAAAATGATAAATGATCTATCCTCGAAAATGAGGCATTCATTAGTTTTATTATATATATATTCTTCTATTTTTCTAACGAATTTAGTTTACTTTTCCATTCATAACGTCAGATTAATTACGCTCTTTTGTAAAAGTTGCCTCGACTTAAGTGTTGTTATATAAATGTATTTTTTGTCACTGTAATTTTTACCTGAATTATTATCCAACAATAGGTGCCATCTTCGCGTCCTTTACGATTTCTTCCTGTTGCCAATTTGTTTTTAATAAAGTATTGCGATAACTTCAAACACGAGATATCATTTTATTCCGTTAGTTGACATCTGTCAATATTTAATTAATACGTAGCCTGTATAGAGTAGCAGATATATACAGTCGTTCAGAAGAAACACTGCTTTCTCCAGGACAACCTAAAGACGGAAATAAATTTCTAAAACCCAATAAACGGTGCAAATAATTCAAATATTAATTCAAACATCTTCAAGTTTGTTGGTAATTTGTACAGTAACCTTGAAATGGAATAGAATGAAGTAAAATATCCAGACAGGGTCCCTTAGACCCATAGCATACGCTTTGAGGACATTTTGGGACGTAGTAAGCAAGTATTTTACCATAGATAAGGAAGCGGATGATACCACCCTATTGGTGATGGGCACTAGCTTTCTGCAAGCGAACCTAATGGCCAATAACGCAATCAATAATCTGTACCTTTGGGCTTGTGCCAACAAATTATGTTTAAACGAAGATAAGACCAATCTCATGCTATTCCATATCTATCAACGCACGATAAATGCGCAATGCAACGTTCAAATCAATAATACAGTGATTAATAAAACTAACAGTTCTAAATTTCTTGGGGTACACATTCAAGAGAATTTATTATGGGACCATCACTGTGTCACAGTTTGATAAAAAATCTTACACTCGAGAACGTAAACTTATTCCGAAGTTTACGTTCTCAAATAGCGCTAACTCGTTTGTACTATGGCCTATTGCTCTGGGGTGCTTTCCCACCAGCAGAGAAAGTTTTTATCGCCCAGAAACAGTTTTTAAGAATCCTTGGAAGAGTTGAACCGTCATCCCCTTGCAAACCATTGTTCCAGAGGTTTAATCTATTGCTCCTTCCTTGTCTTTATATTTATGAAGCTGTGTGCTATCACCATAAAAATAGACATAATTACAAAACTGTAAAAGACATTCATGATCATTCCACCCGTAATAGAAATAATCTCTTTATTCCACGATGCGACTTAAGCACTACCGACAGAGGCGTGTCTTATATTGGAAAGAAATTATATAATAAATTGCCTAATAACTTAAAAACTAATGTCGGTTTTAGACATAACGTAAAAGCATTTCTACAGAAAAGCTGTTACTATAGCCTTGAAGATTTTCTTTCTGCTAATTTTTAGCAATTCTAAAACTATTATTACTGTGTACTTTTTAATTTTGTTTTCTGTTTTTTCTTTTGTATTACGTTGAGATTAATGTTTATGTTTATTTGGTTTTCTGAATACTTTATGCCTTTTGTTTCTTCTTTCGACTGATTCTTTTATCATGTATGATACCATTAATCAATAAATACCGCCGAAAATAGCTAGTAATCGCCTTCTTAGATGGGCGATTATCACCCTGGGAAAGAAAAACATCTCAGCAGTTATTTTATTAAGATTACCGCTAGAAGATCAAACCAAATCAAAAGAGCAAAACGTTTTCCAGAAAGAGAACGTTTATTAACATTGAGATTAAACTATTTAGCAATAACGAAAAAGACTTTAACCATAGCAACGAAATTTTTTGAAATGAGTTTGAAAAATATAAGTAGATATATCTAAACTAAATGACCAGAGAAAACTAATTTAGAGAAACACATGCTTACATTTCATGAGAGAAGAGAAGAACTATCAATAGAAGAAGGGCTTGTGTAACGAAATAGACGAATTTGTATAGGCAATAAATACAAAGTCTTCTTACTTTGACTCAAACTAGTTCCCACGTCCATGGCTAGCATCCTTGGCGTCTTTCAAAAATCTTTGGATTCAAAAATGGTGAAATCCGCGCTTTTTTGGGAGATTCTTCTTAGATAACTTTCCCTTACCTATGGAAGGTCGCTTACAATACTCATCCAGTGAAGATTTCGTCGTGAATTGGAAGAGATTGATGCTTTTATTCGGGCGTTCGTATATTGCAATTACAAGTTATTCTTGAATCAGATTCATCTGCTCTTGAACTAATTCAGTTCAATGTTCATCTGCAATGCTTACACGTCTCTAGAACCTCCACAGGGTTTTTTCGAGGTCTATGATTCGATCAATTACCCTTATTGTTCTGGCTTATGGTTGTCACTTTGGGTTTGTCTTCTCCCCTTCTTCTGTAACTCTAGGCAGGCTATTTTTCAACTGGACCAACTGAAACTTGATTTCTTGGGACAGATACTGATAATACACACATGTATATGCATGTGATTCAGACATGGTACAAACAATGTTTACCAGATGTTGTACTTTCTAAGTCGGATAGTTAACACCTACTAATAATGTTTTATAGGATGGTATAGGGTTTGCTAAGAATAATTGCTGTCATTCTGAAACCACATGCCTCTACATAATGCTTTCACAAAGCCAATACTGCAGATTATTCTTAAAGATTCGCCCAGGAAAGCTATGTGTGGGTATCTTTAAGAATAGTTTTTACCAGAATTTTAAATTTTTTGATCCTACAGGAACTATTTAAAGTAATGAACACTTGAAGGCTTCAGCTTGTATGTATTTTATGAACGGCATTTTGAATTTGTTTAACCTCAAAGTATTCAAAGATGTTCTGACATACAAATATGCTGATGGCTTATTCCACAATCTGGAAATAAGCAAACCTCATCCATCTATATAGGTTCAATTTTTCAAAGCAATTATATTTTTTACTTTGATAGCATTGATTTGAAGTTGCAGAACCGCCCTGATTCCTTTCTGGTGTGAACTTAAAATACAATTTATCTCATGTCGACACGGCCGTCTCGTACAGTTCCGATAAAACAAGTTTAATTCGGCCGATAGATTTTCTCATTCCGTTACTTGTCACTTGCGGCCCCGCGAAATTGATTTACAGTTAAAACGGTTCAAATTTCAATTTGTTACGGTCGCATCCGTTCTACCGGGACACAGCTGCTAGTTCGGCGACTAGCGAAAACCCTAGATAGTATCTCACAATAATTAAAGCGAAACGTATCAAAATGGTGGCGTAGGTACCTATGCGAAGTACGACGAACATGTAATAAGACTGACTGAAATGTGCGAATAAGTTCACTGAAAGGTCGAATTCTTACATAAAGTACACTTCACAGCTGAAAAGTGAAATTTTGTGTGCCCGCTCTCTTTTATGTATGGCGTTTCTGTACTTGTATTTTTAATGAAACGTTTCACGAATAGTCAGTTCGCATTTTCAAGGGACCTGTGGGGTTTTCAAGGGTTGGACTTATTGCTAGTTTGTATGTACACCTACGCTCAATTTCTCCTTAATTAGTGTTCCATAAACATCGATAATATGTCTTCAACTTCGTTCACTCCAAACACCATCATATAACAACTTCCACCAGCAAATACGGATTCACAATACGTATACTACTGGCGTTTGTTGAATGCCAATTAAGGAGAATCTCAGGAAATACGCGGTGTCGTGACCCATAACTTTTTTGTTTACAGATATTTTTCAATAAAACTCGAAATGTAGTAATTACTGCATATATGTATTTCAATTATTTATTAAGTATTTTGATTTTTATAACTTCATTATTTGGACTAAAACTAATTTTCTGGTTCCAGAAAGTACAATCTGCTAGTTTTCGTTTTCTTGATTACTGAATTTTGGAGTGCCAAGAATACATAAAAGCTTTCGTATTTGTCAATACAATATTAAGAAATTAAAACTATCATGCAACAAAGTACACTTTCACAGTTTCTTTATAAAAACTACTTTTTTAAATATAATGCCATGGGTGTTCTCCGTCAATTTTAAATTTTTAGTACTTGGAGCGATATAAAACACTTCGCAATCGAGCAACAAGGCCCTGTTTGTGATTCACAACATTGGCTGTATTCCCAAGCAGGGAGCAAATCAAGAGTAGATTGCCTTCCAGTATCACACGACAACATAAGCCATTATTACGCAACTTTTAAGTAAAATGTGAAATATTTGATATCGTCAAGAATGGCCTTTTCAAATTAACGCAGAGGATTTATGACATTCTATTCAAAAAGCAAGAGTTTTTATGAAAAAGCACTCCCAGTGTACTTTGTTGCATTGTAGTATATGCACGAGATATTTTTACGTGTATTATATATAGCATTAACCAATATTAGACGATTATTCATTTATTTTATGCATTATAAACGGTTATTAACGTTTATGGCGTTGCTTGGGTATTATTAAAATGTCAATTTTGACAATATCGTTAGTATATAAATCATTTTGCTCTCATGTTTCCTCTCACCGTAAAGCACGGTTACGGAATCAAAAAACGCGTACACTTGTAATGTTTCTATGTAAATGAGGTTTATTTACAAATCTGTCAAGATTTAAGTGTCAAAATTTAAAAGCCAAAAAACTTCTGGTTTAATGAATTAAATTGGTCTGACCATTGACCTGACATAGTTTAAAGTCATCAATATATACAGTGAGGTTTTTATAACACCGTACATAGCCCTATGTTCGATTTTATTTGTCCCATGTCAACGCATGGGTAGTTATGCAACCAACATTACTCCTATTGCAAACATGCATTTGATTTATTTACGAGGTTATGTTTATTACGTAGTATGGGTGCGTTTTTTAATTACTTGAATTGCTGTTCCGGGTATGAAAGGATTAAAATGCCGTTTTTTAATTCACTTGAGCGATTAGGCACCGCGTTTTAAAATTACACTAATTGCTCGAATACAGTGTTCAAACAGTCTTTTAATGCTCTAGGCTAAGCGGTGGTACGTTAAATTAGAACTCGAACATAACCTAGAAAATTTTACATGAGTACCGTTAGAAGCTACCGAATGTAAGTACCTATGCAGGCAAAATAAGTGTTTGAAGTGTACATGATCCATTTTGCTAAAAAATGAGTGTAAGTCACGTAGATAAGCTATCTTATTCTTTTCATAAATAAAGTACCTTACTTATTAGAGTTAAAAATATTAAATTAAAATGCAAATTTACAAACACGAACAAGTTAGGGGATAGGAGACTGAACTGACAGATAACAAGAAGTGTGTACAAGTCGTTTTTTAAATGACATTTGTTCGAGCAGGTTTAACAACACATAACCTCGTAAATAAATCAAATGCATGTTTGCAATAGGAGTAATGTTGGTTGCATAGCTGCCCATGCGTTGACATGCGCCAAATAAAATCGAACATAGAGCCTATGTTCGGTGTTGTAAAAACTGCACTGTATACATACATACATTTGACAAAATGAAAACTGACAAAAGACTGATTTACAAAATTAAAATATTGCGAAACGTAGCCTAAAGAGTTGTCCGCATTTTTTTATTCCGCAACCGCACCTATATCAACCATATAATTTTGTGTTTTCGTAGTACCTGCATTTTTACTGAATAAAACTACCGTTTAATATTTTACGTTACTTTTTAATACAAGTTACCAGTTTACTGATTTACATTAAATTCCGTTATAACCAAAAGTTTTCGAAATATCCTGAACTTTGATATTACGAAATACATGCATTTCAATTGCTTTCAATTAGTAAATACAAACATCACGCGCGCCATAACTGAAAACTATGTAATCCTACGTGAAAAGCGAAAAAATAAACGAATTGCGCCCGTAATTCCGCTGTTAAGCGGGAAACGTTAGCGAGAAGTTTTAATTGAAAATTCTCTAATTCGCGATCCGGTTACATTATTGATTATTTGTCATTGCGAAAACGTATCCGTTTTAGTGCGCGTATAGGACTCCTCTCACGCATACTGCTGTCATATTCAATCGTAAACGACATAACGTATCAGAGCCGATCCTGATTTTACATGCAATTTCCATTCGATGAGTTTATTTGTATTTGCCGGTCGTTGACTATGTTAATTTGGGAAATATTTCCCAAGGGATCAAAGGGAGGAAGTGGGTCAAATCGTCGACAAAATACTTACATTCAATGATCAATAATTGATTATGTAATTTCTCTCAAGCAAATGTAATGCATTTCAAATCGAACGGTAGAAACAGGGGCTACTTTTATATCAAGAGAGGAAGTTCTCCCTGGAACGTAAAAGTTTAGCTACTAATGCCAGCAAAGGAAATTGCAATTTTGCAATATCGCCTGGAGTATTGCGACTAATTGAAATCGGATAGTTGTATCGGTATGCGTTGTGTCTATAACTAAAGTATTCGAAATGACTGGAATACTTGCAACGTAACTACTTTGGTTTTTTATTAAGGATGTATTTTTAAAATTGAAATTTGTAGTGTAAGGGGTTTAAAAATTTTTACTTAACAGACAAGTAGTTGTTTCCAGTTTTACATTTACCGTAATATAAAAATGACAACGTGAGCTTGGTAATAGTGCGTCTTTTTATTCCCCAAGGGGTATACTGACGATACTGACTATTAGGTAGGTTGTTAGTCTACGCTTTTATAATCCTGATCCAATTGTTTGTTCCAGAATCTCGTCTCAGTTCTTGTTATTTTGAGCAGCTGTTATATTGGTTATACAGACATAATCCCTGCCAAGTCAACTGTTATACCACGCATGTGCGTCTCCCGCTCATTCTTCTTACTGCAGTAGGTATTCCCATACATTCAGTCATTCGTCATAGCCACTCATAGCTCACAACAAATACTGGCGCGAGCGCAGCGGTTGCTTTGCTATTCAACCTACACGCAGAAATGTGTTAATTTTTAATGACCGTGAAACGTATTGCATTTTTATTATGAAAAGGAATAAATTGCAATATGTATTGCTTTGGACACACGTACTTATAAACTCAAAAGGTGTAATGACGGCGGAAAACAGTAACTTATAGTATCTATTACGTACTTAAAAATAGTCTTTGCTCATGACAAGAAAATTAAAGTAATTCTAATGAACGAATTAATTCTGAGTAAATAATTTTAAAAAATGAAAACTTAAAAGTAACTTTTAATAATAAATTAAAGAAACTTTAACACTAGCTCAGTTATTATTCTATTCGTAATAGTAATAAATAAAGAAATATAAAATTAGGGTTTGTTCATAGAAATCAAAGTCATTCTAATGAATTTAGGGCAAAATCCTCAGAAAGAAATAGTAAATTTAATGAAGGACAACTAAAAATTAATTCTGGGTAAATAAATTTAAAAAATAGAAAACTAAACTAAGCCTTAATAATAAGATGAAATAAACGTGAATTTCTTAAAAATCATTGAACCTTCAAACAAAAGCTTCAAATATGCCCCCATCCTTGGCTAAACAATATCCTAATCTGTTGTAGAAATTCATTCTAACATTCTCCAACATTTCCGAGCTAATGTTGTTTGACGTTTGAACAATTTTATTGCGCAACTGCTCTACATTAACTGGTCTAATGTCTTCATTGCCATAAATTATTTGTTTCAAATAACCCCAGTAAAAGAAATCAAGGGGGGATAAATCTGGTGCACGTGGCGGCCATTTGATATTTTCAGAATAAGTTCCAATCCACGGATTAGGAAACTGTTCACTTAAATAGTTTCGGACAGCCACAGCATTATGTGCAGGGAACCATCTTGCTGAAAGTAGATGTTTTGCATATTTATGTCGGGAAGTTGCTGCACCGTAGGTAGAAAGTGGGTGTTCAGTAATTCTAAATATGCATTTGCGTTCAAATTGCCATTGATAAAAAAGGGCCAATAATATGGTTGTTTAATAAAGCTGCCCAAACATTTACTTTTTGCTGTTACTGACTAGATGAACTTAAATATCTTGCTTGGCCCAGTATGTTGTCACAGATAAATTGTGACTTCTAACCAAAGGAAAAGAAGATTCATCGGTAAAGATAATATTGTTTACCAAATTAGCATCTCGGTTAATTAAATCACTTAACTTTTCACAAAATTCAATACGCTTAAATGCGTCACCGTGAAATAATTGTTGGTGTTTAGAATATTTAAAATTGTGATACCCATTTGCTTTGAGTATTCGCTGAACGGAAGAACGGGATATGTCTAAATCATTAAAAATAGTGCTAGATGGCATATTCGAATTTATTTCAACTGCAGCACATACTAAAACGGACGTATTATTAGAAATTCTGCGAGTTGGAAATGATGTTTTTAAATTTTCGACCGAACCGGCATTGTCGGTTTTATTTTTTAATTTAAAAATTGTGGCTTTATTTGGAATAGGCCTGTTGGGGTATTTAGCTGCAAACATGTCGCATACCCTTTAAAAAGAATTGGCAACGTGAGATCACCGCATCATTTCAGCTCTCTCCTCCATAGTATAACGCGGCATTTTGCGTAAAAGTATATATTTAAAATTTAGACAACCACCTTACTTGAACTGACTAATAATACTGATCACTCATCAGTCTACACGTGCTATTATCGTACTACAGCGCCACACCTCGCTGCGCAGCAACTGCGTCTCTTTTCCTTCAAGTTAAAATCAAGCCGTGGTTTTGTGTTTGAGTTGTTTTGCTCAACGTCTCCATCTTCATTTTCTGCGGCTGATTGTAATTTCGATAACTTCTGATAAAAGATTCCTCTGAGACGTTTATTGACAAATACTTGCATGTTTTGCACATCTCATTTGTTCAAAACCCATGATTTACAGCCAAATAATAACATACCGCTAAAGTTTGTATTAAATATTCTGAATTTAGTTTCTGCTATCCGTTCATTTATGCCACGCATTTTATAGATAAAATGTTGCCTATAGAGTTTGTACTCCCAATATGTGCTGTAAGTATTAACAGCATATGTTGAGATATTTGTGTTTTACTCATATTAAGCTCTATTTATCAAAGCTACAATCGACGAAGGGAACATGATCAAGACTGCCGATGGCGTTCCTTTATACAAACCATCCCCAGCACATCCTCTCGTGTACATAATTACGGTTATTAATTTCGCTTCGGAGCACATGGGATTAAATTAACTCGCTACGTCGGCACCTCAACTATAAATACCCCGTCCCCGAAAAACTAATTCATGCAGAAGACACCCCTAAACCTCACCGAAATAGATCAAAACGCACTCCTTGTGGAGAAAGAGCACGTGCGCGATCTTAGCAAGCCGAGCCATGACCTGTTCTTTGTACGTTGATATATCCGAACTGTGACCCTAATCGACTTTATCTGCCCACTTACAGGATGGTGGACGCAGCCAAGTGTTCGCGGATATTCTCGGACTTGGCGAGTCGTGTGAAAAGTTGGCCGCAACCCAGTCCGGGAAAAATTAATAACATTTTACGTGCGATAACGCAGCGGCGTGCGTATCGCTTTTTGTTCGGGAAATTTTCGATTTTCCGCTAGAATTTCCACGGAAACAAATCGGCTTATTAGGGAAAATTTATGAGGAGGCAAACGATCTCTGCGGACTGGCCGATAAGGGACTCACTGAGCAAGAAAAAAGTGTCGCGTTACTGTTTGAAATATTAGCTGAAGAAAAATTGAAACAATATGCTTTTGATAAACACCATATTGACGTATAAGGCTATTACAAAACGAATTGGGGAGATGATTCATTTGACAGGAAACGAAAACAAGGAAGGATCTGAGCATTTAAACGATTTATTTTTCTTAAATGATTGAACGACAATTCATTCTCATAGATAAGATTATTTTATTATTTTCTCTTCTTTTAAAAATGATTACGTCCATACATAATATTCCCATTCCTTTATCAGCAAACACAAAAACATTTTTCTTGCGATGGAATATTCGTAGTAAGAGCAGAATTGTTTCATAAATAAAAACAGTAACGAATTCTCCATTTTATTTTCGTTTCTGCTAAGATACACGCACTTCATATACATATCTTTCAGAGAAAATTTTGCCAAATTAAATTATAATTTCAAAATTGACTCTGTTTACAATGTTAACGTTGAAAAACATTTAAATTATATCTACACAATCATTGGTAAAGGGTCTCACTATGCAACCAAAGTATCATAATTAATTAAAACTTCATTACCTATACATATTTATTTTTAATTATCAAATAATTTCAGTATTATGTTCCAGGAAAATTTCAAGTCAACATTAAGTACACGGAAAAGAAACATTATCTCAGCTTAATAGCTTTTTTTGTACTTATGCGATTGTGGGCTATATTTTGTGAAAATTGCATAATACATAGTTGATTATCTAATGGATTATCTTCTGGAGGAAGCGTGCTCACTGCTATCACTTCCTCCTTTTTGTTATTCTAGTTGATGTGTTTTTCCTTTCCTCCGCCACCCTGTCCTTTTGATTGATATCTGTAAACGTAATGTAGTAAGTATACTGTCAAATTTGGCGATGGTTTTTGTACATGTATAACAACATATTATTCTAAATGAAACCTCAGCTGGGTGTTCAACAACATGGTTTTATTAAAGCCAAGTCTACACTCACAAATTTATTAGAATATACACAGTTTATATCTGAGGCACTTGATAAACGTACTCAAGTTGATGTAATTTATAGAAATGTTCGTAAGGCATTTGATACGATTGATCAGAGACGGCTGATTAGGAAATTGGATGCACTTGGGTTTTCCTGCAACTATATGAGTTTCATTTTATCCTATCTTGAAGATCATATGTCTTACGTTATCTACCTATGGTTATCCTTCACAACTGTTTATTGCCACATCTGGCGTCCTTCAAGGCTCGAACGTGGGTCCGATGCTGTTTAACATTTATATGAATAATTTGTTTATAATTTAGACTGTGAGGCTCTATCATACGCTGATGAGCTGAAAATATTCGTCACCGTTTCCGGCCCGGACGATTGTGAGAAACTCCAGAGAAGCTTGAATATAATAATTTACACCTGGTGTACTGAAAATAACACATTTTTGAATATGGAGATATGCACCATCATAATTTTTGATTAAATTTGATTATATAATATGGACAACAATGTAATTCGGAGGTGCTCTTCTGTTAAGGATTTAGAAGTAACATTTGCTATCTTCAATCGTCTCCTTTACATGCGCTGCAGCTTCTACAACACTTGTAGTTGTAAATAGGTATAGGGATAGTCATAGCGAATCGATGCAGAATTAAATTCTGCATCTGATCATCCAATAATATATAGGGTGTTCCATTTGAAAAAAAAAAACTTTTTCAACTTTGAAGATTTTGTAATTGGTCATGCAGTTTTGGACACCCTGTATGCGACAAATCAATTGTCAATGTGGATTTCGAAAGTGTCATTCTTGTACATCCATCTACCCTAGAAGTGTTTATTACCAGTCGAAAATAGGCAAAAGATACTGTGTTGCAAATAACGCTACATCTTTCAAAATTTTCCAAAAAATCAAGATATCTAAGTAGCAGTTGAAAATAGGTATAGGGAAACCTATTAGAACTCATCATAAAATTTTCTCAGGAATTTAAAAATGAAATAATATACAGGATGTTCCATTTAAAATAAGAAAGTTTATGGCGATTTCCGGTATAACCGGAACTAGTAAGACCCTGAAAATATTTGAAAATGAAAGAGAATCTTGAATAGCCCCGGATTCCAAAAATTCAGAGTTCCAGGTTTTTTCTAACCTCGGAAACTTCTAACGAACGGCTACCGTGGAAAACCCTGTATACAGCTCATCCATATATATTTAACATGCCACAAAATAACTCAATATATAGAAAAAAGTAATTAGACATGTGATGTACATATTATGTATAAATAGCGACAGTACTTATGTGCTTATCCAAATATTTTTGAAATTTTGTAGATCATTTATGCATTACATTCCATTATTTATTTTTAAACATATTCAATTTGACAAGCTTCAAATATTTTATAGAGATAAGCGTATGCCTTTAGTGGTAATCTATAGTTATATGTCATGAGGAAAGAAAAGATAGAAGAAAGAAACCATTCTACAGAAAGTTAAATACGATACATTGAATAAACTACGAACATTTTAACGTTAAAATTGAAACGTTATTTCATTATGAAACCAGCTGTAGTAGAATTTGTGCTCTTTTTTTTCAGAGGAACACGAATGGTGTTTACCTCTTAACATAAAATTCAGGAGCCGGCGAGGGTTGAATAGAATATGTATTTCTATTGTTAAGGCTCGATAGAACGATGATTGAGAACGTTAACACGGTTATACCATAAAAATGGCGTAGCTATTTTTGCAAGTCCCAGAATGTCGTTCATTCGCATTCATGTCCGCGCTGCGCTATCGCAAAAATTGAGCCGCTGCGGTGGTACCGCGGCGAGCTGGAAAATAGCAATTGGCGTTTTTCAATACCGTTTTTTGGAATTTTAGTCGGGACGTCCAACGATAAATTTTTACAGCTGTGTACGATAGGAAATGTTAGCTTTTATAACTCTGAAACCGAGCACAATACGTGCGGGGGTAAACAGATTATCTGAGTAAAATATAGGGTCGGAATTAATGTTCGCGAAACTAAGTAGGCGGAAAGGATATGGAATTTAAAAAGAAAAACTCATTGCAAATCGCCTAATATTACTTAAACTAGAAAGCCCGCGTTCCACCTTGGAACGCACCCTATTGGAAAAGTTGCTACGCCTTGCCCGCGATCCACCTTAGCCCGCGCTCTCTATAGAAGGTTGAACACCGTTTGGATAGCTGCTCGCTCTTTAATCGCGTAGAATTAGTATGGGAATTTAAGATGGAATTTCAATCTATTAATTTATCATATATGTACGTATTTTTATTATTTTTTAAAGTTTTCAAGTTTTCAGTTTACAAAGTTTTTAATTTTTAAGCGTGTCTTTCTTTGGAAAAGTTTTTTTTTTTTTTTAACGCGGTTTGTCTTTGGAAAACTCATCGTTGGAAATATATTTAATTTATCATGTTTCTAATTTTTTATTTTATTGTTTCTTTTAATTTCAAACGTGTCTCACTTTAAAAAAGACTCGACCCTGCGCGTCTCGTTGACGAAATTCGTAATTAACGGACAAAAAAAGCGTTACAGGCTTTCTAACTCACAAAAAACAATCTCTCGTCCATATTCTAAATGGAATGATATTGTTTCTCTTTATATAAAGGGATTCTATACATGATTTAAAGACAATTTGTATTAGGGTTTTCCTTGTACTCAACTGATGAATACGTTATAGGAGTTCTGGTGCAGAATCTCATAAGATTTAGTATATCCCATCACTCGATCTCTGTTGTCAATATTCGTTTCCCTATTTCTATTATTTACTTGAGAAAGTGAACCGCATCCACAGTGGATTTTCGTTTTCGAAAACCGTACTGGTAATCCTTTATTAGGTTTCTAATGTTTACTAAGCTTGTTTGAATTATTGTTGTTAATATTTTATAAATCCTGCTCAAAAATGTGCACATCATTCTATCTCCTTTCTTGTGTATCGAGATAATGTTTCCCAATCCGCCAGCATTCTATCTCTCTTTTCCATATCTCTAATATTGGATCATATATTTTTTCTTGCAGCGATTTTCCACCATATTTAATCATCTCCATGCTTATTCCATCTTCTCCTGGTACTTTTCCATTTTTACCTATGTTTATTATTTAATTTGCCTTTTCTTTTGCTGGTTTTTCGATTTCTTTGTCATCTACTGATGGGTGACTTTCATTTTTTTATGTATGATTTAGGCTTCAGTTATGTGATGTTCTGTTAGTAGTTCCTTGAAATAATCCATCCACGCCCGTTTTGTCTGTTCCTCATTTTCTGTCACCTGGCCTGACTTATCTTTTATATTACTTACTGGTACTATTATTCTTCCGTTTATTTATCGTTTCATAAAACTTTTTTCAGTGTCTGTTTCTTTCTTCCTCTTATATTTTTCCCATTTCATTTTCTATCCGCTTTTCTCTCGTGTTTCGTATCAGTTTCGTGGCTTCTCGTTTCATATCAACATAGTTTTTTCTTTCATCTTCTGCTCCATATTTCAACCACTTTTGCCGCACCGCGTTTTTCATTGCTACTGCGTCTTCACACTCTTTGTTCCACCATTAATTCCTTGTGGTTTGTATCTGGTTCCTAGATATATCTCTGCAGCGTAGGGCACAGTTTTTCTTATTGGGGTCCCGCACTCATCCATAACCAGCTGTTAGCCGTAACAAATTAGTATGTGGTAAAAATTCGGTGAATCGTGCAATGTGTAATACCTGTAATTCTGGCCGTATATTTTATATTGTTACACAACACTAATAGATAATTTTTACACACAATTTTTTTACTTCACAAAATATAATAAAAACATCCAAGTACGTCACATTAGGAAAGGAATAAAAAGCGTTCAGCAATAGAATAATACTTCGGGAGCACCCCTGGCGTTTCAGCTCTGCAACTTTAAAAAAAAAAACTTTAGATAAGTTTGAAAATATCATAGACGCTCAGGTACCTTGTCATCTACAAGAAGAGTTAAAGAGTGTAACTTTATCATAGAAGCCCGGAGATTCTTTATATTGCATGTCCTATATAGAAATAGTAGGTCATTCGACAAACAAACTCCCTTTTGGCTTCATCCCTGTTCACAAGCCGCATATCCCTCTATCTTTATCGGCGCTAACAGCAAACCAATGAGGCGGGAAAAGCGGCGCATAAATACGGAATATAAGCGACATCGGTGAAACGGTGATTCTCGACGCAGTCTAGTAACAGTAATAGCCGCCAGTGGCGCTGCAGTGCATTATTGTCCACATCATAAATTATCAGGTTTAATTCACATCTAACTGGCCGAGATACAAAACCGACGGCCGTCGTCTCCTCCCAAGTAGGTCTCACTCTATCCCGCGGCTTTACACATCACCTCTCTACCGGCGCGAATTTTAGCGGCCCGAAGACTGGGGTTTTCGCCGTCTTTTTCTTTCCGCTCGAAACCGGAACGCCGGTTTATTTGGCGACCTGCCAGGTCGCAACCAGCCCGCCAATATATCGAACGCAAACGGTTAGCCGGTGGGGAGTCATACGCCGCCGCCAGCGGACACGGACACCGGAAACGCTAACGCCCCCGCGGCGTTTCCGTTGTTATCCCATTCCCTTTTAATCGATACCCAAGGCCGTTCCGGATGTTGTTCTGGGGATTTCGGATTAAAGTCAGCGCGCCACGTCAGCGTCGTATATGAAAAGAATTGATGATGCAGGCGAACATAACGGTACAAAAACCGCTTCACTTTTATTAAAAATAGAATATGTATAAGGCCTTATACATATTTTTATTATATTTTTCTCGTATTGGATAATAATGTAAAATACAATAGAATCTCCATGGAAGTAGGCCGAGCGTTGTAAAATGCCGCTTTCCGTTTTTGCAGAACACTATGATAGATTAGATGGGAAAAGTTGCCCTGGAAATTTCGATGATTATGAAATTCTTGCAATTTACACCGTTATTATGAGGACCACACTGAAAATTTTTAGAAAGTTAGGATTAGTTTAAAAAAAATTAAATGACTTTACTGTATTTTAAGATATTCCCTATTAACATCAATGCTATCTTGCATTGTATGGAGCTGGTCCTTAAAGCATTGGCGTCATTCTTCTCGAGACGCTTCAGAAGCAATTTCCCATTACTGCATCTGGTGACGAAAACGTGATTGCAAACATTATATCTTTAATTTTTTGAAACATGGAATTACAAGGCGCTGCGTCAGGTCTGCATGGCACAGTTGTTGGTTTTGTTGTATGCGACGATGCGTTGTTATGATGTAAAATTATGTCTCTGCTATATTGGATTTATAGTGTGGTGGTGAAAACCGATCTTTAAATATACGGCATCGGGGCTACAGAATAACTTAAAGATAGATAAATAACGTCCCATAAAAAAAGCAAAAGATTAATTTTATGAAATCTTTACAGGTTTAAGGAAACTTAAAATATTATGTTTATAATTAGATTTTATACAAAGATGTAAAAAACCTGGATCAGCTTTTAGTATCATGTAAAATATACCCTGGTCAACAAACTTTTATGAAAGTATAAGTTATAATGATACCTACCAATTTAGTTACATCACACTTGATTTTATTATACTTTTTTTTAGCCCACAATTTTGTTTATTAAGAGCTTGGTATATAAAAATGATTTTTTTTAATGTCGTGAATTGTGGCTGTTGATTTGCTCCATCCACATTATTTTGGAATGTTACATATTTTACATAAACGAATGATTTTTTACTAAACTATAATTCAGTAGTTATTATATGAATTAATTAAAAAGAAAAATAAGTTTTTTGCGCCTCCGTCCAGAAACACTGATTTTGCATTACTATAAATCGGCCGGAAACTTACCATTCTCCGGCCTAGGCCGGCAAATAGACCACTATTGGTTGGCAACACTATATTGGAATTACTGACATTTCTGCCATTAATTATAGATTCGATGACAGATGACAGAATTTTCGTTACACAATCTCTTAATTAATTCATATTCATTACATTTCTATTTTCGGAAGATTTTACAGGTAATAAATGGTTAATAACGTCACACACAACCTCTGTAATATGAGCTGGGGTCTCCATTGTCCTTATTATTTATGAATATGTATCAAAACTACCAAGAAAATTAAAACGTCAAATCACTAAGGTATTTTAACCCTGATTTCCAATTCAAAATTCATACGTAATAAGTATTGCCAACCTGTACTGTTAACTCCCTAGCGTTAATTTCTTTTATTATTTACAACAAAATTAAGATTTGTCGGCTCAAAAAATAGTGTGTAACACACGGCCAGAAACTCTTTTGCGAGTATTCGCACTTGTGAGACCTCGGCTTCGCCTCGGTCCCACAAACTGTACTCACACTCGCAAAACTATAGTTTCTGGCCTAGTGATACAAATAACTATTGAATAAATAATCACGTTATACTTACAAACAGGCTGACGTCAAGTCAATAAAATCAAATTTTATTTTTAAGCAATAACATAAATAAAATATGTAATATGGTTTAACAATTTTGAATACTTTTCCTTCAGTTAAATGTACATCTACTGATATAGTTTTATTCTTTGTACTTTTATGCATTACTTCCATTTGGAAATTGCAATAAAATTAATAATTTATATGTTTTTTTGAAATTTATTATGAAAAAGCAAAATATAATGTTCTAAATTGTTCATACAATTTAAAAAAATAGATTAGAAATTTGAATTAGAATTATTATTCAGGAAACGTTTTCAGTGATCATTCAAATAATCATTCATTGAACGACGAATTTTCATTCAAACTTATGTTTTGAAACACAATTTGAATGACCAATCGAATGCGATTTATCCACCTCTAGATGAAAGTGTTTCCCCTTGCCAAACTTTACGCGTAAGCATGTGTTATATTGTTTACACAACGCTGATTCACCAGACTATTGGTTGAGCATTAAAGAAAAACATTTTTGTCTGACTTCAGCCAACCACATTACCATAAAGCACAGCTTAAAATATTCATCGTGCTATTACAAACAAATTAAAAGAAGTCACATATTCAGTAGTTTTTTTGCACAAAGCACACACAGGCACAAAGCAGGCTACTATTTTTTTTTTATAGATTTCGTTTGATTTTCCATTTTGTGAATTAAATACTAAATGTATGTTCAGTTCGCCCGTTTACCTCCGCGCGGAATTGGTCTGCCGCATTTTATACGATCGTCTACAACAAGATAAAAAAATACAACCAACATATTCCAATGAAAATATTTTTTAATATGTATACAAACAAAAATTGAACGATTCTACTACGCTCAAACCGAACAGATGCACACGGAATAGGATTACGCACCTATGCGTGTATTTGTACACTGAGAAAAATAGATAGTAAGAATAAGGCCAACTAACTTTATAATTGGTTGTATTATAATTATATTAGAGCGTACCATCTTCCTAATAAACAGTAATACATGGATGAATACTGGGTACTAGATAACGTATTATTGTCTTTGAGTTAATATCATTCATTATATTTATAATACGTGGTAACATCTTTTTTTCTCCGTGTAGTAATGAATCCGGACAAAATTACTGCAAAAACCAGCAGCTACGATACAATCGTTCATTATATTCTCCACGGCACAACGAAAATCAACAAGATGTATACAACCCGGCATCTTACGTACGAATAAAATGCTTGCGTGTAGAAAAACAGATGATCGGAAACTTTACATATGGAAATGTAAACGTCGCATTTTACACGTTTCTCGCCTAGCCGTTGAATAAGTTACGACGACGTGATTTATTTTCTTTTTACGGGGATACTGGCGCGCGAACGCGCAAAAACCGCTCTCGAAAGAGACCGGAATCAATTTCCCTTAACGGAATTTAGCGTCGATCGTTCCGGTCCTGGGGTATCGGTTATTGCCGTCGGTATATCATTCCGAATTTCAATTTACAACGTTCCAGAATCCGTCACAGGGAAAAAAAGTGACAGGTGAACCATGTATACTACGCTACATGTACACATATTCTCATAACGGGTTCATTGCGGCCTGTCTACATTCCAAGGGAAAAAGTTTTTACCTGATACATTTCCATAGATTGCCCTCGATTATGAAAATAACAGCAAAAAGTAGAAACCCGAATAATTTTACTTGCTCAACAATTTCGACGGCATATAACGAGCTACGTTCACGTCAGAAATATCCGTGGAAGTATTCCCGACTTACGTGACCAATACGCAAAAATGCCGATTCGGCTTTCGGCATTCGGGTGTGTTGATGTGGCGGGAAACTCTATGGAACACGTCGAGGATCATTTAGCGGCACGGACGGCCTCGTTAAGCGGAAATGTGTACTCAACGGTTACCGAGTTTGTTAGTTTATTCGTTCCGTTTTAGTTGAAGGCGCTCTATTTGCACTATCACCTACCGAAATTAAAAGCACCTGGTTTGGGGTATTTTCGGTTTCTGATGTTTCGTTTGCGAGTTGTTGCCGTCGGCAGTAATCCAAAAAGGGTTTGCCTATCGGGACCGCGGCAATGCTAAACGGGATCGTCAGAACTTTGAGATGTCGGTGTAACTAAAATGGGTTTTGCTTGGGACAGATGTATGCTACTATTATGTTTTATAATACGCGTGGGAAATATGGTTTTCGGAAGTTCTAGAAGCGTAACTAATGATTATTTTATGGATCTATTCTGTAAATGTAAATCAAAAACTTACTCCTTAGTATCGCAGATGAGAGTTTACTAAAGCAAACGTTATGTAATTGGTCTGTAACTAGAGATTCATCATTTCAGTTGAATGTATTGAAAATACGAAACTATAACGAAACTTACTCAAAGTGGTGGTTACGTTTTCTATTTAGTATTTGTTTGTAAGCACTCTTGTGATATTTTAGGGAAACATACATGGATATATTTAGAAAGAGATATACTGTACCACATAATACATACCAGAAGTTAGTGATGGCGGAATTATTTGGAATATTACTTACTACTTAATTTTTTATTATAAAAAAAAAAACAGATCGTAAAAAAGTACAACTATTTCACTCTTAATTCTGCAATTATGGGGTGCTGAAAATCGGCCTGAAACGATATCCTTCCACATACTGGAGAAAAGCAATTGTCGTGTAACTTCTGTAAGGAAGTATTTTTGTATAACAAAAAACAATTTGGGAGCAGCTACATACACTCGTATGAAGGAGGAAAATCATTTCAGAGTGATGTAATTTTTCTGAAAAATGGACAGTGGAGAAGAAGCATTTCAATGTATTCACTACAACTCTTTTGAGCAATTTGAAACCTCATTTGCTTGCACATAGAAAAATCATATCAATATAAAATTTGTAACTTTACGTGTGTTAAAGGTCAATTTGAGGAAACAAAACCTTATACATAGTGAAATAAAACCGGTTCAGTGCAAAATATGCAACTATCCTCAAATTACTTGGCCAATATCAAGCTCAAAGATATCTAGAAGAGAAATAGCTCGCTTTAAATCAATTTTCCATTGAATAAAAAGAGATTTGTTCAATAACCTAGAAACGAAGTGGAAATTTGAAGAGACAAATACGGGAATGGTTCATGCCTACATAATCAGAAAGTCTATACTTTTCTCAATTTCGTTTGTTTGTTGTCCCTTATTTGTTACGGTTACACCCAAATACTCTAGTTGATCAACTTTCCCTATGTTGTATTCTTTAAAGTTAGTTTTAAATTTCACATATTCTTCCCCCCCCTTTCGCGTCCACTCGCATCTCCATATATTTTGTTTTCTAAATTAAAATTTTGTTTATTATTGGAATTTATTAAGCTTTTTCGCGTATTTAAACTAATAAAAAGAATTACTCCATCTAAAACTGGAACTTCTCAATGAAAGTATTTTTTTTTTTTCAAATGTTAAACCTCGGTTTAAAGAAATTACAGGGTTTGTTCGAGACCGCGGGGATATATTACTTTTGTAAAAGAGTGCAATCAGAATAATTTCAAATAACATACTCCTGCAGATCCTTATTTAAACGATTACGAATTTTAACTACTAGAAATAAATATATTTTACAAAAAAATAGTCTAATCCACACTTAAAGATAACTAAAGAAACCTAAATTCTATTCTATTATAATCTACTTCCTACTAAATGGAAATTTAATGATACCTTTGTTCCAGAACAAGTGGCAGAATAGTGTTCCTTTTTCTTTCCTGACCTGCATCTCTGTTTTGCCTTCAACTTTAGGTATATTATACTTTATTGTTGATTGATGATATTGTCACGTATGCACCCTTCGCCTTTGATTGTCGGGGGTGCAGCTTATGCAAGTCACTTACTTCTAAAAGATTATTAAAGGGTACTTACCGTAAAGATGGTCGGGTGACTGTCTCAAAAAAAAAAACGTCACTTGCACTTTCTTATTTATTAATTACCACCTTGTTATACAGCAATCAGCACTAGAATGCCAATATCTTCCGCTGAAGTCTCTCAAAGTGCTGATGAGGTTCCGGCATACCAGCTCCAATCCTTAGATACATTATTACATAAATCTGTTTATTTGTATGTAGTGGAACTTTCCGTTGCAATATGTGACAGCAATTTTTTTGTTATGCACGAATAAACGATTTAACGATCATGGAAGAATGATTAGTTTCATATTTCTATTCCACATTCCATATTACTTACGTACCACAAAACTTTCCGAAGATGGAAAGCCTACGATTCAAGCATGCATCACGTTTACACCTATTACCGTATACCATGTGTGTACATTCATATTGCCTATTTCTTTTTTATATGAGAAAGTATTGCCTACATCAGACATTCGTATTATTCGTATAAAACCTAAATTTCCCCTCATAACGATTTATCAGAAGACAAATATTTCACAACATCACGACATTGAGGGCATTAATATTCAGCCCTAACTTGAGCTGTTATTCCCGTCATTTCCTTTATGCTATACGGATCTGGTTCCGTGCTTTTGTTAGTCGCGCCATGACTTGCGTTTTTCCTTGTCCGGTGTTTTCATCTTTTTTTTTTTGTTTTTATTCTCCCTTATGTTTGATTTTAAGACAACTTAATTTATTCTACAGACACCACCAGGTAGAATAACCGGAATATAAATGCAAATTTGTCCTTTTCCGCATTTAGCAGAATATTTTTCCTTGTCCTTAAAAAGGATATAATACAAAACACTTATTAAGGCTTTTTAAATATTATTAGAATTAGACTATATTAGAAAATTACAAAGCACGTTTTGAAGAATGAATGAATCTTAAAAACATCATAGTACAAACTAGCATTACTTTTACTTCTACTATTAAATTTGCGCAAATTGCTTTCCTTCTTAGAACAATCCTTAATTCTTGCTTAACGTTATGACATTAAAAGATGTAAGGCATTTTGTATGTGGTGTAATTTGGTTTTTGACAATATCTTATAGGTACTGTAAATATGTTCAGTACATCACCAAAACAATGCAAAATTCTAAAATCAATTCCCGTACGATTTTCAGATACACCCTTGTTTACTTTGTGAGATTTAATTTAAAAGGATGTTTAAAAGAAGAACCTTTGTGTTCACTTGGTTGATCGCATAGAACAACTGGATCTGAAACCTTTGATGTACTGAGTGATTATATCATGGTAGCTCAAATTAATTGGGGAAAATATATAGGAGTCTGTACGGAAGGTAAAAAGATGTTGTGCGCCTTAATATGATTTACATTAATCGCAGCAATTTACCGGGAAAAGCTTATGTATAGAATTTCGTAAAGTACAGTCCGATGTGATTTAAATTATAAATTAAATTTGGCAAGAAGCTTTCAACTCTCGATTATATAAATTGTTTAGAGGCGAAATGGGCTCACAATATGAACATCTTCTATTCTCTAAGGCTGCTGACTGTTGAGTAGTAGAGTTTCAACACAATTGTTTAATATAACATACAACAAGAAGTATTAAACCGTATCAGATAAAAGCACTAATATTTACACTAGATTGAAGATAAAATTGTAAAATGTAATTTAAGTACCTTTATTTCTAAATCTGAAAATTAATTTTCTTGAAATTTAAGTTTTAATATTGTTTCCATGCCGAATATAGGTGTTCACATCTGTATCGTATGCATGTGTGTGTATTTATATGTTTGCCTTTTGTCGTTATTCTCTTCAAATTAGTTAACAACTAGGGCATTTTCCGAAGCGTCCCATTGTGGTTCCGTTGATCCGTTGAAACAATCCAACCCAGTTTCTTTTGAGAATAATTATTATATTTCAAGCGAGGTATTGGTCATTCTTCTTTAGACCACCGAACAACGCAGACTTGTTTCTATCGGGGTAGATTCCAAATTTAGTAACTATTTTTTTTTTTCAATTTCAGAACTCCTTATTATCCTTTTAATATGAATTTTAATTTAAAAATACTCCGTGGTATCTACGTTAAATATGAGGTTATAGCTCACTACTATGTGCGCCCATATGTAATTTTACGCCAACTTTTACTTAAGAACAATTATCAAATATTCAACTCTTCAACTCTAAACTTCAGAGTATTTGTCATTAAACGCAATTTTCTACAAAAGTGCACCAGCTGCGTAAACGTGCAATAATTGCAAGTGAATTTTATTTTGAAATAGGCAAGTTTTATTCGCTCCTATTATAGTCTTCCTGTGTTAAATTTATTTTCATGTGCAGTATATCGCTCTGGGATTGTTATGATGACGTCTGCCACTGGAATACGAACGAAACGAAGGCATTCAAACACCGAGTAGTGTTCATAAAGCTAAAACTTTATGTGATTACCTGCTAGGCAATTATATTTACGACACATTAGCCTTACTAACATAAAAGCGTTTACTGCTGCGTGGTACCAGAGCATTACGCGCCGTATTTTATACAAATATGGCTATTCCTTGAATAAGTTTGCCGTTTGATAATGTTATTAAGTAAAGGAAATAACCTTAAGGTGTACAGGTTGAATTTAGTACAAGTAAAAGTCGTATTATCACAATGTTATTACTCATTCGTTAGGTGGTTCTACCTAAAATTGTCACTCAAGTTATTTGAATAAACCTAATTATATATGTATAGCCGCACGAAATAGCTATTAAAAGAATGTCTATTTAGACACACGTTTTTTGTCTTTTGTAATGGAGTAACGCAATTTGATGCTAATCAAGCACACCTGCGGCGTCAAGTCTCCCTCCGAATCATCATTACGACCCCAGAAAACACTGGTTACCGTAATTAACCAGAGCGAAATTCGAACCACCAACTTTTACTAACAGTCGAAAGTCCTTATAGCATATGTAGTGCTAAAATATAAAATTGTAAATACTGAAATGACGAAAGCAATCAAACATGTAGGTACTGGATTTAGTCGAATGCGCGCTGGCCTTCTATTGACAGTCTATGTATCCTAAAAAAAGAATACCTATTTGTTATACATACCAAATCATTAAAAGAAGTTTATACGAAATGGCTACGTAATTATATTAGATTTTAACACAAACTGCATGAAGCACTTGAAAATGTATTTTGATATTAAATAATACCAGAAAATGTTCGTATTCCAATCCTTTTATAAAATTATTATATATAAATCCTTATTATACATCACACCAATCCCCTGGGACACTATAGATACTTGAAAATGTGTATGAAGCTACAAAGCAGGTGCATTAGATTTTTGTGACTATGTTGTTGCAATATTATTGCATGCTAACAGATAAAAACTATATTTAAAAGTATTCTTATATTTTATTTCGGAATGAATTAGATTGAGTATTGCTATATAGTAAAACTAAGAAATACAAATTATAGTAATTCGAACACAATAGAATTATAGGACTGGTTAAACTCGAGAATGCTAAAACCGGTATTCAACGGTTCTACAACCGTTTTCGGATACCTGAAGCCGCGCATTCGAATACTCGGTTTTGGGACCGAATACCGATGCTCCTTCTCGAGTAATAACATTAATATATGTATATTATTTGAATAATGTAGGCAATCAATCACTATTAGCACATTTACGTGACGTTGTGTTTCGCCTTAGAAAGGCTCATCAGACATTCATATATGGTGGAATAAGTGATGAAGTATGGATGAGAGTTGAAGCAACAACTCAAAAATTATTGAAGAATTTGCCGTTAATATATGATATATGTATAAGGAAACCTAGAAAATTTCTGTCCAGGAGTTCGGTGTTGTAGTAGCAGACAATTATTAAAGGAAAACCGTTTATTAACGTTCGATATTTTGGCAATATTCATTAACTGCATAATTACCTCTTTAATACAAATAAAAATGTTTCTTATATGAAACTGTATTATAGCAAAGTCTTATACCTATATAGTAGAACTACCATTGGTATATACTGCAGAAATTGTCGTAAAGATGGCGCTATGGCTTGTTTCATAACCTTTGGAATTCGTATTCGATGTAAATTGTATTCGGTAAACGCGTCTTCGAAACGAATCGTTCGTAACCGGTAGTCGGGGTCGAACCCGGAAGCGTCTGAAAATTTGCTCATAAAACAGCCGTTTTTATTTTGCATCACACATTGCAGCGTACACATTATTTTCAATTTTCTGCTATATTCGCATATTCGATACATTTCTATTTACGTTAAAATGCCCTTCCCCTTAAATTTTAGGATTCCATAACACGTTATCGTCATGCAATTCCTTGAAACCTTTTCCGACAAGGTGTACAATATCCTACTGAAAAGAACCGCAAGCAAAAGAAAGCGAAGCGAATCGGGAACAAATAAGTTCTGGCGGAAACCTTACCTCCCCTTTTCTTGTTCCACACGCTACTCTATCTCGAGTATAAATCTAAGGAACGTCAATTTTGTCGAAGGTCGGCGAGAACTTTCAATCCGAAAGAGCGACGTTCCAGATTTGATTACAGACGCCCGGAAATATAAAGATCTTCCGACGATTCCGGGTTCGACCTCGACTACCGGTTACAAACGACTCGTCCCGAAGAAGCCTCTACAGGGAAGGAAAGAAGGAAACAAAAAAGCTGATAAGAACAAAAGAAATGATGGCAACGTGATGTATGTACGGGATACGTTTTTTATGTTAGATTTAGATAGAGGAATAGGAAAAATTATTCACATTTTTCTTATAGGAATTACTACCGTGGGTTGGTATTATAAAATAGCGAATTGATTTCACTGTGTCACATTTATTGTTTCTGTCATTGCAAATGTGTGCAATATTTCACAGAAATTTTGATGTTAAAATGGGGGTGTTGGTTTTGGTTAATATTATATATTTTGATTTCAATGACATATGAGCCAGTCGTGTCAGTTTGAACACTTCCATATGTTACCGTTCAGAGCGTTTGTCCGATCAAATTTACGCCCCTTATTTTGTTTATAAAAAATTGACTATGTAATAGACTAAATAAGTAAGCATTCTTGCGGAAATTTTAACATACATAATTTATCTAACCCATCTTTGACTGTGTGAGTAATATAGGTAGTGTAAACTCGGCCGAATATAAAACTTTAATCCCTACTTGCACTAGAGACGGCCTTAGTACACGTGTAAACTCCGCCGGCCTAAAAAAATTAAAACTCCTCGGTAGCGACACCTGTCGGTGGCTTATGAAATCAGGGCGCCCCTGACGCGCCGTCTGTTCATGCGCACAGCGCATACAACATAACTATATTCAAATTTAGACGTAATTTGTAATACAATGAGGAATTGCATAGCTTTTTCTTTATATCATAGAATGATAGAGAATATAATAATATATGGCCCTTCATTAAACCTTCTTTTAAATTGTTTCTCATTAAGGCATAATTAATTTTTGAACGTGCTCTGACGTCACAAGTTCTTTCATTCATAAATTCTTAGTCGGCATGATTTGGCAACGGAGCAATAGTCATGGTCGTTCGCATCATCGTCGTAGATAAGTAATATTAAGTTCGCATGCTTTGCGCGTACAGATGGCGTAACCGTAGTATTACGATATTCTGTGTTTATTTTACGCGGTTTGGAGGTTATAATCGTTCAGAATTCGTTCTTTTACGATAAATTGGAGAACTTTAAACGCACACTAAAACAAGATGCAGAAATAATGCCAAATCCCAAATTCCTTCGTGGCAATAACCTAGACCAAGATAGCACTTAATAATACCCAGGTTATTCTATGATAATACCATATTTCGCAGCCGGTAAATTCGGTTACTACTTTTGTCACTGTTCTCCATAAATGACTGCAATCTGTGATTATTACGGGGGAGTAATTTCTTTGTTGCCATATATTCTCGCTCATTCATAAAATTTTACTACGTACCTGTGACGTATAAGGATCTTAAAAAATTTATATTTCAAAAACTACTTTACATAAAACCGTCAAAATTTCTGTGTAAATATATATTTAGGTCATGTACAAAATAACATTATTTTAACAAGAATTAAAAAAAGTGCAATTCCTCATTACGTGGAATGTACTGTCCCAGCGAAGACTGGGTGTTTGATTGCAGCTCTATTTATCATTTTAGAAAGAAACTTGCTCTTCAAAAATTTTATAGAATCCAATGCTACATAACCTAAAAATATTTCTAACTATATAGAGTGTTCCAGAAATAGGCAAACGTATACCTGCAATAGTGCAATTTTCTTACAGTGTGAAATCATTAAGTACATGAACATTTGCTTAACTTTAACCCAAGGTAACTTGATTTTTTTAAATAGCACCCTCTATTTTTGCTTATGCTACATTAACCCTTATGCACAGGCCTTTCAATTTTTATTAAACAATTATGATGGATAATGCAGGATTTTATAGATTTTTTGGTTTTTATGGTACTATAATTTCTGATGATCATAAACGAATGGCATTTCTTGTTTCAAAAAACGTGTAATTAGTTTTATGTTTTATGATCTGATACGGACGTATATTTACTCATTCGTAGCTTTATTCAATTGTATAGCATTTATATTAAAATCATCAATTATGCTCGCCTCGGCTCACAATCTCTAAACTTATTAGATAAAACATCACTCTCCAGCCTTGATACCTTGATAATTAGATAACTAAATATACTTCATTTCACAGATCAATTTATGACGTAATTACAAACTTCGTCATTGGTGGTGACAAGAAACTATAAAACGACTTCCATCTTTATTTAAACTTTTAGTGATACAAATTCGATCATCTGAGATGCAATCAGATTCATAGGGTCTGCAGCGTTGTTTTAATGTAATATCGCAAAGAATAATGGAGCCAACCATTGCTTTTACATCGTCATTTATTCTCTATAAATCGCCGCCGTATTTCAAGCACCCGAAATCAATTTATTCCGCTAGCAATAAGGCTGCCCCGTCCTCCACGTTCATCTCGGCAAAATAATAATTACGAAGCACTCAAAACGGGGCTCGGACGAAATTCTTCGACAATCAATTTCGCCAATAGTAAGTACCTCTCCGCGTAATGGGAAAAATAAATAATTTCTCCAACATACATAGGTGCCTATATTAAACGCACAATGCCGCACATCAATTGAAGGGCAAAACGAATCAAAGCGCGATAAGTGCAAAGGCTGTGTAGGATCGTTATTTTATTTTCGATTTGTACCGAACTACTTCAGGCTAATAGACAATTTGCATCTTCGATGACTTCTTCAGTCGGACGAGATTCCATTAGACTCAGATGCTCACTTACTCGCTCAATTAATTCCCTCAATTGCTGAAATTGGAAATGGTGAGGCTGCAGTTGGCTACGGATTCCTTTCGACACGCGGAAGGTTTGAGGTTGTAGGCAATTAAACGCTAGCACTTTTTCCGTTACCCATAAGACCCTAACGCGAGACTAAGAGTAGGGACAAGGTAAAGAATTTACGCAGGAAAAGTGGAGAGATAGGGACAACATAGGCGTTGTACATTGATGAATGAAGATGAAGTACCTGCGGCTTGCGTGCTTAGCACTTTACCGAAATCTATTTAGGCGTCGAAATAATGTAATGGGTATAATGCGGAGTTAGAAGAAATGTGGCAACTGAGAAAATAAGTATATCCAACGTAATAATTATGTCGAAAACGAGACTATTGAATAATTATATATAAAATTAATGAAATGATAAATTTAGATCTATGGGATGAGCTAAATTAAATGCGCATCTTCCCTATCTTTGTTATAATGTGCTGAAATAGTATTTTAAAACACAAGCGAGTACAAGTTACACAAAGTGCGAGCATTACATGTCATTGTGGCACACGTTTTTTACAGTTCTTTTTCTAATTTGCACATTAATCGCCTATATTACGTTCCGGCAACAGGCACTCAGGGATCATTTGAATGAATCCACACTATTTAAAGGAACATCCAAAGACATTCAAAATGAATTATTGGACTGTATGCTTTCTGTGTGTCATGCACACATTATGAAAGAAATTGCTGCCTCAAAATTCGTGTCCGTGATAAGTGATGAAACAAGTGACATTTCAAACATTTTCCAAATGGTTATAGTTTTCCGTTATATTTAGCAGACGGTACCCCTGTTGTAAGATTTTGGGGTTTTTTTAAACCTTCTGATCATGATGCTGTTGCGTTAGCTGGCTGTATTGAAAACGTTTTAAATTCTGTTTTAAAAAAATCTGATCAGCTAATTTCGCAAAGTATGCGTATTATATTCACTGTTACGCACACCAAATAACTTTAATAATGTCACAAGCAACGAGTATAAATACAAATGTTCGCATCTTTTTTTCCGATCTGAGTGATATTACGAATTTCTTCTCCAATTCTCCACAACGAATTTCTGTATTAGATGAGATCGTTGGAAGTAGAGTTCCAAATGCATCTGCTACAAGGTGGAATTTTAAAATTAGAACTGGTAACACAGTTTATGAAAACAGAGAAGCCCTTATCGAGTGTATGGAGAAAATACAATCAACGTCCAGACAATCGGATACCATCACAAAAGCTGGTGCCCTTTTAAGATTATTGAATGACCTCAAGTTCGTTTTTTGCCTGACCGTTTTTCATCGTTTAATCCCTCATATTAATATAGTATATTCTCAGCCGCAAAAAAGAACTGCTGATTCTGTGACCACAAAAAAACGTATTGCAGAGCTTGCAAAAAACATTCAGAAAGAAAGGGAAAATATACACACTAGCAGAGACTCCGAACTAGACGACATTGATGTGAGTCGCTCTAGGAAAAGAAGGAAGGTAGATGAAAGAACCTCTTATGTTTCCACGACTGTTCAAGCTGAAGAAGTGTGCGACACCATAATATCAGAAATAAAAAGAAGGTTTTCGTTTACAGGTCATTTGGAGGTGGTTATTTTGTTTTCGGTGGAGAATTTTGAAGTATATTCGTCGAATTTTCCGCAATTTCCGCCTTTCCATTTTTAGACAGATACAAATTCAAGACAGAGTTGGAAGTAATTTACAGAAGAACAGATTTTAGAGAGGTCTCCGGAGCAGTCCATCTACTTAAGTTTTTGATAGAAAATAATTTGCAAGAAGACTTCTCAGAGACCTTTCTTGTGCTACTCGCAATTGTAACCATGCCCACGACAACTGCAGAAGCAGAACGTTGTTTCTCAACTTTGAAGCGCATTAAAACTTTTTTGAGAAGTACTATGGCCAAGGATAGGTTAATTGCTCTCGCAATGTTGTCTATTGAGAAACAAATGATTCAAGATCTTTCAAACTTTAATGAATTGGTTATTGAAGAATTCGCATCGAGAAAGAACAGGCGACTTGAATTACAATATAAAACGTGTGTGTGAAAATTAGTACTAAGTGTTGGTGTTAGTTAGTAAGTTATCAGTTACCTTATTAGTTAGACAATAAAAGCAACAAGACAACACGTGAAACTTGATCAAGAAGATGTGCTGTCTGGTAAAAACTAGGTAGCATTTTTCAAAATTTTTAGTTTAAGTCATTTTTGTTCGTTTATGATGTGACTGTTCTGTATAAAAAGAAGAACTAACAATTTCGGATTTTTGCGCTAAGCTCTTTTCTGAATGTTATCCCAAGATAAGGCGAAAGAACGTCACAAACTGCTCTAAAATGCGAGTTTTGAAGGTTAATTTTCAAAACCAGACTCCCTGGTACCTACCCACATGTGCACTCCCAAAATAAAAGTCCACGCGCCGCCACTGGTCTTAAGTAATTCTCAAAGTACATTTCAACTTATAAACAAACCACTTCCACTATCTAGAAAACACGCGCAGCAACGATCAAGTATTCCATTACTTCCGTCATTATATGTGAATCAATACATAATATACAACGCGTTCTGCGACTAGTTGATGAACTTACACTTAACACGCATTGGCAGACTTTACGTAAAGCGTTACCGAAAGCTCTTTAGTTACACTCATAAACCGCGACATCAGCTCTCTCTGCTTCAGATTCGGGCACAGTTAATGCAATAACCGTAGCACCCATATTGTTAATTACAAGAAGTGATCTAAATGGGTCGCTCCGAGAGATGTAGAGTCTGGTGTAATGAACGAATTTATCAAGTAAAGATAGTGTTGTGGCGGTTTTGCGCCTCTTGCAGCCATTGTACACAATATCGTAAGACGCCACAAAATCAAACATGTTTAATACTGCACCTGGAGTAACTTTCGTACAACATCGTAACAATAACAACGTAAAGCGGTTTTGTGTTGTAATCGCGATCTATTGTGGTATTTACCGGAGATCCCTGAGTAATATCTGCTTCGGAGCTTGAGCTATAGAAGCTACCACTCTACTGTCGTTATCCGTAGATTGGTGGGACTGTTATTATTATTATTGTTATTACAGTAGGGTTGTTATCATGAATAATACCTAAAGCACAAGTTAAATCTTCGAGATTTATATCGTCCTAGAACCATATACTCTAATGTACCTACATAATGTACAATGATGCTTAAGGGATGCGGCGTTATATAACAAACACAAGACAACTCCGCGCCACAGGATAACGATTAATTAGTTTGGAACAATTGTTTCGGAAATTCGTATATTGCCCTTCTCAACTGTAGCAGGCCGTACATAGCATTGGAAATAAATATTAATCGAGAAACAAGCATAGTTCTGAATTTAATATTCCTAATGTCACACTAAAATTACATCCCCCATTCTTTACTTTTTTCTAGATATAATTGCTTCTAGGTAATTATATTTTATCCCGGTGACCAAATATGATGTGATAGGCATACCAAGGCTAACATTAAGCGAACTGTTACGTTACAAATGAATGACGATAGGGAAAGAATTAATTATTCCATACTTAATGTTAAAACTAAACAACTCCACGTTTGCACTTTTCTGTTGTATTCCTGTGAAATTAGTGAATTTTTCATTGCACATTGTCGAGAAAAAGTTATTAATATAATATATGTATAATTATATTAATAAGGAAATGAGCTACAAATATTGCAATATATTTTAATTTGACAGATCCATATATTCATACTAGATCCGTATTCAGTATAAAGATGACGAAGTTCGTTTTTCTTATTGATAAATAACATATAACTTGTTTTTTAGTTATCTTTAACCGGTTTTTACATAATATTTATTTTTATATCTTTGTTTAATTGTATGGATTGTGGTGGTTGAAGGTTTTATCATTAAATATACATACTTCTTACGTTTAAAAAGTGAATTTTACTCCATTTTCAAAAATGCTATCTATAATTCACAGTCTATAATGTAATGAACAGTTATTATTATTTTGGTATTTAAACTATAATGAATTTAGCTTTAGTTTTTCGATGGAATTATATGAAATTGGACCACATTTTTACCAAAGGTACATGTCAATGTTAATTAAACTGTTTTTTTTTTTATTATTTTCCATCGTTTAGCCAGTTTATCAACCATATCGTTAGGCTTAATGTGACAAACCCTGACACAATACACACATGGTAGTTTCCAAAGAAATCCAACCTCGATTCTGTTCCTACTAAGGAAGCTCCAAATTACATAAAAATGCCCGAGTAAGAGGGATCTTATTTATAAACTACATTCCATAAATAAAATCGATAGATTATACACATAAACTTTTATGAATGCATGAAAAAAGCGTACGAAATATAGAAGTGTATTACATCTATTACCTTCAGCACAGCTCCTAGTTGATTAGGTTTTCATTTTATTATCTCTAAAAATAACTTTCTTGTTCGGTTCTTCCATAATCGTCAAAAACTTTACCCGCTCTAATACATTTATATCTCAATAACTATGGCTTTGTTCTATTTTCATGATTCATAAACTGACATTATATCGTCTGCAGTTTCGAACCTTCAATTAATTAGTTTTATAAGAAAACCAATCACACAAATAAAAGATTGCCAGATGCGAAGCGTCTAGTCTTTTTACAAGTGACAGGCAAGAATTAAAACAAAAGGAATATACAGGGTGTACCGACGATCCCAAACCAGTCACAAGTTAACGGAGAGTGTTGCGGTCTGGCTGGTCTGCCGAGTTGGGGCGTAAGTGGTGCGTTCCAGGTGCAGCGCGGGCTTTCTACTTTCTGCCGAGTGGGGGCGGTAAGCGGACATCAAACGACTGTTTAGTAAGCCGGGTAAACCGGCCCGATTTTCTAGTTTTGTTCTATTTTCATGATTGATAAACTGACATTATATCGTCTGCAGTTTCGAACCTTCAATTAATTAGTTTTATAATTTAGTTTAATAATTGTATAGTTCTAATTATAGACTTTTTATGATTGTGAAAGGTGAAGTTATATACAAATGAACCTGGAAATGGCGAGATAGGAAGTAGGAATCTTTAGGCTAAGATCTAACTAATTTCTTTGTTTATATTGCATTTTAGCCTTGCACATTTATTCTTCAACGATGAAACTTCATATTCGCAGAATCACTAACTATAGTAGTAGTGAATATTGATAATCCAAAATGAGATCAATTTTTTCTTATGTACCTAATGGAAAATATTGGCTAGACCACCAAAATGTTGAGGTTTCCTTTTTACATTGCGATTTTCTTTTCTGATTTCGTCTTGAAAAAAGGTAGTCGGAACGTAATAATTACGGTAAAAATTATATTTGAATTGCTTTAGTTGTTCGTGATAAAGAGGATATGAAAATATTTTTTCGTGGCTTGGAATATTTGATTTTTTGTGGTTTAAACTAATCGATATTGTATCAAACGCATTTTTTTTCCAAGTTGAAGTTTTTCCATTATTCATAGCATAATTTGTAGATTCTAGAGATTAACATCGCACCTGCGGGCAATCGTTTTTTTAAATTTCACAATTTTATTTATTTATTTATTTAAATACATTTATGAACACGATATACCATACCGTATCGTCTTCGTCTGCATACCTCTCCCTCACCGTGCACAACTATCACGGGTTACTAGTATTGAGGGCCTCCTAGTCTTCTTCCATAACACTTGTTCAATCAATACTAATTTTAACTAAACTTGTCCTTCTGTATCTCCTATGTAGTTCTTTACCTTCTCTTTAAAATTTATGTAGGTTAGCCCCTTCAAATTACTTGATATATTATTATAGAAGTTAATAGCCCTAGATATTAGCATTTGTGAAAATTTTGGCTCAGTTATCTCAGTTATCAAGTATGATTCCCTCCGAGTTTTATACTCATGAATTTGTCTATTTGATACTAATTTTACGTTTATTTTAATTTTTTTATGTTATACTTTATTTATCAGAATTAGATAAGTATATATAATTAAATATTGAACAGTTAATAATGATTAATAATAACAAAACCATATCTTGGATTTTAACATGTATCAATTTGAAACAAAGAACAAAACTTAAAAATATGCAATTTACTTGATCGATATTCGTACTCTCGAATAGAAATAACGTCTTGAACTTTAAATACATATTTTTAATTATATTTCATTAAACAATGTTGTTAATGTTTTTAGAATTAATGTCCGATGACATAGTTTATTTAAGTTGTTTAATTGCTTGCAAAAAAATGTAAATTGTGCATCGAAAAGTTGTAATTGCGACCAAAATAAACTAAAGGTATAAGGTATATATAAGTAGCTCAATTTTGGCCACTCATTTTATTTTTATTCAATACTTGAAATAATTCAGATTTATAAACACAAAAATTCAGTAAACGAAAAGACAGCGACACAATTTTTAACTAAACTTTATAACTTAATTCTATAATAATTGAACTTTTTTCATATATAACCGGAGCAAATAAAATTGGCGCAATTTACAAAACAATCTCTAGATGAAACATATAAAACCTCGAAATTAAAACAAAAGAGCATTGATTTTATCAACAAAACAAAAATTTTGTCAAATATTTGTTAATTAATACGGCATAGAACAAATTCCCTACTGCCTGGAAGGTATCACGTATAACACCGGTTTTTAAAACGGGCAGCAGAAGTGAAATTAGCAACTATCGCCCAGTTTCCATTGTATGCAATTTTTCTAAACTTTTAGAATGTATGTTATACAAACCATAAACTATCCTCGGTACAGCATGGGTTTATTAAAGGTAGATCAACCGCCACAAATGTGTGTTCTTTTGTGCATCATATTTCTGAAGCTTTGGATGGACGTCATCAGGTTGATGTAGTGTTTACAGACTTCGCTGAAGCATTCGACCGAGTGCAACATCAACGGATTTTAACGAAACTACATAGTGAAGGTTAGAATAGAGTAATGAAACTCGTTCTTTCGTTCATCTAATATTTATTATTATTTGATAACTAGTTTCGGCTAAAAGAATTAGATGAACGAAAGAACGAGTTTCATTACTCTATTCTAACCTTCACCTATAACGTTCATTGGATACTTAGCATATAAAATAATGAAACTACATAGATTTAGAATTGCTGATAATGCAATTGATTTCCTACGGTGTTATTTGGGTGCGCGCACCAATTATGTAGAATATCTGGGCTCCAAGTCTCTCCCTTATGAATCATTGTCCGGAGTGCCACAGGGATCTGTGTTGGGACCGTTGCTGTTTTTTATTTTTGTGGATGATGTCGCAAAATTTAGATCAAGATCGAATTGTTTACTGTACGCTGATGATTTGATGCATGTCGACATTTTAGCTGACTACAATGCGCTACAGAATGATTTAACAGCGCTTTGCGGATGGAGTAATCGTAACTATTTGTCGCCGAATATTAACAAATGCAAGGCCATGATTTTCAGTAGGGGGCAAACTGTAATTATATTTACTTACAAGATAAATGGAACCGCTTTTTTTTCATGTAGAACATTTGTTTGGCGACCCTTTTGTCGTAATTGCTTTCTTGGTCTAAAAGTTTTACATTATTAAACTTATAATGTCAAATTTATGTACCATGTTATGGTGATGTTGTAATAAAGCTATCGCGTTGACATTATAATTATGTTTTAGTGTTGTATTTATAAGCGTAAATTCATTTATGCAAATTTTACGTTTGACCTATATAAGTAGCTACGCAATCTTTACATCCAGTTTGTAATATTCATATGTTCAACTTTTTATTTTGTTGTGGTGAAAATTCTGTTATTTTTGTATGATTCATGGGATATTGTGTGTCCTAAGTGGTTGTATTCTTCCTGAAAGAATAGATGTGTAATTTATTATATAATTTTTCTGATCTTCTTGCTTTTTCAGTTTTTCATTCATTTTTAAAACAATTAATTAAAAATTAAACGTAATAATAATAGTTGTTAAAAACATATTATGATAAAACTTTTGCTACCATCTTTTTTTCTCGCAGTGGACAATATAAAACGTTGACAAAGATATACATTGCAACCACTAGATCACGGAGATGACAACAACTATTGAGTTTCAACAGCCTGTCGAGACAGAAGGAGAAATAAAAGACTCTATTTCCAGTCGTTAAGCTTTCGCCATTTAATTAAGGCTTCTTCAGAGTGACATCTACAATATCAAGGAAACAGTGGTGCTAATAACAACATCATCTAATATGTAACTAAATCTAAAAACTTACAGATTGAGTCTGGTAGCTACATTGTTGGAAAAAGTTCTGAAGTTGTATCGTCATAGCGTACAATTAGCATGCCTTCCTCTTTTTCTTATATAAGTATTGAAAGTAACTAAGTTACGATGTTAAAAGACACTTATCTAAGTATCAATTATCTTAGTTACTTTCAATATAAGAAAAAGAGGAAGGCATGCTAATTGTACGCTATGACGATACAACTTCAGAACTTTTTCCAACAATGTAGCTACCAGACTCAATCTGTAAGTTTTTAGATTTAGTTACATATTAGATGATGTTGTTATTAGCACCACTGTTTCCTGGATATTGTAGATGTCACTCTGAAGAAGCCTTAATTAAATGGCGAAACCTTAGCGACTGGAAATACAGTCTTTTATTTCTCCTTCTGTCTCGACAGGCTGTTGAAACCCAATAGTTGTTGTCATCTCCGTGATCTTAACGTTGTACAGCCGTACTCCTACTCAACCTCATTGCAACTACTGTAAAAATGTATTTAGAAAACAAATTGAGCACCTACAATTCCCTGACATTTAAATTAGAACGCATTCGAAGTTAATTATACAATTTCAATTAGTATGACATTTCAATAAATTGAGAACTGCACCTGGCATTCCCAAGATGACTTAATCGAAATATAGCACACCGTTCCGCCCGTACCCACCCATCAGATCGTCATAATTGATGCATAATTTATCAGCCTTAATACATGCAAACGAAGTGCTAAAACGAGAAGAAATTGCCGAGAGAAATGGCTTTATTTCAGGCCACAATAAAGAATTATTAATTGCCGCATCTAAATGACATGCACAACCGGGCGAATAAGTAAAGGGGAACGGTTCGAGATAATTCGAAAAGTTCTTCTTCATTTCCGAGCGCCCACAAAATAAGGGGTCGAGGACGTCTACCCAATTGGGTTTTAGGTTGCCGCCGCTTCCGTTTCGTTTTTATTGTGCGGATTGCACGGGCGATTTCAATAAAAAAAATTACGCGAATCAAAAAGTTTTCGTATGCGATTCGGACGCGCGGAATTCGAGTCTCATTACCTTCTCGAAATTGAAATTGTTTGTGGGAGTAATATGAAGTTTGGGAGTTTTATTCCTTGGGCAAATTTATGCGGATGTAAAAAAAGAAAAACAATTTAGCCTTGAATAAAGAGAGAACTAATAAACGCATCTTCTATACACAATGTACGTATGTATGTTTCTCTTTATGTTAGACCTAGAAAGAGTATTGAGCTAATCGCCATGAAACAAACAAATTCCCCACAAACTATTCAACTTTTTTAGCAAAATTTCTTGCATTATACATGATGTTTCTTAACAATAAAATTCAGACTTTTTGACCGCTTTAAAACAAAAATAAAATATATTCTAATCAATGAAATGTTTCCTTTCGCTGAAAGTATTTACCGGGAAATTAAAAACACCTTTGGGTTCAACAAGATACGATAATTTATTTAAAGGCATTTTCTTATGTTTAAAGGAATATTTATTCATTCTGATAGTGCCGTGCATTATATCATTCACTAATAAAGCGAAATACGATAATAATATCCGAACCCATGATAATAGTAAACGCAAATATTTACATGAATTAGTACCGTTTGTACGGATATACTGATGGAAACAATATCAAAGAGAAAGAGCTAATAACCGCGACCATATTAAGCGGGTTCCACTGTATTTGTTTTGCATATTAAAGCTCCACGCGCATTGAATCGCCTCGGACCGGTTGGAATAGAAAAGAGAAATGGGGGGCTTTTGCTATACATAAACTTAAATAAAATACCACTCATTGGTTCGAATCGGCAAAATGGGAACAGTCGGATCGATTAGGAATGGCAGAGAATAGTCGAAAAGCTTGAATGCACTCTTAATTCACGTTTCTTTTACATACTGATATATTCAACAAATTTATAAACTAACTTTGTTGATATCGGCAATAATTTTTCTAACAAATCGCGGCACCGCTGATTAAAAAATAAAGTTTTTGGTAATGGTAACCAAAAGATACAAAAACTAACAAATGTTTTCGATTAAAAATGTCTAAGTTGATTATAATTCTAGCAAAAGCTAAAGTTATAGAAATGATTATGTAGGTTAGATTGTTGCTAATATACATGGTGCGGCTGACTAGTTCAATGCTAAAAATTTTGTTTGTGGGTCTTTAGTATTGATCCTTCTATTGAAAATATTAGCATTATTGAACTATTATGAATTTGCTTATTTTAAATAGAGATCCTGTATATTATTTCATTCATCATTTTCTGATTGAACACATGATAATAAATAAGTTTTGTTAAGGCTTGCCAATACATATCTTTGATAGGTTTTGAAAAAACCGATTCTTTATCAATTTTAACTTTTTATTAGCAACGGAATCAAAAATCAATAACCGAAGAAATGTTTCAATTACGAGGTTGAAATTTAATAGTTACGTAGTCAGTACATTGTAGCATTGTACAAAGTAAAATTAATAGTAAAATTAATAATACAAGGTGACAGAAATAGTTATTGAAATATATTAATATTGTTGTTTTTTTTTTTACCCATAAATTCGTTAAAATGTAGATATTTAATTGGGTGTCTAGGTCAGCTAATTAGAAACAAATAAAGGTACTCCTTTTGTTTCCTTCCTTTAACGGTTTATTTTATCCCTAAGTTTCATTATCTGGTGTTCGTAACATTTTCAAGCTTATAATTTACTTTGTTTACAATACATCTTATGGTTTTTTCTACAAATTTTTAGGAGTCAGTAGAATATTTATTATATTTAGTATAACATTGAAGTAGACTCGCCTTTTGGTCATCTTTTTCCTTTTCTCTTCTTTTTTTCTTAATTTCTTCCGAAGTGGAATATGTCAATCAGCCCGTACCCTGATTTTTAATATGATCTTATTTCAATTTGAACAATAATAATTAAAACTAATAGGTATACAAGACGTTTACAACATCTTAAAATATACTGCAAAACTGCTTGTCTAAAAGAGGCTGTGCCTGTAAAATTTCTGTTTAAATATTTTTAATGTAGTTTATACTATACATTGGTTAGAGAGAGAAAGATGACTGTTGGGTTTTATAAAACAAATACACATATACATTTAAAAACGACTATGATAACATGCAAAATGTAGGCAACCAGCTACACAAGTATGTATACCGGGTGTCTCACGAGGAACTACATCGATCGATATATGAAAGAGTATACGTTGGAAAATTCTGAAAATTTCGCATTATACTAAAGCCGACGTACTTTAAAATTGACCGAGGAATTAAAAAATGTAATAATATTGATGGTAATAATATGGTGTTTCATTTAAAATAACAAAATTGACAGCAATTTCCGGTATAATCTGAGGCATCCGATTATACGGGAAGTAGCTGTCAACTTTGTTATTTTAAATGAAATACCATATATATTATTACATTTTTTAATTCCTCGTTCAATTTTAAAGTAAGTTTGATAAAACAACTATGTTGTTATTTTTAATCACTTTTGAAATATTTGCATTTCTTTTTAATTTGTGACAGATGGAATATTTAACCTGGAAAATTTACAAAACTGTTGACCGTATAGGGTAGCATTCGAAACCGAACGAATTTTTTGAAACCATTATACAGCGTGTCCGAAAATTACGGTTAAACTTTCGAATTGAAAAATTGTCAAAACTCATTTTTTTAAAATACGACTACCTATTTTTCTCATTATCATCAAACTGCCCTTACAAAAATGCAAAAAAGTCATATTTATTATACTGCTAAAATGGATACCTTTTAAGATGCACACTTAACAACTTAAGAACAACCTGTATATTAAATTTCAACCTCCTAATTAAAACATTTCTTCTGTTATTGACTTTTTATTCCGTTGTCGATAGAACGTCAAAATTCACTAAAAATCCGTTTTTCTTGAAATCTTATTTATAACAATGTGTACTATCGAAAAATTAAATAATATACAGACTATTCTATTTCAAATAAGAAAGTAAGCAGTCGTTTCCAATATAACTAGGAGTACTGTGGCGATATTTTTGTTTGAAAGTTCAATGTCAAAAATTCCCAAACGCATATCTTCAGTATTCAACTAGTTATAATTCCCGGTATTTCGCTAACTGACAGTTTAAACATCCTATATACTACTTAATAATATATTAACTACTACATTCGGATTTCTACCAAAAAAAAATCTGGAAATAAAAAAGTAATAGGGTGAAATCAATGGGCTAGGATATTCATTGTGCAACGGTTGGAAATAATATATTATTTAAAGGTTATTTAATTCCAACGTACTACTTACTAATTCATTCATGTTTGCAAATAGTCATATTTACATTAAAAATAATACAGCTATTAAAAGATTACCATTTGTATGATTTTTCGGCTTTTGCTGTTTTTCATAGAATTTATTTCAGCGCTTGGTATGCGAGCCGAAACATTTATTACATATTAATTTTCATCATTATTTTCAGCTGTATTAACTTTATTTTGTAATGAATTTTTGAATGAAAATAGAACTTTCGAAACAACGTCGCGCGTAAAGTTGCGGCTGTTCTTATTTTAAATAAAGTGCTCTGACGGACAGCAACTTGGAAGACATATTTATGCCGAATCTTTTTTATAATAAATTGTGTATATAGAGATGTAGAGTGTGTGCTAGTCTTAATGAGGTCAGCACAGTTCCTGTAATCTATGTTATATTAGATTATTCTCTCTGTGCCGTTTTATTGACAATGTCGATAAGTGTAAGGTTAGACTGCTAAACTAAAAAATCACCACATGTATGTATTTTAGACACCTTATGGTTCCTCAGAAGATCTGATTACAACGATGTATTACAATAACTATCTCCTTTCTAAAATCTGTCTTGAGTTTAGACAAATGGGACTGTAAGCCTCTGGTGTTCTTGCCTCTTTGCGTTTAGTAGAATAACGATATAAGCCGCTGTCTCAACAGTAAAGATCGGAAACCATGATAACGCCTAACATCCTAGTTGCTATAATACAATTCGCCAAGCGATTCAACATTAATTTGTATTGCTTTGTTAACAGTTAACCGGGTGTGGAACAGGATTTCCACTATGAATAATTTTAATCTGTTACCGGAAAATGCGCGGAATCTTCTCCATTTTTCGTATAACTTACTACGGAAATTTCGATCTACGCCCGCTTCGTTGTGCAACAGCCAATGTATTTGGGTCATGCTTTTTATACGACGTTAATAATTCAATGTGAAAATCTAGCCGGTCCGGGTTACCAAGACCTTTCATTTGTCGATATGAGGGATAATCCCTGATCACCTCCAGCTGCCATAGCTTCGGTCTAGTTGTGACGTTTTCTTGTGATAAGCCTTCGAGTGACGGCACTAGGGGTTTTTTGTTACGTCAATGCCGCGATTTTGAAATGTTAAACCTTTACTTTAGGAGACGCGTCTGTCGTTTTTTAGACGCGGTATGGATATAGCTTAGCGTTATATCCCTGTCATGGGTAAGTATACCACGAGAACGATGATGATTTTTAAGGAAGAAGAAGAAGAAATTCCTTTTGATAGATAATCGGGGAAATTTTTCAATTTTTGCAGGTGTTGATCATACCTAAGTACCTACTCATAAGTAAGTACAATCTACCAATAATATATAATTATCTATTTTATACATAAAAGAGTGTTTTGAAAGCGTTGTCGACACAACATAATGTGTTATATAAAATAAAACAGCTGTTTACAATTTAGTGACGCTTTGATTAATATATTTAATTTTTTTTTCAAGCTGAAAGATACGGTTTTTGCTCAAAAATAACACGTTCAAATGGCATTTAACCTAAGTAGAAAACTTCTTAATTAATATTAACGATATATATTCAAATTGAGTATAAAATGCATCATACTTATATAGAAAACTTAACTGATGTTTACGTTTTATATTAAAATTGATACATGATTTAAAAAATTAGTAATTTAAAGTAATGGTGTAAAGAATTTGCCGTACTTGTTCTTATGATCACGGCAAACATTTAGCGGCAAAAAAAAGTTTATAACATTTACTACACAGATAAGGCGAACCTCTCGCTCAAGAGGCTAGGGGGAGGTGTTTATACCTGCTAGATATGCATTTAGAATATTATTTTGGAGATTCGTTAGTTTTGTGTGTGCTATGGAACCGAGTGCAAGTACACATATTGACGCAGACGCGGCCGCTGATATCCGTTTTCGGTAAGTGTGTGTTGATTTATATATGTATTGTGTTTAAAAGTGAAACAATTGGTTGTATACAGTACGGTAATGATCCCTGAACAAAATTACTCTAGCTATCGCGGCATGACACCAATAGAAACTTTTCAGCTAATATTTGATGAGAAAATCATAATCTATAGCCAGCGAAGCCTCAAAATCTGCCCTTTTTAAAATTTGCAGGGATCCACGTATCTCAGAAGACGAAACAAAAGTTTTTGTATCAGGATATATCACTGTTCCTAGTAAACGGTCTTTCTGGAAAGCATCTGAAGATACTATATATAGAGTCAACGTTCGTTTATAAATTCAGTAATAAAGCTATTGATAACGACTATTATATAAAACCCGAAACATATGTATATTGTGTCATTGTAATAAGTATTCAGAATAATAGATAATACAGTAAACACAACTCAAATATAGGCTTATTATTTGTCTGCGAACTATAGCACTATATTAAAGTACTGACCAGGGAATTTCTTGATAGACATCTGTATCTGAAGGGTTTAGGTCTTCGCTGCATGAATCCAATATATTATTATAGTAACGATATCTACTTTACGATATTTAAGTAAATCCGTTAAAAAGTTACACCTTTAGGCTGTGATATTTGGTGGAGGCGCCTGAGCTCATCCCATTACATGGCCTAACGTGACAATATTTTATATCAGTCCAACCTCCAAAATTTTTACTCTACAGAGAAATAACTTTTAAGTCGATTGCCAAATATTTGGTATGAAAAAACGGCCAGTTCAAAATTAAAAAGTTAAAACTATAGAATAAGGAAACAGAATAATTAGCTCCAATCAGAAAGCATCAGAAAGAAAGGAACCGGCACAGGGAAAACATTTTTTTTACATTACAACGTATTAATATACAATTAAATAATAAGGAAATTAAACAAAGTAAATATCGAAGTGATGATCAGGACATCTATGTACCAGTGTAAGAACTAAGTAAAAGTTTAGCCAAGAATAAAAGTAGGGATAAACTCCTCACTAGATGTGCTTATCATCACTTCACGATATTCATTTTATTTATTTTTTTTTATTTAATTGTATATTAATATGTTGTAATGAAAAAATGGTTTTCCTAGATCGGTTCCTCTCTTTTTTGTGCTTCTACATTTTAATATGTAGTAATATGACCAATTTAACGTGTCCTACCAAGTAGTTGATCTTTTAGTTGACTTTGACTTATCTGGATTAATCCTGTTATACTTATTTAAATTAAAACATTTTAAGAAATATGAATCCTTTAGTTATGAAATTATGACAATTCCTCATATATTTTAATGTATTATATAATGTCTTTATTGTAAAGGAAAAATCATTTAATTAATCTTCGGGTACTTAGGAGAGCGGAGATGCGCTTTTGGGGTGTTGCAGTGTCAGGTGTAGAATTCATATTGAAATAATCTTTTTCTGTTTCGGGATTTGGGGTGTAGGTATTACAGTTTTTCCTTGGCTATTCTTTGGTACTTGTTCTGTTGACAGTAATTCTGGTGTATCTATCACAACCGGTTCGTCAATAAATGGTAAGCTGTCGTTACGTCCCCAAATGTGATCAGCCTTCTTTCGACACCATAATTGGTAACAATTTTATACGAATATTTATTGGTACGTTCAATAACTTTTGCTGGAGACCATTGATTTTCTAAGTTCGTGCAAACGTAGACATTATTATTTTCTTGAAATTGACGATTATGATTTCTAGCATTTTCAATTTCATATTCAACATTTTTGTACCTCAACGTTGATTTCATATCTGGTTTGACATTGTCCAAAACAACTCGTAAGTGATGTCCAAATATCATTTCGTTTGGACTCTTGTGCGTCGCGTCGTGTTATGTGGTGTGTTTAGATAATTAAATATAAAATTTCGTAAGCGCTGAATGGATGTCTGATTGTCATTTCTATTAGTAAGCATTCTAGTTTTAAATGTGCGTACGAAACGTTCAACCAGACCGTTTATCTTTGGATGATATGGAGACGACGTGATATGCTTAATACGACAATAGCGTTGAAATTCTTCTGAAGTAAATTGTCGCCAATTGTCCGATACTCTAATTTGTGGTAATCCAAAGTTAACGAATATATCATCTAACGCATTACAAAGTGTATGTGCTGTAATGTTTTTTATCGGCTTTACATCGGCCCACTTCGAAAGTGCATCTACTACCACTAACCAATAGCTACCTTCGAATGCTCCTGCAAAATCTATATGCAATATCTCCCATATATTTTCAGGAATCGACCAGGAATATAATGGCACTTGAGGTTGTTGTTGTCTATGGATTTGGCAGTTTCTGCAATTGTTCACGTACTCTTCAATATCCGTGTCCAGGCGTGGCCATCAAACATAAAAACGTGATAAGGCACGCATTGATACTATGCCAGGGTGTCCATAATGTAACAAATTTAGTGTATGTTTTCTGAGAGTATTTGAAATAATAATTATTCCCTGCCACATTAGAATATCATTTGCAATAGAGATTTCGTTGCGTTTATCGTAAATAGGTTGAAGCTCTTTTGTTATTGTGCAGTTCCATGAACGCATCTGTACAAGTTGTTTTATGTTCTTCAAAAGACGATCAGCGTCGGTTTTCTTGCGTAATAAATCTTCTGACAAATCGTCCAGTTTTCGAGTGTAGCAATTCTCGTAAACCTTTAATATACGTTGTTCTGCATTTGATGCTGTTTTGTGTTTATTGGAAGCTGTCCTGTTCATCCTCGTCGCCAGTATGTTGTGTTATAGTAAATATATTTCAATGTACTGTTGAATATGTTTAATACATGTGTGACATATAACAATAATCTACTATGTATTATTGACATGACAGATCATGACAGTTAGAAAAATGTTATTTTTTCTAAACACTATAGTTAATACTTCATTGCTGAATCGCGCATATCCTAAAATTGTAACAGTTATGACTGTTACGAGTAGAAAATGTATCTACTTATGCTGTAGTTTTGTTTTTTTACTACTCTTTAACTATCACATAAGCGACTGTTACAGTGCCACAATACAAGAACCTCCAACGGCAAATGGAACCATCTTCAGCTCTTCCCTTTCAAAATAACTGCCATCCGTTCGGAGAATCTCAGCCTATTCAACCAGATTATTACCGTTACCTCCGCTCCACTTCACGAAGTAAGTCGCTTCCATTTCTCACAAGCCCAAAACGTTCCGACGCCGCCCTAAATAACGCAATAATAGCGATAATAAGACGTTCCCAGGCTTCGACAGCCCTGCCTGCGGACCTTTTTGCGGAACTCGTCATTTTTCAGGGACCGCGATTTCGCAACGAAATGGAGCGTGCCGTGTAGATTAGGATTTCTTATTCATTTTCGCTTCCGAAAGGGTGATTTATTATTTTAGTTTTGGCGCGCAGAAGTGTGCGCGCCCGAGTACATAAATAATGGTAAAACAGAATAAAAGGACTGCGTCTAGTTGGGTAGTACGGCCAAAGCGAAGGGGGGTTAATTCACTGACTTCGCCGTCGTAAAACCAGCGGAATTTTTATGTAGACCTGTCCAAACTCTAATGGAACATAAACTTTAACAACGAACTAAATAGGAAATCTAGTGTATAGCTTGAAAGTTCAGCCCATAGCTATGGTACTAATACTCGACGTGATATCTGTATCGTAACACGAAACTAACTTTCAAAATAATTCGTTTGCTTTAGCGTCATTATGTATTGTTATCGTTACGTTAGTTCTAGAAGAATGCATTTCACAACTATCATTGCTAATGATAATGTAGTACACAAACAGAGAAATCCGCAGAAAATCTTATCTTAAATTCTTATACCTACAGAATAGAGACAAACAAATTTTATAGTAGTAGTACTTTCTTTATTATCTTAACCAGTGGTGTAGATAAACATAACAATGGTAGGTAAAAACGACAATACAATAACAACCACAGAAACAACATGTTCAGAAATACGAAATTTCAAGAACAAAATAACCGCCAACGTATTAAAAAATACAGTACCCATACAACAATAACAACACCAAGCATATCAATAATGATAGTACAAATATATAAATACATCAATAAGTAAATATTAAGGTAAATCTATATTAGAAAATCGATATATTAATGTTCAAAGCCATCTTTTGTCAAAAACCTAGTCAATTAAATTAAAATTAGTTTTGATTAAAAAACTCGTCCAAGTTGTAAAAACATTTATCGATAAAATATCGTTTAAGACCTGCTTTAAAACGTACGAGCGAGCACTCCCCCAACTCCCGTGGCAGTGCATTAAAAATCCTCACTCCTAGATGTATATGAGAGTTGTAAAATATTGAGGATTTTACTAACGCACATAGCTCGAATTACATGGCCCTGCAAGGCGGAGTTAGTCTGATGTCTATCGAGGTTGCGATGTATATCGATGTATATAAATTGCGGCAGAGAGAGAGAGAGCAAAGATTCTCTTTGTTTCAAACCATTCATGATGGGTAATGCTTTCTTTAGCAACAAAAGTATTGATTCTAAATTAGCATTCGTACCCCAGAATAACAAACCATAATTTATGTGGGCGTTAAAGTATGCAAAATAAATAGTTCGTAAGGTAGGTACTTATTCACAAATTTTCTGCATTTTTATGACATAGAGCGATTTGTTTAATTTAGATGTTAGTGTCGACAAGTGCGCGTCCCATTTCAATCTACTCTCGATAGTTAATCCCAACAGCCTGCACTCCCTGGAATTATCAAGTACCGTATGGTTAAATTCCAATGATGTATCAACGAAAGTATCCTCAAATAACAGCATATTAGTTTTAGCGAAATTAAGAATTAGCTTGTTTTCTGAAAACCAGTTACTAAGCTCCACTAACACCCCCCGCGGCCACCGAACAACCCGTCACGAGTATCTCCGCTAACCAATACCGTAGTATCGTCTGCATACAACGTCACCCCACCTGACACAGCAGACGGCAAATCATTCATAAAACGCGCGAACAGCAGAGGTCCTAGTACAGAACCCCGCGGTACACCAGTGCTAACCTCCCCAACATCAGATTGGTAATATTTCAAATTGCCATCCATATAGGAAGTGATACTAAACTTAAACTTCACTTTGGCCACGTTTTTCGATTGTTTTTCTATTTTTCTTCAATGATTTCTGATTGTTCTACAAAATCTTCTTATTAACCACTTCAATGATTTTGCTCGGGAATGTTTTCGCCTATTTCCTTGATAGATCCCCTACTTTGCAACAATTGATAGTAGTAACTAGTTAGTTAGTAACTTTTTTGACGGCCCGCAACATTAGTTCCGATAACAATCCTGTCAATGGTAAGGCCATTAGTTCCCAGAGCTGGTCGAACTCGCATTAAAATTTCTTGATATCTATTAAAAATTATTCAAAACTTTATTATTACATAATATAGTAACAGAAGGAAGAAAAATGGGACCGAGAATAAATAAAAGCATAGCAAAGTTAATGAGATTCAGAAAAACATGTCAAACCAAGAACATTAAAATTGATTTCTACGAATTCCAAGAAATTATATTATTTTTATTTGACAACATTTTATATTCATTTTTCCTATTAATTATTAATAATTTAAATTAATGAAATATGTGTCAATAAAATTCCGAACAGAATGAAACGATAATTACCAACTATACAAGCACAGCTGGTTGCGTAGTTTAATCCTGTTCAAACTGCCAGTCAAATGTAATAAATATTGCAGTAAATGTATATTTTATACCACCCAAATCAAGTAAAATTTAATAACACAGTGTAAATTAATTATCTCTAAATGTTATAATATCCCAAAAAAATAACGTAAATTCAAAATTAATTGAATGCTTCCCATATTTTAAGCATTTATCCTAAGATTTTATTTTATTCGGTTTGCTGATATTTTTTATTTGAACGGGCTTTGTCCTCTATTCGCCTTCAATTACATTTCGTATAGGTTATCATATTTTGAGAGACAGATAACTTCACTTATGTCGAAAAGACAATCGAAGGCTCATTAGGCAAGTCCATTACCATCTATATTTTCATCACTAGGAATATACTCACAATAACTTCCACTTGGATTAATTTTTTCGCTCCTTCTTCTAGCTCTTTGATAATTTTTAAACAGAGTGGAAGTCGCATTATCTAAAGTAAAAACTGATACTTGATAATGTAGTAGATGCACATATTTTAATTATTACCACATGAAATGTATACCTTCTTTAACTGGATCTTATAATTTTTTCTTGTGCATTAATATAACTAGTCTTCTGGACATCATTTCTGACTCTGAAGTTTTCAAAGTTGTATCTCTAATTTGCGCCACACAATGGCGCAAGCTGCACTATAAAATGACAAGTCATATGTTGTCATGGGAACGAATCAACAACAACATATATTGGATAAATGAGGTATGTGAACATAACAGGTTTATGCATTATTTTAGAAATAAATTCGACACACATATCACCTTTAGGAAATTCATATATTATGGTGGATTATTAAATAATTACGTTGAATGTGGAAATTTCGCAAATATGCGGATATACCACCTTTATCCACTTCTGTTCTCTGTTTTCTTCTTTTATTTTCTATTGTCTTCCTTTTATTCGTGGTTTATGATAAAAATATACAACTACTCCAACGCTTTGCCTCAAGTGTAAACATTGTAAAGTGGCACTTAACTTAAAAATCATATACCCTCAATCAACTACCCAACACAAATTTCAATTTATGATTTTCAAATAATACATTCACTAAATTGACAGTACAATAAAAAGTCACCAGTCAGGCTTAATACGAACATACTTTTGCCAATACATTTCAAACTTACTCCAACAATGGCAACAGAATTCTGGCAAGAGAAAACACAAGAAATCGATTACGGCAAAACTTTTCGCAACCTAATTCATTCCACTTAATTAATATGAACTTCTGAAAATTAAGTCGACTGAAAGTCAGACGAAAGGGAACAATATGAAATCGGCAAGAAGTGAGTAGTGGCAACACGAATTTAAATTTTCAATAAACATGTTTTAAAGATGATTAATGGGATTCAAGAAAATAAAACGGTTCACAATAAAAAATGGACAAGAAGTTCATGATTAATTTGGTGGAAGTCTAAGTGAATGTCTTGAACGTCGTCTGCAGAAGATTTTTTTTCTTTTTGTGAATTTATTTTTAACAACATCTGACAGTAACGAAATAATTTTACTTTTTGACATTTAAAATACGTTAGAACGTAATAAATGATATACGTACCAAAGAAGAAAAAATATTACCTAAAAAAGATGCTACATTCACAATGTATAATATAGAGAACAATAATTAGTTGAAAAAATATTCATTATTCTTAATTCTTACACTAAATCTGTTTCAGCGCCACAAAGCTTGATTTATACATATGCCCAGATATAATTCAATTTCCAAACTCTCTGTGTTCGCCTCCGAGTTGTTAATGGAATCACTTTCGGAGCATATGATATGTTACATTACAAGATTAATGCTTTTACTTTCGTATTTTTCTTGTATGATGAGCAAAAACCTCCTCTATATTTGAGGAGTATTTATTCAAAACAAAAGATATACACCATGCTACAAAAAGCAGCTATTTTCAGAAGAAAACCCATACTTGTTTCTTTGATATGGAAAAGACATTTGATACAACAGAATGAAAAGATATATAGAATTTTAGGATATAGAGAAATTAAAATTTTATATTATACCACTAATACAGAACTAAGCCGTAAGTTCCCTGCTTTTCAGAAATATGATAGTGTGATTAGTGGAGGAGAGCGTGGTTTAGGCTTTTGAGCAATAAACGTATTTGTTAATGCTCACTTTGTTTGGGAAGGTGCGTGCGTTGTTATTCAGTCCGATGTAAAATCGTAATTTTATCGCTACGCTGATGTATTTCAGCTGCACGTGTTCTTCGGTCGACTAAGTCTGTTTACCTTATCCTTATCGCCGCAGTCGAACAAATCCACTTCTGATCGAAACTTCACTATGAAATATCGGTTATTTCTATGGGCTACAACGGTAGGTATACGAAATACATACAAAGAGCAATCGACAAATTTTGCATCGTAGAACTAGGAATTTTATGTGTTTATACACGCCTTTTATAAATGCTACTCGTGTCCCGACCATCACCTTGCGTCTAAAACACGCTTCAGCTTGGTGATTAGTGACACCAAGAAAACAGAACTGTATAACGTTAAATATTAGAAATTGCAACATATAAGCTTAATAAATCTTACGCGGATGATGATAATATTGTAAAGCACGAAGGTGGAAAGAAAATGCAGGGTGCTTGAGGAAAGACGAATACTTTGAGGATATCGGGAAAAAATAGGAAGATTAAAATATGTAAAATAAGGTGATACGAATATATTTAAATCTAGTTTTCAAATACTATAAAAATACTTCAATTCTACTTTCTTTCATGTGATCTTGAAATAATAGTCTTATTTAAGGTTTTCATAATTTGTTTTGAGATTTTGTCACAAGGGAACACCGACAACTGTCAAATTCCGATTTTCATGAAACTCTACACGCTGAAAGAGCATAAGCCACTATAAGCCAGAACGCCCGATTTAGAGGTACAGCCCCCTTAAAAGTGTGCGCAATATTTTCATTTTTAGGAATATCTACGAAATTATAACAGATATTAAAGAACTTTTTTAACATGCTTTGCAGAAGATTTCAATGGCCCAAAGATGACGTAACCTACACAGAAAAGAAATGTGAATTTGAAACAATTATAATGTTTAGTATAATAAACTAGTAAACTCTGGACCGTTCACCCAGCCAACTAAATAGTCGTTTGATGACGGATTACGTCCCAAAACAGCGGACCGGCTAAACCGCACCACCCTCCACTAACCTCGTCGGTACACGCTGTATATTCCTTTTTCTTAATTCCTGCCTCTCACTTGTAAAAAGACTCGACGCTTCGACGTCTAGCAATCGTTGATTTGATAACTGATTACGACCCACCTAAAAACACCCGCTAAACCCCTCCCACTTGTAAAAAAACTCGCAGTTGTTGGTTTGATCCCCATTACGACCCACCTCAGCAGACCTCCTATACTGCACCACTCTCCGCTAACTCGCGTCTACACTTGTAATTGGTTTGGGATCGTCGGTATATTCATTTTTCTTCATTAAAAATTACACATACTGTATATATTGTAATAATTAAACGTGAAATTGTCACCCTGTATATTCATTTTTCTTAATTAGAAATTACACATACTGTATCATCATTATTTTCCGTTGTAACACTAAAACAATCGAAGAAAACACAAAATTTTTATCTGCTTTAGTTATCCATCAACTATCGCTAGTTTACATACTTCGTAACCGACGTCTTCCGAATAATGGTTATTACATTAAGTATAATGTTAATTAATAATTTTTCACCATTTCTTCGATTTCCTTTATGCTTATTCACACCTAATTCGTCGTCGTTCAAGGTTTCGATGTTTTGATGTTCGATGCACGACTACCTACTGCTCACCAGCAATATTACATAATCCGACCCTTCTCGCCGGCGTGCGGGGATCGGCCTTGGGCATTGTCGGTCCGTTACCGAAAATCGTGAAAAATCGAAATTTCGGAAAAGATTTACGCGCTTTCCCGCTTTCAACGACGAACGGGAATACCCCTATTACCAAACGACCGACCGTCTATTTGTAGATGAAAGCTTTTTCGGGAAAATTATTATTTTTGCGTTCGGAACTAGTTCGTTTCTGTTTTCTCTCTAGATGTCAGCAACATGACAGATATTAATTATTTAAATTTATTTATAACTCTGAAATATTTAAAATGAATGGAAAGAACTAAAATGTAATTTCAACATGCTTTACAATTCTGCATGATACAGACTTTTACTTTTCCTCAGAAAAGTGCGTATTCTACCGACAAATTTGGTGTGCAAGACGAAGAACTAAACATCTATAATGTAATTTATTTATTTATTTAACGTGCAGTGCATGTAGATTTACAGTAGACACTCTGTGAGTTTTTGCACGTAGGCCATCAAGTACTTCAAAACGCGCATTTATAGAGTAGCATTGTAATACAGGTTAATGCATTGCAGTGAAGTCCAGTTTATAACATAACAATCATTATTAGTATCGGCGAGTCATTCCGTTGATATTTCACCGTTATTATACCATGTATAAACCAAATTAAACATTTATTCAATTATTTTGTGCAGTTTAAACGATTTACCCAACGTTTATGGTGCGGACATTCTTCTCTTTGTTATACGACATAATATTGTTATTGGCAATGAATTACCCGCTCAGAGCCAAATTAATTTCAAAATTCAAATAGAATCAATCTGTCATTCTGAAATCGAATATCATACCAAATAAATAAAGGTTGTAATAATATTACCCTCTGGAATGACGTAATAAGGTTGAAATCAATTTTATTGCTATATATTATGGATTGAAACATTGGTATTTAGTTGGCCAGTATCAATACAACACCTGAATTTAATTGGTTTATTGGCAGTTATTCCTTTACTGCAGTTTAGAGCATGAATTAGTATTTGGACTGTATACATCAAGCAACCTTTACTGCAATCTTCATAGTCATGAAAAGGACACATCTTTTACCTGAAGATGGCAGTTGAAACGTCGGTTTTGTACAATTCTAATGATGGAAACAGCTCAAACACCAACTCATATTTCCTTTACTATCACCATTAAAAGCATGCATTTTATCGCGCAGTTATTTCCATCTCATTACGACAGCGCTTTACTCATACGTTCTGGCATGCCACCTTGTAGACCGTAAATCAAAGAAGTAGAACAGGAGCAATCTGAATACTCTAGGACTTATTATAATTTCGTTCCACGGTGGTACGTTCCATCGATTCATTTACATTTTTACCACATAAACTGTGGACTATAAAACGCAGACGCTAGTTGTCGACCTCTCCAGCAGGAGTCGAGTTATAATCGAGATGAAAGAAAGATTCTTCTTTTTCGTATCGCACGTGAGCGGGAAACGGTCTCTCTGCAGTGAAAGAAAAAAGTGAATAAAGCAATTTTTCCGAATTAACTTCGTTACTGACAAATCGTCGCTGGAGCTTTCCAACGGAAACGTGTTCGACTCCACTGCTAGATATCCGTACATATTATACAGGGTTTTCCACGGTAGCCGTTCGTTAGAAGTTTCCGAGGTTAGAAAAAAACCTGGAACTCAGAATTTTTGGAATCCGGGGCTATTCAAGATTCTCTTTCATTTTAAAATACTTTCAGGGTCTCACCACTTCCGGTTATACCGAAAGTCGCCATAAACTTTCTTATTTTAAATGGAACACCCTGTATATTATTTCATTTTTAAATTCCTGAGAAAATTTTATGATGAGTTCTAATAGGTTTCCCTATACCTATTTTCCACTGCTACTTAGATATCTTGATTTTTTTGAAAATTTTGAAAGATGTAGCGTTATTTGCAACACAGTATCTTTTGCCCATTTTCGACTGGTAATAAACACTTCTAGGGTAGATGGAAGCACAAGAATGACACTTTCGAAATCCACATTGACAATTGATTTGTCGCATACAGGCTGTCCAAACAGACCAATTACAAAATCTTCAAAGTTGAAAAAGTTTTTTTTTTTTCAAAAGAAACTGAAAATATTTTAAAATGAAAGAGAATCTTGAATAGCTCCGGATTCCAAAAATTCAGAGTTCCAGCTTTTTCTAAACTCGGATACTTCTAACGAACGGCTACCGTGGAAAATTCTGTATACCTATACAGGGTAAACATCTTCGATCCAGTTATGGATATAACAGTAATAGCTGGTCGGTTGTTTAAACTCCTACCCTGCACATTTAATTATGCTTGTCCGAAAGTTATTTAACCTTTATGTGACTGGAAACTAAAACACATACTAATGAAGAGAATAGTACTCGGGTACTAATTACGACTGCTTTTAGGCATGGGTGCATCTAATAGTTATTCTCTACAAGATCAACTTTATACAGGTAAACCGCTGTTGGTGAACGCCAAAAAATTATTTGGAATGGAACTATTTTAAATTTGATTGCTAAATAACGGCAGACGATTTCTTCACAAGCCTTTAATTAGCACGCATTCTCAACTCCAGAACTTAGCACAGTAGAATATTGCGTATACTCTTTCCCTGTTCTAGCAAACAAAAATCATATTTGGCATATTGAACACTCGCGGGTGTTCAAATGGTATACCGTGTGTGCTTCTCACAAGTGGAGGTCGCCAGATGTTAAGCTCCGTTTTGATACCGGCTTTGGCACTTGGTTGCAGGGACCCCTTGGAGCTCTTTTGTAAAATTATTAGCCATAGATGGCCAGGCATTTCTTTTTTTACGATTTTTTAAAATTTACAGCGTTGATGGTCTCGCTTTGTACACTCGAATACGATATATGTTTGCAAGGTGCTAGTGATAGTATGCAGAAGGACCATGGTTCGAATCGGGACGGAGTTGTTTTTTTTTGTATCTCATTAATTGTTTGTTTTAATCGTTTGAAGTTAAATATTAGAATAATAATGAAGGTGCTAAAATATGCTCAGTTTACCTGCAACATCAGTATGTAATAGATGAGTTCTAATATAATATGGATAATTAATCATAATTATATAAATGTATTTCGGTCAATTGCATTTGGGAAATAATATGATTACGATTAATTTATTTCCCTAAAACTAATAATAACGGATTATACAAATAAGTCGGTTAAAATAAATAGTAATTTATGAATCATCCTATGAGTAATATCACGTAACTTAGAAGTTTACCATAATAAAATCAAAATATATTTTTTTTCAAATATTTCAGTATCTATCAAATATTAAAATCACTAACAATGGGTGGATTGATTTTCAATTTTATCGCACTTAATTTTAACCGGATATACTGCAACATTTAAAATAAATAATGTTTCCGTTAATTTTGTATTAGCTTTTCGGAGCAATATTCCAATGCTGTTAAATGCTAAAAGTGCTTACTGAAGCGTTAAATAAACAATAACTTTAATAGTGCTAATACACATTTAATAAACTAACAGCCCAGTTCATATAGAGGGTTATTAATAGAAATGCATTAGCGAAAGGAACAAAGGGATGAATACATTCAGTCAGTCCATTATTAAATTAGTGACTTACACACGATCTAATATTGACAACACATTAAATATTATTGATAATATGATGCGGTGTGCAACCGCAGTCAGGAAATTAATTTATGATGACACTGTAAAACAGTGTATGGAAACGATGGATTTTACAGTCTTTTTGTTTTGGAAATTATATAGTTGTTAATAACCACATAAATGTTCCTTTTTAAATATAAGAAAATATTGGGCCTACCAAATGACAACTACCGATAATGTCATATGCAATCAATAGAAACCTCATAATAACTTTGGAATGTAATTGGAGTATCCAAGTTGACGGCCCTTCCATTTCACATCCGTTTCTCTGAGCGGGCGTCGACAAATAGCCGATATATATCACATGTAATATAAATTTCAGCACTGAGAAATAGTCGACTAGTTGAACACAAGTAACTCGATGTTTTGCTTTTGAACGAATACTCAATTTACGAAAATTTATAAGTGTGACAAGTCTTCACCACATTAGTAATAAATATTATGTAATTTCGTCTGAAATCTAAATTGTAAAATGGTAACGACTCAAGCCTCTAATACCTTATAATAACCACGAAGAGTGAAGACCAGTCGAAACACCAGGGCTACAGGAAGACCACTCATAGGTGATGCAGTCCTTTGGATAATGTTCATATTATTGCTGGCTTGTAATATTGTCAATAAATAGTATAGTATAGTATAGTATATCCAACACCAGAACTTGTGTCTTTTTTCAACTCATCATTCATGCCAATTTTGGGTTCAAACTACTGGTTTCTGTTTGTTTTTCTAGTCGTCCCAAATCAACGCAATCTTTAAGGGTTTACTATAAGAGAGTTTGGGTATGATTGTATCTAAAAGTTCTAATTTTATTGACCTTTTCTTTATGATGCTCTCACGCAGAGTGACAATCAATTTTTCTATTCGCACAATGCGTAAATCACCCACCGTGCATAAACCTTAGCAAATGTTTTTTTATATCATAACAGTGATTGGAACAAATTCATTTAAAATTCAGGGGTTTGTTTCTGGAACAAAACGCGGACACCTTGATTTTAATTTTTGGTTGCGGGTTTTGTTTTTATGATAAGTTCATGTATACAAAAAATAAATTACGACCACCAACTTAATTTTTTCAAATAGAAACACTAATTTTTTATTTCATTGTGGTAGATCTGAATAATTTTCAGAATTAAGTGTTCCCCCAATAAAACAGGGACCCACAATTCAGGTACCCATAATTCCGTTGTAAGTATACGTTTACTTTTTCGATGGAATTGTGTATGACTTTCCATACTCTAGTGTGGGTTTTCTTGTACCCAATATCATTTTTGCGTGTTTATCAAACCATTCAAACAAAATGTTGCCGCCTCGGAAAAAACTATCTTACTTGAAAATTGCAGGTTCGCATTACATCTATCCATCATTATTTCGCAAACCCCTAATCTGCAATCGAGATCAGCTTCAATAAGTTTCTGAACAAAATTTACTTTGTGTGGGTGTCATATGTGTTTGTGTAAATATTTTACAATAGAAAATTTACATTTTGACTGGTCTACAGTTTCTTGTCGAGTTGCTTCTTGAAAAGGTTCTTGTAAATCGAGCAAAATATTCAATAGTGTGTCTGTGGAATTGGAAGATGGTTGGTTTTGTAATTGTCTCTTACGTGGCACTTCACGTGTTCTTGCTGTCACCATATCCTACCATCATCATAATTTCTATTCGTTGCTTCTTAGTTAAACGCAGTTAAACCGTGCAACTGCACTTGACAATTGCTTATTTGACAAGAACGAAATGATGGAGCGCCCCCACTCTATTTGCGAACAGTACGAAATTAACTTCATAATATTTTTTCAAACAGATGGAAGGAGAGGTTATATCGAATCGCAAGCAAGGTCTCCTGACCTAATACCATTAGATTTTTATCTAAAATTCAAAGTGTACTACAATAAACCAGAAAATATTGAAGAATTGAGGAATAAAATTAGAACGAAAATACAACAAATCCAGCCGCAAACGATAATTGAAGTATTACGAGAAATTGAATATCGACTTGCCTATTGTCAGGAAGTTAATGGTCACAATTTCAACATTTAATTTGATTTATTGTTCTGCGAATTTTAAATTAATTTGTTTCAACCCACGCGTCCTCACAAAATTTTCAATAAAAATCAGTCGTAAATTTCTCGATAACTGTTGAGTTTATACATATATAGGTCATAATATATGAAATATACCTAGAATTCGATTCAGAATTTAAAAATTAATATTTCCATTTGGAAAAATGTAATTGGTAAAACGATCGGCAGCCAAAAATAAAGATCGACGTGTCCGACCGTTTTTCCAAAAAACAAATGCCTAAATTTTAAATGAATTTGTTTCAACCTACGCGTCCTCACTTTATACTCCGTGTAGGTACTCATAAAATGTAATGTTCAAATTGCTTCCGTGTGCATATACTACCATGCACATACTAATTTCTTTTTCTGTCCTTGCACCGAACTCCAGTTCTCTCTTTCTCCTTCTCTCATTCTAAAGCGAATTGGGGTATTAATGGAAACGCGAAACATAAAATTAAGGCGGGAATTCTGGCGCGTTTTTTCCTTCAAGATTATGGGCATTAATTTCGAGATTATTGACGCTGGGAACACGAAAACTCTTATCCGCCTCTCCGTCGATGGTATCTGCTTTAATATATGAGGGAATTTTTATCGACCTAATGGCGGTAGGAGTTCTAACCGCTAATAGCCGTTGATTAAATGGTCCGAGGGGAGAGGGACATAGCGTGACTCCTACTCCTTTTCTTTCCTTCCCTTTTTCCTTAGCACTGCAGACGTACGTATGCGCCTACTACGGTGAATTAATGGAAAAACAGATTAATCGTGGCTCGCCGTTTTCGAAAACAAAGCGTTTAGGAAGGGAAGAAATATATCTCGCACTTCTCAAAACACAATTTCACTCCTCTTTAGTATTTAGCTTACCCAGCTTATCTCCATATGGCTCTCTCATGGTTTTCAATTTTTAATCTGATACGCAAATATCTAATCAGCGGTTTGTTTGAAATTTAGGAAAGTCGGTACTTACATATGTCTTATCTTATTATTCATTATGGTTTTTCAACTACTCCAAAACCTTGTGGTAGTCATCTAAAGCTTATTTCTTTCATAGAAGCTATTTAATTATTTACTTTGATTTGGAAAAGATGGTGTGTTGAGAGTAGAGAGAAAGACACGGTGTGATGAGGTAGTTAGGGCAGCTCTTGCTTGAATGCAAACAAAGGATTGTTAAAAAAGTTTTATATGAAAAGAAAGCCGCAAGAAGTAGAAGAAGAAGTCCCAAAAAAGTAACTTATGGAAGTGAAAGTGAAGGATATAAATGGGATAAGCCTAATCGAGTTGGAAGAAACGGCGAAAGCACCGTGGCAAAAAAGTAGAAATAAATAGTGAAAAGAAAAGAAGCAAAGGCATCTAATCCATATACAGGCGGTTCGCGACAAGCGGACGCTCGACTTTCGTATAATATAGTTTCGTACACTAACAATTGTCATCCCAAAATCAAGTTTGATACATCCGACTTGCAGTTTCGTACAAGTCAGCAGGAATCCGTAATTTTATATACTACTGCCACGCATCCATATTTGATATATATTACTATAAGAGGCATTGTTTGCGTTTCTGATATTGACAGTGAGCAATGAAACTGAATTAGAACAGTACAAACGCATATATCAGTCGCACACTAGTCGTATTTCTCATATTGCGTATGTCCCATCGCGGCATTTCAAAGTAAATAGTTATCCGAAACAGAGATTATAGCAGCACATAGCACATTACGTTATTACCTGTGTTTGCAGTATACTTTATTAAAGAAGACTGCACAGACATATTCGCAGGAACGCATTATGTACGAAAATCCAGGACTTTCCAGGAAGAATTCTATTTTGTAAAGCTTAGATATACTTATCGTTAGTAAATTGCTAAATTTCAAATTAATATTTGATATTTTCATTTGATATTTTAATATGTTACTGCAGTTGCCACTGTAATTTAGTTATGATAGTTTTAATCAAGATAATAGTAAGCGTTTGTGTTTTAGGACAGTATTATACATCACCATAGCCACATTTAGTTTTCTGTGTCTAGGGATTGGAATTAATACCTTTTGAACCTTCTCACGGTAGACTAATTTCGCTCAGACAGATCTCACTAATTTCGGGGTTCTAATAGAGGGAATATTAGAATTCCGAGTTACCTACGCCATCCACGGGTGCGGACATAAAATTTGCTCTTTGTAAGACGTTAGAGAGCCAACTGACTGGAATTACGAATCGATAAATGGCGGTCTTAAATGAATGGACGGCAGAAAAAGCATCATTGCAGCCGAAGTGCAAAACCGACGCTCGCCCGAACCTTGATATAGGAGGCGCTTTTATCGTTCACCAGGGTATTAGTTAGTTCTAAGCGGAGGTTTCAACATTTATTATTCAAAAAAAAAAAGAGAGGAAACGATCTAGGAAGGTCTTCTTAGATTGTGCTTTATTCTACCCACGCTAGCAGCATTTAGCGAGGACTATTATCGTGTGTTAAAGCGTAACCATTTCTCCGGCGTAAGTAGAGCGCAAAACACAATTTAACTTACAATTAAATATGATAATAATTGTTATAATAGCTTATCAACGTTTATATGCAACCGGTGTATACTTGAGCTTACCTTAATATGATAATGCGCGCTGGTGTCTCAACTTTAATCTAGTAGTAAGGTATAATTGTTTCATATCAGCATAATATATTTGACTTCTATTCGGTTTCCTGATCAGATTTTTATTTTAATAATGTAATATGAGTGGTGTTGCTTGGACTGTTTCCATCGTCTGTTGGATTTTGGAAATCCGACGTTTTGGCAGACATCAGGTTGGCCCCGCAGTGTACACTGCATATTACAGAAGCAAAATATATATAAGGCAATTTACCCAAGCAGATACGTATAATTAAACAGCCAGCTATGGAATTAACAAGCAATGGCCCTTTGATAATTCCATGGCTGGCTGTTTAATTGTACGTATTTCCTTGGGTAAATTGCCTTATATATATTTTGCTTCTGTAGCATGCAGTGTACACTGTTCTTTTTTCAAAAAACAAGGTCAAGTACTTCAGTACAGCTCGGATTCACAGATAGAAAAGGAATAGAAAAGAAGATTATCATTGTTGAGCCGTTGTAGTTATATTTTCTTAACATATTTAAAGGACAAAGGATCGCAAATTTAGTTTAGTAGGTGTTTCTATTCCTTTTAAATTTGTATCTGTGCCTATCCTTGTTATTGTTCGTTCACATTTATTTTTATTGTATGCATTTATTTCTCATTTACATTTGAAATCCGTTTGTTTAATACTATTATATCGACAGGGAATGCCGATGAGTGATAATCTTTTTCTTAGAAACGATACTGCTACCGGGCTAGTAAAACAGATAACCAGTAATATTATTTGTGAGGATTTACATGAAATTATATCCACTGTAGTTTTAGTTTACGATTTCCAGATGCGTTATTTTAATTTGTAATTAGATATTTCTGAATAAGGTGTTTAATATTGCTGTGAGTAAGTTCTTAAAAAACAATATGTAATTTTGTTTAGTTTCATACAATAACTTATTGCTAATTTTAAGGATATGGTAATTATAATTATCTCAGTAAAATACTTCTAACTGACTTTCTAAGGCATTTGTGTCATGTTACATCTGGTTACCCTTGAACATGCATTTGAATCTAACAGACCTAGTGCGATCCATCCACGATTGGTTTATTTGAAAATTCTAATATATAAAAATATGAATTTTTGCCAGCAGGTTCCTAACCTCAGTTCATTACGTGTCAATTATTACAGCAACATCGCTCATAATAAAAAAGTTTGATTAAATTATTTGACATCATCCAAATTTTATTTTAAATTGTTGTATTTACTTATTTGGTTTAAAGTTAGTGTGAACATTTTTGGATTTTATAAGTTTGGATTAGTAATTCTTAAATTGGAACCTTTTAGGTTATATCTGTCGATTTCATCGCTTCTAATATTATTATTTTTTTTTTAATTTTACCGTTTTATTGTAAACTATTTGCTCTTGTTATCTCTGATGAAGTGCAAATAAAAGCTAAGAAACTCAAATATTTAAAAGAAGAAACTGTTAATTTTATTCTTGGCTGCATTACCAACTACATATTTTAAACTCATTTATTAAAAAAAAAAGGATAATAATAATATTATCGATCTTATTACACGGTTAGAACATTTTTCTTTTCTGACCAAAATCTTTTTCTTTTTGGGGTTACAAGAATAACTGTTTGTTCTATTGTGGATAGAAGTTGTCGCAGTCGTAACTTACGAATGGTCAAGACAATTGTCATTTGGTAGGAAAGGCCAGGCATACCGGGTAACTTCTTCCAATCACACCATAAACATCCGAACGTAACACTAACCATAAAAACAGTTCACTAGACTTGCATGAAAATCAATCTCTTCTCCTAAATACAAGCGAGCCACAAAATCAGCAACGCCAACACTAACAAACCGTAAAATTTCCATTCATCACGGGCAAGCTTTCCCCCAAAGACATAGGAACTGCTACCGAGGTCCGATCGGTGAGTGCATAGGCATTTGAAATTCAAAACGTTTCATTTCCCTTAAGAGGTCCACGTTAAATCACCGCGAACGTAATTCAGCAGTACGGTCGGAAACCTAACGGCAATCCTAGGAGTTAACGACGCATCCTTGGAGTAAGTATACAAATGCTCCGATTTCCTAACCCTTCCTAACACTTCTATCTCGCGAGAGATGCGACACCGGAGGAGACACCGGAAATTCTAATTACGCCACGTCCGTTTGCCGTGAACAGGATGTTTACTTTTACGATTTGTCTTCCTTTCCTGTTTTGTTGCGTTTCTCCTTCTGTATTCCATTAATCGAATGGGACGAAATAAAAGTCTGGAAACGTAATTACTATTGGAATCACCTGTTTATTAGCTCCGGTTGCGTGGGAACGACAGAATGGAAATAGAAAGTGGTGAGTCAACACTTGACGTTCACTGGATCGAAGGATGACGGAATTTAAGCAACAATTATACCTCTTCGATCTTTGGTAGTTCTTCTTACTTCTCGAAGTAATCTTCTAAATTGCCAACGTCTTTTCACACAAGTGATGTTGGCAATTAGTTCAATGTTTATCCATTTTGAAGTTCAATCTTTTAATAATGCAAAGTATAGTTTTTGCACAGAGAAAACTGTTTAATATAATTTAAATTATAGGAAAGATATAACAATATGCTATACTCTAAGAAAAATTTCGTTAACTGAAAATTTGTTAGAGTTACAAATTTATTATGTTGAATAACATACATTAACAGTTGATTTAACAAACTGTACCATAAACAAGGTTTATTAAGTGGATTTTGTTAATATATAATATACGCAACCTCCTTGTCAATTTAGCAAAATTATTCAGAAAATTAATAGTGTACATAATGTAATGTTGCTGTTCCAACTAAAAAAATTATTAACCCTCAAAGCATAAGGTGTTTTACTGGCAAAATATTCATCGCAAGTATTACAAGAGTTTGAATAGTTCTATTTGTAATACCACACATTTATATAAAAGTTTGGTGACTAATTCCCATCTTCTTTTTGGTCAGTATTCTAACCTTCTAGTAGTCCCTCTAATTCAGAACTCTAGACTACTAGGCATAACCATTGAAGAGAATCTCCATTGGGGTTCTCCAATTGATAATCTCTGTGGGAAATTAGCTCATGTGTGCTTCGTTCTCAATAATATCAAAAGATCTTGTAGCTTAGAAGTGCTTAAAGTTTATTACTATTTCAATTTTTACTCCAAAATGACCCAATTAGCAAATATTTTTATTGCAGAAAAGAGCCTTGGGAATTATATTTAGTCTTCTATGGCGTCAATCCTGTAAGGAGATATTTCAGTCTCAAAAAATGTTAACCTTTTATGATGGGTACATCCTGGAAGTAGTCTGTTTTGTACATAAGTATACGGGGGAATTTTCTGCTGATCGTCCGCTGGATTGTGATTACGGTTTGAGAAATATAAGACAAGAGGTAACCTCCACGACATAAACCTGCCCTTTTTAAAAAAAAACTTAAGTTTTTTGGCATGTAAACTTTATAATACCTTACCAAATAACCTAAGCTCAATCATTAGTTACAAATCTTTTCGTTCCAATGTAAAAAAATATTTATGACAATTAAGTTGTTATTCGTTAGATTAGGAGATGAAGGACTATCCATAAATAAAAAAAGTTACGCAGAATAACCCATTGACAACTAATTTTTTGTGACAGACTCCCTAAATTTATCATAATTCTGCGGACGTATTGACGAAAATGTACTGCTAGCGTATCTAAAGCTACTGTTGAATACAATGCCTTTTGAAGCCATCTTAAACGTTTCACAAAATATTTAATACGCAAGAACTTAATCAACATTGTCCACGAGATTGGTTAATTTCAGGACGTTTTAGAGAAAAAAATCACTGGAACCTAAATCGATTTGCTTAGTATCTTTTTCTAGAGGATGGTTCACTAGTTCCTTACTGCTTTTCATCTGATTCTAAGTTTAGTTTTTAAGCAATCAAATATGTTGAAAAGGGTATAATAAAAATACTTCTAATTATTTCCGAGATATTTGATCTTAAAGCTTTCAACAATTAAACTACAGTTTTAGCTAGTAGCTCACTTGAAGTTAAGCGAACCAAATGGTGAAAAGAAAGCTGAATGAGTTGTGGACCACTAAACGCTTTTCAATTCTTTTCTAAAGTAGAGCAGAAATTTTGAATTTCAGATATATATGCGTTGTTGTTATTTCAAGAGTCATTTAAATCATTTTTATAATTAATATGGTTCATGTTATGTCATATAAGCTGACATATTTATTCTTATAAATTGAAATGAATGCAGCGCGTATCACCAAAGCACCATTGGTTGTCCTACTTGTCAAAATCTGAAGAATGTCATTACAGATAAATATTACTAAATCAGTTTAATCAAATTGGGCTATAACTAGACTTCTTAAGCATGACTAGAGGAGAGCACGATTTAGGCTTTTGGGCAAAAACTGATTTATTTATTCGGAAAGGCGCACGCGTTACTATTCATTCTGATGTGAAATAGTAATTTTATTACTACGCCAATGGATTTCTACACGTGTTCATCGGTCGAGCAAGTCTGTTCTGATTCTTATCGCCCCAGTCGGCCAATTACATTTCTGATGGAAAAGTCGCTATGAGATATCAGTTATTTGTACGGGCTACAACGAAATACTAACTAAATACTTACAAAGAGCAATCAAAAATTTTTACATCGTAGAACTAGGAATTGTATGTGTTCATACATGCCTTTTATAAATGCTTCTCGTATTCCGGTCATCGCCTTGCGTTTAAAACACGCTGCAGCTTAACCATAACTCTCCAATCCATTTGTTCTTTAACCTGTTTTGGTTTCTCTACCAGAAATAGCGTTCCCATGCAAAATGTATTCTATTTCGGCCAAAATTAGCACTTTCTGATTTGAATCTTATATTTGAAATTTTCACCTGCCTACACCGCTGGCGTTGTTAATAACTTACCTTGCCAGAAGTCTGTAGACATCTAGATTAATAACATTGCTTGATTTTTAGACACTTTCCGACTGTAGCTGTTAAATATAGATAGACAAGACAAGGAAAATGACTCTGAGCGCACATTAAATTAAATTAAATAAATATTATGGTCTCTATTTTTGCACTGTAAAATAAAATTACAAATTATTACAGATTATTACAAAATTACTTTTGGAAAGAAATTTTAAATTTCAAAACGGGCAATGGTTCTTATAAATAATGTGCTTTATTGTCATGAAAAATTATAAATTAAGTTATTTTATAAAACTCAACGTTTTATATTTATCAAAATCCCACCTCTTTTACAAAAAGAAAAAGCATTAAACGCTCAAACAAATAAATGCGAGACGAGCGACCCGACTTTTTTAAATTATAAATGTGACATCCGACGATATACGAAGATTATAATTTTCTATTCACCTCCAGACACGAAGTCACGTGAGAGTAAAACACACTCGAAGAAGAGAAGAAAATCAGAAGGAAACCCCTTTAAATATTGGGGGACGTGTTGAAGAAAAAAAAAATACAGGGCGCCTAATCCACTTTTGACCCAAATGCGATTGTCTTGTACGTTACTCGATATCTATCATCTTAACGTCGGAATATGAGCAATTTATATAAGATCTACCGTTGAAATTGAGGAGACGAGAGTATTTCTGCCTCCACTACCTCTGTCCCATTATACATTTCGACGTGTATGTAAGTGTGAACGCTTTTGAATGAAGAGAAGTCGCAGACTGAACGTGATAAAACCTCTGGAGGAATGATACATTTAGATAGAGTTACTGTCATAGTTGGAAAACGTGTAGAAGTTATTTATTATTAATGCTATTATAATCTCGATTGCTATAGAAAGAAGTTCATGCATGAGTAATAAATTACCTACAATGGAATGATTCCTTCCACGTTTTTACAAATAGTAATATTAAGATAATAGCTTTTCTTCTAAATCAATGTAAATGTTTTTGAAATTGTTAATTTAATAAAAACAGCACTTATAATATCGCAAAGGGAATAATTTGGAGCTAACAAGGTCCATTGTTCGCACTCACAATGGTAATTAGCCATTCAGACTACAATGTTTGCATGAATTAAGGTGTGTACTTACTTCTACTGCACGCTAATGGATTTTATTTATCAAATCCAGGAAATTCAGAAGAAGCACATTGCTGTGGTATTTACATACCAAAGAAAAGACTAATTTGTCATGAAAGTGCACTCCAAGTTAGGTGAACATATACTTGGGAACAACAGTGCATAAAACTCAAATAATAGCTTTGAAAAAGCATGTCTTCTTGGCTTAGTAATTTCTCTAGGTTTGAATTCTTTAACAAATTGGCACCAACAGCAATTATAGCTAAATTCTGAAGTCGCTTTTCTGCTTAGAGATTATTTAGTTTGCAAATTGAAAAAACAAGTAGTCTTTAGGCTTTGACGGCCGTCGTTTCTGGCCGCTCTTCGGCTCTCGCGTTCTCTGCCATGTAGAAAGTTTGAATTGCTTGACATTTCGATCATCTTGTCGTGATCTTCTTCAGAAGTGAAGTATAAAAACACTTTACATTTTATAAGTAATATACATGAGAAACTACAAAACTAACATCTTGGCATTTCCACCCAAAGAAAGAGATTTGTTTTTGAGCAATCGCCTAATGACCTAGGCTGTTGGGAACACGATATACAGTATGAAGGGACTCTCCGAGCAACAAAGTTTCGAACGACGAGTGTTCGATGTGGGCTCAATGCACATTCCTGGTAATATGTATCTGCACTACTGTACGCTGTTCATTCATCGAACTTCGCCCGCATCTTCGAGCTCGTAATGTGAGCCTGGCGTGGGAGCACAATTTCCGCCAACAGAAAATAATTGTGTTGTAGTACAGGATGTATGAATTGTGCGTGGAATACATGTCCCATGGCATACTCAACACGTTGTCAGAAATGACCGCTTCCAGCAGCAGGTTCGGCATAACTAGTTTTTTTTATATATATGATACTTATGGTTTTTGTAAAATTATATTTATAATATTGCACGTGTGTGCACAAATTAAATGCTATTAGATTAATAATTACAGCAGTAGAATTTGTAATGTCAACGGAAGTTATATTTCAGATTTACCGCACGTATCTGCTAGTTGTGCAAGTTCGGAAGGTATGCCATCCGGTACATGGATCGGATACACAGCTTACAATTCTCTGAAGTAATTAGGTACTTGCATCAATATCTGTTATAGAATCTTGTGTGTATATCGCCCAAGGTGGAGAGCTCCAATTTTATCATAATTGTATCATAGATAGTATCAATAAGATTTGCAAATGTATACAAAATATATTATAGACCTCTCATAGATATTATATAGTTGAATGATATCTAACAAATATAAAACTCAATCTGTACAAAATAAATAAATATAGAAAATACCTACTTTATGCACTTTTAGACTAAATAAATCAAATAGTGAAAAAGATAAGTTCTATAAATATATATACCAATTGTCCGCCCGCGTCCGCATTATAGCGATCCTGTAGTGTAAGCGAGATACACAGAGGTATCCGTGCATTAGAACGGTAAAGAAGTATACGGAATATTCTACTGGATTACATTAGCATATTGCTATGATGCACTCGTATTTGCAAAGAAATCCACATTTCTACGCTGTCGCCGCACAGGTGCTTGAGCCGTCGCTCGCACACGTGCGTGTCAGATGCATTTTATATTTCGTCGGGAGAACTACTCTCTCGTACTATTTAATAAAACGCGTTGTTGGTAAGTAGATAACGGTAATTTTAAAAATGGAGTACTATACGCCGGAGCAAAAACTCTTCATGATTAAACACTTTTACGGTGGTAATTCCGCGGAGGTAACTCGGGATTTATTTGCAAATAATTTCTGCGAAAGTCAAATTCCCAATGCAAGCACCATTCGTAGGACCGTTAATCGATTTGAAACTACATTCTTTAGTAAATAATAAAAATAAAGTTGTTCCGGATAAGAATGTAAGCGATATAGAAATTCGAGTATGTGCTTTAGTTGAAGTAAATCCCACTATGTCATCTCGACAAATTGCTCGCGAATTAGGTATCCCTAAAACAACGGTTCATAAGATTTTAGGTACTAATAAATATCGTTAATACAAATTTAAAAGTTCACAAGTATAGTATGTCCATAGATATAACGATTTGACTTATTTATTAGCACCCAATTTTCAGAAAATAAATGCTACCCAACCGCTATAATACCTTTCGAGCACGGGTGGTTACAGCGACGTATTCAGAAAGATTACTACATACAGGCTGATAAACTGTTAAAATACAGTGACAGATTATCACAAATTTAATATACAAATAATTATCTTGTCTTTAATTTGAATTGTTTACTTTAGATTAATAAAGTTTAAATTGAAAATGGTAATTATAAATTACATAATTACTTCTCTACTTAAGAAAATTTCTCCTAATACGGCCCATTACCTCATTTATATAATCACTCGGTACCTGCGGCACCAGGTAGTGTATAATCCCCAATAATCATTAAAAGTCAAATCGCTATACCGACGGACAGACTATACTTCTTCCCGATGATTATTATCGCCGAATGGAATTTTGCGAAAGAATGATAAATAAATATCACGATAACCTATTTTTTTTAACAACGTATTGTTCACAGATGAAAAAACATTTTACCTACACGGGCATCATAACCGCGCAGTTTGTCGTTACTGGTCGCGTAAAAATCTACATTTAAATATACCAACGCGAACGCAGTATCCACAGAAGCTAAATGTATGGGCGGGTGTCATTGGAAATCATATAATTGGGCCTTTTTTCATTGACGGTAATTTAAACGGAAATAGATACCTACAGTTACTTGAAAATAATATTATTCCGGCAATACGGGAGCGATTTAATATAAATGAAGTTTGGTTTCAGCAAGATGGTTGCCCAGCACACAATACACGCATTGTAACAAACTTTATAAACGCGGTTTTTGAAAACAGATGGATCGGTAACTCGGGCCCTATTAAATGGCCAGCGCGGTCCCCTGATCTAGCTCCAATCGATTTCTTTTTATGGCCCTTTTTACATAATACAATATACGGATACGGTGATCAACGGCCATCGAACCTAGAGGAACTGCGCGCGAGAATTATTGAAATCAGTAATACTGTCACAGCAGATATGTTAACAAATGTTCGTCGAAATTTTTATGATCGGTTGGGTTACTGTTCTTATCAAGAGGGAGGTTTATTTGAACACTTAATAAATTAATTTACTTCAAATTTTATTATTGTTTAAGAATAATATTCTCTTTTAGCTAATTGCAGGTTTATTGCAATGTTGAATACAATTCTGTTTTAAGAATTAAATATTTTATTTTCCATTATTTTATTATAGTTGCTTTTTTAGATTTTATACTTGTTGAACAATATTATTTTAGTTTTTATTTTAAAGTTTAGGAGTTCTGATTATTTATTTTTGATTTTTTATGTTGTTTATGAGACTGTGATGAATTACTTCACTGACATGTTATCAGTGATTATCTGATGCTTCAAACAACTAAAAATATTTACTTATATCGGGAACACACTACCTCTAACAGTGCTTTTTATTTTTCAGGAATAGTATTTTCTACCACATGTAATGTTATTAATCACTTATGCTATAACATAGAACTCTAAAAGACTTTGATTTGCCTATATGCCCCAATACATTTATACGTGTAACTTATAATACGTCCGCTATCGTTTGTAAATGCCATCCGCGTGCCGCTAAGTAGGCGTGGCAATTCAAGGTGGCACGCTCACTTATAGTCGACCAGTAGTTACTAATACATGCATCGTGCTATGAACGGTTGCCACACTGTATATATATATGAAAGTAACCTACATGGACGCATCAGAAACATTAATGATAGCGTTTGTACGTATGCCATACAACAATCAATACGTAGGCATTTCCATAAGATAAAGGTCTTGAAACGGCTTATAGCGATATTGCTTTACTTATAAACCATTTATAGGCATAATACCCCGACAAAATATGGAACGCGTGACTCTATTTCTGTCATACAAGCATTCTAAAATTACATGTACATAAGAATATAAAAATCCGATCATATCGTAACCGCACGAAAAATATATATGCATGTGAAGAGCCATCAATAGAGTATTTGTACGTTGCACCGAATACGGTATAGAATAAAAATAAACTGAAGTATAATGGTTAAAAATGAAATAAAATCGGGAAATACGAGCGATATGCAGATTGTCCCAGTTACGTTTGACAAAGCCATAGACATGCAGAAATATATTGAGCGAGCTGAATTTCACACTTGGTATTTCTCAACGAAATGAATATAAAAAGGTTACATAAAATATTACGGCGCGCTTCGCAAAATATTAAACTTCTTGAACTTTTTTCACCCATCTACATATCTATAAATTTCATATCAATATAACCTATCCTCAATTGGATATTAAAAGTTACGGTTTCATAAAAAAGTAAATGCATTTTTTTCAAAGAAAAAATGTGTGTAAAATACTTTTATTAAACTAGTAAGTATTTTTCGGATGATATTCATGTTTTACATCTGAACAACAGCCCGACTAAAGTTATAAAACATGACGATCTCGGATAGCTTGGAATCTTTGTAAATTATGTGGTTGCTTACAGCAGAACAGTCACTAGCAAAATTGCCACCTCAATGCATAACATTTTTATGAAATGAGAGAGTATAGAATCAAATACAGCCTACAGCTTACATTGTAGGTATGTTTAGTGAATACAAACATGTAAGTGTGCATCTGTGGAAATGGATGGCATTATAGCTGTTCACATATTCAGAAAACTAGTGTCCTTAATTACAGGCAACTTCATTTAATTTACTAAAAACATTTATTTACAATCATAATTAAGTCAAAACAGATAAAATATACAATTGCTTTGATCTTTTATTTTTAGTAATCCTGAAATTAGTTTTGGCATAAACTGCAGTACATGTTTAACTAAAATAGCATGTTGATAGTCCTTACATTAAATATCTTATATAATGCATATAGATTGAATTAAAATTTAAATCAGCGGAAAGCCTTTTTTCAGACTACCTAAAGTGCACGTATATATTTAAATATGGTTAGGATAATTGTTCCTTTCAATGTTGCCATTAATGCCTAAAGTTTTTATTTCATCCGCAGATACATTTAACCCACGCACAATATTTTGTTAAACCATAAAAACTAAAATATTGTTATATCTTAGCAAATACATAAGATACATGATAGAAATGGTTTTTGAACCAAAGAAATAATCAATTCTAAGCATATTTTGTTATTCTAAAACAATATTTTATATACACAAAAAAAACCTAATCTAAATGCCTAACGAAAAAAGTTCTCTAACGTTGGAAGAATAAAGAATATGATTAAATCAATAAACATTCAGGATAGAAACAAAACTTATTTTTTTCTTAAACGTAAGTATATATTCCTAAAGTAACATTTACTCATATAGAAATGCCAACGTTTTAGCTGAAGTAATTCTTTTTATTAAATTTAATATCTTGTTGAAACGAAATACTTTTTGTAGAGTTGTACGGAAGATTACTACACAATCCTAATCATTAACGAGCAAACATGTAGACAGCAACACAACATTTTCATACTAATAACAGCAGCTTCCATACATAGATTTAGAGTTTGTATTTCTGTAGTGTATGGACTACGGCGATCACCAAGGCAACACCACTAAGACGAAGCAACCCCTAGTCGCATACAACCAAACGCGGAGTCGATGGTGCCAAGATATTTGTGTCTATAAATTTCAAGAAAGCATTTTTTTTTTAGTGAAATAAATACTTTTTACAAACGTAACTCTAATAAACAAAATAATTTTAAATTTTGAATAATAAATGTCTTTATAATAAAACTGGATTATCCTTGATTGATACAAATTCTTTATAATAAGAGAATTTTTATTTGTTTGCTTCAAGAAAATAATTATTTAACTTTACGGAATTGTTGTCATTTCCTTGTATAAAACCATTGTTAAAAATCAAACTTTCACAAGTAGCAGGGATAGTTATATACAAATATTATAAATCAACTACCTGAAAAGGGGCTCTCTGCCGCGGGACAACACGACCAACTTCTATTATCAATAAAGTGCTTTCTTTGTATATGCTAATAATCATATAAGCATATCTTGATAGTACGCAAAAGGCTGTTATTTCAATGAGATTCCCCGCGCCTTCACCAATTTGAAACGTGCTAGGAGCGCTTTGCGCACAGTCTTAAACATTTAAAACAGGTGCTAAAAGCATTCCAAATATAATGAACCAAATATAATGACATTTGTAATAATACACGCAACAACATTTAACACAAATATTTATTTATTAATATTATGGAATTACAGGTGTTCTTTATTCTTGTTTGGTAAACTTCCAGGTTTAATATTATTTTCTGGGATAGATACAATATAAAGAAGTTCTTAAAAGTGTGATATACGGACAAAGTGGACTCAAACTTTGGGTTTTAGAAACAGATGTATAAAAGATTGATTGATTGACGAGGTACTGGAGAATCTGTTCAAGTTTATTTGAACGACATTTAATGTTGTAAATTTAAACCAATGTTAGATGTAATTTGTGCTATAGAGATATTGTATAGCGTTAAAACGAACTTAGCTTAAGACGAGAACACAGTCTCCCCGCAGAGAGGTAATAGCATGGCTGCTTGCTTGCGTAATATGCTAATGTGTTGCTAGGGTAAGGTTTTAGTTTGACAGTTTGCAAATTTTACTCTGGAACGATTAATTACCGTGTTCATTATTTTATTTATATTATTTTGATTTTTTACTGTTCATTTGCTTTTTTTCTGGTTTCTTTATTTGGTTATTTATTTTTTATTATTATTTATATATTATATTTATTCAGAAACATATGTGATGTGCTTGAAGCGCACTTTGCTTGCAAGAGGAGTTATGATAAAAATGTATAATGGGAGTGAGCAAAGTATATTGAAAAGGGCACTATCGTTAATAATGATTTAATTCCCGTGCTCTTTCAATTGCGTTTTAATCAGCACTAGAAACATTTAATCTTTGCTAATTTAACGTAATTTGTAACTAAATACCGGCAATATTAACAATAGAAGGTTAAAATTTTTGTTATAGATAACTGCAACAAAAACAATTATCTGCATAAACTCAAATTATTCGACAAAGTAGTATGTATACTTAATGCTAAAAGTCTATAACATTATTACTTAATCTCCATTGCCAAAGATAAAAACAATTTGATCTCGTCCTTTAATTATCACGTTTAAACGTTTTAATGCGAGAAACATTGAACACGTAAAGCCAACGTGAAAACGGACTATTAAATCGAAATCCTCTTTGTGCCTTGTTCGTCTGTGCGACAGCCGGGTCAAATATCGTAATTGTCTTTTTTATCTCCGCTAATCGTGAGCTTTCGTTTACCGCGTTTGTGCGCTTTTGTTGTACGCTACCGTTCACGCAACTGCAACAATGCGGGTGATTATAAAACGTCCGATTTGCGTCCGAAAAGTACAAAACAGCGTTCCAAAATTGGAAAGGTTACAGAACTCACCCAAACGTATATAGATACACGTACATGGATACAACTGTATCACCCTTATCAACTTTTCCAAGGAGGGAATGGATTTTTTTTACTTTTTATATGGTTTAGGATTATATGGTTTAGGAGGATGCTGGAGGAGCTTCAAAAAAACCATTTTAAAAGTGAAAGTTGAACAATTGAGAATTTATCGTAAAATATAATAATGTAAGTATAACTGAATCAAAAGTCTGTTACACGTTTGAAAAATACCAGGAAATCAAACCACTATTTTTGAGCAAGATATGAGGCTCGCTCTTACAGTATATCTGCTTCAAATTAAATGGTTGATCATTCGATGTGGTCGTGGAAACACATGTTACGTATACAACACAAATTATATATTCCAAATGGAAACGTAATACCCGACATAAACTTTTATACGCATTTTTTTGTCTGGGTGACTAAATATAATATAACACGATAAGCTTTGCCCTAAATTCAGCATGTTAACGATTTTAAGTGGACATAGCGTGCAAAATTATTTTACACGTAACATATGAAAAATACGTCCAAATTTAATAATGCACTTAATTAAATTTGAATTGCATTACTGTCGTTCATTTATTAATTAAACGTGAAGTTATATAGGAGGGGGAGGTATATAAATAATAAATAACTGAACAACAAAAAAAAACAAGGTCACGTTAGAGTGGGGATTAATTTTTTTTTTACATTGCCGCTGTTGCATCAGACTGATAGTGATAACGTCAAAATATAATTCCAGGAAGTTTTATAACAATTTGACATTGTAGTCAAATATTTAATAAAACCAAAACATAATAATTTATTTTCCTAATTTGAAAATACATTGAAATAATAAGTTGTGTAATCAATACAAAACTATATCAATTAAATACGTAGGTATCCAAATTTTGCCTTACTCAACTAATGCTTCAACATTTCCACCTTCTCCTTCTAAACAGGTAATCGTCCTATAATTTCCGTAATACATTTCTTATCGTATCTGGAGTTATTTCATGGGTTGGTTCAGAAATCATCCTTTTTAAATGATTAACAACTTGAAATGGCGCTTGGAAGTGAGCTTTCCGCTTCAAGTAACTCCATAGTAAATAGTCTAAGGAGAGTTAGATCTGGAAACTTAGTCGGCCAAAAAATATATTTATGTTTCAGTTTTTCATTGAAAATATTCTCTACCCGCTAATGTACTATATCACGTTGCACTATTTTGTTGTAACCGTATAGGTACGTTGGCGTTCTTGTACAAATAGTTTTTTCGAAAGTTAAGGGAAGTGACGCGTTGGCCATTCAATTCATAATTTGTAAAGGTCGTTTCATTCCGGTTCTGGTTCGGTGTACTGATATTTACTGCTTACTCTTTAATACCTTACTTACGGGCTTTCGATTACTTACTTACTTTTAAAATCCTTATTACTTATGCGTTGATTTTCCTAAGTCGGAAGAAGAGGTTCGCCCCAAGTTTGTTCGACGTCGCTGATCGACGACCAGTTGTCAAACGGTGAATTACAACCTCGTGGCGGTTTAAATGGTGTTGCGTCTTAATTACGGCGTTAAAATAAAGTTTTTACACCAAAGTGAGTCTAAATGCGAGAGATGTTCAGTCTGATTCATAAATCAAACGTTTATATACAACACATCAGATACAGCAAAAAAGGGAAGTTTCAAACCATATGCATTTACAATCCTGAGCTTACATAAATGTGTACAGTAACGAACATAATGGCCTTGTTTCGGTTAACAACATAAAACGACAGCTTTCACGGGCTATGTCGGTGACGGCGCTAAACTCTGCGGTACGGGAATGATTATAAATAAAACCCTGGGGGCGTCAGAAGTCGTGCCAACGCAACGGCCAGAGCGGGGAAAATCAGTAAAATGCCTGTGTTACACCAGAGAGTTTTGCCAATCAGATCAGGAATAAGAAGCTCGGCGTGTATCAGAAGCTTTGTCAACACATCAACCATACAGCCGACAAATCAATTGGAAGGTACCTAGGGCCTACTTGTGCTAAGCGCGCGATTTATATACACTTGCGGTTTCCACCAAGCGGTCGCGATGGTGGTAGTTAAGCGTGCGTGAATCGGACATCGTCTGCGAGGATGTCACTCGCGTCGTAAAGATAATTTCCAGCCGTGGTGCGTACAATTCTTTTTCGGCTACCACATGATTACCACTTACTAAACTCAATTTACTTACATTTATCTTGTTCAGAATACAGATGACTCATATTTGAATGATTTTTTGACTGCTATTTTGACAACCACACCCAGATTAAAGTAGCGGAAGTGGTACGTTGTACTTATTGTACCCCATGGACAGTAAAGTAGCGGAAGTGATGTGTTGACCATTCAATCCATAGCTCATTTCGATAAAGTGGCGCTCTCTATCTTGGAGTGAGTGTAGTGAGGTTGTACTTTCGGATGTGGTAGCCGAAAAATATTGTTTTCGTTTGATTTTGTTAATCATGGACACCTCATTGAAAATATGAGTGCATATTTTGCTTCGTGTCTACAACGTGTCACAATCGAAGTTCCGCACGTCTTGGTTTTAGGGCCGATTCTATTTCTATTTTTTATTTGTGATATTGCTTTATTTATACAACTATCTTGGCATTTATATCCGGACGGCTCGTCGACACTTTACATTTTCGAAAAACTTTTCATCAGAGGTGCAGGCTGAAGCAAAAAAAAAAAACTGCTTAATAAATTGGCAGTAAAATAAATACTGCTAGAAACTACAATGAACACGACTTCCGACGAAAATTTATGTTAGAAACTGCATTCTAAGAATTTCATGAGAAAGAACAACATACATATATTGCTGTTAAATAAGAAGCTTGAAGGAGTTTAGATTTGTCATAGAATGTATTACGAACTTTGTAAAACTGACAAGGTGTTTTCAGCTTTAGTACTGACATATGTATAAGTACAATAAACTCTATCTATCTAATCATGAACTCTGGATAATTTTTCTAAAAGTACTTTTCTCTAAAGTGGCGATCGTCTCATTTAGTTTTATATTGCTGCACTTCTTTTCATTTTCCTAAATTCAATTTTAAACTCCATCCACTTTTAGTTATCGTAACTGCTTCCAGTATTGGAAAAGAGTATATCGATTTTCTGAGTCATCTTTCTGAAGTAAAGTAATTTCCTTAGTTATTCAACGGTAAATTCTTACTAATTTTTTTCATGCTTAAATTTTCCTTTCATTTCTAGTCATCCAAAGTCTGTTATATAAGTTATAAGTTCACTATTTTGGTTCGTCAGGGTGTCTTTTGACGCGACGCGACTGTTTCCGGGAGGAAGGAGAGAACAGTGGCCATTGTAACATCACGCCACTTCGTATACGCTCCGTACATTTTAAGTTAGTTTATGGCAAAGTTGTGGGTTTTGTCGCGCGAGGTATGCTGCAGAATCGTTCGCATCTTCGGCTATCTGGACTGCCAGGAAGGTTAGTTAAGGAAGAAGTGCCTTTAGTGCAATGATATTCATAGAAAGGAAGAAAAGAAAATATTTAGTGAGTCGCATCAGGTTCACGTTCAGTTGCGAATATCCCAGACCCCTAACAATCTGCATATCAATTAGCACTTGTCTGACAAATAATAACTAAGGCTTTTTTTGGTTAATTTTATGCATCTTCACTGAATTCATTCTAGTTATCAATAAAAACTTGAAACATTAGTATATCACGTCAAATAATAAAACATATACCTACTTAAAGATTAACAACTGACTTATCTTTGTAAAATCAACTTTATTACATTTTGTAATTCGAAAGTCAAAGTTATCAGATTTCTTAATATTAAACGTCGCACTCTGTGCTATCGTAAACCAATGGCGGTTCTATACAGTTTAAATGGTATAGAATGCAACATTTTATGAAGTTATTAAATTTAACGCTGAAGGTAGACAAATATTAAGGTTACCACTGTAGTTTTTATCTATCTACCAAGTTTAGTTTGTCACAATTGTGAAGATAAAAGAACAGCATCGCACTATTACCTATAATCCAAATAATTTTATGTTTGGCATTAACGATTTTACTACAATTTTCTGAACAAAAACACGTTTTACATGATTCGCAAATAAAATGCGCAGATATCGCTACTAAGAACGGATAAGATTCGTTCGAACGTAAGGAAACGTAACCACTAAAATATGTAAATCCCCAACATTTGCATACTTGGCGATTCTAAAAGGATATTTATCCCAACAAAAGAAACCAAAAACCGGGCTGTAACCGTCCATACGGATTCTATCACGATTGTTTCCGGACTGGTTTGCATTCCTAAATTATTAATAATGGGACAAACAAAACCGCATAGAGAAATGTCGCGTTTACGAATAAACTTTATTACGTAAAGTGTCAGGCCAAGTTATTTATGATGTCCTGCGTCGTAAATAATATTGTTACCGGAACGATACCCAAATCTCCCGCTTGTGTAGACGTGGGTAAAATAGCTTCATTACTTAAGTTAAATCCTGATGGAAACCGACGTTTAAGTGCTAGTTGCCCGTGATTTCAAAACTACAAACGTTGTTTAAGAAATTTAGGAAGATCTAGTTGCAATCATTCTCAGGTTAAATAATCAATTATTTTTATAAAACACACAATAAACCAATATTTATCAAAATTCAATCATAGAAAATCATGTTTAGGTAACACCATTATTTTTGGTAATTAACGCGTTCTAACATCTCCTGTTCATCTCAGGATTTTTAGTGTTCATATCACTATTCGGTACATGCGAAAATATCATGTAATTTCAGATGACGAATGCGCGATAGTAAGAGGGTGTACTCAATAGAGAGAGACACCCGATAATTTCACTGAAACTTCTTTTATCATGTTATTCTAGAAGAAAAAAAAACAGGTAAAAGAAGGCTTACATGGTTTATTGTAGTAAATTTACAACGTTATTACACGAATAATATTCCCGATTTATCATAGCAAAAGGAAAGGATTACAGTATATTTTCCTGTGTATCGGAACACCGAAATTAATATAGATTTAGCTGTAATTTAGATAATGAGACGGATCCAATACTAAATGCAAAAATTATTTTGTAAGCAGAAAATTCTTTATGGGCAAACTCGCAATGTTAAATAAACACGGGAGTAATAGGTTGTCATAATCGCTTTGAAATTCCCGGCTAGTTGGAAGTGTGCACGGCGTTAAATTGAAGACCACCGTAACGCATGAAGCGCTGACGCTCAGATAAACCGGACAAAGGGCATTGTTCGAGAAAATTAATCTCAAACCTTTGTCTGTTTATCATTCGGCGTATAATATTCTAAATATAGCGGCTCGCAGATTTCAACGGTCAGTTAGTTTATAATGGCAACCACTTCGGGCATCGCTCTGTACGAAGCTAGGATCTATTGTCCCCGTCGTCGATGGCAGATGATTTCCTAAAGACGCGGCTTATTAAACAGGAAACAAACGGGCACCGAACTGTTACGATAGCTGGAGAGCAACTCCCCAAAGGGAATCGCGTAAGGTTTGATCTAGGTTTGTCATCGTCGTACCTACACGACAATATAGAATTCGAGAATTAGGCGAGATTGATCGCCAAGATAGTACTATGTATAATGCTATATGGGAAAGATGACCTGGGATCATAAATTAAGTTAAGTTTCTGCTCATTTAATTTAGGAGTCTCTCAATTAAAAAAACAAAACTTAGTTTCTAGATTTACCGCAACCCTTGTGTGTATATGGATATAGACGAAACCGCCAAGTGTTGCCAGATCAAATGAAAAACGAATTAGTAGAATACCTGATTCATCAATCTAAACTATACTTTGGATTATCCACAAAAGAAGTTTGTAGATTAGCTTACGAGTGTTAAGAATAATGTAGGTGTCCCTAACAACTGGCCCAGAGATGAAATGCCCTCTGCTGACTGGCTTACAAGTTACCTTAAGCGACATCAAACAGGACATCCCTCAGAACTCCTGAATCAACTAACCTCCGTCGCAGTACAAGTTTCAATAAGGCAAACGCGAACGCTTTTTTTTTCTCTCCTGCAAGAAGTCGTGGATCGTTATAAATTTGAACCCTAGAATATATACAACGTCGCTGCAATGGGTATAACTACTGTGCAACAGCCAGATAGAATTATTACAAGAAAATGCATAAAACAAGTGGGTGTATACTGTTCTGTAACTTCCGCTGAAAGGGGTACCCTAGTAACATTTTGTTTTACTGTCAGCGCCAGCGGAAATTTAGTTTCGCCGATGTTCTTGTTACCAAGAAAAAACTACAGGGATTATTTTTTTAACAACAGCCCTCCATGATGCATTGGATCCGCCAATCCGTCAAGTTGGATGACAGAATATGATTTCTTAATTTATTTAAACCACTTCGCCAAACATGCCAGGTCGTCTCGAGAAAAACCGGTTCCCTTGCTATTGGATAACCATGACTCTCACATTTCATTAAAAGGTATTACATTTTGCAAAGAAAATGGAGATGAAGTCACTGCCCCCACAAACTCCAACCCTTGGATCGGTCCGTTTATGGGCCTCTTAAAAAATATATTAATACTGCTTGCGGCTCATGGACGCGCAATCATCCGGGGAAAAACACGTCAATTTATGACATACCCCAAATTGGAAAAGACGCTCTTCCTCTGGCAGCAACGCCAAAACATATTCAAGCTGGGTTTGCCGCTGCTGGAATTTTTATCTTCAATAAACATACCTTTTCCGAAGATGAATTTCTTCAAAGAAGGTTTAAGACCAACACTGAAAGTTGGAAAACGAATAGCTACACGAAAAAGGCGAAACCGTGGCCGTTTATCTATATATACGGATACTCCAAATAAAGAGGAGTTAGAAAATGAAAAAAAGAGGAAAGAATTGAAAAAAGCGAAAGAAAACTCCCACTCCCGTCCGAAAGCAAATGGTTGCAGTGCACCCGTTGCTCCAAATGGATTTATGATGAGTGTTCAGGCTGTCCCACCGAAGACTAGGTCCTTAATTACAGCTCTATTTATCATTTTAGAAAGAAACTTTTTCTACAAAAATTTTATAGAATCCCATGCTGCACAACCTACAAATATTTCTGAGTGTTCCAGAAGTAGATAAATTTGAAATTTAATGGAAAATTCATTAGATTTATTTAAAATCATTAATTATCTATAAAATACTGCGTTAGCCATCATAAATATTTAATATAAATTGAAAAAGCTTTGTATAAACGTTAACTTAGTATAACCAAAAATATAGGGTGCTGTTTAAAAAAAGCAAGTTACCACAACTGAAAAATGGAATGATATATAACGTATTCAATAACCTGTGTAATCAGAAATATTTTGAGGTTGTGCAGCATTAGATTCTGCAAAATTTTTGTAGAAAAAGTTTCTTTCTAAAATGACAAATAGAGCTATAATCAAAGACCTAGTTTTCAGTAGGACACCTGTACAGATAACATATTTTCATATTTCGTTTGCATTAACTGTAATTTCGATGACGATATGCAGAAGGGTAAGAGGCTTGTCAACCTTGTGTCATAACCAACAGGTCGGGGTAAGGTGTGACATTTGAAGTGACCTCTTTTTATCGTTAATAGCTATACTTGTATCACTTCTAATTTATTTATTTTTACATATATTTTTTAACAATTCGAATAAAACATCATCATAACGAATTATGTAAGAAAATAAATTCTTTCGCATATGCTATAAAAGTTTTAAAACATAATGTTGACACTGATACAATAGCTTTGGGTCTAATTATATTACCATTTGCCAGCATTTTTTATAACCCGTAATTATTTTTGGTGTATTAAATATGTGCAAAACTAAAACAGGACGAACACCATAATGAAAGGAAAAACCATTATTAAATTTTTAGAGTTTTATTTTTTTCATTAAAAAATGACCATTCTTTTCATAGAAAACATATTCCCTATGGCATAATTAATAATCCAAAAACTGACCCACTCTAGTGGATTGCGCGCACAAGAAAAAAAAATATCGGAAATGTGCATTAACTTTGGTGATTAGAGGTGATTGATAACGTATCATCAGCCCAAACGCATGTAGAAATGTATACGTACCTAATATCCACAGCAACTGATGTGACTATCAGTGATTGATGCTACATAATTCTATTAGATCGACTACCGGAAGCTGTGAGATACGTTATTAGGTAATGATAGGTACTCGCAAGGGAGAGAAAAGTGCTTCGAAACGGAGATAAATGGAAAATTGACAATTTTAATGTGATTGAAATTACATTTTTTGACATATCGACCTTTATTCGGTGGTTTCAAGCGTAAGTTCTGCGCAACTTCTTCTGTTGATACAATTTCTGAATAATACTACTAAAATGTTTGATATTAATTAAGTTCGAGATCTCTCTATATAAACAAGTTCAGCAACTTTTACAGCTATTCGTATACACATTTCAATATGAGTTAGAGCTACTACGTCAATTAAAATTAACTTTAAATAAAGAGAAACTACCTCTTTAAACCACGATAAGTTGGTTATATTTTAACAGATCTTGATTACTTTCAAATGTCTTCAGGATGTTCGTAAATTATATCGTAAACTGGATTTTAATTGAATCCAAGGCAATATACAAACAGTTCCGACATGCATAAAGTAAGGAAATTTTTATAGACCCTTTATTTAAATTAAACGTTAAATAGATAGATATATTTTGTTATATGATACAATATTATAGGTATGTAATTTTGATAAAGATAAGATTGAACTTCCTAACTTTTATCTATAGTTATAATTTAGTAGCCTTTTTGTTATAAATAATAGAAAGTTTAAGCAAACTTTAGGGGTAAACGCTAGCGCTAAATTTGATGTCACAGCGCATGCGCATAATTTAACGTATGCTAAAATTTAACGGATGAACGCTTACCTACGGTAACCAATAGAAACGTTTGTGTAGATTTTGCCACTTTGACACATAATGAACATATCCCAAAATACATACACGCTGAATCCGTTTATGGTTGTATCTGAATTATTTTTACGACTCTTTTTCGACAAATGAAGAACGAAGTAACTATTAAATGCTCAAAGAGATTGATAATGCATCGTAATTGAATTATTATGTATAATGTACGATATTTACAACTTACGCATTTAAGTAACATATATCTTTTTTGTTTCAGGTAAGATAATTCTGCAAGTTAACCGTTAGATGCAAACTATAATGCAGGTAATTCTTTCTCGCACATTTCCTCAACGTAAATTGGGACACAAGCAAATCAAAATTCATAAACTTTGATTTTGTCGGGTATAGAAAGTGTAATGTAGGTGCTGAACACATAATTTCTGTTTCTAATCACATACATACAGAAATAACTTTGTCACATTTTTTAGTTTTGAAATTGGAAAAAGTCCAATAGACTCTCGAATAAGACCTTTTGTCTGTTTTATCCTTATTATTTTTTAAATAGATATGGATGATATTGTTTTTTTTTTTATGTGGCACGTGTCCTTTTCTAACTTTTTTAATACATTTATGAATTTTCTCAGCTCCTTTCTCATGTATGTAATTGAGATATACCAGTTTATAGGATCTTTATTTGATATTTTAAGATAAGTTAAATAAACTTCTTTATTAAGTATTTTGCAGATATAGTGTATTAAGATTTTTATATCATAAATTACTTCAAAAAATTGAAATAGGAATAAAGAGATCTTCTTACCTACATTGTAAGAAAATTACAATGTCATTGATACATATTACCCATTAGTAGAAGCGAACGTGATAAGTACATACCAGAAAATATTATCTGACGTATATTTTATAGCCACCGTTATTATGGTTTATACGTGCCTATTACTGAAGTACCATAAGCGCACGATGAATATATGTAAGTCTTTTTCCACACTAAAATATTTTAACAACGATTTTCACTTAAGTTAATTGAAAAAAATTAAAAAGCAAAAATAAGTTTAACGGCTGAATATACGGTCGCGTTTCAGTTTTAGGCGGCACAATTTCTTTTTTCCATACGTGTGTATCCTGTTAATTATTCATTGTATTACGTATAACCAACACGTTCTGCATAAAATATTCATCCTTTATGTCCTATTCTATATAGTCCGACATGAAGACCGTGTGGTATTATAACTGCTGATATATCCTGGACATACATATCGGCGTTAATCCGTTATTATAAATTCTCTCACGTTCTTCGGTGGCAGGGGTTTAGAACCTCCACGACAAGTCACCCCATGATATCCCTTGCACATTAAATCAATATCACATGAGCAAGAAGTAGGAATGCGGATATGACACCCTCAGATATGTGTCTCAACATGTGATGAGTATTTTCATTTCCTTTTATTACTTAATATCTAAAAATTTTATTTATTCTAACAATGCGATAAATAAAACAAAATTTTCTAAAAGCCAGTGCCGATGTTGAAACAGTTGCCTTAATTTAGTAATATTTCATTGCCTTAAAACAAATAGTATTTGACACTATTTCGTTGATAAAAAATATATTAAGTGTGAGAAACCCTTTTTTTTTATCTTTACAATTTAATGCAACATTTCTTTGATTTATGAAACAACTGGGGCTCAAGAATAACATCCCAAGTTGTTCATATCCATCAAGTAAATTTTACCCAGTCTAATAAAACATATTCCCTCATTGATTTTAATTACATCTTTTCCTAGGGATCTATTGCACCTACATTATCTAACTTCAGCTAATTTAAATATATTCTCAATTTTGATATTTAAACCATCTTTGATATTATTAAATAAATGCTTTTTTAATCTGAAAATTGCCTCATAATAAAATACAGTGATAGCAGAAAAGCATTTATTGAATGATTTCACACTGTAAGAAGTAATTGCACCTTTGATATTATTTGTATTTTATGAACCTTTGGAGATAATGATGTGATTTCGCTGTGGAGTCAAATTCTGGAAAAAGAACAATTCAAGTTTATACGAACTGTAAATGAAAGAAGTGCAACGCCATCTAACCGTGAAGGTAGTATGTCTGATAGCCTCCACATAAGTAATAGCAAAGCTATTACGCGGTAGTGGAGTACAAGCATAGAGCCATCGCCCACCAGTGTGCACCACACGCATTAAGTAATATGTAAAATAAATAACCATAAGTAAATAACCTCCTAATTCCCAAATAATTCTTGTTCGTCTTTTGTTGTCATTATCCATGCTTCGCTGGCGTACAGCACAACTGGTCTTCTGATTGTCTTGTAAGCTCTAACTTTAAATGCTATCCATAGGTTGTCCGCCCTCCAAGTTTTTAGTAGTGTCCCTACCGCTTTGTTCCCTTCAGGATTCTCATGTCTATTTCCCATTTTGTTTGGTTTTTCAACCTACCTTTAACGATTCAAAATCTCAGGCAGTTTCGAGAATTAGCAAGAATATTATTAACTTACTTTATAGACAATGACGAAGGGTTCGGTTAAATAAAAGAAAGTGATATTGTATCTTTTTAGCGTTGACATGCACGATGACAGTTAGAAAAGGGTTTTGAGTATTTCGTGTAAAATGAAAATTAAAAATGTTGGTCTCTAAGGAAACGAAAACTAACAAATATATGTTCTCGCTCTCATAAAATAAAACAGAACCGATATTATATAGGCGTTTCCACCTGGCAAACTTCCTAAAATCACTTTCTGCACTACTTTATGAAATTTTAGGTTTGTTATATTTATACTTTATTTTTTTATTTATTACAATTTCGTTGCTATGCTCCACATGCGGAAAATTAATCCTATAGTTCTTCCATACGGAAAATGTTTACATGAACTAACTAACAAGTATCTCTATATTATATTATATTATAGGAAAAGATAAGGTAAAAGGACGTCTATGAACAGGCATTGGATGAAAATATACTTGGCATGAATTAGTAGGGTTCGTTTCACATAAATATTAACTGATCTGTGTACGTAGATACATATTTGCATACAAATTTGTTGAGATCAATTTTTGTATCGCAGTTCATTCGCATATGCTTTGACCCAGCGTGTATGGTTTCTTTTTAACTATAAAAACAGTGATTCTAAAAGTAGGTAGTCTATTTTGTTGAAATATGTATATCGTGTAAAAATTTAAGATGAACAAAAATGTTTACAACGATTGATGGATCACCTCTTTGCAGTAAGAGCAGTGGAGCATCTATATAAGGTCAACACTGCTACTGACGCCGAACAAGAAATATCAGAATATAGAAGACGATACTAGGAATTATTCTACCGAGATTGTATCTTTGAAAGGAACGTAATCGTTACATTGTCAATCACCTTTTTGCAGTAAGAGCAGTGGCACAAACATATTTTCATAAGAGGTGTTCGAACAAAAGATAGATATTATAAAATTAGTATAAGGCAAATACCTAAGCTTTTTTTAACTCCAACAGAAATATTGAAACAAATCGAAAATACAATCAAGATTACTGTGGACAAAATAAATAAGGTAATCACGAATATTCGATTGAAATATCAGGACAAAAGATGTAGAAGTAACTAATGCGGTAGTAACACAGACTCCGATTGGCTTATTACAAATTCTTGGAGCAGATCAAAAATTGAAAGCGTTCCAGGGATGCTTCAATTTTAGTAAATATATTACGCCTAAGCTGATCAAATACACTCCGAAAATATTCTGGGTGTCCCAGCTGATAGGGTCCGGCCTATAATAATTTTATTCATATGTACTTGGGATATTGGGAATGTATTATTTACCATAAATTTCAAATTATTCCATCTGCATTATAATTCTTTATCACTTGTGATAAATTCAATTAACATACACCTACTAGAACTGATTAATTACACTGTGAAAGTTTTTTTTTCCCTTGAAAATAACTATAAGCGAACATAAATTAGTTCTTACTTTAAGTGGTAATTTGTCAATAAACATAATGTTGCAAAGTTTTGATTTGAAAATAGGATTTTCTTTTAAAAAAGAAGCGGCAGAAAAAAACTATACCATCGTACTTCTGGAGTCATTCTATACCTACTATGATTCTAAACTTAAAAAAATCGAAAAGGTTTCGTTATCCTTTTAACTTTTACCACCTACAAAAACAAGAAAACAGGGAAGCAGATTCTATCCAATCAATTTTTATATAATACTGGATTTATTCCTTCGACCCTTCCGATCGGCGGTGGCTGGTGCTTACGTCACTGGGTCACTCTGACAATGATCAAACTAAACACATATAGACATATATTTCACGAGAACATACGAAGAACTTCGATCAACGTCACAGCCCTCCCTTCAGATTAAATAAGGATAAGTAGCTTCGTTTCCTCATATGTTTGCACCGATGTGTTTAAAACTTCAGCAATTTATATGGAACTTTTTGCAATACATAGAATACAAAAATAAACTCTGAAATATAAACTTTGTATATGGAGAATTTCCATGAGAACGAGTTCAATATACAGGGTTAGTTAAAAGAAAAGAGGCATCTATATGTATGTAATACTAGAATGATACTCTGCGATCTGAAAGCTCTATTGTGTCCCCTATTCTCGTTGTATTTACAGCTGGCCGTCCAATCTGATTCCTTTTAAAAAGTGTAAAATGTCAGAAGGCCCTAGATTAGGTAACTCTCCCTCTTCAATTTCACATGCTTCCATGTGCAAGGCCCTTGAGTTGCATAGTGCAACGCAATTTGAGATTAGGTGGATAGTTGTTTCATCCTGTTCCCCACAAAATCTAAATTCGGCTTCCTCCACTATTCCAAGCTTGCTTAGATGTTCGTTCAGTTTACAATGGCCCTATAGGATCCCTGTCAATATACGAATATTATTTTGACTCAGATTGGTGCATTCTACAGATCTCTTCTGGCTATAGGTGCCCAGAAGAGTTTTAGTTTGCCTCATTCCCTGCAGATTCTTCCAGTAATTGAATCTTCTCTGCTCTACTTCAGTCTTGAGTTTCTCCAGTGCTACTTATCCCGAAAAAAGGTTCTGGCCCTACAAAAGGTATACTAGCCCCTTCCCGGAACCCACAGTAGGATTACCTTGTTCCTTTTGCCTAGCTCGTTCAGTTTTTCTATACACTCCCAAATCATCTTGGAGCTAATAACATTTGAGCTCAGCGCCCTTTTGGCTGTTTGACTATCAGACATTATAATAATGTCTTGCTTTTCGTAGCTTCTGTCAATGTTGAAGTGGACGCGTTTACTTTCGCTTGGAAGATACTCGGGTACATCCCTAAGCTTTGTGGTAAATTCTGTCGTTCATATTAATTTTAGAAGATTCTGTTCAATTTAAAAGTGTCACCTGTCTCTTTTTAAATGGGAACTTTCGAATGTTAGTGGGTAGGGTATTTTTTTTCACTTTATTTGCGAACGCGGCCAAAAATAATTTTAATTAAATTTCCGTATTTAATATCCTAGATATTACTTAAAATAGTTTTCGGCCACTTTCCTTATTGTATTATATTGTACCAGGATTGAAACGCAGAAGCCTCTGCAGCCTTAGTTTTGAATAGGTTGTCGTTAGTATTCAGCGAAGGACTAAGCAACGTTTTTGCTACGAATTTTCCGAATACTTCTCGCCTTCTTATGCTTCTATTGTTGAAACTCGCCTCTAATCTGAATTTTGGAAACATCCAAAGCGCTATTTTTCAATCGATGTAACTGCTGGCTCCTCGTTTGGTCAGTTGATCAGCCATTTCATTATCTTTAATCTGAGAATGCCCTGCCACCCATAGTAGTGTAACTTTTTTCGTCATAGTTAGCCGCACAACATTATTTAAACACTCCCATACCTGCTTTGACTCATGACTATTTACTTTACCTCTAACTATTTACAGATATATTTTGGAAATTTTAAACCATGTAGGTACTTTTTGGAAAAAAATAAATCTAAATCTTTATTTGTATTTCGACATTTTTTTCATTATTATCCATGTTTTGTTGTATATCACTGGAGTTTTTTAAAACTGTACATGGCCATATTTCAAAACGATCTAAGATAAAAAATTTGGTATTTAATGTATTTATAAGTCTTAGCACCAATAGTGAGGTAAATTTTATATGTAAAGTGTGTCGATTTGACATAGAATGACCCAATATGCAACTTTTGCGTTGGTGTGCTTTACAAACAGTAATACAGGTGAACGGTATAAAAATTCCTAAGGTAGCTGCATTTTCCGCAAGTAATATTTTCATCAATGAGCGAGAATAGAAAAGGATGCATAAAGAGTTCGATTTTTTCTATTTACTTGCTTCTCCTTACAGTTCCTTCACTCAACGAGTAAATCTTTTACCTACATAAATTTCTTGAGCTCCTGCTGTTAAAAGTATGAATATTGCTACTCCCTTTTCTTCGGCTAGAATTGCATCTATTGGACGACGTGTCGTCAATTGCCCGTCCAAGTGCGAAATTTCGATTGCCGCGAAAAAATAATATAAAAATTAAATAGGAGAGGAGTATTCGGAGCGCTTAGAATGAGAAGCAGCAATAGACGAGGACAAAGGGCGGTTTTAAGCATCGCGCGCGCGATAGTACACCCAGTACTCCGAGGGGAGCGAGGGAGGAGGACGCGGATGGTCCCTTTACCCGCTTTTCTCGTTGTCATCCGTCCCTCTACCCCCCTATACGGTCCCCGCTACCTCAACCTCGTTTTCCACGTTGAACGCGACGCTACGCTCGGAATTTCCACTACGCCGCGCCGCGATAAAGTGGGACGACGAGCGGGCGGCTCACCCCCCGTGTCCGCGCGCGCCCCCTAGCGGTCGTTTCGCGTGCGTTGAAAGCAGTACGGCGCCCCCCCACCACCACCACCACGCGGTCGCGACGACGAGTCGTGCATCGGGTATAGTAGTCGGTAGTGGGGGCCGGTGACGTAGCACGCAGTGCGGAACAAAACACAGGCGATCCGAAAACCAGTCTGACATCTAGTGTGCCGCTGTAGAGATATGAACATTCTAGGTAAGCTGATACTACCGTGTTTAAAAAGCTGCTGAAAACTGAAAACCGAACCGAGGCTCTCAGACGAGTGCAGGCTGAGCGGGCCCGCTGGATTTGGTTTGGTACATATTCAATTAAATAATCTTTAAGTATTGGTGTGCTTTTTGACTTGATTTTTCGACTCTGTTGTGGTTTTTTCCTTGTACTATTCTCTTGTTGTATATTATGATTATTTTTTCTTTCTTATCTCAATCTATTTGATGTACTCTGTCCTTCCTAATATTCGTCACTATTCTGTAATGAAGGATATTCTAGATGTTTGCATGATTGTTCGATGTTTAAGAAATATTCTCATGTTTATGATTATCAATTCTTATGTGTCACTTTCAAATATTGCGCCTTGATGAGTGAATATACTGTGTACTTTGTTATTATTACTTATCTACACTAACGGTAAGAGCGCCTGTTGTAAGTATAAACTATTCGCTTTACCACTAAAATATTCTTCTTCGCTTATCAAAACCGTCAAATGAAGGATTTTTTCAACAAGCATATTGCTATAAATTAAATAAGCATAATCATAAAACTTGTACTTAGAGAAGATACTATTCACAGCATCTTTTCTGATATATCTGAGTTTAACTATTACTTTCCTTGATAGAAATTTTGCTTTGTGTACTTTTCTATTTTATATTTGGTGAAACAATACTACAAGAGTTTTTTGTCATTAAAATACGCAAATTATAATTTATTTTAATTTAATACTTCAATTTAGACATAATCTTACGAATACTTACATCTTAAAATCATGTAGGCACATGATAACAGTAAAAATTACTACTCATAAATTTATTTTCAGTAAATCATCATCTCATCTGCACAAAATTTTAACATTTTATTTTCACAACAGTCTTCGTTTTTATAATTATCAAAGTGGTTTTCCGTTTTTGCTAGTGCAGTAAACAGGACAACACAGACCACAATAGTTTGACAGATCACTTGAGTATAGATTGATATTGTTTAACAATGCTTCCTAGTCCACACAGCATACTGCGTATCAATTTTACAAAAAATACGAATTAAAAATTACTTTTTCAAAACAATCAAACTTTAAAAAGAGAATTGAGTTCTGCATCACATGATATAAAAATATACAAGGTGTTCCATTTCAGAAAAACAACTTTCGCTGCTCAGAAGATACGTCTTATTTACTCTAGGTTGTGGAACATCCTGTATAAGTTTGTCCCCTTCTTATTTCGCAAATAAATAGCAGAGGACCTGTACTTTTTGCAGTCCACATAAAAACTCCCCACCCTTTTTACCGTGTAATAGTTAAATGTCTTTAATACATCATATGTCTTTCTGGCGTTTTCTCAGAAATGTTAAATTTCTTCTTTTTGTAATTGACCTATTTCTTGTAATTTGAACTATGATGTTTTTCATTTTGGAATAGAGGTCTAGTTAAAAAGTGTTTAAAAATTCATATTTTTATTCTTTCAGTTAGCTACGTTTCGTTAAACTTGTTTTTCAACATCTTCAGGCTTTTTTTTCCTATAATTAATGGACAAAATAATTACATAATGTATTGAGGTAATGTAATTACGAATGTGGCTTTAAAATGCTGAGTGAAATTTATAAATACAACAAACCTGGGTTTCTATTTATAGTATCAAAGTTGGCCATGACTTCCGGTATAATCGGAAGTGCGAGATCGATATTGTTATTTCTCCTAAGTAGATTACAAACAGCTATAACTAAACCCCAAAGTTTGAAAATCAAAATATCCTTACAAATTCAAAAACTTTTAGTGCACGGGTTCCGTGGATCACTATAAAATATAAATAAAATATAAAATACAGAATATAAATAATTGTTGTTCCTTAATCATAAATTTAGTTCCAACAAAACTGCTCCTATTTTCTGTGTTAGTGTTTAAAAGATGTTCATCAATACTTTTGACAGGCGGTAGCGCAGATCAGTTGAATTGCCAGACCGTTTAACTGATTTATGCCTACAGGATTTTATTTTGTGGGGTTATTTGGAAATGAGTGTCTATTTTGGAAGACCAAATACATGTGCCGATTAATACCAAATCTTTAACGAAGGGTATTATTACCTCCATTTCACACTTAATAATTATTTTTGTTAAAATTAAAAACCATTTGCTGTATTAATTCTTCTCAAAAACATCCTGCATCATGTGAACGGCAAGAAATAACAATATTAAATCCATTATCATTTATTTTTGTTGCAAAATACACTCCGCCAAAAAAGTATCGCATAATTTAGTTTTGAATCATAAAAGTATCGCATAATCTTTGTTTGTAACATAAAGTTGTAAATATACTTTAATGCGCTCTAAGATATAATTTCTATGATTGTTTAAATAAAATACAGGCCAAATAAAAACAAGAACTCATACTTGAGATTTTTATTAAAACGAGAAATTATAATTTTGGAAAGAAAAATGTCATAACATTAGCTTTTAATACTGAGTATTGCCACCTCTGGCTCTTATGACCGCTCGTATACGGTTTGGCAGAGATTCGATTAACCTCCGTATATAAGCCTGATCCAAATTCTCCCACTCGTCACGGAGAGCATTTGCTAGTCCATGCAGGTCCGCTGGGGCAACATTTTGGGTTCGTATCCGTCTGTGAAGGAGGTCCCACACGTGCTCGATAGTGTTCATGTCCGGACTTACCGCAGGCCAATCTAAAACTGGAATACCAACATCGTTAAGGTATTCCTGGACGATTATTGCAACATGCGGTCGTGCATTATCGTGCATTAACATGAATTCGTTTCCTATAATTGGCGCATATGGTACTACATGTTCTTCTAAAATGTCCGTTATATACCTTTGGGCAGTCAGTGTACCTCTGTCTACTGGTACTAACTCTGTACGACCTGTTAAACAGATGCCTCCCCAAACCATAATAGAGCCACCAGCGAAATTAGGTCTAGGTCTGATATTACACTGCGAATAGCGCTCACCGTCTCGTCTGTACACTGAGATACGCCTATCTGAGGTGTAAAGACCAAATCTTGACTCATCTGTGAAGAGTATATTGGCCCAGTCATTAATGTTCCAATTTACATGTTCTCTGGCAAACCTTAAGCGAGCCACTCGGTGGTTCCTAGTGAGACGAGGGGCTGTTACAGCTACTCTAGCTCTTAATCCACTCTGTCGTAACCTATTCCGAATAGTTTGAGTACTCACACGAGTATTTCTGACTCTAGCCAAGTCGTTCTGCAATTGTCTCGCAGTTACATGTCTTCGACGTAATGCTTGTAGTAGTAAATAGCGGTCATCTTGGCGAGTAGAACATCTTGGACGACCAGGTACAGGTCTTCTACTGTAAATGCCTGTTTCCCTATATCTGGCTACGGCTCTAGAAACACTTGACTGATTGATGTTCATCAAATTAGCAACGTATGCTTGAGATCGTCCATCTTCGATTAAAGCAACTATAGCAGCCACTTGTTCTGAAGTTAAATTGCTCATTTTAGTTTTAAAAGCGTTGGTACAGAACTCTGACTTCGCACTTTAAAATTTGTCCGTATAGGAAGACTTTCAATAAACAGCTGAACAAACCTTACACATATGCATTTTTCTAAATGTGTTCTTTTAGAAAAAAAAAAAAGTAAAAACGCTAAGTTCCATTATTTTGTTAGTGTTTTTATAGTTCACATACACGAGGCAAACTTTTTGTGAACGTATAAAAAGTTTATGCGATACTTTTTTGGCGGAGTGTATAATTAGAACAATTTAGAATAGAACCAATGGTAATATCATAGCTAGAAAACAGGAAACAGAAATATTATTTTACACCAGTTAGTGTTTTATGAAAACACAATTTTCGTTTTTTATGGTTTTTCCAAAAATAGCGTAATAACCATGTTATAAATACTCTGCATTACGTTATCGATACACTGTATAATATATCAATAACATAATATACTATTTAAGCCACTAAAATAAATGACCAATTCAATCTTGCGTAGCTATATAGAAGAAAACCCAGATGAATATTTAATCTGTACTTTGCTAAATTACATTTCTATCCTTATCGATCAAACGTTTCCTAAGAGAACCTCATCCCCCAGGCGTACGCTTTCCTCCTCCACAACGAAGACTCCCAAGTTGTCAATTCCATTGTGAATCTACCTAATTTTAATAATCACCGAATTGGAAATCATATTTCGCATCGTCAGGACTGGAAAACCACATTACGCTTGTTCCAGTGGCTCAGTTCTAGGGGTGCGTTGGGCGGTCTCACCCTCTCCTACCAATTATCTTTTCGAATAAAAGCCTCTGGTGAAAGAAGTTATCCCTAAAATTCTGCGCAAAGAGCAGAACCAGGGAAAACTTTCTAGTATAATTGATTCGCCTTTTTCTCTTGTTAGTGTAACGTTTAGAAGATGTGCGGGAGTAGATGGCGTACTAGAGAAGGGGAAGCACCGATATCTCGACATTAATGACGATACAATTCTTAATGAGCTAGCGCAGGAATTAGAGTGGAAAACCGGATTTTCTCGGCGAATTCTTCTTAATGGCTCCAACATCGGCTTTATATCCTTGTACTCTTTGTCTTTGTTTAGTGTACTGATGGGATTTATCACTGGTTAACCTCGCAAAAAGTAGGAAGGAGGTTTAAAAAACTTCTATTCTTCTTCTGCGTTTTCTTTTTTCAAATTTAGTTGTTCTGATTTAATATTTGAGCTTTTGGTACTGAAATTCGAAATGATTTAGTGTTTTTTACGCTACAGTTCATTAAACAGAATATACCCTTTGACAAAATTATTATAAAATGGTTTAGGTTAATGAAGGAAATGAAACAAATACTGAAGATACAAAAGTACTTGCAATAATAGAAGTATTTAATATTTTATTGGCCCTCATTGGTATTTTATAATTTCCAGGATACGTTTTTCCATACCAGTAACTAATTTTCGACATGTGCGGCTTTTCAAGCTTCAAGTAATTTTGAAAACTCCTTTCCGGACAAAAAATATAAAATTGGTGCTAGCAAGTTTTAGATTTAGAGGTCTCCTATAATCCTATAGGGCCAAAAGAGAATTATTATATTACGTCTCACTAAAATATATCCAGATAATGTACTAATTCAATATTACGAAAAATACTGCAAGATACCTACTTATAAGTATCTCGCAGTATTTCCTTATAAGGAAACAATTAGGTTAGCTCAAGTTTTGCATATACAATCTTCAGTAGTAAAATCCAATAATAAAATTAAAACCGCTTGGACCATCATAAAACAGCAAACAACACAGAAGTTGCCTTTTCGAAATATTGAATTAGAAACGGATAACAGAAATGATTTATTAATCACAAACTCATATTTGATATCCAACATATTTAATGAATATTTTACATCCCTAAGAAAGTCTTTACATAAACAATTTACAATTTGAAACAGTAATTTCACTAACAGTACATTTAATAATATCAATAATTCCATGTTTATATGCCCGATTACTGAGACAGATATTCTCACATAACAATTATTAAAGGGATTTATCACTTTTCGCATTACGAATAGAATAAATACTTTCATTGTTCATGGTAAATATCCGAACTTATTTAAAATTTCAAAAATTGTTCCGGTTTACAAAACGAGCGATGCAACCTGTGTAAGTAATTACCAGCCGATAACAATTCCTCCCGCATTATCGAAGATTTTTGAGCAACCTATGGAAACCGCAAGTATTGGATTTTGTGACAGTCAATAACTTATTATCATCGAACCAGCATGGATATTTAAAGAATAAATCAACAACCACTGCCCTTGTTAATATTATGAACAGTATTATTTTTAATCTAAATGAACGTAAATTTGTGGCTTGCATAGCACGTGATTTGTCGAAGGCCTTCGACATGGTCGACCACAAAATCCTATCTGACCAACTACATAGTTACGGTATACGGGGTACAGTATTAAGTCTTTTGAATTCACATCAGAGATACGTCATATCCATGAAAATAGTTCTGTAGAATGCCATCGCTCTATGCTATTCAACATTTCAATCGAAATCCCACAGGGTTCGATCCTGGGCCCTCTTTTATTCATATTGTTCATAAATGATTTACCCGCCCACATTACAGGTCAAGTAGCACTTTACTCTGACGATACTAGTGTCATCACTACAAGTTCAGCTATGGAAGAACTTTTATACCATTCGCTTAAGGTCTTACAGGAATTATACGCACGGTTTTCGCACAATAAATTAATTATTAACATTATAAAAAACTTCAAGAAATGTGTATCAAGAAAATGTTACACAAAAATTTAACAAGATTGTATTTAAAGGACACGATCCTTAAGGCAGCTGTTAGAACTCGTAACATCGATGCCGAAACGGGTTTACATGATCGGAGAAAGAAGATAGCGTTATTTTAGAAACAATTCAGAGGGAATTCAAGCACACTGAAAATAACAATAACATATTTCATTGAGGCAACAAACTAATCATTTCATTTTTAATGACTTTGGTTTCAATAATACAATCAATAGTTTATTACCTACCCAATAAATTCCTTTATCATTTCATAAAATCTTCTGACCAATTTTGATGCAGTTGGTATTTCGTGTGAACAATAAACTTTTTCATTGTTTCAGGATCCATTTTTGGTTATTATTATTACTTTGACACTTTCTTGCGTTTTTAATAATATACTTATAAGAGTACCTAAACTTAGGACTTACAAATTTTTTTAACAGAATAAGATAGAGCCGGCAAGTCGTAACTTGGTGCTTGCTGTACCTATACTTGACAACTGTCAAGTTATCCAGTTTCAAATTTCAAATTTGGAAAATGTTTGTGGCAGTCCTAGAATAAATATGTTAGTATATTTAGAATATTCTAACCCTCAATAATTAATCCCGGCTATGTACCCAAAGTTACGAATGTACTAACACGCTTAGAGACAAATATAAATTAAACTATCATGAAACCCAATTGCTAACGGCTGAATAGGGTTGGTTAAATCCGAAATTACCACACACCGTCTGAAACTTTGAATAGTAGAGATAAAGTTTACCATTTATGCATACGTAAACGAGAGCGCTATCTATTACACCTTCACATTAATACTTCTTATTCATTCAGGTACTTGCTAGCTAGCTTGTATATGTTCTTGTTTCGGAATCTAGGGTTAATTTTCTTTATGCTAACGATATAGGTATGTAAAATAAGCGAAAACATAAGCATAATGAATAAGCATCGCCCACTAATTGTAGTTTAATTTATAGGTTAACTATCAATAAATTAATGAAAATATGTTTAGACTGATCGCGTTAGTAGTGAATATTTAACCAGTAATGTAGGTGACGAACTTACATAGCTCTGTAATATACCGGGTGTCCACACTTAAGTGTGCACTATTGATCGTTGTTATCTTTGAAGGTACAGAATCGGTCAAATGGACAAAGTAGTAGTATTTTTTACGGCGCTAACAATTCTGAAAACAGAAAAACAATTGAGCGTCGCGTTCTCTAGATATTCGTCCAAAATTTTTTTTTTTAATGGAACGCCCTGTATATTTTTTGCAATTTAAAAGAAAATTCCAAACTGAACAAAAAAGTCTTAGTACACTATTATAAAAAAATATCAAATAAAATAGTTATTGAGAAATCTTTATCTTTGTTTTGTTTGCATGAAATCGATATACCCATGGAAAATTAAAGCGTCACATTGTTTAGTAGCTGTCAGATTATTTATATTTGTTGTTGTTAAAGTTACTGTGCGGAAAAAGTACTGTTTTTACAATTCTTTCAACCGTAACAATGGCATTTACTCATTTGAAAAAGTGTGATATGTTGGAGTTGTACTTGCTGTTTAACAAAAATTCAAATAGAGCGCTAGAACGTTACATTCAGCAATTTCCTGAACGTAATGTACCAGACCGTCGCTATTTTTTAAAACTTTATCGAAGATTAAGAAGCAACGAAACAATTTTTATAAAGAAGAGGAAAAAAAATGATTTTATATTATCACAAGAGATAGAAATAAATGTGTTGGCATATTTTCAGGTACATCCAAATAATTCTGTAAGGGCTTTATCCAGAGAATCAGGTATTTCTCGTAGCACGATCCATAAAATTCTGAACAAATATAAATATGTTCCCTTTAAATATCAGCCTGTTCAAACTCTACTTTTGGGCGATTATCAAAGACGATTAACTTTTGCACAATGGTTTATCAATGCTTTTGAAGAAAATCACAACTTCTTTAGACACATTTTATGGAGTGATGAATCTAACTTTTCTAATCGCGGGATGTTCAATAAAAGAACTAATCAATACTGGAGTCGTGAAAACCCATTTGCTGTTTATCCTTCTAATCCCCAACACCGACTTAGTTTAAATGTTTGGTGTGGTATAATCGGATCCCGAATTGTTGGACCATTTTTCTATCGGGGTTCTTTAACATGAGAAAGATATGTGGCATTATTGACAGAAATTTTAGAAAATTTTCTGGATGAATTCAATTTGGTAGACGGAGAGATTATTTACTTTCAACAAGATGGAGCGCCCGCACATAATCACCGTGACACAAGTGAGTTATTAGAAAGATTATTTGGAAATAGATGGATTGTCACAAATGGTCCTATTCAGTGGCCCGCGCTTTCACCTGACATGACGCCATTAGATTTCTCCTTGTGGGGAGCAGTAAAAAATCAAGTGTACAAACATAGATATACAACAGTGGATGAGCTTCAGGAAAGAATTTCCAACATCATTGACGACATCGACGGTAGAACAATTTTAGGAGCTACTCGTAATGTTCACAGAAGATTGATAAAATGTATTGAAATGGAAGAAGGTGTCTTTGAACATTTAATTTGAGTAATTTTCTTGACTATTTTTGTATTTATTTTTATTTGTTTATTAAATTAAACGCTTTAATGAATGTGACGCTTTAATTTTCCATAGGTATATAAATTTCATGCCAACAAAGCAAAGATAAAGATTTCTCAGTAACTACTTTATTTAACATTTTTTTATAATAGTGTACTAAGACTTTTTGTTCAGTTTGGAATTTTCTTTTAAATTGCAAAAAAATATACAGGGCGTTCCATTAAAAAAAATAATTTTGGACGAATATCTAGAGAACGCGACGCTCAATTGTTTTTCTGTTTTCACAATTGTGACCGCCATAAAAAAATAGTACTACTTTGTCCATTTGACCGATTCTGTACCTCCAAAGATAACAAAGTTATCAATAGTGCACACTTAAGTGTGGACACACGGTATACCAGAAAGAAAAACACAAAATTTACTTAAATGATACTCATTTCATAGTCACGTTAATAAAATACCACGCTTTTTTGCATTTTTAAAGTTGAGAATAAGAGAGAATAATAAGAGATATTTACTTTATAAATAATTAATGTACCTACTCATGTCGGTATTCTTAAAATTTCTTATATTTAGATTTCTTAGATTCTTTAAATCCTTAAAAGCTTGTACGGATATTAAAAATCCATAATTACTTGTCTATATTTCGATAAGTGTAATAAATTTGCCATAATTTGAATAATATATTTCAAGCCAGCCAAATTACCAATAATTTAATTTAATTAAATTCAGTAAATATATAAATTACTTAAACCTTGCACATGAACTTTGTTGCTTGAACAGAAACTATAATTTTAAGAATTTTGTAAAATACATCAATGAATTTATTTATATTTATAAGATGAGTTGCATCATAGAGTTTGTTGCTATTATGACAGCTTATGTTTTTCTCTTTAATTTTTTAAATTTTCATTGCTTTGTCTTTTCATCGTCAAAAGCAGTTTTCTACTGATCATAAGTGTTTCTTATCTACGTTTCCAATTTGTGATGGGAAAGTAAAAGTGATTCTCGTAAATCTTTTGGAATAAAACACATGAAAGATAATTTATTAATAGGATTAATTAATAAAATGTCGAAGTTAATTTGCATCAACTATATAAACCTGTTCAGTTCCGTTTTTTTGAAGTTTTGTTTCAAATTTGAACGAGGCGGATAGTATGGATCCGATATATTAATATATATTTATTAATTCCTGTGACCATATAAATGGTATGGAACATGTCAAATTTTATAAATAATAATAAAGTCACAAAACAGATAAAAAAACAAACAAGAGTAGATTAACCGTAAATGGACATAAGTACATTACATACACTGTTACAGGCAAATTTTTACATGGCACCCCGAATCATATTCGTAGATTCGTTTGGCACACCACAGCTACAAGGTTGGTAACTATTGTTCTAGAACATTCTCGACCCACACGCCACTTTGTTTTAACAAATAAAAGTAATCATAGTTTCAACGTATAAAGATGAAATAATAACGTATTTTAAGGTAATAGAAAATACTAAATTGTTTAAGTAATTGCAGAAAGACTAATATATTAATGTGTCTCGATATATGTTTCTTAGATTTTGCCAGAATACCTAGAAGGATATTATTTTTTCATCTCCAGATTTATCACGGATATCTTAGACCTTTGCCAAAGTAATTCCTAAATTTGATATCCATCTGTCTAATTATCGTTCTTGACCTTAAACGATTCTCACTGTTGGATTTTAAATTAATTTGTGTGTACAAAGAAGAATGTCGATACTTGCCACTCTCAATACGATTAGAATGTTTTTCTAGTCACAAATCAATGTCTGGCTGCATTTATGCATCTCTAGAGCTTTTAACACCACACATAAGAAATATTTAGGGCGAACAATGACATAATAAATCTGCCAAAATAACTCTAGCATTAACCCTGTATTTCCACACGTGTCAATTTCATTTCCGTCAAGATTAATTTTCTTTGTGCTATCTTATATCTCTTAATTGCTATTTGCTTCGATCATTCCATTTAGAGATATATTTTTTCGATTGATTGTTATCCTTGACCCGGGAAAATACGGCAAGTTTTTTCTTAATGATTGCTACCTTGTTATTATTTATGTTTACTTTCCTTCAGGGTGTTCCAACAAATGTCCGGATGTCGATATAACCCAACTTTTTATTTAATATAATGGACTTTCTGCTACTGATGTATTATCTTCTACACATGTCCATATATCTATCTAATTTTTCTCGATATATTTATTTTCAAACAATTATTTATTGATATCATATTGTAGAGCTGACCGCAAAAATAAGAGAAGAGAGCGATTACCGTGTGCAATTATCACTTTTCCATTACCTTCAGAAACAGTTATACGTATGTGAAATATTTACTAAACTTTTTCTCATCATTTCGTCGAGCTTCTGTCGTGACACCCGAATAATACGAAAAAAATATCATTAATTTGTCAACACGTCTAAACCACCTCCACAGAAAACATTTATCATTCTTTTTCCTCTGCACAGCACTTACGGACCCCCAAAATTCGTGAATTAATAATAGTACTACCAACAGCGCATTGTTCGCACTACAACGCCAAGCTGAAAAGTCCCATCTGCTAAATTTTACTTGTCGCCGGTCGATTTTTAGATGCAGCAATTCACTTTACGATGACGTATTACAATATTCTGAGTTCGGTTTTTATATTTAAAAAGAAGAATATTAAGTCCACTTGTTTTAAAACAGTTTAGTTAGCCGTTTATCATTGGAAGGTTTCTGTTTTATATTATCACGCCAGTTTATCTTTGCTGTTAAAAAGTATACACTTATGTTGCAAATTGCTTAGCTGATGATAAATTTTTGTTAATCCCATTTAATATAATTTTTTTTTTCCTTCCATGGCCTCTTCTAGCCAACCTGAGTGCTGTTTGCACCTTGAAACTATCGATTCTAAATTAACTTGTAGTCAAGAATGACGGCAGTTCCTGGGACAGCTTGATGTAACCCGGTTTTTGTTGAATTTCCTGCTTAACACGCAGACTGGTCTTAATGTAGTGGCCGGTGTGGTAATACATCATCCCTTATGTGCCTATCTATCAGTTTTTCTGGTTTAAGTGAGTTGATCGGTTGCAGTTCTACTTTATTGTAGTCTAGCAGTGATAAATGGCTGAATCTAGATCCTGGGAAATGAACTCGAAAGGGTTGTCTTGCGGTCTCACCTCTCATCTTGGAGTAGCTTCCGCTTTCTATTTTTCGAGCAGAGCTTTGAGGTTCTTTAGATAATATTCTAGTGAGTGTGGCACATTCTGGCGCTTACTTAAGTGTCTTCACAGTACCTTCTCTAGTATTCTCTCTTTGAATTTATGAAAGCTTTGTTGTATTCAGTATGGGCCTGTCTATATTCATTGCAGACTGATGTTATCTTAGCTCTATTCAACTTTTTCCTGACTTCCTTTCTCATGTTTTCAAGGTTGCTGTTTCACTAAGGTACCTTCTGGGAGACTCCCTTGTTTACCCTGACGCTACTGTCATTGAATGCAGATGTAATAGCGTCTTTGATTTTCTCTGCTACTAATCCCAGGTACATTGTGTTACTTATATTTCGCTGAATCCCTTTTATAATAAAATCTAGTTTTACTGCATAAGCTGCCAAGTCAGTCCTTCCAAAATTACGATAAATTTCAATTACAAGTTCATGATCCCCTGTATTAAAATTGACAGCCATGTGATATGAGCAACTATCCTTAAAACACATATGCCAATCAAAGGCGTCTTTAATTATTTTAAATATAAATTTAATATTAAAGCTTCAGTTACAGTAAAGCACCTACAAAACAAGTTATAAAAGTGTCATGGTTATTAGAACAAAATCCTACAACGAACTTGCCCTTCAGTTTATTTTAAATACATTTTCCTCGCTTAGGTAGCGACTAATACAACTAATCCCCTGTTTATTACCGCATAAAGGAATATTTACCCATGTAATTAACACATTGTTTACACAGCCTTTCTTCGATAATCGACAAAATTTCTACAAGAAACAGCATACACAATGATAATAATATTAATAGAACTACAAATTTTAATTCTCGCAGATCTCCTCTTATAAGTTATAAAATTTACACTGTCCATAGAGTTCAATATGATAATTACATGTTTGTCATATTGAGCACTCACAATTTTAATATCACGCCGCAGCACGTTTTCCATTGTCTTACCAAACACTGCATTATTCATCAATTTGTATAGGTTTTTCGTGAATTCATTTTTCGCCTTCTACCGTAGCTTGGTATTAAGCTGAATATGGCGTTCGGTGAATTCTCGTTAATTCGAGACCTTCGGCCAGATATTCTCTCCTACTACCAGGAGATTTAGATTTCTCGGGGGCTATCGAGAGATCGCTTTGCCTATCATGACTTTCCTGCGGGTACTGCAGATCGACCTCCAAGATATATCCAGTAGGGTTGTAACCAGGTACGTCGAAAATTATCGTCCTAGCGTTTTCAACACATTGCATCCCGCCAGAGGGTAAATATTGCGCATATCACGCACGCATACATAGCATAGCAGGTATGTATTTATTATTGGCCTTCGCCTGTCTACTAGAGCATTGTGTCATGCCTCCGCGAACGCCTTTTTCTAGGAACATCACCATGTCTACCTCTTGTATGGTGTCCAGTTCTACGCGCGTGTTCTTTAACACTGCATCTCACGATAGCTCTGGCGCCGTGTAGTATACTACATCGGACTTCATGTACAAGCCCGAATACTCTCCTAAATTACCACATTCAAATTCACACCATACATTTTGCGCATGCTCATAGTCCTCGATGCTAATGTGAGTATTTGTTAAGTCGTTGTGGAAGGCTTCCATTGGAGGTAGTTGTCGTTTCGTTAATTTCTCCCACGAATTCATACAATTATATGGAAACACACCTTTCCGCTTAAATAAACTAACGCCCCTCCTCCCCTTTAGAATAAATAAATTTCCCTAACAAAAGATACCCAAATCGATGACAAAAGGTTTATATTTAATTAAACAAAAATGTAAATCTCAAATACAAAAGCAACATTTCCCATACACATATCGAATCTCTGTGAATTTCAAAATAATTCTATAACATGCTGTATTTTACTCCACACAATTTTCATGGATATGTTTTTTTGTTAATAACCGCTATAATGAATTTCACCGGCTAATGCAATCCATCAATTATGGAATTAATTACATCAAGAGTACTCCCCTAATTAACGAGTTGGTGTGCATGTTCAACTACCGAATAACTAACATCTCATTTATCGAAAATTAACCCACTCTAAAACTACTACGTCGAAATATCTCGCGCACCAAATCGAGCAAATCCCTGATTGAATCCGGGTCAAGGGATGTCAGCGCTTCACCAAACGACATCCCACCGCCCGCTAACAATCGGCCGTATTCATAAATTCAATTCGTACGTCGGATTAGAGCGACGGATCCGCGACCCGTGCGCTCCCCCCGAACGCACCTCGTCCCCCGCACCGTCACCTCCAGTCGCGAACACAGGACGACTGCGAACGGAAGGTAGTGAATTTGACGCGAGAACTCGACAATATATACGCGCCTATCAAATGACACGGAACGGAGCCAATTGTCAACGGTGACAGTTAGACGTATTGTTCAGTAAAATCAATATGATGACATGGATGCTTATACTAAAGCACGCCGCACTAAATCAGTAACTCATAAGTCCTATGAAATATACGGATTCGCTTGGTTTAATTGAAAAATTAAACGGATCTTTTTAAAACGCGTACTTGAAAAATTCGCTACAAATAACAGTTTTAACTAAATTTGTGTTCTTGGTGGTAGCTGATAAGAATCAATAATTTGTTTCACATTAAAAATATTTATCTATATTGCTACGATATCTTTCTTTGAATGTTAAATTATGCCAAGAATTGAGTACCGTCAAATCTACTTTACTTAAATTATATAATGTTTTATTTTGCTCGATTGATGTAAAGCATGTTTGTTAACCCAAGACTAGTATGCTCCAGCCATTACACAAATAATTTTTGATTAAGCATAAAGGATGTAGGAATAGGTGCCTAATAGACCAAATGCCTTCCCAACATATTTAGCTGGCTCCGATTATCTACTTTGTTTAAAAGGCTATAATTGAAGACCGGACAAATTATTTCAAGGTCATAGAAGTAACCCTTAGTATGTAAGTAGGCGTATGTTTGTAGTGTGGGTCAAGCTAGCAAATGCATCCCAGGAACGGTTTATACTGGGAGTTAAAATCACATGAGCTGGTCCCTGGAGGCCTCTGGTTCTAATTAATCGTAAATCTTTGTCATATCATAAGCGTTCTCTAGTCAAATTGTCAATATAATTATACATTTACATAAAGACACGGTAAAAACAATACAATGCTTAAATGTAGCAGCTGTAAAGACCAACTGCTTGTTCAAAGTAAAAAATCTAGAGTAGAAACCTAAAGATAACCTAAACAGCATAAGGGTTCACACCTTTTTGACGCAGTAGTACGAATCTGTAATACAATCAGACCAGGAGAGCAAAGCTTATTTTATTATCTTCCGCTACAGAGCCCTATCTATCATCGCCCTTTTCGATCCTCACTCAATGCAAATTGGTTTTCACTTAGTTCGGCCAGATAAATCCTTCCTTTCTACCGCTCGAGTAAAGTTCGCTCAAAAGAACTGCTTTACGGTGTTATATCATTTCCTACAATAAGCTGTCCCTCTATTCTAGATATTGAAATTTTACTGTAGCTAGAAAATATTATAAAACGATGTAAATGAATAAATACAATAGAGAAGGAAGTGTGACTGTTTGTTTTATGAAGTGGCAATTTTCAACATTCTGTACTCCAAATTATTAATTAACAATTTGTTGCGTTTCATGTTATCAATCTGTTTACACAAAATTACGTTTAATAGGAAAATATTAGTTTTCTTGGAATTTCTTCTATGCAGTCTAACATCACTTCATTTAACTTTACCCTTTATTAACTCTAACTACAAAGCTATACACGTTTTCTTTGTGATTATATTGCAGATATCTTACAGCTTGTATATTCATAATTTACTACAATAATGTGCATCTTCTGCGTCCTGATGAAAAGATCTTTTATTGCATACCTTCTATCGCTGCTGTTTTTCCTCCATAGTTTAGCATAACAATTCTTGCTTCTTGTTTATTTTAAGGTTCATTATTATTTTCTCAATATCTCCAACATAACATCTATACCCAATCGTATCTTCTGTTATGGATTCCCCGTTCTTACAAATGTCGTCAACTATATGATAACTCCAAGACCCAAGGAGCTGTATTCATGACATCTCCCACCAAGTGAATTTCCTTTTTCGTCTGTTTATAAAAATTGGTTTTGCTTCGCGCTTCCTTCACAAAATTTTATTCTCCTACTTTAGTATGTCTCCTAAAACTCCACAGTTTCTCACTTTAAGCGTATTCAATTATTAGTTGATTCAACAAAACAGAATCACGCCGATATTAATAAGAGATTCATTTGTATGGTTTCTTTACTTTTCCATCGAAATGCCGTACATTCCTCTTGAAAAACTAGTCACATCAAATGCAGTGTACTTTATACTATGTCGAACAACATCCTTGTTCGTAATTTACCAACATATTACCAAGTATGTACTAGTTAGCTCTCAATATGTTTAAGTACTTAGATAAAGTATGAGCTTGAATGTATCGTAGTATGTGTATTCAGCATGAAATGTCGATATTAGTGTGTCGGGAAGTTACATGCTGCATTACCTATTACATTCTATTCAAACCACAGAATCCGACTAAACTTTTCCTATGTACCTAACTAACATAGCAACAGGAATACATAAACATAACATTGTGTAAAGTAGTTAATAGTTGAAGCCGTAGTGAGGGTGGTATCGCATGCGATACATGCATCACTTTACCATACAAAATCTTATACAGTGTGGTATAAAGTAAGGAACAAAATTCATAATTGCGTTATTTAGTGTTTCTGGCAAAACGCTCAGACAGGTGAAATTAATTTTTTAATTGGCTACCGTATAGTATAAGGATTCTACATATGACGTTATGTATTTTTGCACAATGACGTCATCATAGGTTTTTTTTTAAATGACAACCCAATTTTTTTATAGCCCAACTGCTTAAATCATGGTGTAAAAAATGGTACCTTAGATAACTATTTTTTTTTTGAGAAAATAACTCACTTAATTTAAGAAATAAAAATGTAACTTTAATGGAGGAAACTCTTAATTAAACCCCAAAAACAAACAAAATTTAGCGCAAATGTTCAACCGTCAACCATTTGGCACTGACCGATACTGAACACCAGGATAAAAGTCTATAAAGAGGAAGTGAAAACCATAAAGAAAGGAGTGGGTAGAAATGAAACCGTAATACTCGGCGATTATAACGCGAAATCTCCCCAATGAGGCTCACCAATCACCGACGAAAAAGGGAAATGCTGGATGGAGGCAACAGCGGAGAAAGGCATGGTAATCCATAACATAGGACTGAGATCGACCTTTGTTAGAGACGATACAAAGTCCTACATAGACGTAACTATTTCAACAGGGAGCATTGCAACAAGGTTACTGAGCTGGGAAGTACTCGGGATGCTTTTAGGGATACAGTAGAAATCACGGGGAAAACATAAATGACGTAAACTGCGGAACATGCACAAACCTGACACGGCAGGCTTACAAAAATAGTATTAGAAGTCGAAATGAAAGCAAGGGAGATAGTTATTGGTGGAATGGGGAGATAGCAACAAAAAGTAGAGAATGCATCTTGGGCAAAAGAAAACTAACCGGCGTAAACATAAGAGTACTAAGAACGGATGAGGTATACAGACGAGAAAAAGGCTCTAACTAAACTTATGAAATAATCTAAAAAGAGTCACTAGGAACAGGTGTGCAAGGAATTGGATAACAACATCTGGGACGCCGCTTGCAAAATCATACTGAAAAAAACCAAATTTCTGTCACCATATGAGATACCTTTTTTCATTGACGATTGATAAATGAGAGGGGCGACTAATCCCGAGCAATTTACTGTGGGGGAAATAAGGACTGCTGCCCAAAACATAGAAAATGATAAGGCTCCCGGACCCGACAAGAGTCCCCCTGAAGCGGTGAAAATAGTTTCAAACTGTACCCCAAGCTTGCTGGCTGAAGTCATGAATAAACTACTGTGACTGCAAAAATTCCCCGATCGGTGTAAAAAGGCTAAAGTGATCCTCATCATTAAAAGCGGAATATCAGTGTAGCTTACTAGTTTTGACAGGCCACTGTGTCCACTAAATACATTAAGTAAACTACTGGAAATACTTATCAAAAATCGGCTGCTTATTGAACTGGAGAAAGAAGGCGCTCTCCACAGGCACCTATATGGCTTGCAAAAAAGCAAATCAACCACTCAAGCCATCCGATAAATGCTATAATAAGCATTTTTATTGAATGGGTGGAATTTCAGTTATCTTTTAATTAGGAATGCCAGTTTTGTTAATTTACAAATTGTTATGAAGGTATGAAATTATATAAAAGCCAACGTATTTTAATGAATTCAGGACAAGAACTTAACAATAACTTACTCCGAAGAACCGTAAATATAAAGTCGTAGTAGCTAGCGTGTTCTGCGAAGATATTATAATGGTGTTACGTTTAAAATAAAAAGTAAGTATACGTTTATTTCAGAACACTCAAAACATCACAGTCAAAAATATTTTTTAATATCATTGTTTCATGGATCTAATTAGAAAGGAAAGTTGCAGGTGGTTTAAATGTATTGAAATGTAAATGGAAATGTCATTTATTTCACGCGGTTTCATATATCATAATATCTTTCGTGAAAAATAAACTATGTCATACTAAGGCAAGGTAAACCCTATAGGCACGTAGCCAATTCCCTACGCAATATCATCAGCTCTTACCGTAACTGCCTTTAAATTGTCTTAAATTTTACACCTCCTATTCCGGGGCATTTCCCAATTTCTCTCCAACCACTTCATCCTCGATGCTGAACCTCTTATCATCAAATGTAAACTTTTTTACGATTCCTTTATCCACATTATCTACAGCCCTCTGCATAAATCTTAATAATTTCCCTGTCCTCTTCTATCCGTATTACAATGGAAGAAATGCTCCCGCGAGATTTTCCAACAACGGTGAATTATCGTTTTTCTCCCTTCTTTTTTTTTTAGTCTATCAAAAGCGCACGGCGTCTCTTCATAACTGTACTTTACCGTTATTCAGAATCCTCGTCAAAGTTCTGGCAGCGAAGCAGTCATTAATCTGCGCTTGGGCAATGGGGTGAGGTAGCAATAATGATAAGAAATGGAATAGCCGAACTTTGAAGAAGTTGGAAATGCGGAATAATACATATTCTGAATTGGTCACGAACGTCCTTTGAACTTTCTAAGAAAAGGCGTAATAAAATATTTTCCTGCAATTCTAAATATTAAAGTATACGGATCGCTTCAAGTCTGTGCACGCATCGTACAAGAACTACTAAGAAAATATAGAGATTTGGCTCTTTTTAATCTGTTATAATAGTTTGTACAGATGAGATAGCGACCGAAGAAATACTAGAAACAATAAAAATAACAAAAAGAGGCAAAGCGGCAGGTAACAATGGAATAACAAGTGAGATGATGAAAAACATGGGCGAAAACGGAATAGAAGTTGTAAGGGCACTATACAACAAGATATGGAAGGAACAAAGAATACCTGAGGAATGGGAAGTAGGAATAGTATTACCCTTGTACAAAAAAGGAGATAATAAAGAATGTAAAAATTACCGAGGAATTACCCTACCCCTAGAATTCTTGAGGAAAGGGTAAAAGTAATAACTGAAACGCAACTCGAACAGGCACAGAATGGTTTTAGTAACGGATAGAGGGGATTCGGATAATATTTTCACGTTAAAGCAGTTGGAGAAAAATATAAATAAATACAATATATATGTGGCTTTTATAGATATTGAGAAGGCTTTGGATGGATTGTATTACCTACCTTTAACAGTATAGTTAAAATAATTTACTTTTTTTTAACTATATTATTAAATTAATTCAGAAGTACGACCACGAAGAGCAGGTAAGAAGATCAAATTAACGCTTTCGCGTCGCACACACTTTCTCCGAAGTTCCTTTTAAAGTTTCCCAGACAATCTGACGCAGGAGACACGGAGACAGGGTCCAATTTAACTTCGACGTACGTTCAAGGCCTGTTGGGATGATTCTTCGGCTTTTTTTCCCGCCTGCTTTCGGCGTAAAAGTTATTAATTGGACAAAGCTGGTAAATACCCCCGGGCAATTTTCTAAACACGCCCCATCCTCGACGTCATCTTCGGTGGACGAAATTAGGCGGCGGAAACTCTTTATCAAGAAGTTTTCAGATGAATTGCGGAGGTCGGCTTAAAAAAGTTCGCTGCTGTCCTCTTCGAGGACTAAAGTTTCCGGAGTATGTTTGAAGAATGAATGGATGAAATGATTTTAATTTAGGCCGAATTCTGCTCTGCAAGGGGAAATTCCTTTTTCTTTCCTTTTCATTTGAAATGATTTTTTGAAAGGGTGCGTGATGAATGATATAGTAATAACAAATATCCTTGATTGATACGCCAAAACGAAAAAAAAATAGATTAATGAAGTAACTTTCCCTCCTTTCTATAAGAATTTATGAGATTAGTCAGATTGAGAACTAAAATCGAATTTTAAAATAACCATTTTACACTTTTTTAAACTATAAACTACTCTAGTATAGTATTGTAATTATAGAGTTACAATACCGAAAGCAGATACGTTCATTGCCATGAAGTTCACGTTCTAATGTGAAGTCTGTTGTTTCTATTTGTGTCTTTTTGCTCTTTATGTAATGTTCCTCAAAGAAGCCGTACGAATATTTGCTGCTTAGAATATTCTTCTGCCTCTATTTAATTTCACCGTAATCTCAATTCAAGGTCTTTTATTTTTGTTATGCAATGTGCCAAGCTATCACGCGTCGCGACTTTTTCATGTTAAGAATATCACATGACATTCGGCTAGTATTCTCGTTTTTCACTGGATATTACTTCATTGCTTCCAAAAAAAGCAAATATTATAAACAGAAAAATATTCTGAAAGCTTTACTCGGTTCTAATATTAAATAAAAATATTGCGCAGACAAAGGGCTATTATGGAAAGACCTTTCAGTGATGAGACTGAGACTACAAAAGCGAACAAACCCAAGCAGTTCTGTGTAATTCCTGTAGAAGTGTTGTGCGTGTTTGCCGAACGATTAGGCTAAAATAATGGCCGGTCGAGCATATTTGCATATAACGCGAGAAAAGTAGGCGGCCTCCGCCCGAATGGTAGAATGATTTAATAGGTGGGATATTACGATGTGAAAATTGTTTGTATGCTCGAAATAATCGTGATAAATTTGACGTGGAAAGGATACTATGTTACAGGACGTATATGTATATGCAAGCAGGTACATGTGTAAAATACATTTAAGATGATTTATTAGCTCGGAGTAACATATGGTGTACGCAAGCCAGATTAGATCTGAAAAATTTCGATAGCGAGTTCTACGTTATCTTGCCCTTATTTCATTTTAATTTTATTGTAACACACTGCTCTAATTTTACTACATGTCATCAATGTTTTCTGGACGATGAATATGGCACTAACTCCGCCTTTATTGCATTGAGAGACGCGCGATTTTATAGCACCTCCTTGCAATTTCTTTTCTAAAAATATTCAAAATAGACGTTTCTATTCAATTTTCTAGAGGTCGAGATGATATTTACATGTTGTGCAACACCGAAAGGTTAGCGATGTTCTGTTCTCCTTAAATTTAAGGTTCTGATTGCATGTTTTGTCTGTCCAGTATAAACTTTATTGCAGTCTGCGCATTCTATTTTGTAAATGCTTGACTTTCCGTTATGGTTCGGTTTACCTTTTGTGTTACCTAACAGATTTCTCAATGTGTTTCGCGAGGTAAAACATGTGTCCATATTGTGCTTTATTAAGGAATGCCCCCTGGTACCTTTCGATATTTTGTGGAAGGATAATTAGCAAACTTTCTGTCGCAAGTTTCTATTGAAGTTAAGGTCGTGGAGTTTCTCACATAATGTTTATATTGAACTTTCTTTAGATGCCGGTGTTCATATATAAAAGAGAAAACCATTATAGATCTCTACCTTCTTAATACACTGCGATTCTTTGTCATACTTTTTCTTGTTAAGTAGGAATGTTATTAATCTATTAATTACAAAATTAATGTTGATCATTTTGTATCGTCCGCAGTGATTTAAATCGGCCATTGCAAATCTGTTAGTGTTAGTTTCTTTTCGAAGGCTATATATTTCTATGCTATAGTTCTCAGACAAATAATAGGACTTGTACTTAATATATTATTTATACATACTTATTACAAATATACCATAGATGTTTCGGTTTTTATTATTTTTAAATTTATAAATACGACGTTAACTTTTATATTTTACAAAAATGTATACATAGTAGCACCTTTCAAAATTGTTTTTATCTAAATCTTTTGTCGTTATCTTAAGATATAATGTATATTACTCGAACAAAGCAGTAGTTCAGCTTAAATTATTGCAAAATTTATTTCTTTAAAGAAAGTATATAAAGCGTATAAGTATATTTTCGACTGGAATGCATACTTTAGGAATTAAAACGCAAAAATCAAAGAATCCCCGATAAATATGTAATTTTTCACGCAGCTTAACACTTACAAGCTACAAACTTGAACTCATATAAATAGTGCTTGTCATAAAAATAGAATAAGAAGTTAGGGCAACATAAACTATGATGATTTTAGCCTTTTGTTACTTACAAATTGACTGGTCTCACTCTTCACATATTTCACAACATTTCAAAGCGGTTTTGACAGAAACAATACCATTTAATTTACAGTTATGAAATCATTATTGTACTTTCGAATGGTGTTTTTACTCGCTGTACATTCTAAAACGAACTTCATTCTCGAATGCGAAGCAATACTTCGCTACTTAGAATTTTTTCGTTTAGGAAAACAAGCTTTCTCACTATAGTTATGTACTTATCTGATTACCAAGTACAAGTTTTTATTAGCCATCTGATCTTTCTCGCTTCTTCTATTTTCGGAAGCAAAAGTTTCCTATGAAACCGTGTGTACCCTTGTTCCCTACTCTACAACTTCCTAAGCCTATTTATATGTTGCATTTGCTGAAAGTTAAAATGAGATCCCTCCACTGGGAATAGATCTGTAGGCGTAAATGTAAAAATATGTTGAAAATCGCTTTATATAGGGACTCCAGTTCTGGAAAGCTTGTGTATTTATTTCTTTCTTTCTTATTTTAAGAAGAGTTTCCATGTTTTGGTTACATTACATTGAAAGGAGATCGTTTATTTGAAATCTAGCGGAAATTGATAAAAAAATTGTAGAATAATAGTGCACATTAATTTTTAATAAATATGTTTGATTTTTTATCCAACTGATTATTTTATTTTATATCTTGTGTTAAATTTGTTTTATATAAAGTATGATATTTATTTATTCATGTAGCAATAGCAGGGATAAAAAAAAGGTATAACATTAGCAGCAATGCGTATACCAACCAACAATACATCACTAAATATTAAATAACAAAACGTTCAAACGATTACTTTTCCGGTTTCTTCGTATATCCCCAACAGCCAATAGATATCAGATATTATTAGATTAGATTTAAAATCATATTTAATCTACTTATTAAGTAAGACTAATTATCATACTTGATACAAGAGAAAGATAAGATTAGATCACCTATATATAACTAACTATCCAATTATGTTGCAGTATTTACTTTCGCGTGACAGTACGTGATACAGATAGAAATATTAATACTATTAATAGAAGTGTTTCCGAATTATGTTAAAAGTGCTGGAATTTCAGCAACAAACCAAAAAGGTTTTAAAAGGTATGCTCATAAATATGTAGTAGGTAATTTCGAAGGTTGTATTTTGTATAAACGCTGTAGAATCTATTAAATATAATTTATCCTCTACGTCGCTAAACCGTACTATTGGGTTGTGATATTCAAATATGCTCTTTTTATGCAGTTTTTTGCATACTACTTGTACTTATCTGTTACGATCTTTCATACCATTCATTCATAATATCTTTAATTTAAAACTTTCATCTCTCAAATCAAAATGACCTTCTGATTTCCTTTATCTATAAAAGAAATCCACGTTCGTTGAAATATCCCAGCGGGGCTTCCATAAAATATAGCTACCCTAAGATAGGTCAATGCGACAAACACTTTTAACCCCATCTGAAGAATTATTTAAGCGTTTTGTTATAGTGGAACTTTATAGTAACTTTCTTATTTTAAATGGGATTTTGTCTTCGTTACTTTAAAATTTTCATATTGGACAAGTTGCATTCATGTGCTCTTTCTTTAAATTCCACAGTTTTAAGATACGAACATGCTTCATATCTTACAAGGCAGTAAACAATATGTGATTTTGCTGTGACGCAACAAAGAAAGCTATACATGTTAAACTCTGTCCAAACAACAACTAATGATAATTTTTAACATGGGAAAAATCAGTTTTATTAAAAGAAAAATTAGGAAATTGTTACCGACTACCGGTATACCGTTCTTGTTTTGTTTGATTTCTTTTTTTTGTGCTGGGAAAAATGCTTTGTGCACACCAAACCTGGATCAATGGCCTGGTAGTATGGAACTTCAATATCTGTCCACCCACTAAAAATCCCCCAATCACACTCAATAATAAACGCTGCCTGAATCGCGTAGACTTCTACGTCAGTCAGTGTCAGTAGGTGTCTAACGGTAACCACATTATGTCGGTCCATTCCTCTAACTATCGAACTTCTCAGATTCTTTCCTGCTCATGCACTGCAACTTTTCCCTGGACGAAATCTTGCATGGGACTAAGTTATCAGGGGTCAGTGTGCCAATATTTAGCCAGTCTATTTCTTACTAAAATTTCCAACAACTTATAGTATTCAACATGCAAGAAGGTCTGTAAGAGCTAAGCAGTTCAGGAGACTTTCCACTTTTTAGGATTAAAACAGCTATTGCTATTTTTCCAGGTGTTTGAAATTTTTGGGCTCCTAGAAATTCATTCATGGCATCCAATAGCAAATCTAGCCGAGCTTTTGCCATTAATCTAATTGCCTCTGGCGGTATCTAATCAGTTCCAGACGCCCTGCCACTTCTCAAACTACTGGACGCGCATGACAGCTCGTCCATCGCGAATTTTTGAACTTCACTGACAACTTTTCCTTCTGCCCACTGCTCGCGTGCATGGGGAAAGAGCTCCTCGAAGACCTGGTTTTTCCTTTTTGTATCTATCTCATACGGTGCCAGTTGATCCAGTTTCTTCGCAACAAGTTTGTACGCATCATCCCGTATATTGTTATCCAGTTGAGTACTTACATCGGTCATCCAAGTACTTCTTTTTTGCTGGTTATATTTGTTTGGTCAATTCCTTTTTATGCGCTCTGTACGCTTTGTTTGATGGGAAGACGAAAACACTTTAAAATGATTCATTAAACAGGGGTTTGTTAGAAACATCTCTGTCGCATTAACCTAGCTGCAATAGATCGTCAAACAAAAAAAGAAAGTGAGCAAACAATCCAAAACGCCATTTTAAATTGTGGGCTTTACTATATAGGTTGGACACATATAGTCGCCGTCAGGATATTTTAAAATGACTCCGTAGTAATCGGATTATAAGCGTTACAAGGGTTGTAAAACGTTTACAGTGTTCGTCTTTTGGAGGATATTCCGAAAAATTTAAAATGGGCTACAGGTGCTGTTTTAAATCAACATAATTAAACATTAATTAAAAATCAATTCATAGTTACTACACGAACAACTCATTAGTTTGAATGTAAAGTACAATATTATAAAATGTAATTAAGACCCGTAACCTCTTTTAAATTTTTCGGAATACTCCTATTAGACAAATACTATAAACGATTATCCTTCACAGGTAAGTACTATACCAAACCCATAAAATCCGATTAATACGAATTGAGGTCATTTTAAAATATCATGACGGCGACCATAATATAATAAAATAATATAATAACGTCAAATTATGAAGGTATCTTAGTAGACTTCAATTGCAACTTATTTAGCCAAATATAGATTAGACAAAAATCAACGGTTTATAAGTTATTTACAAGTTTGTGTTCTTTAAGAAGCCCATTAACGGAAATATTGATAAATGTTCCGTTCTCCCCCTATACGACGTATTAGTATACATTATATATCTAAAATTATATTAATAGATTCATTAATTTCCTCACTGTCTATCTAATCCTTCGATTTTAATTGTTACAATGCGATGTAAGAAATTGTTCTGTGGAAAGCCGCCTGTATTAAAATAAACTTAATCAAAATCACTAGTGATAAATTGGACCGAACGAAATGAGCAAAAATCTAAAAAGAAAATTAATATTTCGAAAAGGATAAAATAAATTATTTTGAGAAAGTAAGACCACTGATTATCTCATTTTTCTTATCTCCACTGCAAGATATATTTGGTCCACCTTCTACCACCTTCATATCAGTAGACTATAGGCCGATGTATATATCTGTAGCATTATTATTAATTATTTTAATATCTTCCAGTATCTGCCGGTATCATGCGTGTTCGATACGCGTAAACTTGTTTCATTTAGCCACTAACATAATTGAGATTTATTCGCCTCCGACTTTATTACAGCTGATTCGCGTCCCATAAATCATACTGCTTGCATATTCAGTCACCGAGGTAATTTATCTCGCGGAATAATGTTCTGAACCTCTTTCAAACGACCTCGGCGTTTTGGGGGGATATCAGCCTAAGCTTACGATATAATTTGGGTTTTTGTTTATGCAAGGGAGACATGTTGGCACAAAATTAGTCCCACGGTACGAAAGATTCGGTCGAAAATTTAGAATAGTTTCGAATAGGGTTTAAGGAAATGATGTAATATTGTTTAGTAATTTGCGTTTAGTCGGGGTTCTAAACAAACTCCTGTTTCCATAGTTTTTCATACAGACGAAACAGCTCAGCTCTCAAATCTTTTAAATAAGGCAGAATAAGAAAATCATGGGCTATTAAGGCTATAACAATCAGAATATACAAAACAATATTATTAAATCGTCTACAATATTATTAAAGCAATGGTATTGCTTGCAAGTGATACATGGGCATTAGAGAAAAAATTATGTCTGTGGGAAAGAAATGGGTGGATGGGGTACTGGAAAGGAGAACTAACCACAATACAGAAAAGTAGAGACGCTCGTACGAAATCAAAGTGTAGAATGGTGGAGAGAAACCGCTGAACACAGGAGAAGTATAGAGAGAGGTACTCTTCAGTAATCATATAATGATTCTTTAACCAATGCCGATATTTTGCGTTATAGAGCAATCATAGTCCTCTATGTAATAATTTGTACAAATTTGGTTTTTTCTTATCTGTCACCGTTCACGAATTATAGAGGATTCCCTACCAATGAAACACCTTGCATATGCCTTTAGTTTGTTTAAATAAGTTATGTGTTTATTTATTACGATATGCGGATCTTAATCTCAATATTAATTTCCATGTATTTAATTCATCTATTTGCAAACATTGCAATATTAGTTTTGAAATAAAAAAATAGAAATCAAGGAAGTCGTTACACTATAGTAGATTAGGAAATTGTATATTGAGCAGTGTTCAGCTTCATTGAATAATATTTTATTAAAATAATTATTTCAACAAAATTGTTGTTTATTATTCTTTATTCAGTATTAGGTTATTGTCGAATGAAATGGCCGGAAATTATTTGAATGAATCATTATTTGAATAAATATTTCACCAAATAAATCACCATTCAAATAATTTATTACTGAATAATTATCGAAATGAATTTAGGGCAGGCGTATGCATATATGTTATGTTTGTTCCGTTTCCGTTGCTACTCAATCAATTGTAATTGTGATATTCTGCAATTACATTTGGCTAATTGCATATCATGATATGTTTTACAATTACAGTTTGGTTAATACTTGATTCCAATTAAATTTTACTGATTTCCATGAATGTTAAGAAGTAAGTCGGAGTAACAGCAATAATTATTATGTCCACTTTACCCAATTCCCAATATCCGCTAAAAAATGTCATGTAATATTAATATAACAATTTGCACTAATATCAAGAAGTACATCGATCTGATGACAGTATTTATTATACATGCACTGATTCTTTCGAGATTCCTCAAGATTTCCTTGCTATCGTTATTTAAAGCCTACAAAGAAACCCTTAAACTAAAAATCGCCTTCACCTCTAATTTCAAAGAAAAGTAATCCCTCCCCCTACCTAGTGTTGCTAAAATATAAATTTAAAATCATTTAAAAAAAAAACAATTTCAAAATATTTTCAAATCATTTCGAAATTCTTTATCAGTTTTCTTTTATGTTCGAGGGAGGTTATTTTGTCCTGATTGCAGTTCAACGAATACAGTATACATAATACCAAACATCAGACGTCGACACCTTTGGTTCAGAACTACCCAGAATAACAAAAAAGTAGTAATACAAAAAGCCAAGAGGGTGCAACGTTTCCGGAGACTTTATGTCAAACAGTTCCCACGCAGAACAACCGTAACATTCACACCTCTGTCGGATGAAGAATTTTTAGAAATTTCATTTACTTTAGAAAAAAATCAGCAAGAATTACAAAACTCATACAACAAACTTCTTTTAGGAATCTGATAAGCCTCTTTATTTAGACTGTTTTCAACGCACTAGATGATGTGTGGATAATATTTGAAGAGTTTGGACAGAATGTTTCTGAAAAAAAAATTACGATCTTCAATTTATGAACATAGCCGATTATATTGTAGGATGTTATCACGTCAACTATTAAACATTCAGCAAATCCTAGCAAAATTGATGGATCATACATATATGTAAATTTCACAGAATTTATTGACGGTACACACTAGAAAGTTGTAAGAAAACACTTATACTTGCTTATTCGGCGGTGTCATGACAATTAGAGTTTTTTGTATTATATCTCCCATTAAATTATGCCTGCCAGATCAATATCTATAGTCTGTACAGGTCTCTGACTGGTCGATCAAAATATAATATATCTGGGTTCATTTTTGGCTTTCCAAAAATTTTCTGTTTGTATCCAGAGCCTCGCATTAGCATAAGATGTGGTAAGCGGTTTCTGTCATTCTATTATACAATCTGCATTGAGCATCTACAGTGTTGATCCCCATTTCCTGTAGGTGTCCTTTCAGTGCACAATTACTAGTTAGGAAACCTGCTACCACGCGAATATGACTCCCATTAAACTTTAGTAGCTCCTCACCTTCTTTGATGGTCTTCGATAAAGGTCTTTCCATGAGTTTGCCCAGTTGTGTTTTTCCAGTATTCTTGATGTTTCGCATTGATCTAAATCCTTACCTACTCCCATACTGCGTTTTTAGACACTCCTAAAACAGTTTCTGGACTCATAGATTAAGTTCACAATCCCTTTCTTGCCAATCGTTGGCTTTTTCGTTTCCTTGGATGCCCGAATGGCCGAGTATCCAGAGTAAAGTTCTTTTATGGCTCTCTGCCAGGCTATTCAGTTCTCAAATACATTACCAAACCAGTCTGGATTGCACTATGAGGTTCACTAATGCCTTCAGTATCGCCTAGTTGTCTGTTGCAATACAAATAGGTTAGTTTTTATAAGCCCTGTGATTGATTTCTGTTTCACAATGCAATATCACGTATACTGGCATATTCTCCTAGTGAAATTGTAATCATTGTGTTTCTCACCTCACTCTAAATTCCAACTCCAATCCTATTATCGGTTCTTGATCCGTCTGTAGATTAGATTAGTTCATCGAACCTGTTTCTGTAGTTGAATTGATTCCAACTTATCCGACCCGTGATTAGCACCTCGAAATTTCTATTAAATAAATATGTCGAAATCACATGGTCTGATCTTACTCCCAAAACGTTACCTTTCACAATTTTGCATATCTGCTACTTAGTACCTCTTGCAATGCTCCATTCTAGCCTCCCCTATTATCGCCAAATGGAGAGGATAGAGGTCTAGGAGGCATTCAATTGCCGCTGTAGAAGTTGTCCTCATTGCTCCTGTTATTTCTAAACACACAAGCCTCTATGTTTTAGTGAATGCAGTTGTAGCAGTTTGCTGGAGATCGGAGATGCATAGGTAATTATGGGTCTGACCACCGTAATGGATGTCTAATACATCATATTTGGTCTTAGCCCCCATGTGTTTCTATTGGCTGTTCTAGCCAACGTAAGTGTTGTGACAATTGAAGTAGTTTAAAGGTTCGATTATACTCAGCAAAGGATTCCTCAATTTTCAACAAAGTTAATTTTAATGATGTTAATTAAAAGAATGTGTACACGGTAGAGGTACTATGCTATGCACCCTTTCAATTTTGAATTCATTTCAAATAGTGCATCTGTTGTGAACGTACTACCTTCGCGTAACTTTAAAATAAAAATATAGCCGCACATTATAGATGACGAAACATCTGAAACACTAACTGAAGCATAACTCAAACGTAGTTAACAAGCGCCCGTCGCGAAGCCGCCTTTGATAATAGTACACGCTCTCGAACCTTTTGAGATAACTGGAAGAAGCTTTCGCAGTCCATTGTCGCGTAGCGTCACCTACAAAGAGAATTTCCAGTCAAGAATTTCTCTTCCATCGCGTCCCGCCTCCGCCTCCCTTTCCCTTCCGCAGGAAGCAACGTCGTCGCCCCATTTTCTCGGTAGTTCGTAAACCGTCCAGACACGGCAGCAGCGTAGGTATTTCGATATTTTGCGCGGGTCGAACGTTCCATTAGACGACGCTTGGGAACGTCTATGATCCATTGGAATGATACGCGGGGTGGAAAGATAGAAGTTGGAGATAACGGAAGACGGAGTAACGAAGAGTTACGTAGGGTGTCGATGATTGCTTTAATTAATGTTTTTGAAGTTGGATGATGTTGGCTAATGTCGAAGATGCGTTGATTAGTTACTTAAAATAGAATTCGAGGAAACATATATAAAGCTATAACCCACTCACTTAACCGAGAATAAAATTGAATGAAATAGGGACGATAATAATAAAAGCCATAAGGTAACTTATTTCCATTTTCTTTTGTCATGAGAGTTAAGAAACTTGGTCTAACTCTAACAATAGCTTATTGAGACAGCTACCAATTTTGAGCGTCACCGCTCATCTTCAGGCGTAGCTGGAAGTTACAATAAAAACTATAATACAGTAGGTATACTTAAACTAATATAATATACTAAGCTAATATAATATAATAAAAATATATATTATGTTTTTTTATGCGAGAGAGGAAAGTCTTTAAAAGACTTCAGGTGGCGAATGACATGATCTTTTCTCGTTGAAACCGCTTGGACATTACTTCACGGAGAATTTGTGAAGATGTACGAGCTAACGAGCCTTACTTTTAAGCAACTGTTTTTGTTGAGTCTCTATGGCTTTCGTTTAGAACATTTCTGACACCATTGCTAATATAGCTCCAGTGTTCTGGGGAAAAGAACATTATACTTCTCACTACTTTTCGTTTTTTAATTTCGCATCTATATGTCGCAAGTATTTCTATTGGCGGAGTTCATTTTATTACAGGTAAAGCCTTTGTGGTATATTTCAGTGATCCTGATTGCTGCTTTCCGTTGTACAGTCAGCAAAATGGATATATAAATCCGTTGTAGCAATGCATGTACCTAAACGGAAGACTGGTACAGAGCTATCGACTGGATTACCGATGCCATAAGTCGGCGGTTTCCCTCGCGTAGCCCATGCATTCTCAGTATGATGGTATCCAGCCTCGATAGAGCTCTGGTGTCATTTTTCGCGGTTTTCCGGATGTGCATGCGCATGCTCATATCTGCTTGGAAGTGAAATCCGCGTTTCTTGACGCCATTTTTAGCCCATTTGCGTGCAAGCAGCTACTTTGGTTCTGTTGGCCAGATCCTCCACTTTCTCTACGGTTTTTTGGTTAACTAGCATCGTCAAATCGTTAGAAACGAATGATCTTAACGCCGTCCTTGATTGGTATTCTCCGGACACAATTATAATACATGTTTCATAAGATGAGACCTAATACTGCTGCGTGCGGTACGCCATACGTTACCTCTGTTTTTATCTTGGTCTCTTACTATGACGATGTTTCCTTCAAATAATTGACGATCATGTTACATAGATAGGATAAGATATTTCTTCCGGAGACTTCTCCCAGAATCCCTCCCTTTCTGAAATGGCTGTACTGCCTAGCATGCCTCTTACTTTGTGAATATCCTGCCTCACTCTGACCAACAGTAGCTGTTTCAGTAGCTTTTCAAGGACGGTTAAAATAGGTTCGGCTGTACAGTTTTTTTTTTGCTGTTCAATCAGCACCGTCACATGTCCCCTCGCTCACAAGACGGCCTTAATCTGTGTGTCATTTCCATTCGTTTGCTTCAGGGACTGTGCCATTTTCCAATTCCATTTTATGTTTATCATCACCTGAATCCTTACCAAATCTTGCTGCATGACAGTGAAAACTCTATGTCCTGGCAAGAATGGAGATATATAGTGATCTGTTTGCCTAAACTCGCAACGTGTCCATGGCTCAATCCTGGACACTAATCTCTTGGCCCACAATCCTTATTTCTCATTTAACTCCCACCTAAGCTGTCATTTTGATAAAGTGTGTTCCCTTACAAGTTTGTGATTTTTATATCTGGCAGCTTACAAATCAGCTCTCTCTTGAGCTAAGAGGTCTGTAGGTATCTCTCCAGTGATCTACGCGGCTGCTCCAATAATGAAGGCAAGCCAATCTGCGAGAACTACCGCACCTGCATCAACTATAAGGTCAAGACGTGAGACCGAGTCATACAGAACGTTCAACAGGGAATGGCCCAGGACAGACCCCTGGAGAACACCTGTATCGGTATCCAACAGATCCCTACCCTCCAACAACATCTTTCCATTTCGCAAAAAAATAGATATACAGTTAACTAAGTGCCTAGAAAAGAAGATATTGCGTATTATATTAAAGAAAATTATACTATACTTTCCATTCTAAGTGATTCGACTTTGTCGTTACGTTACTAATACAATTAATTCGGATAAATTCGAATTTTCAGACTTATATTTAAGTTCGATCACATTACCTAAAATTATAAATCCTCTTATGGAAGAAATTCTACCGATAATTGGAATAGAAATCTCGAAATCTTACTTCGGAGTATGTACCTTTAGGAAATAATCCCATCGACTTACGAAACCGAAAAGTTTTACCAATTCCCTCAAAACGTAGACTTTCCCACCAATCAAATTTCCATTTGCTAGCGCTACGCGTCAGCCTTTAGTCGATTATTTGTTCCCGGAGCAATCCGAATCGGCTATACAATGGAATTACAAAAGTTTCCGCGAACAAGAGAAAAAAACGTACCGGCGAAGTAGTATAGTAACCCTCATCTGGCAGCCCTCTAATGCACCGAATCGTAGTACTTCAATACTTCCTTAACAACCGACCGCACGCCGGCGGTTCAGTGGTTGTGGACGGGGAAGGGGCGCACCGCCAGCAATCGTTTGAAACAAAGTTAAAGAACTCTCCACGCTACCGCATAGTCCAGACCTATACGTATACGCCTGGTCGCCGAGTCTAACGACGTCAACCACGTAACTTGGTTCTGTGGATCACTCAGAAATGGATCCGTATTACCGAATTCGTTTCGATACTCGGCGAGGTCCCATCTGGCCTTCGTTAAATTACGAGGGGATTGAATTGAATTGATTAAACTTCTGCACAGGTCGAAATAGAAGAATAATGAAGCTGTGGACGTTGAACAATGACTCAAAAGGCCCTGATAAGTCGGTTTGTTAAACATTCCGACAGCTGCTTACAGATTTCCAAAACTAGTTATGTGGTCTGTAAGGCGAAAACAGAGCAATCAAATTTCGGATTTGGAATTATTATTTGAATTATACTAGAGCAGTTTTCGTACTTGAAATAAGCTATTCTATCATCTTTTGAATCTATAACTGGCGTCAAAAGCGTAAAGGGAATGTTAGGTTATATTCTCGTATGATAACATTTAATCTAGTAAACTTGGTATTGTGAGGTTATTATTTGATTCTGTGGGTTAATTTCACGAGCGGTTTAAGTTGGCATTGATTTGATAATACTTGGTTTTATGACGGGAATTTAGAGGGAGATTTGAATTCTATTTATGATATTAAAACGAGAAATGTGAGTTTTTAATTTGGATTAGGATTCTAGAAATCTTATTATTGTGTAAGTAAGATAGTAAAGAACTTACTTACCCTGAGAGAATCTTTAGAAGATTCATTTCTTTGTTCGTCAGATTTATTTAACTCGAAATAAATAAATTATACTTAAATAACGTCTCTTTTATTCAATGTAGTATCAGAACATCACCAACGACTAACTAGTACAGTCACAATAAAGATATTTAAGTGTATATCAGCTATATAAATATAATAATCGGTGGCTCAGTGGTGTGACATTGGTTTGCGGTGTACCCAAAACCCTGTGGTGGGGTATATTTAGTATAAAGTTACTGTTAATGGATTATTAATAATATAATAGATGACGCTGACTGTATGAAAGGAGAATAAAACAGTGTTGACTTAGTTTAAAAATTTAATAAAAATTATAAAGAATTATCTACAAGTTTCGTAGCAGTACATTCTCTAGGATATTGTTTACGGTTTTTTTTATATATAATTTGCACATAATCTTAAAGTTCCATTTGCACCTAAAAAGAATTCCCCATTCGCTATTGTCTACTTTCGTTGTAGTGCCCTTACTCCCTAGCTTATCTAATTCTTTCTCCACTTCTTCTTTAAATGCAAAAGAATTTACTGCTAGTTTTCTAAAAATTGATTTTATACGTTCAATCTGTGTGCCGATTTCATTTTTAAATAACCCACCAAGTTGTCTCAATAAACTACCTAATTTACGATTAATATTGTTCTCCAATTTAATTTTTGTACCAGGTACATCGTTAGAAACATTGACATTTAAAATGTACTTTATAGGCTGATAGTCTAGTGGCTTGCACGCTTGGCTCAAGAGGTCGCGGGTTCAAATCTTTTCTGGGTAATTACGATAACCGGTTTTTCCTGTGGCCGTAATGATGATTAGGAGGGAGATTTGGCTCTGCGGGGATACCTGACAAGCATCAATTGCTTAGGCTTCATCTACCTCATAAATAAAAAGAAAATAAGATCACGACCTTACAAGAATTTTGGACATTTCTGCACAATAAATTTATTTTTAACTGTACAATGTTTATAAACAACATCAGCTTGAACTTCACCAATAGGAACAATAATAGGCCCATCATACGCTATTAATTTTATTACTGCAGGTTGAATATTACATACAACTCTAACGTAAATGTCAAAATATGAATTATGAACGTTCTGTATTGCGCTTAAGCATTTATAAGACACGTACATTTCGAACAAGACATTACGGATGCCTACGACACCTCGATATTCCGAAGCGCGCGAGTTCGAAACGTTCTTCACGATTGAGTTCTAAAACGGTTACTTACATCCCACTTACACACGCTGGATCCCTGTCAATATGCGGGATATTTTATGGCAAACGAGGTGTAGAATTGACACGTTCGCGACGCTCTAGGAACGGCGATGCATTTCACGTCGAAACGCTTCCAACTAGGTAATTGAAAACGTATTAGCCGTCCCACGCTGGCGGATGTAAGTAGAAATACTGCTTCTTACAATTCATTCGTGTATTTTTCCGCTATGCCTGTTGGCCAGAACGCGTTCGAGAACTGGATTGGAATGAGGATTGTGGATAAAGGTTTATATATGAATGTTCGGGCGCGTTGGTGCGTTTTATTTGAGATTTATCGACGTGAGTTTATAATATATATTAAAAACCATTTAGTTCTAAAATCTATAAATCTTACCTCTTTTAATAATCTTGGGATAAGTATTAATTTGGTGCTATTAAATGCCAAAAAATTCCACGAATAATAACATTCTTTCAATTTTGTAATTAATGTCATCTACCGTAGTGGCATTTACTATTACAGAAATATCGTCAGCAAATAAAGTAGGAAGTCCGCAAATTATTCTTTCCGGCAGATCATTGATGAGTAATAGGAATAACAATAGACCTAAAACTGAGCCCTGCAGAACACCTACATCAATGTCAAATGCAGGTGACTGTTCATTTCCCAATTTAACCACTAGTTTTCTGCATTCTAAAAACGATAATAGCCAATCTAATGGAAGCCCTCTAAATCCCATGGCATACAGTTTCATCGCCAAAACATTACTATCTTTATTATTATTCTCTATTATTATTATTATTACGCGTCACTCAATTCCATTTCATATTTTATTCTAAAATACAATTTTGTGGTTTTGAAGATATCAATCTATGATGTTTCATCACGAAGATTTGACACATTCACCACACACTATGCTAAACTGCGGTGAGTGTAGAGTGTAGTCCTGTCTACGTAATGCCGAAGAAGGTTCGCCTGCAACACCACGTGTTTTTCTTTTCCTTGCTCATTATTGTCAGCTGGATCATCTTTATAATTGACTATTATATAGAAAGCCCGTAAGATCACATGTTTATATAGCCTGAAGGTGAGAAATCGAAACCGGTTGCTTTCTATATAGCAAAATAAAGATAAATTAAAGAATTGGGAAGTACTTTTATTTTTATCTTCAAATTTTTACCTAATTATGAACCTTAAAATCAATAATCTTAGGAAATGTTTGCATCTCATAAAGTGTGATTGTAAATGAGTGTCTGACGGTGATAAGAGTTGATTAAAATTATAAAAATTGGTTATGATGTTAGCAGAACGCGCGCGTGATACATCCCGATATTCATGGAGGTAAGAGAAATAGTGTGTTCAAGATCAGCAAGCAGCTGGCCCAAATGTATCGCACATTTGCTAGGTGTAAGACCAAATTTACTACCCATTTAGAATTGTCATAAAAGATTTTCTTAAACGAATTTCGGATTGTTGTAATTCCATTAACTTAGAAATGTTAAGTCTTCAGTTTTTTAAATGTTTTACTCAAAGAAAGATGTAGGCGTTCGTAGTTCTATTTTTAAATTATTAAATGATTGAGATAGGTGGTTAAGTTCATGATAAGTAATGTCAATTTCGAACTTGTGTTGAAGTTGTGTATTTTCATAGCTGTATTATTTCGGTGCACCTAGGAGCAGGTTGTCAATGTTCTTCAATACATATGTGAATTGATTAGGTATAATGCCAAGTCTTCAGCATTTCATCAAAAAGTGTTTTCGATTCATTTTTTTAACTTGTTTGGGGTTGTTTTTGAAAAGGTACTTCATCGCTTTCATGGTGTCTTGATAATATCTGGCAGGAATCCCATCTGGAATGATAAGTAAGTATAAGTATTCGTTGTACTTCTAGGGATTATGGATGAATGGGTTGTTGGGAGGCGGCCAAATAAAACTAGAATTTTCCTTTTACTCTTTGCTGCTGTTTTATTTTTATAAAACCATATTTTACACCGCAATGTTTTATTCATATTACACAATAAACATACCAATGTCGTGCAAATCAGAATTCAGAATTACAAATAAGGAATTGTATTGGTAACTCAAACCTAATTCGAACCTATCCAAAACGGGAACGTAAAATAAATCAGCCGATATCCAGCCGAATTTTTGCAATTAAACATTTGCATACCCACCTGTATGTGAAATAAACATCTACTGCCTGTTTTCCCGTTGGTATTACACGTAGTGGAATAATTACAACGCGAGATTTTGGCAACGGACCGTCATTAAATAATTTACATTCGCGATAGCAACGCTACCGTTTGGCCGCAATCGAAGATTTATTGGTATTTACGTACGTTTTGGAAATTATTCGATTGTAATGCCGATAGAGATTTTATGTGCTGCAAAAATTCCACACGAGTATTTTATATCGATTTAATGCCTAGCAGTTATATGCGCACGTAATATCTGCAATTGTGTGGTTGGAAATGCGTGATTTGATGCGATCTATTATGTCGTTGTGGAAAAAATCATTGGGTAGATGATGTCCGCAATGTGACATCGTCATTAGTCGAAAATGCTGAATACTGTTGTCGTGTTCCGAATTACATATTTTTATTATTTTGGGTTTTATAAAGGATTTATAAAAATCTGTACTTTCATCCTGTTACAAACTGTATCCTCAACACAAGCTCTTTCGTATGCACCTGTCTTTTTGCGTTCCATGGCTTGCAAATCGAACAGCTCGCGTTTTCCAATTTCCGTCCGACAGACCTACGCGGCCAATTCTGTATGGACATCGACCGCCTACACTACGCTATCAGACAATGAACTCCGTAAGAGCAGGCTGCGTATGACAAGTATGAGAAAGACTCGGCGAGTAAATGGCCAACTCGCAAGGCCTACTATCCGAGCTCTTTGAAATCGACCGAATCTAATTAAGCGCAGACATGGCAGGAAATCGCCATCGTATATGTTTGAGGCGTGGAGTGGTGTTTCGATACCACTAGACGAAAGGAACATGATGGCACTCTGATAATAAAATTGCCTCTCTATTTATTCGTGGACAACGCATTTAAACACCTTTACGATATTTCCTTTTAGTAGCGCTAAAAATGAAAACATTTTTCCCTGTTCTGGCTTCGCGTAGAAGGAAATGTTCATCAATAAGATCTTGCGATGTTGTTGGCGATACTGAAGAAATATGTTAAATTTATACAGAAAATCAATATTTTCTGCGTATTCTTCTGGTCTACCTATCATAAGCGAAGAATGTCTCTTGATTCCCTTCGCAATTCTTCAGTTTTTCTGAAATTGTTTTTTGGCACTCCTGTAGTTATCATTTATGTTATCACTAATAGAAATGGAATAGAAAAGGGCCGAGCGGTGCAAATATTAGTGCTCCACTAGAACTTTTAACCTGCCTTTCTGTGGGAAAATCTATTTTAGTATTAATTTTAAGTTATTCCTTAATCTATCATTAATTGTCTTTTGTTTGATCGATTTCCCCATAGTTCGGTAATGTTATTTCCACATTGCATTTAATTGAATTAGGTTTTTTATTTGTTCTTGTTTTGCTGTGCGAAGTATCATCTCCGCGAGCGGAACGTTCATTCGCGCACGCCTAGCTCTCACTATCGACACCGCGTGGAGGCGAGAGCTGCAGGATATATAAACTACGCGTTTGGTAGTACTCAATCACTTCTGCAACTTCGATTGTGATACCGACAAAGCTTCTGACACAATGCACACCGCCACCAGCTGCGATTTCGTAGCCGGCAAAGCTTCTGGCACGACGCAGACCGCCTCTCTACCTGTGATTTCGGAGCCGACAAAGCTTCTGGCACGACTCAGACCGCCTCTGTAACTGTGATTTTTGAGCCGCCAAAGCCTCGTCATAACCCGTGTCTTAACCGACCAGGTATATAAATATTTCTTTAAATTACTCTCAAGATTAAATATTCAATGTTTCACGCTCATATTTATAAGCGCTCCGTCGTATGTATCATTACGGCTAATATTTGTTTATGTTTACATTTGTAGGTATATGTTTTGTTTACTTGTGCAGCTTTCGTTGTTATTTGCGCCTGTTTTGTTGAAATAACTTTCCGACTAAAGACTCGTTTTAACTATTTTGATTGGTGCGCATACCGTGTTCAGGACCGTGCGTATCCCGCACTCACGTAAACAGCTACTTCACTAGGGTTGAAAGACTATTATTGTGAGGACAAAAACGCAACAACCGGCCAATTCTACGCGCGGACAAGCACAACCAGCGCCAAACGCAAGACCGCGCGTAAAATTTAAATATATACGTATTACTCAACCTAAAAGCAAAGAAACTAGAAAGTAAAAGTCGGCACAAACTTACTACCTCTCGAGAACAGCGGTTATCGCCAAAGAAAAAGCCATAAACATGTTCTAACTACCTGCATAAGATGTGGGAGTATACGTTTAAAGCAAGTAAGGGTAGCGGAAATGAAAAAAGAAAATGTTGCTAAAAGTGCGTTGCCCAAAAGAGCGAGATTGAGCGGCGCCAACACAGATAGTGCTAGTGGGGCTATGCCAGTGCTAGTGACAAATGGTTAAAGTTCTTAGCCTGAATTCACACATAGTGTTTTGACAACGTCCATTTCTAGTAAAATTTAGTAATTTCTTTTACCTTGAGTAATTGAATAGCTTTGAGGAAAAGGTAGTAAATTATGTAAATAATTAAACATTATAATGCCTGCTTTTAAAATAAAAAAAAATATTCCTTCTATTATTTAAGTATGGCGTATATTTCAAATATACCCTAATTAACAATGATTACATGATCTTATCAGATCATTTATTTACATAAAAACAATTTCAATACCAGATTTTAACGTTTATATACGCTGCCATGGCACTAGTTTATTCCTCATGGACGAGAGACTTAAAATGCGCCGTGTTTACTTTTAACCTGTTTGCGAGTAGCGAGTACCTGCCTTCCATCGCGCTTTGCCGTTGGATTGGATTGCCACTTCGCCAATGCAAGCGGTTTATAAACATTGCGGTGTTTACTCTACAAACTTTTCGGTGTGTGCGTGTTTGCTTGTTGTGATTATTATATTATTCATGACGAAGCTTTTTAGCACTCCTCTCTGAAAATAGCTGTTTTGCAGTTTCCACCGATGAGAATCCGAATACGAACAAAACAAAACCCTAATTATCCTTTAATCGTATTTGTTGAACTACTGTTGTGTTTGTATGATGTCAATTACCAAACGCAGCTATTTACATACAGCTAAGCGCGAAAAAACTACTAGTAACAGCACGTTGTACCTTAGGCAAAGAAAATAAAGGCGTATTCTTAAGTACATCCATGACCGATCTGGCTTTTGTGTTATCTTTAATATTTGTTTGCTGCTGGCTGAACCATGATACTTCTATGCATTGATATCTGCTGATGTATTGCACCATTCCCAATGAAATTTTGCCGAACTGGGTGATGCTCCGACCTCCGGTAAGGAAGGAAGTTTGCTGAGTTACTAATTCTTAAGAATTTAAGATAAGTGGAGGTAAAATGACATAAAAATATGAGAGAACGTGCAATAAATATGTGAACGTCAGGAATTATTAGCGAATGCTTAAAACTACTTAGGTTCAAAGATATGCAAGAACTGTAGCGTAGTAATAGACGCAAAAGATTGCACAATATATTAATCATACAGGTCACAAAATTAACATTGAGAACCTTGAATTATTGAAAAATGTAACATCTTCAAGGGAATTAGACGCTTATGAAACCATGTATATGATCAAAGGCTGTAGCAATTTATTGAATCGGGAACATGCCCCTCGGCACCGTTTGGTGTTGATTGATTTATTGTGATAAACACATTTCGCTGTTACACAGTTACACACGTTCTTGAAGTTTCGCAGGTCAAGTAGGCGTAGAAGAAAACACTGGTAGATATAGGTTATAGATTAGGGATAACGAAGCTTGTTGAGATGTTACAACTTTTTCTTAAATCATTCGGTCTTCGGTTGAAAATAGAAATCCAGGAATTTTCGAAACAATTATCTCCAATTAACAAAATCGTGTAGCTTGGAGTGATCGAATATCTTTTGCCTCTACTACTAATGTTCGTTTTATTTATTCTCTGTAACTCTTCTTCGGTATTGCATTTGATCTTCCATCGGGAAACGTAATTTAACATGTATACAAATCCTACTACAGGTCCGGTCACACACAGTATCGATTCATTTTAAATAGTAATTGGAAACGGTCCCAATGTCTGTATGCGGACACGTGGTATGTACAATCGTAAAGGTCGGCACGAACTTCACCCAGTCAATATTTGATGAGCAATAATGGAGCGGCAAAGGATGGATTCAATTTTCCGGAGCACATGTACCGGCCAACCCTTATCAACTTCGTTCGCACTTTGACACTTTCCCTGGTCCGAACCTAGACGTTTCCTATTAAGGCGACACTTTTATATATTGGAAGGTGTGCGTGTTGACGAATCTGTCTTGAGTAGATAGACAGGAACGCTTTAAACCTGTCCCTGAGTTTATTCAAAGGACACCAAGGGTACCGATGCTAATTTTGGGATGTATGGTGTAAAAGTTTGATGTACATTTTGAGGGGTTGACCCTTCCTGTTGAAAAGACAGCGAATAAATAATAATGAAATTATCGCCTAGCTTAAAATTTCCATCAGTTTTATGAATGACCGAGATTTGACAGTCAAGCTGTGAATTATACGAGTTCTTACTATTTATTCGTGTCTATATGTATAAAAACTACTAACATGAAATGCAATAAAAGTTTATTCCAAAAATCTAGATACTGAGGAAATTATCAATGCAAGTTGAATAAATAAAACAACGAAAAAGATGGGTTATACATAATAAATTTATAGGCGACAGGGCTCAAAGAGGTCTTAAATACAATACTTAATTAATAGTTATTGTTAGTGTCACGCTAACTTTATTATCTGTCGTTAAAGTATTGTAAAACATACTAGCATTGTAGCTAACTGCTTTTTGGTAGCATCTTAGTATAAACCGATTATCCATGGGGTTCTTCAATGTGCAATTTTGGGGTCACCCCTTTTTATAATTTACACTTTTCCATTTTATCGATATGTAAATACCTATCAAATCCAGATTTATGCCGATGATTTCCAATAAAATGTTTTAACACCAACAAAAGTGTTGTTGGTGGAACAAAACAAAAGTTTTGGAATATACTTACAAAACTTTACTGCAATAACAATTTATTTTTGAACCGATTGCAACGTAAGGACAATACTTTTTTTGTTGGATTTGCAATGTCATTTTTCTCCGTGCACACAAAACAAGCTACTTTATTGAAGTAAAAAATAGAGCCAACGTAAATTGTATAAAATGTTTTTCTATCACGCATAGCTTCAAAAGTAACTCCCTTAATCAGTTTGGCTATTAAATGAAAATAACCGGAAAAAGTCCAATTTAATCTCCTTGCCCGGGACAAGAATGTCCCATTTCTATCGCCTAATAGTTCCCCGATTCCCGCGAAGGGAAAATATGCTTTCGAAGGTACACCGTTGTGGATCGCGCTCCTCCAAGGATTGCTACAAAGTGTGGAGAAGGCGCGCGGGAAACCAATTTTCCGGCATCGCATTTTCGGCTAAGGAAAATTCGCGTGCGTTTCGCCACTGGAGCAAAAAATACGAGATGACGGGAAAAGGGGCTTTATTCATTTTTATTCTTTATCGGCTTACGTCAACCGCGCCCGCTACGGTACGTTAATAGTTCGGTCCTTATTGTGTCACATGGATGTATCGACGACGAGGGACGTTTTTGTCAGGATATTGGAGAAAATTAGATTTCAGCATTTCCTAAACTCGATTTGACGGACGTATTTTTAAATGCTTATTGCATTATTCCGGTCTCTCAAAACTATTTACATTACTACTTTTTTTCGTGTATAAGCTGTATAGTAAGTAAGTAAGTAAGTCTTTCTTTATTTCTACAATGGTATTACAGTTTCAGTTACAAAACAAAATGCAAAGTAGAAATGGCGTCAGTAAAAAAGAAAGAAAGAAACAGTATATGCATTTAATTTAATGATTCAGAAACTCGTGGATTGTATATGGTTCTACATTACAAAGATATGAGTAAACTGCTCTTTTGAATTTATGTAGGTTAGCCTCTAACTTAATATGATTTGGTAATCTGTTGTGAAACTTTATACAGTTGTAAGTTACGCCTTTTTCAGTTTTGGTTAGCTTGCAGATAGGTACGTTATAATTTATTTTATTTCTTGTTTCATAGTTGTGCAATTTTTGACTATTTGTGAAAGAGTTTTTATTTTTAAAATTAAAAAGTAGACATTCGTAAATGTAAATACCATATACTGTTAGTAAGTTATTCCTGTTAAACATAGTTCTTAGCGATTGTGTTGCCCTTAGACCCAGCTTTTTAACCTGTTGCCCGACGTATTTAAGATATTAAAGACTGTAAAAAGATTCAAATTTGTTTTACGCAATCATTTACTTAAAGATTGTGTTTACTTCCTTGGCGATTTTCCGACTACTTTTAAATAGAAGTGCAATAATGCATAACATTAGATGTTGTCTAAATTTAACTATTTTGTAACTTGAATTTATTATCTTCTCACCATTTTTGTTTGTAATGTGTTTATACTTCTGGACATGTGCATTATACTTCTTTGTAATTTTTATTCAACTAATAAATCTATCAATCTATCTATCTATCTATATGAGGAGCAGAATTGACTGCGATGCAACCTCTACTCTACCGGTTTAGAAAATGTATGTATAATGTTTTATGTACCTAAGAATATTTGCTTTTGTAAAAAAAAAAGGAAGCAAAAAAATAGGAAAGTTCTACAGAAACTAATATCAGCTAACTACTAACATATGCAAACACATTTTCGCGTTGAAACCAGCGAGTACTAAGAAAATTCCAACGGAATATATGAATATTGTAGGTACGTATTTCGCCAGGGAAATGAAATTTCCCATGTCAGGCGCGGAAAATTGCGCTCAGTAAGAGACCACTGCGCTTTAACTACACACTGTACAAAAACCGACTGTCAAGCCGATTACAGCATTCGCTACGAAAACCTACAAAGCCAAAAGCTACTCCAGTGAGCATTTCTGCTTGTACAGCGAGTGTGTAGTATTTCTCGGCAATATAAAGAACATGCGGAATTGAATTTGTTAAACGGCAATTGGCCGCGATAACGACGAAATGCGCCTGATGAGAATGTGTAGCCAAGAAAATATCCTCATATATTCTACTGAACACAAGAACAATTGCTGCATAAGCGCCCTGCAGATGGCCCAAATGTTCTAGCATTTTCCAGTCTTAGGTATCTATGTTATGAATCGTATTGTAATGCAAATTGAATAGCCTCTACGGCTAAAATTATCAATTAATACTAAAGTTCAGTAGAGATAGACAAACAGTTGAGAGATTTCGTGCAAATTTACTTTTGTCATGATTTAAAATCTATTGAATCAAAAACAAATGTGTTCTTAAAATTGGATTTATCTTATGCATTTAATTATGTTTACTAGCACAAAATAGTTTCTTATTTCCTCATATACATTATTCTGTTTAGTGTTTCTTTAAATCATAGTAGTAAAAGATTGAACTTCGCACAATTTAAGATAGTATCCTACTTCAAGGGCATTGCATTTGAAGAAATGGTAAAATTTGCGAAAATCTCAGATTTCTATCTTAATTAAATTCCAAATGGAAACGTTTTAAACTTTGAAAGTGAGTGATTTGATTGAATTATATTCGGAGAATTCGGCATCTTCGTCGTTTGCAAACTCATCAAATAGGTATTAAATAATAATTGCTAAAAATTGCTTTTTAGTTGCTACTACTATTCTGATGTTTACAAGTATCGTTCTATAAAACCTGTTGGAGAATTTTTAATGAAAGCACAAGAAATAAAATCTGAATAGAGGTGCAAGCCAAATGTTTGTTGTTCAGTGACTCAGAAATTTACACCAAACGGCTTTGATAATAATGTATACTGGTTAATGTTAACCCGAAAACCAAGATACATCATCTATATCCACGTATGTTAGAACGTACAGCTTCTGCCACAAGAAAGTTAACGACATAATGGGAAAATACTGAAAAGTGATATATGTAAATGTGTTTATTCGGCACAGGATTTCCAACTTTTATAATTTATTTTCGTAATATAAAATAAATTATGATATTTTATGTTATATTTACAAGCTTTAAATAGTATTTTGATATATATCTTCATAAAATGGAGTTCAGTGATTGGTCGTGCAAAAATAGCTGAAGCGTTGCAAAAAAAAAAATTAATTTAGAAGTAGGTAAAATATCGTTTAGGTACTTTTTTTCATATCGGTTTCTTATTTCTACTGGGCTACCAATTATAGACTTAATAACTCCTAAAAATATTCCGGATTAATGAAATCAATGCTTCCACCATGCGCTCGAAATGTAAGCTCTTATTTGATTGAATATGAAACTGCATTAATGGCTACGTGAACAGTGAATCTACATATTTAATCTGAAATATACCCGTGTAATTGTAAACAAACTGAACCCCCACATCCCCATTTCAATTGTCAAAGATTGTCCCTCTTCTGGTTTTAATTGTACCAGTGAATCCTCCAGGTACATGTGTAACTAAACGCTTAGCTATGGTCTAATAAACCCTGCAGGTTAATTTTAGTACATGTTTCAGTTATCCGATAGTCTTCCTTCTCGGGACAACATGTCCTTTTTGCTTGTTGTAACACGGTGTAACTCGGATAATACTTCTTGTTAGAATATTACGTCATATTGTCGCCTTAAGAGGTCGGCTTCCATGAATATGGAGAGGGCCGCTGTTGGATCTTCGTGGTTCGACTTTTTATGTGCTTTACGATATGCTCGAGCAATCTGCGGAGAGTTTGTTATATCTCCAAGAATAGCCGACCCAATTCTCTCTCCAGAACTTACAAGTTATTTGGGCAGTACTCATTAAGACATCTTTTTTGACGGTACTAGGCACATCCGCTGTTTTTCTTCTTTTGCTCCTTTCACTTAATTCTCCAAATGGTGCTGTTGGTCGACCAGAAGAAAGCCGTTTCACCCTGGGTATTTCAAATGTTCCCTCTAACCTTCTGTCATTCTTCAGAAAAAGTTCCACTTTCTTATACGCTTCTGTCCACTTTTGTTTAAATTGTGACTTCAAATAGGAGAAAACTTATGCTTAAGTTCCTTCAATTGCTCTTCAGAATATTCATATTGCGATAAAATATATCCCTCAAGATAAATCAATTTTTCGTAAAAACTCGGCTAGTTTTGCTTCTGCATTTTCTTAAAAAGTAATCCACCTTTTACTATACGAGCTCCAGAAGTACCCTCAGATGCTGGATCAAAACAAAAACTGTTTAAAGTAATATTAATGTAAATCGCGTCATTTTACAGTATCTTATTTGAGAACGTTAAAAACCTCGATATCACAAGAAATCACGGCAAAACTTGATGTAGTTTTTTAGTACAAGTAGCCTTGTTTCATTTACAACAAACAAAGCCACTGGAACGTACCCTGAAGTATAACAAATACATTTTTGAAAATCAAACTCAAAATGAAGAAAAGCCTAATTTGTAGTACAATTCTCTAACCGTAAAAGTGTTGTTAATAATTGGAAATATCTACTTAAAACAGATTAATGTAGATGCGCTCTTACCTGGTATATTCGAATCCAAATTTTCTTCTTCAAGAAAGCCAAAAACTAAATATTCACTTTTAAAGACCCAAAAACAGATTCAGTACATTTAAGAGAACAGTCGAAATGCAACTGACACTACAATGTATGCTCATACAATTGGGTAACGAGAAGGGTAACCCATTGATGTATGCCTAATTAGGATTGTCGTGTAGCCCTTTCTTTTTTCTATCTGGATTCAGTTCTAGGAAATCGATTTATGGCCGCCTAAATTAGTGAAATAGCCCAATGTGCGGAGATTTGATTTTCTCCGGGTTCGGCAAAATTTCAGTGAGGTTGAGGTGCGTTCGGGATGTATTTCAAGAGTGTGGTTGGAGGAGAGCATGGCGTCCTGTGACGTAATGGTAGAGTGTATAGAGTATAGTAAGATCAAGGAAAACCCGAACGCCAACTGACATCTCCTCATATTTGTTGTCATTTGTCATAAATAATTAATGTTTTTTTACATTTAATCCTTCAGTGTTACTACATGTTGCTATTGGAGTAATCTCTGGTTTTTTATTCATAAAACTGTGTATTACATCAAAGTATTCCCACGATGTTTGTTTCCACTTCTTTTGTTATGGATTAAAATAGTTTTATAGGTTCGTTTTAGTTGTTTCCATTTTGATTCTACCTGTTGATAGGTTATTTTTTTACCAATATTTTTGCTGCATTCCTCTCCTACCTTAACCACACATTTTTTTTATTTGTTGTTCAAATTGGTCGAGATACTGTTCTATTAAGTTTATAAGAAAAATATTATTGGTGCTTGACCATATTTTTTCTTCTGATGTGGTAGATTCTTCAACTGGTTCCATGAACATTTTTGTAACTTCTTCTATTAAAGGAAGTAGTATTACCTTCCCTAAGCTAAAATTATGCCTGAATTACATATCTTGCCTTACATGTTTATGTGAAATATGGTTAGTTACTTTGTTTTTCTTGCAAAATAATACCGTTTTCCAGAAGTTCTAGTACCTTGTAGTTTTCTTTATTAATTATTGACATCATTAATTAAAACTTTTGTAAATACCATAATCAAATGGGACATATATAAAGAATCAAACATGTATTAAACACACATCCAATAGCATTTGACAGTTGTCTGGTTTCGTGGCGCTGCCACCCCTCTATCTACGATTATACCGAACTCCTAGCTAAAAATTACCGTTTATCGTTCTAAAGTAAAAAATGCATCTACGCAGGAAAATATGTCGAAAATCTAGTGATTCTAATAATTTTTTGGTGTTTTTTACTTAAAATTACTGTATGTATGATTAATACAATATGATTGGCAATAGTGAGTCGTGGATGCTCTTAAAACCCTCTGTTACAAGCTGGTGTAAATAGGGTCAACTCTATTTGCACCACTCTTACAATAGCCGAACGGTAAGATGTTTACTCGATTCACTCTTTTGCAGATAGTCAAACGCAAAATGTGCATATAGCGTCAAAAGAGTGAACAGATGCGTTAAGCCGAATGCACCATTGATACAATACGTCAAATAGATGTCAGTGCTTAGTGTCAATGTGTATTCCACAACCCGAAGCCAGTGGCGGCTTCGGGGGGGAGTGCACATGTGGGTAGGTACCAGGGAGTCCGGTTTTGAAAATTAACCTTCAAAACTCGCATTTTAGAGCAGTTTGTGACGTTCTTTCGCCTTATCTCGGGATAATATTCAGAAAAGGGCTTAGCGCAAAAATCCGAAATTGTTAGTTCTTCTTTTATACAGAACAGTCACATCATAAACGAACAAAAATGACTTAAACTAAAAATTGTTTGAAAAGTCCTACCTAGTTTTTGCCAGACAGCACATCTTCTTGATCAAGTTTCACGTGTTATCTTGTTGCTTTTATTGTCTAACTAATAAGGTAACTGATAACTTACTAACTAACACAAACACTTCGTACTAATTTTCACACACACGTTTTGTATTGTAATTCAAGTCCCCTGTTCTTTCTCGATGCGAATTCTTCAATAACCAATTCATTGAAGTTTGAAAGATCTTGAATCATTTGTTTCTCAATAGACAACATTGCGAGAGCAGTTAACCTATCCTGGGCCATAGTACTTCTCAAAAGAGTTTTAATGCGCTTCAAAGTTGAGAAACAACGTTCTGCCTCTGCAGTTGTAATGGGCATGGTTACAATTGCGAGTAGCACAAGAAAGGTCTCTGAGAAGTGTTCTTGCAAATTATTTTCTATCAAAAACTTAAGTAGATGGACTGCTCCGGAGACCTCTCTAAAATCTGTTCTTCTGTAAATTACTTCCAACTCTGTCTTGAATTTGATAGCTAAGTACTGAGGACTATTACAGGAGGTGTGGGTGTGCGAGGGGTAGCTGCTGCTCCAATCACGGGCCAGTTCGAGAGAGCAGTGTACGAGCCGCATTACGCATGTTCGCGGCTGGAGTCTGAACCGAACATCGGAAATGAAAAATAAAATTAAATACCCAATAGAAAACGTTAGGTTTACGTTAAATCCAAAGTAAATTCCTTTAGATGAATATATTAGTTGGGGGTACACGTGCACATGTGCACTTATTGAGAAGCCGCCACTGCCCGAAGCTTCACCCAGCAACAACATACATACCTACATCCATTCGCCTGAATTACATTAACATTCAAAAATACGCAATAAAAGAATCCCTTAAAGCTATCGCAGAACAAAATAATACAATACCCTCACCTCATCAGATATCTCCCAACACAATGACGGCGCGCCGTATATCGGAATTTAGAACAGGCCCTTTTCGCCTGCCTCCATCCGCCTCCAATATAACCTCAGAGTAGATCGACGTACATATTGGAAACAATCAAAATACCGGCGGTAAATGTCGCCGTCGACTAGCGTCTATCGTGGCCGTATAAATCTCCACATCCGGTTATATTGTATTGCAGTCTGCGAAATAAATTTCGGACGCGTTCAGCCAATATCTCCCGCCTCGTTCGGGAAAGCACCCGCCGATATTTGCACACGCGCCCTTCCACGATATAAAACAAATGAACCCCGAATTGGTATTTATTGCGAGAAGCGGTAAACGTCTGATGAAATGGGCGGATTTATCTTATGTGCCATCACGCCCTATTATTACTCCTTTGTTATTGGCATCGTCGTAACGTGCGCCTTTATTGAACTTAATTTACTGTATCTTTTCATTCGATTTCCATCTCAATTCTTACTTATACACAGGTACATGAATTAGAGTAGATCAATATGAGAAGCATGCAAATACATGGTCTTGCCAAGAATGTTTGTTGTTTAAGCAATTCTAATATGTAGTTATCCATTATTATAGGAGCCGTTGGTGGTGACGATGATGGCGACGATAAGGAAAAGGAGGAAGAAGCCGAAAGAGAAAGATTGGAAGCTATCAAGGAAGCTGAAGAAAGAAGGAAGGAAAAACACAGGAAAATGGAAGAGGAAAGGGAAAAGATGAGGCAGGAAATCAGAGATAAGGTAAGGTGAACAAACTGATGTTTTATTAACAGAAGTCTTACGCATTCGATATTTTTCACAAAAGTCTTTTTTTTTTTAATACTTCATTGCTTTAGCAACTTGATAACATTTTTCTCAAAATCTTGTCAATCATGCAACGAAGCAGAAACACAGAAGGAAACCAAATTGCATTTGAGAGAATTCAGTAAAAACAAAAATTCTTGTCAGTTAAATATTAACTTATATAAATTGCTTCTTAGTTTCTTAATTCTTATTTTTCTTTTGCTACATTAGCTACTAAATACTACGAAAGCTTAAGTAATACCAAAAAATTTTAAAAATGTAAAGATTAACACCGTTGTGGGCGACCCCACTCCAACCCAGCACCTTAGACAAGCAGGTATATAAGAGTACTGTTTGCAATTTATGTTGGTTTATCAATTATGGACTTAAATATACCACATAAATATTAACTTGTTTTGCAATGAATTAGATAGCAACCTTATAACCTTATTACACATTGCAATTTATTATGTAATTTTTAAGCATCATCTTCAACCCTTAGAGTATTTCTTTAGATTATAAGTCGCATGATTTAAACTAATCATGTAACTCGTAAGTGGATTTCGTTGAGTAAACTTTGAATTTATTTTAAACTAATCGTCTATAATGTGCGTAATTCTGCTGTAAAATTTAAAATATGCTTTCATGACCGAATTCCAGCCATCACAAGAGTAATTCATTGGTTACCAAATTAATGCAATATTCATGTGCAGATTAACTATGTATGTGCGAAGCACACTATTTTCCGCAAACTAGAATACATGCTCATTTAATCTGTAGACTAACCAGTTAATCTATGCTTTAACTGTTTTATACATATTACGACATTACCGATAGGTTGATTAATAATAGTCGATTTTACATATACCGTTTTGCAGTCTAGGAAAATGCACTGTCAATGACAGTTGAAATCATTTTTCGTGCTGATTATCGTAAAATTTTAACTTTTCCATGCCAGTTTATTTTTGAATGTCTTATGTACGTTAAAAAGAATATAAATTGTTACTCTACTAATGCTGCATTTCACGGCTATAACACAAGATACAAAAATGATTTAAGCATCAAATATATTCGTCTCAGTTCCACGCAAATGATGTCTTACCATCAAGGCATAAAATTTTACAATGTTCTCCCTAAAAATATTAAAGATCTAAGCAGAAAGTCATTTTAATGTTCCATAAAAAAAAGCTTAATTCATCAAGCTTTTTATACAAGCGAGGAATACTTTCTGTACTTTAAGTAAGTGCACCCCCGCACTTGGTGCTCACTCTGATTTTATTCATCAGTGTATGTTCCTTTGTGTTGTTGTTTTTTTATTGTTGACTTTTGTAAGTACTTACTGTATAGTAATTATCCAAGTCAAAGATTTACATTCAATCCTGACTTAACGTGCCGTGACACTAATTTTTCTTACATTGAATATTTAAGAAATCACCTTAATTTTAGGTAAACGATGGATTCGTTTATTTTTAAAGAAAGATTCGCACGCCAATTTTCACATATTTAGCGCTATCGAACTTCGACATTTTGTTATCACAAATTCGACCTCTTTTTTTTTAGTTCCTTGCAAACCGAATTTCCAAAAATTTTCTCTTCAATTGACTAACTAATTAATCTAATAATAGCTAGTGCCTTTCCTTTCCTTTTGCGCCTTTTTTACAAAATTTATCAATATCAATTATCAATAGCTTCATTCCCTATACCCTTTCGAAACTTATCCTAGTTTAAACATGTGCCTCATACTTTACTTTTTTTACTTAAAAAATATTTTTTCAAACCAAACACTTCATTTTCCTAATCAATCAATAGTTTTCAAATAATAACTTTTTTCTTTCAAAATTAAATGTAACCCATTTCGAATCACTATTTAAACATAAAAATTTTTTGCTCTTATGAATTTTACTAAACTTAAAATGTGTAAACTTTTCTTCAAATCCGCAATACATACATAAGAGCAAGAGCAGTGGTTTATAATTATGTATCTCGCACATATCTCACCACTTCACTTATGACGTTACTGTATTGGATTTCAACCGTGCATTTCAACTGAACATGATCACGCCCGTTATTCAAATATAGACATAAATATGTCGTCCTGATGCCATGCCATAATAAAAATTTATATCTCTTTCCCAGTCGCGGACTTTCCGGTAATAGTTATAAATTGAACGTGCCCGACAGCAGCGCCGTCTTATTCTTTCCATCTAAATCATTCGAAAACGCAATTACTGGGAGCCTCTTCTACAGGAAGCGTCAGGAGAACAGGAAACGACACGACACCAACGGCCGGAAGCTACGTGCCGCAGTTTACTGGCGGCGGTCGACCGTACCTGACCCGTTCATCCTGATAAATTTGCGGCCGCTGAAAAATCTCTCGTCTTCATTTGTTTTATTAAGTCCTTTGTTAAACATCAGTCAAGTGGGGAAAGATGATACCCGTGACGCTGCCGTTAACAAAGCACGGTTTAATGGTGGAGGAGCTGGGAGATCGCTTTTGTTATTTCTGTTATTTGTTATTCGAAGAGCTTGGAAAGTTGTAAGGATCGTCTTTCTCGTTGCCCGTTTTTCTCGTTTCCTTTATTTCAACAGGAATTAAACAAAAGCATGCTTTTTGTATATATTTAGGATAATCATGGTACTAAATTTAGTTTGTTTTACGTTATACCACCACTTAAAATTATTTAATTAGACGGTATTCTCTCCTTAAGTTATATTTTTAATTAAATAGATTTGTGATAATGTCCTCTTATTCGATTCTATACACAATTACAGTTTAGTTTTGCAATTTACTTAATCTCCTGCATTCCGTTTCTAAAGAGAAGCGAGAAATTACTGCTTTGCAATTCTCCTATGGAATCATCCTAACAAGAAACATAATTGAGGTTATGCGTAAGTCTTTTACGGTTTTTGTGGTAAAATAAACACATAAATTTCAAAGGAAATAAATTTTGAGTTTATTCGAAATATTGGCCTTCGGCTTCTACACACTTAGGCCATCTTTCAGGTAAATTATGAATACCTTCCCAGAAAAATTGTTTGTCTTTTGCGGCAAACCATTCCTCAAGCCACTTTCCAACTTCCTCGAACTCGCTGAAGTGCTGCTCTGCGAGCGCGTGCCCCATTGATGCGAAGAGGTGATAGTCTGATGGCGCCAGGTCAGGGGTGGACTGCGGATGCGAAAGGATGTCCCATCCAAGCGATTTCAAAGTGTCTTTCACTAGTTTTGCTGTGTGAAACGGCGCATTCTCGTGTAACAAAATCACTTTGCCATGTCTCCTGGCCCATTCCGGTCCTTTTTCGATCAATGCGTGATTTAAATTAAGCATTTGTTGGCGATAGCGTTGTGCGTTAACGGTTTCTCCGGACTTCAAGAGTTCATATAAACAATACCGATCTGGTGCCACCAGACACAAAGCATGGTCTTCTTGCCGAAGCGATTTGGCCTTGGTGTTGAAGAGCCGGCTTCGCCAGGTGCCAGCCACGATTTTCTTCGCTTCGGGTTTTCAAAATAAATTAATTTCTCGTCACCAGTCACGATTCGGTGCAGAAATGATTTTCTTTCGTAGCGTTGCAGCAGCATTTCACAAGTGACTTTGCGATTTTCCATTTGTCATTCATTCAAATCGTGTAGGACCCATTTACCAAGTTTATGGATTTTCCCCATTGCCGGTAAACGTCTGCGGATGGTTTTTTGTGTCACATTTAATGCTTCTGCTAATTGCTGTTGAGTTTGAGTACGGTCATCGTCCAGTAACGCCTGCAATTGCTCGTCTTCGCACTTTTGTGCTCTACCAGAGCGCGCACCGTCTTTCACATTAAAATCGCCACTTTTAAATTGTCGAAACCATGTCTCACATGTCCTAATCGATGGAGCGTGTTCACCATAAATTTCTACCAGCAAGCGTGCCGCAAATGTTCTTTTTCAGGCACAAACGTCGACATAATCACTTACCTATACAACAAAGATGCTAACAATTGGCACACTCAACTTGTATGTGTTTTTTATTAAATTCTTCTTAAATTTCAAACCGGTAGTTTATTTAAAACAACAAATTATTTTTCAATACAACTGTATTTTGTGATTACGCCATTAAATAATTCATGTTTACTATGAAAAAATTACTTATTGGTAGTGTAAATATTTTTATTCACCCTGTATAATTTTAAAGCATCATTTTAATTTTATTGTTAAGTTTAGTGCTTTATTGAGTTGCAACTTAAAATATCCAGCTTAATTATACAATACGCCTCTTAAATTTTGGGTTTACAGTTTAAAGAATAGTTAATCTTCTCAGAAACGGATTGAGTTAGATATAGGAAACAGTAACTTGCGCTTATTTGGTCCATATCAAAATATGACATAATATATAGCCTGTTTCATTTAAATTTTCATAACATTGGTGTGTAACTTTTTTTAAGTCACTCCATATATTTCGAAACAATTTTAAAATGTGCTCCTTATATGAATCTATATCACACCTAACAAAAATAGTTTTAAAATACTATACCGCTTTTCGTAAATAAACCGAAGCAAATGTGGTGCCCCAGCCTGTATAATATCTAATAATTAATTAACACAGAGTTTGCTTAAAATGCAAAATATGGACGACAAAGTTACTTGTGTCAATAAAGTACGTGGAAATTTGCTTTTAAAGACAGAAGTATAAAATATGTCATTACAAAGCAAGTAGAACTTTGTTTGCCGTAATATAACTAAATTAATTGAGTTAAACAAACTTTGCTTCGTTCAAATAAATGGGCTTCTCCGTGTTACAATGAAATACTTTCCACATTGATTAGCGTTGTTACTGCTTTTCATTTATTTTAATTTTTGCTAGCATCCACAATTTATATTTTCTAATTGTAGCTTAATGTTTAATAAAATTACTTGTTACATTTGAAACATAGCTTGCATCAAGAATAAATGCGGTTGGTTTATTGAAAACAAAATATAAATTCTGATGTATTTATACAAGTTACAAAGGATAACAAGGGACACACCCTACCCACAAGAGCCTGCTCTATCAACGTTAAGTGGTATTATAGCTATAATACTGAAATGCTTTTACAGTTATCGCGACTAATTATTAAACCTAACAATTAATAAAACTGCAATCAATAAATACACAACTTATTTATTCTTTCTTTATTTTAACAACATGCAAAAAAAAATGTCTTTTATTTTACACCTAATCGCTTAATACGGAAGAATGAACGCTACCAGTTTATCCTCATGAAGGCATTGCTCTATAATTGGCAAAAACTGTTGAAGGATGTGAAGGCATGAATTATTATTATTCGGATAATGAAAGAAATATATTACATGCAGCCATATTATGATACGAACGATTTACCGTGAGTGTTAGTGAACACTTCTGTGTAAATAATATTTAACATCAGCCAATGTACATTGCAATTTACATCAATCATGGCAGTCAAAACATAGCTACTGAATCAATTTTAATTTACATTGCGTAAATAACTACAAAACCGCATTTATCTTGACTCAAATGTCAAACTACTGCGCTTAAAGGCCCTAACGTAACTGAGAAATGGCGGAACTGAAGAGATACTCACAATTTAATCTCTTTTAAGTCCCATGAAACGGAGGATACAAAACCCAAAAGAAGCTTGGTTACTATATACCGAAGTTTCTCTAATAGGAGCACGGTTTAATGAAGTGCACGAGCAATCGATTTTAGAGCCTGCCCCAGCAGTTGGAATTACATTTTGCGCCCCAGTCGAGTTGGCTCACGATCGTTCGTCTATTAGCTGCACGAGCGTAGGTTGGGGATTTGCAATGTTAGACGTCTAGTGCATAGTTAGGTAGATGTAAGTCATAACCATGTCGTTCCAAATGTTGAAGTTTAAGACGTTTAATAGAATTAAAGCGGGAGCTTTACTATGTTTCATAAGGGAATTATTCTGTCGGATTTTATTTTTAAAATATCTGGAGAAATTGCGAGCTGTAAAGGACGCCGGCTTTCAGTTATAGCCTAGTAAATACTATTCAAAGTTCTATAACGTTAATTTTATTAATGGGCTTTCTTGAGTATCCTCAAGTTTGCTAGTGATTCAAATAAATTTTGCTTTTAGTGATTTCCATCAAAGCAAGAACCTGAATGATGTATAAATATATCGCATCTTTTCAATTTGCTAGATTTTACATTTTAATGCCACTTAATTCAAGGCATTAATGAGAAATACCTCTGAAAATGTAACTGAAATTACTGAAATTAAATGTAAATTCGAGAAGTAATTTCGTATAACTTCCCAAATCTTTATGACAAAAAAAAAATACCTACTCCATTTAGTTAATAGCGATTTCCGGAATTTTCCGCGTATATTGAAATTGCATTATGTTACGATTAGCGCAATAAATTTTAATGCATAAAAATGCACAACGACAAAACTTTATTATGCAGTTTTCTTTCTACGATATATATAAGCCGTTCGCGTCAACTTTTTTGTATTCGCAGGTGGAAAATATGATCTATATTTTATATGTACCTACTTCCGTTTTAGTTTATGTGTCATAGATAGGTAATCCTAATAAACTCAGTACTGTGCGTTCATTAAATGATATTTATAAAAGTCACTGCACTTACATATTTCAGACACTATATTCATCTATAATAATAAAAGAATTCAAATAATTTTATGCACGACTGGGCGTAAAGTAGCACTTTTGCGCCCGGTGGATAATAGGGTAGATCAGCAACCGCTGAAGTAATTTTCACTTTGACAGCAAATATGGCGAGTGGTCTATGTAATAATATTGACGCGGTTGCCATGGAAACAGTCATTAGCATATGTTTTTGTATTTTCCGCATACATTCTGAATTGAAGATTTTCTTGATAACTATCTTCTATACGTCGTGCGTAACTAGCCTTTGTGGACCTCGGCATGTTAATATGATTGTGTTTAATTTTCTTACTTCTTCTCATTACTTGGCACATATACAGCAAATAGAAAAACGAAACACACAATGCTAACACTTAGCGATAAGAAATGTGTACGTATCCGATAAAAAAAAAGGATTCATACTAAAGTAGATGACAGATAACAAACAAGTGCTATCGATCAACAACTTAAAAAATATTCATGGCACTCTACATTATACAAAAAACACGCTAACTTAATTGGATACCTGATATATTTCTTGCAATCCCATCGAGTGTCTTGTCCTCTTCAGTATTGTCTTGAGCTGTGAGAGATCCTTCATTTCAGTCAAGTATGTATATAACTCCTTAACCTATAGCGAAATCCTATAGGATAGATATAGTATAAGTCCTGATCATGAGATCTCATCATCCCAAATAGGTTTTCTATAGCATTCTAATTCAACCTATACACATATTTTTAATACAAACCTTAACAAAAGTTTCATTGCAGAATTTAACATAATTACTCCTAAAATAATAATTATTTTTATATTACAGTAATTGCCTTCATAGAACAAAATATTTACTACCCAACCTTTTGAAATGGTAGTAACATTTTTCTTTAACTTTCATTCTGAACATAACTTCGGACATTTTATCTAATATGTCTAATTTTCTCTAATTCTGTCTAATTTAATTATTTCTAAAATTAAACATAAAATTTCAATTTCTGTAAAAATGTATCTCACTGTTTAGAGAAGAAACTTGCGCATTCCAGCCATTGTTCATTTATACTTATAAGACCTAGTAAACCACATGTATTATTTGCTTCAGTCCGTACTTTGTCCTTGGAGACCTTGAACTGCTAAGTTAGCAATACCAACTTTGTAAGAAATTCTCAGCCGTTTTCTCCTGAAGGCGTTGGTTCCAGCATTTTCCAACTATTTCTTCATCATCTATTAGAAATCTATAATCAGAAAATTGTTGTAAATTAATTTTGCTACATGCTAAACATCAACAAAAATTAATATTTTTAAAGTTCTCTTTAGGACTCCAAAAACGTGGTTGAGTCCAATTTGCTACATTACATTCTATCGCATCCATTTATCACCGGATATAGCGCAAACGTAAAACCCTACTTCTTCTATCAGAATCTAGTAGTTTCAAATAATAACTGTTTCGTCAATTTACAACCAAAATCAAAGATATTAGTTCTTTTTAATCTTCTATCAATCCACTTATCGTTACGACTCGTACACTTTTATAAAGCTTTAATGTTTCATCATTTACTTTGTCATAGCAAAATATTTTCCGGATTTTCATCTCACCAAAAGACAGAACACATATTATACCAAATATGATTAAGCCAGTCTTTGAACTAACATTTAACATAGATTTTAAAATCCCCTGCAACAAATGTGAAATATTATCCATAAATCAAATTGGACGAATATGCGGACTTTTTTAATTGTGTTTGCGTAAAAAGCGCTGTGATGCTATATCGTTTTTTCAACGTTTGAACGTCCTCTGTTATTTCAATATCAACATTTATCCTAAACTGCATTTAAATTTCAATATAGTATTTTATTAGTAATTTAAGCAGAATAAACTACAGCAAAGAAAAAATCAAAAAGCAGCAATAGTTTTATTTTAAATAGAAAATACGAAGATAAAAATAATATTTTTAACAATTTTTCCTTTATATACCTCGAGTCTTTCAGAAGTCGAGCAAATACTCTTCCTACTAAACATACATATACAAAATACAGTAAACGGTTAGTTTATATATTTATAATCTTAACAGTCTCTCTAACTATACTATAAGATATACAGCCATAATCCCTGCAAAGTCAACGGTTATACCACGCATGTGCGTCTCCCGCTCATTCTTCTTACTGCAGTAGGTATTCCCCTACATTCAGTCATTCGTCATAGCCACTTATAGCTCACAACGAATACTGGCGCGAGCGCAGCGGTTGCTTTGCTATTCAATCTACACGCAGAAATGTGTTAATTTTTAGTGACCGTGAAACGTATTGCATTTTTATTATGAAAATGAATAAACTGCAATATGTATTGCTTTGGACACACGCACTTATAAACTCAAAAGGTGTAATGAAAGCGTAAAACAGTAATTTATAGTATCTATTATGTACTTAAAAATACTCTAATGAACGAAGAACAAAACCCTCATAAATAAATAATAAATTTAACGAAGGAAAAATAAAACTTAATTCTGAGTAAATAATTTTAAAAAATGAAAACTTAAAATTAACTCTTAATAATAAATTAAATAAACTTGAACACCAGCTCGGCTACTATTCTACTCGTAATAGTAATAAATAAAGAAATATAAAATTAGGGTTTGTTCATGACGGGGAAATCAAAGACATTCTAATGAACTTAGGGCAAAACTCTCAAAACGAAATAGTAAATTTAATGAAGGACAAATAAAAATTAATTCTGGGTAAATAAATTTTAAAAATAGAAAACTAGAATAAGCCTTAATAGTAAGATGGAATAAATAAATTTTTAAAAATCATTGTATCTTCAAACAAAAGGTTCTAATATTCCCCCATCCTTGGCTAAACAATATCCTAATGTGTTGTAGAAATTCATTCTCCAACATTTCTGGGCTAATGTTGTTTCACTTTGAACAATTTTATTGCGCAACTACTCTACATTAACTAGTCTAACGTCTTCATTGCCATAAATTATTTCTTTTAAATAACCCCAGTAAAAGAAATCGAGGGGAGATAAATCTGGTGAACGTGGCGGCCATTTGATATTTTCAGAATGAGTTCCGATCCACCGAGGAAACTGTTTCGGACTGCCACTGCATTATGTGCAGGGCAACCATCTTGCTGAAAGTAGATGTTTTGCATATTTATGTCGGGAAGTTGCTGTACAGTAGGTAGAATGTAGGTGTTCAGTAATTCTAAATATGCATTTGCGTTCAAATTGCCATTGATAAAAAAAGGCCCAATAATATGGTTGTTTAACAAGCCTGCCCAAACATTTACTTTTTGCTGTTGCTGACTAGATGAACTTAAATATCTGTGCTCGTTTCGCTTGGCCCAGTATATTGTCACAGATAAATTGTGACTTCTAACCAAAGAAAAAGAAGATTCATCGATAAAGATAATATTGTTTACCAAATTAGCATCTCGGTTAATTAAATCACTTAATTTTTCACAAAATACCATACGCTTAAATGCGTCGTCGTGAAATAATTGTTGGTATTTAGAATATTTAAAATTGTGATACCCATTTGCTTTGAGTATTCGCTGAACGGAAGAACGGGAAATGTCTAATCATTGGAAATGGTGGTAGATGACATATTCGAATTTATTTCAACTGCAGCACATACTAAAACGGACGTATTATTAGAAATGTTTTCAAATTTTCGACCGAACCGGTATTGTCGGTTTTATTTTTTAATTTAAAAATTGTGGCTTTATTTGAAATAGGCCTGTTGGGGTATTTAGATGCAAACACGTCGCATACCCTTTGAAAAGAATTGCCAGCGTGATACCACCGCATCATCTCAGCTCTCTCCTCCACAATATAACGCGGCATTTTGCGCAAAAATATGTATTTAAAACTTAGACAACCAACTTACTTGAACTGACTAATAATACTGATCCCTGATCAGTCACACCTCTCTGTTAGGTAGAGTGGGAGACGGTGGGAGTATATGTACTTCCCCGCCGTTTACTTTGCAGAGATGCAGGCGGTATATCTATATCTTTATTCCTCTAAGAACTACTTTGACTGTTTTAGAATTTAAAAGTACATTTTTTAAAGTTATGTTTTTAACATGATTTCATGTGTAAATTAGACTTTAGTAGTAGACTCGTACACTGTGATTTGTGTTGTAATTCTCACAATCAGACACGGCAGACGTGCACAAAGTAATTAAAACCTACACCAAATTATACTACTAAGTTCATTTATTTGCATGAATTTTGTATTTTTTAATATCTGCATGAGGAACTAAATTTTTTTTAAATATCTGCCACATAATACCTCCATTATTTTTAAAATATTTCTGTAATCAAACTACTTATGTAAATTGCTAATTATAATTTACCGAACCCATCATCGCAGATCATTAGAAAACGAAAACGTATTTAAAGGATATCACAGATATTTTACTCTTAATTCTGTACAGAATGGCGGTTATTTCACATTGGTTTATTCTGTTAATTATGCTCATTGCGTGGGCTGAAGTCAGCAATAGCCTGGTGAGTAAATAAAATTGTAGAAAGAAATTCATAAGTACAAAATAAAATTTACATCAATAGATGAGCGAAAATCACATAAAAGCACTGCAGAAAGTAATCAGAAGATCGTGCAAGAAGCAACTGCAGATAACCAATGATGGTAATGACTTTTACATTATATTCTTTCATATAAGTATATGCTTTAATATTATAAAATGATATCTTTTAGATGAACTAGACGGTGTTTTAGATGGGAAGTGGGACAATTTGAGCCAAGAAACTAAGGTATCTTTCTTAATTAATTGTAATATATTTTATTACATATGCGCGTGTATTCAATATTTTTTCTTATTGTAGTGTTACTTGCACTGCTGTTTACGAATGGCAAAATTGGTAATGTATTACAATAATACGTTCTTCATTAAATGTGACGCTTTATATAAATATACAGATTGACACTGATGGTCATGTGGATTATGAATATGCAATGCGCATTGCTGCTAATCTCATTCCTGAAAGACGTGCTGCCACGGAGATCACAATCGAAACTTGCAAGGAAGCAGGTGAATTTTTTAATTAATAAATATCGTTCGTATTAAATTTTAAAACTTGAAAACTTTTAGGGAATAATTTAACGGATAAATGCGAAATTGGGTACGAATTGTGTAAATGTTTCTATTTCAGTAATCCTAAATACTATGTTATACCATAATATTGCGATTTTTCGATAATAATCGCATTACTGGTATTTGTCCGTTTATCTTTTGGATAAGCTCTTTATTTACAGTAATATTGTTTAATGATAATTGTAATAGTTGCACAATAAATGTTCGCACAGCGTTAATTTAGTGTTATTATTTGCTCATCTGTTTTATGTAGAATTATTTAATTACACTCTACATACACATTATCTTTTGATATATAGTACAAACAGGCTCCAGTATATAGATGAAGTACGGTCTTCGATTGCTCATTTGCTATAGTAAAACTAGACGTTAAACCGCATATTCGAAAATTATTTTGGATTATACTGCGTACTCTAGAAGCGGTTAAGTGTGCACTATTGATAACTTTGTTATCTTTGGAGGTACAGAATCAGTCAAATGGACAAAGTAGTACTATTTTTTATGGCGGTCACAATTGTGAAAACTGAAAAACAATTGAGCGTCGCGTTCTCTAGATATTCGTCCAAAATTATTGTTTTTAATGGAACGCCCTGTATATTTTTTTGCAATTTAAAAGAAAATTCCAAACTGAACAAAAAAGTCTTAGTACACTATTATAAAAGTTACTGAGAAATCTTTATCTTTGCTTTGTTGGCATGAAATTGATATACCTATGGAAAATTAAAGCGTCACATTCATTAAAGCGTTTAATTTAATAAACAAATAAAAATAAATACCAAAATAGTCAAGAAAATTACTCAAATTAAATGTTCAAAGACACCTTCCATTTCAATACATTTTATCAATCTTCTGTGAACATTACGAGTAGCTCCCAAAATTGTCCTACCGTCGATGTCGTCAATGATGTTGGAAATTCTTTCCTGAAGCTCATCCACTGTTGTATATCTATGTTTCTATACACTTGATTTTTTACTGCTCCCCACAAGAAGAAATCTAACGCGCGGGCCACTGAATAGGACCATTTGTGCCAATCCATCTATTTCCAAATAATCTTTCTAATAACTCACTTGTGTCACGGTGATTATGTGCGGGCAGTAAATAATCTGTCCGTCTACCAAATTTAATTCATCCAGAAAATTTTCTAAAATTTCTGGCAATAATGCCACATATCTTTCTCCTGTTAAAGAACCCCCATAGAAAAATGATCCAACAATTCGGGATCCGATTATACCACACCAAACATTTAAACTAAATCGGTGTTGGGGATTACAAGGATAAACAGCAAATGGGTTTTCACGACTCCAGTAATGATTATTTCTTTTATTGAACATCCCGCGATTAGAAAAGTTAGATTTATCACTCCATAAAATGTGTCTAAAGAAATTGTGATTTTCTTCAAAAGCATTGATAAACCATTGAGAGAGCAACGGATACGCCTCAACAGAGCAGAACGGTTACGCACCAAAGGACACACGACGATATATTAATCCCGGATTAGTCACTTCAATTTTGAAGAAGATCACGACAAGACGATCGAAACGTCAAGTAATTCAAACTTTCTACACGCCAGAGAACCTGAGAACCGAAGAGCAACCTAAAAATGATCCTGCCAAAAGAATAAACCGAAAAATTAACTGTTTAAAAAAAATAATCAAAGCGCAAAACAACAAAAATGAATCTTTATAATCAAAAATAATCATTAACCTTAACTCTAAACAATGCACACATTAAAGCAATATCAATTACAAAAATAAGGATTCCCTGATTGACTATATTTTACAAGATAAATGTTTAAAAGTTTACAACACACGAGATTGAAATAAACAAAATGGCCAAAATTGATTTATAAGAAAAATACGTCTACTTACAGGACAGCCGATCAGAGAACTCCTAACAAAATTCTACCAAACAGTTTTCTGGGGAAAATTCCAACTCAAATTTTCTATGCAACCGTAGAATTTATTTCCACAATAACAATCCTTAAAAAGACAACGCACTAAAAACAACCTGACGTACAAAAGACTTAATGAATAGATTGAATGTAAATCTTAACTCTATAAAACTAATATAAAAAAAATAAATTCCTATGTAAAGACTCTTAAATTAAGCAAAACAAAATTAACAAAATTTTCTCGGTACATTAAATATACGTAGTTCAGACATTCAAAACACAAATGCAACCCTGCCGACAAGTCGATTAAATGGATGCTATTGGAAGACCACAGCAGTACGTAACTAAGTTTAAGCCCTAGGGTACCCCGCATTCTCTTTCAATTAATCGATTTTCTATCTGTTACCATTTGCAAGATCCCAAAGGTATGCACGTTAATTAGTACAACCTGTACATAAGGAATTTAGCTGTGACGATGTCTGAAATGTGATTTATGGAGAAACCAAATGTCAAAGAGATGATTTACATGAGGTAGCGGTAAGTGTCATGTTGTACGTGTATCATTTATACCATTTCGATGGTAGAATTCTACTAGGTATACATAATACAGAAACGTTACGTGCTTGGCAAGTAAATTATAGGTCTTTGTAAAATGATATGTTATATTTAAACAAAAAACAGTGCGATAAGTAAATCATACACATCGATACGGAAGTAGTAATGAAATCATTAAACAACAAATTTTGCTTATTTAACCGAAACTATTTTGCAGTACGGTATGATTTATAATTTACATTTTGTGCAAGTCAAAATCATATAGGTAACTTATTTAAATATCCCATTCATTTATAGTTTCACCTTATTATTATTATTATTATGGTCTCGGCTCTCACCATTAGCTAAATTTCACGATCTTGCTCCCCTAAATTTAATCGAAGAGCGTAATTGCCTACCTATTAAAATTTTGTAAGCCACTTCCTCGTACCTCTTATTCAGCTACTATTTCGACTATCAGCAATTGGACGAGTTTACTCAAAAACGTCCGCTCTTACCCTTATATAACAGGAAGAAACCACAGGTACTAGGGTTAGATGACGCGGAAAAGTGCCATTTCTCGTGAAGCGTTAGATATGCTAGGCGATGTAGGACAGAACTTTACCGGTTTCATGTACCTATTTTACATATTTCACCGCTCGCTCTCGGTCATTTAAACTTTCGGGAGATTCAACCCGTTTCGGGCGCGTTTCCTTTTCTCTTAATGGTTTTAAATTTGCCGCTTAATTGGCGCTAAATGACGCAGATAGAAGACTCATGTATACTCATCGCCTGTTTAGCAAGGGAAAGTGAACGACGTTCCAGAGTCGATTTAAAATAACCATTCCAGAACTCGAAAGTTTTAGGATAGAAGGAAATTGCTTTGGACAACTCTACTAGATTGTTGTTAATTTCAGCTGCACAAGTAAAATAACAAGAAAAAGTAAGAAACGAAAGAAAGGAAAGCTCAACTTTTTTGCTATGCTACGCATAAACAGCTCAATTTATCCGATTTATGGTGCTCCACAACAAATGTGGGGGACTTCTTTTTCGATTTTTCCTGCGTGTAGTTGCTTTTCGTATTTTCATCTAGAATTTTGTGATATTTATCACTGTTAGTCACACAGTCCATAAGAGTTTTCAAATTTACTTACAAGAATGAAAGTATTACGTGCATAGTGCTAAGGTGATGGATATCCAGTTATTTCGAGATTTGGAATGGCCTTTCGTCTAATCCTGGGGTTTTGAAAAACAACATTCGAGGCAGTTTGCTGTGAGACCGTTGGAATACCATTTGGAAGCTGAAATGATTGTTTTGAATATGGAATTATTATTTGGATTAAACTATAGCAGTTTTCTTTGAACTTGTAACCGGCATATAATGCATAAGGGAATTTTAGGTTATATTTGTTTGAATGATAACTGTAAATCTAGTGAAATTGGTTATGTGAGGCTGCATTTGATTCTGTGGGTTAATTTCACGAGCAGTTTAAGTTGGCATTTGATTTAGTAATGCATGGTTTTATGACGGGAATTTAGCTGGAGATTTGAATTGTATTTATGATTTAAAAAACGAGAAATACGAGTTTTAAGTTTGGATTAAGATTCTAGAAATCTTATGATCGTGTATCTAAAATAGTAAAGAACTTGCCCTGAGGGAATCTTTAGAAGATTCATTTCTTTGTAATCTAATCCGAGGAGATTTGAAATAAATAAATTACGCTATATTTTTGTTTCTTTTATTCAATGTATTACAAGAACATCACTAACTAATAAACTGTAAACTGTATTTTAGTAAAATAAAAAACAGTTGTTTACTATATAAAATTTATTTGAAATTTAAAAGAATTATCTACAAGTTTCGCAGCAAACATCAATAATGCTTTAATAAGTATAGGAAAGAATTAAGAAAACAGTATTTTTAAGTGATTTAATGTATAAATAAGACAAGATTAAACAAATCTCCACTCCCATTAGATTAGGGATGCGCTGCTTGGTTTATTTGCGTGATCCAGACTGAGCGAAAATATTGAGCGAAGGGAAATAAACCCGCCCGTTCTCTAGGTCGGAAGTGCGTGCTTCATTTGCGTGTATCCCGAACTGGAAAATAGGTATAATTTCTCCATTATGCCGCCTTCATGTTGTTCCCTTTACGTTTACCATGCCTACGATCTTAGCAACCATACGTTGAAAAGAAATCGATGGTATAACATAAATAGGAAGGAATAAAAAGGATTCGATAAAATACTAAACGTTTGCACCGTTTTATGCTTACAATGATTGATACAGCTATTGTACAATTTAAAAATTAAAAGCGCCATCTTTAGGAATAACTGCAGTGCCCCCATCGTTCTTTTTCACAAGCATTCTTTGAGGTCCCCTCTTAATGTACGATGTAGCTAGAGGGAATGCCGAAGCCACCCCACAGTTGTAGCGGGACCTAAGAATAAGCTCCAATAGTGATAGATGTATTGGATTAACTCAAATGTTTTCTGTATTATTCTAACATTTTTTTCTTATTTATTAGTAATCCAATAAAGAAGACGTTAAATTAAAGTACTCGTAAATGTTTTTCGGAATAAGAAGAAGGGTGTATGTTTCATATATAAGTTTCTCTCATGGTTGAAAGTAGATATGGGCGAATTTCTGAAATAATTTTGCCATTCCAATAAATTTCTGCCTGGTGGACCTAGTGGTTCAGCAGTTTGATACTAAAATCTATCGTCTTTCCATAATGAAGATTACAGATTTTTTAGAGAATTTCATAACTTTGAGGTTAAAAAAAATCATTTTTTTTTTAACATATTGCTTATCGACCTAGAATTTTTCTTGAATTTAACGATTGACCTACGGTATTTCTTTTGGCGACAGGAACTGGCACAAATTAGTTTTTGAAAATAGCGAATCAATTACAACAAGAAAATAAAATAAGAATGAAGAATTCGAACGGAGGAGTTGCAGTTGGAACCACGTGCTTGAATTCCTGCTGACCAACGTTTTCTAGACTTTTGCTGCTGTTAACCTGAAAATGAAAACCAGGACTTCTGGACTGTTCCATACTCTAGGGCGAAAACAATGCAAATAAATTCTGGATAAATAGACATTTTATGTTGATTAATTTTAGTTTGGGATGATACAATTTAAAGCTTTTCAGCTTTACAGCTTTAAAACTGCACTATTACGCGATAAGTGAAGTCATAAATAATCAAAGACAAGCAGATGTGATCTTTACAGATTTCTCTAGTGCTTTCGACACCATAGATCATGGTGTCTGGCCTGTCTGCAGATTTCTTACAACTAATGAGCAGCTACCGACCTAGTTTTGTTTTTTATCATGGAATTTATCTCTGGTGTGTCACAAGGGTCAAACCTTTATTGTTTGTTTTATATCTGGATAACCTTTGGGATTTTAAGTATCCTACCTCAGCTTATTCTGAGAAACTGAATATGTATTCATCAATAGGTGATGAAGAAGATATACGACACTTGTAAACCTGGTGCAGAACCAATAAATTGAAGTTAAATATCGGCAAATGTTTGACACTTACGTATACTCGTAAAAGCAAAACCATTTCTTCTGCTTATGTTATTGCCGATCAAGTTTTATCCAGATTTATGGAGCAATCTTCGAGAAAATGTTTAGGATATATATTCTGGAAATCTAGAGATTCTTTTACTTGACAACAGCGAAAGGTCTTTATTTTTCCTTTGTCGTGAGTTGTTCAGAGTATTGATCTATTGTGTGGTCACTATACTATTTATTCCATTTTGGAGAGAATACAACGCCGTTTTATTTTTAATATTTGTCCTTTGAAGCTGATAACCAATACCGAACTAGAGAAATGGACTACAGTACTTTACTTAGTCGTCATACCTTTCAATTTCTTACTGAAAGGAGACAAGCACAAGCTTCAGCATTTATGTGTAAGCTTATCATGACAGCAATGATTTATTATATCAGTTGAATTTTCATGTTCCATCCAGACCATCTCTACATGTGGCAACTTTCGTTTTACCAATCCCAAGAAGCAACCTGTTTTTAAAAGCCGTAATATGTAATATGAGTAAGCTGGCTAATTTACACTATCAAGATATTTTCTGTTTTTATATAATAATATAATTTAATTAAGTTTTGAAGTTCTACACGTTATATGTTTTGTAATTTATTTAAGTAGGTACATATTCTTTTGTTGTTATTATTATGATGTTTCAAACCAATGAAGTAAGAATTTTAATCTTTTATTGAAAACACAATGACCTGGTATCGATCTTTACAAATTTCCTCTGGTTAATTTATATGATAGATTTGCACATTATTACACAAGAAGTTAAATAATCCGGTTACCCCCAGATTGATGGGTTAGCAAATCTTCTTACCGCATCTGGAAATAAAGCTTTTCGACTCTTTGCCAACCACTCAATGACAGTGACAAACGTAAGGCGATTGTTTTGATTAAAGGGTCGTTTGAGCGACGGCGAGTCATCCGTCGCAAAGGACCCGGAATGGGATTACATCAATCTCGGTTAACCTCACTGTCCAACTGCAAACAGTAGTTTACGAAAACTTCTACCTTAAAAGTTTCCACTGCTAAAGAATTCCTAATGCCGTAGGATCCGAGTGGCATTATTTCGAACTGTTTGAAACAATAAACGGTTTCCTCGGGATTATCTAATCGTGCCAGGCGTTTCTGTATAGTGATAACAAGATGCCGCGCCCCGCCGCAGTACAAAATAGCGAGCAGCTTGCGATTAAATTTCTACAACTCGGGACGTATACCCGTTATAGTGGCATTGTTCGCGAACTCCGAGCATCGATAGTAATTTAGGAAGCGATGTTTGCCCCCGAGTGTTACACGGGTCTAAATTGAATTGTAGTTATCTATACATGCAAGTAGAATACAAGAGGACCTTTTAATAGCACATCCGGTTATGTTTCCTTTACGTACAAATTACAATAAAGGCAAAAACGAATGCGTTCGTGTAAATCAGATTACTTTAAACTTAATTAATTAGATTGCAAGTGTTGTGCAAGTGTAAGTACGAGCCCGATGTGTTGCTGCACTTTATTGGGTAGGTAACTACAATCTTACTCCGGCTTTAATTAAACTTATATCATTTCGGTACTTCAACTCTAGTTTGCAGTAAACTGCTTGTAACAGGCACAATACGTGTCACAGTAAGAAAAATTGTAGTAATATTGCCGATACTTTTTTACACCGGAAATATTACTGTAACTTTATAAGTAGCTAATCAGAATTTACAATTTGTTAATTAGGTAATTAATGTGCCAGCATAATTACAATACAACTATGTGCGTACAATTTTACATGCTGCAGTCGTACCTAATAGTTCGTAAGATTCCCTTTCAGCGTTTTTTTTTAATTAATGTTTAGAAAGAGCTTAAGCATTTAGGACGAAATCTTTTTTCAACTACGACATCCAAAAGTGCAACCTTAGTACACTCTTTCGATGATGAAAAGCGCCACTTTACCGAATTGAACTATGAATTCAAGTGTCAACGCGTCAATTCCTGTACTTTACCGGACGCTTCTGTCAAGATTCTGAAGTTTGTCTGGGTTCGGTTGTTAAAATAGTTGTCAAACAATCCGTCATTCAAATACGAGTGATATGCAAGTAAATTAATTTTAGGAAGTGTTAAACATGTGGCGGTCGAAAAAATATTGTACACACCGCGGCTGGAAAGTGTCTTTGCCGAATTTGTTTGATTGCTCACCTCGGCTCGCAATTCCCAAACTCGTTCGATAAAGCATCCATATCCAGCCTTGATACGTAAATAACTATTGTTTGGAATGCAGCGATATTTTATTGTTAATAGTACAACTTGTTTCGCAGGGTTTAACATTGGCAGCAAACGTTAATATCGAATGCAATTTGCTTGTGCACAGAAAATATTCCTAAACGAGTTCGACAAACATACTTTCCAGCCGTAAGGTAAAGGTAAAGTTCTGGTCGGGGAAGGTGGTGAGAACACATGCACTTAGGCCACTCTTACCGGGCCCATTGTGCTACCTCCCCATGGTGCCGGACACACCGAGCCGCTTAGGCAGAAGTTTTTATTGAAATGGTCACCCATCCAACAACTTGTTGTGCATATTGCTGTTTGACGCACAAAACTGACAATGATGCAACGTACCATTAAGCCGTACTGTCGGCACTCTCCAGCCGTGGTGCGAACAATATTTTTCGATTACCACATAATTACCAATTATTAAAATCAATTTACTTGCATTTGTAGTGTTCAGAATACAGATAAATCATATTCGAACAGATTGTTTGGCTGCTATTTTGACAACTTAGCCCAGAAAAACTTCAGCATCTTCACGGAAGAGTACGTATTAGTCGTTCAGTTCGGTATTTACTATTAAACTTTACTGTCCCCACATCCAGGTGGGGTTGCAAAGGATCCCCAGAAAAATGATAGCGTACGAGTGATAGACAACCTGTATCTTCGTAACGAAACAAAATTGACCACTTTTGCTATTTTTAGTCATTAAATTTAGTCTACTTTACCTTCACAAAGGATACGGAACACGTTGCGTATATGCATTACGTTAAAACGATTTGGCAACTTCTTACGTGTTATCTATCCATGGGAAACCGCATGCAAAGTATTCGTAAACCAATCCTGCATGTATATAATCATCATAACATCTTAGTGAAACAAAGCCTATGGGATACCTTTTTTTCTTATCGACGCATTTATTAATATACCCCCGGGTTTTCCACTTTATCATAACTGCATATCGTTCTGGCTACGTATACATGCACGGCAATATTATTGTAAGCTAAAGGGAAAACCAACCCTACTTGACTTACTGCAAGAAGGAAACTGGATTTATACCCTTACCGTTGTAGTTGTTCCCATTTATAAATGTTCCCTGTTCATGAATATGCAAATGCCATCCCTCCAAGTCCGTCTCGTACTCGTTTTGTGTACAATATACGCGGCAAAAGAGTTGGCTGCTCACCCTTCCTGCTTCTCTTCCAACTTCTAAAAGCTGAAACCGCACGCAAAATAGGCTGTTGGAAAGCTCGCCACGTGGACGACTAAAATTTATGCGGTCATTTCCCGCTTGGATCTTTAGATTACTCGTAAGATTTTTATTTGGAAATTTCCTTCGTAATAGTGTTATGTTTAACTATATAAAAACACTTTTCGAGTGTATTTTCTGAAAATGTACCAACGCTAACGCATAAATTGATTTTAGAGTTTTTTTTTTTCTTTCGGCACGCTACATAGCCTATTGCTTATTTTCTTATGTTCTCATATAGAAATATTTCTGTAATTTCTATCTGATTACTTTCAGTGTGACTTCAATAGAAGCGACTTTACAACCATTAATTAAAATTACAAATTACTTTAATATAATTTTATAGAATTTCGATAAATAAATACTTTGTTAACAAACATTATACAGGGTTAGTTAAAAGTATAGAGACGGTGATTTATTGTCGTTAATATTCATTTTAGGAAATTATGTTCAATATAAAAATTTTAATCTACGTTTCAGGATTCTTCAATTTTTTTTTTTTTTTCTTTATAATGATAAATCCTACTACTACCTCTTGGTATCTATATCTTTCAGTTTTTTATTATTTACTGTTATTTCCAATTGCAGACTAAGCAGATTCATCAAGAGGTTGTCTTGCCTTACATATTATCCAACTCTAAATTGCCCTGAATCACTGCCGTCTTATTAATATTATGTCTTTTCTTTTAGGGTAAATCTGCTGGTAGTCGGCTACTTTTACCATGTATCAGTTTTGAAGCTAATAGAATCAATGTTGCCCCTGATAGTTTTCTTCCAGTTGGTTGTTAAGGGTTTAAAGACACTAACATCACTGGGCTGCATTACATATTTATGTGGTATTGGGTGGAAGCACATATAGAATTATCTCGTGTTCATGGCAAGATTGACTAAGCTCTATAGACCAATGAGATTTATGACCATCGATCAAAAGCAATACTGGCCTTGTTATTTTATTATCATCAACTCATTTATTTAATCCATTTGCTATGTACTCGTAGAAGGTATCACTTTTCATCAATCCACTTTCCCATATATCTAAGGACCAGCCCGATGATTCACTGTCAACTATTGCTTTATTTGGCCTAACGAATGGAAAAACAACCATTGGTGTTATAGTTTCCTGTTTATTTCCTTTCTCCTTGATAAATATTTTTGTACCCGTTAGGTGCCAACACTTACCCTGATTTAGGGAACATACTGAAACTACTTCCATCACCGTTAAATATTCTGGAAGCTTCTTCTATAATATCGACAGCGATCAGATTGTTTTAATTCGCGTAACACATTCGCGGAAACATTTCTTTATTGTTTCTTCGGTTCACTCAGCTTAACATATAGATAACTTTGGGTGTTTTCTTATGAAAGCGCGATACCATTTATGTCCAGGGCTGTTACGCTTCCTCTTCTTTTGACAACACTGGGCCAGGACCCATTTTGCGGGGAGCCTCTTTAACGCGACTATGAATATGTCCTCGTGATATCTCACATCTACGGCTTGCCTCTCTGATGCCTCGTCTTCGTGAATTGCTTGCAACGCTTTAGAAAGAGCTTCCTCAAGATGCTGATGGACTGCGCGACTTTTGTAACGACCCATTGTTACAATAACTAAAAATCTTGCATTTTAAGGTGGCTCAATATTGAATGAGCACTGTATCAACCTTTTAAGAATCCCTAAAATTTAGGATAGCTGACTGGTGGACAGATAATATCCAAAGATCAGCCATGTTAGGATGGCTTTAGTAAAAGATGGCTGACCATTGGTCTAACAACTTGTGATAATCATTTTTCAGGTGCTAAATGGGAAAGCATGGACGGCTCTATTTTCGTAGTAAATATGGTTGTAAACTGGGTCTTTACCGAAATGTCCAGTAGTCAGTCAGCTGGGTGACAAATGGTTGTCTACATGTTTGAATAACCATTTGTCAGCAATCTCTAATGCTATGGCGGAAAATGATTTTAACATCAACCGGTTTTGGTAAATACGAAATTAATGCGTATTTTATCCAGAAAAATACTCACCTTCGCCACAGCCACACAAAACAGCCAGCTTTAACACAACACACGAAACAAAATGCACCATTAGAACACTTATGTATACCTCGGTATGGCGGGAAATGTGGCTGAACAGTGGAAACGCGATTGTTAAACCAGTTACTGAAAGAATATTTCTATTCTGATGCCTTTTAATAAAAACTGGCTGCTTACTATGCCGGGTTGGAATCTAGCACATCTACCCTATGTTATTTTTTTTTTAATTTCTAATCTTACAAGGGAATATAAATAAAATTTTAATTTTTTGTCTTCCCGACGTATATGAATCTAATAAATTTAGTACATATATTTACAGGACATCCAACCGTAAATTCCAAAGTCTAATAACTTCATAAGCTTACTTCCTACTTGTTTCGAGTACAGCTGGTAAAATAATGACTTCGATCAATTTGTCTAACTTTGGAACTTGTCGACGCTCAGTAACCGTCGCGTGTCAACTGACGAGTCTAACATTCCCTTCTTTGACAGAATTATGGACAAAGTTGCCTCTATTTCCTATACGTACATAATTATCTGTCATAATTTATCGCTGTTAGTTCGCATGTTCGGTAATTCTATTTATAAACAAGGACTTAATTCGAAATCGACCCATTGCAGGAAGTTATTTCTATATAAATAAAGATGTTAGAAAGTATCTTATCGCTTGTGCATCAGAAAAATAAAAAAAAAGTCAATATGGTCTTGAGTAATTGAGTTTGAAGATTCCGTGTTGTTAGCTGTTGAAGTAAAACTAGAAACGTTAAATAAGATACCATAATGACTCACTGTAATATATGCAGAGTGCATTGTCGTTAATAAACCCTGCCACTGCCTAATTGATATCCGGCTTTGCAGTTTATGCATTCAGTTCGTTAGCTTAGCCCATGTCTGGATTATTGTTGCAGAGCGCGTCACCAGTGCACGTGTTTCGTATATCTGCGGAAATTCATGACATATTGTCGATAATTACTGAATTACTCGGGTAATGCTAATGTCGATGTCGCTGCAGTATAGGACTGCAATATTAAGTATATTTTTATTTACTAAATAATGCGTATTTAAACATATTTATTCTAAAAAGTATTTCTTGCAACACATTACAAAAGTGATATATCACAAAATTCAATATAGGTTTTTAGAAGAAGAAAACATTAAAAACGTAATTTAGCTATACTGAAAATAAGGCAATATTCAACCAACAGTGATGTAAGTATCGGCAACGACGGCAGAGTAGTAAATGTAAACAAAACAAACCACGCTCTTGATGTAAAGGCCCTAACAAAGCAAAAGAAAAAAGCATTAGTATAGAAAAAATATAAAGAATAGAACTGACGACAACCAGGAATTGGAAAAATACGTAGTGTAAACACAAGAATTTGGAAAATCAAGGAAAAATAATGCTATCACAATAGAAGAATGGAAAACATATTTTAATGTACCAAAGAACGCGATTGCAGACACTATCTGTAGACACATCCCACAGCAAATACTTTGTCCAATGTAACCATAAGCCACAGCTGTTCAATATTTGTGCTGACTCGCAATCTCTCACATGTGAAATTTTTTTTTATATAAATGGCGCATTTGAAATATTTGCTAAGTCTGTATTGAAAGATATAAGTAAGCATATTATCATCATATATTTTTTTGAAGGTATCTCGGAAGCTACGCTGCGAAAAGTACGGGTCATTATCTGTTACGCGGCATTTAGTAGTTTAGCTATTGTCAGCGATAATTGTTTGGTGGCATTTTTCGGTTGCAATTGTATTTAAGCATTTTTTTTCTTTGACGTTTATGAGTTGTCCGAGCCAGATCTGTCCCGTAGGAAGCGCGCATCTAAACTCTTGATTTCCTAACAGGAAACGCTAGATAAAGCTTGAGATGCAATAGTGATGAAAGTGAGTTTTGATGATGCTACTTTTATTGCCATCCAAATGAAGTGTTAATTGAAGTTACTTCAATTCGATCATCACCGGTGAATTAAGCGCATGAAATGCGCTTATTGCATCAATGAATTAAGGTGATTATTTTCATTACACTTTATAACAATTTCTCAAATCCGTTCGAATTATGAACAACGTTATTGTATGTGAATTATGGTTAATGAAACCCAGAGAATCCATGCCGATCAAAATTGTGTTATATAAGTGCATTTTTATCTACTTAATATGTAAATGAATGTAAAATTCCCCCTAATAACCTACTTGTTCGTATAGATTTAATTAATGCTTTGTTGCTAATGTTTTAATGGTATGTTCGTGTCTTTCAATGAATGTTCGACGTTGGGAATTTTAATTTAGTCGTATCGTAGGAAACGATATCTATTTGGGGTTGCCGGGCTAGTTTTGCCTTGGAAATATGAGTTTGTTGAAAACAAATGGGATTCGATTTGCCTGCGAGTATAGTAGCTTTTTCGAAACCTTTATCTAAAAATAGTTTTATTTATCAGTATGAAATTCTAAAAGTATACATCAATAAATAATGTTCAAAAAAATACTTTCCAAAATTTATACCGGTAATATTGTATTAGGTCATAAATCAAAGCATCTTCATACACATATCCTTTATAAACCCAACTTGAGGAATGTCTGAAGCAAAAGGAAAAAGAAAGAAGAAAAAACTTCAAATCGCCTAATTCTCTAACTTAATACTCTAAAATACATACCTTTTCTCATTAAATACATAAACAAAACTAATTGAATCCTCTCCCCTTCAGATTGAGTTTTCCAACTCCAGTATACGTTAAAACACTAGAGAAAAACAAAAGTGACTCGACCAGTCGGAAAAATACTTGCAGCCCAGGAAAAGCAAGCTAGCGCTAAAAAAAAACAAGCGAAAGTCGCCGACGTCGCGGCTAACGGCTGCGGGATGATTTGCAATTCAAATCCCGTTACCGGAATCCGGTGTATGCGGTAATGAGCTTAACTTTACGGTCGTACCGCCAGATGGCGCGAATTTCGACGATTCGGATTTTTCGAAAAAAAAAATACATTCAATACGCGGTCAGATCCCTCGACCCTTAATCCTCTTACGCTCGTATGTAAATGACGCCACCGCGGAGGGAACCGACCTGCGGGAAGCCGGTATGGAAAATTTTCCGATATTATGCAACGACAAATGGATTGTGGTCAGCGCGTTTAAACCCTTTGAACTAGAGGCGTAGGGATGTCGGCGTCGTATCCATAACAAAAAACTTTTTTAAATAATTGACGAAGCATGTTAATGCAATAAAAGGCCGGGTACGATCAGTACAAGCCATATAATACAGAATCAACATCTTCTTCAGTGTTCTCTTCAATATTAGGAATACTCACATTTACCTATTCTTTCGCTGATATTGTAGCTTACACTAGATAGTTTTCCAGGCAGAAATGGAATATAAGTTGTAGTTTCGCTCTTATATATGAGAGCTTTCTGTGTGTATGTGCTGTGGCAAACTGATTAACGAAGAGGTCGGTCTACTTAGCATTGTATTCCCCTAACACTTTACCGAAACTACACCAATTACTTTCTGGAATAAATGCTTCATATTCCTCGTATTATTTCGGATTACACGAGAGCAAGGACTAGTGTATCTAAAATTCCGGGTATCCTTCATGATAATGGGCAAAAATACTCTAATTCACATAACATTATGGATGCTTTTGCTTTTACCTTTGCTGTTATCTTCACGCCAAGAACAACTGTTAATTCATACTTGCCTCTGCGTTCCGCTAATATCCTAGTAATTAGGATTGGTATTATAAAGGCTGAATAAGTTTCTCGTTGTACGAAGGAGGTGACGAATAAAACCATTGTTGGATATGATGCTGCGCCATCCTATCTCCACAAGATTTGCGCCTCCTTTTGTCGCGAGATCTTTAACATAATTTCTAATATATCATTATACACCTTCACATTCTGCGGGCGCTGGAATATGTCCAGTTTTACAAATACAACGTTAATAATTAATACATGAAAATACAATTGAAATCACATGATTGCACCAAAAATAATCTATCGTTACAAATCTCCGCAGCATAACGCAACTACAGCTGAAAGATTAGATAAAGGCAGAAAGATTTGATGACATTTGTACGGGTTTCAGCTGTGAGCGGGTTCGATACCTTCGATGATACGTTATTACTTGTCCTTATTTAATTTGAAAATCCTCTTCTACTATTTATAGACGCGTATCTAACTAACAGAACAAACTGCATATACTAATTCAATCAATGAGTTTGAAGTCCAGAAATTGCCATTTTGAATTTTGGCCAAAATGAGAACATCAGCTCTAGGAACAGTGATATTAGTATGTGTTCTAGAAATAAGTATAATAACTGTATTAGATCTGGATTGATTTCTTTCTTTCATTCATTCTTGTCAGTGAAGTGAGGATGGCTGAAATTAGTATTTTTTGTTTTAAACTTTCTTTATCGTTTATTTAGTAGGTATAGCGTATTTAGACAGAAGAAAGGGTATCAGTTTATTTAACTAAATAGTATATCTATGTGTTTATAACGTTCCAGTACAGTGTATAAACATTTGCCATCTATTGATCGACTTAACATGTGTCAAACTTAGACTATATTCCACTGAAAGAGGATATAAATCCAACATGACTTTTTTAATACCGTTTCTGTCAAAATGTTGTTTTTGTATGTTTACCTAGCTATTTGTAACCTTACATGTGTGGACTAGAAGTTTACTCTGATCCACAGTATTATTCAAAAGTTAAAAACAAAAACAAAAAATGATTAAACGACCTAAAAACCAAGAGAAAAGACCAAAATTACTGTAATGTGGCAACTTCAAAATATATCAAAATAGGCCTTATGATGGACAGGTGACGGGTCCTACACAAATGGCATTAAAGTATAAACGTTTACCTACAAAACAAGAAACTAATTGGGAAACAATTGCAATTAATGGTTAAATTACCGTGAGAACACGTAAATAAATTAATGTCCCTGGAATTCGACTTTTAGAAAACCGATTGTTTAAAAAAATTGTTTTTTACAAATATTGTGTACCGTTTCTCGGAAACTACTAAAGGCATTACTCTGACTTTTTTTATGTGCATCAGCTGCATAGATAGATGAGGACTTTTTTTGGATATACTTCCTATGAACCGAGAAAAAACATCTCAAATATGTCATATATGGCATTTCTTTTTGCCTTTTGTTTAAAACATTTCTATATGTTGTTCTTTCGATTGGATTTAAAAATACCTCCGCCTATCGATGTAAAAACCTATCAAGAGCATTCGTGCAATAATTGATCAGTTTCGGTCTTATAGTTTCTGAGAAAAGTTACATCAAAGAAGAAAACAGCTAACTTTTACGAGAAAAAATTTCAAAATTTCATAAACAATTTTTTTCTAAATATAATTCGATTTAAAGTATACAAGGCATAAAACTTGTTTAGAAAATCATAAAGAACGAGAATATAAGGTGCCAGAACGATTCGATAAGCGCTATAGGAGAAAATTAAAATTAAAGTGGTGGATCGCCTTTTGCCGAAAGTTACCATTTAAAGTGGGATTCTCCTCTTAAACAGAAAAGCATTAACTTTCATATATAGCCATGGAGTCTATCCTAGGAATGCAACACGAAGGCAGGTAGCGAGTTGGGCGCCAACAAAATATAAAATATACTGGAACAATACTACCTGTCAGATTTGCAAAAGAGCCTTGGTTAATAAACTTTCAAAGGCTGAGAAACTATCTACTTTGAATTTAGGGATCATCTTCATATGGACACTAACAGGACACTATGACTGAAGGAACACTTACAGGAAGTTAGGAGCACCACTGAAACCACATACCCAATCATGTGTGAATGCGAGGCTTGAGATGCAAAAATTGGAATGACTACTTTGATTACTCGCCCGGAGATTTATACAGATTAGTATGTACTGAAGAAAGCAAGCCTGTGCGAGCAAGAGAGAAGATTAGTTCCTGGTAAGTGGAGAAAATCCATAACTTATCTCTTGCTCGCTCAGTCTGCGCGAGATTTAAAAGAGTGAAGGTAAGGTGGAATTAAACACAGACTTGCTTATCCTTACATCGTACACAATTTGGCAACCATGATCTAATCTCTAAAAATTGGGATTTACTTCACTGTAATTTCTTTAAGAAACTACTGAATACTGTATAACCTCGTATACTAGGAACTATAATAATTTAATTAAGTGATTTCGAAGTTTGTATTTGAGTTACATCTTAGCAAAAGTTTGTAAATTACGAACATTGAAATTAGTCTCAGTTTATTTTCCCCGGTAATAAGATATATATATTTTTAAAGCTTACTTTTATATTTCCTACCTTAGTATGTAGACATACTCTTAATTATTTTCCATATTTTTACTATTTTGATTTAACACTCTCATTTATGTATTAAAATTTAGATCTAGTCCGCAATTACACTAGGCCTCTTTTGCACTTTTATATGCTCTAGTTTTCTTTTTTTTTCAGAGGGTTAATTCGTTAAAAGCCACGACAGAAATAGAAATTTTATGCCGACGGCGTGCGAAAACTTATTAAAAATTATTTCACGCTCGCTTTTAATCGTAAACAAAGAGTTCGTTCTCTTTGTTTACTGCTGAACTGGTTGAATTATGAAAATCGCGGCCGCTGTAAATGACACGTGAGAATTAAAAAAAAAACTGGAATATTGCAGGCACGCATAAGCCATTTTTAATTAAGTTTTTTTTTTTTCGTGATTTACGTGCAATAATTATTTGCTTTGCGAAATCGCCGAAGGTAATCAACTGCAATTGAAAAACAAGTAAACAGAAAAAGAGAACATTTTTAGAAACATATAATGATTAGCGGTTATGGCACGATATCTCCTAATATTCTAAAAACTACCTAATTAAGAATTATATTATTGCTTCTTCTGGCTCCAGATTTAGCTGCAATTTTCACACTATTTGTAATTAATGCAGTTGTACGATGTTGGTGTCTATAATTAGTACTTTAAAAAAATGTGAACTCAATTTTTGTTTTTGAGCAAAATGTTAACAATCGTTTTGCAAATTTGACAAATTTACTAAAAAAAAATAAATTAATAACTTTAGTGAATGCCAATCTGCCAAAAGAGTAGAGTTATTGTTTTTGATCAGGGTTGGGTGAATGCCAAACCATTCAATCCAGTCTACTGAACAACGTACGCCCCATCCAAAAAATACAATTAGCTTTCAAACGGTTTTTAGAATTTTAACGCAGTTTAAATCTTTTGGTAACTGAGAATTGCTTTATAAAAAACGACTGAGGAATTTAATATATTATAACATTGGTATGTTATAGTCGCATCGGAAAACCGTCATGCTCTTTGTCTCGTTCTAAAATGATCTTTGTTGAATTTTGATTATGGAAACATCGAAAATTACACAAAGTATATAGAAGTTAATTATAGAGAAAAATGTTTATTTTTTAAACCGATACTATCAAATATACATTTATGCTCCATGCTAAAAAGTCGCAAGAGCTATAAGTAAACACTAATGAAACTACTGTTGTACCATTTAAAACAGGAAGAAGTTATATTTAGATAAAGTATTCCTGAAAGGTGACTAACTAGAATACTGCAACAAAGTCAAATATCTGGGTGTTCTACTCGAAGAGAAAGTGGAACAAACAATTAGACAGAATCACCTATAGAGCAACAATGGTATATTGGTCATGTCAAAGGCTCTTTTCGAAAACCTGGAATTTACAGCCAAAAATGATATATTATTAGTGACTATATAATACTTATGGTCATCTACGCTTCTATTGTATGGTGACCAAAACTAAAAGGAAAAGGCTAAACTGCAGAAACTACAGAGAATGGTCTGCTTATAGGCTAAAACGCAACTGTAAAGACAGTCATCTTATAGGACATCTCGCAGTCCTGCACGACCTGAAATTGGAGGTCTAGGGTCACTAGAAACCATGCCCGCTAAATTAAACTTCAGGCGCCCATTCAGAGTACTGATTCAAAGTGGAAGAGATTGCGGGGTCCAAACTTTGAAAGGGGATCCTTGGTTTAGTACACAGACGGCTCCAACATGGAACAAGCCCCAACCATCTTTCAGGCAGAAATATTCTCCATAAATGTTTGTGCCCAAGAAAACCTAAAGAAAGGGATAAAAGGAGCTAAGATATATGCACTAATAACCAGGCCATGCTGAGTGCTCTAAAAGCAAATAGCTTTGAGTCTATGCTAATATGAGACTGCTTAAAAAATTTAGTGCGGCTGGCTATGACAAAGTCACACTAGTACAGGTGCCAGAGCATTCTCATATTAAATGCAACCAGAAGACTGGATGGTGCCAGCAGTCATCTCTATCGACCAGAATCCGCTTTGGGTGTTTCCAAAACCCAGATTTCAGGTGAACTCCAACAATAGGAGAATAAGAAAGCGATATCACTTTGGAGACAAGCCTCTGGGCAACTCGTAGCTAAAAGGTTAGTCAACCCTTGACTAAATACTAACAAACAATGTAAGGCTGCTTACTGGCCTGCTTACCGGACATTTTCCTCTGGATTACCATCTCAAAAAAAATGAATCGAGACTCGGGAACACATACTCTGCTACTGCAAAAGTCTTGGCACCGCAAAAGCTGTCACATTATGAACAGGACCATCTCCCGATGTGATCAAAATGGCAGCATTAAAGGAAACCCTCGAATTTGCGTTAAGCAAGAGGTTTGATTGGTAAATCTAGATCAGGATCCTTCATTATAGAATTCTCTTTACTAACCACCTCTTGTCTAACTACACTCTGTAATGGAGTTGACATTGAATTAATTAAGCGAAATACTGTGTTCTGGAGTATTTCCTACCGCCCTGCGTTAACTTGATAGTACATCCCGCGGCATATACCGTTTTCGATAATTTGCAAAATTTCCATAAAGGATAACACTATGGGTTTTAGAACTTACTGTCGCATACGGTAGCAGCTGTTTCCGTCCCATGTATTTGTAGCATCAGTAATCTGGAAGCAAAATTGCTTGTTTACGCTTAATTTAATTACCTTTGATGTTCAACGGAAGACGTCTGGTACTAACTCTATTAAAATTATTCTTGCTCAAAGCACTTTCTTATAAAAGTAAACTGTAAAAAAAATAACCCATATCGTGGAATATTATAATACCTACTCGGAAAATGAGAGAGAATTCATTTTTGTTGGAAAAGTGGGATCAGAACTGAATTCTATAAAACTTCCATGCTAGTGATGTAACCTATATCAAAACAAATTTTTGGGGTTCTTACGCATGCTGAACTTATCTCCCAAACAAAACTTTGCCGTATTTTTATTATAAAAAATATCCCATATGTTGCAACATTTATGACGCCACGTCATCTATTAGGCTATGAAATTTTTAAAATAATTTGAGGTATATCTTAAACCTTTCATCAGTCAAAATGAGAAACAAGACTTAATGTAAATGTTAATGTAGATTATTCAGTTCACATAATTAGAAACTACGTGAATTGCTAAAAATGTTGACCACCGGCTTCCATGCATTCCAACACTTTGCGATGGAAATTTCTGACATCATCGTCCAACAGCGCATTAATTAATTAAACGCAGGATTAGCATTAATTTCAATAATTTGTTGATCGATTCTTTGCTGCAAGTCCGGTAAATTATCTACATTTGTTTCAGAAATGCTGTTTTTATTTAACGCTGTAAAAAGAAGTCACATCTTCTCAAATAACATTAACGTGTAGGCCACTGAATTTCTGTCCGATCGCCAAAAAATTGTCGCAGCAAGTCCAATGCCTCACCTATATGAGGAGTAGCTCCGTCTTATTGAAAGCAACCATTCTGGCTTTGAATATCATCTAGTTGCCCAATAAATGGTTCTAGAATTTCTTTGGTATCGATCAGCATTTAGTCCACCTAAAATCAATGAAAATTGCAGAAAAGCATTAGGAGCTTAATTTTTTCAAAATAACAAAAAAAAAAACGGTTTTTTTTCAGTATGTAGCGGTTGTTGAATTATTTAGTGTGGATTTACATGTCTTCAATTTCTGATTTTTTGGGAATTCACAAATCATTCTTTGTCTTAATTTCACATTTCCACAATGTTATTAACTACCCAGTCAGAAAACTCGAGACGTCGTGCATTGTTTGCTGCTTTCAATTTTTGTACCGTAGTGACACAGCAAGGATAGAGTTCCGAATCTTTGTAAAAGTTTATAAGTGGTTCCGATGGAAAAACCTGTTGACTCAATTGCCCAATAGATATTTTCAGTACATCATCGATTATTTGTTGAGCATTGGCAACAATTTCTTCAGTACGTTTTTTCGATGCGCCATTTCCAGGTTCTCGTATAAAACTAACAATTTCAAGAAGCAGCTCTATCTAAAGTTACTTTAAGCTTGAAATCTTCTAAGCAATTTTGGACAGAATAAACCCATTCTCCGTCAACACGGGGGCCATAACGGAAGTCACTTTCAACTAAGATTGTTCTTTGTTCGAAAGAAAACACCAGTAGTTGCAAGTAGTATTTATAACAATATTAGTATAAGTCAGATTAAACCAACAGCAATCAGCTGATTTATACAAAATCGGTTAAAAAAGCGATAAAATGAAAGAATTTAGGAAATAAACACACTTGAAACGCTAAAGCAATTTACTTTGCTTGTCAAAATGGAATTATTCTGACAATAGTCAAATGTACAGTTACAAAACCAAGTTACGACTTTTTTGCCCTATGTAATTCTGTCAAAAAATCACAGGTAACTTGATGACGTTTTTAAATGAACTGATGTGGAGGTTATTTCTGTACTAAAGGAATTGAAAATATTGTTTACTATAATTTTTGTAGTTTTATACCAACTAGTGATCCAAGCACTCGGCGATACAATTCATACAAATATATGCTAAATGTAAAATATATTACTTTCTGTCACATTGACTACTGTAGGCCAGTATAGGCTCCTGACTAGTTTGTATTGGCGTGTTTATAGTGTATTGAGCACTTTCTCATACTATATTCGTATGTCTGGCAGCAACAAAACAGCTAGACGCAAGACAAGCATATAAAGGTGTGGTGTCGTGTGACAAAGTGCTCATTACATCGCGACCACAATTCCGTACCTTGATACAGTGTGTTCCTGTTTTACCTCCAACTGTTCATGAATGTAAACTTGCCATAGCAAATAAAAGTCATTTATTTAATTATTTCTGTGTGACTATCGTTAAATAGAACGACCCATTTTTATTGCCTTATATCAATTTACAAAGCACTCAAGTAAAGCACTAATGATTTATTATGAATTCCCCACGTAATGCTGTTGGGCATAAATAGATTCGTTTTTGAATCTAATCGAGTCTTCCTCTCTTACACTTCATAGATCCACAACTTCCTAAATGAACACACATTTACTTATTTATCTTCGAAACCGCAACTTCCAAACAAGTACTTAATACAGACTACGATCGACAACAGAACAACATCGACCAAGGCGGCGGCAGTCCTTTGTGTGAAAACGAGGAAACCTCAAAATTCGTCCCGACAGCCGCTTCCCACCACACCACGCCAATTAACATCAAACGCGCTACGCGACGAAGAAGACAAAGCAAACTTAATTTGAGGCGCGCGGGGGAAACTAAACGAGCGTCGAAAGAAAAGTTTTGCCAGAAGACGGCACCGCCACACTCAGCCAACGCCGGCGAACGAGGATCATCTGGAATCTTAATCGGGGTCAAATTGACTCTAGTAGGGAGTCCGTTAATTTGGAGCGACTCCCTAACGGAGTCAGGTTGACTCCCTTTGAGGGTTATCTCCGGTGGAACGAATACCCGCGACGCGTTATTAGGATATCGGTCGGCTTTAGACGTAAACTAAGATGGTACGCCTCCAAATAAGTGCTTATTTCAGTAGAACGCTTAAATTTCAGATGATACCTCAAATACCAGAGAGTAACAACTTTCTATGGGAATATACGTTAAGGCGACTTATATTTCGATAAGAGAGTAAGGGACCATGACCTGATGAAAATCAATCGAATTACAGTAGAGTGAGGGAGCTTTACTTGAAATTGTTACATTGTTTTTTTATTCTTTATTTGCCATTTGATCATAAGATATCAGCTTCGTCAATTATACAGTAGATATATCTATACAAATGTAAATAAAATAAGAATAAATATAACAACAACACATAGATAAATATAAAATAAAATAATAGCGGACTTCCGGTTATACCGGAAGTAGATACTAACTTTTTTTTATTTAAATAAAACAGCCTCTATACTATTGCACTTTTGGATTCCTTGTTAAATTTAAATAACAATACGTTAGGGATACATTGGGGCTAAGTTGTACCGTTTTCGAATTGCATGACGTTTTTCGAAAAAAAAATGATATTTGCGTCGGTGGTTGGAAATATCTCAGGAAATACGAAAGTTAGAAAGATGCGGTTTTCAATTTTCGCTTAACCATGAAACCGCACACGTCTTTTATTTTAAAATTGTTGCGTTTAAATTACAGCGTTATTAAATAGGGATCTGTAATTTTCGAACTCTAAAATTATGGATAACTTGATTTTTTTAAATTCAACGGTATAGCAATTTTTACATAAATGGATGTAAAATTGAATTTTCTTTCGATTTAATATCATTGTGTCTATCTCCAACGGTTTTGGAGATATTCGCGATTTTTCAGTTGCACACAGATACGTATTGCGAAGCGCCGCCGCCGGTCACCTTCCTCTCGCATTTCACCAGGCTTGGGACTGGCAGCAATAATACTGGCATGTTTACTATGAAACGAATTTTAACATGTGTAGAATATAATTCGAGGCAACATTTATTTGAAACATTTTTTTCAAAAAGACAATAATAAATTGGCTAGGAACCGTTACATCTTAGGTTGGACACCCGGTATAAGAGAAACCACACCGCTGAAACGCGGGTAGAGGACCGACAAAGTCAGATCTCATGTAATAGTAAAGGCGTTTTAATATAATATACTTTTCCAAATATGCAAAAAATAACTGATGTAACAATAATAAGGGAGTTTATATACTGCCCTCCAAAGTAAATATTTTCACATTAATAAAATTGATTAAGTCGAGTAAATAAACAACAAATACATTTGAGGAAACAAAAACAAGGATTTCGTATCAGATTTTGTTTTTATTTGTTATTTCTTATAGGTATGCATTAAAACAAAGTATTAGGACAAATACACATTATTTAAATTGATAAAGGCCGGGAAGCAAAAATACAAACAAAATTTCTATTTCTAACAAGCTATGCGGCTGTTATCTCATATACATACTTACTATAATATACTATTCCATACTTATTATTATTTATAAAAAAAAAATCTTAGTTACATTAATCACAACTAACATTAATCTTATATCTATGTTCTACAAGCACGCATTTAATGCTATAGTAATGTTGGGTTGCATCAACTTTTTAAATTTAGTGGCAAAAAAGCAAAAGTTTTGATTTCATTACATCGTACAGCATATCATCATTTACTGTTTACACAAAAAATCCCTGGAGACGATCCTGATATTAATTAAAATCTTAGCTAAACCCTGGATGTTATTAAATTGAATATACCTTCATTAATTTTAATTTGCAAATTAATGAAGTGCTGCAGTGACTCAAATAAGTAACCAGACACCGATATAAAATAGGAAACCTGCAAATGTATGATAAAAAAATTTGTTTTAAATTCAATATATTTTTATAAGTAAAAATTTGTTGTAGTTTTTATTAACGGTAGGCAATTTTGTTCATATGAACTCTTAACATAGGCGTACCTACATATATCGAATTTAAAATTATATTTTTTTCATACATTTGCATCTTCTGTTTTATATCAATATTCGATCACTTATTTGAAAACTGTATTTGTAATTATATTACATAGCCTTTTTAAGTACGAATAATTTTCAATATGTTTAGAACTTACTAACTAATTTTTTTGGCAGGCCTTTTAGGCCCAGAGCTTTGTGATTTTCTTCCATATCTTCCTATCCCTAGCTTTTTCTTGCCATCTATTCACTTTCCATTCTTTTAGATCTGCTAGAACCGCTTCACTCCATCGTAAAAGTTTATTTATTGGTATTGCTTTACGTACTCCAAATCCAAAATGTGCTGTTATCAGAACACTTATATACAACACTGACAAAAGAGGTTCACAAATGAACGGCTAAGTAATATGTAATTAATATCACCTATTACCTCTAACCCCAAAATCACAAACCAAACTAGTACATAACGCCATCTAGTTTCGATTTAAAGTAAGCAATCTTATTTACGCTCTTCATCTACTTGATGTTCTCTTCACAATGAGTTCAAGTTTTTGAAAAATCGCTCGACGTTTACTATAGTTACAGGGAATTATGTGACAAAAAATACGATTCCCCCACCATTGAGACATAATACATGATTAATGATGATTATGTCGAAATAATAGCAACTGGGCGTAGTAACACCGATACCAAAAAATAAAGTTAAAAAACAAGTGAAAATTATAAGCAAATTATGTTACTGAATAGAGCTTAAAACGTATGTGCCTGCATACTGAAGCAATTTTAGGCGAGTACCGAAACGGCTCTAGATGGGAAAGTCAACAGTTAACGTAATGCACGCCATTATCTCAACAATTGAGAAACGCCATGATTAACGCATCGAATTTCCATACATTATGTTCCTATTGATTTCAAGCAGGCATTTAACATTTTGAACAGAACTGTAACCTTAGACAGCACGAGAAGCCTATCAACGCTTGAAATATTAAGGAAGCTGATTAAACTGATAATGGAGGGCGCAAGAACATTTTGAAGAGATATACCTATAACTTCACATTTATAATTTATAATTTCGGTTTATGATCTTATTGAATCCACAACAAACAAAAAATTATCGGTTTTGGAATGGGTTTTAATTGAAATTCAATTGAAACTCGCAAAAAGTTTATTAAACTATCTCTCGAAACACATTAAGAAACCTTTTAGATCATCCAGCATTGAACGACATATAAATGACACAAGCCATGAAGTTAACATTGACCACTTACTGAAAAATGTAGCATCTTCTAGCAAACTAGTCGCTTACGAAACCATGTTATGAGGAAAGCTTCTAACAGTTAATTGCATTGGAAACATGGCTCTCTGCACCATTCGGTGTTTATTGATTTATTGGCGTAAACATATTTCCTTCCTACTTACATACTTCTTTGAGTTCTTGGTATTTAGCAGATCAAAGTAGACGTTGAAAGAGTAGATGTAGATTAATAAATAACAAAGTAGGTATAGTTAAGTATTATATCTATTTCTTCATTTTCCTCCCATACACTGGAACCGCCATGCATAAAGGTTTTCCTTATTATTTATCCAAAGGGTCTTCTTCTTCAGTTTGCTCAAACTGGATAAAAATATAAAATGAATGTCTACTTACCAGCTTCAAGAAAATGCATAACTAGACACTATAGAACTTTTCACAACAATCACTGTTCACTTCCAAACAAGCGCTTTTATGTTAAGTGACCAAGTAGCGTATTAATAAACAGACAATTGAAATGTGGCGAGAGGCATTTTTATTGAAATGGGTCCTAAGACGGTTGGAGGAGGGGGGTTTATTAGGTGCAATAGATCACGTACATTTTCTATATTGTAAAATTTTATATATCGACTTTTGGCCGGCTATATCGGCGACATACCCCACTGTGCTAACAACCAAACCAGTTAAGTTGTTCCTAAAGAATTATGTTATACACAGAAAAACTCTTAGCAATTTTACCCACAAAGTTCTACCTAAAATACATATCAGGAGGTAAAAGAGATCCGAAGTTAATCCGTAAAGTTGCAAAGTTTTTGTTTAAGTGGCATCTCTGATGATGTTTACGCCGGTCGAATTTATCTCCGCGAGCACATTAATACGGGATCCCCCGCCTACTACGGTGTTTACGCGTGGTATATTAATTTCCCCAGCTGCATGGGTAACAGCGGGGCTTACATGCGTAACAGAACGACGCACTTATTTTAATTGAGAGAAATATTTCACGTGTTTGCGCGGAGCTACAGAAACGTTATTTCGCAAGTGACAACGGCGGTTGGTAACAGTGACACCCGATTGCGAAAAAAGCTTTTCGTTATCGTACTCGTGTGCGATACGGCAATTCCCATTTGACATTATTACTATGGAGGGATATCGTAGCACCGGTGTTAATGTTATAGGCACAGTTTCCCATCAAAAACGTATACAGTAATGACACATACAATACACTAGCGGTCACGTCTTTACGTAAACATACCATTCATGTCACGCGCCCGTTTGGGTTCACCGATTTATACAGGTTGTTCCACAGATCTGGCTCGTTAGAAATTTTCGAACATGTAATAGTTATTTGCTTTTGTAACTTACAGACTAAACATAAGCGCGCGTTTGACGATAAAAGAGACATTCTAAGCATTCTCTGCCGGCTCGATCTGGCAGTTGGCGTCGGCACAGCATTCTGGCACAACGCAGGCATTCTACCAGCCTTCCTCGCTCTGGCAGTTGTGTCGGCACAGCTTTCTGATACACGCAGAGATTTATTCCGAGACATTCTCGTTTCGTAGAGTCGGTGCCCGACTTTCAGTGCTTTCTAGCCTGACATAGCACCAAACTTGTGTTAAAGGTATATTTTCCCAATAAAATATTGGCATATACAATCTACTTTTTTTTTTCAATTTATGAACCTCCATTGCTTGTATTGCCTGAAAAGGCTAAAGTGGATTACAATGTTATAGTGTCTTTTAGTCGAGACTTTTATAATATCGATGCCACTCTGTTCGACTTTGCTCTGTTTGAATTTTTAGGGGTACCTACAAAAATGAATGTGAAATGTGGGAAAGCAGTCCTTTAATAAAACATAAATTGAAAATGATAATATTATATTTAGTGTACACCTTTAGTTGCATTAAAAAAAAAACCTTCTGCTTTTATTTTTCAGTACAATATCAAGAAAAAAGAAGAAGTAGTAGATGCCTTCCAAGAAGAACCGAACCCTCTGATGCGCAAAAAGAAAACGCCCGAAGAATTGGCAAGGGAAGCTGAAGCGGAGGACGAAGACGAATTTACAAGTGAGTGCATGGCTAGATTTACAAAGATGAAAAAGCAGTGCTGCATAATGTAGTCGCCGTTTCACATAATGATAATAATATGCCAAAAGAATCTTTTAACGAAAGCCTGACAAAATAATAATTAAATGGATAGATCCCTTCAGCACCTCAAAGTAGATGGATTAGAAATGTAGAATCACCTGATCACTTATTATCAACTAGTTAAATCATACGGTAGTTTAAATTGAAGATTCAGTTAGGTACATGCAGGTGTTGCAAATGCTTTTTTACATGTATAGTTAGGTTCACTTCTTGAAATCTGAAGGAATAAAACGCTAACAACGAATATAGAGGTTAGAAACAACAAGGGACCAAGCTTGGTTAAAATAGACATTTTACTTAAATTCATCTTGCAAAGACAACAAAAAAAAAATAACGCCTGCATGGACATAACAAATATGCACATTTTTATATACTTAAGCGTTGTTAATAATACTTAATTCAGCATACCTAGTAAGTTTAAGATAATGGAAGGTAGTCAATAAGTATACCAATCAAAAAATCTCAAAGTCAATATTTCACGTTTTTTCTATGTACCTTTACAATATTCATATATATTAATAACATGTGTGGTTAGTGATCACGTCTATTGCGCTTAAAACTGGTTTGACCAATACAAATAATAATAAAATAATAACCTTCTAACTATTTAATCAAAAGCGGATAAATAAATAAAGATATATTTATTTTTAAATATTTACAGCTTGAAAAAGATTTCATTATGATACGATTCCTCAAACTAGTTTTAAGTCAATCAGACTTGTATTCATAGGTATACAATTTTAAAATTTACCCCGTTTATACAATGCAATCTATTTGTGATGTTTAATGTCAATCTACCTATATTTTATTATAAAACCTTTTTAATTGTTGCCTAAAATATTAAAATACGAATAATATTGTAATGATAAAATTAAGATGGATCATAAATATATCACTTCACTCGTTTATAAAAAAAATCAAGGCTTTCAACATAAACAATGTGATAGGATTGCATTAGTATAATTGTTAACCATTTGGATAGCATTTATTTTTATTTTAAGTTAACATATCTTTATTTTTATGTACTTTTATGTTTTGATTGAGTTTTTGGCACAATTACAATATACCAAACACTAGTATACACTGGCCTAACATTATGGAGTACAAAGCAAACGAGAAAACATTTTGACTTTATACCTAAATAACAAGACGTAACTATCAAACATCACGAATTAAACGATATAAGACGTATATACTAGAACTGTACTTTAATAATCACGTGCCTTCGTCTCGACATCTAAAATGCAAAGTGTTATAAGAAATAATGTGTAGAAACTCATCGAATTCATTAAAAAGCATAACAGCGTCAGTCGTATTGCCAAAAATTAATCCGCATGCTTTTTGCTCTAAAATTTATAAATATTTTTTTAGTTTTATGCATTTCCATCCCTTTTAATCTAATTGTTAGGTGTTTCGTTAGACACTTTTATGACACTTATGTATATATGTATTTTGCATTTTCCCTTGATTACATGTCATGCTACTCTGTTTTTTTTTTTTAGTTTTGTTTTTCAATTTTACCTGCAGGAGGATGTATGGTTTATATGTGTTGTGTATTTTGTAAATTGTGTCAAAGGATTCTCCTTTTTGAAACTAATTAAGTAAATAAATAGATTTTTTTAAATCCAATTTCAACACAAACGAATTTATCAAACGGTAATCAGTGAATGAATGATTTAGTTTGTTTCAATTTATTAATATTACTTTCTGACGCACATAGGTGCATATATTTCTGAATACTATTTCTTAACAAACTATATCAATACAGGCATATTTTGCCTAACATGAGCATAATATCAATTACGTAATATCGTTCAAATCCAGTTGACAGTGGCTTATACGATACACATATACATAGGTGTACATTACTCACACTATCAACTTGAAATTGAACGATCAATGCCACAGAAAATTGTGACAGGCTATTCCTATGCAGTCAACTTAAATAAAATTCAAAAAAATTCACCTAAAATTGAAAATGATTTCATTAGTACGTACCTTAAATATTTTATCCTCATAACCCATTTTCACCTTTATATTAATTTACGTATTACCATTTTTATAGCGCTTCTCTTTTAATTTAAAGTTGTAGTAGACGAAATTAGGATAAATCACTAAGGTTTAGAGTGCAATTCGTAAATTTTTGAATCTATACCTTTTTCTAGTTTAAATCTTACTTGCTATTACAATCCCGAACTTGTACTTACTCTGAACAGCTTAAATTTACATTAAAGTTAACTACAAAATATTAACAGTAATATTAACAATTATATACTATTCATATACATCTATATTAAATTAAATATATTTTAACGGATAAACAGGACAATGGCATTTAACTTTAAGAGCGATTTTGTTTGGTTATTTCTTTTTTTATATTTTTTTTGTATTATAATTAGTAACAATGTTGAATCTTGAAACATGAATAAAAAAATACATGAATTTTGTTATTTTTTTTTTTATTTCTTGTAATAATTTATTTTTCCTTTTTGTTCCGCAGTATTTCTTTGTGTTTCTTTTTCCTTACGTTTATCTTCAACATTCTTAACAACCTGTGCCTTGTTACTAAAATACGGCAAATAATGTACTTTAAGCGACCCAATTACCCTCCTGCAAATCCTCCTTTGAAAATTATAAATTGAAATGATTTCGTAATGTGTCTTTGTAAATGTTCAGTTCATAAAAGTATAAGCAGTGTATAAATAAACGTGTTCGAGTTTCATAATTTTTGGTTTACGGCGTAACCAGTTAGGATTATAGTTAAAGCTGTAAGTTGGAAAAAAACTAAAAATAAAGAGCACTACGCCAGACTGTTCAAAGATTTCAAGACACCATAGAACTACAAATTTGGTTAAACTGGTCAGTGTTTTTAATGGTGAGTATCATACTATTAAAAAAAAACAACCATTGAATAAAGCATTTTTGAAATTTTTAAATTTAGTGATCTTTTTAAATCGAACACTTTGTGATATAAAAGTCTTAATATACGCCCTTTTTTCCTATTCACAGGCACATCTTAACCATGGTCTCTTTATAATACCGCAGCCTAAAGGCTTATTGTTCTCTACCTATTTTTGTTACAGAAACCACTCCAGTATACTAGTGCCCTGTAACAGACTGTACACGTCCCTAGCATGGAGTAATCTGTTTCTCTTTGGTTCAACTTTGTCTTGCCCAAACACTTGATGCATAGTATGTGTTGGGTTGTCTCTGGTTCCTTGCATGTGGCCTGACCTATAGGTAGTGCTAGCCAGTAAACATTTTAACCTGTATACACTCACTCTGGCTGCACCTTGGATCACTAAGTGAAGCGACGGCAACGCCGAAATTACTACACCAAAGGCGCGTATTTAAAGATCGGTTTCACTACCACACCATAAATCCAATATAGCATGTGTGGCCTAAGCCCCCATTTCTTACCATGTATGAGTCTTGCTCCTATAAGGCTTAGAGTCGCTTTTTTGGTAATATTTTCTAAATGTTGATTCCAGATGAGTCCTGAATCAAGCGTTATCCCAAGATACTGCACCTTATCTGTTATCCGTACATTATTTCCTTTATATTTTGAAATCTAAGCGCTCCCAAATTCCCGGAATGTGTAAACACCGTAATCGTTGCTTTGCTTGGGCTAAACATAAGCACTATAACACAATGGCCATAGTTTTTTAGTGCTCCTAGCAGCCCGTCCGCTATGCGGTTCCACATGAGGGAAGATAGAACTCCACCCTGGGGCCATCCCCTCGATACCCGGGCCATCATCGTCTTACCCATAATGGTTGTCTCCACCACTCTTTCCTTTAGCATGGAATTGATCCATCTACAACACGTTCCCTCAATACCTCTGCCCCTAAGTGATCATATTACTAAATCAAGGCCCAGGCGTCCAACACGACCTCCTTACTCGCCAGTGTTTCCTCCACGTTTGACCAGCTGATAAGCTCTTTATCAGATGGTGGAGACAGCTCTTGTCTCGGTGGAGATTCCGGTGCGATATGCATACTGGCCTGGATGTAGAGATTTATTTTTTTCTAAAGTCTTCAGCAGAAAAAGCATTAGGCTGATTGGTCTCAGGGACTTGGAAGTATACCGTCCGATTTTCCCAGGCTTCGGTGTAAACGTCACCATAATTTTCCTCCAAGCCTTTGGACTAAATCCAAAGGCTAGGCTGCTAGGATTAATAAGGGTCAAGAGAGTAAGCGGCCCATTTAACTATTTCGTAGTTAATGATCTTCCTAGAGGTGTGCCAATCTTGCCTAGAACAGTTCCCTTATTGTATTCTCTCCTGTTATATAGTGTATTCCCCTTGATAGTTTTTAAGGGAATTCTGGAGTCTGGCACATTCCTGAATACTTTCAATTTCGTCCCAATTCTCTTCGACTTCTTCAACTCCTTATTATATCTGGTCATCATTCCATTTTGCTTTGCTTTATTAAATTCACACCTGTTCTGTCTCCTTAATCTTGCAAGATCTATGTTCCACTAGGGCACTCTCCTGGCGGGACGCCTGACCGTGAGCGTAACACACGCCTTAAAAAAAATATCACAGTAGGTTTTAAATTTGGCCAAATTCACAGATTTCCTACACAAAAATCGCAGTAGACCTGCATTACAACAACAAATCGGAACAAAAGATATACCTCTACAAAAATGTCAAAATGATTCTGTACGTTTCAGTGGTTAAAGACAGATTGACTTTTGTTTTAAATCTCTACCATAATAATAAATGATTAATCGAAAGCCCTTCAGTACATTTTAAAAATGTGATTGATTAGCCATAAGGATTTAATTTTAATACATTAAGAAAGATATTTAAATCAAAAAAAGAATTAATAAGGATACGGGCTAGGAAAATTCCATGTGCGTCATCTTTTGTTTCACAAGAAAGTAGAAACCGCCCTATCTTTATTAATAACTGAGGTATCCAGCCAAAATGCCCCTGTACGCTATGACTTTTATAAGTCAAGTTACATCGTTGTTCAATAATTGAAAAATATACAGGCTGTTCAAATTAAAAAAAAAAATTAAATTAATTATTTCAAAAAGCCCGCATTCAATTGTCGTTTTCTTAATGCTATAGTAATCAGCACTGAAAACAATGAATCTGAATTAGGTTAAATTTGTATCTCTGATATATACCAAAATCAGCAATAGTGCCTAGAAATCTTTGGACAAATGTAGGTATACATTTTTTTGGTGGAGGTGCCGATACAACTCTTACTTAAATTGGAGTTAATACCAAGATATCGCCAACTTTTGAAAAATAATTACCTGTTTTTATCGTCGTTTAAATAAATTCATAATATAATTACGAAATCATTATGATTTTTATACCTTTGTAATAAACCCTTTTGTTAAGAAAGCAACCTTTTCAGTAATCTACACTTACATTTTATTTCTGTGCGTGTTTGTCTGTTTTAACTGTACATGTACACCCTCTGTTTTCTCGATTTTCAGAGCTGAAGAACACGATAGAGACACAGGTAAACGAGCTCAAGTCTCAGATAGAAAGTAAATGTGTGATGCAATGAATCTTGGAGAGAAATAGCGACATCCAACAAACATGGCTTTTACTGCGCCCCCCACTCCCGACACATCATCACTCAGAGAGAATACATCCGACATTTGGTTGTTTAAATTAACGAACGAAAAGTTTATAAGATTTTTTAAGGATTAAATTTAAAAACATGTAGAAAATGCCTAGAAACTGCGTCGTTACATATGTATACTAATATAACATTTGAATCGTGCAAGTTCAACATTTCGAAATAAATACAAAAGATATTAGCGTTACCTGTGATCTAATCTAGTAGCTTGAATTAGGAGATGAACAAAAACATGAAGATTGTTGACTGAAATAACTTCCTCTGTGTTTCATTAAAGTGGGTAGATGATCATGACGTATTGTCCCTGGTATCTAGCGCAGCAGAACTGCCAATGTTTAAAAAAAACTAAATAAAAGCAAAATAGAGATAAAAAAAGAGACTGCGATAAAATAACAAAGAAACAAAAACAAAAAAAAATATTACGGCGATGCACTTGTAAGTTATTTAAAAAACAAAAAAAGAGTAACCAAAACAAATTTAAATCAGTATCAAGGGTAGTAGAATATTATTAGGGAATTTAAATTTTGCATCACGTAATATTTTTATTCCAAAAAATATATATATATATAGTTGTAATACGATTTTGTTCATTCAACTAAAATTAATGAAAAGAATTAATAAAGATTCACGTTCTTTTATTTTAAAATTGTAGATAGACATAGTTTTATAACCGTTAATGTTTTGTTAAGATTTTATTCGTCGGGATATTCCAAACAAGAACATATAAATAACAAATGTCAGTATTACATGTAAAAAAAAATTTACAATCAATTTCGTCGATTTGTTTCCTTTAGCTCTTTTAATTCTATTCCGATATAAATTCAACTCTGTATTGTTAACATGAACGTCACTATTACGTATCACACTCACACACTTATATATATTCAGAACCACTGCCTCATCAGTGAAGAAGGGTAACCTAATATATTGTTCTGATAGTCATCCAAATTCCTCTATCTTTCTATCACTGTGTATCGTCTGTTATTGTAGATGTTCGCCTTCGGTGTCTTCATAACCTCCACATCCGTAATCCCCAGAACTTTACTTTCGCTACTATTTTTCTATACGATTCTGATATTTCACAAATCGACGAGGATTATTTAAAAATCGCGCCGACCACGTTAAATTACAATCGTTGTTATTGTATGATCACATAGTTACTTAATGCCTTCTAAAAGAGATTTTTACATTACACATATAAAAAAATCCAATAGAAGAAAAAAATGTTTTAAACTAAAATCATGAAAGCTGCAGTTTTAACCGAGAAATCAATAAAATGAAATTTACTCTATACACAAGCATAATCTGTATAACAACAAAAAACAAACATCATTTCAATTAGCAAAAATCACTAAGACATCAAGTAACTAAAACAAAAACCCATGTATGTGACCTTTTTACGGTAAAATGTACTTTAAGAAAATATACATTCACCGACGAATTACATGTGCCTTATCAAAATTTGAGACAGTAATTTGGATTACGTTAGAGGAATAAAAAACGGAATATTTGCTCGGAAAATATAAAATTGTTACCGTTGTGTAAACGAAAAAAGAAACCACTCTGTACTAAAATCGTTGCTGACCACTTGAAAATAAAATTTACCTGCCGAAAAACGTCTGCAATTTCTCCTTAATAAAATCACGCCTTGATGATCGTTTAATCTTAATGCAATCCTCTTTCTAAAAACCGTGAAAATATGAGAATCGTTATGGAATTTTGTATAAAATTTATTTGCCGGGTGATTCCATCGCAAACGATGGCAAAGAAAGCCCTGTTAAGCTATTGAAAAGTGCCCATAAAGCTGTAGAGGTGAAATTAAGGCGAGTGAACTCCATTATTGCATATTTTTTAAATACGAGAAATTCGGTAAATCGATGTCACCTCAATTAAAATCTTTTCTCAGGAACTGCTCAAACTATCACTTTCGAAAGAGGTGTGTAGGCAAACACCAGTTTAATTTTTTTTTAATTTCGCCCGCTCAATTCAAGGTTATGATAGTTTCCCCCTGTGAGGGGTGGTTTTCCTAAGTTTGGTTTAAGAGCGCAACTTAATTTTTTGTTTATAAGAATGTATATACATTTTTGATTATTATACCTTTTCTATGTGGTAAGACATATAAATAAAATATGATAACATCTATGAATAATCTTAGGTTATTAATAATTGTTCTACGGTAAAAATAATTTTGTTACCGTTTCATAATCTTTATATATGCGCTTCAACCGTAGTAGTTGTAAAAATACCCAGATATGTAAATGAATAAATTATTCAAATTTTATGTTCACTCTTTACAAGTTATGACTATTTTTCTCCTTGAAGAGGTAGTTTTCTTTATTAAGTTATATGCATGTTTATAATTGTTATAAAATGTTTACTTTTCAACAAAACTACCGTATAATAGATCCTTCTGTGTTATTGCTGCCCCAAATAACTAATTGCATTTGTCAATCAACTCGCCTGGAACGCGTGCTATTTGCGTTATGGTGACAGTAGACTTATTGTCATAATTGTGTCATCACTTAATCTATTTCTTTAGTGTTGATTATTAATTATTATAAATAATAGAACTAAATCACGTGCTCACTAAAATGTGTAAATTGTGGCGGATTTATAATAAAAATATCTAGTGTTGTAACTGGCCGACGAAGATGATAAAAATACTTATTCCAAAAAGTGTAAAGATCGGTGATGTATTTGTTATTAAAAGGTGAGTTGCACAGTAACATTTGCCAAGTGAAATGTGAAACCTTTAAACTAAATATGCCTCAAACTTGGCTTTATCCGCAATTTGTGTTAAATGAACATTTAAACCACAAAGACAAAAATACCTGTGCATTGAAACGGTTGTTGATAAATTAAGTTTATTTTTTCTTCTAACGGGGAGGCCCACTGAAATGGTGCTTTATGTTTAGAATCGCAGTTAGAATTTATTCCAGGATTTTCATCATTTTCGCAATCTGATACAATTAAACCAAAAAATATTATTTAAGATCCACATATGTAAGTACATACTGTAGGTACTGAGACGATCAATTTATAAATACACAATTATTTCTTCATATATACAGAATATAATAAACTACAAAGATTGGAATGTTTATATCATATATAATCTTATACTTATTTCATTTTTTTTACATAATATGCCACATAATTACACCTTGTTTTTTTTTTCATATTTTTTAAAATGAGAAACAATATTTCGTAGCAACATTGTGTTATCAAAATATAAAATGCAATTTATGTTTAATTTCTAAAAAATCTAAGTGAATTCCAGAGATTTTTCGTACACCTCACCAATCCTTACATTTTTTCCAAGTAACTCCGAATCAATATTTTTATATCTTCGTCGGCTATAACTTTTTTTCTCTTAGATATCTTTATTATAAAACCGCCACAATTAACACATTTTTGTGAGGATTTGATTCATGATTTTAAAGTTAAAATGCATATTGTAACCCTAAAATCTAGGCCTATTGCTACTGGTAGTTCTGAAAACAGGATTCTCCCATTAGAATAGGATAGATGGAGAAACTTGATGTGGGATAGAAGATGGATTTTTACAATCCCTAATACTCATAATAATACTATTCTTGTCTCATCAGAATACCATGACAACATTCCAAGGTTCCACGCGAGGCAACTGGAATGAAGAAGCTATGAATGCAATTGAAAACGATGGATTGTGCCCTAAAATGGCATCTAACTTGTATGGTGTGCTATGGACCACAGTGAAGCGAGAATTACCAAACAATGTTTTGGTCCATCATCAGTATTAGGTCTTGAAACTGAAAAAATGTTCAATAGATTAGCCTACAAGTTAGTTGAGGAATTAAATGTGAAACATAATTTCAATAGACTAACGGAAATGGCAGGCATTGATTGGCTACACGTATTTTTAAAGCGCAATGATGAGGGAAAATCTGAAGGAACCTCACCAGCACATGCTCAAGATATGCACAAGGACACACTTTAATTTACTCCAAAATATTCTAGTTGTACATAAGTTGATTGATAAGCCCGGGAATATTTTTAATATAGACGAGACTGATTTTCAATTGAACAGTAGATCTGGGTATGTCGTGGCTGCTGAGGAGTCGAAGGCTGTTTCCAATTTCACCTCAGGAGAAAAAGGGGAAACCATTTTCGTGAATGCGTGTTGTAACCGAGAAGGTGTATTTTTTCCTCAAAAGTGTGTGTTCAATGGAAAGACTGAAAAACCAGATTATAAGGATGGCATGCCGCCCGGGTCAGTTATTTATATGTCACGGAAATCAGCTTATGAGACAAGTGAGATTTTTTTTTTAATGGCTAAAGTATCATTTCTTACCGATGGGAATAGTATTAATGATATTAGATGGTCACAGTTTCCACTGCAGCTTGTTAGAGATGATTGAGTTTGTTAAAAAAAAAAATAATATCATTTGACTCTGTCTACCCAGCCATACCACCCATTACTTGTAGCCAGCTGGATAGAGCATCTTTTAAATCATTAAAGACGTTTTATTACAACGCATGTAATTTATTTATAAAAACAAATCCGACGAGAAAAATAATTGACTTGTATTTGGCAGATTATTATGTCAAGCATGGACAAAAGCAGTCACGGTAGATAATCAGAGCCAACATAACCAACATACAACATAACCAACCCCAAGCTGTTTACATTTGCCACCTAGAATGCAAGCTAAAAAAACTCTCAGCCCAAACATCTCCATCCAATCACGGCACACAAATTTTCACTTCTTCAGAACCTGGGCCTTCAAATTTAGTTTCAAATGAATTACCACTAATGAGCTGCAGCACCTCGGCCTCAAACAACTCTGCTGATTTTAATAACGCCCGCAAAAATATTAAACCAAATTTCTCCTATTCGATACCAATCTCGAGATGGAAAAGAGCCAGATTTAACTTCACTTTTAAATACAAAGAGCAATATAGAAGCCTTAAAGGAAAGAAGGCTAAAAATTAATAAAATAATAAAAAACAATAGGGCTATTCCGACCAAAACAAAGGCCAAGAAAGAGCAATTAGAAATGTCTGACACCTCAGAAGAAAGTAAACCGTAACTTAATGACGGAAATGGAAAGAAGAAAGGATGACACCAACGACTACTGTGATGTGGCGAAAAGTACAAAGCTACTAGGAGAAGTATGAACTAGATTAAGTATGTTCGGTGTTAGCGTTAGCTGCACGAAGACTGTACTAAGTATGGAAATAATTGTGATGCGTGTGGAAAATTTCTATCCAACAGCAAAAAATTGTAGTGTGGTATCATCGAAACGGTTATTTTTATACTCATCATCACTTCACCCAAATATCATTCCCCAACCAACTTATAGATCTATGGGTGAGATGTGATTGAACTTTTTTTTATATATTAATATGACATGTTTATTTTTTTTAAAGAACATATTGTTTTGTTGAGACATATCCTTAGTTTATGACTACCCCATGCTGCAACAATCTTCTGTTTTGTTTAAATATAATTGTTCGGGGAGATATAGCTGTTTAAAGTTTTGTTCACCATCTCTCCCCAACTTAACATATAGGAACTATAAATATGTATATAACTTAACAAAGAAACCACTTCTCAAAGGAGAAAAATAATCATAGCTTTTAAAGAGTTAACAAAATTAAATATTATTTTAGTGTTAAAATATTCATTCATCTATCTCGGTATTTTTGCCACTACTACGGCTACTTACATACATATAAAGATCATGAAACTGTAACAATGAATTTCTTCTTGTCGTAAAACAATTATTAGTAAGTTAAGATCAATAAGAGAGAATTTTTTTATGTAGGTATATATTCTATCACTGAGAAACAACTGGAAAAAGTATGTAAAAAAACCCAAATGGATACATTCTTATATAACAAAAAATCAGGTTGGACCCTTAAACCAAACTCAAAGAAACTACCCGTCACAGGAGAAAATTATCATAACTTGGAACTGAGTGGACGAAATTAGCTTTTGATTTTTTTTCAGAATAACTAGTATTTGCCTACACACCTTTTTTCAACGTGATAGCTTGAGTAATTCCTGCGACAAAAAAATTTAGTTTTTCTACCCTTATGCGAATAACCCGAAGGAGGTGACATCAATTCAGCTAATTTATCATATTTAAAAAGTATTTGATTGTAATTTCAGCTCTAAATTAGCTTTACGGTCACCTTTCAACAGCGCATCGGAGTAGAGGGTTTCGCATGAGCGTTTCACTCTATGACATTTTGATTTCTCATTGTTAATTTCATAATAAACACAAGCTTGGCTTAAGGACGCTTTTATTTTATTTTAAAATAATTAGATAATTATTGGATCATTTTACTTAGGAATAAGAAACACAAATAATTAAAACGCATTTAATCTTGATGTTATAGCTGGTTTCATCTGTAATTATTTAGGTACTCATTGTATTTTTTGAAATGTAGATTTCTCTCTCTTTGCTTCTATGTGGTCGATGTTGTTGCATGTTGATCGGTAATTATCACATCTATATATATGAACTATAGTTGTTTTATCTGTCTCTTTGTGAATTGACTGTCTTTCTCTTTCTCTATCTCGCTGTTTTTAATATTGTATATCATGTGTAGTTATATGACGACCAAAATAATACCATCACTGAACTAATATAATAAAAAAGGAAATAAACCAACTCTTTTTTGCATTACATCAACACCAGAATTGGAAAATGATTGTTAAGGTGAAGTTAAAGCGCTTGATACTAAGCACGGCATCTTTATAACCTTTTCCGAAGGAGCACCAACAATTTATTTATTCTTTTATCTGTATACATACGTGTAGATATTTTCACGTTTCTACATATCCCATCTCTCCTCTTTGCTCTTCTCTATGTATCCGCTTGATTGTTTTAGACCCTATCGTCGTCTTTCTACTTTCTGACTAAATATATATGTGTCAATTACGTCTTTATATCTTGTAACTTATATAACTTATAGTCTCTAATAGTATATGTACTTACGTAGCATTCTTAGTGTGAAAAAGAACAGTGTAATATCCTATGTCTATCTCGCATTAATGTTTGCATTTGCGGTTTGTTAGTAGTAAAAATACAATAAGTAGAAAATGTGTCGTTGCTCAACATAACTTATTTTTTTCTTGTAAATATATATACCTACATTTATATAATAGGTACATTGATATGCCTAAATGTTGTAAAAGTTTTTGGCAAAACGCAAAATAACCATCGGTGTAATTTTTTTTTAAGTGTCAATCAATGTCACGTATCGGAATTTGGGTGAATAAAAACTTTGCCTAAACTGTGAAACTAACTGGAAAATTTCGTGATACTCTAAACAGGAAACGAACACATTACGATCTATACTTTATTATCAACATGAACCAAGAAAGGCGTACTAAAATATTTAAATAATTTTGGCATTTCCCTTTTATTTTAATCAATTCGTTTTAGACTATTTTACTTTCGTTGTTATATATAATATGCGAATGCAAAACAATGCAACACAAAAAGTAGTTTGTGTAAAATAAAATAGTTATTGTTGTAAAATGGTGGTGATAATTATGGTAAACTTTGTTTGTTATGATAATATTTTGGTCGTATAAATATCGAGTTGTTTATGTACGCAATCTATATTACATTGAATTTCTTGAATTAGTTAAAAATAATAGTTATATTAACTAGAAAACAAATTATTACCATTTCAAACATTTACCACAAATTACATCATCTAAATGTGACATTATAAGCAATGTTTAAAAATAACTTATTAGTATCTAGTGTGTGATATATTTAAAAACAAGAATAGGACGTACACTTTTGAATCTCTATATATGAACTTAAAATTAGAACTGTTTACGTAAGGTATGATGTGTCTTAGATATTCTTTCGGGATCTTAATTGGAGACGAGCTTCAATAATTCAATCAAACACAAGCGAAGATTGCCTTCAATTATCGCAAAGATATGATCTATTTAGTGCCCGTCATTATGAAACTGGCTGTCTTTTACTTTTATTCGATTATTCTAAATTTAAAAAGGCAGATAGCTTTAGAATCGACGGCTCTCTTGTAAACACATTTTTTATCGCCGAAAATTCCAACACTAAAAATCTACTTGGGTTGTTTATTATTGTTATTGTTATACATTTAACTGAATATCTAAAAATTACTGGAGACAACGACACTTACATGTATATTTATAATTACTATACTATAAAAAAACACATAGTCTTATCATTAAAATAAATATAATAACTATAATAGTCTGCAAAATGGAAGAAAATCGGTAAATGATATTACCTTAGTGTTTATATTCACCATTACTGACACTATTATGCTGTAAACTAATAAAAGATGGAACCTTATCCATTGTTATCCTTGTAAGTATTAATCTTTGAGAGATTTCAGACCAAATGATTCGATGGTATTCTAAAACTTGCCGTCGAATCTAAAGAAACGATTTCCAATAGGAGAGACTATATATACATAAACAACAACCAAAATAATGTCCAGTCCATACCACCGGCACTCTCTTTACCGCCAACAATTGAATTGGTGCTGCGATCTAACCGTCTTGAGGGGAACTATGTGTATTGATTGAGGCCTGCTGCGATGGCGCTGAACACAATACAAAAATATTGTTTTTCGGCCCGTCATACGTCATAACGCGTCATCAGCACGTGATACTCATACTGAGGTGCCCATGCGTCTTGCTTTTGTGTTGATGGTTATTTGAGATATATATTTTGAGAAATTTAGTTTGACTATTTCACAATTGTGTGATTTGCGGTTTCAAGTATATTGTTGCTACGATAGTCCATTTATTCTCAAAACATGGGGCTACCATGTTACACTTGTGTACATTCCTGCGATGCGGTTACATCTACTACAATATTATTTACAATGTCAACAACTTAGGTAAATATATATGCATTCCAGTAATATACAACATAAAACTTTAAGATATGTATTGAAATGCCCATTTGCGACATGTTAATTTTGGTTAAATTTTAATTCACACATGGGATGTGTACATGAATGTCACAATTCTAAATGTTAATTAAAATTAGTCCAAAATTAACGTGTTGCTGCAAACTGGCATAAAATTTCAATACATATCTTAAAGTTTTATGTTGTATATTACTGGAATGCATATATATTTACCTAAATTGTTGACATTGTAAATAATATTGTAGTAGATGTAACCGCATCGCAGGAATGTTTTTTACTAAAATAATTTCCAATTTAAATATCCCGCTTACTATCCTAGTTCTGCTTTTACAGAAATCTTTTTTCTCGGCATTAGTTAGGTATATAGTTTCCATAAAGACGTCTAGATGGCTGCAAGAACCAAGTTTTTAAAAAACTTTTGAGTGGCTATTCTCTTCTATGGTCCAGTCGTACCTCCTAACGGTTATCGCTTCTGTTGGTCAGATAACGTGAAATTTCACTCCTATAGAACTCAGAAATAATATGAAATCTTTAGGAGGAAAGAAATCAGAGCTTTCGCTTTATAAAGTGACGTCAGCGTAAGATGCTAGTGATACATGCAAAATAACCCAAAGAGTAAGGTAATAAATAAATATTAAAAACAACCACCATTTATTTATGATGCACGTTGAAGATTTAAAACGGATTTCGTGTATTTTACTTTGAAATTATTAAGATAGAAAGTTAAATCTAAAAAAATAATTTGAAACGCTTTACTGTACTGTACTTACTTCTTTATTACTACGGATAAGATATAAACTAATTTTATTTTAGTTAATTTTGGATGCTTTCACTTCCCTATTAAAGCGTATTTAATAAATTAATGTGAGGATAAGAAATCCAGCTCTTTGAAAATCCATTTAAATCTTCCACTGCGACACTCATAAATGTGATTAATGTTGTATTGTTGAATAAACCAATATAGTAATATTCGCAGTATATATAATATTGTATTGTAGATATTGTTGTTGATTCGAAATGTTTAGTTTTCTATTTGTCTCCGCATTATGAAGAAACCAAGGTCAACATGCTGGAGATATTTTATCTTAAGACTAACGGATTACATGTAAAATCACTAAATTAAGCCGTTTCAAAATTAGCAAAAGCATGCCAAAACGATGAGCGATAATCGGAGTCTTAAAGATAAATTATATCTGCCCCTGTCGAAAACTGATATTACGTAACACGGAGACAATGTAGTAGCCTTTTGTATTTAAAATAATACATAACATACATACCTACACTTATTAAAAGATCCATTGTTTCATGTGCAATGAAACAACCACGTTTGTAGAAGCCAGAGTACCTCTAGATAGATAAGGCTGTTCACGTTGTTATATACTATTAAAATTAAGTAAAAAGAAACAAAAAAAAAAATGAGGAAAATGTAAACATCTTAAAAATAAATTAAAGTAAACGCAAATCTAACCATGAATGATGTACTAGCGGTCGGCAATTATTGTTTGGTTGTTACTATAGCTGTACGAAAAACCACCCGCAATGTTATGAAATCACTGTCAGAATGGACATTAAATAAAGATTACAGTTTCAATAGTTGTGTCTTTTATTTAAAAATTATAGAACTAACTCCTACGTCATAAAGAATTTCAAAAGGTAAGTACAAAAATTTTTTATTAAACACCCAGAAAATGATGCTAGAATTAACCGTTCCAATAAAATAAATTTTAAAATTTAAAAGTGCGGAAGATAGTGTGCACCCTCGTTTAGATTTTCTATTTATCCCTCCTACACTACTGTTATTAATTCATCCTCTTGAAACATCGCCTACAAGTAGTACAGTCAAAAAACGTCGGGGGTTAAATGAATCAAATTTTAGTCACGTAAACAATATTGCCAGGTTAGATAGAATCAAAGCAGCAAAATTTGTTACTTTAACAAAAACTCGTTTGTTACCAGTTTATAGTTAGATTAACTAAACATTTTAAGTTAAAATGAACAAGTGTTAACCGTTATTTCAACTATGTATTTGTGTTGTATTAAATACCAAATTGTGTTGAACCAAATGTTTAATGTAAGTAAATATTAGAACTAGATCAATCAAACTATAAATTCCGAACAAATAAAGTAGTTTATTAAGAGCTGTATTACTTCATCATTTCATTTTAATGATAATAATTTAATATAAAGTGTAGAGTATTTTTATTATTGATTCGCAGCGGTCAAAAGCCACCGCTGGCGGTGTGGCAGAAGTCGTAGTTTTAATGATCACACCTCGTATAAGAGGTACACAGATAAAAATACGGAGTTAGATTTAACACAATTTTTTTCATAATACATATTTCCATCACGAAACCATTGATTCAATTTCGTATTTACGTACCACAGCCATCGGAAGCAATCAATATCAACCAACGAATGACCACTTTAGAATTCTTTTCCTGCGAATGCATATGCTGTCTATACATGAAACAAGTTTCTTTCACATCTTACGAAATGTGCATAGAAGACTGTGCTTTTCAAAGAGAAAAAATCTTTATAGGAGAGGTATACACAACAAAGCCGTATTTCTTAGAACGTTTTATTTTTGAAATAGAAATTAAAGAACAAATATGAAACTAAGTATGTGCACGTCCTTAATTAGGTAATAATAATTAAGTCAGGGTTATGCATTATATTGAACCTATATTAATATAATAATTTTTTACATTCTACATAGTTTTTACTTAATTCAAACACACTATTACATTTTAATAATTTTCATAGTTTGCTATAAGATAAATATAGTTTTCATACTTTAACTGCAAACTGCAAGTAGTTTACAGAAAAAGAGATTTTAAAGCACAAGCACGTATGACCAGCAACATGATATTCTGCTAAACATTTCACTTACCTGATTTATCTACATCAAATTTTGTAATGTGCTGTCCTTCAACTTTCACCCACCTTTTGATATTCTGATACTTTATGCGTAAATATATATTATATTCCTTGTCTGCCATTTCCATTCATACACGATGTGTATCTGTACATAGGACATAACTATACGTCTTATGGCTAAACAATAAAAAGAAGGGTTTCTGCTATTTGAGGCGATTTTCAAGTGGCTCCCTCACACAACGTTTACGCATGCGTTCATCGACGAGCATTAACCGAACTCCACTGGAGAAAAAAAATTTCGGAATGGATTATTTTTCTCCTGTTCGGTGTAAAACTGATGGAAATAAATACGCAAATAAAACTACGTATTCTATTCAAAAAAATAACTCCGATAAAAACGGAATATCACATGAATCGGATACATTTAACAGCGTTTAGTAGTTGAAATAAGAATAAATCTGATATGGAGAGAATATAATATGCAATGAATACATTTAACTGCGTTTGGGAGTTATACAAATATCCGTGGCGGAAATAATAAGAAGGATGTTTTCTCCGTGTTAAAATAAAACGGAGGACATTGTGAACCTCCGTTTCGGTAGGGATTTTGTCCGAAAGTGATAAAATGCCCACCATTTTGTAGATATACAGCTCTTTTCTCTACATAAATCCTTCCGAATCCGAGGCTCTGTATTTCACTCCGCTATATTTTTATCTGTGTATATCTAAAATCAACAGTACTCACTGTTCAAATGAACTCAACGAGTTTGTTAAATTAATAAAATAATAGTGACAAAATAATATGATTGTATTCACTAGGTACATTTTTTTTGTTAGATTTTTTGGTTAGTTCAACAATATTTTGTTAATTTAACACCTATCGTTTCCTTAGTGTAGACTTTATCAAACTATTTTAAACATTTTAATTTGGCGTATAAAATGTCTAAACTACCAAAGATTTGAATTTATACAACCAATACAATACAATAAGCATATACAAAAAGATCGTTGATGATATTTATTCTCTTATTTTACAATTATAAATAGATATAAATATTTAGTATAATAAACGTCAACAAAAAACTAATTCCAAAATATAAAACAAGAACTAATGTTATCTGCTACATCATCCACAAAGTTGGAAATCTGTTTAATAATCTTATCAAATATGTTGTCTTCTCCTCGTTTTCCTACTTTTTGGATATGAGTGAAATCCTTTTTTTGATTTTTCGTACGATGAACGACTACTTTTGGTGTCATTTTTGGTGTTTCTGTTGTACTGACTCGTGGAATATCCGCATTCGAATTTATACTTTGTGGAGTAGATACCTCTGATTTAAATCTTGTATTTGATTTACTACGATGGGATTCTATCCCCACCTCATTTATATCATTAGATAATAAAATTTCATCTTGATTCGGCAAGATTATTGAAATTTCAGTGTCATAAATTTTGGGGAATGCATATTTGGGGTTTGTTGCTACAGCATTAACTGTTCCTTTCATATTCTTTTCCAGGTGATTTGTATCTATACGTCTTTTAACCCTCCTTGCTGACCTCAATCTCTTATTTCGTAACTCAGCTTTAATTGCTCTTATAAGTTGTTTAGTTTCCTCATCAATTTCTTCTCCTCTGGCGAAAAGTTTAAAACCTGATGGCGTCTTTTCTGTTGTAAATTGTTGAGAATCGTCCAAAGTTTTCCGGCTAACTAATGCGTTTTCAAATAATGGAACACCATTCTTCAATCGAATACCTCTCGGCCTTATTAAATTATGCTTTTGCTGTTGCTGTGATGGTCCTGCCCTTAGACGCGCAAAATGTTCGTTAAGCTGCTTCTGTTTGAGCCTGGCTATCATTGGTTGAAGCTTGACATCTTTACCATTCGACAAATGTTTCCATTTTTGTTTCGCCATATTTTCTCGCATGTGTCTTATATTGGAATTCATCAATAATTTATAATACCTAATATCCTCCTCCGTATATCCATCACTATTCGCATTCCTTTTAAATCGTATTGGTACTTTAGTATAATTATAATCCTTGTAATAGTTCAAGAGGGAAGTATCTATATCTGCGCCATCACGTCTCCTCTGATTGAAATACGATTGTAACTCTCTTATTGCTTCTTCGACATCTTCATCCTAATATCAAAACAAAATTAAAACAAAGATTATCATAATGCATTAAACTCAATGGAATATTTACATTTTCATTAAGCATTTCTTCGTCATAGCAAATGTTAATACCCACCAGCTCATCATTATGCAGTTGAAGATCTTTATTTTCAACTCTAAATGTCGGTCTGATTGGAAAGCCGCTTACGTCATCATACATATCTGGTACATCAAAATCTTCAAGGCTCGCTTCTAACTCATCAAACATATTACCATACACATCATCAAAGTCTTTGCTTGTTTCCGTTCTCATTCTCTCACCTTCAGAATCTTCGTCATAAGTCTGCTTCAACTCCAATACACCTCTTTTCATTGCGTCTATATTCAAATCATCATCTTTATACAAATACTCCTGTTGCACTAAATTTTCATAAACATCAGTTCTAGAATTTTTTTGAGTTTCGTTATGAATTTCCTTGTTTTTTTCTTCTAATGGATGCATATTTATATGTCGTTTAGGTTTTTTATTTGGTTCATTCTTCTTCGGCGGGGGCACATATGCCGTTTTCAGTTTACGCCTGCCGTGTCCACCACTTATTCCCCTACCGTGACCCTTAGCTTCTCTAACATCTCGTTTGATATTAGTATGGACTTCGTCGAAGTAAGCACATGTATCGCTCGTTTTGTCGAGTATACTTTTAAATGGTTTTGATTTGTCATTTATCTTCTGCACCAATTCACTTTTCTTCTTATCCAAATCTTCTCTCTTTCTCTTGATATCAGCGAGTAAATTGGTCCTGCTCACCTCAGATGTTGCACTTCTACTTTGCGTATGTGCAGGGCTAATTTCTTTCAGGTTATGAAGCAGAACGCCTTTCCAATTTTCAGATGTGTGATTGGCACCTGCAGCTGCATTACAATAATATTTTTCATCATTCTCTAACTCTTCCTCCATCGCTAAATACAAGTCCTTCAAGGTAGGCGCAGATTCCTTCATTCTTGACCCGATTTCAGGGTAAGGTTGATATGTAAAGGAAATACTTTGAACTTCATGCATTTCTTTCAACAGTAAATTAGTGTCGTCTTCATTACTAATACAGATTGGTACCCTAGCATCTGGGATAACAAAAAAACCTATGGATTTTGGTGGTAAATTTAAAATAAGATGCTTCTGAGACCTTGCCCGCCTCAATTTTGGCTCCAAGATTAAACTTTTATTCAATATTTTTGCCATATTCAGTTTCTCTGCATTCATATACGTGGTACTAAAAAGAGAAAAATATATTATTTATTTCGAATACCTTTCTATATAAATATTACGTTGAATTTTCACTATCCGAATTCAATATGTAACTTCGCACTTCCGTATTTCTGGTTGTAGTAGTCGGTATTTTCAGAGAAAGATTGTTTGCCACTTCATTTGAGTTTATTCCCAGAATTGTAATAGCGCCTCTGCGCAAAAAATGATTTTGTGTTCTTGAGCAATGGCAATAAACTGATATTCTACCATTAGCAAATTTATTGGGTGTAACTTCCAAAACGGTTCGTCCCATCAGCTTTTTGAAAAGTAAAGTTACCCAAAATACCTATCATAGAAGGAAAATAATGTAGGTAATTTCTTTCAACTGTATTCGATTTGATTTAATTACAGGTGTTTCAGTAATAATTTCAAAAAGTCTAGGTTCCCTGAAAATCGCATTATATCCTGCCAACGCCGCATCTCCAATCATCTTAGCCCAATCTATCGCTGAACCAAATGTTACTGGTTGCTGCGATTTTGGTATTTCTAACCACATTGAGAGATTTGTCGATATTTCCGGTATATGATTATGTTTCCTAAAAAATGTATATGATACCATTCTTTGTAAAAAAAAAATATTAAAGAAAATTTGTTACATTTGCCAAATAATAGCTTCCGTTATGTTAATAATACCGCCCAGCGAACTCTTAATATTTTGTAGCGATTCTGACTCAAACCAATGACTCATATCACCTCCAATAATTTTCCAATATTCTTTACCAGTCGGGAAGGTATTTAGTACATATTTAAGGAATTCTAACTCATCCCTGTACTGTGCAAGATTTGTGCTAGTTGCTTCTAAAGTAATGTAATGATTAAAAGAATTAATAAAGAAACAAGTTAAATGACCATAATGCATATATACCATAATCTACTTGCCATAAGCAATGTAACTTCATTTCATCAGATAATTCTAAAAGAGGAAGAAGCGTCCTTGAACTTAACACATCTTCAACAGTATTTTTACCATTAATTACAAATATGGGCTCCAAATTATATTCAGAGAGCCATTCATTCAAGTATTTCCACATGGATGGGGTAAATTTTAGAGTTGATGTTTTAGAATGGTGAATTGTATCTAATTTATCGAAATAAAGGTATCCAGTTGAAGGTCCAGCGATTCTAATATATGCTGGACTCAATTGTTGTGCTAATTGTGTTGTGGACGCTCTAATAAAATAATAATTATGCAAATAACCTAAGCTATATAATAAAAAAAAAGTATAAACTAAGTATTTATATGTAATACGTACCCTATATTCAGTCCACTCAATAATATGGCAGGATCAATCGTAAAACTTAAAAACTTATCACTAACATGATTTAGAGATTTCTTTCCGTTTAGAACACATACAAACTCATCAGCAGCAATTTTCAAAATAATGTAATACAGTAACAAAAAACTAAAAAAACGTTTCATTGTGGTAGTATTGTGCTATAAATGCACTGTGCTATTATTATACATGTTATACATAGAAAAGCTATGCAATTTAATTATTCAGTTCTTAATCAAAACTGCGACACACTTTTAAGAACCCAGCAAGTGCAAACTCAGCTAAAAACAAAGCGGGTTAATAAAAATTGTTTTGGCGAGTCTAGTAAACAATATTAAATTGGGGACATCTTTACTCCTTTAGGTGTTGATGAAATAATTTAAACAGTGTTTTTTCTCCTAATAAAATTATTTTACTTCAAATGAGAGGAAATAGAAATATGTATTTGTAAATAGGATTTTATCGATTTTAACCATTTCAGAAATCATCATAAATATTTTCGCATAGGTACTTTGGAATGCCAACAATAAAATAAATTATATATAAAATTTTGTATTTGCCGCCAAACTTAATGGCTTTTATCGGTCTCGGTAACTGCTACCGATGCTTATCCAATCAAAACTTCAGTGTATGTATCTGTGATAAAATTTCGTAAGATAAATCACTTTAAATCATTATTTGCACTTATCACAAAACTGTATCTTGAATAAGATAAAATTAATAAGATAAACAGTTCGCAGGTGTGGAAGCGAAAATGAATCATAATCGAAGTGGGGTTTACAAAGAATAAGAAATTACATCATAGTCGATCATAATTATGGTTTTTTTCGTAGTTTACAAAACTGACGAACAATTCTCCGATGAATTAATCATAACACCAACATTAAATTATGTTTATTATTGATAAAATCCGCCTTTTTTTCTCGTCAGTAGAACGAAATGGATAATAAAACCGATACGAAGGTATGTGGCGTGTGCGGTGATAAAGCTCTGGGTTATAATTTCGGTGCGGTTACATGTGAAAGTTGTAAAGCTTTCTTTAGAAGGAATGCATTAACGCAAAAAGATTTTCGCTGTCCTTTCAATCACCAATGCGATATTACGACCGTGACCAGAAGATTCTGCCAAAAATGTAGGTTAGAGAAATGTTTCTCGATTGGAATGAGAAAAGATTATATAATGTCTGAAAAAGACAAGGTGTTGAAAAGACAGAAAATAGAAGAAAACAGAGCAAAACGACGCGCAAATAACGGTTTTAAACAGGGCTTTAAGAAAGTGAAACGTGAAACATCTGTCGATGATGATTCGCATGATTATGACACCTCAGATTATAGTGAAATATACAGTCCTGCTGATCAAAATCTAAGTGCCAAAGACCAACAAAACATAGTGAGTGTCATAAACTACAACAGCTCTGAGGTAAACACCACAAATGAACCACAATTACAACATAATAATGTTCAACTAAATCCTATGGATGCGTCTAACAATTCCAGTGAATCGATGATCCGGACAATCTTAACTACTACACCAAATGATAGTGCTATTAATAGCGATGAAACAGAAAGTGCCAATTCGGCTAACAACAATGATTTAAAATGTAATAATAACAGTAATATAAATTTTATAAATAATGGAAATGATGCCAAACAAACTGCAAAAGTTGTTTTAGAAGAAGTTCGAAGGTATGTATAATTGAAATCAAGAGTAAACTGAAGTTTTGAAATTAAAATATTGCATAGGATATATTTGATATCGTAGAAGACTAAATTGAAAAAAAAATAGAGCAGTTGATAATAGATATAATAAGTAAGATATGAGTAAATATTGCTGATCTTAATTTATAGGTTAGGTAATGTTGACAAAATAATGAATAGGGTTGGTGCCAGGTTATATTCTGGTATTTGTTTTTATAATGTCAAGTTTTTTTTTTTTGGATAACTGTGTAATTTGAATCTTTCCATATGGCGGTTATAGATGTCTTTCTTTGTTATTGTTATACTTTATTTAATTTCTTGAAAAATATGCATGTGTACAACAGAAATATATAAGAAAATATTTGTCCTATAAACTTCAGTCACTCCAAAATAAAAATAATGTAATTCGTTTGAACTACATTTTTTAGCACACCAGTTGAAGCAAATTCCATTGAATCAATCTTATGTGAAGCAATAAAATTAGAATTTGAAGCTTACTCTTCAATTGCATCTTACAAGGGCAACTCGAGGGAACTAAATGATGCAGAAAGGGCGAAATTAAATGAATTGATTGTTGCTAATAAGGCTCTCCTGACACCTGTTGATGATGATATAAGAAGTTTAATTGGAGATGATTGCAGATTTAAGGTTCCATATAAAATTAAAAATTGACTATAATCATTTTTAATGTCCTCAAATTTTAGGGAGAACCGGATGCGCTTCTTGCAAATCCAGCTTTAATAGATGTTATCAATCTAACAGCAGTGGCTATAAGAAGATTGATAAAAATGGCAAAACGGATTAATGCTTTTAAAAACATGTGTCAAGAAGATCAAGTTGCATTATTAAAAGGCGGTTGCACAGAAATGTTAATGTTGCGAAGCTTAATGAATTACGATGATACAAAACAAATTTGGAGTGTATGTTATGTGAACTAACTAAAGAATATAACCATCTAACAAGTAAATTATTTCTAGATACCACATCGAAAAGAATATTTAAGTAGTTTGAGAGCAGACGTTTTAAAACTTGCCAAGAATAATTTTTATCAAGAACATGAACGCTTCATACAAACATTTGATCCACGTTGGAGATCAGATGAAAATATCGTTTTGATCTTATGTGCAATTACTTTGTTTACACCTGATAGACCAAGAGTAGTGCATCAAGACGTAATCAAACTAGAACAGGTATTCAAAAACAAAATTAGACTTATAAATAAAAATCCATTCTTTACTATATTACAGAATTCTTATTATTATCTTTTAAGAAGATATTTAGAGAGTGTCTTTCCTGGATGCGAAGCTAAGTCTACATTTCTAAAATTAATACAAAAAATATCAGATTTACACAAACTCAATGAAGAAGTTATAAATTGCTATTTGAATGTGAATCCTTCAGAAGTTGAACCATTACTTATTGAAATTTTTGATCTAAAACACTGATAAACAATTGAAGTTGTAAATATAAATTTATTTCACTCTAAACTACTTCGATGCAATACTGTTGATACTTACAGATAGATAGGATACATCACTTACTAAATTGGTACAGTTGGATAGTCATAAACTAATTGTAACATATCTCTGTGATTATTATAAATACATAATTTAGCATTAAATATATTTGTGTTCCTATATTTTATTTAAATAAATGGTGCAATATTTTTACAAAATCCTCAAGTTTTATTATAAAGAAAAGCATGATTGGATGAAGGTCTTATCTATTCAAAATATTTTCTGTTAAATGTGCATGCCTTTCAGCAAAGACTAGATCAGCGAATAGATTCACAAAAAGTAACACTTGCTGTTTTTAGAAAGTAAGTATATGCAACTAGGGATAACTGCTCCTGATCGGAGCTGGTTTGCACGAAGTTGCTTTTCGTAAAAGAACCCGGTGGATTTGCTAATCCACCGGGTTTGGAAACTCGACGCAGTCTCAACTTTCGCACTTGATTGAACTAGATGGAGCTTGCTGAACCTTAGTCTGGTACCGGAGTTTCTTTGACAAAGGCATCAAGAGTTAAATGCTCGGTTTTTCAGTATTGGTCGTATTGGTTTAGCTGAACTTAAACGATGAACTCAGTCGGTCGGTTTTTGAGAGCGTCCATTGAACTAGTTCAGTAAAACCAGAAATGATGTATATTGCTTAAATGTTGGTAGTGCGAGTACTTAGTAATTAATAATTTACATGGTTAACAACACTTCTTAATAGAAATTATAACCAACCAGTTTAAATTTGGAATTCCCAAATTTAAACTGGTGATCGTAAAATTTACCCTACAAGTAGGTTTAGGCTGAGTGTAACCCAAGCCTGAAAAACCGGGTATGAGTTTTGAGTGTGATTTGTGAATTTAGTTTTTTTTTTTTATTTCATAGTATTATAATTTGATTTTAGATTTGTTCGCTGGTATTACATACTGGCTGCTCTGGTTCGCAAGTAAAACGTTATAGAAGATCCGCTCTTTGCATATTAGAGAAAGATAAAATATGCACCAGTGTTCTTGGTGTAACACCAACGAACAAAACTGTTATGTATGTAAAACACGACAGATTTAAAATTACAAATATAACAAAGACGATAATAATAAATAAAACTGTGTTGAAATAGTTATCTTGCTATTAAATCGCTACAAACCTTGTTTATAACGGTTGAATGTCTTTATACATATATTTATAGTCATTCCACCGTTTGGAAGTACAACAGGATGTCTCCTAGATGGCGCATTGCGTAAATAGGATTTTAGATTGCCGTCGTGTGCCATCCAAGAGACATTCTGTTGTACTTCCAAATGGTTGAATAACTATAAATTAGGAATATTCAAATATATTAGTCAGTATTTGTTGTACGATTGCAATAAAGATGAGTAAGAATTTGGAAGTGAACCTATAGATCCGGAAGCCTAATTTCGTGCATTTGGTTCAGAGCCTGGGTCGGAGCTGATGCAATTTGTCGACAAGGGAGACATTTTTGTAAAATGTGTATCACTTAATGTAAACGCATCATGTCGAGTGTAGCGTCTTCTATTTTATACAGCTACTTCTTGATTTTTGCATTCTATATGCATCTAAGCATTTCCGAAACAATTGTCCCGAATTAATCTAAAATTGGTGTAGCGCGGAGTGATCGGATGTCTTGTGTACGTTTTATAAGTTAATTTTACAATTATTTTAACTTCGTTCGATACTACAACGTACTGGCGGTGGACGAGACCGATAATCGACCCATATGCGGATGCTATCTTCCTGGCTCTTGAATTAAATTTCAACCTCCTACTGAAACATTTCTTTTGTTATTAGTATTTTATTCCGTTGTCGATAAAATGTACAAATTTATTAAAAACCCGTTTTTCTCAAAAATTATCAAAATACCTACAGGGAAGTGTTAATAAAACTTACTTATAATAATGTGTGCTATCAGAAAATAGAATAATATACGGGTGTTCTATTTGAATAAGCAAGTTATAGTCCGTTCACGATAGCAAGACGTGCACGTCATTAACGATGTCAAAACAATGTTGCAAAATCGATTTGTTTATATTTTACATTAAGGTATTAAAGGTACTGATGTCCAACGTACAAAATTTAGGTAACCTTCAAAATCTCAAATGACAGAACGGTATGTGTCAACAACAGTGTACATTCGCACCAACATAAAGACATTCGCAGTGATGTTGAATATTGTATATATATATATATATTTTATTGTGTTTGTGTTGGTCATTCCGAAAATTCTATTAATAGCGTGCACGTTTTGCTATCCCTGAACGAACTATAACCCTATAACCTATAACGTCGTTTCCAATATAAATGGAAATAGTTCGGTGTTGGCAATATTGTTATATGAAATGATATGAAAGATCAATTCCAAAAAACGCTAAACACAAATTTTCAGCATTCATTCAACGTGATTGAAGTAGTAATAATAATTGCCAATATTTCGCTAACCGACGGTTTAGACATGGTTTAGACACCGCATAGTATCAAATAAATCCTTTATTGTCTATTTTCATATCTTAAATAATAATTGAATTATTGGTATTAGATAGATTACATCATTACACATTTTACATAAAGAAAACCTTTTTTACTTTAAGTTATTGCACCTTGATCCATTTGTATCTTCAATTATTAAAGAACTATCTATTCTAAGCATCAAAAAGACAGTTGTATATTTCTTAATGTCTATACAGGAATGTACAATATATTAATTAAATCATATTTCTACATATTTGCTTTAAAAATAAAATCAATTCATAAACCGATTTATATTATGATTCATACAAATAATTTTGGTTGCTTTTAGCACTTCTTCCAGATACTGATCCTAGTCGTTTTTTCATTGCACCTGCGTTATCTTTTCGGCCCAAAATAGGACTTGAACCACTTCCAATATTTCGTATAAGATTTTTTAGGCTCTTAGCCTGATAATCAATACTACTATTTTCTTGAGCAATAGTATAAAAGTCATCATAAATATCATGAGGCGGTGGATCTACTTGACAGGGTGTTATTATAGCTTCTTGATTCTTTTCTGTCAATAATGCTAGCTGCTTTCTCAGAGTTTCAATTTTTGCTTCCATTTTGTTGATTTTGTTAGCATCTTCTTCAAAACTCATCAATGTTGGTGTTGGCATATACTACAAATTTAAAAAGTCAAGATACTGTATCTCACATAAAGCAAACATAAATACTGACCTGAAACACGGATGCTAAGAAATTATGCAATGACACCAATAAAGTATCTTGCCAATGTTTGGTAAAATAAAGGGAAAATACTGGATTTTCTTCAGGATTTTTCATATATGGTAGCACTACAAGACAAGTTTAAGCTTTAATTTCACACTTCCCTACAATAAATAAACTTACTAAACCAATCTTTCCATTCTTCTCGACTTTGCAATTCAGGTGTCAATTTATTAAAGAAATCAGTTACTTTTTCTGACTTATTACTAACAATCGCATTCACTAAGTACAGCTTCAATATTGCATTCTCCAGCTTCTTAACACCTAGTACATAAATATGTTATTAGTGCAAATATATAAAAACTGACATACCTGGATGAAAGTGATTTTCTAACTTCGAAAACATGTGGATATCTAAGTGGGACCACAGTTCTCTTAGAGAATTTAAATCATAAATGTTTATTATATGGAGAATTTGGTCAATGATTTTATCTACACGAAACCCTTTTTCTTTATCTACTTTCAGATCAGCCTCAAATACCTTTACAGTAGCGGTAAATCCTCTAAATAATAAATATTCCTTAATTAAATCATCCATATGCTGTACGTGTGCCATTCTTTCTATTTTCTCTATACTTCGTCTTGTTTTTTGTTGTATGTTTTAAAAATGTTAGAAAACAACTATTTGTTCGGTTAGGAATTATTTACACAGATGCTTTATTTATTTTATATATTAAATTACCCAGATAACATGCAATAATAAGCAAATTGAAACAGCTTATTTTGATTCTCTCACAGCGCATTTGATTCAGATAGGATTGACAGTTTTTGCCAACTTGACGGGCAGGTAATTACTTTTGATTACTTTGCCCTAATTTTTAAAAACCCTAGAAATTTTAAATTGTTTTTTATTTCAGGAATTTGGCCTGCAAACTTTGCAGGGCTGTTCGCAGGTGCCTTTAGGCTTCAAACTTCGAAGTTTAGGGACTGTAACGAGTTGTTGGCTCTTACGACACAGAATATGATGGTATTTGTCAGGGCACTGTTCTATCTCCTGCGACCACTGAACTCATACAGCATCTAGCACGATTACCTTTAAATAGGCTCCCACTTCAGAACAGGGCGTATTGTTTCACACAATGTGATGGGAAACGTATATAAATATAAGCCAGCATGGGTTGAAAATGTAATTTTAATTATGCGGAATAAGCGAATAAGTAATGAATTCCTAATAATAAGTGACAACGTAGTTGGGATGGTGGCCGGTAGATGGCGCCACAAATACTTATAATAGTGAATATGATTGAAATTAGCATATATGTAGTGAAATTAGCATTAATTAATGGAAATTGGTACTTATTAACGTAAATTACAGCGATAATTAACGAATCATACAATAATAAATGCCAATATGTAATGAAATAATAAATAATAATAAATAATCTGACCGTTCTGCCTCCTTTTAAGTATAAAAGTATTCAACAAATTATATTTATCTGACGGTCTGGTCTGTTCTCTTGCCTGTGATATAATATAAACCTGTAATCATTGTAACCACGCTTACCCGAGTTTCAAATCTATCTTGGTTTGAAACTTTGCTAATCGCACTTAGCCGAGTTACAAACCCCAGACGGTTTGCAGCTTTGCTAGGCGCATGTAGCCAAGTTACGAACCTGAGGTGGTTTAATACTTGACTAATCTAGATTACAGTTTTGGTGTGCAACCAGGATAATGATAAATATAATAAAGTCTAAACAGTTCATTGATCATGGAAACAAAATTGAGGTTATTAATGAAATAATTACACAACACAATATAATATATGTTTATTATGACTTACTGTTCAACAATAACATCCAAAATCGATAAATAAGAACATTTATTAAACAATTTGCATCCAGAAGGATTAAATAAAATAGAACATTTATTACACGGTTAGATGGAAAAGATACAAAACGGGTATAATGTACATTCACGTACCTCCCGTTAAAGTTAAAAATTTAGTACGTACAATAATACTGCATATATCTATTATCAACCTATCAACCCTAACTAGTTACACTAGAACTAATAAATGCTAACAACTACATAACGTAAGTAACTACACAGATAACGAGATCAGAAGATATTACCCAACCACTAATAAGAAGCGGCCGGTGGGAACAGGAAGACCCAGAGCGAACGCCAACAGGACATTAGTAGGCACCTGGCCCCTTTGCAGAAAGTACTTATGGACACTCTACCGCCCTTTCGTAAAGAAGTCTCGTCACTTCAGCCTATATAATATTGGTGAAAAAAGGCGAGAAAGAATAACCAGCTGCGAGATCTACCCGTCCCAGGATAAACAGTTAACTTAATATCTGTGTACCAAGGAGCTCTCTATCCCCGTCATTCATGCACTCTAGAAGGTCGATGAGCATATCAGTCGCCACATTATTACACTCTCTTACGCCGAAAAGGCAATAACACGCTGAAAGATACTTCCAAAAGGAAATCGAACCACTAATAACTACTAAACTATGCAAAAACTTAGCTAAGAAAAAAAAATCGGATAGACAGACGCAGTACAACAGTGAATCGCGAACAAAAGAAAAAACATGAGCGCACATATACCCCATTCCACAAAATCAAAATAAAATTAATTTAACTTATATATATATATATATTTGAATTCTGTTCTTAAAATAAAAGAATTGCTTCATTGGAATCTATCGGCTTCTTTTTACTCTACATTTGTTTATAAGAAATCAAATTTGTTTTCAAACGTTTCGGCAACGATTATTGTCTTGCTCAGTGGAAACAGTGGGAAACAATATAGCATAGATTTTTAATTTTATTCTTTATTCTAGAGATTCCGACAAAAAAAACCGACATTCCAATAAATCAAATTTGGCGAATTTAAATTAAATTACATTAGATGTAAATCAGAAATATGGTACCTATATTCCTGAGTCACTGTGAAAAAAAAACTGCATAAATAATGAGAGAAAATTGCAAAAGCACAAATAAACGTTACTCCTATACTAAACTAACAATAAGAAACTAACATAATTTTAAATTAAAATACTGATAAATGCTATCCTTCTTCCTTGATGAAGCAGTTTTCTCGCAACCATTCGTCAGGCTCCCCAAGGTGAACGTCGATCTTCCTTCCTCAAAATGTTTCAAATCTAAAAAGCAGAAATATATATATAAAAAAAAAGAAAAAGTAACACAGGTTTGAAAATTTTTAGGTAGTTAAGCAACCATATCCAAAATACATATCCAGAAGCAGAAAAGCTAAAGTTAATACCCTTCACGATAAATGGAAGCAACAGATTGAATCCGGGTTCCGGGCAATTACAAAAAGCCAATGTATCTCCGGAAATAAGAAAGAAAAAACTTAAAAAGCGGCACAGGGATGAGGAATGGTAATAAAATATATACACACAACGAGAATTACGCAACTCTAGTTACATGTAGCTACACTATAGCCACCTATATATAGCTCTTCAGCTATATAAAGAAATTGCCATTTCTTCGGAAATAAAACCGATATAAATTTGAAAGTTCGTAATTGGTCAAGCAACCATATACAAAATACATATGCAGAAGCAGAAATAGCTAAAGTTAATACCTTTCTCGTTAAATGGAAAAAAAAAACGATTGAATCGGACAATTAAAAAAGCGGATATATCTCCAGAAATAAAAGCGAGAGAAATTTAAAAATCCGCACACAAATGAGGAGTAATACCAGAAATATGTATCCAGAAGGAAAATGATCTAACGGTAATACTTTCCGGAATAACTGATATACGGATATGAGAAAGTAGTTACAAATTAAAAATATGAGAAAACTACATGAGCGAATATTATTACACGTCAATAATTATAAAAAAAATACAGTCTACTTACGTCATAAGTCATCGCTGCCATCATGGCTATCTTCATCGCCGGGATATTCTTCACACATATCAGCTAACCTGGGACGGACCTTGGACCACGGAACCTTGGAGCCTTGGACCACGGAGCCTTGGACCTCGGAGCCTTGAACCACGGAACCTTGGACCTCGGAACCTTGGACCACGAAACCTTGGACAACTGAAACTTCAAATCACCATCCTCAGCATCTGAAATAAGAATGTAAAACATAACTTTTTTGTAATTACAGCTTATGAGGATTAAAACCAGGGGCGTATTGGACATAACAAGTGGTGGCTAGACCCATTGTTTTTAGATGTTACTTGAAATCATAATCAAATATTTAATTTCGTCTACAGTCACCAGATCGCAACATTTATAGGTTAGGATTTACCCCGTCCTATACATGTAAGGGCGTTAAAAATTGCATCAGGTGTAAGTCACCTCTGAAATTTTTCATAGGCTTTCATGCATATTGGTATGCGTGACTTAATGGGTAAATAAATATGTTTCTACTAATCTAGCACTTACATATGCTGCTAATGAGGAAAGGGATCCTATCCTGTGCTGTTGGGATCACGATCACATTATCTCTGGATCCAGAAAAGCATTGATGTCGAGTGCTTCTGGGACTTGGTGGATCGCTTGTCAATTCCTTATCGTATATTTTTAAAACATGTGGCATACATAAATGTGTGGCTGATGGTCCAGTGACTTGCGCGCTTGGCTATCAGTCACAGGGTCCGGGGTTCGAATCCCACGGCCTGCTCTCAGAGTGAGGTTTTCGTGGTTTTCCTCACTCCTTGGCAAATGCTCAGAGACAAACACCTTAAGTCGCTCCACGGGCGCAGGCGTAATAATAACTCATGGCCGGCCGATGCCCCCTGTAATTGGCGAAAGCTGTTGGGGGATGTAAAGGCATGAATTATCATTATTATTAAAACAGACAACTTCAACGATAAACATGAAATTACAGTAATTCTTCGTGTAATCAGTTTACTGCCCACGTACATAGTTAAATAGAATCATTATTAATAAAAACATGTACATAAACAAAAAAAAAGATAGCAATTGTTCCTGTAATCAGTATAGTACCCACATACATAGTTCAATAGAATCATTATTAATAAAAACCTGTACATAAACAAAAAAAACAGCAATTATTCCTGTAATCACTATACTACCGACATACATAGTTAAATAAAATCATTATTAATAAAAACCACCTGTACATAAACAAAAAAAAAAGATAGCAATTGTTCCTATAATCAGTATACTACCCACATACATAGTTCAATAGAATCATTATTAATAAAAACCTGTACATAAACAAAAAAAAGATATCAATTGTTCCTGTAATCAGTATAGTACCCACATACATAGTTCAATAGAATCATTATTAATAAAAACCTGTACATAAACAAAAAAAAGATAGCAATTGTTCCTGTAATCAGTATAGTACCCACATACATAGTTCAATAGAATCATTATTAATAAAAACCTGTACATAAACAAAAAAAACAGCAATTATTCCTGTAATCACTATACTACCGACATACATAGTTAAATAAAATCATTATTAATAAAAACCTGTACATAAACAAAGAAAAAGATAGCAATTGTTCCTATAATCAGTATACTACCCACATACATAGTTCAATAGAATCATTATTAATAAAAACCTGTACATAAACAAAAAAAAGATATCAATTGTTCCTGTAATCAGTATAGTACCCACATACATAGTTCAATAGAATCATTATTAATAAAAACCTGTACATAAACAAAAAAAAGATAGCAATTGTTCCTGTAATCAGTATAGTACCCACATACATAGTTCAATAGAATCATTATTAATAAAAACCTGTACATAAACAAAAAAAAGATAGCAATTGTTCCTGTAATCAGTATAGTACCCACATACATAGTTCAATAGAATCATTATTAATAAACTGTACATAAACAAAAAAAAAGATAGCAATAATTGTTCCTGTCATCATCACTATCCCACATACATAGTTAAATAAAATCAAATTGAAGTAAACTGTATGCAAATCAGATATTTGTTTCGAACATTATAGTGAGTTCGTGGCGCCACGATCAATATTTTTGCATAATAATAATAATTTCTTTATTATTACACTAATTGCGCAAACATAACAGCTAGCTATATCTAATTAAAAATTTGGAAAACAGAAATCGCTGGACTATTATTTTTCGTAACTTGCATTTTAATAGACTCTAGAATGCGCAATTATAATTTCACTAAATATTTACCGGTTTCAAGTTAGTCATATTATTAAAGCGCGCATTTTTCATAACCTAAAATAAACTATTCTACATCTTTTTAGGTATGGTCGCAATTGTTCCTATCACTATTACTGCTACTATAATATTGAAAATTAAAATGAGCATTAGTAAACATTTAGTAAGTCAACTTTCAGTGTCATTGTCATGTCCACAGAAAACGGGATCAAGAACTAATAACCACTAACAAGAAGCGTCCGGTGGAAACAGGAATCCACGAGAGCACAGACGGAGCAGCAAACAATGTAGCAGAAGTACAAGGGCTGTCCATCCAGGAGCTCAATCGCATCAAGCCCATATCACCGGCACATAAGGGGCGAGTCGGAATCAACTGCAGAGATCTACACCTTCCCGGGGTAAACAGACATGATCTGTCCACCCACGCTTTCGCGAGGATCACCCAAGTGCAAGCACCCAGATGCCCCCAGGAAGTGTCTATCCCCGTCGTTCGTGTACTCTAGAAGGTTGATGAGAATATCAGTCAGCACATTATTACACTCTCTTATGCAGAAAACGCAATAACACTTTGAAAGATACCTCCAAACGCAAAGTGATAGCAGTTACTAACCCCACAGTCACCCATTAACTGAAAATGTGTGTAATGTGCTTGACGCACCACATAGTCCGGTCGAAGTAGTAATAATGTCGTGTCAAGTCATGTCATGCTCATTACGCGTCATAATCAATTAGAAAAAAATGCAACCACATATCTAGCAAAGATGTAAATTAGTCCAGCTGAAGGCGAGTGTTTTAAGAATTAAATAATAAATTTAGTCTAGGTACCTTTAATTCTGCGCTCGTTGCTGAGATGTCCTCTTCATCTTCATACCTACCTATTTACGAAGATCTTGATTGGCTAACCCTGCAAGCAATAAATATAATTGTTAATATAATAGAATTTATACAATGCAGATATATGTTTTAAGTTTAAGTTATTCGGTGGCACAGCCAAGGATTTCCTTCGATGTGTTTGCGACAAATGTAGACGATCGCTTATACTTTTTGCACGCATTGACAGAAATTCTCGATAAAGCGTGTGAATGGAAACGTTACTGGAATGTGTCCGAGGCTTAACATATTACATTTTAATATAATAAAAACGCTCTGTATTACTTCGACTGATAAGAATAAAACGGCTTATTGCCAACAAAAACAAAATCAATCAATTAAAGAGGATTCTATTGAAATGCAAAATTTACCTCCTATTTAGTCGATAAATTTGCATCTTCAGGGACTAGGAGTTATGTTCCGCGTAAGCATCCATCTACCATAAATATTATAACTTCTAAGAATAGTTATCTCAGCATATTATATCATATAAAAGTAGGTATCAAACATATGACAAGTCTACATTTACAAGTGGTGCAGTGCACTTCCTAGTAGTTGTCAACGGATCCAACAGGAATCCGTGAAAGTACAATTGTAAAAAAAGTTAATTATAAAATTGGTGTTCTAAGTAAAAGTGTTTTGAAGAAAAGAAAATGTTTTGTTAACCAATTCCTAACCGGGTTGTTTAACTTAACCTACATATATTTGTACAGCATCTACCACATCTGGTAATTACCAATACACTAATGCTGCCATGCAATGTCTGAATGCTTATCCGTTTTTTCTATATTCAAGTTGTTTTACAAAATGAAGGTATATTTTAAAATACTATATAATTGTATGCAATGAATGCGCTTCTTACAGTGTGAAATCATTAAATTAAATTAATTAAAAATTTCCATATCCCACACCAAGTAAAATTTTTAATATAAAAATTACCTCATTAATTACAGTGATTAGCAGGAAAGCATTTATTTAATACTATATAATTGTATTTATATAGAATAATCTAAAGTCACGTCTCTTTTCCGAAAGTAATATAGACTTTTGTACAAGCAGCGAGTAAAACGAAAAAAAAATGGGGAAAATTTTAACTTTTCTTTGAATCTTTAACCGCTATAAAATATCTGATAATGAATAATCCTCATTCGTCCAAAATTACACAATTTCTAAATAAAACGAAAAAAATAGCTTAATGTTCAAATAATATGAATTCTACGTTCAGATAATTTATCCGTTTGTATTGCTAGTACTTGTTTCTACCTCAAATTACAAATTGAAAATGTAATAGAAATTCTGTAAAAATCGTAGATAGGTAATGAAAATAGAATAGTTTATATATAAATAATTTAAAGAGCAAGATGAATTTATTGTTGGGTGAATTCAGAAATGCTGTTAAATCAAAACATTCGTCATTGAGTGACAGAATGTTCTCCGCTATCCCTGTCATGAAAATATATAACGTAAGAAAGTTATTTTTAGGATGAAAGAGGTACTACTGGATACTACAAATAAAATAAATATGTAAGTACTTATAGCATACAAAGATATACAATAAAATGTAACAGCTCTTGGCAAGCATGTTTTTTTTTTTTGATATACATCTGTCTCTTTCTGTCGATTCTATATTTCTTTGCAGTATAAATCATGAATTTCTGAATATATTTCATTAAAAACCTAATTTTTTATACATTATTTTAAATTTGAGACAATAAAACTCATGCCAAACACAAACAAAATAATAGCTTCTTTACATTCGCAAAGATAACCATCCAATAGAATTTCGAAAATAAGATTCAAAAAAATAATTACAAGAGAATATTATCTAGAAAAAGCTATTATAGATATTTCTTAATCGCGATATATACGCCTATGTAGTAAATGTAATACAATATATCAAAGATACATATAAAATATCAGAGCGAACCAGAGTTAAAGACAATAGAATTTACTCACCCTCAATTAACGCGTTTCACCGCAAAAATGTCCTCCCTAAGCAAGTTCTTCCGCGATTTAATTGCACACGCTGCTAACCACACGTTTAAGTCTATTTCGCGACTTTATAATTTATTTAATTCACCTTTAACTAATCGAAAAATGTGGAGAACGAAAACCGACGCTACGCGTTTCAAAAACGCACGCTTGCTTTGTTAAAAATTCACGATTGTGATTGGACGTACCTATGAGCGCGCGCATATCAATGTTTTTTGTCAAACAATATACGATATGTTTGTTCGTTTTTTATTCGAGGTTGGTGGAAATACTCTTTTATATTTTGTAGGTGAGATGAATTAAGATTGAAAACATAGATAAACGTTTTAGAAAGTAAATTATGTTTAGGGCCGGTATTTTAATCTCCTAATAAGTGTATCTAATAACAATTTAGCTAATATATATAGGAAATATTTCAGTTGTTCAGCTAAAAACTCTTATTAGGAACTTTATTAAGAGATTGAAATACCGTCCCTTAGAGTAATTTCCTATTATAAATCAACCATTGAATTAACTATGGAATTACCAATACACTAATGATGCCAATGTCTAAATAATCCGCTTTTTGGCCCATCAAACCCTCACGAAAATTAATTGTGGGCCCCACTATAATACGCGTTTGATACTGTTTGATTACTTACATACCTAATAATAATTTCTCAAAAAATTCCGACGCCATTAGATTAAACAAAACGACGCTTGCTTTGCTAATAAAATGGAAAACGGTAATTGGTAATTGTCTCAAAAAGCACGCCACACCGGCCACCTTATTTTTGTTGAGCTGTTGTCGTAGGTATAGAACTAATAAATCACGTTAATCATACATAAAATAATAAAGCAAACCAGAGTTAAAGACAATAGAATTTACTCACCGGCAATTGACGTGTTTCCCAGCAAAAGGGTCCTCTTTAAGCAAGTTCTAACGCGATTTAACGGCACGCACTATTAATCACGCGTTTGAGTCTATTTCGCGACTTTATAGTTTATTTAATTCACCTTTAACTAATCAAAGATGTGGAGAACGAAAACCGACGCTATACGCTTTTTAAAAATGCACGCTTGCTTTGTTAAAACCACAGGTTAAAACTTCACGATTGTGATTGGACGTTTTTATGAACGTATATAACATGTAACACGGTAACCATTGGTAACTGGGTTTTTGCATATACATCTGGCGATTCTAACATCGCATTTTATGCAGTACGATGATGAATGTCTGCGTCCGTGACTACCATTTTAAAACTATTTTACGTTCAAAGAAAATATATAGAGTATTACATAACTTTAATTTTGGAACAAGAATGCCGATGCCAAACACAAATACAATGATAGTTATTTTACATACGTTTTAATAACCATTTAGCAGAATTTAGAAAATGACTTTCACAAAAAATTAATGATTACACAAAAAAGGAAACTATTAGATATAGGTATATATACAGTGACCGGCTTAAATGTTACAACATATGGAAATTTCTTTTATTATTAAATATGGTAAAATCCTTTTGGAGGTTAGGTTCAGCATGTCTAATAACCTTGAAATTTATTTTGACACCCGTCACCTGACCACTAGTATGGCGGGAAATTTAAAAAATGTGCGATAAATCAGCAAGAAGTGAGGTTAGATGGCGTCATATCTAAGAAGGTTATTTGAAAAAGTTGCTTAGAATTCAATTCTGAGGCCGTATGCAAATTCTTGTAAACATTTAAAAAGCATTAAAAATCACAATTTTTCCAAATATTTTTTAAATAAATTTTAATTTTTTTCTATGTTAGTAAAATTCTGTAAAATTTATTTATTCCTTTTGCATACAGCAACTGTCATACTAGAAACCTACTTTTTAGTTTTAGCTATGTATATTAATTTTACAAGAATTAATAAAATTTCATGAGTATCACCATGCTTAGAGATTTTACTTTAGTGAGCTACTAAAACCAAAAAAAAAAAAAAAAATAAATAAATATGTAATTTATTTCAAAAATATTTGGAAAAAATGATTTTTAACTTCCTTTTAAATATGTTTACAAAAATTTACATACGGCCTCAGAATTGTATTTACAACTTTTTCAAATAATCTTTTTTGGATATCATGTCATCTAACCTCAGTTTTTGCCCGATTCATCGCACATTTTTTAAATTTTCCGTATTAGTGGTCACGTGACGGGTATCAAAATAAATTTCGGGGTTCTTAGACATGCTGAACCTATCCCCCAAAAAAATTTTACTATATTTTAATAATAAAAAAATTGCAACATTTATGCCGCTAACTGTATATATATATATGTTACCTATACCTATATTTGCATTTTATCTATCCCAAAACGAGGAAGTAAATCAATTACTGTAGCTTTAAAAAAGTTTATATGATTGTAACAGTTGAAAACAGGTTTTAAGTCTGAAACAGTACAAAACAGTTCACCAAAAGAAGCGTGATTGACTAAAAAATTAAATTTAGAAATCAGGTGGTATGTAAGCAATAATCGAGCCATCATTAGCGTTACCTATAGAGAATTGAGTATACTAGTCGCCGGTTCTTTTTCTGCTAATCTGTATATTCACGGTAATGGGTAATAACATTCAATAGTTTCCAAACCGTTTGGAAGCATCTATGTGTTCCAAACGCAGCCAATGATTTGCGACTTACATATTAGTGGTGTGTAGCTATTCTAATAACTAGCCAAATAGCGGTATTAGAGTAAGGTAACTGAATGAGCGATCCGTGGCGTTGGGAACTATGGTTACTGGCTACTACGGCTAGACCAGAGGCTAGACAACAACGAATATCCGTCCAAGTTACGTAGTATAAGTTGCGTTTTATTTGCCTCGCGGATCACTTGCGATCAGATAAATAAATCTATAAAGAGTTAGACATTTCAAACCTCGTAACATAAACGAATGTCGTACTTGACTGTATGGAATACCCAACTACGCTATTGGCTAGCCGTTAAAGCGAATACCGAGTAATAACCAATGGCTGAAATAGCTGGTTATTAGCCGATATTAAAGTACTAGTAGCCAGCTACGTAGTTACGTTAATAAAATATTGCTAGTTACCCACCAGTATTACATATTAGACAGGTGTTTCGACTGCGGCAGGCAAGAAACGCAGAAATAAAAATAAGAGAAACTGAGCGCCCTCTGTGAGTCATTCATACAGTCGTGTCAAAATGTATGACCAAATATCTTTTTTTTTTACCGTGGATAGCAGCACGTTACGGCATGATAAGGGAATTAGGCGGTTATTTATGACTTCCCACTTATTTTATTGGGATATTATAAGTTTTGATACTGCAGGCTTTGTCCATAGGTACATTTTTAGTTATTCAGTCGATTGAAGTGCCTTTGGATGTCTCTGCCGAGATCCGTCGTAAATGGGAATTTATGTTGGTGCTGAGCACAATCTGTCAATGACCCAATGATATCCGTAGTTCATTGCGCTTATACGAATACTGCCAATGTCTCAATAATTATTCGGTTTTTGAATAATTCCTATGCGAAACTTAATGACGTATGATAATATATTAGAAAGCTTCAGTAAAGCAACAAAACTTTCATATTTATGTATTTACAAATAAATACAACAACATTAAATTTCAGATTACTATTTCTTCTCATCTTTTGGTAAAGGTACTTCCTCAGCTACAGCATTTGCATTTCTAAAGTTTGGAAATTGTTCCCAAGGAGCTGATAATTAAAATCTGCGAAATTCTTGGGCTAATTCCAATGGTTCACACACAACACGCTTACACTCATCATCATAACGTAACTGAAATGAAAACAGTATAATATGAATGTTTATCTTTAGCTATAAATACAAACCTCAACATATCCACTTAATGGAAAATCTTTTCTAAATGGATGTCCTTGAAAGCCATAATCAGTTAGAATACGTCTTAAATCAGGATGGTTTGCAAAAAATACACCATACATATCCCATACTTCACGTTCATACCAATTTGCTCCCGAGTAAATTTCACAACAAGATTCCACTGGTGTTAACTCATCTGTATCTGTTTTTACTCTAATTCTCGAATTAAAACGTAATGATAAAATGTTGTAAATAAGCTAAAAACAATATATCGTTATTTTCTTTTGGTATAACTTTGAATAATTTTCTAAACTTAGTTACCTCGATATTCCCTACTAGGGACATCGATTGCTGTTATATCAGTTAAATTTGCGAATTGTGCATTGTGGTGATCTTTCAAAAATTGCAGCACAGGCAATATACCTTCGGGGGCAATTAATACTTCTAACTCATCTCCGCATGTTAATTGTACTTTCTGAACAAATTTCGGTAAACATTCTGCTACATATTTTCCAAAATCTTTAAGTTGATTTCTTTGCACCAAATTCTGTTTCCGCACAGTAGCTAAAAGCAAGTTATGTTACAGTAATATTTCGTCCTAAATATATAAAATATAAGTATCTCACGCCGTATTTCGCCTTCTTCTGCACATTCTGCTGGCCCTGAATCTGACATAAATCTCAAACCATTACTGGGGGGTTATTCTCGAACCGATGGAAAGTTTTCACTCCCGGAGAATAACATTCACCACTAACTCCCCGTTACTAAAAATGTGGTATTCTCGAACTAACAGGGAATATCTTTCCTACGTTTACTCCCGGGGAATTATAGCGCGTTGTTGTCAAGTCATATATTAGGAAGGGATGGGAAAGAACCAATAGAAACGGCGGTAGAAAGAGATGTATTTATAACAGTTCTTTTTAATTGAAAATATAGTGATCGTTTTCTTTACATTGATCGATATTATCTCATGGCATTTTTAAAAATAAAAATCATGGCAAAGATAAAAATCTAGACATGTTACAGCTACACAAAAACAAGACCACGACTAATAAAAGAGTACATAAACATCTTGTATTGAATAGCTCGGATTTCGCCGCTAAGCTTATAATTATTGAATTATATATCTGACTGAAGCTTTATTCATATACAAGTATCATTTAAACAAATTATCGCTTAACTGCATTCATGTTCAAGTTTTGAAATATTTTCTGCATCCATCGCACAATATAGGTATATATAAAATTAGGGGAGAATATATAATTTTAACATCCGACTAAAAGTGTAAATCTCACAAATATTTGTGTTATTAATTAGAGAATATATAAGATATCATATTAATTCAAGCTGCTTTACTTGCAAGCTATATATTGTTGTTCGTTATTCTACTATCAAATATTAAATAAGATATAATTCACGAATACAACCACAAATCAACAGCCGTAAACCGCCGAAATAAAACCGAGCGAAGCCGATTCAATTTCTCATGCAAATTCTCCTGCTTATTTGTAGGAGAAAATACCGGGGAATCTTTCGGGAGTACTTTCCTACGAAAACGTGAGAAATTGAACTCGAGAATACCAACTATTGGAATAGTAGGAATTTTTTGACAATTCTCACGGAATTTCCACTCCCTCAGATTCGAGAATAACCCCCCTGGTACAAACTAAACAGAAACAATTTCAAACATAGCATTTGATTCTTATACACTAGTGAGTACCTCTAGTTTGAATAATGGGTGCCCGAATAGCCTTAGTTATTTGCCCCTGAGTAATGAAGCCATATCAAGCATCTAAATAATTTTAATTTTTATGTCAAACTCCCATTGCTCCAGTTACATGCGAATTACCTAACAACTGTCACAATTCACAACATATACAATTAGGAATTTCATTTACCGACAATTTGCTCCCGCCATCTGTTATTATATTTCAGTATTTGGTAAAAATATCCATTTTCTTGCTACAAACGTAAAAGAAACGGCTATAGCATTCTGGTGAGTAACTGAACTATAGATGTCACCACTTGCAATTTAATAAATATGTTTATTAATTGTAGGCGAAATTTATTTATTTGGAATGTGGCTGGTTATTAAAATAAAAGATTTAAATTTTTTTACGTTTCGTATGATAAATATTTATCATACAATTGTAAAAGTATACGTTTGTTTGTCTATATAATGTTTAATTTAATTCGTCGTTTACAATTCTTTTAACATATGTATAAAAAAAAAAAAATTGTTATTGTTAGTTTTATGTGTTTTAACCCTTTGTGCGATAACGTATACATTCAGTTCTGAAGAAGGCTTAATTAATGAATAAAGAAGCCGAAACGTAAAAAAATTTAAATCTTTTATTTTAATAACCAGCCACATTCCAAATAAATAAATTTCGCCTACAATATACCACTTCTGGCTAAATAAAATTTCTCCCTATTATATGTTTATTAATAAATTTGATTATACAAATTAAAACAAGAAACTACCTTCCACAATTATTTTAAATTAACTTGCAAGAATTTACATTAGTAAAATATTTTTGGATTAGAAATAGGTTTATCAACATATGCGCAAGCGTATTAAAAACAAAACAATTACCAATAACCATATTTTTCTGTGAACTTAAACACAAGATATTTTTTGGGTAATGGATCCTAAAAGAACTGTACCTCTATATGTGAAGAAACGTAAATACGCTACTAAAATATCGAAGAACGAGGAAGTTGTGGAAAACGCTATTTTTAATGTAAGTGTTACGATTTTTCTGCTTCATATGCCCTGATTTTTTGTTTCTTTAGGAGACTGCCATTGCCACTAAAACAAAAACTGCGGATGCTATAATGGAAGTTCCATTGTCATTAAAACAACCAGTGATTCGCCGTTATAGATCTAAAAAACAAAAATCAACCACATCCTCAACCAATCCGACTGGAATAAAGTAAGTACACAGTTGAAGTGCTAGCTTAATTTTCATATCATTCTTTTCTTAGTTTTTGCAATCCCAATGGGCATTATCAGGTTGTTACCTACCACGTGCTGCATGATGAACAAATCGGAAATTATAATGTGCAAACCTTGGAACCGGCGAATTCGAATCAATTAATGGAAGATATTCCAGTAGTTACCGTTTCCGATACATGCTTAAATCAACAGACTGTGACTGAAAATAATGGCGTATTAACGACCGCCGTGGAAAGTGAAATCCCGCAGGAACTTCAACCAACTGAAGCAATGCACGTCGTCTCGTCTGCAGCCAGAATGAACGAATTGATGTATAAGTTGGAACTTTTTCTACAAGCCAACGAAAAGAATGAATGCAACGATCCTGAGTTGGCCTTCGGAAGATCCGTTGGATTAATGCTAAAGGCAATTGACAACGTGGCTAATCGCTTAAAAATTAAAGCCAAAATATATAATTTTTTAAGTGAAGAATTACAACATATTTAGATAAATTTTACAAGCATCGTGTTCCTAAAAAGAGCCTACAATTTACTGAAACATGAATATGTCATAGAAATAAAGTAGGGATAACCATAGATAGAGTGGGAAGAATATGTTTCAAGTATGCGCGGCCGTACTAATCACGAAGACAGCCATTTTGAAAGTTGGTGATTGTCCAAATTGAATTTGAACAGATGATATAAATCACAAGAAAAATTGTTCTAATTTATTTATTCTTTATTATCAAACAATATTACTTCAAAAACTGCTACAAATATTGTTAAAACTGAGAAAAAGAGACAAAAAAAGATGGCTTTAGGATAACAGAAATATAAATATTTACATAAATTTTTGTTTGTCTTAAAACAAGCGACTTTCCTACCAGTTAGCCAAAGTCATATTATAGTAGCAAATTGGTAGTATTAAAGAAAATTGTACCCCTTATATGATGAAATATGTAATAGGAAATAGTTTCTCCAAATAAGAGCGTATGGGAACTTAATTTAACATCTGTCAATGTTGTGACTTCTAATTTTACCCTGAATTAATATTATTTACACTCTCAATAGACGAAAACTAAGATTATGTTCCACAATATTTTTTTATATTATCTAAGCCTGAATTGATTTCGATTTGTCAAGCAAGCTTCAAAATGGCAACAGGATGCGCATCCGTCAAAGCGCCTTCTCCACACTCAACTTCTATAGGGAGAACGCGCAACCTGTTTTATTAGAGGAAGAGAGTGGTGGCAGCAATTTTGAAGGTTGCTTGTTAAATGCAACGGTGTAAACTATTTCTCCAACTATACATCCTCTTATAACGAATACAATCATATCAATTTGCTATTTCAATGTTGTTTTAGGACAAAGTTTTTTATAAATATTCCTATATCTGTTATCGTAGATATTATATTTTTGTTTTCGTTTTCTCAGTTTTAAGTAAATAAATTATAACCACCTTTCATTATTTGTGTTCTCTGTTCTACACCAAATTGAATTTTAGGCAATCATCGGCTTTCAAAATAGTTGCTTTCATAATTAGAACTGCCGCGCATACTTGAACGCTTTCGCTCCACTCTATTTCTATGGAAAATATACGCACTTTTGGTAAAACATACGTTGCAGTATAAGGCTCATCACTCAGTTTTTTTTTTAATTTCTTATACCTATTTGGTTCCCCAATTATTATTGTACTTACTATTTTACCATGTCAACTTTTGTTTTAGAACTACACATTTCATGGATAATCCAGGATTTTAATAAAAATATATTTGAATACTTCAATATATAGGTATTTTAAATGCAGCATGAGAGTAATATAGCAATTATTTTGAAATTCATTGATGGATCCAAGGATTATATCATTTTATCCCTGTCTAACTAATGTAATAAACAGAGACACAACTATAATTGCTTAATCTATTAATGGATTTAAAAATATATCTGTCGTAATTAGTGATCACTAGTGACTTATAAATCCTATAAATTTAAAAACTTATAAACCCTATATATTATAGTAAAGGAAACTTTACTTATATAAGTACCCAATATTTATAAAATATGTTACCAATTTTCATATCTGGTATTACTTGGGTGCTCATTTCGTAGAAGATTTGATGAAAATATATGTGAACAATAAAAATGTTTCGAATACGGCATCGGGCGTAAAAGTTACTAAAGGAAGGGCAGGACGTTTCTCTTGGTCTCCTTTCTATTTAAGTTTAACTGTTACAGGGTGCCCCACGAAGACGGGGTCTTTGATTACAGCTCTATTTGTCATTTTGTTTTCTTATCCATTCTGTTATATACCTACTTGAAAATATGCATTATTCAAAAGAACTTATTGATATGATTTAAGAAAAGACAATTTTGTCGCAGCAGACCGGCTAAACCGCACCATCCTCCGCCGTTTTTTCAAGCGCCTCTCACTTATAACAAAACAGATTTCTTTTTAGAATGGCAAAAAGAGCTGTAATCAAACGCAAATTATCATCGTAGTGAACATGATGGCCGATAAAAATCACAGCTCTATTCCAGACAACACAACGCCGCCAATAAATGTTCTTTGGTCTTATACTGCTTATCCTCCCTAATCCCCAAGATCGCCTACTAAACAAGTACCATCCGACATGAATTGGATTCTATCACAGAATAAACTAGAAAAGACAAGACTGTCAAAATCTTTGACAATTTTCTGGCTTGCGTTTAACACGATTTCGTCAATCTTTATAGCAGATGCTTAGCTCTTTGTCCATTACATAAAAAAAGAAACTTTCGACGAGCATTCTCTTCTGTGCTTGAAACCTGGCATGCATTACCATAATTATCACAATATATACGAAAGACTGTATCCTCGATTTCGTGGAACACTTCTCGTATGTGATTATAAGTTTTGCAGCAACAATTAGAAAATACTTAATTTATTATTAGTGAAATGTGATTGATTGTATTTGGGTTCCCATATTAATATTAAACACTTTTTGGACGTTGCTGCATAACTTTTAGAAAATCGTAGGCCTATGTCCTATGATTTTCTAAAAGTTATGCAGCAACATTCCACGACACCATCGCTATGGAAATTCTAAAACTACACACAGCAGTGAATCGCGATGTCCAAATTAATACAAACAATAAAAAAACAATATCAAGTACGTAATATGTCCTAAGAATATTTATTTAATATATTTACACAAATTTCTTTTTATCTTACGGAAAAACCAAAAATAACATAAATTTATTATATTAACCCTAATCGACCGATCGATATTATAATATAATAATCGAGACGAATAAAATGAAAATTTTGTAAAAAACGTTTTATATTATGTACATATATAAAAGATTTTTTGTTAAAAAATATTAAAAAAAGGAAAAAGACAATAAGGAACTTTCGTATGAAACAAATTCACATGTGTATATATTCTGAGTATAATGAAAAATTAAATAGCGAAAATAATAAAATAAATCAAGATTAAATAATCACTACAGTTTAGCAGCAGATGAAATAATAATAATAAACCTATAATGATCTTTAAATATAAATGCGGCTCTAAAAGATATAATAATAATAATATAAACTCAATAAGTGTATACTAACATTGTTACAAACATCACTTTTTTGCTTTCACAATATATTTATGTGTATATTTCCTTGCCTTAAGTAAAAAAATCAGTTCGTTTATAGACTCACCTATTCCTACCATGGGATAAAAAATTAAAAACAGAAAAACATTTATATGCCTTACAGATGATATTAGCTAAAAGCGAAAGAGATTTTGCTATTATACTATTCATGTCACGTCAGAAATAGTAATATATAATTAATATCCACAATATCAGAAATCTTAGCAATAGAAAAATTAATATATAGTTGTATGTTTGTTTTGCTACAACATTAAGTTGTCTAATACATCTTAGAGCAGATAATGTAAAATAGCATGCAACATTTGAATGTCACTAACATACGCTATAATACTCAAAATTAGGACTCTCATTGCACTACCTTTAAAACTAGATTTATTTTAGTGTCCAGGGGGGTAATAGGGAGCCGCTGCTGGTGGCGGCGGTGCCGCGTTATGCGGTGGTGGCGGTGGCGGGTACTGATATTCGGGATATCCCGCTGGGGGCGGAGCTCCTGGTGGAGGGTACATCCCTTGCGGTGGAGGTGGGTACTGCTGCGGTGGATAGGGCGCGTGGTACCCGGGATATACTGGACCTTGAGGCGGCGGCGGTTGTCCGTAATCATAAGGTCCTTGTGGATACTGATGCTGAGGGGGGTAGTTCTGCGGTGGGTACATTCCGTAATTGTATTGCGGCTGTTGAGGATAGCCCATCATGTCATATGGGGGTGGTTGAGGATAGCCGGGGTACCCTTGCGGCGGTAAGGGATAAGGTTGCACGTGATTGTAGCCGTAGTAGTTGTTATAACCGTATTCGGGTGTTGGAATGTCGCTTTTTGGCGTTTCGGCAGTATTTGCTTCTGGGATTGCCTCCGTTTCCGATTGATACGGAGGATCTTCAACTGGAATAACTTCTTGATCGGACGTGGATGATATGCTTTGAGAAGATTGGTTTGCGGAATGGGTTGTCGACGCATGTGAGCTGGTATCAGATAATTTTTCTTCTTCCGGGTAAGTGCTTGTAATACTGTCCAACGTTTCCTGTGTATATAAGGATAATACAGCAAACACATTAGAGTGGATAACATGAACACCATATGCAAAATGGCTACTTTCTAATAGGGACATTTGCTATATAGGAAAAGTACACCTTTAGCTACGCCCAACAACTTGTAATCTCTTAATCTTCGAAATGACAGGACCTGAACTGCGTCACAACTGAGCGTTGTAACTCGGGTTTAGTTTATGTCTAACCTGATAGTACGGGCTATTTGAGCACCTGAGATATGACGTAGATAGACAGCAATGTATCCAAGAGATGGCACAGCATGTGTATCATCTTGTAGGGTGGTCATCGGAAGTAAAATTAGTACCTATCAGATACCTGCACGAGTAAGTAAAAATGTAATCTATTAATAATCGGCAAGTAGATAATCATAAAGACCGTCATCGTAAGCATCGTCACATCGCAAGCAACATACGATACTTACTCTTAAGTAATCGTTTGTGTAGGGTGCAATAACTATGCAATACTACTTGTCATTCATCACTTATGTTTGTATGAGAAGCAAGCGCATTACATTAATTACAAAATTATACTAAATAAGTTATTGTTGGTGCGGAGAAAACCTAATGCATTTTGTGGAGTGCATTTGCCAAATCGTAGGCGTACAGAGATAAAGCGCGACACAATACGTTTTTTTTTTGACAGTACGGTATATGACTAACAAACAAATCAATCACAAAGTCTTAAGTTCAAAATTTATTTATAAAATATATTTTCAATGAATTTTAAAATAGTACTTGAAAAAAAAAACCGAGATCTGGTTAAGGCAAACTACAGCCAAATAGCATTATGTTCAATTATAATTTGTAAATCTGTCGTATCTTGCGAGTGGAAGCTTGAAAAATTTTGCCATTATTTATTTATTATATTCTGGACATTTATTACCTCCCCAGACAACTAAAGCAATAGTTTATAAAAGTGTGAGAATCTGCGTCATCAAAATATACAATCACCTCCTGTGCGGAATGAAGCGTGGGAATTTTAGGATTTTTAGGACTCACCGAGTGTTTTTGAAAGATAAGAGTTTCTACAACATTAAGTTCTTTGAAATTAACTTTAAGTATAATTTATTTGTATAATGTGTTATTACTAATATGTATTTATGTGTTTTGTTCTAAAACTGACTTGTTCAGCGCGGAATTGGTATTACTGAACTGAATAAATAACTAAATAAATAGTAGATAAAAATAGGTACTATTTAATTTTTCAATTTCAATCGTTGTTAACTATCTATCTTTGTGTAACTTGCTGCATACTTTACATTCGTTGTTAGATGTCGTCTTCACATTTACCGACACGATACCGGTACTTTGTGCAAATTGTATGTACATACACGGGCGCTTTTGCTAGTGTCCTGTCAACATCGCGTTGATAAATATGAAACGGCCTTATCGTGAAACAACTTGCAGTGCTTTTTATTTATCAAAGGCGAAAGAACAATTAAGCAAAACGAAGGGATAAGGGAAATGCAAGCGATGTATAAAATTAAACTTTCAATAAACAATTTTCTATATATAAAATGTTTTATTCCTAAATTCATAGAAAAGTTTTATACAAAAATAGATGTCAGAATATGATTTACATTATCATATGCCGGTTCAATAGTTGCGATCTATGTGATTAATTTATTCGTATACATTATTTGGATAGATAATAAGAATATTTCTTATAAACTAATACGTTAAAAAATTATCTTGTTAATTCTAAACACGTAATTTTTTAATTTAGAAGAAAAAATAATTTTGATATTTTAGGAACAAATATCAGGCGGACAAGTGAGTTTCATTCTAAAATTTGAGATTTGAAAGGACTCATTCAGCGGGTGGTTAACATAAACCTAATAAAAAATATTTTTCAATTATCACTTAATCATAAACGTTAGCAAAAAATGTTATTTAAGAATGAATTTAGATTTGCAGGTTCCCAGCACTCCTGATTGTAAAGTATTCAGTAACATGAATCTATCGGTATACAGTAGAGTGGTTAGGAATATAAATTTCTTCAGGTTTTAAAGTTAAAATACTATAAGTTATTCTATAAATATATATAGGAAAGAAAGAAATAAGAGAAAGATATAACATGAATATGCCATCAATAATATGAAACTACAGAGAACAGAAATATTCATGGAATAAACATTAAGATTGTTCATATTAGGTTAATATTCTACGAATATTCGAAAAATATACACCTTAAAATGTTGTTCGTAATTATAGGAATGTCTTCTTTTTTCGTTTCGATATTGCCCTAATACTGTTAGAATATGTTGGTGCTGTCGGGTAACTACTAGGTATACTATATTATAACAAATAAACATCATTTTCTTTCTATTTTCGAAACTCAAGGGATTAAAAAGCCTTCGACTTTTCGAGTTTTTTCGTGTCTTCGGAAACATTCAGTATATCTTACATTTGTTTAAATGCATTTTATTATTAATAGCAATAGTATCCCCATTACGAAGCAGCCATCTTGTATATGGTTATTGTGATTATCACGTGTATGAACAAATATAATTGATATTCTAAACTAAAAATTTTTCGTCGATCTTGAAATATACATAAACTATACTTGAACATATAAAAATAATCAAGAATAGTACATCAACAATATTTTCGTACACAAAATTATAATTCACATACCTGGAAAGTTTGTTTAGACTCTGACATTATAGTCGAAGTGGATTGTTCCAATCGTTCAAGAGCTGAAGTGGATTTTTTCGATCCCTTGCATTTATAACTTTTCACTTTAGCCGAAGGCGTTGTCGGAATTTGTACCTCTATTTCAGAATTCCCTATCATCTCCCTACGTTCTAGCGAACTGCTTCTAGAACCGTCGTTAACTTTCTTCCTAGGCTCAATTGTTAATCCGGTCTCCTTCGATCCGAAATTAAAATGCCGCGTCTCCTGAACGTGAGCCCGTTCTTCATCGCTGCTGCTCGGGTGAGATTCCGTCTCGCTTTTTGTTTGATTCACAGCCCTCGCTATCTCCTGCCCAATTTGATACGGTTTCGTTCTGGCAGTCTGGACACGTTTGGTAACGCTCTGTATGCGTGACACCAGGTTTGGTACATTCTGCTTAACGCTACGCATGTTCAATTTGGCGACGTTTGGCGTAAAAGGTCGTACGGCTCGTTTCTGCGGCACCACCGATATCGCCGTGTTGTTTTTAATAGCTGATGGAATGCCTGGTTTGACTTTGGAGGCGTCCTCCTCGGCTTTTCCTCGAACTTTTATAGCGGTTTTGATGGCCACGATCTTACCGCTCTCTAGCTGCATGTAGACACCTTTGGGGGATTTAAGGACCAATACCTTTTGGCCGGCTTTTAAAACAATGTTTCCTTTATCCGGTTGATTAGTAGGTATAACGACATCCAGGGGTAATGTCATTTCTTGTGCTGTCATCCCTTGGCGCTGCCAATGTTCCGCTGGTATCCATCTAGTCGGACGTTCACCGCCTGTTCGAAAGATATCAATATCAGTAAACGATATATTCCATACAAAAAGAAATTCGTAGTGCTTAAAACAAAAATCGAGTTACTTTCGGTTCGGAACATAGCCCAGATCAACTCTAATATACAAAGCTTATGAAAATAGAGTTGACCAAAAAAGCAGCAAATTACAAAGCATAAATAAAATTTAGACGCCACAGTCTTAACAAGCGGCGTATATAAGTATTAATCTTTATGTATGGGCAAAGCAGCGCTATCCTAGCACTACCATAAGGTGGAGTCATAATATCAGTTTTTGAAATTAAATTCAGCACTTGTTTTTTGGTACGTAAATAAAATTTAGTTTTCAGCGCAGTTGAAATTCTACCCTTTGCTGCAGTTTTATAACATTTGTAAAATAACACCCAGGTTTGGCGTAAAAAGTGCCGAATTATTGCTTTATTTTCAGGTATTTTCGAATAAAGCCGACCATAGTTATAGAATAGGAAATAGATTCGTTTCCTCCATAATTAACGAAACACTCTTTGTCATTATATTTTAATTTGTAGAAATACAGGGTGTTAAATTATTAACTTACCTTGCTGCATCGGCCTAACGGACGCTACAGGTCTATGACCACGTGCTGCACCTCCTATACTGTATGCTGGCTGCCTTGCTGCTTGTTTCTCGCGTTCATATCCTTTCTTGGCTAAACGCTTCTCTTGGGAAGATAATTGTTTATCCTTCCTATCCACAAGAAGAGATTCATGTTGGAAAGGTTCCTTATTCAACCGCGTTCCATATTGTACCAACACTTTTTGCAGTACAACGTCAATGTAATTGTCTTTACAATGAGACCAGTCTTTCACTGCCACTTCTTCCCCATCATCGAAGCAAAGAGTGCTTACATCTTTTATTGTAAGATGTGCATCTGGATTGCATTCATCCACAACACGATCGGACATACCTTTTTCAAATTAAAAATTATATTTTTAACTACAGCTTATAAAATAATATAAATTGGATATACCTTGCTTATTAATTTGGCGATCGTAGATTTTTTTCTCCAAGCAATTATCCACGACCAACCTATATACAAAGCATGGCTTCCTTTGGCCGTATCTATAAACACGGCAAACTGCTTGAGTGTCGTGACAGGGATTCCATGATGCATCCAATACAACTACTCTATTGGCACCAATCAGATTTATACCCAATGAACCTGCTCTGGTTGACACGAGGAATAAATAAATCTTCGGGTTCGAATTGAATTCGTTAATCAACTTTTCCCTTTCCAAAGCACTTGTCGACCCATCCAAACCTAGAAAAATTGATAACAATGACAATATGTGTACAAAACGGTAATAAAAAACTTACGGTAATAATTAAGGTTCTTAGCCCAGTGGTGCGTTTCTCCAGGACAAATATTCATTTGCAAAAATTGTTCGATGAGATCCAAGGTAATTAATGACTGACTAAACACTAATAAGCGATCGCCTAAGGCAATGCTTTCTTTAATTATGCAGAAGAGTATTTCCATCTTAGCTGAATTCTCAATCATTCCAGGAACGTAGTCCTTAAGCAATTCAATAGCCTAACGGAGAATCAATTTTACATAATGATTTATTTAATGTATATGTACTAACCCAATCGTATGGAATTCCTGTATCTTCTTTTGTAGAACCCTTAACAGGTGGCGCTGCTTCATTACCAGCTTTAATGTCTTCTTCCCCACCTTCTGGTTTTTGTGTGGACGGTGGTAAAACTTCAGCTTGTTTCATATTTTTCACTTCCGGTTTCTCTTCTTTGATATCTTCAAACTCTTTTTTCGGATCTAGCTTAATATCACTTAAAATATTGATTTTCTTCATATCAAAGGCGCCTCCGCTGCTTAGTTTAATATCACTAATGATGTTAATTTTGGGTTTGGATTCTGATCCTGTAGATCCGCTTTCTAATTTAATCGGACTGTTAATGATCGGTTTCATTTCCTCCTTCTTTATCCATTGTTGATTAGTAGAGAAATTTTGATTATAAGGCGGTCTAAAATTGTTGCAATTATCGCCAGGCTGTTTGAAGTTAGGATCTGCCCAAAACGTTTGTGATTGCTGTGGTTGCTGTTGCGGATATGCTTGAAAATTCGTAGGATGTTGAAATTGTTGATTAGGTTGGTTTTGGGTCGACGTATTTGTGTTGGAATTTGCCGGGAAATTCGATTGTTGGTTACCACTTTGAACAAAGCTTCCTTGAGTATTGGCATTTGAAGCAAAGTTACTATTAAAGTTCCCATGGGCAGCATTATTTGAGAAATTCTGCTGATTGTTTGGTACAAAACCGCCTTGTTGACTATTATGCACTGGCAGACTACTTTGTTGGTTGTTTGGTGGGTAATTATTTTGCTGATTCTGAGGAAAATTTGCCTGTTGATTATTCTGGCTAAAATTCCCCGATTGATGATGTGGATGCTCCGTTACCGGACAATTCCCTTGCTGGTTATTATCTTGATTCCCATGCTGATTAGGTTTATTAGATGGAAAATTTTGTTGGTTTGTTTGAAAATTGCATATAGGGTGCTGCGGATTTGCGAGTGCGTTGGGCGCACTAAAGTTGCTATTAGATTGAGATGAATTTGCTGCCGTAAAACCGGCCTGTTGATTTGAGTTTGGAGGGAAACTTCCAGCTGGATTACCTATCTGGTTAGTATTCGAAGCAAAGTTTGGCGCTTGTTGCGTATTTTGTTGAAAATTCTGCGTATTCAGAGGTTGATTCATACCAGATGGAAAGTTGCCAGATTGATTTGAATTTTGTGGAAAGTTACATTGGTTATTATTAGCCGTAAAACTTGAAGTTTGAGTAGGATTTGGAGCAAAACTAGGAGATTGATTGGAATTTGAAGAAAATCCAGGCGATTGGTTAGGATTGGAAGAGAAACCAGGAGACTGACTCGTATTTGCTGGAGCGACAGGAGATTGATTAGGATTAGAGGTAAAACCAGATGATTGATTAGAACTTGGAAGAAAACCAGGAGATTGATTGGTTTTTGAGGAAAAACCGGTAGGGTGGTTGATGTTTGAAGTAAAGTCAGGAGATTGATTGGAACCGTGTGGAAAATTAGACGATGGATTAGGATTCGGTGGATAATTTGAACTTTGATTTGTCGTTGGAGGAAATGCATGGCTAGAAGTATGTGGAAAATTAGCAGGTGCATTGACGTTTGTCGGATGAAAGTTATTTTGGGGATAACCTCTTTGGCCGTCTTGGACATTTTCGGTTGGAGTAGTTGAGAAACTCTTGCCACCATCATTAGACGCAAAATTAGCTGAAGATCCATTACTGGAAAATCCAACATTCCCTTGAAAATTGGAAGCAGGTGATGGCGGAACACTAGGAGGACCAGCTGCCGAGAAATTATTGGAATCGCTGTTAGAATAATTACCCTGTGGAAAGTTGCTTGGTTGGTTCGCAGAATAGTTTCCATGTTGACTATGGAAATTTGTCGTCGAAGATGGATTTTGCGGCGAAGACGGTATAGCGCCTTGATTAGATGGGAAAGAACCCGTCTGATTATTTTGATTAAAGCCCTGTTCAAAATTTGGTTGATTGAAAGCGTTTGCTTGATTTTGTGGATTAAAAGCGGTTGGATTTTGGCTAAAATTTTCATCAGGGGTAGGAAAAGTATTACCCGAAGTTTGTTTGAAATTTCCTGACTGTTCTGGAGGTGATAATATCTGACTTTGCGAGAAATTATTGCTGCTGTGTGAATTCGGACCCAAATTACTAGACTGAGAATTCGATGATGGAAAGTTTGGTGTATTTCCTACAAATCCTGGATTCTGATTGCTTGCAAATGAAGGATTTTGTATAGTTGGAGCAAAGTTGTTTGAATTGTTATTATTAGATGAAAAATTTACACTGGCTGAGGGCGGGAAATTTGTGTTTTGGTTGGGGGACTGAGTGTGAGTTGCAAAAGCTGGATTTTGGGGATTTTGAATCGTATTTGCATTGAACTTACTACCTTGATTATTCTGCACATAATTAGGTGCTTGATTATTAAGAGGATATGTAAGATTATTAGGAGTAAAACCGGGATTTTGGTTTGATGCAAAGTTTTGTGAGTAATTGGAATTCTGGTTTCCCCCTGGTGGAAAGTTCGGATTTTGAGTGCCTGTAGGAATATTAGGAGTTTGATTTGGACTATATTCAGGGTGGTTTGGCGGATAATTCGTGTTCTGCGAGTTGTTTGGACGGCAACTAGGACTTTGCGGAGGCATATTTCCTGAATGAAAGTTGGTAGTTGGATTATTTGCTGGAAAGGTAGTCGAATCAGTGGAAAAATTTGGATTTGGAGCATTTATGGGGAAATTTTGATTTGGGCTGTCTTGGAAAGCTCCTGGGGGGTTTTGAAACGTCGGAGGTGTATTCTTGAAGTCATCGGCTGGGTAATTACTATTAGAAAACTCTTCTCGCTTTGTATGCGGAGCAGCAGGAGAAGTAAACGTATTAGATTGCGTTGGTGTTAGTGGAAATTGATTCTGCGCCAAGTTCGACTGATTCATAGGAAACCTCTGATTAGTTTGGGAATAATTAGTGAAACCACTATCCTGACTGACATTGCTAGGTGGATTACTTGAGATGGAGGGCGCTGGTGAAAACGCGTTTCCTTGGCTGTTCTTCGAGTAATCCACACTTTGTTGTGAGAAACCACTGTCACTGTAGTTACTTGGCGGATTTTGATATGTTTCAGATTGATTACTCGCACAGAAATTATTGTAATCTCCTTTGGACGCAAAGCTTGGAGTAATAGTACCAGACCCCCGGTTACTTTGTGCGTGAGATTCGTCCTGTAAGTTATTAGTATTATTCTGGTTATAATTTTGGTTCGGCGTCATTTCATTGAAAGTTCCACTCGCATTCACGGTTTGGTAATTGTTAGGTTTAAAACCAGATTGATTTTGATTAGACGGTGGTACATTTTGTGTGTTACAGTTGGGAGGGTTGTTTGGTGCCGCAAGTTGGACTTGGTTTGTGTTGTTTTTGCTTGCGGGAGTTTTCTTCTGTGATGTCTTTGTAGAAGAGGCGCCGGTAGATTTATAAGGCGTTATCGAAGCAGCTGGTTTTCCAGAATTCTTCCCCTTCCCAGTTGCTTTCCTCGAGCCCTTCTTATTTTTAATTGCTGATTCATTCGATGAAGCAGTCGAATTTGATACTTCTTCCAAATCGATATCAACCGCTTCTCCGCCTGCTTGCTTTTTAAGGAAGTAGTACAATACATCTGGATGATTCCATATTTTACAGCAAACTGCGAATGCTTTCAAGGGATTTGGTACAGTTTGAGTTCTAACAACTTCATTCATGAAGGTCTCATATAATGTTCTCTGAAAATCTGTCATTCGAACAAGTAACACATATTCTTCTTTCTGAGGTAACGCAGTCTGTAATACTGTATGCGAACGCCTTTGTACGAAACCCACCAACAATGAGTGCAATACATGTGCTCGATATCGCATCAATTTGATATCAGACTCAGTGGAATCTATACACTGACCATTTTGTATTGGTCTTTCAAACATATTACAGAATTCGGTTTTTGTACCCAAATAATTCGGTCGGACAAAATCAACCATACACCAATATTCCATAAGATTATTTTGAAGTGGGTAACCAGTTAATACAACTCTTCTTTTCGTTCTCATTTGTTTTAAGGCTTGTGATATTGAGGCATGAGAGTTTTTAATCCTATGTCCTTCATCGCATATGACTAAATCTGGCCCAGGTTTAACCAAAGCTTCATGCACCTCTGAAAAATTCAATCAAGTTATTATTAATAATAATAATATGCACTTTATTATCATAGTTCAATAAACATGGAGAGTGCTAGCAGCAAAAACCTACTTGATGAAATATAATACTTATTTACATTAGAGTGCGGTAAGTGTCACGACAACTCAGTTTCAGGCACGATCCAGAAGCCATTTTTATTTATTTTTTATTATTGGAAATGTTTTTATTTTTGAAAAGCATATATTTAGTATTATTTCTGCAACAGCTTGCTGTGTTTAGAAGTTAGTCTAGTTTTATTTCACTTATATACATGAGAAGTGTACTTTATTTTTAGAATTGTTTTTATTTACATAGAAATAGCAATTATGAATTACATTACCAAACTAGTATTTGCATTCAATCGTATTATAACGAGTGTAGTTTGCATACACGTTCGGATAACATCGACCGACCCTGGAGCGGTCGACTGTATACAACTTTCTTCTCAGTAGCACTAATGAGCCTTGATAATGCGAAACGCGGTATATACTAATAATAATCAATTGCTAAACATACTTTTAATGATGCTATGATTGTGGTAATGTTCCTAACTAAATTAAGTAGACTCACCATCGAATAATACTTTATTTTTATCATCATCAACAGGTTCTTGCACTTGCACCGGTTTTCGTCTTGATTTTGGGTGTTTTCTTAATGATAATAGTCTGAACTGTTCATAACCTATAAGTAAAACACCTCCCCCGCTCCTCCACTCTCTTATTACTTTAGCTCTAGCTGTCAATGTCTTGTGACTGTCGTTTAGTACGTGTAAATTAAAGTTGCGTGATCTAACTTCACCATGAGCATTTAGCGGGCTATTAATAGCAGTTTCTTCAGATGGCAACCACATATTATATTCTGCCAACCAATTCTGCAAGGTATTAATGGGCATTATGCACAAAATAGTTTTTGCTGGAGTATTCCTCAGGAATATATCACTAAACGATACGACTTGTAAAGTCTTTCCTAGGCCCATAGAATGCGCGAGTATACAACCAAAACCAGTTGATGTATCAAATCTTCCAATACTTTCGATGACATTATCAAAAAGAAATCTTATACCACCAATCTGATGTGGTTTTATGATTCTAGCTATCTGTGGAGCCAAATATATATCTAGTTCACCCTCTGGATGACCAATATTCACAACGACACGACCATGCTCATCGGGTTGATTGAACTCGTCATTTGTATGCATTCCAGAGTTACTGGGATCTTCGTCGACATCGTCTGACGGATCATTTTCAGATTCAGACACAACTATACAATCGTCATCAGATGATATATCTATTGTTGGGACTGGCTCTTTGGCTGTAATAAAATTTAAAATTAAAATATAAAAATTTAGAAATAGATTTTCAACTTACGTTTTGGCCTAGTAACCTGTCGCCTCATCATGCTCATATCTTCGTTCTCACTGTCTGTGTCGCTGGGCACTTGTGGGAAGTGCTGTGGTCCCCTTTTCATAACAGGAGCTATACTGACTGATGGTGTAAGGTTGCTTGAGGGTTTTTTAACCGTTAGCAGATTTTTACCTTTAGTAGGTGGTATTGCACTTTTTGGTACTTTCAACAAATCAAATGGCTTTTTTGTTAATTTTGTCATAGTTTTCGTTTGGCCATTTGGTAATTTCACTAATACTGTATTACCTATTCTAGCCCCAGATGTTCCTTAAAAAAATAGAAGATTGAATTTTAGTTTCATACATTTTAACCGTTGAGTCTCGGAAACCCAAAGCGTCATTAATTATAGTGGGCCGTGCTCACTAGTGGCTTGTTTGTGTCGTCATTTTATGTAATTTAGTGTTCAGTTAGTTGAGTTAGGATACGGTTCATTTACCGCATTTACGAAATACGAGCATGGGTACGTCAGACCCAAATGTGATGTTGGTATGGTAATTATTGTTTTAATATAATGGCATTAACTAGTAGAGAAAACCACTCCATTAACAGAGGTGGAATTACAGATGGAGGCAAAAAATCTAAGTACAATGTTCTGATGAAGATTATGTTGTAGAATAACTCACAGGTAGCGACAGTGAACAAGGCGAAAATGAAGACGAAGTAGGAGACGAATCAATTGGAAATATTCCTATCGTTTGAGTCGGTGTTTAAGCTATTTCTATTGTCTACAGGATTGTTTAAATCCGACATTTTCGCGTCTTCGTCAAGGGTTGTATATTGCCGATATACATATTCCGATAATGCCTGCGTATATTTTTTGTATTAAATTTGCTAACTAACAAATAAGCGAAGAGAATTTCAAAAACACGTAAATTCTTATGGATAGCAAATAATCGTGATTCTGAATCCATTGCGCGAACTAATGTAGCTTATATTTGCAGTCTTAAGCTTCACCAGCGGAAATAGCCCAAACATCAACTCGTACTCAAACCATTGTCAACAATTTCACGACATGATTTAGAATGGAGACATTGCTTGTAAATCCATGAATATTATACAGTAGCGTTACACAGAGCCTATAAATAACACAAAAGTGTAAGCTTTTATTGAGCTGTCGTTTATAACAGGTGCATTATGGGTATAAAACTGTAACTTGGATGAACAGTAAAATTTGGGATTAGAATATTTCGTGCGACAATGTCACAGTAGCGATTTCAATTTATAGATTTATGTATCAGGCTGGGATTTATGTCACAGGGAGGTAACCGACAATGATATTGATAAAATTTTATGTTCTTCGTATGCCTTCGTCAAATATGTTTCTATGGTGCAAAGTTATACGAAGAAATTCGCCGCTGGTATCAGCTTTGATGACAAGGAAACTTGCTTTAAAAGATTGGTTGATAAATTTGCACCTATTCGTATGGCATTAAAATAATGATGATGAGTGATTCAAAAACATTTCATATAGTCACTGCAATTCCATGTGTTGTAACAGCAATAGCGCAAAACAAGTAATGCGTTCCCGCGTATTATGTTCAAACACTTTGCGAACCAATCCATGGAACTAATAGAAACCTCATAGTAGACAATTCGTGTGCATGTTTTCCTTTGTCTCAATAAAAAAAAAAAGAGGTAGGTATATCGATCTTTGCGTTTGACAGAAATAAAACCTTTATTTCTTATACTTCTAAACAGAACAAAATTATAATTTTGCTGCCAACATTGCACTCTAATACCTCTCTAAATACCGTTAGTGGAAAATCGAATATTACACATTTGTTTAACCAGAGGAGGAGAAGGTACTTTAAGGCAAACCATACAGACCACCAAACGTTGACCTCTAAGAGCTTTTTTCAGTATGGCTGATGCTTGTGAAATAAATATAATGCTGTTGTTTTACCACTCAAATCCGTACTGAAAGGAAAACAGAAACAATAATCGATTTTTTTTTTAAGCAGTTGACTTGGACTTCGGAAGCAGTTGAATGGTCGACTATTGCCATTGCGGGGAAGAATTTCTGATATGCACCAAATTGAAGTCCCTATGCAGCAAAATGATGTAAATATAACAAGAAAAGTTAGATGCTGCTTTTGAGCAGAAAAAAACAAGTTTTGCGTGTTCTTGTCGCATGCCGTATTGCATAGAGCTATGCTAAACATCAAAATTCAAGGAACGGAAAACAGCTAAGAATAAAGTCTAATTTTACAAAAACAAGTAACTTTTCTTCTTCCAATAGTTGTATTGGAATCAAGTTATATATACAATTAATAGTTTGAATTTTCTATTTTCTGTCTATTTGTTTTGAGAAATATGTTTATTTGTTATTAAAAATTATTTTCAACTCTCATGAATAGTATAATTCTTTGTAAAATAAACCACGATTTAATTTTTTTCTATGCATTCTTTCAGGATTACTTATTCTCCCGAAACCATTAAATATTCATATTGTTTGGGTTTCTGAGACACCAGTGTAGAACACTATTTCAAAAAGTAAGTGTTCCAGAGTTAGATATATAAAATTTACCAGCTTTTGACATTCCGCCTTGTAAAAGTGAAATAACTCTCTCTTGTGCCATTTGTCTTTGCACTTCACGAATAATTCGTTGTTGCTCTTGTACTCTGCGCAACCTTTCCATTTCTTGTCTTTGGGCAGCCAAAGTTGACTCGTCCAATTTAGTTTCATCCATAACTTCCCTAATATTTCGCCTCATATTACCAGACATTAGTCTATCACTCATTGGATCTTCTTCAATAGTACCTTTGAAAATAAAGCAATTTATCAGGCGATTCCATATTGTTTTCTTAGTTAACTTACCCATCTTCTTAGCAGGTGTCACGACCACCTCATTCTCTATAGACATCTCGGTCTTCTTAGGTTTATCACCCTTTTTTACGGTCTCAAAACTAATCTCGCCCATTTCTTTCAATTTTTCCTTTATATCATATTCGTAATCGTCTACTTCAACCTTAATTTCATCTGTAGATTTCATTTCTGATTCAGATTCTTGCTCCTCAAATGGTTCCTGCACCAGTTTATCAAAGAAATCAGTACTTGTTTCCAACTCAGAAGTCGCTGATTCGATATTGGAGTGGTGAGATTTCATGGCGACCATATCTTCATCAGATTCAATCTCTGAGTCTGTATCATAATCAGTAATCTCGTTCTCACTGAACGATTGGGCACTAGATTCAAAGTCAATATTTCTTTTAAAGTCGATCTTTTCAAACTTAGTCCTTTTAGTTGAAGGGCCAGGCACATTCTCAAAATTCCGCTTAACGCCTTGTAACTCCTCTGGGGTTAGTTGTATTTGAAACTGACAAAATAGAAGAGTCATTTTAGTTTCTAAAAATATTTTGAAAACCTTCTGAAAATAATAAATTCTTAACATGAAAGTTATAGTTTCGCTCAGTATATTATGACTTGGAGTTGCACTGGTGGTTGCCTCATATCTTTGAAATAACAATGAACTTTTCACAAATAGCTGCAATCAGCTAGAGTAACTACACAAAATTCAAATCACAATAATTATTACTCGACAAAGACATTCATAAAATTTATTTTACAAAATATGTGGATATTCATTTAAAAAAAATATATTTAAAATTATCATCCTAGTAATACATTTGAATCTGTGAATCTGAGAGACATCTAAGATATGTGGAGTGTTAATAAACTGTAATGAGAAACTTTACTCGATTTATTTCAAGTTTAATGATTTAACTGAATAGGTTGTCTTCCAACAATACTTCCTCAAGTGGCCATGAAGTAAGAGACAAACTATATGTTTTACAGAAAATATAAATAAACAAAAAAAGGTTGAACTTTTTCTTAAAATATGTTATTTTATACTCAGAACGGTCTCATTCCTCACAAATTCTTTAATGATAATGCGACCTGCAACACATTTTTGCCTTCCAAGGGGCATGAGAAAAGAAGAGAAAGATAAAATCAGTCTCATTATTAAAGAGTTTTGTGAGGAATTGGACCATTTTTACTTCTTCTCCATCTGTTCCTGAAATATGTACTCACACCGAGTCACAACAGGTTATATATATATATAAAAAAAGAATTCTCAGCTATAAATCATCCCCAATTTTCCAAGCAGAAATATTTTTAACTACTATATTCTTGAGCATATACACATGTAAAATAATAATTTATTGCCCAAAAGTTTAAAAATCGCATATATCAGCCTGGCTTAGGTCATTTCACTTTTGTGAATTAAACTGCAATATACTCACAACAAATTTAGTTAGCAATCTAGTTTTGCTATTCGTTAAGAGTATCTCATACCTCAACTCACCGAAGCAAAATGAACCGAGTCAGGTAGTGAAAACAACACTATTGTCTTAACTAGTTATTTTATATATGTATATGTAGTTGCCCTCGACATATTCATGATTACTGATCTTAAAATTTGCTTCAATGTATTTACATTCTGTTCAATCCTTTCTTCCTTGCTCTCCTTTTCCATAATATCACTGTTGCCTTGCAATCCCACTTTATCCTTGGGTTTCTCAAGACGCTGTATTGTGACATCTCCGAGTCTTTGAAAAACTGGATCCATAACTCTTCGGACAATACTTCTAGATGTTGTTGGCTCACATTTTAGCTAACACGAACCCATTTTCACTTAACTGAAATTGTTTTGTAAACAAAATTGAATCTACCGCCATACCTGCCCAGTTTAAACCGGCTATGTAAACAGTTTCGCGAGGTATACGCTGGTAATTATTAATGGCTAATTACCGATTGTTTAACAACCCCGGCATCAATATCCCACCCCGCGGAACGACAAACTCGGTTTGTTTTGACGTATTATGAAGATTTGTAAACACTGCTCTGGAGGAATAATGCACTTCATCTGAATCACTAAACCAATGCCACAATGTTGTTAAATCGGAAGTGGCGTTTCCCCGTCGACCGAACGTTGTCCGCCTAAAGATGCCACCGCTCTCCGTTTAATGAAACACAATAATCTTAAAATTCGAGGGCAGTCACTCAGAATTTTATAGCGAAGGCAAAAATGGCATTGTTCGACGGGTTCTCGTACTACTCGCTTTACCAATAATTTTAGTCAATAGAGGCGCTGTCATCGCACTGCAAGATATTTTACAACCAGTAGACAATACATTTCTTGTGCACCTTTCTAAATTGTTTTAAAGATAATCGCGTCGAAGCTATTGCAGTGTGCATGGAGGTAATATCCTACTTCTAATGCTCTGTGTCGAAAGGTTGCGTATTAAAAACAGAATGTTAGGGCATTTTTAACAAGCGATGACGGCTGTTGAAATCAATCAATTAATCTTTCCTATAACTGCTATAACAAATGAAAAATTACTAGGATCTTTGCCTACGAAACAATAAATTATAAAAAAAAATAAACCCTTTATTAATAGGAACAAAATCAATATTATACCCCACAGCTGGAAAGCAATTCATAATTAGAAAATCTAGAAACTGCGAGATTGCATAAACCACATTACGCCTACTTAAAATATATTATTTTATGTGATAAGGCGATAATTTAAACCACCAAGAACCTAATAAACAGCGCAAAAATTCATTTTTTCGTTAGTTTCTTGAGTGAATATATAAGTAATAGTATAAAATGTTTGGCTTTCCTTTAATGTAATAGAAAATGTGATATGATTATTAATGATTATAATAATTAATAAGTAGATAATGAAAATTTTTGAACAAAAATTTAGTTTTCTAGACGTTCATAATTATAGGAATTACCTCTTTAATTAAATGTGCTACGGATATTTCCAAAAAATTATAAAATATTTCCTGAAATAAGTTTTTTAAATAATTATAGTATTTATTTTCTTCCTTGGTTGGCAAATACGTTCCAATTCATGTGGTCATATTGTTCTGGCGGGATTTTATGTTTGTTTTGTTCGACCGTATTTGAGTAACCTGTCTTTTCTATTTCATAATTTACTGTACAATAATCAATTATTTTTGTGTTTTATTGATATGTACATTTGTAGCAAAAGGAAATTATATGTACTGTACTTTTAAATATTGAAGCAATTTTGTAATAAATCCCATAATTTACATCATATCAGGACAGTTTAATTGTAAGAATGGAAAATAATGAAGATGGAAATGTAACCACAGTAATGCAAAATAGCGACAATATAGAAATGACAAATACAAATAATGAAGAAATTGATAATATCGAGAATGAAACTATGAACATTACTAGCGAAGAAATTGAAAATACTGCTAGTCAAGATGAAAATGCTGCCAATAAGAAGAACTCTAAGAAAGACGTTACAGAAAAACATAGAATATGGCAATTACCTCTTAATAAAGTGAAGTCAATTATGAAACTTGATCCGGATTGTCATATTATATCTAAAGATGCAATATTTCTTACAACAAAAGCTACGGTACTAACATGTTTGGAGTTGCATTATTGTGTGGTATTAATTAGGTTTATTTTAGGAACTGTTTCTGCAATCTATTGGCCAAGAGACCTTCAAATATACACAAATGGGGAAAAGAAAAACAGTTTTAAAGAAAGATTTAGATAATGCGATTAATAATAGTTCTTCATTATGTTTTTTAGATGGTAGTTTAGAGCAGTTATGCTCATAAACTGGAAAAATGTTTGCTGTCAGCAAATGAGATACTCATTAGAAATGTTTTGCACATATTTGCGTTTTTGTTTAATTTATTGATTAATCAAAACACTATTTTGGTGTTATTTGGAATTTTTTGTTATAATACTTTTTGATATTTTAGTATGTATACATTAGCTACATCTTATACAAAAATTTCAAATTATTTTTTTCTAATTGGATGTTGCAATAAAGCTAAAACAAACGACGACGCAGTGTTGATAACCCTTCTCTATGGTTGATATGAATATTACAGCGTACTGTGCTGTAATGAGATATTAACATGGGTGGGGGGCACTCTTGCCGGAACATAATATAGGCGATTAATGTGCAAATTAGAAAAAATACTGTAAAAAACGTGTGCCACAATAACTTGTAATGCTCGTACTTCGAATCTCTCGCCGCTATGCGGCTCTAGATTCAAACTCCTACTCGCATTACATAAACGTCATTGTGACACTTGTGTTTTAATAGTATTTTAAAACACAAGTGTCATAATGACGTTTATGTAATGCGAGTACAAGTTTGAATCTCGAGCCGCGTAGCGGCAAGAGATTCAAAGTACGAGCATTACATGTCATTGTGGCACACGTTTTTTACAGTATTTTTTCTAATTTGCACATTAATCGTCTATATTACGTTCCGGCAAAAGTCCCCCCCACCCACGTTAATATCTCATTACAGCACAGTATGCTGTAATAGCCATATCAGCACTGCGTCGTCTTTTGTTTTAGCTTTATTACAACACCCGATTAGAAAAAATACTATTGGAACACTAATTAAAATATCTCTAGTATACATACAGGGTGGGCCAATATAATGATGTGGAAAAGTACTATGTAAATGATAATACACTTAATAGCTGTTGCACAATTTGGATTGTATGGGAATATAAAGAATGTGACTAAAATCCTTAAAAAGGAGCTCCACGGTGATCCAAATTGTCCCGAACGTCTCCTTGTTAATGTTTCTGAACTATCCTTGAAAAATAAAGTTACATTATATTTGTTCGTTGTTATTCGATTGTGTATCGTTTCATTTTAACGTTCATTTCGCGCCACCTCGTGTTATACCCTCTCAACTGGAGAACTCGATGAACAGGCACTCACTGATAAATTCAATCATGTCCAAGTATTGGTGTAAACAAAAATAAATGGTATGATATATTATCCTATAAAATATTTAAAGGTATTGGTACAATAAATTAGAAGTTGTTGCCTCAAAACATGCAGATGTAATAATTTGTTTCAAACAAATCTATGATAGACTGAACTAAAGGCAATAATTTGTTTTGAAGAATATATATGCGCCGTTGCAATATATATTTATTTTGTTGGCAAGGTAAATGGCATATTTTTTATACCTATTCCTTTGAATTTGTATGCTCCAAATGCTCAAGTAAAAATATCCTATCTCCACAACGTTTGTACAGTTACATAGATAGGGCGTTTTACTTAGGTGGGCAGAATAGTAACTTCGTAGTATTGTTGTTATTTAAATGCTAAGTGTTGTAAATGGTAAGAAAAATAACATATATAACGCAATAACAATATAATGTACTTTTTATTGTATAAGCATATATTGTAGTTTCTGTTTCATTTAATGAGAAAGCGTTTATAACTGTGAAGAAATAAAATTACGTAAAGAAAATTATATAATGTAAATATATAATAGTACTATATATTACGTACAATCGTGTATGTATATAAAAAGGATCACTTGCTCTTTTTACTATTCTTGCGCCGAACATTTTGAGAATTATTTTCCATCTGTTCATAGATTTTGTTTAATAAATCTTCAACATTGGGCGTTGGTTCCTCATTGCGTGACGAAGATTTGTTTCCTTGATTGCCATTGTTCTTTTTACAAGAAGTACCAGCATATTTTCCTTGTGCTATTCGATACTGGACATTGTGAGAGTCTGGCTTCAATTGCTTGAGACTATTCTTCTGACAGCCCGCCCATTTTGTGATGTCGTATACACCACCTTCCATGCAAGCATAATAACGCCATATGAAACCAAAATACTTTGCTTCGGCCCAAATGTCACCCTCTCTGGCCGCGTGATATATTTTGCAAGTGTTGCAGTTGCGCGCGGCAAAGATTGGTCTGTCGATCTTAATTCTCTTGTGACCAGATCCACAATAACTACAACGGATTGTTTTGGAAGCCGCTTCAACCTTCTGTTGAAATTGGGCTAACAATTCTGTGAGTTCTGTCCATGCTTGTTCAACGTGAGCCAATTCTAGAACAAAAACAGTAGATATTTACGTGTTTATAGGATGGCTTAAATAATAATATTGCATAGGTAAAAAATTAAGATATTCGGGAACCGTTTGGAATATCTTAATTTTTTACCTATGCAATATTATTATATAGATACATAATGAACTGAAAAATCGGTATTCTTTTTGACATAGAACCTCACGTTTCGGTGGTAAGAATAATAAAACCTCCCTATAATGAACACTCATATGAGGCAAGAGGTATTCGCTTAGAAGGCAGGTAAATTTATTAAAATTTTGCGTTCATCGTAACGTATTGGAAAAGCAGGAAATAAGCTTAGGTAGATATTTATAATTCGTATTTATCATTATCTCTTTTAAATAAACAATAAATTAGACCACGGAAAAGGTGAAAATAATAAAAAAAAGCTTATACTATAAAGAATAGCATGAATGAAAGAAATCAAAGCTTACTTAAAGGTGTAGTTATCACAAAATGTAAACAAAAATGGTATTAGTTCATTCAAAGAATTCTAAGTTGGCGAGACGAATCACACTAGACGGCAACGACGCTTTATTAAATACATTATTGCTGCGTACTAAAACTAAACTATTTTCCACCCCGTATACAATATTTGGGAACGCCTTGGCCTCTGGTAGTCTACTGGTATCAACTTCTGAAGAATAATAAATTGGGGTAGATGTGGGCGGATTGGATCCACAATATAAAAATAATACGCAATATACATGTTATTCCAAAACAATTTATCCAAGTTATGCCTACAGCCTATATTTTACGGGATTCTTGAATTGTATATTAAATCAAATAATTTTGTTCAAGGTTCTATATGCCTAAAGTTTATAGTTTATGGGATATTTAAATTTTCCTGAAAACGCAATGTTGCAAGAAAAGTTCGGTATCCCAAAAATGACTTAATTCAGAGAAGTGATTGCTGTCTTGCCTAGTTTGTTTGTACTTTTTAGAGTTTATGATTTTCATATAATTTGTGAAAAATAAAGCTTCGTCAAACAATAAAATTTTCTATCCATGAATGTCAAGATATATTAGGTGTTTTATTTAAAACAATAAATTTAATCCACTTGGATCACGTACAAAACGCAAGTAACTTAAAACTAAAACCCTGCCCGTTAGAGGGGTGTTCGTTAAGAGAGGTTTTACTGTACATAAATATAATGAAAATATGGAAAAAGTACTTAAAAACTGAAGTTGATATTTCTTCAAAGTCCGTACATTGTGTAAATAAAATGCATTAGCTGGTAGGTATGGTTGCGGAATCAAAAAACGCGTACATTTGAAATTTTTCTATGTGAATGCGTTTTTTTTTATAAATCTTAGAGCTAAATGTCAAGTTTTAAGTGTCAAAATTTAAAAGTCATAAATGCCGCAACTGAATTATACCCAAAAAAAAACTTCTGGTTTAATGAATTCAATTGGTCTGACCATTGACCTGACATAGTTTAAAGTCATCAATATATAAAATGACATTTGAGAAAAATGAAAACTGACAAAAGCCTGATTTACAAAATTAGAATATTTCAAAACGCAGCTTATAGAGTTGTACGCATTTTTTGTTTCCGCAACCGTACATTAAGTAAGGTACAATGAAAAATCTTTCGTTACTTTTTGGATGCCATACCTTAAACAAATGAAAAAAAAATCTTTGCTTTTAGATTTGTTTTGATTGGGAATAATGCAACTAAAAGGTGAGGATATTTTCTTATATTACTAAAATAGAATGTACTGTGTAAAGGAAAAGAATCTATCTTTCAATGACTTTGTATTTTTTTTCTTCATATATCTTTGTAACCATTGGGAATATGTTAATATAAAACATTATTTTCATATTATTTTAAATTAAAATTTGATTTAAATTAACATTTTTGCATTAAATGGGTTGGTAGCATTGGCAATTGATTTACAATTGACATTTGAATTGCAATTTTATGTTCGAATTGGAATTTATCTTTGTGAAGTTCTTATTTTGTAAATACAGCGCAGAGAGCAATTATTATTATTCTAATTATTGATAAATGCATGTAAACATGAAATAATTTATGACAGTTGACATTTGCAAAATGCTACCAACCCCAAAATTAAAAAGTCACTGACTAAATAGCACTGTTTTCGATTGCGAAATTCGTGCATTACAATATCAAGAGTTTTTTTTTTTTTTATAAAAAGAAAAAGTACCTTTGTCATATGCTGCTCTTCTTTCAGGTTCTCCTATCATATCAAAAGCATGCACTAGTATTTTAAAAGCTTCTTCAGCACCTAATTGTTTATTTTTATCTGGATGAACTAGTACTGCCTGTTTTTTATAGTATCGTTTGATATCATCATCAGTACAAGTTGGTGTAACACCTAATATACTATATGGATCTTTTCCTTTACATGCCAGTAATCGTTTCATTGCTTCATCACCAGTCATCGGCATATTAATATTGTACTGTAGGCCACTCCTGGAGAAGAACTGTTTATTCTCTTTCCCTTTATTCTTCTTAAACTTCGTATGCAACCAAGATATCACACGTGTTCGTTTCAATAGGGAGATTGCAGTATCTTTAAAGATAGCCCAGTTAACAATAGACCAAGACCATAAATTATATGCCCTAAATAATTAGAACATAAAAAACTTAATACTACCTGAGGATTTATTTTAACATACCCATCACGTAATATTTGTAAACTCAAGCTGAACACATCTGATACCAAGTTCCACAGCCAAAATAGGAATCCCACACAAAATTTCCACCAGCGCTCCAAGTATTTCTTCAATTTTTCCTGAATGATATTCAGTGGCAGTTGTCCATCACGTTTCCTATTCCTTTGATTCCTTTTATTAGGTGCTTTATCATTATTAGTGGAGGAATCATAATTTTTCTGTTTCGAAACACCTTTTACTCCTTTCTTCACAGAGTTTTTATTAGCATTTAAAGATTCATTTTTATTATTGCTACTTGAATCGGTGTCTACATGATCAGAAGTGTTTCTTGTAGATTTTCGCTGTCCGCTCTTAATTGTTTTGTTTATTGCTACCTCTTCATTCTTCTTATTTTTAACATCTGCTATTTCATTTCGTATGTCACTAAATGATTCAGATACATTATCTAGAGATACCCACTTTCGATTCAACTGTCCTGGTTTATTCTCCTTTGGTTTTTCGGTGCTTTTATTCAAGTGGTTTGCCTTATCGATGTTCAGATCTTTAATTTCATTATTAGTATTGGTGCGATTTGAAGTCAGATTAGTTTTCTGTAACTTTTCATTCTTAGAATTCTTCTTATTATTGGATTGTTTAATTTTAACATCTTTCATCTCAGTCTTACCAGATTTGCTATTTGGATTTGGCACTGTTTTCAACAAAACATCTGAATAAGTCGGTCTCATAGGTTTAACTTCTGCAACAATGCGTGGTTTCTTATTATCTCTATTAAATGAAAAATTTATCATATCATCATTGGGTTTTTCAAGGCAATCCTGATTGTATTTCTTTTCATTATTTACATTATTCAAACAATTCACATCGGATTCAAATATATTCGATGTATTAGCACTTGTTACATTACCAAATGGGGAATAAGTTCCACTAGTATTTGGAGTCCAATTCCCGACTAGATTATCAATTAAAGGTAGCTTATTAGAAGGCTGATGGTGAACTTTTATACTGTTATTCATTATCGCATTTATATTTCCTTGATGATTAGGAATATATGCAGCATCTTGTATAGGATGCTGGGCATTTGGGTGGTGATAAACATTCGGCATATATTTGAAATCATGTGTATATACATTGTTCATATCTTGAATTCCAATCCCATTCTGTAAATTTGAATACATGTTAAAGCCATACATTTCATTTCCATTTAAACCTTTATCGAATTGATCTGGATAATGACTTGGATAGCTATATGTTACAGGTTGATTATTGTGGTTTTGATAAGGTATTTGGGGATCATTATTGCACATATTATATGAATTTACGTAAGCATTCTGACTAGGCATATTCCAAGTTTCTGTATGTTGGTTAGGTGAAATATAACCCAATTGTCTGTATTGTCCGTCGACGTTATGTATATCCGAAGTCATATTCCTCATTATTTGCTCTACAGCACCTCCGGTGCTTTTTCTGTTCGCATCTGTCATCTTGCTTTCTAGTTACAAACATAAATAAAATAAATTAAAATGCGGCTCTGTACAGTCGAAAATATCGTATTTTAGACATATGTTATTTCCTTGAAGATAATAATCACAGTTTTACATGTCTTATTCTATTTTTTGCACAATTTAATCGTAAATGTCAAGAGTGGCCCAAAATTACACATAACACGCCACTATAAGTCAACAAACTTATCTTTCGATGTCAGGAGATTTTTTCTGGTAATCTGTAATCATAATAATCCCTGCAAATTCCAAATATTCTAATAAATCTATCGTAACCTAGATGACAAGACGTACCTACATATCTCAGAAGAGTATTAAACCACATTTTAGCTACTATACAATAGATGGCAGGGATTTGCCAACTATAATTTAATTTGTGATTTTATTTTTCTTTAATTATAAAAACTGAAAAACCATTTGATAATGGTTTTTCAGTACTGTAGATCCACCTTTGGTAATTCGTAATTTTCAAATTCTTGAACACAAGAAAATTGGTTTAAATGTGCAGGTGTCAAACTAGATGTCAACTGTCAAATATCGTTTAAAATCATATAGTCGAAACTGGTCGAAAGATAACAATAAGATGATGAAAGATAGTTATAACAATTTCCAAATAACAATTTTGATTTTGATTCTATAGATATGCATTTGGTAATAAAAAAGCAGCTAATTCGCCTTTATATTTTTATTTTCAAAAATATGTACTGTATGTCCTTTTGATTTGACGTTTCAATTAAGATTAAATAAATTGAAAAAATAGATAGAAATAGAAAAAAGAACATGTTTTTAAACATTAAAATCAACGTGGCGTTAATGACTAATTTATAAATTTGTAGTTGATCTGAAATATAAAAAAAAAATAAGAAAGCTTTTGTAAAAGATGGTTTAGGAAATGAAACTGGATTGACCACTATCTTAATAAATTTATTAAACCAATCATACAAACAAAAGACTGCGAAACGCGAAGCGTCGAGTCTTTTTACAAGTGAGAGGCATGAATTAAGAAAAAGGAATATACAGGTTGTACCAACGATCCCAAACCAATTAAACAAACAAAAGACTGTGGGACGCAAAGCATCGAGTTTTTTTACAAGTGAGAGGCAAGAAAAAAGAAAAAGGAATATATAGGGTGTACCGACGATCCCAAACCAATCATACAAATAAAAGACTGCGAGACGCGAAGCGTCGAGTCTTTTTACAAGTGAGAGGCATGAATTAAGAAATGGAATATACAGGCTGTACCGACGATCCCAAACTAGTCACAGGTGTAGACGGAAGTTACCGGAGAGTGGTGCGGTTTAACAGGTCTGCCGAGTTGGGACGTAAGTGGTGCGTTCTAGGTGGAGCGCAGACTTTCTGTTTTCTGCTGGGTTGGGGCGGTAGGCGGACATCAAACGACTGATTAGTGGGCCGGGTGAACGCGCCCGAATATCTAGTTACTTCAATACTATTGCTGATGCTTGTATTTCTAACGATTTCACTATGATCTTGCCGATCATAATTTACTATTAGCCAAATCGAGTTATTATGGTATTAGGGGAAACAGTTTGTAAATGATCTTATTTAGAGAATCAGCGATACCAGTTTACTGAGGTAAGGTGTCGGGTCGGCGATACTATTAGGGAGTATCGCTCGCGATCTGAAGTGCATTTTCATTGGATACCGCGGGGATCGGTTCTGGGCCCTTTGTTTTTTAGTTTATTTATAAATGATTTGCCATACTACTTAATGAGAACGCCTGTTCTGTATGCTGATGATACGAATATATGTATTTGCTCGAGTGGTAATCACGGTGACACTGTGAATAAGTTAATCATTAATTAAGAAAAATCAAAATTATTACTCCTCGGTGGAGGAAACAATGCTCAAATCAAGTTTCTCTTAGCACCACACATAGGTACCCCATGCTTTATAGGCGCAATAAAATCTAACTCTCCTTTTAACAATAACTATTAGAACGATTAACTAATTACTTTAAAGATACTTATAGTCGATTTTTTACCATTTTTTTTATATTACATCAATAATTATTTTAATACATAGATGATAAAGTTACTAAAATAATTGCGAAAAAAAATATTTCTTTTTGTTACGGTAGTAATTAAAAATGGTACGCAAGTAAAAAAGTCCTGGGGTATTTATATAATGAAAAAAAAAGAGTCCTTACACTGATGAAATTGCAGATGTTAAGGGTTGAGGTTGCAAGGCTAAACGGTACGTTCACCTAAAAAAAAAAAGTAATTATAAATCAAAGCCATGCAGTGTTGTTGTGATGGCGCCTAATTTTGTCTTCTGTTTTGTCTCATTAGATGGAACGAAGGATACGTTTGTACTCCCTGGCGCTGGCGTAACGAAGCGCAATTCACACAGATGCGTCTTTTTTAGCCGTGTATTATGTCGTTGCCTTACATCGTTTTGAAATACATCGGGGTGAATCCAATTATCCGGACTTGGATTTTTTAACGTACTGCACAGCACATTTGGCGTTAACCGTGCGTACATTACAAAGACGCCGCCGCTGAGATGTCTCGAGGCGTCATCTGCCCGATGTCTCTCTCTCCCTGTCTCCTAAATATATTTATGTTTTATAATTACTAAGTGCGACACGCCGACTACGTAGAAATGTAACATGTGCAGAATGTATTATACATACGAATGCTGATAGTTACAGTGTCATTCAAAATATCGATCTTCTATTCTTTAACCATATTAGTAACATGATGAAAAGCGTAGTGCTACTTCTTCTACTAATGCAGCCGTGCAAATACATAATTTAAATTTCTTAATATATGTATATAATTGTAATTCTTAACTTCTTGGTGTAGCGGAATTTTTTCATTTCATTAATATCAAAAACGTATGTTTCCAAGAAAATCATTTATTGCTGTTTCGCGTTTGTGTGCAAACGCTTTATTATTATTAAAAAAAAAAAAATAAATACACATACAAGGTTGTTTAAGTTTAATGAAACATTATATAATTTAATATATCTATAATCTTACTTTTTTTAAAAATGATATGAGCTGATTGAAATACCCAAATTACTTAATTTAAGAAATTTTATTTTTAACAGAAGGAAGAATACTTTTAACTTGACCCACTAAAACGTTTTGTCTAATAAATTTACTTACTTGTTTTAATTACATTTACCATCTTCGGTAAAAGACGTAGTTTTTAAACAAATAAACTATTTTATTAAATGTAGTGTCTATTTCAAGAACTTCTTTTCTTTTTAGTAAATATTTTCTTTCGTATAAACGTGCGGTTGCCTTAGAGTACCCTTAAATAATTCTTACTTATCCCAAATATTTTTTTCTCTGGACGCATATGCCAAAATCGTGTATACATATGTACAGTCTACATACTTATACTTTACATATAATAGTCTATATACAGGGTGAATCACAATATATGCGACAAACTTTAGGAGGTGATTCCTGAGGTTAGTTTGATCATAAAAGTTCATAAGAACATATGTCCTAAATTGCTTATTTCTATCCTATCCACCGATTTGGATACGTATTGTTCAAAAACTCGCGAGCAACTAAACTAAAATGCGCTGGAGCACCGTCATGCATAAAATACAATTGTAATCTTAATTGTAAGGGAACTTCTTGCAGCAGTAGCTCCTCTTCAAGAAAATTGCGGTAGGTATACCTCGCCATTTAACCGCATCGGTAAAAAATGTGGACCTATCAAGTGATCTCTAACAATTCCGGCCCACACATTGACAGAGAATTGATGTTGATAACGGGCATTCACTATTTCATGCGGATTTTCTTCGGCCCATATGTGATTATTATGAAAATGAATAATCGCGTTTTTAGAGAAAGTAGCCTCGTCGGTGAAGAATATTTGAGCCAAATAGTCAGGAATTTGTGCGATTTTGTGTTGCACCCATTGACAAAAAGCAACTCTTTGCGGAAAATCTGCTAGCAAAAGTGCCTGCACCCGTTGAGTGTGATATGGATACACTAGTTGATCTTTCAATATTCTCCAAACTGTGGCCTGACTACTGTTTAAAGCAAACGCAATTTTTCTGTTGCTTGTAGTAGGATGTTCCTCAATTTCATTTCGTATCATTTCTTCAACTTGTGGAGTTGTCACTGTAAATGGGTGCTCGTTATCAGTCGTCTATTTTTTAAAACTTCCCATTTCACTAAGACGTTGGTGAAGACGGGCAAATATTGAATGATGCGGTATGAGCACGCGAATTTCCATTGGCAAGACCGTAAACAAAATGCATATCACGCATCTCAGCATTCGTGTAATTCATTTTAGAAAACAGAAACTGACAATAAACTGAATGAATACTTTGACAACTACTGTCAAATATTGAAATGACGAACAATTCCCTCTCAACACAATTGATTTTGAAGAACCAACTGTGATATTATATCGTGTTAGTCATAATTCATAATTTATTATTAAACATTCAATAACTTTTAAACCAAACCGTTTTGGACATATACTCATATGAACTTTAATGATCAAAAGAACCTCAGGAATCAGCTTTTAAATTTTGTCGCATATATTGAGATTCACCCTGTATATAATGGCGTATATAGATCTTCGTGAGTAAGGATATGCATATATTTTAAAGTTATTTTTACTTGAATTTTCGAGTAAACAAACATACTTTCAAAAATACAAAACTCAAACGGCACAATGCGATTGGTTGTTAGGTAATTTGTCTGTGCGCGTATAATAACGATTCGTTTTAAAATCTAAAATGTAAACACAGGTGTACATATGATTCAACTTAAATATATAACCAAAATTGCTATTCAACAATTTGAATGGCGATTAACCTTTTTTTTTTTTTGGAAGGAACTGCATTTTTATTAGTGTTAAGGTCCATAATTAGATTCTTGATTTAAGGTGATAATAAAAATGCTTCCTACTTGCTAATATTACTACTTCCTAATATTAAGTTATGTGATGATAAAAATAGGTAAGCTAAAAAGGTTAGTTGGCTGCTCCGGATTGTCAAGTTATTAAATCTATTATTCTTTTTCAACCACTAGTGAATTCACAATGAATTTAATAACATTTTAGTTAGATGTTGGTTCCAGATTTATTTGATTTTGTGCCCTGATGATGTAAGCATCAAATATTAAATTTCTCATGAGTTTTTAAATTATTGATCACGATTTTTGGGATAAAATTAGGGCACAGCATGGTTAAGGTTCTATAATTAATGAAAATCAATTGTTTTTCTAACGTATTTTTCTTTGATAATACCATTATATAAGAAAATTAAGTTAGATGTTTATTAGACAGTATAAGTATATGCAGAATATTTTGTTCTGAAGAATTATTATTTATAAATCCATACATACATATAAAGTTGTCTTTTTTTGATGTTTTGTTTTTTTTTTGGAGTGCTGATTTTTCACTAATTGTAAGCATAAATCGAATTTTCCAAATTTTTCCTGTTTTGTTAAAGTTGCATTGGAATGAATGGTAGGAATGTACGGTATACATATATACGTCTTCAAATATTGCAATATCCCTGTATAATTTCTAAAGACCACCCAGTTTATCCATGGAAGTCGTCTCGTTCCCGTTTCCGTCTCCTTCTTACCCGTTGCGTCTATGCTGTGCAACGCTTGCACCACAGTAATTATGTCATTTAAATTAATACAGTGATAAATTAAGGCAGATTAAATTAATTACTATACTCCGAATCTGTGTATGCGCGCGTCATAAATAGAAATTTGCATAGTTATACGTGATGTTACAATGATACGCGCTCAGAGGAGGATTTATGGATCTGGAATATGGACTGTGCGCAGGTTATGTACAGTACGAGTTGTTACACTTCGGTTTGTGCATATGTAGAATGCGGAGAGGACGAAGATGGAAGGAGCGCACCCTTGGAATAATATTGTGATAACGAATTGGTTGCGGTTATCGTTGACGGTGGATAATTATTGTTATTTGGTTGGTAAGACTGGATTTAGTTAGCTTAATTTTGGCTCCCCGATGGGGGAGTAAATCAATTTATTTAGAATGCGTATATGGGGTAACCACTGTTGGAAAACATTTGAAATACCTAGTTACTGCAAATTCTTGTTTAAGAACCTCTGATTAATAATGTCTGTGACTCTATTTTTCATTGGCATATTGTAGTTTTACTAAAACTAAAGATAAAAATCGGAGAGATGTGGTATATAGCATTTCTTCCAGCGACTGCCAAGGATGTTATGCTAGTCAGACGTCGCAAATGGTTAAAAATAAGGCAACCCAGCATAAGAGTGATACTCTGATCGGAAAACGCTCGTGTGCCTTACCTCTCCATGTCCAGAATCTAAAACACAACTTTGATTATGATGGCAATACCAACCTTGAAATGGAACAGTATTAGAAAAAAACTATTATTTTTGGAATATCCATAATTGTAATTAAAAATGAAAAATGGTACACTTTACATCGCAGTTTAATAGTATTTACTGTAATATTTTCCACCGAGATTAAATACATATATAAATGAAAAGAAAAGACACTGTTCATTCTGTTCTTACCTATATAAAGATCATCTAAACCTACATGTTTCGGTTTTTAAGGTGTCTATGTAAATAAAGATAATAGTATCGTCAGGACTAATAAGAAGTACAAGAGATTTACATGATAATATTATAAATTATAACGAAATACTGATGTCCTTGTGAAAATTTAGTACAGTCAACCCTCCTATAACGCGGAACTCTCAGAACGCGGTTTTCATAGAACGCGGAGCTGAAATTGCGACAGCCCTCCCATAACGCGGTACTCTTACAGCGCGGTTTAGGTTCAACAGAATTATATTGGAAAAAGCTACCATCTAGGACCTTCATTCTGAAAAAATTTAGGGGGTTTAAGCTTTCAAAAGAACGTATCACCCTTTATGTGTGCAGCAATCTATCAGGGAGCCTGATGATAAAACCAATGAGAATAAATCGTTCTTCAACTCCCCGTGTAATGAAAAACATTAATAAGACCTAATTGCCTGTATTCTGACGATCTAATAAGAAAGCTTGCATGACTCAAGATTTATTTAAGGATTGGTTTTATAATTGTTTATCCCGGCAGTGGAAACCTATACGATGGAAAAAATTTATATTTCAAAGTTTTATTGGTTCTTGATAATGCTGGTTGCCACAACATAGAACTGGATCATCCAAATGTGAAAATTGTCTTCCTTCCTCCTAACTGCACGTCAGTAATACAACCTTTGGACCAAGGAGTCATTCAAACTTGTAACTACACACGCCAACTTTTTCAAACCATTTTCGACAGATTAGAAAATAGTGAAAATAAAACTCTTACTCAAGTGTGAATGGAATTTTCTATTTTAGATTGTATTAGAACCGTGTCATCGGCTTGCGGATATTAAACCATCAACGCTTAACGCGTGTTGGAAACCTCTTTTACCGCAAATGGTTCAAGCAATACAAGATGATTCTACAATTTCACTCCCAGTTACAGAAATAGTAAACATTGCTTCTCGTTTAAGCGATGAAGAATTTGCAGTAAACCATCAGGATGTAAGAGAACTAGTACTCGGGGAAGAAACATTAGATGAGGAAGAACTGATGGAATTAATTGATGCACCACCTCAAATGCATTAGTAAACGAAAATAAGGAAAACGACTGGGTGCCAAATCTCGATTTACAAGATGTGAAAAAAGGGCTAAATTTGGCTAAGGAATTAGAACTTCATTTCATTCAAACTGATCGTTCAACGGTGCGCAGCGCAAAGTTTAAAAGAGAGTTAAGAAATTGCTTAGCCTCCTATAGAGAGGTTTTAGTGGAGTTAGAAAAAAAAGCTACAATCGAAAACCAATGTGAAGAAGAACCAAGTGAGGAAGACATTTTTCCCATTAGAAGAAGACGAGTTAGCCGACTCATATGTGACAGCGAGAATGAGTGTTGAAAAATAAATAATTTTACAAAAGTCTTTCTTGTTTTTGTTGGAAAAAGGTCTTTTAGTTTAGTTTTTGTTTCATTTTTTTATTAATCCTTATATGAACTCTTCAATTCCATAAACATAATTTATAATTTATCTTGTCTTTTGTATTTATTGGTCTCCATATAACGCGGTACGAATGATGTGATTTGTACTATTTCCGAGTTTCTTATAGCGCGGTTTCCATACAACGCGGTAGACGGTTTCCATAGAACACGCTACGAATTAGCCTGGTTTATACGGTTAAATCCGAGTTTCTCATATCGCGGTTTTCATATAACGCGGTACGCACTCACCGCGTTATAGGAGGGTTGACTGTATTTTGATTTAATAGACCGAATACCCAAACTTATTCTATAAACTGTTTCATGTAATGCAATCTAAATGAACAAATAACGATGTTAATAAATTGTTTTGCATTTCTGAAACCCGAGCCTTCATTTATATTTATTTTTCTGTTATATTATATTTTTAACGTGATAAATACGCAGTAGATGACCATAGATTGATGAATGAACTTGTGTTGGGATTACACATAGCAATTACGAGTGAGTGATTAAGTAGGTTACGTGATTTTGCGTTATGTTATCCTTGAGCTCTTGTTTTAATTGATGGCTTTCAAAATTCGTGTTAATTGCTCAATTTCGCTTGTTCCAGTACGTAATTATTAGTGATAAAAACGTAATACTAGCTGCCTTACAGTTATTGCGGTGTAAAAAGACTAATAGGTATAACGTGTAATGTTTGGTATTAATTTGTTTATTAACGAACGTCCGGTATTATTTTCTCAGTTCTTTTAAAGAAGAAAAAGCTAAGTAATCCCGAGAGTCTGTTGTTAAGTGAAAATTTGTTGGATTTACCATTTTTATATTGAAATAACATACAATAATGGTTGTTTTAACAGACATAACGATTATTATCCTTGGACTAATGTAAAATGATTTGTTATAATAATGATAACGTTTTTATTCCGCTAACGGATCTTGTTATTACTTAACCAGAGATCGTAAATAAATGTTATCAAATTCACTCAATAAATGTAGTTTATTGATATAATGACCAGTATTTTTCTGTGTACCCCCGGCATCATAATACAATCGCCTATAAATTTCACATAGTATTTGATATGTTTTACTATTTATTGTACAAATACTTTATTTTCCAAATAAGGAAGGAGATTATCATTTGTCTAGGAAATATCATCATGTAATGAATATAAAGCTAACAAATAGAGGTGCGCATTTTGGGAATTATTTCGGCCTGGTCTGCTTTTTCGCAAAACGGGCCCGGCCCGGCCCGTCGCGTTTGCTAGGCCAGCCCGCCATTCGGGCCGTCGGCCCGTGTGAATCACCAATTGTCCTTCCAAAAGTTTATCTTTCTTTAAGAAAACAGTTTTAATTTAAAAAAATACAATTTTTATGTGCAACTGCAAATATCTATAATAAACTTTAGCAGTTAGTGGTTTAATAGTAGAATAGGATAGACAATTTATATAATATTTGTCATATCCAATAAGCATATGGATTTTATTTTATTATAAAAAATATATAGCTTTTTCGCTATCAAGTTAAAGATGTACTTAACGTATATACGTGAAGGTGTACATCTAATCGGTATTCATATTCACTGTGTTTGCCAAAAAATAAATTTGGTAAGAAGTACAAATTTCAAAAAAGAAGGTTCATAGATAAAAGCATGAAATAGACAAACTTCTTTATAAATGGATTTTATTTTCTCGATGTACAAAATGCAAATGTAATATACAAAAAAATGCAATCGCCTAAGTATCAAGTGGTTGTGTCAGATTTAAAAATGCGCTTTAGTAAAATTCTAAAGTTTGTCCATTTATTAAATAATGAAATAAAAAACAGTGCATGCCAGTATTATAGAGTAAGTTAAAGAAGCGCAATTGAAAAAAAAAATAATTACAGTTATAGCAGAAAAGCATTTATTTAATGATTTCACATTGTAAGAAAATTGCACTATTACATATTATATATAAAACAAATATATAGGGCGCGAAAATGTAATTTAGTCTACCAGAATAATAAATTAATGTTTTTGTACCTTCCATGTTCTCTCTTTGTCATCATGTGTCGTATAGATATTATATACCTATACAGAGGTTACGAAATTCGCGGATATGGGATGACATTTAGCATCAAAAACTAAAACAAACATTGCTTTGCCATATTTTACTCTGACCAAAACCTTTTGTTTTATTTAAACTACACTTTGAATTCACGTATTAACACTAACGACATATACGACGGCGGCGCTTCAAAGACATAATGAGTCTCTTGATGCACTGTGCATGCGCACGACAAAAACTGCGCGCAATTACATAAATGGTGGCCTAAGTTTACCGTAATTATGTGATCTTAAGGAAACCAACCTAAAATTATGTGATTTTATGGAAATATAGTAAAAGTCGTATTAAATTTCTATATATTTCCACATTTTCACATAATATAATTATTTTTATCATTTTGTACTATGTGAAATAAGAACACATACCCCTACTTGTAAAACTTCATTCACGCGACATGTGTTTCTTTTGTAAATTTTATTTCTTTTTTTATAGTGTACTTGTATGTGTGTATTTTACGTTATTCAAAGTAAATGGTGATATATACAATAGAATACAATGGTTTATTAATACTAAAAACCAGTTCCCAAGCAAATTTGGCCGCTTGAAGAAACTTGACCGACCGAGCATATGGCGGACCGGACGGACTTGGCGGGCCGAAAGGGTCTTGACGGGCTCGACGGGCTTAACGGGCCGAGCGGGCTTGCGGGCCGCCCGTTTCATTATAAAACAGCCCAGCCCCGGCTCGCATCTAGAATTTATCGGCCCGGCTAAAGCGGCCCAATCCGACCCATTCGCGCCTTTACTAACGAACTCTTTGGGTCGGCTTGGATTCAAACGAAAGCAGGATGGGTATCTGGATCGGCATGGGCGCAATCGAAAACTGATTGGTCATTAGACCAGAACATGACTACACGATCACAGTTATATTAGATATAAACTATGTCGTTTTAAAATATGAAATAGTTTTACTGTAATGTTTTAAATAAATGAGAATGTATTATGTTAAAATTTTCGTATTATTGATATATCACTCTTAACAAAATAAGCAATCGGATTAGTTAGAATTTACATTTAATAAAAAAATATATTGATCAGATTTCTTGGGGCCTGTTCGGACTAGCGGTAAGTCCGCCACCTACTGCAACTTTAATAAGAACGACAACCTTAAAGATAAACAAATTCCGATTTTGAATGTGGTAAAAGATAAAAGCGAATCGTATAGCAGCGACTATTTGAAAATAAGAAAAACAAATGATTGAACTGAAGGCATGTAATAAAACCAATAACATTAAAAATAAACTAAAAACGATCCTGCGTTTGGAAAAAAAAGTAAAGACAACGCAATAGTGCAATTTTCTTACAGTGTGAAATCATTAAATAAATGCTTTTCTGCTATAACTGTAATTTTAATATGAGGAAATTTTTATATCAAAAATTTTTACTTCCTGTCGGATTTGAACCAGGCACCTTCCGCCTTCCGCTTGCCGGGCGGACACTCTACCAGTTGAGCTAACGAGGTGTCTGGTTTTCACAATTTTAAATGTCTCAAATACACTGTGCGGAAGGTGCCTGGTTCAAATCCGACATGAGGAAAAAATGTTTAATATAAAAATTTCATCATATTAAAATTACAGTTATAGCAGAAAAGCATTTATTTAATAAAGGTGAACGCCTATTCGCCAAAAATAAAATAATATCGATAGAAGTATTTAATTTCAATGATATATTTATAACAACTGAATGTCGTATTAAAGGAATCTTAATCTCCTGATCGAAAGAAAAATCGCGATTGCATTTGCTCCTTACGACTGTGTACGACATTGTGCGTGCGTCACACACTCCGTGACGCACCGGGCCCTGATTAGGTATACTATGTAAGGTGACTTTATAATTTCTATATACATATGTATATAACAGAGCTTATTAAATTTTCATTTTTTTTGCGTGGTGAACCAAAGCCCTGTTTCTACTGTGACAACATTTCTGTCAAACCTACACCCACACATTGCGGTACTTATCGTCGTTCGAGTGCAGAATCGCAATCTCCAGCCATCCGAACAAACGTAAATTTTCGAAAAGCGCCCGGTCGGCCCTCATATCTCCAAAAAAACAAAAAAAAAATCGTATGGGCGTAGGATTTCCCTAGCTACACGAAGCGATGCCGAAAAGGGGGTTAAAATTTTATTCCGCCCGGTTATATCTGCGTTATCTGCCCGCTCTCTAATATTTTTCATTTTTCGCGTGATCGTGTCGGTGCAACCGCTCTTTGTCCGGGGGAATCCCCTTGTATACGTAAAACAGAACGAATTTAAATTACCCTATCTTTCGCTCGCGTGCGATGAACATAGGTGAATGTGTATACGTATCTCTGATTCTGGCGGACGGAGGGTGGATGACGGGCGGATACGCGAGCAGGGGGCGGCTTTTGTGCGGCCGTTCGCGTTGTCGGTTGTCCGTCCGATGTTCGCCGCGCGTTCATATCTATAACAGGTTTTTGTTGTTTCGTTTTACGTCGCGTTTTGTGCGCGCTTGATTGTCGGATTATTGAGGCTTTAATGTTACCCTATCTGATGCCACCTGCATGTGTGTTAGTGAATCCGCTACCTCCGGAAAAAAAAAAGGTAGAAGGTAATTATTTTTTGGACAGTTTGAATCAGATATTAAAAGGTTGTTGATATATATTTATGAAAGGATAATTAAATTATATACAATTAGAGAGAAATCGCTGAGCTAATTATGTCATTTGCAAAGCTTATATTTTTAACTGCATATTATTTTAATGAAGCCCTAATTGGCATATCTTTAATATTTAATAGTGAATGTCTGTTTACTACTTTACTCAAGAAAGCAATATGTTGCAGCACACATCGCATTTGCTTCCGTGATATACAGTAGTGTGCGCATTGTATATTATAGAAGCAAGCGCATAAAGCAATTTCACCCAGAAGTTACACACAATTCTATAGCCAATTATGGAATTAGCAAGTAGCAGTCCTTATTAGGATTACCCTGATGACAGCAGTAGAACAACTGCCGAAACTTCGAATTTCCACAATTCAACAGGCGATGGAAACAGTCGAAACAGCACCATCTCATATTCGTGGGACAATTATAAAGGTGTGAGTGCATGGAATAGTTCTCCGGACAACCTCTATCATAGAGTATACATTCTAAAATATATACTGATGGGGAAGTAACTATACCAAAAGTTCTAAACGAGCTCCTACAATCCTGTTTGTATGTAAGACTACACAACAGCCTTAAAGAAGCCCTCCTATGAAGAGCAAATACCTTGGTAAAGTGACACGACTGTCCCCAGATCAAAATAGCATAGCCCATCACAGAATGAAATATACCAAAGTAAACTTTCTTTAGGTGGTCAATGGACATTTTATAAGTTAGTGATAACGATGTTATTAACAAAACATTTTCTGAACAAGTTTTTTTCCAACTGCAAGTCTGGTTTATTCATGGAATTTAACTGTCAAAATCATTATCTAGCGGATGCGGACGTAGTGAAAAAATTAGTGTTTGAGATTTTGTCTCATTTAGACAAAGTTTGTTAGACAGAAACCAACTTTTTATATTAACGTGCAGTTTGTCTTATTATCTTATTTTGAACATAAAGCAGTGACAAATTGCTGTTGATAGCTGTCGCATCGTCGGCAAAAGGAATGAAATTTGAAGTGAGATTACAATTCTCTAAGTCATTGATGTAACTTACAAAATAATAACGGGCCCATAGCGGACGATTGTGGCACTCCGTACATAACACGTAACGCAGTGGAAAAACCATTACTATATTTAACTACTTGCTGCTTGCATTATGGAAAGATGAAAGCAACTTGACACTATGATCTGAAAAGTATAACAGTAAAATGCTTTTAATTCACTCATTGTATATGCTATCCGGCGCCTCCACCAAATATCACGGCCTAGAGGCGTGAAGAGGTGACTCAGAGCTGAGCACTCTTTGAGCAAGACGCCCAAGTCAATATTAATATATAACAAGAATATAATTGGACCTATCTTTGCGTCCGCTGTCGTTCTCACTTTACGGTAATCGTAGCCTGCTTCCATCCTTTACCGACCGAACGTTATGGAAGACTGTCTAATGGGTTCAACATCGATGGAGGTCAAGGAGGCAAAGCCAAACTTAACAATCTTTATTAATATCAACTCTTGTAGAGGCTCCTAGAAGGAGTACCTCAGGGAGTCTACCATCGGAGACCCTACCCTTACATGAATTATATATGCTAGCACTATCCCCACTCCTGAAGTCCGATTTGTGGTAATATCAAATATCCGCATAAAAAAAAATTGCAATAAATTTGAAAGCCTTACTACAAATAAGACTTATTTGAGGATTTATGAAATAAAATGTGTTTCTTCTAAATGTCTCTTAGAATTTATCCTCACTGTAGAACAGTGGCGTAAATTACACCCCCGAGCCCCGCGCACGGTGGGGGGTGGCAGCCATCTCAGGGGCCCTCAGGCAGATGAATGTTTGTATAAGTTTACAATCAAGAAATATTTTTGTTGACAATATTTAAAAATATATACTAGTAGGCAAGGGGCTCAGATTAAATTCTGCGGGGGGAGGAGGTTGCGCTACGCCACTGCTGTAGAATACTAATTCGTTAAATTTTTCTGATAATGAGTTTTTATTAGTAAATAGCAAACATACTTATTTATTGCTGGTTGTTTAGTAAAATTTAATAATAGTAATAGTAATAATAATAAATGCCTTTATTGTGCTATTCCTGATACAAGGAAATAAAGAAATAATACGTTAAAATAAAGTAAGCACAATTTCAGGGCGAGACCCACATAGCAAATTATGTTAACTGCTTTTGTCTAACCCTGTATATTAATTTAGTTTTAATGCTTAAATAAAGTTAAAAACTATAACTATTGTATAAAAACTCGCTTCTCGATATTTCAAACAACAATAATTATCATTTATCAAACAAACAATTTATTAGCATTTTTAATGTAATTTTTTACAATTTATAATTTTATATACATATGTACTTGCAAAGGTTGTTAAAGAAAGTCGAAACGTTGTGCCCGTAAAGTTTTATCCATATACAGTGTTATTACATGACCAAAAAAACCAAGAACAAAGTCTGATCTTAAATGATACTGCTCAAGAAAAGAAGGTTTTAAACATGGTTATTTTATTTATCGGTGTTTAATGTCACTGTGGCTAGTTCGTAATTGTTCGAGAAGCTTATAATCATATCGTGCTTGCATCTTAATGATGCAATAGTAAAATGGAAATTAAAAAATTACTGCAATAAATGTAAGTCAAGAAAAATGTGCCGGGATTAAAATTAATAAAACGAACAAAACAATTAACAATTACATTAAACATGACAAACTACATTTAAAAAAAAATCTATCTATAAAAATCATCTTTTTTTAATGTAGTTTGTCATGTTTAATGTAGTTGTTAATTGTCCTCATCATACATGTCTGAAGAAGACTATATTAAGTAGTCGAAACGTAACAAGATATTTAATTGATAGAAGTCACATATATTGAAAATAAATAAATAAAATAATAATTCCAGGAATTATTGTGTTATTTAAATAAGCTACTGGCTATAAACTTTGATTCCTTCTAATATATTATAACAACCATAAAATATATTCTTATGAGACACATACGAATAAATTCAATAAATACATTACGCGCACTCAAGTCAATCTGAACAGTCTATAGAAAATATTCATATTCTAAATAAGAGCGTAAGCAATTCACATTCAAGGAGGTATAAATTCCATTCAATTTGTTATTCTAGGTAAATAACAGCTGTGCGGCAAAAAAGCATGTTTCATAAATAAAAACGACTAGCGAGCCGGTACCCCTTCCACACTCCGACGCTTGGTCTCCGACCGTACACCGGGCTCCCCGCAGCTATCTATGTTTCATAAAATCGTAATATTGCAGCCTTTTATTCACGCAACCCGCGAGAATCGAGCAATTCTGCCACGGTGAGCTATCTGTATACTTATCTGTGCTTGTAGTTTCTTTCCATGTATAGGGCATAATATTCCTCAGTAGCGTTGTTACGTTCTATGATATTTATGTTAAAGTCCTCCATTATTAGCAGGTCGTTATTTTGTGTTTAGAACATTGTTCTTCAATACATTTTTAAGTGCTTTGTAATCAATTAATCAAATCATTGTGTGTTTCTTTTGTTATTTGTATCTAATTGTAATATATTTTTTGTTAAAAAAAAATAAATTAAATTTAATAACAAAACCTTTGTCTGGTGGTTTACTGTTTCTATTTATTTTGTTAATATAATAATACTATAAGGAGATATAATCTCTAAAAAGGGGGGACAAAAGGGAGACAACTCGACTTATCTGGGGTGATAATTCGTACATTGTAAAAATTACCTTTTTTTGAAAGTATTAAAATTTTGACATAGAAAAAAATGCACAAAATAACCGGTAAATATTATAACAATATAATAATAAAATATATAAAAAAACATATATAACTACACTGAGAGAAATAGATTGTACTCTTTAACATAAATATAGTATACTTTAATATATTTTATAGCTCCTATAGGGACAATCATATTTTATATTACCGGTGACAATATCTGTATAGTAAATTTCTGTGAATAGTTTTTATTAACTCGTATGGTAGTCGTAAGTTGGTGTACTATATTTGTATTATTAATTTGAGCATACATGTTAGTAAATGTGAAAAAAATGTCTAGTAGCACTGACTATATTTGATAATAACTGTTAAATTTTTTATTGTACCCAGTATAATGTAATATTTTACTATGTACGATACATGATGCTCATACTTACTATATAGCCTTGTAGTACTTACAATATTATTTTCTACTATAATAATCTAACGTCTCTTAGCATTTAAAATAGTAGATAGTAAACAATAATATAATGGATCATATGCGGGCACTATACAGCGATACTTACCTGTAATTTAAAATATAGTACTATACAAGGTTTTACTCAGTTCATGGATAGGGAAAGTGGAATATTACACAATAAAAACTATAATATTGATTTTATTTTTTTATTTGACCTTAAAACCATTATTATAAAAATCCAACGTGTATTACTTTCATTAACATAACAATCACTAGTAGGTTAGATTTAGGTTAATGTGCTATCAAAGCATAAAGTACCCACCACGAAGTATATGCATATATATCTATTACTTGCCTTTGAATATATCAATTAACTCTGGAAACCCGCACTCGATTAAAATGTTTTCCACGTTTGCATCCATTTCTGCTCACGATGCACAACAATCAACGAGGACGAGACACAAACATACACCGACACGAATACGTACACCTGTATCACACGTACATAACACGTGTCAGTGGCAAAACAGCTGATTGGTCGATTTCTTCGGTAAAGATCGACAATGAATAGAGCAAGGGGTGGGAAGAGCGTTACAAACATTTATGTTAGAAATTGAATATGCATCGAATACCTGATAATATCGCAGTCCATCCCAGCGACTACCTATATAATCCACGTCATTATATAGGCTTTCAGCAATAGAGTATATTAATTGTTACATCCATAAGATGTAGATGGTAACATCCAGATTTTGCCTCTTACTATAAGCATGATAACATCTGGTTATTTTACTCTTAATACGCCACATATTGTTGTTTTGACAATAATTATGTTAGTAATTAACATAAAGAGATTTACGATCTAATTTCTACAATCCATTTTTCTCAGTGTAGGTACTTTAAGATTAAGTAATTCATAATAACACATATTATAAATTTAAGTGATCTACATGCTTTATTTCCCTTCTTTAAATACCCGCTAATCGTCTTTAATGCACGCTGCGTGACCCTCCCTCAATCCATACTTAATAAAATATAATCCGTCCAATTGACTGTAATCTAAACTTTAAGTTAATAAACGTGGACGGATGCCTTTCACACGAGGGTTTCTTCCGCAGAAAAAAAGGGTAAACGCCGTCCTATGATTTTCGCAACGTCGAATGCTCGGCCAACTGCAAATGCACTTCCCTTACTAGATTAGAGACATTAGCGTCCCAACGCCAAACGTGCTGTGGTTACTGGTGTGAAAGTGAGACCGGGGGAGAGGAATAGCCGGCGGTTATCCACCCCCAGTTATAGCGAGAGAAAAATGCACCCCTGAAATTATAAAATATAGAACGGTGGAGAGAATGTGATACGAGGCATATGTCAGGATAGAATTTAATAAAGTTAGTCGGCAATTCATAAAAATATGTTTCTGTATATTAGATTTTGAATGCGTAGGTTTGATTTATATCCTTAAACTATTTCTGTAAAGGTAGTTTACACTTATTGAATATAATAAAAAAAGGCATGTATAGCATACAAAGCGAGAAATCCAGAAAGAGCTTTTATTTCTTGCCTCTAAACGCTTTTTATCTACAATAGAATTCATTTTTCCTCACACTAAGCATCAATTTTCGGTGTATATGACAATTATTAATAAATATCTTGAGCTATATTTTAGCTTCGTACCATTCGTTTCTTCTGCTGTCATTTATTACGGCAAAAAAAAAACTGAGAATGGAGAAAAAATAACTTATATAAATGACATGTTACCGAAAATAAAAGACGTATTTAATGTCAAAGTGTTTTCTTTGGTGACAATCGCCCCTTGTCTTGAGAAGGGCGACTTTCTAGAATAGAATAAATTTCCACCAAAGTCGTTCAAAAAGGGAAACAAAATTCAGGTAGATTTTTATAAGGGAGTTGTTTCGTTAAGTACTTTTTACAGAATCTTTTTTTTATCATTTAAGTAATAAATAAAGGTGCTAGTATTAAACAAAAAAATATTTTTAAAAATACAGATAAATTGTATCTTCCGAAATAAATCAAAAATTATATAAAACATTCCAAAATTTTGTAATTAAAGATAAAATTTTAAATAGAACAATGATCATCTTACACATTTAGCAGCATCCATTTACATTTTTGAACCAAATAAACCAAGCTGGTGGAATTAACGTTCGTCGCTGACATATTACATAACTTCGCTTTTAAAATATTTTTCTTCTTTTTTTTTTAAGTTACCTGAATTGCCACGGCAATAAAAGCAATGATTTATGTCAAAACCGAAGTCTGCTACCGAGATCTTCGGGGGGTACAGGTTATAATGCACCCTCTCTTTAGGGGGCAGACTGCCCTGTCACCTGACACAAGCACTCTCAGTTCTTGCTATTTATATTTATATTTAACCGGGTTATTACGCTTTCTATATTAAAATACTATTTTTCAATCACTTACTTTGAATTTACAATTTTTTTCATAGATTTTGTAAAAAAAACACTAGAAAAGTAGGAAGTAAAGTTACCTATAATATTTTTTTTGAATTTTAAAGATTTCTTTTGACACATAATAGATGGTGTCTTCTGTAACAGATAACATCTTCTAATACGTGTGCTCTCCATAATGCACTTTTGTTCAACTACACACACCCTAAACAAGAATACAATTTAAAGTAGTATTCTTTCTCACGCATTGTTACCTTTTAGGATACTAGCTTTTCTAACTCTTATGCTTTTATTGTGTCTATTTTATGTTATAGGTAACTAACGCACTTTCTTAATTGTTTAAATATGTTCACACGTTTCTCTATAGAATTTTAGAAGTTGTTTGAGATTTTGTAATTTATTAAATAAATGGCAGCTTTTACTATCAGCAATTGAATAAAAGATATTGATAACAATATTACAGTAGTATATATATTTAAGAACCAGTTTCATAGGATATTCAATGGATCTAGAGATATACAATCAATAATAATCAATGTTTGCATTATTAATAAAATTGAAATCGTATCCCAGCAAACAAGGGTTTTATCGATATACCTGTACATTCCAAGCATCTAAGTAAATGTTTTTAAGTATATAATTTGTTTACATCGTTTGTGCATAAATGCAACGCCATTTTGTCATGTCCCATATTTTCTTTATACACTGCAAGAGCAATTAATTAATTATATTTGAAAAATAGAGAAATTGGAACAAATTGACATACACAGTAAAAATAAGAGACTAATAATAAAAGGACAATCATAAAATCACCTGTGCTAGGTTTTAGTCAAGAAAATAAAACAATAAAAAAATATGTTGAAAAGACATTGTGAAATGGGTATGATGCGGCAAAAACATTGTATTGGTTTTACCCTTAGTGTTTAATCCGTGAGCTGGTTCAAATTCATTAGAAGCATCTTTGTCATTGCTTTTAACAAATTCCATAACAAACAAGGGAAGGCAAGTATTTTGTAGTTTTTAAATATTGACTCACGAGTCTCCACTTTTTAATTGAAATACTGCCTTTGGACAAGCCTTTTGTAGCATAAACACTCTGAACACCCATGGGACCCTCCAAGAAATGATCCCATACTGCAATCGAGACTGAACACATGCGTGATAAACATCTAAAGCTGTATCGATGTTCACATTTTGGCTTTTCATAGATCTTCAATATGAAAAGCCCACGACAGGTCTCTGTGAACGACAACTTCAAGAAAGCGAGCATGGTTCACACAGGTAAGGAACTTAACCTAGTGCTCAATAGTTATGTCACTGGCCTGTTTATCGAAGTATGTAAGTCTTTTAGTGTTTCATGTTAAATTATTTAGTTCAAAGTATTCATTAATTATTTATTCGAAGATTGTGTTCTAACTTCTTTTTTTTTCACTTTTGGGCGGTCTTTAACGTATAATAGGAAGTGTAATGGTCCAAAAATAGAACCTTATGGTACTCTATTTATAGTTGTTCGCCAGGATGTAGTTTGTATTCTTTTTTAATCATACATCATCACACATTGCTCCTTATTCGTTAAATATGATTCCATGGAGTGCCGAACCACACCTCTGAGACCCATGAGCTCGAATTTATGGAGAAGTACGATGTGATGGACATTGTCGAAGGATTTCAGGAGATCCATTAGAGAACAAGCAGTTATTTTCTGTTTGCTAAGAGCAGATGCTACTTCCTCCAAAAGATGAAAGGTAGCTTGCGTAGTAGACGTCTTCTTCAAGAAACCATTTCAATTATTATGAAAGATGTTGTGTTTTGATAAAAAATTTACCATCCTATTATTGATCAGGACCAAGATGATGATTTTAGAGATAACTACAACTATTGGCCTACAATTTTCAAAACCAGTTCTACCTCGTTTCTTGTGAAGCGGCTTTACAATATCGGAAACTCGCCGTGCTGGAAGCAAATGTTCACAATGTGGGTCGGAAGGATCGCAAGTCGGTCCGAGCAACATTTGAAGAGTGATACCGATATTTAATGTTATTTAAGCTATAAATAGCACTTATTACCTCTTTAGGATCAGTAGAATGCAACACCATGGAATCAGGTATGTACCTTATGTGTTTTAATAATGGGTTATGACCAGTTCTTAAAATTAAAGAAGAATATACAAAGTGATTGTTAATATCATTTTACAGTTGTACCTTGCCATCATGAATATCTTATCCGACACATTACAGAATCTCTCTTCGTTCGACGATCACAAGCAGAAATCCGATATCGGTGCTGAATGCAACTGCAATAGTAACACACTGTTGTTATCGCATTCTAACTCTTGAAAATGTAGTCTCATGGTAATGGTGACGGAGCAGACAATCATCCCGAAAGATATTACCCTTGACTGCAAACTTTTCGGCTTATGCAGAGATTAACATTTACAGAATTCGATATTTGTAGTTGTTGTTAAAGGATTAATTTAATGTAAAAATAATTATTAGAATCTGCGCATGCACAATTGTGGGTAGATTTTTAATGAATCTTTCGTATTTTTGCTTGTCTCTTGTTGTTAAGTTTTAGAATTTCTGATTATTTGTTTAAATTTTTTTATATTATTATGAAGCTATGTGGTGAAATACATCACTGAAATTTATTAGTGATGTTATGCTTCAAAAACCTTATAATAATTATACTTGGGAATTACTTATTTCTGTAGACGACAAACCAACTACTATAATGCAATAAATTTTGGCGGACATTTTCAAATATCTTTCGGATGATCATAATTCAATGGACACGGTAGTTGTTAAACCAAGCGGAAAAAGAGAAAACACCTGCAAATGGAAACCTACCATATGTATTTTATATTGCTACGAAACTTAATAATAAATCTTTTAAATTAATTTTTTCATGTAAACACCTGTTTAATTTTACTAAACACCATCCAGAGTCATCTCTAATGCTCTCAACAACTTCAGAGGTAAATCAGATCTCAAATGATAGAAGGCAATGATTGGTAATTCTGCCCCACTCCAACGGTTTCACATCCACTCGTAACGAATAGGAAGATGTTGAATAATAAAATTCTATTATTATTATTATTATTGACTTGCCTGGTGTCCTGTAGAGGTTAGAACAAGGCATTAAGATATTGGACTGGCTAGTATAATTTAATAGGTAAAAGAAATGAAAGATATAATACAAAAAGCCAAGAAGCTGCAGTGTTTCTGGAGACTTTATGTCAAGGGCTCCCAAAAAAAACAAAGATCAATACTGTTTTATTATTTTTGCAGTGTTTTAACAGTTCTAATCGGTATTGTAATCTTTGTTTTTATGACGCGTAAAACATATATTGCTGACGAAAAAAGAAAATGGGCTATTATTTAAAGTTGATGAAACGAAATATCCTCACTCAAATTTTCGTATATCTATCAGCATCTGCTTTCTAGTTGGAGAACCTCTGTCATTTTTTTTACGACAAGGCCGTAGACTACTAGAGAAACTCAACACCCTTACGAGCAAGCACACACACACACACATAGGCGTCTAACTCGTTTCGGTATCACCGTATCAAAAACATTTCGTGTGCCAGTTTAACAACCGCCCTGCGTCTCCTTTTCACAGTCTGCATGCTTATATAGGAGATTCGCCGAGGTATTGGTTCGTGTAATATGACGGAATCGCGGCTTTATTCGCGTACCAGAAAAAGGGATCGAACGCCTCAACCTCGTCGTCTCCCCTCACCGCGTGGGTTGAGCGAGCGACGCTGGTTCTCCCGTTGACGACGTCGACAGGGGAGCCGCGAGGGCGATAGCGACTCCGGCGTCTATATCGTTAAGATAACGCTAATCCGATAACCAATTGCTTAAAACTCACGGCCGGGCGCGCGCCGCTGGATAAACAGAGACTAGGGGGTCGCGCGATATGACAGCAAGCCGTGACAATCTCTGTCGGTTGCTGATAAGGGAGGATTCGTCTTAGTTAAACGCCGGATACGAGGGGCACGCCAACCCCGCATTATTTCCGTCTTCGTCGTCGGATGACAGGGCCGTACCGACGAATCTTACCAGTTGTAATTGAAGCTGCTAATGTGCTTGAATTGAATTGTTAGCAAATTCTAAAAAAATCTAGAAAAATTATTGCAAAAATAATATCGCTTATTCTGTATGCTTATTTTACATAAATTGCTTGGAACCAGCGCGACGCACATTCGCAACACCCAGATGAACAAGTGTCTTTATATGGTGTATTCATATTCTAACTCAAAGCTTACCGTAAGTAACTTATCAATTTATGAATTGTATGCTTTAACTATAAGTGTTTACACTCCTTGATAAAAAGTATCTAGTTGATCTATAAAATGATTTGTAGGTGAACACGGAAACAAAAAAGTCTTGTAAATTTACATAACTTAACTTTATTACCAACGTTAATTGATGGAATCTTACAAACCGTTCTGTAAATTTGGAAATTTACATAACACATATCTTGTATTTTTAAATATTTTAATATGTGATTTTACCGTGCATAATGTGTAATATTACAGGTAACTTTTACATATATTACGTATTTTTAAATACTTTATTATGTGATGTTACCGTATGTAACATGTAATTACAAGTGATTTTACAAATAATATGTATTTTTAAACATGTTATTATGTTATAATTTATCATATACCTATATTGTGTAATATTACTTACCGCTTTTGTTATATTTATTGTCATTATTGTTCTATTAAAAAAAATTAAAACGTTTCCTATGTAATATCTGATATGTACAATATAATTTGACCTGTAAACAGCTGTTAAAGTCATTTTTATTTCTAATTTCAATTTTATATTAGAGAATCACATCACAACGTCAATTGACATTTATTGTTCATTGACGTTCCTGTCATTGATATTGTAATCATATGGATTGGTTTGGCATTAGAAGGGATGCCAAGTCATATTTCATGGGAGCGGCACACTTCAGTTTAGCATGCTTTCACATTTCTCGGAAGTACTTTTTGAGAACATTTCGTATAATATTAATAAAAAAATACATATGACTGTATTTATAAGCCTGGCAACTACCGAAAACTGGCGAAAAAAATTAGGGGTGCAATTTAAAAAAAATAAAGTGGGGCAGGGGGGTAAAAGGCTATTTATACGGGGTGTGTTATAATGGAAAAATTTGATGTACAATGTTGTCTCATTTCCACTGGATTTTACTGCAACTTTCTATCTCTATTAGTTTCCGAGTAAATGCTTGGGAAAATAGATGTGGGACACCCTGTATACAAGATGTTCCATTTAAAAAAAAAATATCTTATTATTTCTGATAACCTTATCGATTCGTCGGTGTACGTAAACATATTTTCAAATTGTGAAGCTTTTACAACAATACATACTTCAATTATCAAAATTTTTGTTCAGCTAACAGTTATCTAGTAAATGAACTTTGCCATTAAAAAAACTCACCCTGTATGTCGTAGATGTTTCATAAAATTATATTCATTGCCCTACCGGGCTAACTACGACCCTGTCGCAGGCGTCTCTCTTTCACATTCAAAGCAGCCAGTAACAACAATGCCAATCCTCTTCTATTATGTACGTATTTACCCTCGAACATAAGGGTGAGGCAGAGCTAGTAGCTACTGAATTTTCTGTGCACTCGTTATTATAGTAGGAGATTAGTTTCTTGTAAACAAAACAAAGGCCAAAATAGTTGTTGCCCGTCCAGTTATCTGATGAATTGTAAATTATCTCCGAATCTTCTGAGCAGTATGCCCATAATCATTTTTCCAGCACCAGGAGGCACGTTTAGATTATATATTGTTTTTGTTTTCTTTCGGCAGTTGTTTTGTCTGTATACGAAAGTGTGTATGGCGTTTGTGGGATATTAAAAGGGCCTATTGAATATTCATAGAAACGTTCCAAGAAAAATTTCGCGGTAATATTTTTCGGAATATTAATGAAGCATGAAATCGCTTTCTAGCGCAGTTATTTTCTAATAGTGAGCACGCGTAGCAATTTTATACGTAATATTTCACAGCCCAAATCGAGGTTCATTGATGTTATCGCGAAATTATGTAAAATGTAATAAATCGTACCCAATATCTAAGTATTTAAAAATGCTCTTAGTTCTATCACGCTATGGAAATATATTTCATTCTAATTTATTGTTACGTATATAAGGGTTAACAACTTACAAACGGAAAAGAGCTTTTGTTTTTTTTTTCTTTCTAGTTAAATTGTGCGTGAAGATAAGGAAAGTCGGTATTATGCGATTTTTCTTTTACATTCAAAGTAATTTTAGAATCTTATAGAGCTAAACAGATCCAAGTAACAGGGTTTTCCACGGTAGCCTTTCGTTAGAAGTTTCCGAGGTTAGAAAAAACCTGGAACTCTGAATTTTTGGAATCCGGGGCTATTCAAGATTCTCTTTCATTTTAAAATATTTTCAGGGTCTTACCACTTCCGGTTATACCGGAAGCCGCTATAAACTTTCTTATTTTAAATAGAACAGCCTGTATATTATTCCATTTTTAAATTCCTGAGAAAATTTTATGATGAGTTTTAATAGGTTTCCCTATACCTATTTTCAACTGCTACTTAGATATGGCCACCCAGATCACCCGATTTGACGCCCTTGGACTTTTACCTGTGGGGTCGCATAAAAGAGCAAGTGTACTCTACACCTGTATTAACGAGAGAGGAACTATTGAACCGTGTTCACGATGCGTTCACCAATATAACCCCAGACGAACTTCGGAGATCGGTTTCGCGAGGAGTACATGATAGAGTGATTCAGTGTTTGAACCAAATTGGTGGTCACATAGAACAATTATTGTAGTTATTTCGTTCAATTTATTTTATTCTTTCTTATCATTATGTTCCTAATTTTTTTGTTTTTCATTTGTTACTACGTTTCAAATTTTCTTATGTTCCTGTTTTGTTTCCATTTTCTAATTAAAATGAAACACATACGATGTTTCAGTTTCTGTAAAAAATCACACTAAAACAGAAAATATTGACATAATAAGAAAACCGTTGTAAATAGGTATAGGGAAAGTCATAGCGAATCGATGCAGAATTAAATTCTGCATCTGATCATCCAATAATATACAGGGTGTTCCATTTGAAAAAATGAACTTTTTCAACTTTGAAGATTTTGTAATTGGTCATGCAGTTTTGGACACCCTGTATGCGACAAATCAATTGTCAATGTGTGGATTTCGAAAGTGTCATTCTTGTGCTTCCATCTACCCTAGAAGTGTTTATTACCAGTCGAAAATGGGCGAAAAATACTGTGTTGCAAATAACGCTACATCTTTCAAAATTTTCAAAAAATTCAAGATATCTAAGTAGCAGTTGAAAATAGGGATAGGGAAACCTATTAGAACTCATCATAAAATTTTCTCAGGAATTTAAAAATGAAATAATATACAGGCTGTTCTATTTAAAATAAGAAAGTTTATGGCGACTTCCGGTATAACCGGAAGTGGTAAGACCCTGAAAATATTTTAAAATGAAAGAGAATCTTGAATAGTCCCGGATTCCAAAAATTCAGAGTTCCAGGTTTTTTTTTAAGTCAAAATGTTTATAGAACGTATGTCCTAACTTGTTTTTCTTTCCGCATACTGGTTGCTAAAGTTTTCTTTTCTTTGCTTTTAGTAAGTGCATTTATTAGGAACTTTTAAGAGAAGCTTCACTGTATCTCTGCCATCTACAATAACGTCTTCCAAGATATTCAATTGCTGGCAGAAGTTTTCGACAATATTTTCAGCGAGTTGTGGAAATTCTATATTCAAGTAAAATCATTTTTTTTTCTGGTTTAGGCAGTACAATTTAAGCAAACATAAAATGGCTACATTAATGTAGATAATTAGTGTAACTAAACAAAAACTGATAAATAATAGTCTATATTCCTAGCATTTACAGATGAATTTTCTCTTATTTATTCTTGCAGTGGGACACAAGAGGGGAGTGCGAGGGTAGTACCGATGGATTCCGCAACGTATACGTATTAAAATTAGAATAGTCGAAGTCTTCGCCGTTCGTCGTAGTCGGCTGAACGGACTCGGCGAACATTAGCGCGACGAAACCGGAAATAGGCCGGAGATGAAACTGCGGCGTCATTTCCCGTAGACGCCTCGCCTCTTCGGGTTCGTCTTCACCGACGGCGGCGTTGCGATCGTTCTTTCTCTTCCATCATTTCCCCACTTCCCCTATGTATCTCCGCCGTGCTGTCCGAGGAAACCCCACGATTCCCTACCCATGTCGCTTCGCCCTTAATTATTTGCAGTATAATATAATAGCTAACTGTGATTTACACCGCGTTTACTGGCGTTGAATCTATCGGTAACGGAAATCGATTCTGTGCTATATATACATAACACGTATGGAATAGATAGTTCTTGGGATCACTTTTCTTTTCTTATTTCTAAGCGCATAATCTAGGGGAAAAAACTAAAATTGCGTAAATGTTGATTATTTAATTTTTTTGAAATTATGATTTAGTACCTATATTACATCTACACGCCATGCTAGTAAAAAGTTTTATACACATTTTTCGATATAATGACCATTATCCTAACTTTACCTCATTAATAATTCGACGTAAAGGCAAATAAAAAAATAATAATAATACCTAATGAGAATATTATTCCAATAATATTAACAAATTTCGATCTTTGGTTTTACGAAGAAATTAAGTGCATAAATATTTAATAAATTAATAATTTATTAGCGCCTAAATATTGAAACGCGAACGTGCGAACCAGTCAACCACTAACAGAGCTTGTAACTATCAATAAATAAAGTCAAATCGCACACAAACGTAATTTTTTTACTTCTCCGGAGGACTGTCAGTTTCGTTCCAAATTTTCTACTAGAATCTGGATTTTTTAATTAATTCTGTTATTTTTTTTCTCAAAAGTATTGAACTCAACTTTATCTGCTCTAATCCAATTTTATACGGAAATATTGAAACACATTGAGATGAAAAAGACTGCTGTAGGAGTCTTTTGTGACTTAAAAAAGATTTTGACTGCATATTGCATGATATTTGCATGCTTATTGTATTAGAGGAAAAATCTCTGACTGGTTCCAGCTCTATCTAAAGAACAGAGTTTAGTTTGTAAAGATATAATCCACGAACAACAAATGTGAAATGAGGAACTTTCACTCGTAGTGCCTGCCGATGATCAGGGGTGTTGTCCAAGGATCGGTACTCGGTCCAGTCCTTTTTAGTCTCTGTGTAAACGACATAACCAAGTTATTGGACGATGTTTGTCTTACGATGTACGCCGACGATTTATCTTTTTTAGTTGAGGAGGTTAATTCAACGGTGGATAACAACTTGCTAGATGCTCTTCACGACTTGTTCTTCGAAAATCAATTGGCTTTAAGTCTGGAAAAAACAGCATTTATTAAATTTCGTGACCTATAATCGTACGTCAGAGCGACACGACAAAATTTGTTTGACTGAGTCCATGGTTAAATAAACTTCACTTTACTATACATTACTTTACTTTAGTTCACTTTGCTTTACTTTACTTTTCTTTAAATCGGCAACTTTGCTATCCAAATAGCTTTTTATAATTTTTCTTCTGTCACTAATGGGGTTGTAAGTTATTATTTCCTAAAGTCCGTTTACAGTGGACGAGTTCTCTTAATGTAACTGTTTTTTTTTAATACGACTGCCTCAAAAAATGTAAAATATATTTGTAAATGAATGAAGTACAACGCCATCTACCCGTGAAAGTAAGATGTCTGGTAGCCTCCACATCAGTAATAGCAAATCTACTAAGCAGTAGTGGAGTACAGGCACAGCTATTGCCCACCAGAGTGCACCATACGCATTAAAAAATGTGTAAGGACGTCTAAACGTATCTAAACCAACATTTCGGTTTCTGGAAATAGAAGGTTAGTATTTGTCGTTCAAATGCCTCCATAAACATGTTGGTTATAACATGAGAAAATGAAAAAGCCATAGCTGCACTTGAAATTTGTTCATAGTAGCAACCGCGGAATTGGAAATAGGTAGAGATAAAAGAAATTTCCATCGAGTCAGCAGGGATGGTATCGGATATACCTAAGTACTTTGATAATTAAGAATTCGACATAGATGGGATGTTGAAGACGTATTAGGAGAATTTCAAGTAGGACTGTTTATTGTTCTGACAATAGGACGTAAAGGAACGTTGGGTTTGTGGATTTTGCATTGACTATATAGTTTAAAAGAAATGAATTTATGGATTTAGTAATGGAACGAGTCTGTAGAAGCTATCTTGAAGTAAGCATGGGATCTTCTGTTCATACACGTTACCGTGTCGTATCACAGTACCGTTTTCCTTAGTAGCTTTAAGTACAACGATTTGAGAATTGAATTTTTTGTGCTTAAGGGTAGGTATCTCGGATTCAGAAATACTAGCTTTAGGAGTTTTGGCACTAGTAAAGATCTTGGAGATTTCGTAAGGGATAAGATCGGCGACCGCGAGATTCTGACAAGGTTGCCTCTATGTCAGCAATGTGTTCAGTAGGAATATGTTTAGGTATACGTGCGTCATTGAGATCTTTGGATAGGATAGCAATCTGATCAGTAGATAAAGATTTGTTTGGAAACCTTCACAACTGTGTGGGTCACGTTGTAAGGAGTTTGGGATGGTTTAGGAGAAGCCAAGGATTTGTATCTACTGAACCGCTTGCGTGTTATCAGAAGTTTAAGGGAAGGTTTGTTGGAAAGTTGTCTGATATTCACGTAAGTTTAATTCTAGAAAAAGTTTGAATTCGAAATTATTTTTGTACTAATCTTTATTAGACTATGTGAAAATATTTAATTTAGTTTTTTCCTCATATTATTTGCTTTTGTCTGGAAGTATTTGTCGTTTCATGGTGATGTTGGTGACTATCATTGGTGTCTTAGTTCTCAAACAGACGTTTCCCAAAAATCAGTCACCTTTGCTGGGTTACAATTTATCTATTCGCAGAAACGACGGGCCGATAATTATGTAGCGCAATGTACTCACTCAAGCACGATTAACGACCTAGCGCTACGTCGTAAAAGAAACCCCATAAAAAGGCGACCTCTCGCTTCTCGTTTAGTATCGCGTGATAGATATTAGCACCCAATATATTTGAAGGATCGTAGTAGGCGTAGACTAACCAACTCCCGCGCGATAATTTTGGCTGGCCGTGGAATGTACTTTAGCGGTCGCGTTCGAGCTCACTTCCAAGATCCTATCTAGATGACGTATTAGATTTTTAAAAGTTTTATACTTGCTAAAGTGAAGCTAAGAGAAAATAAATAAAAAATTGCCTCGCGCAGAACGATGGGGCTGTACGAGCCATGGATTATTATAAAGAAGTTTTAATTTATTTTCGTTTTGCGCCGTTAAAATACGTAGCCGCGCCATAGATAGGTGCGCGCTGCAAATAAGATCCTGAACCTTATGCCTTCGAGGAGTGGGAGGAGTAACTATGGTTCATTTTTTGCTTTTCTGGTACGTATTTTGTCCTTATAACAGACTGCTATAATAATACTTCATCATCCTTTCTTTTGTTTTATCTCTTTAAGATATAGTACGTAATGTTTTATTTAAAGTCGATTTTGCAGCCAGGTGAGTGATTTTGATGTCCGATGACAATGAATAATTCATTAAATATTTAATTGCAGTGCTAAATTATTATGAAATCTATCGTATTGGATTAGTGTATTGACGTCAACTGTCAGAAAATTTATTGTCAGTGCATCCTAGATTAAATATCAATGTGTAGCAATCACTGTTGACAAGATTTCATTATTGTGAAAACGTATTCCTCTTAAAAAAAAGTGCTGCTGAGTACAACTCAAATAGCAACATAGTGTTGTTATCGCATTCTTACAATTGAAAATGTATTACCATCGTAATCCGCGACAGAGCGGATTATGTTACCGAAAGATAATGCTGTTGGCGGTATGTGATGCCGCTACCTTTTCGGGCTGTGCATTTGACTTTTGTAGTTGCTGTTACAAGATTGAAAATAAAAATAATTTTTAGAATTTGGGCATGCCCAATCGTGGGTACATTTTCAATTCCTAAGTTTACGTCGACATTTTATTCCTGCCATACCGGATCGATTTAATATTAAGGCGATAATAACCGACCCCTAGAATCCAATAAATATGTTTCAGCACCATAGGAGTTTAACATAGGCCCTACCACTTGCAAGCGACCAGCTATTACTGTCATACCTAGAAATAAATGTGTAAAAAATGTACATATTAACAAACGAACGCTAAAAACACAATTTTTTTGTTTGTCTTACACAATTTTATTGTTTGTTGAGAAATAATTGGGACTTACACTTTTGTTTTATATGATACGACGTTTTTAGACCGATAGTAACAAAAAAATGTACTAAATTTCATATTAGCAACCAGCTGCCATTTTATTCTTGTATTATATTTTAATTTTATAATAGTTCTTCAGAAACAATGTTAGTTGTATTGAGAGAAAGTATACAGTACACTTAAAAAAAGTCAACAATCCCTTGAAATAATATTGTGAATAAATAACACCTGTATGTATAATATGCACCTATATTTTTGTAAATCCGGGAATTAGGTAATTCCTGAATTTCCTTGTTCCATCGGTGTTCCCACCTTTCATCCTACACATGCACCTATTTACATTTGTATCTGTGTTTTGGTGATACTCCTCTCAAATTAGTTAGTAACTAGAGCAGTATCCGGGGCATTTCATTGTTGTACAGTTGGAAGAACAATTGACGCCGACGGTAGTTCTTTCGGAAGGACTGTTATTTTGTCAAATTGATGTACTAGCCATTCGGTTACTCCTCCTCGAACCACCAAAGAGGATAGACGTGTCTTGTAGTCTACTAAGGTTTTTTATTTATTTAAATTTCAATTCTGCTCCAGTACCTACTCCAAGTCCAACGAAATATCCTGAAAATATGATAATATGATTTTATATTTTCGCTCATTTTTAAAGTTACCTACATAAAACCTACCTTTCGATTACGTGAAGAATCGTGTATCGACGAAAATGTTCTCCTCAAGATCCCGTATTATCAAACATTTATTTCTCACAAGAATAAGAAGCTTCGTTTTTAAATTTATCGTGTTAAGATGAATATTAAGTTAAAAACTCACTTTTTTATTCAGTAAGTTGTGACCTTCGACTTTATTCAGTAAATAACGTGACAAGATACATATATGTCAATAATAGCCGGCATTATCTAGGTTCCAGACAAATCATATCCTGGGGATGCTTTCGAGAGTAAGAATCATCCCTTACAATTAGTAGGAATCACGTTGACTATTTGTGGTTTGTCTAATCTTGTAAAGGTGAGTCTGACCGGTATTAACGACTTATTTAATTTATTTATAGTTACTTATTATTGAAAATAAAGATACATTTTATGTAATATTTTATTACGTTGAATTTGGTGATAGTTCAGAAAAGTAATAAATAAAAATTGTTAGTACGGGCAGTATATTAACGGAGGAATTCAACATAATTTATTGACGCACGCAACATAAGGGCAACAGTTTTCGTTCATAAAGGATATAGTACCGATTATCCTTTAAAAATTTAGTTTTGACAATTTATAGACGATATAAGCAGAAGTGAAAAACATGTCTGTGGCTTACGGTTTAGCTTTCGAAATAATCTACTCCAATTTTTTTTTGTTACATTATTTGTTAGATTTAAACCTACATTTTATCTTCTTTTTTTATTTTTAATTTTTTATCATGATAATTTTGTGGTTAGGTTTCTCGACTTAAGAACAGCTCTCCGAATGAACGGTAAACTCATTTGGGGTTCCATACTATTGGATTCAGGGTTCAATTTTTAATTGGTAACCGCTAAAGTTGTGCTTTAGACTTTAGAGTGTAGGAGTCGAAAAGTAAATAACTACTTAGGTTAATCGAAAAGTAAAAAAAATTGATTCCGTCCATTAGCTAAGCCATTCATTCTTTGAACGTATCTCTTTAATACCTTTCTATATTACCAATTGAAATATACATAAGGAAGTTATAATGTTGAGTGTCAGCTTTTATTAAAGTTGTATAGTACTTTTTACTTTCTTTTAAACTAGGTACCAACTGTGTTAGCAACCATAAAAAGACACAACTTAATTTATAGCTAGTAGGTACATATGTCGGTACAATCCAGAGTAATACACAGGAAAGCGAGTCACCCATCGACAATGGCTGGGGGGAAGCGGGTATTAAATTCGACATTATCCGTTTAGCATTGCTTATAAGGGGCGCTGTCCTTACGTAATGCACGGCGCGTGGCCGAGTCCCGAAAGTCACATAAATAGCAGATTAAGTGACCGACTTGTGTCGTGCACGTGACCTCAGAAATGCGACCCGTCGTTAGCTAACTTTCTGTCGCATGTATGTGCATGTGCGAATTAATCTAACTGTTCTTATTGCGTCGGATTTATCGCCTCAAAGTGGGCGAAGCACCCCGACATCAATATGGGATTAAGGCGGAGAGCGTTAATGCGAGAACGCAACTTGACTTTTAGCAGATGGAACTATCGAACATTGTTTAGATTAATAAAATACTTTTGTTTGCTTTCTTTTCTTTAACACTGTAGGAATTAACGTGCAAGCTGCATTATAGATGCATTAATAGTTCTTGTAAAATACATCTACGTGTATATAGTGAGTAGATAAGTATATAAGTAAATTTTGACGTCATATAATAATCGTTTTAATCACTATATTGCAACGATATCACCCTGCCATTATAAATTATGCAACATCGTTAGCGTTTGCATATGCAAGTCTTATGGTAATAATGTCGCAGGGATTTGATTAATTGCCGTTTGATTCCCGGATTACGGGCCATTTGCTATTCATACCGGATAATGTAGTCGAACTTGCGCGAACCCTCTAAATACCCACATGAGAAATAGGTGAAATTTGAGAATTCTTATATTTTACTCTAATATTGCTTATTTTTAACAGAGTGATTCGAAATAACCACGTAAGTTTTAATAACTGTTATTGTGTGGTAAAAATTCCTGACAGTTGTAGCCTAGTAATAAATTTGTATACCGGGAAAAAAGTTGCTAGCTGTTCATTGCATTCTGGGCGGCTGCAAATGGGAGGGACTTCAGCTGTAGGCGTATCTACATATATACAAGGTCGTAACACAAATTTGTTAACGTTCGCCGAGCTCAGTAGAAGTAAAATCAGCGACATACCATTTTTTTCGTTAGCGCTCACCTTTATATCGCTCTTGATGATATGAACAACAAATTAATAACTAATTATCCAAGTGAGCTATTGTAAACATGATTTACGAAGTTTGCAAAACTAATATTAAATCCAATATTACATTTGGATTAGTAAAAAGGGAAATAATAAGACAATACTCATTTGATAACTAAAAAGGGCAATAAACTGCCATGCAAAGCATTGATTTGTTTTTATTCATACTTATTTTTATATCGAAGCATAAGAACCGAGCCCTCAGTTTCTTATCGTTTCTTCTGAAAGCGTTGGAAAGACTGTGCGAACGACACATAAGGGAGCATAACAAATAATCCTCTCCATTCATCACAACACGCATACACTACTGGGCGATCTACAGATTCTGCATTGAGCTTTGTTTCGGGCAGGATTGAGAGAACACTGGACATCAAAGAGTCCAACTTGGGTGTGTTTGTTGATATTGAAGGGGCTTTTGATGGAACCATTTTCCACAAAATTGTCGTGGGGCTTACGGACGGCCGATGTCAGCTCTTGGGGGGGGGGAGAGGGGGGAGCGTCTTTGAAGTTGGTACAGATAGTATATTTGTCTATGACAGTACGATGTTTCTCCAAATCAACGAGGAGTACTCACGCTGTGGACTCCATATCCGTCTACGTGGACGAATCCAGGACATAAAAAGGGACGAGGGCTGGTATGTACTACAGGGATCGCTCGGGGATGCGCTCTCTGCTTTCTAAACAGAGGTGACAGTACTTACTTTAGCGGCCAACAATATATCTGAACCCAGGATTGAGGACAGAACAGAAATTGACAGATAGCTCTGGGACAGACAGATCTCTGTAAGGAATAAAGTCAAGATTCGGTGTATTAAAGGACACGATGGCAACCAGAGCAATGACGAGGCTGATAGAGTGGCCAGACGCGGGTCCGCTACAGTTCTGTACGGTCCTGGACCGTTTATAAGACCTGTTATATCCACCTTGTGTGACCAGATTAAAATTATCACCCATGAGCAATTCATTAAAGCCTGGGATGACAACTACGCCTGCTGATTTGCCAGGGGCACTTTACCTTACCCTGATAGACAAACAGTATCGAACTATCTGAGGATGTCCGGGAACAACCTCCGCTTACTGATGGGAATTCTAACCGGACACTGTCAATTAAAAGCGCACCTCTTTAGGTTGCGATTAGAGACCGGTTCGATCTGTAGGGGCTGCCAATTAGAGGATGAGACGGCTGAGCATGTTCTGTGTATCTTCTGAGGCTAAAGACGGAGTTGGTGGTTGTTCGTAATAACTCTATGACTCTAGATAGGTACGTTAGGTTTATCTTGGTGACACATTGTGGTTCCATTTGCGCTCTTTCCGTTTTGGCGTAAAGTCAATAAAAACCGTTTTACCATTAGCAGTAAAGCATTCAATAAATTTATAAAGGATGTAGATATATTGTATGCAAGTCATTAAGTCGTTTATAATAACGTCTGCATCAATTTACAAATTATCATCTGCACACAGTGTAAGATTTTCATTATTAATACCAGGTCGCTAATGATTAGCGCAAATAGCAGTGGTTCTAAAATTGCTCTTAAAGTTAAGTATTAAAGTTAAAATAATATAAAGCAAGTGTTTAACAACTGACAGTTATGTACAAACATGCTTATAGGAATGAACCGAATTCCGTGGCTATTCATTGTGATTCAATTCACTTTAAAGTTCATCCTAAGAAAGCAGGGTGTTTTCGAAATTATTATTTTAATAATATTAAGACATGTGTTTCCGCAAGTTTGCAATATATCGTTCTCCAAATTTATCGCCACATTGAAACTGACAGTATGTATGAATAAGTACTGAAAAAGAATACATTTTGCAGCATTCCGGCACTCATAAACGTGATACATGGCGCTCTCTCTTGACGTGAAGTATTTATTTAGATATCTGTGAAAAATAAAAGTGAAAAGTGGTATTTGCAGAGGTATTTTTCATTCTCCACTAGTGTTTCACCAATTTTTTCCTGTTTATCGATCGTTGTTACATACGTTTGAAAATCTGCAGTTGATTTCATACCTAGGTGCTTCGATTTCGTCACCGGATTCGCATAAATCAATTGCCCACTGCACATCTACACGTAGGTAACCGTACCGCGTAGTCTGTGTGGTACAGTGCTGTAATATGTACGGCATTGACGAAGGGGTCTGCCGCATATCAGGTAACGCGTGCGGCCGCTATTCATCCCGGGAGTCGATGGCGCGGTCAGTTGCGTTTGATGTGTGAGCGCTTTTTGCCTTTATCAGTAGTCGTCCATGACTTTTTGTGGACACATACATATTTCGGTATTTATTACATAGGATGGTTGGTTCCTATGGTATAGAAAGTTAAATCGCTATTCGTTTGCAAAATTCATTTCTTGCTACACAAATTTCTAACTAGTTTTTTAAATTCAACTAGGTATAATAAAATAATTGAAAATAAAAACAAAATTTTAGTATCCACAACAATAAAATAAACGAAGCTAAAACTGTAATTTTGAAGTAATAATGAATTTTGAAAGAAATTAGTTATTGATTAAGATTAAATGTTCAAGTAAATCTCTTTCTTGAAGAATGGGTTACTATTGACTATAAAAATTCCTACGCAACACATTCGAGGTGACAGTGTAACTGGCTCCAATAATTTTCGCGTGCAATTACTCTCAATTTGACGGACATTAGTTATTGTATCCGTATATGGGATTACGTAAAAGGAAATCATTTGGGGCTAAATCAATAGGTAGCGCTGACCATTTAATAGGACTCGAATTACCTATCCATTTGTCTCCAAAAACTGTGTTTCAAAGTGTAGTGAATTATGTTTACTTTTATTTGTATGTCTCCCCTTTACATGTCTGTTACTACAGCCATCTTTTTCATACTAAAACCCGAGAAAATTTCAAATTTAAAATCTAAGTAAATAATACACAACATGCTCTCCGCTTTGAAAGGATCGGGTTGCCTTTCAATAAATGAACAAAATAAGTAAATGACATTGTGGTGTAAGTATAGGTATTTTGTTCATTTATTGAAAGGCAACCCGATGCTTTCAAGGCGGGGAACATGTTGTGTATTATTTACTCAGATTTTAATTTTGAAATTTAAAATCTGAGTAAATAATTCACAACACAAAGTTTGTAACATTACGCGTGTTATATGCTGTATGGGCAAGCGTCCTGCTGAAAATTCAATAAAATACAATAAAATTTATTAACATTAAATTGCTTCCGTACAGTTGGAATAGTATTATTTTCTAGCAATTCTCGTTTAAGTTGTCGTCAATAAAACGAAGCCTGATTATCTGATTGCGAATGATACCGGCCGTACACTTATTTTCTGTGTACTTGTTTTCTCGTCTGTAAATAGTACCTACGTTAGTAAATGAATTGAATTATCATAAACAGTTTCTGCTTCGCATCAGAACGCGGTTTAATTCTCTACATATTATTCGTAAATGACCTATTCGAGCAACCATTCCATGGAAAACTATACGCTTATGCAGATGACACCTGTATACTTTATTCCGGACACTGTAGATATAAAAATTTTGGAGGAATGGTGTTTTAATAATTTACTAACTATAAATGAAACAACATATTTAGGATTACAATTACAAAATACCATGAAATGGGATAGACATATACAGCAACTAATTGAACAAAATGCAAGAACAATTGCAGCTTTAAATAAAATTAAACGTATAATACCGACTTCCGTTAAAAAACCACTGTACCACGCCCTGTTCGCTGCAAAAATTAACTACTTAATAAACATTTGGGGAAACACAACAACAAAAAATCTATCAAAAATACAAAGACAACAAAATAAAGTTCTAAAAATAATATACAATTTACACTATAGAATTTCCAACAATGCATATTTATGACAAAACAAAAGAACTAAACATACAAAGAATAATAAACCCAAATAACATATTATTTTTACACAAAATTATAAATAAGGAAATTAAAACAAACATAAGATTACAAACGAATAGAGAAATGCATTATTACAAAACTCGCAGAGTATCGCACTTGAGAACTGAAAAATATAAACACCACAAATATACAGTCAAACACTAACTACAACAACATTAAAAATGTACAACAAAATACCGAAACACATAAAAGAATTACCGTACCCCAAATTTAAAAGTGAAATACAACAGATTTTGAGGAAGAAAAATTAATAGTAAAATCAAAACGACGACCACATTAGAAGAAAGAAACTCCTAGGAGGCCCTCAACACCGTTAGCCCGAGATAGTAGCTCCCTAGGCGAGGATGAGGGGTGGCGAGCAGCAACGCTACTAATATATATGTACTACATTATGTAGCTATGTATTAATAATATTGTTGCCTGTTTATTATAAATAAATAAATAAATATATAAAAAAATAAATAAGTAAATTAATGTTAAACTTTATTCACTTTTAATTTTATGGGTTTCTTTTTTTGGCCTCTCGAGCACCTCGCCCACTAGCCACCTATCAATACCGCCAAAACTATACAGAAAGGACGCGGGACAATTTTTCACGCTTCTGGGCCTATCGAGACAACTTAAACGAACACAAACACAATCAGGCCAACGGAAAACAGGAATTACCCGCATAGGATTGAAACAATGGGAAAACTAAAAACGACAAGCGATATAAAAATGTTTTGATTGCCTTCATAAATTTTATTACCGCCCAGAATATATAATATAATAATTAAAACACCAAACTGTAACTTCGCTTGATTATTATGACACACACAATAATAAATTCTTAATAAAGGAAATATCTTCCTTTAAAAATGTACCCACGGTTGTCCATGCGCTGATTCTAAAAATTATTTTTACAGTTAATCCTTTGGGGGCAACTACAAAGGTAAATTTCTGCGAATGGTAATCTCTGCGCAAGCCGAAAAGGTACCGACACCATCATCGCACACCGTCAGCTTTCGAGATGATTGTCCGCTCCGTCGCGGATTACGATGGCATTGGATTTTCAAGTGTAAGAATGCAATCGCAACATTATGTTGCTATTGTAGTTGCACTCACAACAGAGACTGGATTTTCGTCGGCGATTATCGGAATAATAGGGAATCTAATGTGTCGGATAAAGATATGAAAATGTCGATGTGTATGATAAAGATGCAAGCCATACTTTCACCAGTACATTAATACGGTAGAATATTCCGTATACTCTTTTCCTGTTCTGGTAAACGGAAACATCGTAGCTTTTCTTTTGTTCGTTACTGTAACTCATCGAGCACTCGCGGGCGTTCAATTGGTATATGCATATTATTTAAAATAATTCATACAGCTTGATGATTTATTGAATTTGGAGAAGATCACCGAAAGATGCATTTTTAGAGGTTGATGGATATCTGAAGGTTAAATATTGTACTTCTTAATCAGTGGCTTACTCTCAATAGACAGGAATAATGATTGCAAAGTATATAACAAATAAAGACACGTTCTTAAATTTAGTACATCTGTCTGCTAAATTCAATTGTAATCGTGGACGATGTGTGTAAGACAATGAAGTAACAGCAATTTTAGTTGATACTCTTGCATAATCGCAGTAGGTATTGCACATTTAGTATGTTAATACTGACGTTAGCTGTAATGTTGTACAACTAGAAAATAATTGCGGTCTCTATTTTTGTTGCCTAAAGACAATATAATAGATACTTTATTTTAGCACATTCGTGTAAGTAAGCAAGACATTCGCGTATGCAAATTAATGCTTACCACAAAGTAAATTTCATTCGTATTACTCCTATAGCGTAAACATTATTGTACAGAGTAAATGCTAAGTTTGTTGCTAATACAAGTTGTACGTGTTCGATAGTATTAACTGCTATCAGATGCAAAAGCGTCCTTTACATTTTCGCTGTTAGAAACTATTCGCACTAACGCGCACATCAGAGTGATTAGTGGTGGTTGCGGGTTGTTTTGATACAAGTCGACGCTATTCATTGCCGTCCGATCCCTTTTCAGCGCTTGCCCCCGATTCGGAGTCATTAATCAGGATTGGCTCTTTGATACGTGTGAGAACTTTAGCGCTCGATTCCCTCGTCCTATTTCTTCCTAATCCGTGGTTGTCCTACTTCATTTTGCTTTAGTTTAGATAAAAAAGCGGTTTTTAAGAGATGTAACTTATAATATCTACTTATTGTTTGCTTGTTAATTGTAAAAAAAATATACCTACAATTTATTGAGCAGGTGGTGCGTTATATGATTCAAAATAGGTTCATGCACCATAGCATTGAGATACCCGACGTTTGGAATTCTTGAATTATTCACTGTTCAAAATAATTAAACGTTGTAGAAAAATATCTTAGATCGTAGTTTCTAGTTTCTCAGAAAACACTGTTTTAACTTTTATGACGAATCATTTGGAAAGGAGCAGATATCATAACAAAAGCTTAAACTACTTAATGTAGCAGAATCTTCACTAGAACTTGTCTTGTTTATTTTTTAACAACATTACGAATCAAACATATTTTTGTAATCAAGCATGCTCTTTGAAAACAATATTAGTGAAAGGGTACGTCTATATAACTAATTTTAGATCTCCAAACAATATCAATCTCTGAAGCGATGTTCCATATATGTAACAATTTACTTTAATTCGAAATAATACTACATAATTTAAAACCAAAAACACTACCAGAATATACGTATACGTCCGGCAGTTACTGTAACAATTTCTATATGGATGTTAATATAGGTATTGTTTATATGTCTCTGTAACTTGATGGAAGGTTTGTAGAAGGGCCAGGATTTGCTCGACTTTAGAAGGGGGTAGAGCGTCGCTCAGGGCGTTCACACACAAGTCTGGGGATCTCAATCTGGTCGGATTATATTAAATATGTGCTCCATCAATCAGAATGACAGCCTGCGTATGTTTTTGCTCGTGTCAGAACGCAGGTCACACGCTTTGATTTTTTTTTGTCTCGCGGCAGTAATTTGTACGTTTGCATTTTATACAAGCTTTGTATCTCTTTTTATATGGGCTTTGCGCGTGAAAACATGAAACAATAATGTGTTCACATTTTGTGAATATCCTCCACCATGATTATATTATTTATAGGCTCAGAAAAAGAAATAATATAATCAGTATTTCCACATTAATAGGATGATTCATAAAACGTATGTGAAAGAGCATAAGTACCTAGTAGTTTGCTTACTAACTGTAAACCCAATAAATTATTTTTAGACCTATTGTGGTCTCTTTTTGCCTTCTTATTGAAACCAATCACCTTTGAGAGCGACTTCTTTAGACAGTTGTCTGCTTTGGGATTCTCCGAGCCCAGTAGTAGAAAACAAAACATAAATTTGGGTTGTCTTTTTGGTTTGTCTGCAAATAGCATTCTCTACCAGGTTTGTTCAGAATTTCTTTAAGAACTTACATTTGCCATCACTTTTTGGACCTGTTTTGTATCCACTTGTTAATGAACCTTGTTATTTCTAATGAGGTAGTGCCGAAGAAAGAGCTGGCTCCAAACCGCCTTCAAGATCTTTGTCTGCATATCACACCATCATTCCACATCAAGCCCGCATCTCCAATGTTAATTTCCTTTGAGCGCTTATGCAGTTCCAAGCTAGTTTGTTGTCAACACTTGTGGAATTAATTGATTTGCGTGTAGACTAACTGCCATAGAATACAGCTATGAGCTTACCCACGTGCGTCTGTCCGTTTCTTCACTTAGCCTGACAATTCACAATATGAGCTGAGTTATCTCAGGTTGCTCTTCACATAGTCTGCAGTCAAGGTCTATATTAAAAATATTTAAAAGTAGTCGTTCTTCATCTCTTCTCTGCCATGACTTGCCTATAAATTGCTTGCCATGCTCGTGCCTACGTATGTTTGCCCACTGCATGCTCTTTTCCCATCCAGTCTCCTATAAGACTTTTGCCCATGCTATTGCTTATTCTCTAAGCCAGTTCTGGTCCTTGGAGTGGTATATCTGCTTCTCAATGAGCGTTTTTATTGCCGGCGATCCCTTAGTGTCCTGGCACCCAAATCAGCTCTATCCTGTTTCGCTCTGCCATGTTCCCATAGTTCCTCGTGGCACTCGCATACTAGCCCCGACGTTACTTCCTGGTTCGAGAAAGCCGTTAATGTTACCTGGTTATCAGAATAAATACGAATCCGCTGATTTGTAGTAGCCCTTCTATTATTTTCCCTTGCATATTGCAAGATGGCGAATGACTCTGTCTGGAAGGCATATTTACCAAGTTGCAATTTGTGATGTGGTGTCAATTCTTGCGCCAGTGCTTTCACCATTCTTTGATTCGTCTGTATACCAGACATACATCTGGTATCTGATATTGTGCATTCAGTTACTCTACTTATTCCTGCCTGGAATGATTATTTCGAATGGATTCTTAAGGCAGTATCGTTTTGATATGCGATCGATTTGCATATCCAGTAAGTTGCTCAGCACACGTTCTGTGATTGGCATATGGCTTGACCTATAGGTAGTCCTGGCCAGTACACTTCTTAGCCTGTACGCACCCATTCTAGCTCCCCGTTGAATCACTAACAATAAGTAAAATGGTGGCAGCGCTAAAAGGCTTCATGGTGCATTAGGTGTAGTATGTATGCCCCCTGTCATACCTTTCTATGCAAGTCTTTGCACTTTTTTTTTGTCGGTAATGTTTTAGGTCATCTCACCAAAGCCGCGTACTTAGAGAACGGTTTTACCACAACACTATAAATCCATTATAGTATGTCTGGTATAAGATCCCCATTTCTTACCACGTATGCGTGTTGCTGTCGTGAGGCTTAGAGTAGCTTGTTTGGTAATATTTTCTAAATGTTGGTGGCCGATGAGACATTTTCCATATTTATATCCCTTCCAATTGCAGAATCACGAATTAGGTATATATCCAAACGTAATAAAACAATTCACCCTCGAATGAATTTTTATTATTAAGTCTACGCCGACGTTCCATAATTGAGAGGTTAATTACATACCATCTAGGATCAGATTAGCAAATATTTATATCCTAGGCGGTCGAGTCTACGTCAAGATTAATTCGATTTGTCAGGAGGCGGCTACGAAATCCATAATTTTTAAAGACACGCGGCTGACTTCTTAGTTTGCATGTTGTAAGTGCAAATTCTGTTGTGTTAAAGCATCGCCCGAAACATTAGCGACAATAAATCAAGATTGCACGAAGAAGATAATATCTTAAATAAAACAGAATATATATTCGAGCAACAATTGGGTTTATATAACAATATTGGATTTGTAGTATAAGCTAATCAACTTTTATGTAAGTAGTCGAAATTGATCTTCGAAAGCAGAGCTGGTAAATTTAGGTGTTAATCAGTGAATTATTTTTTCTTAAACTTTTATTAGATATTGCTGTACACAAAGGTTTTCAAATACGATATTTACTGTACTGATTTCCAGGTCAGCAAGCTTGTAGTAAGAAGTTCAATCAACGTTTCTATTCCATCAGTGCTACTGGATACGACGAATGTATAAAAAAATATATATATACTGATCGCAGTGGAAGGAGTGTGATATTCACGTATGTTAAAATTACAGATCATTATTTAAATATTGGGTGTAAAGGTAATAATAAATACCTTTACCTTTACACCCATAGGGTAATTAAGGTTACTGATTATATATATCTATACCTGAGAGGTAAACAATCGTAAGTCCAAAATTAAACTACAGGTAAATATTTAGCAATAATATAAAATGGCTATCAAAAGAACTCATATTGTTAATTAAAATACTATAATAACTATAATAATACATTGGTAGTCTAGGTACCTAGTTAATATTATAGCCCAGTACCTTAGCGACACAGAACTGCAAATTGCGAACCGGGAAACCGTAGAAATCAGAGCTGGAGTCCCACAGGGATCTGTTTTAGGACCGGTTCTGTGGAACGTCCTCTTCAATGGCATTTTTGGAGTTAAGTTAACCACAGACTCTAAAATTATTGGGTACGCAGACGATCTAGCGTTAATGGTGGCGGCAGATGAGGAGCACATCTTGCTAGGCAAAGTGAACGAGGACTCCAGAAGAATAAGTAAGTGGCTGAACGAAAATCGACTACAGTTGGCATCAGATAAAACAGAGGTGCTCATACTCAAAGGCAAAAGACAGCGGGACCACATATCTTTTACCATCGGTAATACTCGAGTGAGACCTGCAAGATATGTAAAATACCTGGGTATAGTCATAGACCAAAGACTATACTTCGGTGAACATATCAAGTACGCTCTTAGGAAAGCAGATGAGAAAGCGTGCACGATAGCCCGGCTAATGCCGAACATAGGAGGTCCTAAAAGTTCTAAAAGAACGATGCTGTGTGGAGTAGTGAACCGTGGCATGCTAGAAAGACTGCAAAAGAAGAGTTTGCTAAGGGTGGCCTCGTCCTTCCGCACCGCTTCGACGGCGGCCCTACAAGTAATAACGGGCATAATACCGATGGGTTTATTGGCATATGAAAGAAAATTCATGCACGAGAATGGGGGCATAGTCGCACGGGGCAAAGCACGAGAAATTACCATCGAAACCTGGCAGAAAAGGTGGGACAACACCGACCAAGTGGCCCAGTGGACAAAGAAGTTAATCCCTAATATCACGGTATGGTTACAGTGTAGCTTCAGGAGCTTGGACTACTATCTCACCCAAGCGCTAACAGGGCACGGCGTCTACAGGGCATATGCCAAGAGGTTTGGCAAGGACCAGGAAGACAAATGCGCATATTGTGGGGCCGAAGACAATGTCCAACATACCATCTTTGAATGTCAACGGTGGACCACAATGCGGACGCAGGCCTTTAATGCCCTGGGACACGACCTAAGACCAGACACCATGGTAGCAGAAATGACTCGGACGGAAGGTAGATGGGGAATAATCCACCGGATGATCATCGACATCATGAGGAATAAGGAACTCGAAGAAAGGGAGCGACAGGCCGGGACCGATGTCCGAGCAAGGTGGCAAGCGTGAGACCCAGCATCGATGGATGAGACTGCCGCTGGCATTCCGAAGTTATGTCTGAACAGACGGTTCCGAAATGCCAGAGAGGGCCATTGAGGGGTTTTAGTCGGAGTTGCGCCCGACACTATCTGACCGCATTGAACCAGCGGTCAGATGCCAAGCGGTTTCCCCTCACCAAAAAAAAAAAAAAAAAAAAAAATACATTGGTAGTACTTGGTTCAGTTATGGGAAGTTTCTAAAATTTTATAATTCATTAGCATTTCCAATTATTTTGCTCATTACCGAAAATTTCCTTTTACGGGCTTACGATTGTTTACCTCTCAGCTATAGATATATATTTAAATATTTCAAGAATTATGAAACCAACTACTTAATAATATATTTTGTTTTATTTACATAAGTAAAGGCAAACTTAAATCCCCTCTGCAACACAACTTGTAGTCATAGGCTTCCGTTAAGCAGTGTTTTTCTCATTTTAAGCTACGAGGGTGGACATCACCGTCATACCAAATCTGATAAAGCCGCTTACGTGAACCTACACACCCAAAAAACAATTAATAAATGGTAGAAGACGAATCGCCAGAAAAAAGGGAGCAACAATATGAATCACTACTAATACAGCGATTGTAACTTGCGTTTTTAAAGCCATCTTTAAGATCGTTGCGATATTATTGTATAGAATGCGATACGGCAGGAAGTGTCCCACAGGGGAGGCTAATAGTCTGCCGACCCCCTACTTTCGGCGATCATCCCTAACACCCCGGGTGTATTCCACATCCTTCAGGGAGATGGACTCATTTATTTCGGGGTAATTTAACCGCAGTATCAGCGCTGCTTGTTTACACGTTTACTGTTATTGAGTGGACTATTAAATTCGATTTCCAAGGACACGATGCAATTTCAGCGTTTTCTTTGATCAAAATCGTCTTGATTTTTTAAAATTACGTAATTGGTTTCCTTGTTACCAGTTGCCTATGTTACCAATTTTCTCTGCAAATTTGGTCTCTTATATAGATATCCTCATATGTATTAGACACCTATATTTTCTGGGAATAATCGAAGTAAGGCGAGTAGAAAATAAAACTCTTACTTTAAATGCGTTATAAATAGTGTTTTAATAAAGAAACTTAATAATTTCTCGCATTTCTGTAAGCTTTTAATACAGTTGCAATACTTTTTTCAGTGGGTAAAAAAATCTCAGAAACGTGAACATGCATAAAAATTTAATACATCTAGGAAACGTATCTATAAAAACTGTTGTAAAATCATAAAAACGAATACCTAAACATTTAAATTAACTGCCACAGATGTAATACCAAAACCCGAAATTAATGGTAAATCATAGAGATGTCCATTACTTTTAGCATAGTTGTATTTTTTCTTACTTTTCTACTTGAATTAAATGTGTTACTGAGTTTATACATACAGCTATGCTCAACTGTCATCTCTATGTCAACATCTCTATGATTTACCATTAATTTCGTGTTTTTTGCTTCTTTTGTGTTTAAAAGCACATGTAAAAATAGGGGATAGTTATTAAAAATTTTGATGTTTTATCTTCGGTATCTTAGTTGTTGCTAACTGATCTCTGTTACAACTCCTTTTTTTTGGCATGGTCAAAACCATATCTTTTTAATGTATAAACATGTAAATTTTTCTAAACCTTTTTACTATCTTTCAATATATTTTAGCTGCACTTTATTTTGGGTAGGATGTTTTGGGTATTTTAAGCCTATTATACTAGAGTTGCGAGTGAAAACCGGTTTCAAAATCAGTTTCTAAAATCTGTTTATAATACCGGTTTTCAACCGATACTAAAACCAATATCAATGATGGTTTGGAGAGTCACTTTAAAAAAAAACCGATTATGATTCCTATTTTAAAAAGATATTTTCAAAAATAATATTTCTGCTAATGGTAACTATTATCCCTTATCGTGTAACCTAAATCGTACTAAGAGCAAAATTATGTCATTTAAATCTGGATTGATTAACATATAACCTAAAAATTAACAATAAGTCAATAGAGTGTTCTTTTAATATCAGACAGTTTTTCTTAATCTTTTCTAAAATTATTTGGTCAACTTTTGACTTTACTCACTTGGATTAGATTAGATTAGAATTGAGATATCATTGCAATCTTTTCAGATGTATTATAATCCCCATCATGTCAGAACTGTACTCTCATCTTCCTGCCAGAATCTGCAGTTGACATTCTCTATTTGGATATTTAGTCTGCAGTGACGGATCTGTAGTCTTTAACATTTTAAGTTTTCCTGTCTTTACCCAGTATATCGTTACAAGTCGTTTGCCCGGTTTTGTTTTGGTTCGTTTTTCAGCATTCTTTGAACGTACTGTGTATGCATTTTTTAATTGACTTAATTGGATTTGTTGTAATGCCGAAAAACGGGACAGCTCTAAAGAAAAGCCTTCCTTCTCTACCCCTATTTGGCTGCTTATCCAGGTTGTTTCTACTTGGAGAGCCACCTTGTTTAGGGCAGCCCCAAATTAGTTTGAATTCAACACTTGTAGAATTAATTAATTTAAGTATTGACCTGCTGTTGTGTGTATATCGTCGGTTTTAACATCATAATCATACTTACCGTTGCGGTCTCCGACAAATCCCTTCAAGGAAGAGGAAAAATACGTCGAAAATGCGATGAAACCCTAAAATCCTGCCTACTGCAGATGTGTCAAAAAAAAAATTAGCCCAAAGATGTTAACAACACTAACCGGAGAAGAAACAACGGTTCTGCGTTTCAATCAATACCAAGATCGAATCGGAAATGCACGCCCAATGCCAACGAGAGAAGCGACTACGAAGTAAATGAAAATGACTAGCAGATGACGCTAGCACTGCCGTTATGGAAAAAAAATTAAGCTAAATAAGTTAAATAAATTCAATAGAAACCCTAGTTGACGTAATAGATCCACAGCCATTCCTTCTTGACTTGACCCATTCGGTTAGCGTGTACGCATATTATTTACAGTTTAATACATAAATGTAGTCAAAATTTCTCAACCATACATTTTACGAACTCTTTTATTTCCAGCAATTCCCTAGAACACCCTAGTGTTTGTAATTTATTGAAGTTATTAGGCTCGAAGGATTTGAATCTGAAGCTACAATTCTCTATGGAATTAATCTGGCTCTTTTCTAATTGAAGGTTCTACAACACCTAATTTTGAAGGGACAACACCATAACTATTTTTTCTTTATATTTATTCATCTCGTAATGATACAAAAGTAATAACTTTCACAGTGCTGCATTTACGACACAAGTTATTCTAGAGTTCCGGCTTGTACTCCAAAGTTAATTAATGTTCCGACATCTGACAACGTCTTCAACGTAATTCTTCCCAATTCGAATCAAACACAGCCGCAATAATCTCTAACTGGATTGAAGAGGGAAGCGGTTACCTCGCCTGCAGTTGGACGGGGGTGAAGGGTGGCGGTAGACTTGAGCGGAGGCGGGAGACATTTCAGCACGCAGATCGCATCTTTCCGAATGGAGGCGATATGACAAGATGGCCGAGAGATATGACGTCACAGTAGCCTGCTAGTATTGATCTGAAGGCAGACAAAGCGTCCCGCGTGATCCGCAAGACGCCGCGACGCGGAGAGTTTTGCCGGGGAGCCCGAGATCTGCGAACCGGGTGCGTACGGACGCTCTTCCATCGAGATGTATGCGAGGGCGACGTCCGCGGCCTCATCGCTGTGGATTTGACGGGCGGTAGGAAAATTGAATTTTTTGTGTTTCTCTCTTTTTCCGTTTTGGTCTCATCGCGGAGAGAGGGTAGTGGTTATACAAATGCCGTGACGTTCGGTATTGTTGTCTTTGGAGTATTGTCGAGATGATGACTGGAAAGCAACTAAATCATATCCAAGCTTGAGTTTTCTGTTTTAGGTCGCTTGAATTTGAAGTTGAAACGAAATAGCTTTGCAACAATTTAAAAATAATCTAGTAAATTTAGCTTAGAGTAAGCTATACTTAATGCGTATCACTTCTTTTAATCCATTTGATAGTAACATGTTTATTTTTATTCCTGATGCCAAATATTGGGTTTTCTTATATCATTCTTATTATTAATTTACAGGTAGTAAAAAGCAGAGAAGGATAGTTTCTTGCAATAACCGGATTAGTCCGGATATTACATTTCTTGGCTTCTATGCCCTTGCCTAATGGTGTAACGAGAATGCACGTTTGCAGCTATAATATTGCTTCATGTGTAATTTCAATAAACTGGTACCGCAAATCACGTTCCACCTTTTAATTTATAGTATATGATAGCTCATCTAATCAAGCTTATACTCGCTGCAACCAACTTGACACAACAACATATTACTGTGATATTACCATAACATATTAAATTAAAAGTGAACAATAGTGTATAACTGGTTGCCTGTTTTTCACTGTTCTCTGGAATAAGATTATGCAAAGAATTGACAAATAACTCATTTTTGTAAATGGTAATTAAGTGTGATATGTGAGTCGTATTCTGACCTGAGTGCTTGAATCATCGGGAAGAATCCGCTCTTTTATATTTGGAATTGATGAAGACGGGGACGTTTCCCCAATTGTGTACGGCTGCGATTCTTGCAAATCTGGGTATGAATATAGTAGTTAAACTTATAGTAAATTTTCTTACGGGTATTAATTGTAAACTTTAATATGTTGTTTTGATTCTCTACCTACGTCTTTTGATAGTACACTAATGACTGACTGGAATGGTTAATAGAGGTACAAGACGCCATGAAAAATGCTTCATCATCATTATCATTAAGTGCGATATGTGACATTGAAAAGAACTTAACCTAACATAATAAGCGAACAATAAAGGGATGCAAATTGCCATTCTTGTGCTATTTTCAAAAGGTGTAATAAGTGGATGTTGATTCCTCCATATCGGAGGACCTCTCAACATAAACCCTTGTCGGATGATGCCATCGTTACGTGTGTTTGTCTACTGTATCGAACATATTCGGTTGAAGAAAAATTACAATTAAAATTAGTTTGTGCTGCATACATGAACTTGTATTAAGCAAGAAGAGAAAGTAACACATCGCATTTGGTCTGAAGAAGGTGTAAGTTCGTGCAACTTTGATCAGCTGTTTTTCATGTGTGTAGTAACTACAAAATGCGAAGATCACAAACTATAAACTCTAGAATTGTTACTTCGGTTACAATTTGTTGTTGTTCTCGTTCTGTAAATGGAAAAGAACGCATCCTATTTATTTTGGTAAAGTGTGTGTTTCGTGCGATTTTAAACTGTGAAAACAATATTGTGTATATTATGTATGTATAATAGTTTAATACAATGTCGTCTAGGTCAATTTAGACTAAATATTAGGTCCATGAACCATGAATCACATAATATTTTTTTATAATCATGATTTCGTTCTCATGTATTTGTTCTTATTGTAATTAAATACTTAACTTCGAAAAATAATGTGTCTTTGATTTCAATACACATTAGTATTAATATTCACTTTTCGTTGCATAAGTATCATTAAAATATTTTTTTAGAAACGTTTGTAATAATGTTAAGTATTGAAATCGATTAATTTTCCTCGTATTTTATCCTATACCTAATTTTACGTCCAGTGAATTAGTAATGCAGTTTGTTAAAATTTAATTAATTTATTATTTATTATTAATTTAATTAACAAAATAAATAAATTAGAAAAATAGCAAAATTTCAAATAAATCTCAATATTTTCGCGCATTCTATGATAATTTCTTGATGGACGCCGGCGCAGCGACGTTTGCTGAAAAATAAATCCAATTCATGGAGTATGATGCCGTACTATCTCTACGCGTATGCATTGCCGAAGATCATTAGCTACTATACCGATTGATACTGATGTCATACCGGTGCTTTTTGGTTCATCAATTACGCCTTTCATATAACACAGATACAACAAAGACATACGATGCACGTATGTCGCCACTAGTACAGGTCATTTTTATAGGCCTATATATTGAAATGGAGGCGTGAGGGATTCGGATCCGGGCTGTCGAGTTGATCAGCCGATATCGTTCACTCTTAAGAATATATTCGTACATACAAAACATAATATAAATATATAAATAAATGGCATTATAAGTGATCCTATGTATGCTGATTTTGGAATACCACAAGGTGGAAATCTATCCCCAATTTTATACACCCTATATATGAACGACCTTCTAGAACAAACCCTTCATGGAAATTTATACGCATACGCAGACGATACATGTATACTTTATTCCAGCAATAATACTAAGCACATAGAAAAAAATATAAATGAAGACCTGAGAATATTGGAAGAATGGTGTTTCAACAACTTACTTACCATTAATGAAAAGAAAACAGAATACATGATATGTAGCAACAAAAGGGAGAAGCAAAGAATAACAATAGAATTAAAAAATCAAAAACTAGAAGAAGTGAAAGAAACAACATACTTAGGGCTGAAAATCCAGAACACCATGAAGTGGAATAGACACATACACAAAACAATAGAACAAAATTCCAAAACCATTGCTGCATTGAATAAAATAAAGCATATGATCCCAAACAAATATAAAAAATCCATATATCACGCACTTTTCACAGCAAAAAACAACTACCTAATCAACATCTGGGGAAACACAACGAAAAAGAACATAGCCCAATTACAACGACAACAAAACAAAATCTTAAAAAAAATATATAACATGCAACACCAAACGCCGACGTCAGAGGTATAGGAAAAAACAAATGAACTAAATATGCATCAGCTAATAAACCTAAATAATATACTTACTCTCTACAAAATTGAAAACAACGAAATTAAATTAAGAACACAGTTAGTGACAAACAGAGATATACACAATTACAAAACCAGAAGGATTTCACATATAAGAACAGAAAAATATGCACATCAAACATACACACAATCTTTGACAACAACCGCAATAAATATCTATAATAAAATACCAAAAGAAATAAGAAAATACTCTTATAGATCTTTCAAAATAAAAATAAAACAGATACTAAGAGAAAAAAACATATAACAAATAATCCAAATATGTAATACAACCGAAGTCGACACGAAGTAAAATAACACCAGGAGGCCCTCAATACCAGTAGCCTGAGACAGAAGTTCCCAAGGCGAAGATGAGGGATGAACATCTATGTACATACTTTATAAAATACACTTTAGAAAACTTTTTACTGTAGGTATGTATCACTTTTTTGTCTGTACATATTCTGTAAAAAAATATTAAATAAAAAAAAAAAAAAAAATAATTTGTTGTGGGAATACATAGGATTCACACTTTATATCTTTTTAATCCATACAAGTGTGGCAATGAAGTTGTGTCATATGCAGTCTAGTAATTAAAAACGTCATAACTTCTCGGTGTTCCTATTTTTTCAACACAATACAACCGGTTAACTAACTTAACCAAATGTGTGCATACGTACTAAACAGCATTATTAAGATGCATTAAAACCTTATCTTAGCCGTAGGACAAGAGCGCATTCAAACAAGCTTCAACAACGGCGACGACACCATCCCGGCAGTACGCTGTACCGCACCCATTCTAAGAATCTCCCGCGTTTTCCTCTGCCCGTTATCTGCACAGGCAAACATACTAGGATCCAGTATACGTATATAGATACGCGACTCTCTCAATTCGAATGTACTGCCCGAGATAAGAAAAGGATGGAAAGCGTTGCACCTATGTATTTACAAGAGTACATATGTAGGTATAGATATGGTATGCATATGCATCACAGACACGTGTGTTTAAGAAGTGACCAGAAAGGATCCTAGCATACGAGCTTCTTCATTTGCGTTATCCTTCTGTTCAATCGGTGACTTAAATATGTTGTTATAAATATGCAAATGGCTCTTTTGTTGGCGGAATTGTATGGTGGGTTCTGCATTTGTGCGTCTCACATAGCGTTGACATTCTAGTATAGTACGCAAATTTTGCTTTCACGCCCGCAGGATTATATGTATATGTTTGGTAGATGAAATATGTATGTACACGGCAGAATTTTAATTGGAAACTGTCACGGTAAACATGCTCGCATTTTCACACCTTTTCAGCCATAATTCTCTTCAATATTCATGTATCTATAGAATCGTGTGAATTCGTAACGCTTGCGTGCAAGAAAACCTAACAAAAACAAGGTGGTATATACATTTAAATAGCAGATAGTAATTAGGTGTGGTTTATTAACCACATATATACGAATCCAGTGTTACGTGCAGATTTCTTCTCCTCTGCTTTTCACTATGTTTCCTCCATCGAGTTTGAGATGGTTCTGCGCCGCGGCGTTTTGTTTGGTCACACACGGTCCGGTAAATGGTCTCTTTGGCCTTTTTACCGTTTATGTGGGAAGGTATTTTGCGTTCTCCGTTCTGTACGCTTAATTTATTTCTTTTCTTAGGAAAAGGTATCCGCTAATGCGGCTATAATCGTTCAGAGCATGAATCTGAATTATATTTGTAACCAGCTAACCCCGCTGTAGAGGATTTGTGCCGTCAGGCAGTTAAATACGTTTGTGCGAGGCTTGTGTTTTCGAGAAGCAATTTTTGCTACGCCCTCTAGCAGTTTGAGAACTCCACAATTTGTGGGTATGTATTTTGTTTTTCGTTTATTTCATTTCTCGAGGCTCATTTTAAAGGCGCCTGCTTTTTTATTTTGTATTTTGGAAGTACTTATTACACGATCTATACATACTGTGAAACCTACAAGATCTTGAAGGGGGCAGAGCGGGTGGGGGTGTAAAGGTTCCCACCACCTAGTATTTGAGAGTCCTTTTCTGTGTTCACGTTACTTCGGCCTTTGTCTGGCTTTAGCAGTCATAGCAATTGACTTCAACAATTTCAAACTTTTATATTTAATCATATTTCTTTTTTTTATTGAGATTAAACTTAATACTATTCAACGTAGCTTTCTTAGATTCATTATTTAAATTTCATTTCATTGAACGTACAAATTTTCTGCAATATAATTAACTTTAGTTTCCCTCTTTTTTTATCGACGAAATTTTTTGCGTCTTTACTTTTTTTTTTAATTTCGTGCAAGAAACCTTGCGATTGGCTTTTGTATGCCACCTTTTTTGTTTTTCTCTGCAATACAGCTCCGTTTACGTACTTTTCCTTCCCTTCTGGAGAAGGGGTTACATATTTAATTTTGCGCATCTTGGTACGCCGAAGCGATTTTATCTTGGGGCTCACGACCAAGAGGAACTGCAAGATGACTGTGAATTGTAGTGGGTGGCGCCGTCCAGTCAGTCAGCGATCACTTGGCTCCAGTGGTAAGCTCGATTTTAAGTTACTTGACCTGAACGACCGTCTCTGGCTGAGCATAGCGGCCACGGTCACTCTTTTTCTACCACCTTCGTCATTCTGTCTACGAGAGGATACGCTAAATTTGTGTACAGGTAGGTCTATGCTGGATATTTGTCAGGTCTCCTTCCCACAGTTGTACTCCCTGTATATCGTGTTTTTAAACCCTATTGACTGGAGGTAAAATACATTATATAGAAAAAAGGAAGTTAAAAACGAGTTAGACCCAAGATACTTTATGAAAGTGAAATACAAGGAAAAATGACAATGGAGGTGGGATAAAAAATGACACTTTCAGACAAAAAGCTAGAATTAAACATATGGACAAAATAATAGACGGACAATTAAGATGATATTAATGTGCTTGCCGCTAGGATAAGACCTAAGACCACGAAGAATGTCGAATGATGTAATAAAAAAGAAAGTGGAAAATAGGAAGAACTGGAGAAAAATATGCAAAGGAACAGAGTAACAAATTAAGGTCAACGCAACACACCTTGCATCTAATAGTGTCAAGATCTTGATAAAATAATAACTCATTACAGCCTATGAGAGTTTATGGTGAATTGGCTGTTACATACCTTACTGCAATCATATGTGTAGAAAAGAGACGTAGATTTTAGTATACGAGAAATTAGGTCCTATTGTATTGGCACACGTGTTATCGCGTTTCCTCTTCGATGGTGGTTTGACGTAACGACGCTAGTGTGGCATTCCGGATGTGCGTGTGATGAGTAGCGACGTCCATCATTGCGGTTACCGGGCGTCTGTTGTAACCTAACACCACGAAATGTTATGTACGTATCAATGAACCCCTAACTAACTTAAAATCGTTTAGCGTGAGATCTTGAACTCTTGGTCGGTAAGTAACAAAGCATAAAACAACAAAAGAAAATAGAAAAATTATAAAGTCACATCACCGTCGATGTAAATCACAAAATAGAATAAATCACAGGCCGTATATTATACACTGGCGTGGTCGCGTTATTTCCCAACTATTTTCCGATAAGCTTTTAATAGATGGTGTCAACCCTGAATAATATAGCGTTCGTGATTCACGAGGGGAGGTCGAAGCGTATGTGTGACGCGCTAGGGGAAAGGACGATTCGAATGTGATTACCTTATCTAAGCGACCAGAAGTAGAGATTAAGCTCCCTATGCGCTAGATACACCAGCAGCCACCCACTTATGTATGTATGTACGTACATACATACATTCATTCATACATAAATGCTTTCACCCTCATGGGCAAAGCATCGAATTTTTAGGGTAAAATTTGATCAAAAAACGCATGGGTGTTAGATTTAGATGGAATTATTTTTAATTACTTTAATTACTTATAGTTATAATATATAGAATGACGAAAAACAACTTGACGAATGGCGGAGGAAACCAACATAAACGTTTTTAACTCATCAGGCAACGGACACACCAGGCAAAACGGTCCATCTATTTTTTTCTTTTATATGTAATACCATCTGTGTACAGTAAGTGGATGTTAACTGTGCTATCGGTAGGTAACATTAGACAGTAAGTTTCCGGAGAACAGACGGGACGTTGTGCTTTTCATCAAGGTAAGTTCTTTTTAACATAATTTGATGCTATACTTTTCTCTTATTGATTATAGAGAATATATATATAGCTAACTTTACCTTCTGCAATAGTAATCTCTTGACTTTCAACAGGTAAATTTGCATGTTAGTACTTAATAATAATAATAATATATCATTTCTTTCTAAATTCATTAACTTGTAGGTAATAGACTTTTCTTCATTCAGCGCAAGTGTATTTAAATCGCGCTCCGGATGCTCTGGCTGATGTGTCCGCAAAGCTTCTGATACACGTCGAACTTCTTATTCCCGGTCGGATCGTAGCGCTGGCAATGCTTTCTGGTGTAACACAGGCATCTTCCCGTCCGGTCTGGCTGATTTGCCGGAAAAGTTTCTAATACACGCTGAGCTTCTTATTCCCGGTGTGATTATAGCGCTGGCAAAGCTTTCTGGTGTAACACGGGCATTTTACCGATTTTCTCCGCTCTAGTCGTTGCGTTGGCACAGCTTTTGACGCTCCGAAGGTTTTATTTACAACCATTCCCGTACCGCAGAGTTTAGCGCCGTCACCGATATCTATCCCGACATAGCCCGTGAAAACTGTTCGCGTATTTTTCGACCGACTTTCGTATAAAAATTGTCGTTTTATGTTGTTGGCCGAAACAAAGCCATTAGATTCCGCATTGGGATTTCAAAAGCGTTACCAAAGCCCCGCGAATGTTTTAATGTTTGTCACTGTACATATTTATATATGCTCACGATTGTACATACATACATACGTTTTGAAACTTACCTTTTTTTTTGCTGTATATATTCGATGTCTTTTACACCTGTTGTATAGAAATAGACGTTTGATTTATGATACACTTTCACTGTTTTGTTGCGCAATCAGTCTAGAACCCTGAACATCCCCCACACTTCGACTCATAGCTACCACTTTGGGGTTACAACTTTATTGTAACGGCGTGTATAAGACGCAACATCGTTTAAACCGTCACGAGATTCTATTCCTCGTTTGACAACTGGTCGTCGATCAGCGCCGCCGAACAAACTTGGGGCGAACATCCTCTTTCAACTTACAAGGATCAACACATACGTAATAAGCATTTTAAAAGTAAGTAGGTAATCGAAATCCCATAAGTAAGGCATCAAACAGTGAGCAGTAAATATCAGTACACCAAATCAGAACCGAAAGAAACCGTCGTTACAGTTTCAATTTTTAAAGTAAATTCTGGAAACATTTAAAAATTCGGTATTTGAATGAAAGGACAACTAAAAAACTAACTTCAACGTGCCTTAATAAAATAATGATTGTTTGTTAATTTCTGAATTATGATATTTAATTCTGAATTTTCAAAAAAAAAATAACAAACATATTTGTGGCTTCTTGGATAAATTTTTGTATTTAATTTTGGAAGGTACACAATATTGGGTCAGATTTTTTAATGAAACAACATAATGTTTTCAGCAATACTCTCTGCATGTTATCTTAAACATTCTTGGGGCTAAACTGATTAGTTTTCTTTTCCATTCGCCTTCTCTGCTACAGTTGAAGTATTTGTTATGCGCGATAGCAAAAGCACGTGCTCAATGAAGTGAGTCACACCCAAATAAATATATAGAAATGTTATAACTCGCACATAGATGGCCACCCCCAGTACATTCGCGATTCGGTCAAGTATATATTGCAGTACTGCATTTCGTTGTCCGCTGACTAGGCCACGCTTGCTTCTTCAAAAATACTTCTGCCGTAGTTTAGTTTGTTGATCTGTATAGTTGTTTAATAAATTATGAAAAAATCTTTAAATTATTCACATTTATGTATACTTAAACTGAAAATGAATTAAGTACAAAAGACTAAACGTTAAATTGAACAAGATCAATAAATTAGTTATCTACTTATCCATTCTAAATTAATGGTTTATAAGGGCACAATGGCCGATTTGTTTCGACTCTGCCTCTCTGGTATTTGTGCCAACCCTGACCCCAGCATAAGTAATGCGAAATGGTTTGTTTTGAACAACCCGGTACTGTCGTAACGAATTTAATTGCTTTACGCCGGTAATGCGCAGCGATTCGGTTTCAAATGGGGCATCCCACCGCTTTAGACACGCTTATAAAATAGATATATGGTATCTTCTGTGTAGGGGCGTGAGATTCTCTTTTACTGGAGTATGTCTACAGTGGCTTAAACCCGATATCGACCCAGAGTTTCATCTAATGTTAAGTTTGCTTAATGTCTAAAATTATGCGTTGCAATTGCTGTAAAAAATGCACACAAAAGCTTCCCGTCTAAAACTTACAACGTAAATTTTTCTCTGTGTAGGCTTCTATCATTAGGATTTGCAGAAGCTCTAATTTATTTAATTTATTTAAAACAAAAGTATAAACTTGAGAAAAATTTAAAAATTAAGAAATTGCAAATCTTTTAAACGTGACGCGTAACGTCGAGTGTAGCAACAGCGACACTCGCAGCGTGGAGTCTTTCTTAAACACCCGCGTTTGAAAACAATTGAGGAAAATTTAAAAATTAGCAAGTCATTTTAAATTGACGCGCAAAATTAAAACAAAAGAGTAGAAAATCAAGAAAAATTTAAAAATCAAGAAATTACAAATTCGTTAAACGTGACGCGTAACGTCGAGTGTAATGACAGCGAGACTCGCAGTCATGTCTTTTTTAAAGAGGCGCGTTTGACAAAAAAAAAAAATAAAACTTAAAAAAAAACAATAAATTAAGGAAAACCAATCACACAAATAAAAGATTGCCAGACGCGAAGCGTCGAGTCTTTTTACAAGTGACAGGCAAGAATTAAAACAAAAGGAATATACAGGGTGTACCGACGGTCCCAAACCAGTCACAGGTGTAGACGAGGGTTAACGGAGAGTGTTGCGGTCTGGCTGGTCTGCCGAGTTGGGGCGTAAGTGTTGCGTTCCAGGTGGAGCGCGGGCTTTCTACTTTCTGCCGAGTGGGGGCGGTAAGCGGACATCAAACGACTGATTAGTAGGCCGAGTGAACCGGCCTGATTTTCTAGTTATTATTATAAATGACTATTCGATGGTTTGGTCGCAAAGTGTATTCCTCCACTTTTTCTTAAAATATCTATATTTTATAATTTGAACATTTTAGCGTGGTCGTTTAAATTATTTAGTAGTTGTTTTAGATTGCAACAGTAAAACATTATCAAGTATTTGTTCTTGTTTATTATGACCTAATCTAATTTTTAAATTACTCAATTTTTTCTTATGGAACTTAATGTTTGACTAGTTTGTATTTACTTTATGTTTTAAGAATAGTTCTAAATTTGGCCTTTAATTTGTTCCCTTCGTATACTACAGTGCACAATTTCGCAATTTAAACCAAGATATATTTCTTGCGATGCGAAGGTAACTATGTTGGTGGAGGTCATCGACAATCCTATTCTAATTTAAAACATTTCGTCTATAAGAACATTTTTTCGTAACGTAAATTAATTTATTAAAGGCTTCTCTTTATTTCTATGACGTATTTGTAAATGTAACCATGTGTGTGCCCAATAGAAGTTACATTGTATAATTAAACACAATTTTCTGATACATATTTTCACTATCAAATTTCTCCTCTTGCCACTAATATCTAACTAACCCTATACACCTCGTGTTTAGAGATCGTTTGGCGTTATTGTATTACACACTTAAAGTACATGTACGCGTTAAGCTGCATTAGCAAACCTGGGAGGTCGCCAAATCGACAATAGCCGGAGGAACGTGCGATGGCACTCGAAACTAGCAAAAACAATAGTCGAGTTAAGCTCGTATTAAGTATTGAGTTTCAAGAGTCTCACATACAGCCGATTCAATGTATGTATATGCACGCAAAGACAGACTAGCACGCGAATTACTTCAGACCACCGAGTCGGCAGCTGACAATTTCTCTCTTCTTTGTAGATCGGATTTGATGCGACGATAGGGCACGCGAATATCTGCACTTCGCTATTGTAACGTGTTCAGAATACAGTAAGTACTCGTTGTATTGTCTGTGAGTGTAGTCGGTATATCGGTGTATTACTATATACTACTATTGTTTGTTAAATTCGAGTGCATTTTCTTTTAATGAAACCCGCGGCCGCGTGTCTGAGTATTAGCATATATACAGGATTTTCCGTATGGAAGTGGCTACTTAGAAGTTTTCGGCGTTAACCAAATTCTTTAGCTTTAAAAATTTGGTATGTTTTTTAACATTATTTTGTGCAGAATTAAATTCTACACCGATTTGCTGGAACATTCACGCGATAGTTTTCTTTAAAATACTCGTCTTATTCTCTAATGCTCTCAAATCGTCGAATAATATTTTACATAGTAGTCTAAGATTTTGATATCAAAATAAACGGAATGGGACAACTGGCCGCCGCCAAGTGACCACGATGACAACTGGCTGCGACCCACCTAACCGTAGGGATAACTCGCCGCGGAAATGTATATCGTGAGTTTTTTTGTTACCTCTGAACATACAACTTTCCTGTGTTCAGTTTTAAAACGGACAAGCCAATGCTTTACATAATATTGGATTTTACCCGTTCAGAGGGAGAGGGGGGGGGGGCAGATAATTAGAACTGCTTTAAAAAATTATTTTTTTTTAACCACCAGAGACTGCATTACCATGTATTAGCAAAATTTGAATAACGTAGAACGTCTTTCCCGTGGAAAGAAGCTGTACTTATGTACTTATCAACAGCTAGTTTCAAGAAAAATGAAATTAAATCTTTTTAATCGTACTTAAAGAATTTCGAATTCTTACAATTGGAACAATTGTCCTGGTTTGATGCATGCGAAACAGTGCATTTCATCTAATTATGTTAGAAACAAAGAACTATTTATTTTTGAACGTAAAAATGTCAAAGCAATAATTCCTGTCTTTACGGGTCAGTGCAAATTCGGAAAGCTCCTACATAGAATCGAATTCTCTGAGGAGATTGAATGCCAGCTGTGTTTGGAGTACGAAGAGATAATTGAGCACATCGTCTGCCACTCAATATGCTCCGGAAAAATAAATCTGCAATACTACTCTCAATATTACACGATGATAATCAAATAAAATCGCGACACCTGAAAGCCTCAAATTATCTTGAAATACAACCTAGCGGAAGACGGAGTCGCTACTGCCAACAAAATGTGTGCCGCTTACTCAGTTTCTATAATAACAAAAAAAAATGACTTGGCGTTGTTTTCTAAATTCTCTTAAATATTGACGGTACAAATGCTCAAATCTAATTCACATTTGGGCACAGAGGGTTCTAAGCATAGAGGGATTTTCCAGACCAAGAAGAGAAGAAGGAAATTCTCCGAAGCAAGGTGTGTCGCAGAAGATAAGATTAGATTAGATTAGATTAGGATTGGGGTGGCCTATCGACCTATTTCACCGCGACCTTTTCAGATCTATTGTGATCCCCTTTTTTCCTAGAGGACGCTCTCTAATTTTGCCCTCTTAATTAGGCCTATCATCTTTGAGAGCGGCTTCTTTATGTAGCTATTAGCTATGGGGTTCTCCTGCCCCATTACTAGAAACCTTGTCCTCGCCAGGCCTTCACATTGGCACAGCACATGAACTGGCGTTTCTTCCTCCTCTTGGCAGTATCTGCAAGTTGCATCATCTGCCAGGCCTATGTTGTACATATGCCTATTCAGTCTACAGTGACCAGTCAGCAGACCTACAATCATTTTGACAGTCTTCCTGTCTTTATTCAGTAGATCTCTCGTAAGTTCAGGCCTTTGCTCCTTTAGAAACTCTTTTGCCTGCCATTGTCCCGGTGATTTTTGCCACCACTCTCTGGACTGATTGTATATCCATTCATTGAGAAGATAAGATCGTCAACATGAATGAAGTGTTACCGTTACTGAAAGGAGTTACAGCTTGTGAGGGTCTGAAACATTGTCGTCCTGGCAGCTCCTACTTTTTGGTGTTCCACGGGGCTCTATTCTTGGACAACTGCGATTCGTGCTTTATGTAAACGATCTACCAGAAGTCATTGAAAATTTGATTGTGTTATATGCTGATGCCCCAGCCTGCATTGTTCGGGAGAAAACTAATGTAAAATCTAAGTTAAAAGTCAATCTGCATCTTCTGGACTCGTGGTTCAAAGGTAACAATCTGAAATGATGTCGCATAAAAATAATATATAATAAATATGTACCGACATTTTATTTTTATAGAATTTTGGTTAATTTTATCTAAAATCGTCTGCTTAAAGTAGACGAAACAATTGGCTTGGTGGGAGAATTCGTTATTCGTTACACTTTCCGTGAAATTTACCGATAGAAGTTTCTCCCTCCGTGCATACACGCCGCGGACGGCTTACACGCTCCATATTGAAGAAGATGAGCCATTTGTATTCGGGACGCTTCGTCGCGTTGATAATTTTATTGCCGCCGGAGCCGTCGCGATTAGGATAACGCACGCACTTAAATTATTGCGGGGCAGTACGCATTTCACCTTTATTGTTCTTGTTCCCATAGCTTCGTCCCATCTTCCACCTCGTGTTTCCATCCTAAGCGTCGTAGATTCGATACCGTTGACTTACAATTGACCGCCGCCTAACGATATTATTAACATATAAATAGTCGGTTGGTTGCCATTAGCTTATATGCGTGTCTTTTTCGCTTCGACTATAGAATGCTGGTATATTGTTGGGGATGCTTCGCAAATTTTGCACGCTTAAGCTAGCTGTGGTAATAAAAAGAATATTAATATGAAAATTGCTCCGATTGATATAAAGCATTGTAGTGGGAAAACGTTATTTTAAGATACGACAACAACAATAAAAACGAACCTGCTGCAGTACTCCTTATTGTTATTGTAAATATTTCGTTATGTGACAATTATACTCGAGCTAACTGCATTTTTATGTGTTTCCCAGTAAAAAGGCATCTTATGCATAAAGCATATTTGCGCAATATTGTGTGTTGTGAACCCAATCCAAAATCGATATTAAAAAAAAAACACTTCTTTCCTTTTCTTTTATCTTATAGATGAAGAGTAAAAGCCTATTCTGAAGGCCACCTTTAATCTCTCATCTGTTAGTGTATTTGTCTTGGCTATTTCTGTCTACCATCAACATTTTTGTAGGAACCATATTGAATTATGACATTCACGAAAAGCTTCTAAAATATACTGATGTCAATACAGCCATTACGTAGCTAAATGACGCATGCTAGTTCAATTTTGCAAACAAAATATAAAATATCACATTACCTCGTTCTCTTCGTTGGTGGACGATATTTTCCTGTTACTAACGAACGATAACTGAAGTATTTGATGCTTGGGAATTACATGCTTACCTTTTTTAATCTTAGCTTTTATTCTATGATCCTTTTCTGTATTTCTGCTCTCATACTTCTTACTTCCTCCCTGAACTAAGCAAATCCTTTCTATCCTGCATATATATTTCCAAAAAGTAATTTTCTTCCTGGTTCAATCTCTTTCTGGTGTTTCTTCTGTATCAGTTGTAAACACTGCAGGTACCCTTGACGTTGTTCCTTGTTTCTCTTTCTTTCTGATATCCATATTTGCTTTTACTCATTGAAATTGTTTATATAATAAAATTTGTTCTCACGTTGAGTGCGCCAATAAATTTGTTATATTCCCTCGGCTAAAATGTTTCTGTAGTATAATATCCAGTATTTCCTAGTTTAAATATTGAATGATTGTATCGTTATGACCAGGTATGTGAATTGAAGACACTTCGAACACTCGTCGTTAGAAATTTTATTGCCCGGAATGCTCCTTCATACAGTCTCTTGTCTCCCGAGCAACAAAATTTCGAACGCCGAGTGTTCGAAGTGGGCTCAATTCACATCCCTAGTTATAACTAACAATAAGTGGTTTATTACTAACTTTTTGAAAAGAAAACGCTGTTTTCAACCGTTCAAAAATACTACTTATTAATATAAATTTTATAAGCCCTACGAACCAATGCAATTAACCGGCAAAACCAAATAATTTACTGGTATTTTCATGATATCAACGGAGCAATAAAACTCCTTAATTGGCAGTTGAACTCGCTGTGTCTGAAAATTCGCATTAAGGCGGAAACATCGTCAGCGAAACTACGCGGAAAATTCCGTCAGCGAGACGATTCATAAATAGCGGAAACTTGACGCCCATCAGAAGAATCTTATTGTATTAACTTTATTGGATGATTGCTGTATTAATTGCTATTATCGAAAAATCATCATAACTAACATTCACTTTTACATACAGTTGTCAAAACGCAGTGATACCAATCCACATCTATACAGACATCGACATATTTTTCTAAATATTTTTTTAGCCAAAAACTGTATTACAGATGTCGTTAGGTGATTACAGCGCTCTAACTCTTTCTGAAATTGAGTTGTCGCGCTATGAATGACACCTACCACACTCTAATGTAAATAGCTACTGTGATATAGCGACTCATGTATAATTTTCAATTTATGATATATCCGTGCATAATAGTATATTATATTATAAGTGCGAGGAATGCGTCATTAAATGAGAACTTTGAACACTTCTCATGAGCTTCATAATGGCATTTCCCCCACGTATGGTATACAACGTTTTATCTTACAGGTGCAAAACAATCCACTAAATTAGTTTTCATTCGAGCAAATATTCGCCCAGTTTTCGCAGTGATCAACGGCTGTTATAATTATTACAACGTTACAACTGAGAGCTGTCACCACATTCACTCACTTGTGAGTATTTTATCCATCCACCTTATCTCACTTGTGAGATTTGTGGCACCGAAAACAGTGATATAAAATTTGAAGTCGTTCGATGAGACACTTTCCAGTCGTGGTACGTACAATATTTTTTCGACTACCACACGATTACACTTACTAAAAACAATATACTTGCATTTGTATTGTTCAGATGACTCATATTTGAATGACAGTTTATTTGACAGCGATTTTGACAACCGAACCCAGAGAAAGTTCACAGAAGCGTATGCTGAGGTAACGGAAATGATGCATTGGCAGTTTAATTCGGTATGTACTTACCATCCACGAACTATAAAATAACGGAAGTGATGCGTTGACCGTTCAATTAATCTTTCTATCTTCGAATGAGCGTTGCAAGATTATACTTTCAGATGTGGTAGTCAAAAGAAATAACTAACAGATGATTTACATCTATCATACAATAATAAAATAAAAATACCAATACAAGTATCCACAGAAATCGCATTTTTATGCTATAAACTTATTTAGCATAATTTGATATAGCAAATTTTTTAATTGTCAACAAATGCCCTTTTATTAAACAGCTTATTTGTTAGTTACGAAACACTATACACCTATATCGTACGCAAAACGAACAAGAAACTATAAGATGACGAATTGCATCGATGTACCCCATTTAGCGCCGTTTACGACAAATTTAGTCGGGAGACAATCCCGTTCATTCAGCTCGATAATGAGTTGAGCGTCGAGCCATCCAGACTATTTTTAGTTTGGCGGCATCGGGCGACGGTTAGATGTCACTGGGAGATAGAAACCCTCGCTCAACGCTCGAATACTTTAATTGATATAAATGCGGTTCATATTTCAAGTGTGCGATTTAGACTATTTTCGTGTAACGCGTCGGGAAGCTGACACATAGTTTCTTCTTTTGTTTTCAGAATATCTTTTATGTGTAGGTGCGCTGTGTCATGTGAAGCGGTGTCTGATGTTTTATTCTTACAGTGTCATAACAACAGCTGATAATCTTGATGTATTACTGTTACGATAATAATCTAGCTTGATATAGGAGTTTAAGAAATTTTAATTGTGAATTTTATTTATTGTGAGGACTGTTATAAATATGATAATTCATAATAAGTATTTTAAGAATACTTACTATTTTGATACACTTCGCGAGTAGTCGTAACTAAATAGGTAAAACTTACGGTAACTTGCTCACAATAAAAACGCATTGCATTAATAAATGAATTCTCCACCACCATACAGTAAATTACCTATTAGATAATCGTTCAGAAGTGTTTCAACAGAAACGTTTTTTTTCACTACCTCTGGCACCAACCAGTCACTAACGTACCAACAAAAGATCCTAGACACATAATAAAGACATCATAGTATACTCTACAATTAATGCCATTACATAAAAGACCAAACATTCAACAAAAGAACATTTTGTCCTCTACTTCACGACATATTTTATATCAAAAACTAATTTGATTAAATTTCTCCAAAGTATGGATACTTTTAAAACTAATGCAATCCTCGTCCAATAATTTTGAAACATTCTGTACATCTACAATCCACAATTCATAATACGTACAACGACAGAGCAGAGGATTGAACGAAATTAAAAGACAAAGCGAAGCTAAAAGGAAAACAACAAAAAACAAACGAAAATTGACTCTGGGCATCCTAATTGTCATAGCGGATCATCGATTAATTGACATCTGAATAACGAGTTTTTAAAACGTCATTGCGGAGATGAGGGTTGATCGGTTTTCTCTCTTCCGAAAAAAGAATGATGATCACGAGAAAAAATGCCAACCGATTTTTTTTCTGTTCGCATCTCTGTCATACACGTTGATGAGCGGATGGTGTCTGTCTTCATTGTTCGAGCGTCCTTAAATTAGCTGTCACGGAACGAAATGGAACACTGGCCACTTAGTATTTTTAATTTGCCATCTTCGATCTGTCATAAGCAATAGTAAAATTGAAAGAAAAGCATTTTCATAACGATGATGAAATGTGGACAATCTAAAATTTGCATAGAGTTATATTTGGAAGTTAAAATTTCTTAAACTTCAGTTTTTTCACGGTAGAACTACTTCTTGCTACGCCGGCCCGTATTATTCATCCAAACCTCATCTACGAGCTATTAGTATAATAATATAGAAACTAATATGAAATTGATGAGAGTAATTACTACTTACATATATAATATAGCTTGCAGGTTACCTAAAAAGTAGTACCCAAAATAAAATATTCTCTTGTCTGGGGATCCACAAGCTAATCCGGGAACAATTTATAGGTTATCACTTGCAAAATCTTTTACTCTTTCTGCAGATATAATAATAATGATAATCATACTACAAAAACTTTGATTTCAGATCATCGGCAGATAAAATTTGGTGTAATCTACACTGGTCTCCAAAAAAAGTTGTTCGTTGTATTACATAAACATACTTTTATTATATTATGTTCCAACAGTACTGTTTTGTCAATCAACCTGGAATAATACCAATGAACAAATTAACACTAACCTTCTTGGCATTTTTTTGTCTATTTCGTAAATTGTTCGTTATGCTTCCGAACTCAGTTCATCACCTTGCTTCTTAGGTAAATGCTAAACCTGCGGGTATTTACCTACATCAGTGTGGTGTCGTTGCAAGTCCATTTGTCTCTATTTGAAAATGAGGTCTTAGTGAAGAATGCATTGATCATGGATCGACTAAACACCCCGTCGGATGGTATGGTCAGCATGTAGTAGAAGCCCAGAAAATATGCACAACTATAGACCTATTTCTATTTAATGTAATTTCACGAAAAATTTTGAGTCTATACTGTGTGATCATATATACCACTCCATTAGATCATAAATTCAGCACGGATTTATGTCCAAGCGCTTCACAGTGACTAACTTAGGATGTTCCACCCAATTTGTTGTGGAAAGCCTTGACAAATAACGTCAAGTAGATGTAATATATACCGACTTTGAGAAGGCATTTGATCAGGTCAACCATTATGTGCTTCTTTGGAAATTAATGGCTACTGGCTTCTCGCCATCACTGTTAGCTCTCTTTAGGTTGTATTTATATGGAGCAGAGCTGTTTATGGAGTACTTATATGTAAAATCGGAGACATTTCAGCCATGTTCTAGTCTACCACAAGGATCGAATCTTGGGCCAGTGTTGTTTTTATTATTTATTAATGATATCGCCGATGTTATTAAGAACGAACACTTGATGTTTGCTGACGATCTGAAAATCTATAAAGAAATTACGTCTATGGCAGACTGCATCAGCTTACAAAACGATATACTAGCGGTGGGTGAATGGTGTACTCGCAACCATTTAAGCCTTAACATCGGCAAGTGTAAAATTGTCGCTTACACAAGAAAAACCAACACTATTGTTTGAATAATAAAGATTTGGATCGCTGTGAGATTGTTAAAGATTTGGGTATTACTTTCGACAGCAAACTTACGTTCATCAATCATATAAATCTAACGGTTGTAGCCGCCTATCGAATGTATGGTTTTATATGCAGAAACTGTCGCGATTTTGAGAATATAAGGTGTTTGTTGCTTCACTACTACGCATTTGTTGGATCAAAGTTAGAATACGCATCCCTGGTCTGGTATCCGATCTATCAGATACATATTAATAATCTTGAAGCAGTTCAAAGAAGGTTTTTAAAATACCTAATCTATACAAAATTGATGGTGTTTATAGGAGGATTGGATTACAACGTTATGCTATCAAGATTGAACTTTGTGTCACTACAAAAAAATCGGATTATATTAAATATTAAATTTCTATTTGGTTTGTTGAATAATAATTTGGATAACTCCTGGCTTTTAAATAAAGTTTATTTCTTTCTCCCAAGAATTGAAACACGATATCAATGTATGTTTTACTGTATAGGAAATAGAACTAATGTCTTAGTTAAGTCTCCAGTAGGCACTACGTGTAGCAACTACAATGATATTCCGCATTTATGTGATATACATCATGATACTTTTGAAAAAATTATTGAAATTATTACTAACTTATAGGATGTTTGTTACATACTTTTCCTGTATTTGGGCATACGCCTGTAAGAAATAAATATATTATTATTATTATGATGCAACAGCTTAATTAATAGCCTATTAAATATAATTGCGATGTTGAAATTACCCATTTCCAAATTTTCTGCCTATATGTAACAGCAAGTACGTTAAATTGTTGTAAAGATGGCGCTTCCCTTATTTCACACTGGCAATAATCCATATCCAGCATAAATTGGATGTGTGGCAGACAACGTTATAAATTATTTATGTCGTGTATTTACTAGGTACACATCTTGTAGAGGTGTGATCATTAAAACAGCGATTTCTGCAATACTATCGGCGGTGGCTTTTGACCGCTGCGAATCCCTAATAAAGATATTACCTATACTACTTCATATTATTCACATAAAAGGAGCTGATAAATATAATACAACCGTTAATAAACTACTTTATTTGTTTCGAATTTGTAGTTTGATTGATCTAGTTCAAATATTTACTTACATTAAACATTACACTGCGTCTGTATGTTAAAACCAAATATCTTACTTCATTGCAACAAGTAAAGTATTCACTTACCATAACTACTTCAACTTACAATAAGTAGTTTACTACACAGTAAACAATTTCTACGTGTAAAGCTCAAAAAGTAAGTGGTAAAAAGTTTGCGTGTTAAAATTAACACCTAATTTGGTTAAAGTTGCATTTTGTTACCAAATCAATTAGATAAAGACATCTTTGCCCAATATTTGAAATATCTACACCTGGGGGTCTAAAATGTTGACTTCGAAAAGAGAGGGGCGTACATATGTACTCCTGCGCATGAACAATTTCTATCTGGTGTTATTTACCCTAAACATGAATATCTATGCCGTATTTAAGTATTATTTTTTACTTGAGAGGGTTGAATATTCGGCAGTATTCCTTGTTCTCAGTGTAGATCATCCTGTATTTCAGAAAACTAAATTTTAGCGTCAATATAATATATGAAAATTAAATAATAGTAAGTCAAAGCTAATTGTTTTTATCCAGCGTATGTAAAATAATCACGAAAAACATTGTATGCGTGCACAGGGCGCCCGCAAAGCAGTTTCACGTCACCACAGCGAGCACGATATTCAAATTTTACGAAATCATTAAAAATTATCGCCGCTACTCATCTACTATATAAATATCGTCGGTAGCGGTGCATAATAACGGATTGTGGCGATTAAATTATGTATATAGATGAAGATGAGATAGGCCAAAAGATGCTGGCGCTGATACGCTATATACGACAACGCTAACGTAAACAAGCTGGCTTAAGAAAAGGTAAAACGAGACTTACAAATTGTAGGATTAAGCTTCCCTTAAAGCCTATATAAGAAACAACCTGGGCTTGTAAAAGCATGGAGTTGTTATATAGTATAGCGTAGGTAGATTCTAAGTACTTACAAGCATTTGATGTTACCAGTAAGTAGTTAGCAAAAATAAACCCTAAAACTTGATAAGGTACTTTTTATTCACATTAAAAAGATTAAACAAAGCTAGAGAGGTATGAAACACTTTTCAGTTTGAATTTTTAAATTAGCTAATTTAAAACGAGGGCTGACAATATTGAGTTAATGATAATGATATAATTAATAGTTTATCATATTAAATGTTAAGCTATTCCACTTAAACAAAGTAATTCTTTATTAATATCGTCAAAGTGTTTCAAACTTCCTCATACTGGGAAAGCCTTGTGACAGTACATATCAGAATTACATGAGAGGATTGAAACACATTTATAATATTCAAATACATTAAATGTTTAAGCAACATCTATTTTATTCTAGAACAGAAAATATTGTACAGTATATATTAAATTGCAATAAACAGAAATAATATCTATCTGTGTCAACACCACGCACTTTCAGTTAGATGGAAAATTCTACTACTGGAAAAATGCAATAGACTCCAGCGAACTAAAACCTAAACTGTGGTTAGGATATGTGAATGATACGTTCGTCATATCGCTGCATGGAGGAAAAATAATAGACGGATTCCAACAACATCTGAGTAGCGGACAGGAATTAATCAAGTACACAATGGATATTGAGGAAGAAGGGCTGGATATACCAGTCCGGAAAATGAACGATCTAAGTCTAAATCCGAAGGTTACAAGAAACCTATAAACACGGGCAATAGAAATAAGAGTAGCCAAATTCCTCTATGGCATAGCGACAATTATCTGCTCAACAAAAGACACGAAAGAAAGGGACAAAGAACAGAAAAACATATCCGAATTGAAACAATTGACCTACCTATGAAAACGACTGACTTTACAAATTTTGACTCTCAAATGGCTGTGATATTTTGATGCAAACTGACAGAATTTCGTTAATAATTAAAATTCTATGTACTTCAAAGCTACCTTGAAAACGGCCCGTGAATGCAGGCAGAAATGTCAGTGATAAACTACAACCAAAACGAAAAAATAATACCGCAAAAGAAATAGGATCTGTTATAAATTTCTCTCCTACTAAATATATCCTTGAAATGAATATGTGTGAAAAGACATGATGAAATGAATTTTTAATTTTAATCAACAGTTGATTTCATACTTTCCAGAAGAGAAGCTAATAGGAAGTATCAATCTGTTGATCGTTGAGTACCACTAATATTAACATGCAGCGAATTCTTATAGATATCATCATTTGTAACCACGCTAATACCAATGTCAGTTGTATGAAACTCATTTCTCTTTTAAAATGGCAGAATAGCTATTCCAATGGCAGAGACACAACGTGTTAATAGAATTTATTTTTATTTTTGAATTTTCAGAGTTTATTGTTAAGTTTTTCTGCTTTCAGAGTTTATGTTCATTTGTTGTCTAAATTTTCATTATATTTTCATGATTACGTGTTTCGTTTTTAAAGCTCATTCATGATTTGACTTACTAGAGTTTATTTTAATTTTTATCTCTTTAGAGTTTATTTTTAGGTTAAATTAGATATGTCTGTGATTTCTGCAAATTAATCATATTGATCAATATTTACACCTAATATTTAATTTAACGTTGCCGTAACTAAATTTATCCTAATGTTCAATCTTTTATTGTAATTATTCATAATTGATAAATGATGAAGAAAGACATTACGATTATTAGGTAGTGAAAAATTTTACAATCTCAAAAATTATTAAAAGCCGGATTAAAAATGTAATCGCGGCATTGTTAAATTAAATGTAAGCTGTAAATACGACCCATTATTTGCAGACGTATCACACTGATGAGATTAAAGAAAATCGAAACATATCTAATTTTTCAAATCTCGCGCTATATTTCGTAAGCACGGTCCATTCGTAATTCTATGTTTAGCCGTTTTACTCGGAGACGTCACATGTTTCCAACGAAATGTACCGGATTTACGGTTCTCTTTATTGTTGTTCTGTGGTTAATAAAGCTTACAATATCATTTATAAAATAAAAAAAGCAGGACTCAACATCGGGCCTTGTGGTACGCCAAGGGTTGCAAACAGATATAACGGAAAAAATTGCTTAAAGACGCTGTTTGACGATTTTAATCACACCACGATCTCTACAAAAGTAGACTGTGTCTTATACTAATAAAACTGTATGAATTATTTCTTTGCTATTAGGTACACCTAGGTCCATATTGATTCTTTGGAGGTAACGTATATGTACTTATGTATAAGTAACCTGGTTTTTGCCTAAACTTAGGCTAGTCATTAAGAGTCTCGCCTATAACGTATTCTTAATTATACCCATTCACTCAGAGGCGACTTGATGACTCGCAGGTCGTGACCGACGATGGCTACCGAAGACCGCCACCGACTCCATCTACCGGTGACGATAGAAGTGACACGGGCGCGCGTGTTCGGGGTGGAACCGGCACGCCTCTGCATTAGTTCGCGAGCGGCTTGTAATTAAAAACAGCGCCGACGCCACTGTCCTCTCCACCCACCCCCTCACAGTGGCTCACCCTTAATTACCGCGTCAGTGGATCCACGAACGCAGCTCCGCGTGTTCTCCTTTTTCCCTCCTTCTGATTGATGTTTTAATTGTCCGTCTTGAGCGCCATCTACCGCCTCGAGCGCTAGGTGGTCGGGTTGTTTGCGGTACCACATCAAAAGCGATTGGTAGGCGGAAGTTGCCACGGTGGAGATGTGGTGTTGAAAATGGGTTTACGCTAGAAGCCGCAGACGTCTCTTAATTGATTTTTAACGTTGATTAGTCTAATTTTGATTGGGACCTTAATGCGCTGGGGTTCGCTATTGTGTTATTAATTTTTTTCTAGGAAGCGACTCATTCATTTTTTTTAACACTGTAATAACATAGAAATAGACTAAATGGTTTTACAAATTACTTAAATCTCTTCGGGAAATTAGAACAGAAGTGACTACGATGTTATAATGCTCTGTAATTAAAAGGACTCTTATTCTATATTGTATATTAGGGGATAACTGGTACGTACCAAATCATACTTGCAATGACAACAAAGTGTTCGAAAGATAAAATGTATATTTTAATCCTGAATGATGAATTTTTGCTATATTAAATTTTTTCTAAGCTTAGGCAAGACAAAATACATCTTGCACCATGCACGCCAGAGGCCAGTAAATACTGTTAATGTATAGTTAGGGTAATTGCTGTCTGGTAAAGCATACTGCAATGATCTAATAAAGGAATCAAGTGGTAAGGGTTATTTATAAGTGCTAAATTCAAAATTCCATAATATTAAATTCCTCGTGGAAGAAGATCTAAACAAAATGTTCCTAGATAGCTTAGTAATTATAAACAATAACAAATTACAAACAGATATCTATAGGAAAGAAACTGATAGTTTTATAACAGACAGGGGATTGCAATTTATTAAAAATGTTGTGATCGAGAATAGTTACTCTTTTGTGGATGTACTTCAGCATCTAAAGGAAGTTCAATATAAACATTATGTACGGAGCCCCACTACTTTAACTTCAATTGAAACTTGCGACAAAAAGTTTATTAAATTACCGTTCCACAAAATTTCGAAAAACATAGGCGGTATTTTTAAAGAGCGCAATATAAACACGTATTTTACCTCGGGAAACCTTCTAGGTAGTCTGAAAGATAAGTCAAGTGCAGTGCACCGCAGTAAACAAACAAACCCTGCAATCGGAACCAGATTTAAAGAGCACATAACGCATTATCGCAATGGGAGGTTTGTATAATCAGCGCTGTACAACATATAAATGAGGCGGGCCATAACATTAATATTGAGAACTTAGAAGCACTGAAAAATGTAATACCGTCAAGGAAACCAGACGCTTAGAAAACCTTATATATGAGAAAAGACTCAATTTATTAAATCGGGAACATGCTAGTAGTAACAATTTTTGGTATTGTGCGAAATATCACAACATCGTACTGGCAGTTTCTTATACCACAGTTACAAAAGGAACAATAAAATTATTTGAAAATATTGTAGGAGAAATGCTTTACAAACTAGTGTTGTACACTTGAAGTTATGTTCTAGCATTCTTCTGGTTAGTATCAAGTGGAAATCCTGTGAAAGATATTTTGACGATTAATTGCAATTGCTACCACGAAGGTAAATGTGCTACTTTGTGATAACAACAGTAAGTGATCTGTATTTTATACTATTTGATATAACTTATGTCAACATAAATTGTATAAAATAAAAATAGAATTTTGTTGCAAAAAAATGCAATAATTTGCGTCAATAATTCTATAGAAAATTTTAGTAAAAGTTGCTCTCGGTCCTATACGTTCAACAATTTGTTGTACCAACCTTTACAATTGTTCTAAAATTGACAAACATTTTTTTTACAGTGTATATTTTTGAAAATTTAAGTGTAATTAAAAGCTATCTACAATCGCTCCTTCATATAAATGTGCGTCAATGGTCAATGTAAGTATTTACATAACAAAGTTATTATCCTTGCAACCATATTTTAGATTTGTGACAACTGTTGACTCTTTCGCCGCAATTTACCCTCAACCATACCACAATTATTTCATTGTAATGCCGCAATTGGCTTCGGCGACGAGTCCCCATGGACCTGCTTGATGTTCAAAACATCTGTACTTGGTCTATACGACCATCGACGCCGTTGTATAACACCAGCATAAATAGAACGAGCGAACAGAAGTTACGCAACTTCTGCCAGACATTCAGCGCTATCCCGGCGTCAATAGGATGCGTTCCCCCATTAGATTTATTTGAAGACTTAAATTGATAGTTTGCGGTTGGTTTGGTGGTAAATTACGCTCGACGAGACGAGCATGAATATGTTAATGAGAAGTTCTTTGCTTCGTTCCCCCTTTTGGTAAATGTTTTACTGAAATAATAAATGAATTACACCAAGGAGATATTAACAACTTTACAACATGATTGCTCTACTCTAAATTAATTAAAGTTCAGTTTTTCTAGGAATTGAGATGCAGGTCCTGAAGTTGAATTCACGCCGTGGCAGAGTGTTCTTGAGTAACATTCCATGATGGAGACTACCAACTAGTGAAATCTCATCGATTCTACGATTTACAGTATTGTGATATTAAAATAATCGTGAAGAATAAATCTCTTCTTTTTGAAATAAACAAACAAGTATATAATAAAGCATAAATTTTCCACTAATATTGAATATGCGACATAATACTTTTTCTCTATATTTCATCAAAACAGTTTTTAATGGTTCCTTATTTCCTATAGGATTTTTTGTGACAAAACATTAGAATATCATTTGTGTTAACTATGATATAATAATCACAAATACGAAATTAACTGCTAGCATAGAATGTTATTTGTAATTATTTAATTAACGATAGTAGCTAAATTGGACAGGTATGTAGTAAGGGATAAAAATATAAACAGTGAAACAGCAATTTTAATCTTTGACGCATGGTATTACCCAAAAGAAATTTCCCCATTCAACATTATAAATGTTTTGAGAAATTTAAAAAGAAGAAATATGGAATTGGATATTATCATACAATACCACGTTATAGGCTTGGTGCTTGTCCATTATAGGTTTTATCTTTTTTATCGCCGAAGCCAGCTTAAAGTTTCATGAAAAAAAAACGCACAATAGGGAAAAATTTATTCGGAAAAACTTAGAACCACCCTTTTCGAAATTTACGGTTTTACCGATAAAACGCCTGGCCGTGCAATTTTACCAGGAAGAACGCACCAGCAACAACGAGCCCTGTTATTAAACATATTTTATGGTGACTGTACTTAGACAATAACTCATATTAAGGGACAATTTTGTTGTTTTAGGACGAAGGCGAGCTGGATACAGGAGGGGTAGAGGGAGTCGCAGGGGACGCCCTAGGAACGGTTTGGGTGAGCGGGGCTTCCCCGGGTACGCGGCCCGTTTATGTGAACGAATAAATCAGAGGCGCTTCTGGCAAATTTATAGCCCAAGATAAAGTCAGAACGGAATCGGGAGCTTTTTATACCGTAGCCCGTGAAATTTAGATGCCGCCCATCCCCAGAACACTTACCCACATCGCCGCCCGCTTCGTCTCTGCGTTTTCCCGTAAATATGATTTTAAAGTTGGACGCGTCCGATATTGGTGCTCTAGGTGAGCTCAGATGTTATCTGACTCAGGGGGATGGTGCGGTGGCATCGAGTTTTCCCTTAAACGTGTATAGCGTTCGCGGTTGCCTTATCCCGTTTGAATTATACCAGTTTGTGATCTGAACGTGATTTGTATCCGATTCGGACGTAACTCTTTCTCTTTTCGGATGGCATTTGCGATCGTTCTTCCGAAAAAAGGAAAAAATGAGGAAACGCAGCAACGAGACTATATACGAGGATGTTGGAACCAAACTGCAATAAAATTTCTTGTTCATTTACAACAGCCAAGCATTTTAGTTATAAAATTCATCCTAAGAGAGGAAGAATAAATTGAATTAATATTTCGACATAGAAAATATAGTGTTATTGTCACGTCAAGTAAAAGGTTAAAAGAAACAATAAATTTCAGGTTGTTAATTGGTGTTTGGTTGGGTATCGTTTAGTGTAGTTTTTGCTGGTTGCACTTTTTAAGGTGTTTTCTTTTCAAGTTTCATTTGAACCGTACCCTTTGCTCGTTTTTGCGGGAAATATCTTTTTTACCACCCTAAATAAAATGATGAATAGTTATCTATATTAGTAAATAGAACTTACGAAATGTTATAGAGTTATGTGTTGAAGTTTTGTCTTGGAATTATTAAAAAATGTTGTGTTTCTCAAACACTGTTTCTCAATTCCATTCAATGATGAATAGATATCTTAAAAAAGAACAATGTAAATATCGCATACCATTATATTTGCCATAAACACTACTTACTAAGAGAGGAACATTTCAGCGAAATCCTGCACTAATATATGCTACCGTACTGTCTATTTTAATACCTAAACAAAGCTTACCTGAGCTAGGTAAGTTTTAGAACTATGACGAGATTTCTGAAGACATTCCGACTGGATAGCCATCTCACTTTGCGACATAAAATACACTCCGCCAAAAAAGTATCGCATAATTTGGTTTTGAATCATAAAAGTATCGCATAATCTTTGTTTGTAGCATAAAGTTGTAATAGTATTTTAAAACACAAGTGTCACAATGACGTTTATGTAATGTGAGTACAAGTTTGAATCTCGAGCCGCGCAGCGGCGAGAGATTCAAAGTACGAGCATTACATGTCATTGTGGCACACGTTTTTTACAGTATTTTTTCTAATTTGCACATTAATCGCCTATATTACGTTCCGGCAAGAGTCCCCCCCACCACGTTAATATCTCATTACAGCACAGTATGCTGTAATAGCCATATCAGCACTGCGTCGCCTTTTGTTTTAGCTTTATTACAACATTCAATTAGAAAAATATACTGTAATGCGCTCTAAGATATAATTTCTATGATTGTTTAAATAAAATACAGGCCAAATAAAAACAAGAACTCATACTTGAGATTTTTATTAAAACAAGAAATTATAATTTTGGAAAGAAAAATGTCATAACAGTAGCTTTTAATACTGAGTATTGCCACCTCTGGCTCTTATGACCGCTCGCATACGGTTTGGCAGAGATTCGATTAACCTCCGTATATAAGCCTGATCCAAATTCTCCCACTCGTCACGGAGAGCATTTGCTAGTCCATGCAGGTCCGCTGGGGCAACATTTTGGGTTCGTATCCGCCTGTGAAGGAGGTCCCAGGTGCTCGATAGGGTTCATGTCCGGACTTACCGCAGGCCAATCTAAAACTGGAATACCAACATCGTTAAGGTATTCCTGGACGATTATTGCAACATGCGGTCGTGCATTATCGTGCATTAACATGAATTCATTCACTCCGAGTAATAAAATTTCGTACGGCAGATGATCGAACGGGATTGAAATTACAAGCCTGCTTATTACACTTCCTTCAGTATTTTGTCTCTTATTTGGAGTAACTTTTTGATCTGCTGCTCTCCCCAACTACTTCTAATCGGCAATTGCATATTACAATAGGCCTTGAAAATTGACGTTTTATTACCCCAAGCATATAGGGGACATATTAAACAACTATTTTAGTGTGAATTCAAAAAAGGTATTCTGATTTCAGTAGATCTTCTCATCATAAATGCAATAATATCCCCGGTTTCTTATTACTAATTACTTATTTTTTTAGTTTGCGTGACCGAGTTATTCTTTTCAATTTAAATTTGACGACAGTCAAAAGCGACAAAATAACAAACAGTTTGTTTATTCATTTTGAACGAAATGCGAACATAAATCAACTCGTGTGAATTACAGACAGCATCCTACATGCACTGAACAACAAGAAGGACATGAATACCTCATTCTTGCTATTGAGTCAAATAACACAATATTTACACAACACGCCTATCGGTTACCCCAAACACCACCACGCACAAAACCGACGAATAATGCATACAAGAGCTATTGGTTTCGAACAAGTCCAGAAACAACAAACGCACAAAGCCACAGATGTTGGTCCTTTCGGTGCCAAATAATATGGGTATTAAAATGTGTATGCAGAAATGGTAGTTTTTCGTCGTCCCTTGGCGAGGGATGATAATTTAATAAAGCAAACGTATTAATCATGTGTCAAGTTGTGCGGAGCTACGGGGACGCAGTGGCCCGTTCCCGTAATTGCCTTATTGTCAAAACACTGACCTGCACAGCATGGTCAGCGCCTCCACGCGGGCGGGACCACACGTATACGGATTACGACTTCGAGGAACTGGATGATTCGAAGCCGAGTAAGGACGAGAAGGTGAATTCCCGTACGAAATCGGCGCGGATACCTATCGATTTGGTTTGATGCATTCCTGGATGTAATTTTGTAGTATTTTTCGAACTGGAAAACTATAAAGATGCCGCAGCGAGACGGGCGGAGATAAATTTTAATCAGAGACATAAAAATCGACACGAGATTATGTAAATAAACGCTGGGATGGTTCAAATTCTTACGGTCAGATTTACAATACCTTCCTCATGATTTATTTAAAATAAAACTGAAATTTATTGTTAGTATAGTTACCAGTTATGTACACGTGTCCATAATGATTTTGGATAACTTATGCCCAAAAATGTTTAATAAAAATAGAATTTATTTTTACTTCTGTTTCAGAAGTTTCACCAATTGAAATGTAATCATAAATTAAATTGAAATATAAAATTACTTTTCGATTTAAAAAATACAAAACGATAAGTTAACCTTAACGTATCACCCATCAAACTGTACAGAGCGAGTCAACGATAAAGGAGAGTTTATTATCTCGTTTGTTTCGGGAAATACCGAAACAACGCTAGATACAAAAGTTTTAGATAATGTTAAGGTGCAAGTTTAAAATTATTTTTGAGTATACAGGTTTGTTCAAAAAAGCGTGGCGAATATAACATCCTATTTTTGTAATGGATTTTCAGATTCTACGTGTAATTCTATAACTTTTTTTGTTAATGATAGAAAATGATAGAAAAACTACTAGGTTTAGGTATATAAAACCTAGTAGTTTTTCTATTTTAATTTTTGTAGAAAAATATTTGTTTTTACTCTTATAAAAAATTTACAGTTCCGCCATTGTTTGTGAAGGTGGAATGCTCATATTTGGTAGAAACGTTCTGTAGGGACGGCAGAAAAGACATACGTAAAGAAATTTTAGTGAGATGCTACAGGGCGTTCAAAATAAATATAAATAACTACACTATTTTAAATTGAAAAATAGTTTAAATGGCACACCCTGTATATTACATACCGAATTAAACTGTCAACCCGTTACTTCCGTTACTTTAGCGTACGCTTCTGTGAAGATCTTGAAGTTTTTCTGGGTTCGGTTGTCAAAATAATTGTCACGAATTACGTTGGTTGCTCGCCTCAGCTCGCAATCTCCAACTCATTGAACATTACGCCACTTTCCAACCTTGATACGTAATAGATATTTATATTAGAGTGCAGTAGGTGTCATTTACAGCGCGACAACTCGATTGAAAGAGTTAGAGCGCTGTAAATCACCTAACGCACGAAATTCGCAATAAATTTTTTTGGTTGAGAAAGTATTTAGAAAATTTAACGCCCTAGGACGGTAAAATTAACCTACAAGTTACGGCTGAAGACTCTATTCAGCCGTGGGATTTTTTCGGCTACCACATGATAACCACTTACTTGCGTTTGTAGTGTTCAGGATACAGATGACTCATATTTAAATGATAGATTGTTTGACAGTTATAGTATAGCATCCACTTTGTGGCTCCTTGCCGTGTCAGGTGTATTTGGCAATCTCTGACAGAACTTCCTCCATGACTCTCTTTTGGCACTTCTAATTTCCTTATTATACTCCGTTAACGCTTGACGATATTGGTCCCAGCTGCCAGATGTTTTAGCCCGATTGAATAGAATTCGGACTTCTCTCCTACGGAGACTGAGGTTATGGTTCCACTAAGGTGTGCCTCTATTATCTCTTTTCACTTTCACTAGACAGTTCTTGTGATATGCAGAGATTAGGGCGTTACAAATTTGCTTCGCCGCTAACTCTATTTGATCACAACTCTGAAATGAGTTAATAGTGCTGTTTAGGTTGGACTGTAGAGAAATGAGATATCCCTTCCAGTCAGTGCACTTGGAATCGCGATAGGAAGTGATCTCCCCGCTTTTACCAATATTTCAAATTGAATGTACCGATGGTCGGAGCGATACTCTCCAATTTTTGAATTCTAGTGCTCATTATGTTGGGGCTGAACGTTATGTCTAGTACCTCCTTTCTGCTACGCGTGAAAAAGGTTGTTTACAATTAGCCCTTCCTCTGAAATAAAACTATAAAGTGATTCACCTCTTGAGTTGATGTTGGTGCTGTCCCAAACAGTGTGGTGAGAGTTAGTATCGCAGCCCACGATTAGGTGAGTATTGTTCCTTTTGCCGCAGGCGATTAATTCTCGCTCAACAGCGGGATGGGGAAGTTCCCCTGTAACGTAATAACGTAATTTATATATTTTATGTAGTATTAATATATATTTCTTTTTATTATTAACCCTTTTCTTCACAGAAATATGTTTCTACTCATATTTACAACTACCGATTCCGTAAGCAGTTAATGAAATACAACTTTATTTCTTTTTAGCGTGTAAAAGCACTTTCATTACAACTAAACGCGATCGATAAGCAAACATACAAAGATCTTCGAATTAGAGTGGGAAATCTGATATGTTATACCAATAATCTTACACGACTTTGCAGCGCGCGGACTGTGAGCCGCGGCACGTTCCCGCCGGTAGTATCGTCATCCTAAATCTATAACGGATTATCTTGTATCGCGATTGTTGTTGATGCTGCTCTTAATCTGGTAATCTGACTCGTTTGATAGGTATCTTTGTTCGTTGCGGTCTCAGCGTAGGTTTCGCCGCGCATATAGTGTATGCCAGAAAAAGGTGGAGATATACTAATGTGATTTTGAGTGTGGTTGTTATATGTAGACGGTAAAGTTGCGTTCATTGGTAGTGGTATCAAGGGTCTGGTTCATTCGACTTTTGGTTCTATAGCAATACGCCTATTTTGGATCACTGAATAGGCTATAAATACAATTACCTATATAAAAAGTTATAAAAGTAACGGTAACTGCAGTAGCACTCAAAGGATTAGCTGGATTTCTGAAAAAAAAAATATTTTTCCAACGTATATATTTGCGTATTTATTAAGCTACTGCAAACCTTGTAGTGGTTATTCCCTAGACTATTTTAAGAAAATTTGTTCTTCGAAACAATGCGACTTTTCAAAAATCATTAAAGGACAACATATTCTTAGAATAGTCCAAGAAATAAACCTTATAATTTTTGCCGTATGTTTAAAGCACACCGTGTATATTGCTATGATTCTCCTATCAAAGTTTTGTTTTTATTTGTTTGTTTGTTTGTTGCTGAACAAAGCTTCGGGTTGTGGAATACTCCTTGACACTTCTAGGCACTGACACATGTTGACGTATTGTATCATCCCCACTGAAATTTTGCCAAACCCAAAGGAGTTTTAACCTGCGGTAAGAATTTTTTACGTGCCAAACATCGCATTGCCACGAGATATACGGCTTTACTTCCTATTCGCGAAGAAGGCATGTTCTGATTTTTATCCACAATTAAAAATCACAGCCCTGGCCTTGAATCGAATCAGTGCCTGGGGGGTGAAAGGCGAACATGCACATCATTCAACCACCGTACTATCTAATTTTATTTTTTTTATTTAATATGGGTAGATTATACGTTATGAAATTTGTATAATATGCATTTTACTTTTCAGAAATAAATAAACGTCATCTTCCTTATCTTTACAAAATTACAGGTACTATACACCAAATCCGCCCGAATACATGGCTGAATCCATGTCCTCAGAAATTACATTTCCTTTCTGAGGTTAGTATAGTTGCCACATTCTAAAATCAAATGGTTGATGTCCCCATCTGTTATCCCCCAACTGCAAGCTGGTGATTCATTCAGGTGTAACCTATAAAGCTGTACCGGAAACTGGTCATGTCCAGTGGTAGAATAAAACCACGTGGAAACTGAATATTTTGACTACCATGTTCTGTTATTTATGTTAGGGTGGATTAATCCATACTGAGTTGGTCTTTTGTTGTTGTGTGTTGTAAGTTTCTTTCTTACTAATCCCTAGTAGATCATTCCAGCTTAAGTTTACATCACAGTTCATTCACTATCTCGTTTGGTCTGATATCAACGTGCCCTTTTATCGACATAAATACTATACCATACTATTTTCTGAGCGTTTTAATTTTTCAGCTTCAACTACTATTTTTTGTACAGTAGGATGCATAGCTTCTACGTTTTCCTTTAACATAGCTCTAAGAACACTTTATGAAACTGACATGATGCAAGCTTTCCTAATGTTCGTCTCGCGGATGTATTCTACAGCTTTCATGATGGCCTCTGCTTCTGCAGAAAAAATTGACATATACTTATTCATTCAATTTATACATTTCTTTATGCTCCGTAATGAGGGTGTATATAGCACAACCACATTCATTCTCAGTTTTTGAGGCTTCAGTATAAATAGTGACAGCATCTTCTAAGTCCGGTTTTGTTATGCCCCAGTATACCGAGGAAAATGTACCGGACATTTAGATATAAGTTAAAAAAGATGCAGTTAGGTTGTTCCTTATTCAATTCTTGCCTGTTACGATTTAAATGTCATCTTCTTTTTCTGCCAATATTTATCTATGGTCGATAGAATTGCTATTCTAGCGATCTATTGAAGGCCATTAACTTGTAAATATACTTAGGGACAAGAAAGAGAGGGGTAACGTTGTACTTTCGTATGCGGTAGCCGAAAAAATCAATTTATTTGCATTTGTAGTGTTCACAATACAGATCACTCATATTTGATTGACAGATTGTTTGACAGCTTTTTTGACAACCGAACCCAGGAAAACTTCAGAATCTTCACAGAAGAGTACGGTAAAATAACGGAAGCGACAAGTTGGTACTTCAATTTAATATGTCCTTATAGTACTTTACCGTTTATGGACGGTAAAGTAACGGAAGTGACGGGTTGACGGTTGAGTTCGTAGTTCAATTCGGTAAAGTGGCGCTTTCTATCCTCGAATGAGTGTAGTAAGGTTGTACTTTTGGATGTGGTAGTAGTGTTGGGCAAGGTAGGGGAAAATACCTATCGTTAGCGAGAACAAGACAGACTCGTGTTTACTCGACACTCGGGAAAGCCGGTAAGCAACACGAATCCCTTCTCCCGAGTCGAATATGAGCCTGTTTAGTCCTCGGTAACGATAGTTATTTTCTCCTACCTTGCCCAACACTATGTGGCGGTCGAAAAAAATTATGAAATACCTAAATAGGAGTTTGTGCGTTTGGTTGTCAATCAGGTTAGAATCTGAAGAATATGGGCCCCAAATGGAAAGAACTTCTGACAAAAAACAAAATAATACAAAATATATAATACATAGATACATACATACATCAAAATATATCAATCTGAAAGTGAATTACTATGAATTAATTCATTGAAGAAAATGTCATCATAGTGAACATTCGCTGTTCGGCACATTGATACAATTGGAGAACTCTGTAATCCTTTGGTCTATCTATCTATTGGTCCTACAAAATGGTAAAAAGAGGGTTGGACAGGTACGCGAGGAGGATCTAGGAACAAGGTAAGATAAAGATGAGAGAAGGTAAGGACAGTCAATCCAACCATTACTCAGCTTCCATACAAATTTAGCTCCATGCACTTCGCGCCGATGATTTAGCGAAGAGAAGTTATGGTTCCGCGGCAAGGTACTGTAGGCGAAACCGCGCTCTGGGTAAACACCTGTTGTTTTGAATGATAGGAACTTCAGAAATCGACGTTGCACTTTTTCTATGGACAATTGTAAGTAAACATACCAAGTTTTGCGATGCGTATTCTAGTTTATTGACAACAAAAGTAATGTAAAGTAATTTCAACAGTGCGTAGTTGTGGAAATACTTGCAAGAGCGCATAACGAAACCTAATGCTCTGGAGGCGGAGGTATAAAGTTGGTTTATATGAAATGAAAAGCTCATCCGCTGGTCAAAGTAAACGCCAAGATCTTTGATTGTGTCAAATAGAACAATCAAATAGAAGAATTGAATATAATTTGACTTTCTAGTGTAGGACAGATAGAGACATTTTCTGAAGTTTAATTTTAACGCATTGGCGGAACACCATTCACTGATGATATCCATATTTCGTTGTAAATGAGAAACATCATCCCACGATTTAACAGAAAGGACAGAAGGAGAGTTCGTACTCAAAGGCGAACTTCATCTCTTAAAATCGTTTGTCAGTCAAACCGAAAATCTGAATTTTATATAATCTTATAAGGTCTGCAAATTAACTCTTATTAAATTGTACCTGCCCACGTGGGACAGCTTGTATATAATGTTTGTTTAGAGACGTCTGTTAACATGTATTTTCGCTTTTGTGAATTATCATTTCTTTTTTAAATTATATACTAAACAAAATCAAATTAAAGCTACCATCCAATTATAGGAACTCCCGTTTTGTGTACCATTTCTTTTGTAAGGCGAAGCTTCTATTATCCACAAAACGCAAACATATCATTAGCCCTTAATTTAGTACTGGCAGCACAAAGACGTAACACGAACTCGACATCACTGATTATAATACGCCGACACCTCAAAACGATTTCCCATTCACACCTTTTCACCGTCCGTCGTCAGAAATCCATTTCCTCGCTTTCGACCATTGTCGGACTCGTGATTCGACTCGAATGAATCTTGTCAATGTTGCTCCGTCGTTCCCCTGACAGATCTCCGCAATTACCCAGTGGCTCGATCGAATTAAAAAGCAATTAGGCAAACTTTTAAGTGACGTGAGGGGATATTGTTGCCAGCGTTCTGTTGCGTTGGGTGTTCTTAAAGGTGAACTGGACGGGCACGATGGCGTGGCGCCTCGTCTAGGCAGGGATTATGCGAGGAAAGGGTCGCTGATAATCTATTGAAGATGGTCCGCGCTTTGAACTGAATAAGAGGCCGAATGAAAAGAATGCATTAGTAAATTGTATCTATTCCTTGTTTTGTGTAAACTACAAGCGTTGGAAAATATAAAAGTGTAAAAGGAACGCGATACGAGTATGTGTATATCACCTAACTTATCAAAGAAGGAAGCAGTTTTCCGTGTTTCCGTGAGGTTACATGCATTCGGGTTTCATTTTTCCGTCGCATTCGCGTGCATTTGCGAATATGTTAAATAAAATTAATGGTTACGTGTGAAAAAAGCATAAATTATTACAACTCTAGTTACGTCAGAATGCACATGGGGCCTTAAATATAGTACCGACGGTTATTACACACACATACCGTGCACCATACGCATTAACATTAACGTAAGAGAAAATAATAAATTTCCTATTAAATTATGAGCAAAATGTTGAGAAAGGTTTTATGATATTAAATCCAGCGCTTATCCGTTATAAAAATCGAATTTTGCGCATAATACGTAATAGTATGCAACATATTATTTACAAGCCAAATAATTTAATGCTAAGGAGTTAGTAGAAATATCCATGTGTAATTTTTATTTTTATCCCTGTTGCGTTGCATCAGAAGAAGAACCTGCTTTTACGCGGAGACAAATATGGGGTAAGAATAGGTAAACCAATATGACACAAAAGGACAGTCAAAAGCTTGCCGTTGCCCTTAACAATAGTACACAATTCCAGTGTTAGGCAGACGTAGCAATCACCATAAATCCTGACGAGAACATCGCATAAAATAATGCCTTAAAAAGAACTGTGAAAATAGTTTTGAGCTCTTTATCCTACCCTGCCCTGCGTACATATGTATGCGTGTAGGTATTACGGTTCAACCGATACTTTTTTGGTTTCCGTGCACAAGAACACAATGCCTTAATCCCTAGTTTTGACGTCAGTACAATGGACGCAATTATGCGTTCGAGTTATTTTCAAAATATTCGTAAATATAGTGAGTAGGAGTAAAAGTGTTTTGCTGGTATTGTTACAAGTATATTGTCAGAGAGATACCTGTTCTTATTTTGCGACTATTTGGACAGTTTTGTCGGTTGCACTAAGAAAAATTCACGCCCACTTTAGTTTTGTAAATGTCTTCATTTACATTGTATGTGTTTCATGTTTATTCTAATATGTAATTCATTATTAGCTTATGTTAGCGTGAAAGTAAATCTACAACAACGAACTGGAGTGTTTATTTTATACACTTCGTAAGTAGTTTTGAACATACTTCTAATTTTCAGCGTCTCTTATTTGAGGCTTTTCCCAAACATCTCAGGCTGTAAAAGTAATTATAATTTTTTTTATTCCCTTAATATGCTTCTGCATGCAATCGTGCTTGGAATACATTTTGTTGTTATAGAAAGAAGTGGATTTTTCAATTTTAGTAACAATTTAAATAATGCTGAATACTACTTTTTATTTTGGTCGGACCAAATTCTATATTACTCTCACTTAAAATGTCTTTGGTTATATGCATGTATGAGATTTATACCCGCTTTAGATATCTTTCGCTATTCATGTTTCACAAACGAAAAACTGATTTTTGAGTTTCCCCAAGTTACAGTGCCTATTTGTACTTATGTTTTTAAATATCACGGTGATTCTCTATTTATTAAATTTTCCAATTGCTATCAGGTTATAGCCCCTTAGTTATAGTTTAATTTTTTTTTAATTCGCGAATGTCACCTTTCACATAAAAGCATAAAAATATTGCTTAAGTAGTTTACAATTTACTTATATAGAAATTAATAGAAATAATAATACAAAATTTGAAACCCAAAATTATATTTCAAACCATTATTATTTTTTGTATGATATCATGTCATCCGCGTCCACTTTTTGTCGATTATTAGCATATTACATCAGTTTCCCGTCATACTAGTGATCGCAAGCATGTGACAAACTCAGTTTTTGAGTTCCTGATTATACTGAGCTCTGTATCCGCAAACCTAACCACATCATCTGCATACAATATCTCATCTATTTTAACTTCTTCCATTTTCCAATAGACTATTTTAATTTTTTTGTTATTTTCTCTGCTTCCTTTATAACATCGTTTATTATTGCCGAAAATAGCAGCGGACAAGCACACACCTATCCCTAACTTTTATTTCCGTTTTAAGCACTTTAAACTCTTCATCATGTGTTCTTACTGTGTTTCTATTGGTTTTATGCCTTTATTATCTCTATTGTCTTTATGTCTACTCCTCTCTTTTTCAAAGTCATCCCTATATCTTCTCTTCTGACTCTGTCAAAGGCCTTTACCAAGTCTACAAAGCGTATGTCTATGTCTCTATTTTTGTTTATTAATTTCCCATTGATCAGTTTAATTGAGATAATCAAGTATTGCGTGCCCCTTCTCCATTTAAACCCGTGTTGTGTCTTTTCAATAGTCTTGTCTATTATCGGTCTTAATCTTTTCTCTATTACTCTTGCAAGCACCTTGCTTGAGATGCTTGTCAAAAGAGACTGAATGCCGGGTGTGTTTGGAGGATGACGAGACAGTTGAGCATATCTTCTGCCATTGCTTCGCCACAACGAGAATCAGGTATGACATCTTTGGGAACGTTGATCTTTCTTTAGAAGACCTGAAAACATCATTCGAAAAGATTCTGAGGTGAGGGCTTAAACTTGGTGGATGAACTTTAAAGATAACATCCGCTCTACAATAGGTCCTAACGGCGGCGGTGGACGGGATGGATAAACGACCCATGCGGATGCTATCTTACCTCAATATCAATGCTTGCCCAAAAAATTTCTCGGTATTTTTTAAAGTCTCTGTTAATCCTAATATTTCTATTTTTTGTTTTATCATTTCTTCTACGACCTCTTCTTCTTTCCCATTCTTTCTAATTTTCCTTATCTCTTCCCTATTGCCTTTTGTACCTTCTTCTAGCTCGGTCGTCTTTCTAGTTCCGTCCTTTTTCGTGCTTGTGTTTAGGTTTTCCCGTTTTTTAGAAATTTTCTAATCTGCTGCTTAGCTTTTTCCATTTTATTAGTTTACCTATTCCATGTATATTTCTCTCCATTTACGAAAATTTTCTGATATCCTAATGTTACTCTTTTCTTCTTTCATTTTGTTTATAAAACGAAATCATGGGAAAGATAGTACTTCATAATACAGTTAATACAGTAGAGTAGCACATAAACCTGAAAATACACCTGAGAAATGTTCCCAATCGTTTTATGCGCACGAGAAGTGTAAACAAGCATCCACATTAATAACAACTTTATTCTTACGGCCAATCGTAGGGTCGATGGGTTGGCTGTATATTCTTTCAAGTAAGCTTTTTAACACCTGATAAATATACGAAATTATCTAGAAAACCCTTCTGAAGAAATTGATACCGGTTTCAAGGCGATTGGATCTGTAATTCGCAAGTTATCGACAAAGAAAGAGGAGCTACCGGAAAAAATTTCTGACATAATTTGATTATATTCTATTCAAGGTACTAAACTAGAGCCAGAAACAAGCAAAGTATGTAAATATAATTCAGGAGAATTCTCTAAAGCGAACTTCTAGCAGCTCCTCCACCATATTAGCAGGTGGAATAACCTCGTGTTTATTACTTCTTCAGTTGTCGACATTATGAATGAATATAGGAAGATATATGACTGTAAAAAGTGTAATCTATGAGAAGTACCAGAAAGTATTAAGAATGCTTGGTGCAGATATAAAATTTCCGCTTTATACATATTTTATTTTATCGTTTATACAGTAAAATGGGTATTCCTTTTTCATCTTGCACTTGAATGAATTGAAAGCGAGGCAATATTTTCCACGAAACTTCAGTGGAACCTTCAGCAGCTTTAATTAAATAAAAAATAGGCCACGTTACATATGTATGTTGATATAGACATAGACGCTACGTCCTTTTTCCTTATCAAGATCTAATACACAAATGCGTGCATGTTGAAAAGTGAAGAAGCCCTTTGTGTGTACAAATTTCGGTCATTGTTAGGAGAGGCTCCGTCGTAAACAGCCACCGCCGCTCTGCGCCGTACAGAAAGAAAGGATTGTGACGAATATGAACTTACCCACGTTCACCCCGAAAGTCCTCACTGCGGCGCGCACAATGTTCCCCGTATATACGCCGAAGCTGGCCCGTTATCGTGCACAAATCGCTGATCCGCTATCAGTCAGATGCATCTTTTTATCCCTGCTAGATAGGGGCCAGATGGAAATGTCAAATACAGAGAGAAAGACAGAGAGGGAGAGAGAGAGCAGCGCCCGCTCCTATAGAAATTTCATGCACGTCGTCCTCGACAAAATCCCGGGTCTGCGATCCGAAAAGTGACGGAAGATGACGACCGGCCGTTCGGCGAAACGTCGTCTCATTACGGCGCTTCGTGACGAGCGGCCACAATGGCTTACGTATTCACCTAGAGGGGTTCAGCGCGAATGCGCGTTTCGTGCCTCTCTTTTGACAAACGAAGATGTCAGGAGAGCGATTGTCCTTAATTGTGTGGTTTGAAATCTTTTAATTCTCTGTAATAATCGAACCGGTCTTCCTCCTCTGTATGCGTATGAATTGAATTAAATGCGGGGGTAGTCTTTTTTTGTGTGTTCGTCTGTTAAGGCGTAAATTTCAGCTGTGACATAAACTTAATTAATATGTACTGAAACGTAATATAAGAGAGTATTTGAAAGAATTACCTTAGATATGTAAATATGTGCCCATAATTGAATTTGTATAACGTGTGCGATATGCGAGTTTACTACGAATATGAACAAAAATAATGCTTTGTATACCGCAATTTATCTGGCCCAAAATATTAATATTTAAGAGGTAGAAATATAATTGTTTGAACCAATAGAATTTTTTTTACAAGCAGTTTGAAATAGAGAAAAAACAATAAAACGTTATTTAGTTTTTCTGAAAAGTAAAATAAGAGATTTCCTTGGGAAAACCACCGCTGTCTGTTCCTAAGAAAACAATAAATAAATTGCATCAATGGACGTCCAAAACGATCTGTTGGAAAAATCAATGTAGGCGCTAATTTAAAATGAATCATCTTAAAGGAGAGTTTGTAATATCGACGAACTTATGCATAGTGCAGAAGTTCGTCGATATTACTGATAGTCAGTATGATCGTTCAATTGTCGAGAAACATTCTACCGTTACTTTTATGAGATAGAGTTAAACAACGTACATTGAACTTCTAAAATTTTCTTTTTCTACATAAATAAAGTTTCTTTAAATGTACAAATTTATATTATATTATATATTATTTATAAGTGAAACGTGTTTTATTCTTTAAAGATTTGATGCAAGTTTACATAAAAAGTCAACCTCTTTTTAGAAAAAAAAAGATAAAGATTATGTAAACATACATCACAACATGTTCACAATTATACCTGAGCCGTCGGTCGGGATAAATGTAAACAAGTCAAAATTTGTAGTGCTAAAAATTAGAGGGCTCATGTGAACAAACTTTTTACAACTATCTTTCACTTAAGCTTATTTGATCTAAAGTTATATCCACAATTATTATTATTTTGAGAAAAACGATTATTTCACTGAGAAACAGCATGGCTACAGACAAAGAACGTCAACAGTTACAGGGGTATATCAGGTGATTGTGGCAGTAGTCGAGGCGTATGACGAAAAACTGGGGGCTTGGTGTGGTGTGACTTGCGTAAAGCTTTCGAGACTGTGCGACATAATATACTTTTAGATAAATTAAATTTTTATGACATTAGGGGGAGCCAACATCAGCTCTTGGCGTCATATCTGTCTGGAAGGTATCAGATGGTGGAACACTGCGTCGAAAATGCAACTTTTGACATAAGGAGTACCACAAGGGTTCATAATGGGCCCCTTACTGTTTATCATATATACAAACGACTTGCCTGGCACTATCTGTACAACACAAACTACACTGTATGCCGATAACACTTCCTTCCTTGTAACTGCTAACACTAGTGACGACCTGAAAGATAAAACAGAAGCTGTGTTGAATGATACCCAAAAATGATTCCAAGTGAATGGCTTAAACTTAAATGAGGAGAAGACTAAGTACTTGAGTTTCTGTGGTACTAACGATCCATTGCTGACGAGTTCTGTCAAGTATTTAGGCTTAACCCTTGATAGTAAGCTGTCATGGAAGATCCATATCGAGGAAATGGCGACGAAACATTCATCCGCTATATATACACTAGGAAGAATAAAATGCGTAGTGACTCACGAGGAAGCAAAAAAAAAGAGTATTCATTCTTCAAAAAACCGCTATCAGAGCCCTCTGCCAACTAAAAAGGGATAAAAGTTGTCGAGAGTATTTCAAAACTGAAAAAATACCTTACCGTCGCTGTACAAACTTACCTCTATAAAGTATATTCTTGACCATCGTCACCACTTTTCTACGAATGGGGAAAACCATGTATATGAGACACGATATAAAAACAATTTAAAATTTTCATACCATCGGGTGCAAGCCTCACAAAGATATGTGGATTACTAGGGACCAAAAATCTTCAACAAATTTAAATCTCTCCATGGTCTCAATAAAGCTGGCGTGGCCAAACAGGCAAAACAAATTCTGATAAATCGTGGTTTCTACAGCATTGCAGAATTTTTAAATTCCGATATTAATTAAAGTTTTTAAATTAAAATTAAAAGTACATACATACTTAGTCATATATTGGTAATATTCTTCGATATTTTATTATGTTCATCTTAGTTGGATATTTGTTAGTTATTTTTCTTTTCTTTTGTATTACTACTTGTATTTTATTATTATATTCTACTTGTCTCTTTTACTGACGTTTCGTGTAATGTTTTAATTACATTGAATAAAGAATTATTCTATTCTATTCTATTCTATTCTATTCCAAAAAAATTACCCCATGTCATGTAAAAGGAAGTAGGTATCTAAAAGTGTGGTGTGTGTGTATCTTAATAACTTCATCTCTTAAAGTAATTAAAACAAACGCAATTCGATATTCAAGTAGTGAAAATAAACTAATTTTGCTCCTGTACTGGCACAAATAAAAAGAAACATCATTCCCCTTTCATATGGATTCCAGTATCAGGAAGCACACCAAAAATTTGATTCATGGTAATGCAGCAAACACGACTTTCAAATATTAAATGAAATCTTTGATCACACCAACATTTAAATACGATGGCGTTTCATTTAACTTCTTTAAAATACATCAGAACAACTTTTTTTTTGGTAATTGTGAAGTAGTTTTCTTTTCTCCATTTTGTCAAATGTCATATTCCAGGGATCTTCGCCACTTTCATCGATAGCTATCTCACTCGCATCATTCCGTTTCTTGTTGTTTTTGTTTTCTTTTGGTTATGGTTTTACTATGAAGTATTCCAAATAAGTTTCTGTTTGCATTATTAACAAAAGGTTGTGCTTTTGAATTTTTGCTTTGACCGATCCGAAATTTTTAAAATTATGAATTATTCATTTAACTGTGTTTGGTGACGGCTTCCGCTTTTGAGGATATCGATCGCCAAAGGTATCACATGTTCTTAATATCACTTTATTGCATTCTCGATAAATAATAAACAGATTTAAATATTCTTCGTACGTATAATTTAAACGTGCCGGCAATGTTTATAATTGAAAACTAAGTGACTCTGATATACCAAAGCAGGATGATATTTTAAAAAACTTCATAAGCTACATTCATATACCATATAAACATATTTTACTAATTATCTTAAAAAGTATCCATTTTAGATGAATGATGAATTTAACTTTGGCCAGTTTGATGATAAAGAAATAAAAAATAGATTTTGACACTTTTTCAATTCGAAAGTTTAACCGTAATTTTTGGACACGCTGTATAATGGCTTCGAAAAGTTCATTCGGTTTCAAATGCTACCCTATACGACCAAGAGTTATGCAAATTTTCAAATTTTCAAGTTAAATATTTTTAGAGTTACAGAAGTTCAGATACAATCGTCTATCTGTCAAAAATTTAAAAAAAATGCAAATATTTCAAAAATGGTTGAAAATAACAACATAGTTGTATTATCAAACTTACGTTAAAATTGAACGAGGAATTAAAAACTGTAATAATATAAAGGGTGTTTCATTTAAAATAACAAAATTGACAGTCACTTCCGGTATAACCGGATGCGTCAGATTATTAGAAATATTTTAGTTCAATAGCGCACGTCAGCTTTAGTATGTTGCGAAATTTTCAGAATTTTCCAGTGTACACTCTTTCATATATCGACCGATGCAGTTACTCGTGAGACAACTGGTATATATCCAGAACCTGTTCTACAAGAGTCCAAATATACAGCACGAGAGGGAAGAGGTAAGGATTTGTGTCCAAAAGAGACACAAAGAACACAATAATACAAGCAGATAAATTCATAGAAAGACTTTTATTAAGGGAATATCAAAAAACAGGACTAAAGAACTATTAAACCTAAGAGGGAATCATTTTCGCACAGTAGTAGTAATCGGCACCTAACAGAACACTGGGATGAACACTAGAGATACCCACTGCAGACTGTGTAATAGGATGACAGAGACCACATACCACATCCTGTGTGAGGACAGACAATTTTTGGCAAGGCAAAAATGAAGCCTATAAGATTATTTGGATGATTCACTCAGGAATCTCTAGAGACTAGTAAAGGACACCAAGGTATTGTAATGGCCTGGCATGATTCAATGGGTAAAAAAAAATTGGCGATTATATACTAAAAGCCGAGAGGATGCAATGTTTTCGTCCCTCCATGTCAGATTTGGAAATTGTACAACAAATTCATCCTAGCTTGATTGCATAAAATATTTTCTATTACCATCTTGTTTGCAAACTGGCCCACTGAAATACGCTTCCAAAAAACAAAATATTGTGTCATAGGGTAAACATTGTTTGGATGTATTTTCTGAAAATTAAAAACAAAAATGTTGTTTAGTATAAGAGCCGAATTAATTATAAACCCAAAATACACAGGACAAAAATAAATCAAATTAACTTACACCCAAACTGACAGAATATAATGCATATTGCATTATGGGTATTGGGAACAGCTATAGAATCTGTAAGATTTAATCATTGTTGATATCTCTGCATATGATACACTATACTGTAGCAATATAATTTTGCGCTTTTTATACTATAGGATATTATACGTTTATTCGATTAATTAAGCCTCTCCCCAACGTTTACGTTTTACGTTAAGCAAGAAAAATCTATCAGATTGTGGTTACTGTCTATATATGATAGAACTAATAAAATCATAGAAATAAGAGGTTCGCTTATTGGCTCTTTGATAAAATAAAGTTCAACATTAATTCCTACTAGTACACTTACTTTATCTATGCCCACCGCTTAAATGTTATTAAGAAATAAGTATAAAACATCCTGTATATGGCACAAGTAAAGGAGTTGTCTCCGTACTTTAATACATACGTAAAAGACATGCCATGTAAGTTTACATATATACATAAATCGGAAGATGGTCCGTCAGCATGTGATAGAATTTCATCTACTACGTGTACAGCACAGAAATCCCGGATCTTCGTTCAGTTTGAAGGAGCCGCGGATACCTTCTACTTTCCGCCTCGTCCTTTTCTCCGATGATGGACCGCTACGCGTCTGTTCCCTTCTGTATGTGTTCGTTTGCGTTTGCGCTAGTGTGCGCCTTTCGTTATCGTACGGACTGTCATGCCAAAACACGGGCCCAGAATGTTATCATAGATCTCTTTCAAATCTCGCTGAATGCATATAAGGGCTGCCGTGATCTTATCGCGAGCCCCAGCGTTTGCTGCAGGCGCGGCAGCTGCGAGCTCCTCTAACCCGGGACCTTCCACTCCTCGACGCTGTTCGCTCTTCGTAAATACAATTGAGCGTGCTCCGTACTGTGGGGATTCTATGCTGAGTATGAAAACGCAGAGAAGACTATGGGATGGTGGTATACTCTGGAAGCGTATCGTGAGAGACCTAAGTTTTAAAGGCGTCTCTTATATATTGTTGTAAGTGTTTTTTGTTATTTGGGTGAAGACATCTTTTGCCAAGTTATTAGTATTTAGAATAATAAAAGAGTCTTAACGGATTAAGACAAGAAACGTAATTAACTGTTTTAGCAGAAATTCAAAAATGTTGACATTGTTTAGATGCCCAAGCATAGAACTACACTAGATTTGCCAAAACCCAACTATATTATGCAATTAATATTTGACAGTATACAGATACCATTTCTCCTATTATTAGATTTGATATCGGATTTCTATTGATTCGGTTATTTAAATTCATTGGATTTCTTTCTGTAGAGTCACTTAAAGCTATGAGTATACGAGGAGAAACTCTGGAGAAAATGTATGAGGATTAGAGATGAGACACCACTTAATGGGTTTCCAATTACTGTTTGTGAATTTCAGAAACGTGTAGAACCCCACAGGGCATAGAAGGATGCCAATTTCAACGTTTTTATTTATTACATTTTAACACCTTTCCCCGTATTTTACCAACTTGTATTGTACAAACTTGCGCGATATCAATAATTCACATTTATTGAGTGAATTTTCATTGACAGAACGAAATGTTTCGCTCTAATGATATATTATTTACAATCTTTGCTTGTATAATTGATTCATTTAGCTTTAAACATGAATTACAATTGACAAATACGGATTAATAATAATAAACAATCATTTGTTATACACACTATCTAGGTATATATGAAGCTTTAACTTTAGAATAAACTAATGAGGAGGAAATCATTAATATTGTTAGTAATTTTAAGAATAATAGTTGTCCTAGTAATGATGAAGTCACTCCCTCACTTTTGAAACAATGCATACATGTAATAGTAAAGCCTTTGGTAAAGATAATTAATGATTCGCTAATCTTTGGAATTTTTCTGGAACGTTTAAAAGTTGCGGTTTCTCAAAAATTTTCGAAAAAATTACTAACCATAGCCAAGACTAGAATTATAATATTTCATACAAAAAAATCTAATATAGAAATTGACAGTTTTAAGATATATGACAATTTATCTCTAAGTAAGTCAGTAACCTTATGAATTTGAGCATTACTTCAAGATGTAGTTTCTGAGTTTGCTGCTAAGAGATATATTTACCGCTGGTTGTATTGTAGCTTAATAGTTAACTTTTAGTAATCATATAGATTTTATTTGAAAAAAATTTTTGATGATGCTTCGCTTTCTTAAATTAATACATAATAGGTACATTTCAATTGGTCACTTTTATCTGACTTGTAAATTGTTTTTTGACCGGTTTCAACCCACTTATGCTTTTGTGGTTGTTTGAAATAAAATTATCTATCTATCTATACAATGTAGAAGAAAAGTCTGGATTCGCCTAATTTTCTCTTAAATGGGTAGTCAGAAACACACAAAACTTAGGATATACCTATACTGCGTTACGGGGATTCCAAATTGGATATATGCAATGTTGCCAGATTTACCGTTTTTCTGTTATTATTATTCACTTTGGTTTTTTAACTGCAACATCCTAAGTATTGTTTCATTTTAAGAATCTATCCTTTAATATGAGTTCAACCATATATGTATCAGTTGAAGTTTGATATAGTCGGAAAGGTCAAAAATAAATAAAAACCCGGATAGACCCGGCATTTAGGAGTTCGCTATTGTCAGCGATAATTGTTTGGTGGCACTCTTTTTCGCTTCTAATTGTACTTAGGCGTTTTTTCTTTGATCTTTTTATTACGTCATGTGAAGCCATTTCTGGAAAAACTGCACACGCCGTTGAGGCTTCTCCTTTTACACGACCTATCTAGCGGGATTGACAATCCACGAATTGTCCGAGCTCTATAATTGCATTCTAGGTTGAAAATTTGGCTTATGTACCCTAGGGAGCGCACATCTAAACTGTTGATTCTCTAACAGGCGACGGTAGATAAAGCTCGAAATGCGATAGGGATGGAAGTGGGTTTGTATTCGGAGTGACGCTGATAACTCGAGTCCATTTCTAGTGTTTTCCTTCATTGCTTTGGCTAGTATGGTGATTCCAATAATACACCATGAGCCCCGTCACGATGACATTTTTTTGTTTTAATTGCAACAAAGGTCATAAAAGCTGACGTTAAAGTTTAAATTGAACCTTGCACTTCACGACTGATGGCCAAGTGTGCACGCCGCTCGACTATCAGCCGGGTTTTAGACTATCAGTCAGGACATTATTGACAACGATAACATATTTCATTGAGCCACTCAAGCAATCATTTTGTTTCACTAATACAATGAATAGTTTCTTACCCAATAAATTCCTTCACTCAAAGTGAGGTATTCTTGGTTTTCACTCTTTGGCAAATGCTGAGAGACAAATATAGGGGACAAATATAGCCACGAATTATTATTATTATTATTATTTAATAAAATTTTTTTCATTGATTTGATAAATTCGTTCTTCAACAATGTTAGTATACACACTGGAATTATCGTTTGCGTTCAAAGTGGGGCGAATAAGTTTTGGATTCGCACTTTTTGAACATATTTTTACAGTTATTTTCACTTGGGTGGATTGAAAGAAAGCCGGTACCTTTTGGCAATTTTTCGTTTGGTTGTCGATAAAGTCTAATGCATTTCTTGAAGCTATGCTATTAACGCAGAAATATTCGTCTTAGACACTTTACATTAAAATTTTTATTGCAAGACACAGTAAAACTTTATGACTTTTAGTGCGCATTTACCACACCTTACTTTAGATAAATATGATGAAGTTGCTAAAAGGAGAAATTTATTAACGCAAAATCAGAACCGGCATAAAATGGACGACAAAAACATTTTGAATAGAAGTCAGCACTTTGTAGGCTAAAAATCAATGATGAGAAATGCAAGGTTTTGTTTGCATCGGTGCGAAAGCCAAAATTCAAGCCTGCAGTAAATAAACATTAAATTGAAGAAAAAAAAATGCATTCCATAAATTTGTAAGATATAGCTATGCTAAATCAAAAATCTGGTGTAGCGAATATAACAGGAATCTTATAGTATAGTTTGTAGGACGACAAAGAGATATCGGGGAAAACATCTGACCGTCAGGACACCTGTATATGACGCGGCAAAAAAGATTCGAAATCTCAATCAGCCCTAGCGATCACGCACAGATAAGAGATAATAGCGGTGGACAGAGCGATACCGAACTAAGCGTTGCTAGCTTAGCGTTTTCTAGACGATTTTATAACTCGCCAGTATTTTGACAGCCTTAAACCGACAATCCGAAATTGGACCTACGCACGGTTACATACCTGATCCTTAGACCTATCGCCGGGTCTAATCTGAACTGCGGTTGCCTTATCTGCCATCTAATGCAGAATATCGGCATAAATTCGTTGGGAGTGTGCGGGAGCGTGCCAGATGTAACTGGGAATTGTAAATACGTATATGTCTGGGTAAAGAGACGCTAAGGTGACACTTTTTGGATGAGATTCGCATACACGATATGTACGGGTATAATACTTGATGTCTGAATCGGTCTGCAAATACAGAAGTATTTCGCTTTTGTCCACTATAATGCAATACACTGTAAAGGTTCTGATATGCACGTTCAAAAACGCAGATAAGAATCATTACTCACTGGGCATTTCAAGATGTTTGAAGTACCTACATTCGATGTCTGAAAGAATGTGGACATCGGCAACGCCGCGTAAGCATAAGCTGTTAGTAATTCTGAGATAAGAACAATGAACTTAGAAAGTAAGGAACTAGTGGAACTTTATTAAAATACATTGGGAATATTTTCCACTCAGTGGCAGCTTTACCTTTACAACACAGCATTTTTTTCAAAATAATTGCGAATGTTTTTACTGTATATTACGATACCATCCATTTGCCAGCTTAGAAAGAATGGTAAACATACGATTCGTTATGTTTCAATGTAACTGGATTGGTTACGATTATATACATTGTAACGTCAATCAAGCTAGTGGCTCGGATCGAAAGAGGATGTCCGCAGAGTAGGGTAATAAAGCTTTGGGATACGCAGATGATATTGTCATTCTGACCTTGGGTAAAGTCAACAACGTAGTGCGGGACAAAATGCAAGTTGTACAAGACTGGAAAATATTAGTCCTTCCAAAACGACCAAAATAACAATCACGAGAAGGCGAAAGTTAGATGATCTAGTAGGCCTAAAGCTTCGAAGAGAAGAAATAAAGCTGCCCGAGGAAGTAAAATATCTAGGTGTCATTCTTGAATCCAAGTTTACTTAGAATTGTCGGCTTTAGAGAATTAAAAACAGCGCGGAGACCACACTTACGTTGGCTAGAAAAGCTCGTGGAAAAACATGGGAATTAAGACCAAAAAATGATGTATTGGGCATAATTACGGTGTCAGGTTCATGATTACTTATGCATCTCTGGTTTGGTGGACAAAGATGCAGCAGGAAACTGTTTGTTTGTGAATTTAATTTGGCATCTCAGGAACAGAGCTCTTGGGCCCATAGAAACATGAATATGAATAAAAAATATGAATATTATATTATCTAATTGGTTAATAATAACTAAAGGAGAAGACGTGGACACACATCCCGGGCCCTACTGTTTGTCAACTGTTTCATTGGGAGTGACCTTTAACCCAGAAAAAAACCAACGGAGACTTTTTTACGGTGTAACTCAGTAACTTTATTAGATATATCTATATACAATACAATGTATTTAATTTTTTTAGACAAGTACTGACAGAGAGTTTGTGGAACGCTTTCAGAATCAAATCTGATGGCTATACTTTTAGAATTTGTCTCAGCACCGTAGCGTAATGCTTCAAGTATTGCAACAGCCTCCGCCGTAAATATAGATGCATCTGAATCTAATTTAAATAACTTGTATATTCCAGCGTTGGTAACATAAAAGGCACACCCACATCCTTTTCGAGATTTGGAGCTGTCAGTAAAAATGGTTAGTTATAACTAGTGCTGCAACAGGATATGGTTGTAAAGTTGGAAGTCGTCTTGCCCAATATAAGGCGGAAATACAATAAAGCATCGAAATATGTGATTGTCTTTGTTTAAACTTTGTAGAGACATGTATCGAAGTTCGTTGAATATCTAAATGCTTCACGTAACAAAAGTGATTTTTTTTGCCAGTATGCCGCGGTCAAACCCAAAATGTTGAGTGTTGTTAGGTTTGTTAAGATGGAGGATTTTTGCTTTCATGATATATTCTACTGCCAACATTTGTCTCCTAAGCGTCAAAGGCGGTTCATTTGCCTCATCTTGTGGTACGAGGATTGGTGTAGATATCGCGCCGACACATATTCGTAAGGCTTTGTTTTGTATAATGTCTAATCAGTGCAGATTTTTAGGCGAAGCGCTACTATATAGTGTACAACCATAATCAATCACTGACTTGATATACGCCTTGTAGACATTTAAGGGTGTTGAAAAATCTGAACCCCATCGCGCTTTAGTAATTGTTCGTAATATATTGAATTCTTGAATCACTTTGGTTTTCTCGAATGAAAGATCCAGTGCATTAGAAAGCGCGGAGACCACACTTACGTTGGTTAGAAAAGCCCATGGAAAAACATGGGGATTAAGACCAAAAATGATGTATTGGGCATACATTACGGTTGTCAGGCTCATGATTTCTTATGCATCTCTGGTATGATAGACAAAGATGCACCAGTAAATTGCTATTACTTACCAATCACAGGTACCATGGTATTCCTACTTTATAAATATAAAACTTTGTTAAAATATGGTTTAATACACACGATAAACATTTTTAATTGCTGTCATCATATTTGTATTGTAGAGGTAATTAACTACATAGATATGTACAAATATCTTTTTTATTGCCCGTATTATATATTTTCTATAATTTAGATTGTATTAAACCAATTTTCCCTGTGTATAAAAAATTAGCTGTGTCTTCCTGAAAACTGGAAGAGATTTAGAAATATATTAGAATATAATTAGCTTATCACAGTTTATCTTCAAAAGATGTGCGAAATATGTTTCCTACAGCATGCACAGTTGCAGAATTAGAAACAGTGCGTACTAATACACTGAATTTCATTGTTTCTATATGAGCTACGTATAAGCGATAATATTTACGTCGGGGGTAGTAAATTTCGCGAATCAAGTTTGTGATATTAATTAATTGGTATTAATTAATTAATGATATGTTAGCGTTGCGATTAGATAATATAGTTATTACTGGTCCGTATGCTAATTCCTTGTAAATCACACGCTATTTGATTTTATCAGAAAGTCCTGCTCCCGCTCTGATGGTAATTCTCGTTGTACTGGATTGTTGCGCCAATTATTCAAATGAAAATTATCTGTTTATTAATTGTCTAGTCAGGCAGGTCTGATTTACTACTTCTGCTTACGTGTCTAACCTATACCGATAAATAATCACAGGTGGCTGTAAATATCGAAACTATCATGCGATTGCAGAAACAAGTGATCACTTGATTTTACTACCTTTATCGCAGTTATTATTGTGAGCATTAACGCATTTCTTTCTTTAATATTCCATAGGTTCCTACGGCTCGGAGAGATGGCGAGAGAAACAAAAGAAAAACATATATCCCAACGCAAAAAACGATGATATCTACGGCAATAATCTAGAAAATAATTTCATGGTAATCCTGGATGAGTTTCCTCGGGAAAAGTTTCATTCGGGAAAGCGGGAAAAAACTTTTATAATAACGTCTGTTTTTTTTTTCTCTGGAGAAGCGCTAATATCCCTCACGACGTGAAAAAAAAACTTTCTCTCGCCCACCAGAAAAAATATATTTATCGGATGAATTAATTTCGTCTTTCCAACTTCCTGTGAAGCATTCTCGAAGTTAATTTTCGAGGTGACAGGATCCGGTTGCGGGCAAACGAAGATGAAATCTGGAAAAGTTGGAAAAGGAGCTCAAGAAGGTGAGATCCAAAGTTTTGCGATTACTTACTTCAATACCAAAAATTGATTGAAAATAAAATTAATTGATATTTGGAAGAGAACGCTTTTCTAGTGTGTTAAAGTTACAACTAAAAGACACTATAGTTATACCAATTGTCCGCCTGCGTCCGCATTATAGCGATCCTGTAGTCCAAGCGAGATACACAGAGGTATCCGTGCATTAGAACGGTAAAGAAGTATACGGAATATTCGACTGGATTACATTAGCATATTGCTATGATGCACTCGTATTTGCCAAGAAATCCACATTTCTACGCTGTCGCCGCACAGGCGCATGAACCGTCGCACACGTGCGTGTCAGATGCATTTTATATTTCGTCGGGGGAACTACTCGCTCGTACTATTTAATAAAACGCGTTGTTGGTAGGTAGATAACGGTTATTTTAAAAATGGAGTACTATACGCCGGAGCAAAAATTTTTCATGATTAAACACTTTTACGGTGGTAATTCCGCGGAAGTAACTCGGGATTTATGTGCAGCTAATTTCCCCGAAAGTCAAATTCCCAATGCAAGCACCATTCGTAGGACCGTTAATCGATTTGAAACTACATTTTCTTTAGTAAATAATAAAAATAAAGTTGTCCCGGATAAGAATGTAAGCGATATAGAAATTCGAGTATGTGCTTTAGTTGAAGTAAATCCCACTATGTCATCTCGACAAATTGCTCGCGAATTTGGTATCTCTAAAACAACGGTTCATAAGATTTTACGTACTAATAAATATCGTTCATACAAATTTACAAGTTCACAAGTACTTCTTCCCGATGATTATTATCGCCGAATGAAATTTTGCGAAAGAATGATAAATAAATAACCAATTTTTTTTAACAACGTATTGTTCACAGATGAAAAAACATTTTACCTACACGGCCATCATAACCGCGCAGTTTATCGTTACTGGTCGCGTAAAAATCTACATTTAAATATACCAACGCGAACGCAGTATCTACAGAAGCTAAATGTATGGGCAGGTATCATTGGAAATCATATAATTGGGCCTTTTTTCATTGACGGTAATTTAAACGGAAATAGATACCTGCAGTTACTTGAAAATAATATTATTCCGGCAATACGGGAGCGATTTAATATAAATGAAGTTTGGTTTCAGCAATATGGTTGCCCAGCACACAATACATGCATTGTAACAAACTTTATAAACGCGGTTTTTGAAAACAGATGGATCGGTAACTCGGGCCCTATTAAATGGCCAGCGCGGTCCCCTGATCTAGCTCCAATCGATTTCTTTTTATGGCCCTTTTTACATAATACAATATACGGATACGGTGATCAACGGCCATCAAACCTAGAGGAACTGCGCGCGAGAATTATTGAAATCAGTAATACTGTCACAGCAGATATGTTAACAAATGTTCGTCGGAATTTTTATGATCGGTTGGGTTACTGTTCTTATCAAGAGGGAGGTTTATTTGAACACCTAATAAATTAATTTACCTCAAATTTTATTATTGTTAAAGAATAATATTCTCTTTTAGCTAATTGCAGGTTTATTGCAATGTTGAATACAATTCTGTTTTAAGAATTAAATATTTTATTTTCCATTATTTTATTATAGTTGCGTTTTTAGATTTTATATTTGTTGAACAATATTATTTTAGTTTTTATTTTAAAGTTTAGGAGTTCTGATTATTTATTTTTGATTTTTTATGTTGTTTATGAGGCTGTGATGAATTACTTCACTGACATATTATCAGTGATTATCTGATGCTTCAAACAACTAAAAATATTTACTTATATCGGGAACACACTACCTCTAACAGTGCTTTTTATTTTTCAGGAATAGTATTTTCTACCACATGTGATGTTATTAATCACTTATGCTATAACATAGAACTCTAAAAGACTTTGATTTGCCTATACGCCCCAATACATTTATACATGTAACTTATAATACGTCCGCTATCGTTTGTAAATGCCATCCGCGTGCCGCTAAGTAGGCGTGGCAATTCAAGGTAGGACGCCCATTTACAGTCGACCAGTAGTTACTAATACATGCATCGTGCTATGAACGGTTGCCACACTGTATATTGCGTAGTTTTCTTAATGACAGGTGCGGTAAGTTAAATAACCTTACTTCTCCACTAGTGCAGGTACGCCGTGGTATGCCACAGGTATCCGTTTTAAACCCTATTTTATTTTTACTGTACACATCGCTTTTTGTCAAACACCTCAGTCACATGAAAGCACACTTATATACGGATGATTGCCAGTTGTATCTTCCTTTTAAAAAATCCAAATGGGAGACGGCTGTTACAAATAATATAAACGGCCAAAATGTACCGGCTTGTCTTCAGCTATGATTGGAATTGGAGATTAATAATGGACCGTGCCTTACGATTCCGTGAACAATCAGCAAATGTATACAATCTTCGTACTCGATGTTAAAACTACTGCTGTTTAGATCTTGAGACAGTATCCAGAAAGTCTTAAACGCATGTTTAAGATACATCCAAGCTGGAATTAGAAAATATGATTAGATTTGATTAATCTGAAATTAATTAATAAATTATTTTTTTCTTAAATGGCAGTATGCCATAATTTGAAAAAAAATTGCCGGTCACACATCATTCCATACAATTTTGACATTCATTCAGTTTTATTTAACTCGAACGGTTCTCGATATAATATCATTTTTCTTCAGAATTTGGAAATTTCTTTATCGTAATTATTAATAAGTAACTGTCGGTGTAGCAGGCGAATTTCATTGAAAAATACAACCGACAGTAGTTGACAGATCTAATAAGTTAGTAGAACTGTAAATTAAATCTTCGCTAATCTGAACAGTATTTACACTACAATGTTGACTTTACAACAAAGAATTTATCTAATTCAATGTTACGGAACTGGGGATTAGTGCCACCGAGTTGTTATCAGAAAATTCAGCCAAAAATACCTGGAAGTTACCATTTCAAATTCCGGAGCAAAAAGCTTGGTGACCAAATTCCTTAAAACAGGCTCGGTTTTAAACATTAAGAAGTCAAAGAAGTTGTTTGATTCCGCGATAGAAGCTCCAAAGTTGTCTTTAAGAAGGATGGCAATACTAACTGGGATAAGCAAAACTCATTTACAAAGAATATTTAAGGAGAACAAAATTTTACCATTTACACCACAATTTAGGCAAACTTTAGAAAATGGTGATGAAGCCAAACGTATGGATTTTTGTTTAGAAATAGGCTACAGAGTTTCGGAAGATTAAAATTTTCGTAAAGGAATTACGTTCTTCGATGAATCAACTTTTACAACTAACGGAGTCGTTTCGTCTCAATATTGCCGGTACTGGAGTGAGGCAAATCCCAACTTCAGAATTACTTGTCGCAGACAATATTTTAAAAAAGTTAATGTGTGGTGTGCGGTTTCGTACCATGGCATTATTGGCCCATATTTTTTTGATCAAAATTTAAACCGTAATTGATATTTGGAAATGTTTCAAAATTTTTTAACTGATGAATTGGATGAATTGCCGTTAAACTACCGAATGGAAATGTTTTATGAGCACGATGGGTGCCCTGCTCATTATGCCGGCATTGTTCGCCAGTGGCTCAATACAGAGTTCCATGATAATTGGATAGGAAGAGATGGTCCCATTTTATGGCCACCTAGAAGTCCTGATTTTACAATATTGGACTTTTATCTGTGGGGTCGTTTAAAACAAATTGTGTACAGTGAGCCATGATGAAGAGCAATTAAAAAAAAGGATACTAAATGCAGTCCAGTCCTTATCAGTATTAGAAATAAGATGCAGTTTCAATGAATTTAGAGCTCGTATTGAAATCTATGCAGAAAAAGGGGGAGCGTTATTAGAATAGAAAATTAATAGTTTAGCTTTTTCAGAATTTTATTTTATTTTACCATTATTTGTTAAATTTATTAAATAAAACTTGAGCCCAATTTGTATATTTTCTAGAAAGAAAATGATATTATATCCAGAACTGTTCGAGTTAAATAAAAAGCAATTTGTGTTTTGGTGGTTTGAAAACAAGCAAGAGTGAAATTTTATGAGAAATTAAAAATTAAAAATTTTTTTCTCCTTCTAAAGTCGATCCGGGAACATACTGTATATCAAAACAATAGAGTCACTCGGAATCATACAATTTTTTGACTATTTTTTTGTTAATTTTCTTATACAAACCCCCTATAAATTGCATATCATTATATTTTCGAAAACAAGAAAATATCTTTCAAATAAAAATAGTTGCTCTTGCATTAAAATAGTGAACTCAATAAGAAAAACACAATGCTGTTAAATTAAATTTCACATTTAAAGGTTGCAAAGGGCATATAAAACTCCAAGTATTTTTAGTTTCTAAATTGTGGTGCTGAAAGAACATTGGTTGTTGATTGTATGCCATCGCTAACATTCAGTTAGTTCGTCGACATGATAAAATGATATATTTATACAAGCTTCTAATTGACTTTCCTAGAGTGAATTCTCAACTAAAAACTTGTAAAAACTTAACATTTTATATATGTTTACATCCATATAACCTATACTTTTACATTGTATTCAACTGCGTTTTAACGAGCGGCAATTTTTTACTCATCATTTCCTTCTTACAGAAACTCAGAACGTGTCCTATCAAGGATCAACGAGTTTTCCAATCCCCCACAATTTCCAATACATGCAGGGCCATAAAGCGACGGCAATACTTTTTTTTACCGCAGGTTTATTTTTTTTTCACGTTTCTCCTACCCGAGCTACCAAACGAAAATAAAGCAACACTTCGTGGGGCATTCGCGACATGAGAACACCTAGTAATATCAAAAGGGGTACCGTCACCATGGAACTCCTTCGTCTTCGATATCTTCAAAGACGCAAAATATATTTAAGGCGCAAGTGGGAGGCGGAGAAGGGTGCATAGAGGAGGAGGGCGGAATTGTTGCGATCTCACAAGCATCGAAGGAAGATTCCTCCTTACTTGAAAAGAGAAGAGAAAGAGAGACCACCAGCGCTGATAAGAGATCCGGGAAGCGCTCCGGGACAATTTATAGCGGAGCAACTTTTAAAACATACTCGAGGGGTTAGTGGGGTACAGCGGAAGGAGTGAGGGGAAGAAAGAGGGATGAGGGAGCATTATACGGTTAGGGTACAGTCTCGGACAGAGATTAACAACCCTTGTCAATGCGAAGTTTAGCCCTGGCGCTCGATAACGACCTAAAGAGAGAGAAATCTAGGAATATCTTGTGATTAGTTAATTCAGGATTTTTACGTGGGCGTTTGTGTTTTATTCTTCTTGAAAAAGAATGTGCTGATCTCCATTAAGAAAACAGAACAGTAGGTTTAGGAAACAGCGAATACGATATTCTTCAGTATATTTTGAGTATAAGCTTTCCTAAAAATTTATTTAGATTTTTTATTTTAATTCATTAATTGTAAGTTGTAAACACGTATTTACGTATTTATGCTGTAATTTGCATTTTCTGATAATTTCACATTTTCTTGTTATTACGACTGCATCTTTGCACATCAACACGTTAATCTTGGATTAATTCAGTTGACATTTAGAATTTGACGTGTGTGGCTTCTATTACAACTGTATTTGGTATATTTGTTCATATATGAGAGTTATGCGACCTTAAACTCATTATTTTGACAGTGCGAAAGCACTACAAATCGAGTGACATCAAGTGACACAAACGAGCTGTGTGGATACAACGAAACATGCTTGTCTGTCAATAACGACATTTGTATATTTTCTTCTGCATTTTATTTGTTTATATCTAGTATAATGTAGCAATATTTCGTTGATAAAGTATACTAACGTTATAAAGTTTTATATCTCGGATTTCTTTACCATTTGTTAGATGAAGGGGAGAATTTAGAAATAAATAGAATTGTGAAAAACTAGAAAGCCCGTGTTCCACCTTGGTACGGTGCGTTCCAAGGTGGAACGCGGGCTTTCTTTAGACAAAGTGGATACGCCTTGCCAGCGGTCTACTTAAACCGCACCCTCTAAAGAAGGTGCGTACCCCTTGGGTAGCAGCTCGCCCTTTAATCGCGTAGAATTGGCATGGGAATTTAGAATAGAGTTTCAATGTAAAAAAAAAAACTGTCCTTTCGATAGAGCTACCTTCGATTGTTTTTTTTTTATCGTACAACAATGAGATGCCCTGGATACTGCTCTAGTTACTTGCTAATTTGAGGGAAATATCACCAAAATACATACAAGCATTCAAAATGGTGCAGATACCTACGACGACACGGTAACTTAAATTCAAGAGATGAATTCTCTAATTTACAAAAACACAGGCACAAATTACATTTCACAAATTTTATTTTAAAAGCTAAAATAAATATTAGTACTTTTATATCTGATATCGCTTGTGTCCTACTTAAAGGTAGTAGTTCTTCAGCTCTTTTCTGGCGTGGCTTGCCTATAAATTGTTTGCCATGTTCATGCCCGAGTATGTTTGCCAAGTATTTCTGATGCTCATCCACCACCCAGTTCCTATGTCGCTTAGGGCTACAGTTTATTCCCAAAGCTGGTTCTGTTCCTTGAAGTAGCATTTCTGCTATTCGACGAGCCAGTTCACAAGCTTTGCTTGGGTTAATGCAGAAGCTCTCTAGCTCCATCCATCTTGATAACCGATTAAGATCATCTTGCATGTGATCTCCGACTCTAGCATTAAATTTGTTTTCTTCTTTGACATTTTTACCGTCACGTTTAAGTAATTCCTTTGTTGAGGTATGGTTGAGCGAAATGCAACCTTTCACCAGGGCAATTGTGCCAATATTGGAATATTTTCTGGTTTGCCCCAAGAATTTATTTAGTTTAGTTAACGTAGGTGTTATTCCAATAGCAGTTTCTGCTCCCTGAAAGTGTTCAGCAGCACCTTGCAGGATGTCAGTTCCCTCGTTTCCTTAAATAAGTGAATACCAGATAGCTAGTTAGGTTGATGGCCGTCCTCGGCGTATAAAGAATGTTGTAGCAACTTGATATTAACACCGTCTGACTGTCACTGAAAGTTTGCCTGGCACATATTTTATTAGCCTAAATTTCAGTCTGGAAAGTCGGTGGGTGTTGTTTTAGGTTGTGATTGTTTCCACCAGCTTGTTTGCAATATAGTCATAAACATGTGGTGACTGCAGAGTGATGTTAATCTGACTTCTTTTTCCACAGCAATGTACAAGGGTGGGGGTTCTAGGAGGATGTTTAGTGCTAATGATGGGACAGAAGAAACTGTTCCTATGACTGTTAGACCTGCAATCCTTTATTTGATATAGGTTTTGCTGCTGTTTTGGCTTACTGTACCTTCCGCAACGATGCTATTGCTCTATATATGATTTTTGGACGTACTATCATCGCACAAAACCTGAATTAGGTTTAACAAGCATATTGCAGAGCAAGATGGAAAAATTTACGCTAACTCAGAAAAAAAAAAAAAACGGAGAAGAAAGGAGATATTTTCATTGCAGTGCAAAGATTTCTCTTATTTAAGTAAATTTGGTAAACTTGATTGATTGTCTTTTTTCTCAGGCTTACTTATAATCAGTAAATTTTGCTCGTTGGTGTACGATTACGAGCACCAATACTTGTATATATTCAGGTATATTTTTGTACACTCTTATACGAGATCAACCAAGAAATCGCTGAATCACCGCCTCTCAGCAAGTTCCCAATTCCATCAAGGAGGATCTCGATGACGACGGGCAGAACATCAACGTCGGCCCATCGATTTTTCGCTGCGAAGAGGCAGATGGCGTTCGCTTCTATCCTCGATGGAGGGACGAAGACGGGACCTCTCGGCGCTTTTCTTCTTCCTTTTTCACGTTGTGAAATACACTCGCATACCACGTTACTCTTAATAATATATAATTTGGTCGGCTTTTAAAATGTTATGATGTTGGCTTGCTCCATATTTCTAAAGACGATTCGACCCATTGTTGTTAAATTATTACCTTCTGTACGTGAGCTGGGATGCGCGTGCACGATGAATGTGATGGTATTTTAATTTACCATCGAGATAAGGCCAGGTAATTGTCAGTTAAGTCCGCTTATATGTATATGTAACTGTGCATATGAACACAATTAACTCGGATGCGAAAGATGTAGATAGAGCGAACGTAATTCTGGTGAAAATTAAGGAAATTGACATAACTTTGATTTGGGGAACATTAAAAGTTATTTGCAAAGGAAGAGCTAGAAGTAATAAACAGATTTATTGGCCTTTGTTCTTCTGGTATTAAAATTTTGTACCCTTTGTCATTATTTTGATGTTTGACGGAAGTACTATTGAAGTACTATATGGATATGTAAGAATGGACAGTAGCAATAGCTGATACAGAATGATTTCTCTAGTCTCTATTGCGCCTGCGCGATACAGTCAATTTATATAGTTATATTCACATCTACGCCATAATTTCAACAAAATGGCTTAGCAACTTTCTTCTGTAGTTATAATGTTTATCACAAATAGGCGGATTAGCAATAAAAAATTCTCGTATTCAACTGAACACATCTGAGACAAGCTAATCAAACTGAAAGAAACAAAGTGCTGTACATACAATATAAAACTTTACACTGAATATTTTTCTGCTTATTTTTGTTTTAACTTTCATGTCCACTTTATTTTCTTACAGAAATGCACAATATTTCTGTGCTGGATCCAACACTAAACCCTGCTATCTGCTACTACTGATTCACTACTCGGATTTTTTAATTTTAACTTGACAAATTGCGTTTTACCATTAAAATCTGACACAAACTAGTCGGCTGCATTGCCTCGACTACCCTAGTAGCATTCACAAGAAAAAGAGAACGCAGTCTCAAGACCATAAATGGGCACGACATAGACTGGAAGAAGGAGGTAAAATATCTAGGCCCTATCCTGGATAATAAACTTTTGTGGAATAAGCATGAGCTTGAAGTATCTAACAAGGCAAGAAAGGCCCTAATGGTTTGTAGGAACTTTGCAGGTAATAACTGGAGAGGCACCCAAAAACTACTGTTCTGGATGTATACAGCAATAGTGAGACCAATGATCACTTATGGCGCAGTGGCTTGGAGCAAAGGAACTAGTCTGGTCATCGCGAGAGCTAATCCCTCCAAAGTGTAAAGATTAGCAAGTGTATGCATAACGGGGGCGATGAGAACCTGTCCAACAGCAGGTATGGAAGTGGTCCTAAATCTTACACCTCTTCATATTTTGGTGGAGAGCATAGCCAAAAGGACCACATGCAGAATGATCGGGGAAGGAATGGCTGGGCATAGGCATCAGTCTCCTGAAGATGACCAAACCTGGGACATGCCCAGAGACGACATGGCAAGGAAGTTCAGCTTTGTGAAAGAATTTACCACAAACAAAATTACCATCTTTTTGAAGTTAACGTCTCCTGTTTCAACAATGCGCTTAAAATGTCTGGCAATACCGATCGCTGCACACACACAACAAGCTTGTTCCTTCATGGCTGTTTGTTTGAATAAATTGTTTCTATGGAACTCGAGACTTGCAGATCCCTAGTTAATCACCTTGTATTTTAAATCCAACATTTTTTTAACAAAATAATGTGCTATTTCATACTTAAGCGAGAAGTGAAAACCGCATCTTTCTAACTTTTATAGTTTCGGTGATATTTTTAAATTTTGAAGACTCTGCAAATGTCATTTTTTTTAAAAACATCATGCAATTCAGAAACTATGTGATTCAATGTATGGCTAACAAAGTGCCATTAAAATTTAACAAGAAATCCATAAATGCACTTATATACAGGCCCTCCATGTAATATAACAACGTTAGTGGCTACGTCCGGCACAACCGGAAGTCCGCCATTACTAAAAATATCTTTCCGAAATACATCATATGATACAGTATAAGTGGGCATATGAATGAAATTCATAATTTAATTCGTGAAAGAGCTATGGAAACCTAACGTACTGTTGCAGGACTCTATATTGAGTAGACACGGACAGGTAGCGTCGACTTTGAAAACGGCTGCCAATGATTTAACCCCGACCAACGCATCCGCCATTTGGAGGTTAGTTAGTTGAGGGTATAGACAATGAACCCACAAATTTTCGTGATTACAGAAATGACATTAATTTTTCGCAATTGTTGGTAACTTTGACACCGTCCGTTGAACCTTCAGCCCCGACCTGGGCGTCTGACAACAGTTGTCCGTATTTGTACTAGGCATTTATCTTCTATAAAAACGTTTAATTTCCATAATTACTGGAATAATATTATTTCTCATAAAAAAATATGGACTGATCACTCCTCTACGTTTTACGCTCGTCTCATCTTTCTGCTACACTACGCAGTCAAATTAATGAAAATCATGACTACATTGAGTCACATAGAAATGTGTGTAGTCAGTTCTTAGATTATAATATTTCTATGTTTATATAGACAGGCGTTGTCATAATGATATAGATACTGCAATATTCATGAAAATGATATATGAATAGATATCTAACTATAATTCGTTTGATAAAGGATATTTAAAATTCTTATTATAGGCATTAGAATACGAATCATATCGATCATCCCCATTATAGAAAAGATAATCCCGTATTGGAACTCTAACATACCTATGGTCCAAAATGCAGGTATACCCTGCCTTAGCTTTGCACTCACTACAAATATTAAAAAATATATTGTCCAGCAACGTTTTTGAATGATTGGTTAATATTTTTTATGGTTTGCTACTCATATAACACTCTTTCGAAATTGACATTAAAATTTTACATTTAATCAATGTTAAATTAAAACTAAAAATTATAGAATATATAACTCTCAGCATAACATGTGTTTTTTCATTTCTTTTGTACTAAATATTTATGTACTTTTTTTATATAAATAATCCTGTGATAGAGACAGTGTAAATTGAGTCAGTTGTAAAATAAAAACTTAAAAATAAGGGCAATTATTAGCGGCATTATAATAAACCGTTGTTTCGAAATTGTATTTCCTCACCAAAGCTCCATTAATTTTTTCTAGCATACAACATATAGTTTCCTTTAGTCGCATGTTTAACTAAGATCTGTAAGATCGTATAAAACCCACTAATTAATAAAATTTCAAGTATATGAAGGTCATTTATCAAATCGTAGGAATAACCTTTCTTTTTGTTATTCATTTGCCTGCGCCAGTTTGTGTACCTCGTTATACACCTTATGCGTATTGTGCATATCGTATTTTATTAACAAGTATTTCGTATTCTCGTATTTAAAGGGCACCCATTCGCGTGATAGCCCAATAACTGCTTACCTTTTGGTCTCCTACGTGCTCCCAGGTGCGGGGGTTAGAAAAGGCTTAATCAAATTTACGGCTCGCGTGACCGCTTGGCGTTTCAAGCTCACCTACTTAGACGCCGCCGGCCTGTGGCCGCGTCTCGTGGTAAAATTCTACGCAACAATAATTAATTGCTCTTCGGAACGAAATATTTGTTATTAAACGTGGTAAATGTTTGTAGTGTAGCAAGAATTTTTTTTTTCTTTTAAAGATATCTAGTTTGATATCTCAAGGAGATACCAAACATGCGAGAGGATTACATTAATAGTTTAAAAAGTTACTTACTATAAAAGTACATTCTTATTTGGTTTTGGTTTCATTTCACCCACTTACCTATTCAACTACCATTCAAACTTGAGTCAAATTTTTATTGTTATTAGTTGCATGAAACGTTAACATCATACTTCCTCTTCAACTTCTATTCAACTGATATCCACCTGCTTTCAAATGATAAAATATTTTTTTTCTTTTGTAGGAGCCCTCTGACATTAAGCATACGGGAACATTGCAACCTTTTGGCGTTTTATTTTATCTCTCATTCTCCTTATCCATTAAATTATGCCACTCCCTTCCAAAATATTGGTACCCTGTACTATTCTGTACAGATCTCTGGCTGGTCGATCGAAATAATCCTTTGGGTTCGTTTTTGGCATGCCAAAAATTGCCTATCCTTTTGCGTTCACAACCTCGCATTTACATAGGATGTGGTATGCGGTTTATCACATACTCTGTGTTGGGTATCTGCGGTGTTAATTTCCACTTTCTGTAGGTGTTCTTTTAGTGCAAAATCTCATGCTAGGAAACCTGGAACTATGCGAAGGTCATTCCTACAGAGCTTTAGTAGTTCTTCGCTCTTCTTCTTTCATGGCCCCTTGGTAAATATCTTTCCATGAGTTTTCCTGGTTGAGTTGTTCCAGTGTTCATTGGATTTCTCATGAACCCAAATCCTTACCTGCTCCGTACCGTGTTTTTAGACATTCCTAGAACAGGGCCTACAAATAAAGCCGATGATCTTTTTCTTATCAAGTCGTCAGCTTTTTCGTCTCTTTCGATTCCTGAATATCCGGGCACAGTAAAGTAACTTTATCGCTGTCTGTCGCCTATGCAGTTCTCGAATTTCCCAACTAGTCTTGATTCTATGGTGGGTATCACTAATACCCTTAGTATCGCCTGATTGTTTGTTGAAATGCAGATCTGTTTGTTTCTATGAGCCCTCTGATTGATTTTCGTTGCACAGCATAATATTGTGTATGCCACTGATTCGAGCTTAAGTTCCGGTCTCTGGAATTAGACTGATTATAGCTTAGCCTATGTGTGATTTCCACTTCGAAATTTCTGTTCAATATATATGTCTAAATCATGTGGTCTGATTTCATGTGTGTTATAGCCCAATCCTGAGTATCTGCGCTTAGTGTGTCTTGCTATCCGAGATGCCCATTTTTGCCTCCCGTATTATCACCGAATGCAGAGGAGAGAGATCTAGAAGACACTATTGCCATGAACTGTGCTAAAAGTATTTTTTTGTATACGCCCTAGTGTTTGATAAGAACTTTCAATGAATAGTGAAAATATTTTCTGTTACATTTGTAATTTGAGCTTTAAAGTTGATCAATGTATACCAAACTTTCTAAATCTCCGCAGAAGAAAAAAATCCATTGGCGTTATTTCCGGGGACCAAGGAGTCATTCAGTTTTAATAAGAGAAATAGATATGCATTTTATCTTTCTTGGGAAACATTTGTTCTTTTTTGTCAAAAACTACAGATTTAATTTTGTTGTAATTTTGACAAGATTCACCAATATAGACATAACATATTTAAGGCAGACGGAATTATCTCAAACCTAGTTCGACCCTACTTCGTCTAAGTTCGTCAAGAATACCACGCCAATGTGCTGAATTAAAGCATTCTGCACATCATCTGTGATTAAGGTACACATCCACCATGCCCTTTACCCTCTCTAGTGCGGTGTTATAGACCTATCCTCCCAGAAACCGTGCTGTTCTATGGTAAGGACATAATGCAACTCTATTTCATGTCCCACTCGTGCAAGTAGTAGCTGTTCGAACAGTGTCCCCAACACATTGAGAATTTTTAGAAAAATGGCCTGCATCTTCCGTCTCTGATAAAACCGTCAGAAACATCGTTACATCTTTTCAACAGACGGGAAGTGTATTGAAACGAAAGAGAGAAAATTCAGTTTACTGAGGAAGAACATGCGGCATGTTTTGTGGCTATGGCTTCGGTTAGACATTCTCCGGAAATCATTAAGAAACCGAGCAAATGAAACAGGAACCAGCAAAACTACTCTCCAACGTATTTATAAAATTAAGAAAATTCATGCATTTAAAACAAAATTTTTCATATATTGGAAGAAAACGACGATGCTAAACGACTCGATTTTTGGGAAATAAACGTTTACTTACTTATTTATGATATGGAAAGCATCTTCATCAAGGTAGAATTTTTTTTTAAATACATTATATTCTCCGATGAATTAACTTTCACAACAAATGGAATTGTAAGTTCTCAAAATTTTAGACATTGGGTGTCAGTCAATCCATGGTTTAGAATAAATTGTAGGCGACAGTACTAAAAAAAAAGGAAATGTCTAGTGTGTTATTACATACAAAGCAGTTATTGGTTCGTATTTTTCGAAGGCAACATGAACAACGTTTCTTACTTCCACATTCTGAATACGTTTTCCTTGGGCCATTTACATGACATGTCACTATATGACAGGAAGATGGACATCCAGCAAACTCTACTGTAAACATTAGGCAATGGTTAAATGAGCAATTAGGTGATCGGTGGTTTGAAAGATATGCCCTGAATGCTTGACCTGCTAGAAGTCCGAACCTTACGGTTATGGATTTCTACTTTTGGGACTATATTAAACAAAAAGTGTATGCTCAGCCATTAAACAATGATTTAGAAAAACTAGGATAAGAGCCTACCAGGAATGAAAACTCCGAGTAGAATTACGTTTATCGCTGTTCAAAATTTGTTCTGTTAATTGCAACTGCTATTGATCCTTTCTATTTCTAGTAGAATTTGTTTCACGCTGTTTTATGTCAGGGAATTGTCCTAGGACAAGAAGTCTATTCATGGTGTCCAAGCAGGTAGATGCATGTTGTTCAGCAATTATTTTGATGATGGTATTCCATCCGGCCCTGGAGATTTGATCCTGAGTTCGCTTAGCGTCAAGAGTTGTGTTACACCATCTTGAACCTCCTATCTGGTCCATTCCTCCATTTTATGCGTAGGAAAAGGTGTGTTGGCCATCTTCAACTGTTTCTTATCGTTCGTAGCTATAATCGGTTTTGTTTTAAATCTTTTAGCAATAATTTTATAACTTATTCCCCAGACGTCATTATCAACCTCATCTAATAGCTTTTTTCCAAGCTGTCCTTTTCGCTTCCTCAATTGCTTCATTGAGCTTAGACCTTTCCTCGCCATAGATGTTGTGCCGTATTACATTTTCAGTATCATGTGGACCCTGTTCGCTCTGGCCATTGCCCTTCTGCTCTGTATATGCTACTCTGAATTAAGTCTTAAAATTATACTTCCTATAAAAGCGTTGTTTTTCTTTGTTAAAAATCAATAATTTTTTTTTTAAATTAAATTCAGTTCTATTTGATTTCTTAACAATATGCATTTTATATGCACTTGCAATGCATTTATGTAAAAAATAGCTCCTGAAAAGTTGGATATAAGCATTATACGTACATTAAACACTGTCATGTAAAAGGGAACGTTTTTTTTTTACCTCTATAAAAAGTCGGAAGCTCCTACTGACAATGGGACTGTACATGTATAGGTACACTTCCATGTATACGTAGACATGCGTATATATGGGGAATACAACGTCCGAATAACGGAGAAAAGAAGACGGTGAATACGCTCAGAGAGAGATAGAACGAAAAAGCAGAAGAGCCATTCTTCGGGAAAACTCTCCGGCTATATTTTCCGCAGAGGGCAATTTATTTTTCCAACCCCACAGCAGTCGCTCTTATCTAAACAGCGCGGCGAAAATAATATCATGCTGATAAAACTGTCTCTTTCTCCTTTCCCCTCTGTTCCTCTTGCTCTCTCGTCGCGAATGTGTGGGTGCGTCTCTTGTCGGTGTGGTATTAGTGATGGCTGCTTTTGCCATCAGGCGCTGCTGCCTGTTATGCTGCGTGTATTTCGCCGCTTCTGTTATAATGGGGGAGAATTGCGTTGTATGTAGAACGTATGTATGAATATGCACGCATACAAGCGGTGTATTAGAGCGATCGTCTGCTGGTAGTTCGCTCAGATTCCAATATAGATGTGTATGTCGTATGAAATTTAGGCTTTGCTTCAACCGTTGTTTTTCATTCTTTTTTTTTAAAAAAAAAAAGCTTTTTACAGTTTGTGCTTTGTAATATCTGCTAATGTACAAAGGATAAAGACTTTGAAACTATACAAACCAAGTCAAGTGGTTGAAATGACGACTATATATCAGTGTGGTTAATACAACCATGAACCGTTATATACAAGGTGGTGCGAAAGTTGCCATCACATATTGTGAACTGAAGGTAAAACATTTTGTTGAGTTAAATGTAAAGAAAACTCTGAATGGGAGAAAAATTGTTTTCAGTTGAAAATAATTAACTTTGATTGAAATTACAATGAGTATTACATGAACAGCACTAATTGCATTGATTCTTGAATGTCAAAAAATTTGTGGTAGCTATCTATCAACTGAAAGCAATATGTTTGTTTGAATCAATTAACAGATTTGTTGTTTTCAATAATACTGATCAGTTGAATTGAAATACTATTTTATTCCTAGCTATCTAAGAAAAGGTGAGTTGGAATCACCATACCAGCAAAAGCAATGAAAAAGGAATAGCACTAGAGACGGACTCGCGTTTCTCTGCCTTACAGGCGTGATCAGCATCACTCCGAGTGCAAACTCACTTTAATGGCTATCACATCTTTTACTTATATCCGCGACCGTTTAGTTTAGATGTGCGCCCCCTAGAGGACGCAAGGCGCACTCTCAAATCACGAGACGACTGCAGCGTAAGCCGGTAAGATTCGGTTAATCCTGTTTAGGCTTTTTTTTTTTTTGATATATTTATATTACGTCATGGTAGACCGTTTCTGGAATCACTACATACACCGTGGCGTGTACTCGTTTTACACGAGCTATCTAGCGGGACTCACAATCCACGAATTGTCCGAGCTACATCTGTGGGTGCATTACCGGCTTACCTAAATATTTCCAAATATCTACATATTTTTCGACGCATATATGATTGTATTGTGTATGAATTTAATCTATGAAATTGTGTGTGTATACATATACTTGATTATCTAGAAAAATATTTAAATTGTTTAAATTGTCTCCTATGTGGTTCTCTTCAAATATATGTAGAACATTTTCCCACAATTTGTCGAAACTGCTAAATTGAAGATGTGTACTAAGTTGTTTGATCCTCTAATTTGTCCAATATATACATATTTGATCACAACCTATACATGATCATTATAAATTCTTAATTTTTATCTACATAATCTCTAGGGGTTCTCAAAATATTTATTACTTTTTGTAAAAGCAAATTCTAAGCCAAATTTAGAGCTTTTTTTATTGCCTTTTGAAAAAGATGGAAACTTGACATATTTCGTTTTTTCCTACTTTTTTGCTATTGTCAATAATCTCCAATGTGCTTAAATTTCTAATTCTTATTCCATTTCTGCGTTTCCTAATGATATTGCAATCCTCAGGTGCTTTTACACAAGCGATCAAATAATTGAATTGACGACTACATCTGATAGTTATGACGTCACTACAATATTTAGCAATTAAGAGCAATATTACATATGGAACAACTGCTGCTCCATTAGTTACCAAATTATAAGGAGCGATAATGGATCAATATGTATCAATTGAGGGATATTCTTTTGCGTGATCAACTCAGTTATTTCGATGTTTCCTATGGACGAATTCTTTCTTTACTTTAACAAAATGTCGTAGCTTAATATCGCGGTAGATTATTTGAGTGTTAATATGTGTTCACAGTTAGTTTATTGTGGTGATACATATCACAATTAATAGCTAAGCATACATATAAATGGGATTGCTAAAGTGTAGTATACTACAGATTTATTTCCTCAATGCCGCGGTGTTTCTTATTTAAAATCCTTTTCCAGCATCATTGAGTTGGATAGTATTCAACATTTTGTGAATTTGCATGAATAACTAAAGCAAATAACCTTTTATAGTGCAGAAATAAATATTTTTTGTTACGTCATAGGATATTCTAAACATAACAGTACGTTAACATATGAACTCATGGTCTTTCTTACAACATATAACTGTATGTCGTGATCATCAGAAACTTTAAATCTTCCTATACTTATTAATCAATATTCATAGTTCTTAATTGTCGCTGTTAAATGTTCGTTTAAATAGAATATCTTCTCCCTCCGATCTCCATGTCAACTGAAGGCGTTAATTACGTTTTACGGCCAGTGTGATTCAATACATTCACTTAATATAGCTCTTGCTGTGATGTAACCCTAACAGTATGTCTTGTAAGCTGTAGGCAGATACGAACTCTATACCTGAAGGCTTCCTTCTAATTTTTTATACCGTGTTAGAATTATAGTCGTGTATAAGAGACACGGTCTTCTATCTAATTTGTTTCTAATAAAAGAAGAACTTACGCGGCTATTATGGTCATCTCGAAAGTTTGAAGACTATCATTGAATATATTAGATGTAATTTTTGATGCGAACTGATTGGATTTTTTTAAGGAATTGCTTATGCGTAGTTGTAAATGAGTCGGGTAATAAAATAGCTACCTAAGGATAGAAATAAAAAAAAATTGGGAACGAGAAAAGTACACCTGCCTTCGATTGATTAAAATTTGTAATTGTTTTCTTGTTTTCTCTAGTATATTCTGCGCTTTCATATAATGTCATTGCCTGGGGTATGACGGGAACTGGGAAAGGGTTTTTATTTTACAGAAAAGGTTTATTACGATTAATTTTTAGCCTACCTTATAGAGAAAATTGCAGAGAAACATTCAAAAACAAAATAATATTAACTTTTCCCTGCATTATTATATACAAATCAGGATCCTATGTTAAGAAACTTATAACTGATTTTGAATGCTATAAGGCAGTGCATTCACACAATACGAGGCAATTTTATGACAATTCCACAACTGACATAAACTGACGTTAACAAAAAAATCACCGGTTCTCTTGAGTTTAAAATTACATAATATTCTTCCATGCGAGTTACGGTCAGTTGATTGTTCTAAACTATTTAGATGGCGCCTAAAATAATTTTTATTGGAAAAAGCATTCTACACCATTAACGGAGACATAAATGGATAACGTTTGTGGATATTTGTGTATTTTTTGTCATGTTATTTTTTTGCCTTCTTATTTTGGTTTTTATTTTTATAAGTTTATATTTTGTATCGTACCTTTATACATAATTTGTTATAGGTATATTTATTTTTATATTTATCATATTTGACGATTCAAACCAATGTAACATTGGCAGACTGAATAAAACAAAATTAATCGTTATTAAATATAAACTCATGGGAGCTTGTTAGCGTTAAAAAGTTTATTGTTTTACTATTCAAGAAATAAATATTTTTGGAGTGGAACGCTATCATTACAATAATTGTGCAGCAATTCTTGTTAGTGCTTAAAATGTAATAAAATGTGGCATATATCTGGAAGTAAAGAAGCTATTTATTTGAATATGAGCAGTTGCCCATTAGATCTCTCAAATGTGATTGTAATATAACATTACTGAAGCTGTAATACGCCACAGATCATACTTTCACTCCGTATCTTAATTTTTGCCAGTAAGTACTATATCTGCAAATTTCTTCTCGATCTATTACGTATTATTTTGAGTTTTCTTATTTTTTGAATATATCTTTACCACCCTTCACGTAAACGGTATACTTTTAATCCTACAGACTAAAAAATATTTGCAATTCCTGTTTAAAATTTTAGCAATGTAGGAGGTAAAATTATCCAAAATTGGAAAATTTGGTAGAAAACGATAGCTAAGGATGAAACAGTTTCAGGTCAACAGCGGCGAAAGAAGTAGCCCTGAAGATGTCCCGTGTAGACGAAACGTCAGCCAGAGGAAGTACTAGGACGCGGTTTCAATCCGGAAACCAAGAAGTGCATACCATGGACAACGACTGCGGGAGTCTACGTGAAAGTTTAACGTTAGTTATGTTTTTCAATTTTTGGTAATTTTGCGTTATACCTAACCTACTGGAATTTGAAGCTGGAATTATTTTTCCATGTATACATACATGTGAAGTGTTTGCCGGGTAGGTCAATGTCAAATGAGATTAGTTACATGACACAGTATTTATACTTCTCTTTGTTAACGTCCGTACCTGACGAAAAATACAATAGATACAAACATAAAAGTTGTTATTATTGAAAGCTATAAGAACGAAAGAACGAAATTCAATAAGTGTGTTTGATTTTCCAGTAACGCAAACTTATAACAAAATTGTCCCGTTAGGATGCTACTAATAAAACTATTAAAAAATTGTAAGATTATGTTCAGTTTTATTTACCCTTAGAGTAGCTGTTTATATATAATATATATCTTAGATGTATTGCAGAGAAATCATGAGTCCTCGGAGGATATTGGATTATTGCCAAACATACAGTGCATTCCACTTAATCGAGCACCGGGAGGATATAGCCAATTTTGGCCGATTAAGCGCTAATTTAAGTATCTAAAATTACATTATCTGAACAAAATAAAAGTTATATTTTATAACATTTATATTAAAAGAAATAAAAGATTGTTATTACACCTAGTCCAGTAGAAAAGAAATAAGTGTGCACCTATGTCAATGTTATATTTTTTACATTTACATACAGTAAACTATTATTACTTATTTAATTAAAATTTAACAAAATATTCTTCTTTGGGGGTCCAGCTCGTCAGCCAATGAAGTTTTCATTAAACAGAAAGCAGCAATAAGATGTATTGCCGGCATTAATCAATTAACATCCTGTAGAAATCAATTCATCTCATTGCAGATATTAACTTTATTTGAATTGTATATTTTAGAAGCCGCTATTTACATTCATAAACATAAAATTTTAGTTGCTAATAATCCACAGCATTCTTACAGTATAAGAGATCCCAAACTGCACTTAATAATGAAGCACAATTTAAAATTAACAGCTGATTGTATTGATATCCTTGGAATGAAAATTTACAACCACCTTCCTGATAGTTGGAAGGAATATAATACAAATAATATAAATTTAAGAAAACCTTAAAAACTTGGTTGTTAACTAAGTGTTTTTATTCAATTAATGAGTACTTGGATTACTGTTTTTGAACTACATTTATTTTAATTTCTGTCATTCCAATTTTTACTTTAGTTCTTTTGTATATTTATTTCCATTTTCTTTTGTAATCTCATGTACTACATTGTTTATTTGTATTTTTCTATTTTGTATTCCCCTTCCCGCCTTTTCCTTTTGACCTATTTCAAACTTTAGTCTATGAAATAAAGTTTATTATTATTATTATTATTATTTGTAATAGGCACCTTACCTATAGTTAATATTAACACATATTTTTTTCATTCATGATTGGTGCAAATTGAGTACCTACTTAAGATAATTGCAAATAAAACAGAAGTAAGGGAATATACTCAATCGTAAATTCATTAAAAGATTTATTTTGTTTACATGTTTCGACCTATTTGGATCATCTTCAGGACCATGTTAATTTAAGATTCACTAAACCACAGGTCTCGAAATTAAATTTGCAAAAAATGTAGGTTTGATACTTCGAAGTTTAAATTTTAAAATCTAAATTACAATTACACTGCATAATACAATCTAATTGCAAGTATTATAAACTATATAATGCAAGTTATAAAAAAAGATATTTGCGCAAAATAATGTAGTTAATTACCTCTATTATACAACAGGTTTTGTTAACAAAATATTATTGAACTAACCAAAATTATAATCAATCTAACAAAAAAAATGTATTGAAGGAAATCAAATTATGTTCATACTGTTCATTTGACCAGTAAGTACTCTTCATTCAACAAAGTGAGCTATATTAAGAAATAAGGTTAGACTAACCAAAATTGTTGTTGAAATTACTCATTTACGAATTTTCTGCTTATATGTAACAGGAAATACGTAAATTGTCGTAAAGATGGCGCTTATGTTATTTCACACTGGCAATAATTCATATCTTGCGTAAATTGGATGTGTGACAGACAACGTTATACATTATTTATGTCATGTATTTATACTAGATACACATCATATATAGGAGGGGTGTTCATTAAAACCGCGACTACTAGCCCCACCACCGGCATGGGTGGGTGGCTTTAGACCGCCGCGAATCTATCATAAAGATATTTCACACTTCATATTATTGACATCAATTGAGGTGATAAACAGAATACAGCCGTTAATAATAAACTAGGTACGTTATTTCTTCTTAATTTGTAGTTTGATTGATCTAGTCCAAATATTTCTTACGTTAAACATTACACTGCATTTCGTTCAACATAATTTGTTATTTAATACAGCACAACTACATAGTTTTAATAACGGACAGCATTTGTTCATCTTAACTTAAAATGTTTAGTTAATGGCAATTTTCTGAAATATTTAAACTAATCCAATTTACTTTTTTTGAAATAGATAATGTACACATTTGAATCGACTATCTGATGCTGACAAAGTAAGTTATTTCAAGGAAATAAATATTTGTTTGCCCATATATATTATGAACAAGCCACCTGCATGCTTGTGCTAACAAATATTTCATTTATTTAACAATTTGTTTTTTTCCGTGCACTTACCACTTATGACAGTAACATTACAAAGTTTAGAATAAACACTCGTTGTATGTGAATGTATAAAATCCTCGAGAAGGTACACAAAACTCATTTCTTATATACTCATCTTCATCTCTAGTATTATCTTAAATTATAACACCGCAAAGTAGGTAACAAAGACATTAAGAAGGACAAAACAAAGAAGGAAAATCCATTACCGTTATTACTATACGCCAAAAGGAAACTTCTTTACTCTCCTCTCCAACGGACCGTTCCGTAAGGCGAATAATATACCTTTGGAGATATCCCCCATCCCCACCACCCTTCGAGCATCCTCCTCCCGCATGTGTAAGTAGCGCGAAACAAGACAACAAACAAGACAGATCAACTCGGCCGCGTTCAGAAATTACTCCCCAGTTCGCCCAGCTAGTGAGAAGGGACCTGGCGGCCGGTGGAGAGGGATAGGGGGCAGTGATCGGCGAGAACCTGCGAGGAGCGAAAAATAGGAAGAGACCGAAAACAAAACACACACGCACGCGGTGCACACGGTAAAAAGAATCGAACAGAGAACCAATGCCAGACATGAAACATGAAAAAGGGGACAGACAATCGTTAAGTGGGCGTGGCCTGTTGATTTGTGGTCGCCATTTTGTCAAATAGTAGTGTTTTGTTAGCGGGCTTATCTGATTGGAGGATCTCCCTCCTTAATTCTGCTCCTGCCAGGCAAATCTTTTCTGGAGACAAGCTAGAAAAAAATGTTTAAACTTCTAGGTAATATACTATTGGAGCAGCTTTGGTTAGATCCGGTTTACTATTCTAAAGAAAGTTTCGTGTTCACTATTATGAGGTTATAACAAAAATCCAAGAGTAAGTCAATGATAATGATAGATTGACACCGTAATAAGAGATATATCCAAGATTTTTATTCGTCCTAAAATATTAAGCAAAATAATTCGAACCCTTTCCAAAGGACATTTTGTTTCTCACCTTGGTTAACACAAGATCTTACAACACTCTTGAGGAGAACCATGCTCCAGGACAACGCGACCATAAAAAAATCCAGCAAAACTTAATAAATATTTCAAAATTGAAGTATCTACTGGAGGATGGTCCGTCCCTCGATCGGTAGACTCCGCCTCCTGAACCTGCGTTATCCAATAACCACCGGCCGGGGCGCGAGAGTTACCGAATGGACCCGAATGCGGTTGCTAAGGGTTACGTCCCAAAGCAATTCTCCTAACATTTAGTGCTGGTGTGGTTGTAGATACGTTCGCGTCGTGTGGCCAGAGTTTTTTTTTGTTTGGTTTTTTTGATAAACATGATGAGATTGAGGGTGACCGCGTTGTTTTGACGAAGCGATACGGAGAGTGCTGTGTTTCGTTGTTCGACCATTCGTAAAAGAGGACTAAATTAACTATAAACAACAATGGGATGTCGAATAATTTATTAGTACAGACGTCGTTTGCGTTCTGAAACTGTGATATTTTTTAGTGATTGCGTTTTTGGTGTGAGTTTTGGTTGTGACAGGATTTTAAATAAGCGCTGCAACGTATATTCATGGTAAGTTTCTTGATTTAAAGTTAGCTACAATAGTAAAATGCAGTCACCTGACAATAAGACTTCCAAAACATTGGGACGGGTAAATAAATCCAAAGTATTGGCTAAAAATCGATATAGGCAGTAAGAAAATATATCCTGCAGATATTTGTTTTTATCATTAACATTAACTTTTAATTAAGTGCAGAGTTTACATTTATCTACAAGTGTTTATTTATCTAAAGTTGTTATAAACAATCAGGTAATATAAGCATGATTTCGTAGAGTCCAGGAAATTGATGCTTATCCAAACATTTAAGTAAAACAATTATAAAACACTATAGTGGCTTATTTGTCGCTTTGATCTCAATAATAATGTACTTAGGTCGATTAAATAGACACACAGAGAAAATGATGTTTTAATTATTGGTAGGTACTATAGGTATACTATGACGTATGCAACCTTATTATAGTCTTCCAAAATAGTCACTTGTACAGAATATTTGGGGTGCAACTAGTAGCTATTGTAACTAAATTACACATATTATACCTAAAGAAATTAAATATTCCTCGATAGCAATTGTAATATCGAATTTCTGAACGCAAATATTGCAGATATACCTAAGAATACACACCAAAGTAACCATCAGGAAATAAATCAGTATTTATCTAGCAGTCGCATTTGTATGTTTAAGTACTAAGGGTATTGTTTATTACCACAATACACTAACTGGAAATATATATAACTTCTATCACAATTGTGTGTTTTTACCATAATTAACAACACTTAAATAACACTTTTTAAAATAAATATTGATTGGACAGAACATTTAATTATTATTACCAATTCCAAAACCAATCACAACTTTCATTAACTAAACACTTAAATAGTCTATCACAATATTAAACTAGCAAAAAAAAAACAGTATTTGCTACTTTTTCTTTAGTAAATGACATTTTAGAGGATTGATCTACAATTGTTACTAAATACTACTACAAAATGTATGTACACAAAAATATTTTTTTGTGGGTACCATCTTGAAGATAAGGTAATCGTTGTTGCCATTCTGATTGTAAGTGTAGCACATGGGTAACTAAAACTGTTATCTACTGCACAACATTACAATATACTTTGATATCCATACATTAATAAGTTTATGCAGATATGTAGTTTAAATGAAGTATAAATATATCTGCCATTATTAACTAAATAAAACTATATACCAATATGGTATACCATGAACTATGCATACGCTTTTGATAATTATTTCCTTGAAGAGGATTATTTTCTTAAGTATGGTTTACTATTATGGCCACTTCATTATCCTACTTTAAGTTAATTAAATCACAAAGCTGAATCTAATGATTCTCTGTATTATGTATAGATAAGTACATTTTCTGATATATTATTTGAACATACTCAAACATCAAAAACAATATCCTTATCTACATTTCTATCCTGCATCAATGCAGTTTGACTTATACCTTACCTATAGTTTTGATAGCTACATAATATTGTAAATCCTTCTATGAAATTAGAATCAATGTATCTACGAAATTAAATAATATCACTAGCATAAGAATGTCAAGTACTTTACCTAACCTCTTTTCCTGAATATAAGAATAAAAAAATGTCAATAAAACGTATTTATTTCATTAAAACATAACTTCTTCTGCATCTATTCTATAAGTATAGGTAGATTACATATATAAAAGCCATAAAATACATAATACACATTTTTGCTTATAAAGAGAAAATTAGACTATATCTTGATATAAAGAATTATTTAATTTAAGAAAACAATTTTCTTCAAACTTATTTCTTTGTTTTAAAGCGATCCTATTTACATTAAAGAAGAAAAAGTCTTGATATCAAGTCTAATAACTCTTGTATAATACATCAGGCATGTTACATGGACAAAAAACAAAATAGTTTAACAAATGTTTAATTTAAGTTTGCGCCACATCTATACGTAAATTATAAAATATATAATATTCAACTATTTCGTGAAAATACATAATGATTAGTTCAGCTTAGCTATTTCTATTATAATTAATTGCTTAACTGAGCCACTTTTCTCGCAATGTATAGAAGATACATTTGATGACATAAAATATATGTTTTTACATATCTACAGGCAGAATAAGTTATTTCCATGTTGCAAAAGTATATACCTTACCATATACGCAGGTTTGAAATAGAATATTGTTAAAGTAGAAAAAGTCATGTTAATTAATCGCTTCCTGCTTTTTTTTTTAAGAGATCTAAATGATGGGGGAGACAAGAAGCTTTAATTGCAGGTTGCATAATATATACACTGAGAAAAATTGTCCAAATAACTTGCATCTATATTTAGCATTTATGTATTTAGAACGAAAGTAGGTATTTTTTTAATTGCCGTAAAGTTAAAACATGTCTGCTGCAAATACCTACTATTTAATTTGGAAATCGTCCAGATTTGTGTTTTAAGAGAAGTACCGCGTTTACTTGTCCTAAATATACTTGCATTTAGTGCTATGCTACAACTCTCTGGGTGCAAATTTAATATCTACGTGTTTTTACTGGTAATAAGTAAATTTCAATCTAACAAAAAAAGTGTAGCGAAGACAATCATATCATTTCTCATTACTTTTATTTTATGAATTTAACAAATCCATTAAGTTCATTTGAACAGTAAGTAGCTATTTATTTAACAAAGTGAGCGAGATTAAGAAATAAGTTTAGACTAACCAAATTGCAGTTAATTGAATGTAATTCTGATGTTGACATTACTGATCTGCCTAAAAAAAATTCTGCCTAGGTATAGGTAACAGCAAATGCGTTAAATTATCGTAAATATGATACTTTTCTTATAATAATTCGTAATAATCCATACTCTACGTAAACTGGATGTGCGCCGGACAACATTCTAAATTATTTATATCGTATTTACTAAGGTACACATCTTGTAGAAGGTGTGATTATTAAAACTACGACTTCTGACACACCACCGGCGGTGGCTTTTGGCCACTGCGAATCCATAATAAAGATATTCTACACTACTTAATATTATTAACATAAAAGGAGTAGAATGCAGCCGTTAATAAACTACTTTATTTGTTCCGAATTTGTAGTTTGATCGATCTAGTCCAAATATTTACTTAGAATAAACTACGCTTGGTTCGACACTGTCGTTTTCTGAGAGCACATTTGTCATAGCAAAACTGTATGTTAAAACCAAATATATTTTTCATTGGAACAAGTAAAGTATTTACTTGTAATAACTACTTCAACTTACGATAAGTACCTATATAGTTTACCAATTTCATTGTGGCAGATGTTTTTAGATGCATTTATTAATAATAAAATAATTAAAATGCTGTAGCAAATATTCTAACTTAGAAATCTAGTGTTATTTACCCTAAATACTTAGAATATCTGTACTTTTTTCTCAGTATATAAGTTAAAAAAAAACTCGAGAGAAAATTGTATTTAGGTATTTATTAGTACATCTTTGCAATCATACAATTAGTTAAAATTACTGAATTTACGGTCTAAACTCATCCGATTCTGATATTATGCATTATACTGGGATATACATACCTATGTAAGTATAGTGGTTTTCAAATTATAAGAAACTAACTTTTAAATCCTTAATGCTTTTATTGCACCTCCTGTAGTAATACTCTTGAGAAGGGTACTGTTTACCTGCTTACACTATATGAATCGCCGGGCCGTATTAACTATGAATTACGGCCCCATTAAATAATAATATTTTATTGTGCATTACCAACTAATTGTTAAGCTTCATATATCTAACTTATTATTTTTTGTAAATAAACCTAATGTATATTATTTATTATATATATTTAAAATTAAAATTGCGTTTTACTATTACCTTATAGTGCCGTAATTTATACTCAATCCGGCCCCTGCATTCATATGCTGCAAGCAGGCAACCCGTACCCTTTCAGTGAGGCGGGCAAGTAATTATCCCCACATAATATGCAATAAAATCATTACAGCCTTAAAATGTTACTTTCTTCTATCTTGAAAATAACTATATGTGCTGATGTTTTGATGATGGAAAGCGCGTAACTATAATAGATATAAAAGTCCATGTACTTAAAGATTTATATCTAAAATTCGAATTGCCTACACTTTATATAACTCAAATAACCTGTTATTAAGAATAACGATTATAAAGGAAATACACGTTTAAGATAAACCAGTTTAAAATTATCTACGATCTAACTCACGCAGATAATTATAATATCGATTATTTGGAGAACCATTAAATAAAAAAGAGTACCTATTTAAATATTACCTAAGTGATTGTTTAAAAATTAATAAGGAATACTGCATATTTGTAGATATAAATATAAACCTCACATAATTTTAAGTAAGCTAAAGATATAATCTAATTTGGGGAAGACGACTTTTTTTTTTCATTTTAGTGTTCTTATAAGTATAGAATTGATATAGAAAGAGTTTTTTTTTAATAAAGAGCGTATTTCCCGGTTCCAAAGCGATATTATTTATTTTAAAGAAAAAGTTATTTCAAAATAATAAATAGGTATTTATTAGCTTTAATGAATTATTTTTTTTGACTATATTTAGGTATACTCCACCCAATTTCTTTGACGTAAAGTATATGTTTATAGTTTGGGTGAAATGAACCTTTCTATCTTACATATCTATACCTTTAGAACACAAAAATTATTTAAATTTGACATATACATATTATGTATATTTTCCCAAGTGTGAACACCTTTAAACCTATAGTCTATTAATAAATAATTAATTGTGTGATATAGCTATTAATAATTTAATAATGAATTATAACAACGCATATGCTTGTAGATTCATTAATGCAAAACTATTGATGTGTCATATCTTATCTCAATTTATCGTACATATCTTTTTAACTGCAACACCTCCTAAAAGTTAATGTTTTTCAGCGATTGTTACATTATTTTTTAATAGGCAAGCCTACCGTAACATACTCACGATAACATGAAACATTTTTATTATAGTATCTATTATTAATATCCTGTTCAACTACAAATCACTAACAGTTCTCAGAATCGCTGTAGGTACCTACATAATCAGCGGCATGTGTGCATGGCTATTTAACCTGCGTATGCAAAAGATGCCTAATACGCCACTTAGACAAGGTGTATTATTTATCTTGTGATATGCATGCCATTGGCTTCGCAGCAATTCTGAAAACTGTCTGTATACCTAAATATTATGAGTGTTAATTTCTATTTGGGTTTAAGCAACTCAAACAATTTAAACGATTACTGTAGATTAAAACGATAGTGCCAATAATATATTATTAGCATACGTGTTTATAATAATATACCATATGCCAACTGGATGTGAACGAAGTGCAAAGCTCAATTATTGGTTGTATTTGCATTTTTTGTATGAATAAAACCCTACTTAAAACACCAAACAAGCCGCGGAAGTAAAGTTAACAAATATATCAGTTAACCAAATTAAGGATACACTATGTAACACACACATCAGTTGAACATTTTGTGTGACAATTAACTAAAATATTACCCACAAAATATCGTGTTAAAATTAACACTGATTTTTTGAGAAAGTATGTACAGTCTAAACATTTTTGTAAATGTTATAACTCTCCTTGTGGATAACTTTTATTGAAGTCACAATATGGCATGTTATATAAAAATTGATGTAAAATATTGAGAGAAGTGGTTCTGTAGAGAATACGCAATATTGACATTCATTCAATACAGTGTTTCATCATTCATGCTGTTTATTTATTTATTTATTCATTCCAATATTTTTCTTTGTGGGAGTAAACAAAGGAGTAATTATAAAGGGTTGTTGTACACTCAGAGAAATGTCCTTTATTTAAGGAAATAGAATCAAATAAATACTTTTTTCTTAAAATAAACAATTTTGTACCTTTCATTTCGAATAATTGTCGAACAATATTACTCGAGACAAAAAAATTCTGTTAGGAAGAAAATTCAGCACGAAGAGCTGCTACAGGCGACGTCTGGACTGTTATAATTTCTGTTATTTATACACTCCGCCAAAAAAGTATCGCATAATTTAGTTTTGAATCATAAAAGTATCGCATAATCTTTGTTTGTAGCATAAAGTTGTAAATATACTTTAATGCGCTCTAAGATATAATTTCTATGATTGTTTAAATAAAATACAGGCCAAATAAAAACAAGAACTCATACTTGAGATTTTTATTAAAACAAGAAATTATAATTTTGGAAAGAAAAATGTCATAACAGTAGCTTTTAATACTGAGTATTGCCACCTCTGGCTCTTATGACCGCTCGCATACGGTTTGGCAGAGATTCGATTAACCTCCGTATATAAGCCTGATCCAAATTCTCCCACTCGTCACGGAGAGCATTTGCTAGTCCATGCAGGTCCGCTGGGGCAACATTTTGGGTTCGTATCCGTCTGTGAAGGAGGTCCCACACGTGCTCGATAGGGTTCATGTCCGGACTTACCGCAGGCCAATCTAAAACTGGAATACCAACATCGTTAAGGTATTCCTGGACGATTATTGCAACATGCGGTCGTGCATTATCGTGCATTAACATGAATTCGTTTCCTATAATTGGCGCATATGGTACTACATGTTCTTCTAAAATGTCCGTCATATACCTGTGGGCAGTCAGTGTACCTCTGTCTACTGGTACTAACTCTGTACGACCTGTTAAACAGATGCCTCCCCAAACCATAATAGAGCCACCAGCGAAATTAGGTCTAGGTCTGATATTACACTGCGAATAGCGCTCACCGTCTCGTCTGTACACTGAGATACGCCTATCTGAGGTGTAAAGACCAAATCTTGACTCATCTGTGAAGAGTATATTGGCCCAGTCATTAATGTTCCAATTTACATATTCTCTGGCAAACCTTAAGCGAGCCACTCGGTGGTTCCTAGTGAGACGAGGGGCTGTTACAGCTACTCTAGCTCTTAATCCACTCTGTCGTAACCTATTCCGAATAGTTTGAGTACTCACACGAGTATTTCTGACTCTAGCCAAGTCGTTCTGCAATTGTCTCGCAGTTACATGTCTTCGACGTAATGCTTGTAGTAGTATATATATAATAGCGGTCATCTTGGCGAGTAGAACATCTTGGACGACCTGGTACAGGTCTTCTACTGTAAATGCCTGTTTCCCTATATCTGGCTACGGCTCTAGAAACACTTGACTGATTGATGTTCATCAAATTAGCAACGTATGCTTGAGATCGTCCATCTTCGATTAAAGCAACTATAGCAGCCACTTGTTCTGAAGTTAAATTGCTCATTTTAGTTTTAAAAGCGTTGGTACAGAACTCTGACTTCGCACTTTAAAATTTGTCCGTATAGGAAGACTTTCAATAAACAACTGAGCAAACCTCACACATATGCATTTTTCTAAATGTGTTCTTTTAGGAAAAAAATAAAGTAAAAACGCTAAGTTCCATTATTTTGTTAGTGTTTTTATAGTTCACATACTCGAGGCAAACTTTTTGTGAACGTATAAAAATATCTTGGTTCATAAATGCCCTTTTTTAGTTTATGCGATACTTTTTTGGCGGAGTGTATAAAGCATATCTAAGTTAATATTAAATGTAACTGAAATTTCCACTTTTGTAGTAAATGCCATTTTAAATAGGAAGGGAATAACATGTCATATTCTATTTAAATGTTCATAAACAATTTTATCAAAACATATCATAAAAATATGTTGAATGTAGATATATTATACATACATTAAAGTACGCATTCTAGCAGATCAGCAGTATGGCCTCCTTAAATATGTAAAGCAAAAAGATAAATCAATGCTATACAGTTGCCAGAGCATCGATAAGCACCAATTGCTTTTTAACGATAAGGCGTCACGATCGATGAGATATACATATGTATTATGGCACGCCAAAAAAACAGATAAAATGCAAAGATTGATCTGTCTGATCTTTGTTTTCTCCTAATCTTTCCAGATAGCGCGCCAACAACGTCCCGTCAGCCATGATCGTTGTAGTTTCCGTCGGAAAGAGACCAGCACAGTAACGTTAGGAATTGAAAAAACCGAGAATAAAGTCTTTACGTTTCGTCGTAATTGAAATAGATCTTCAGTGCCGCTGTCGGTATAATTAGTTTTCACGCCGCATCCGTGAATCCGCGCCCCTTCTATATAAAACAACGTACGGACAATACGTCTCTTGTTTCGCGGGTGATGTGCTGATCTCCCCCAAGTCCGCACCTATGATTATGGAGATGGCGAATGACAGTGCCAATCTGGGGAGGTGGTACGAGTCGCCAAGGACGGGAACGTCTGCCAGCCCCGCACAGGGTGTCCTTGAAGCCGGCAGCGCCAATAGTGACCTCAACACGAGTGTCGCGGAACATATGGGTTTCTTCTTGGACCCTGCGGGACCCCAACGGGCCGCCCGCTACTATCACCAAAGTATGCATTCTCCTTACGGAAGCGTTGCGAGTCACGGTAAGCAAATATTTCTATTAATGTATGTATAAAAGTCTATAAAATTAATTAGTCTGCATGTTAGAATTAATATAGGTACGATATTTACTTGGGAGATGTAATCCCTTTTAGTTTAAAGAATCATTCTTTCTTAATTACAAAAAGTAATATGTTTTTTGAATTGAATGAGGTTTCGTTTAGTTTGGGTCGAGAAAAATGGTCTAAAAATATTTTTAAGGATTGTTAATCTGTTTCCCCAGTTTCAAGCACCATTTTGTATGATTTTTTTTAGGTTTAATGCGAATATACTATTGGTTTTCCCGTAAAGTTAGGTTATCTTTTTACCTTTCGAAACACAGTCAAGTTTCAATCATCAGTTGATTGGGTGATCCTTCTTCAGTACGTTCAGCAACATTATGGGAAAATTCACAGCCATTGGTTTTTTTTAAAAAGAATGGAGAGATTAAAAAAAAATACGTAAATTAAAAGACATCCTGAGACAATTAACGGGAGGAACCTTTTAAAAGTTCCTAACTTTAATATTAAGATGTCTTACGGTTTTTCAGTATTAAGTAACTTCTTTTAACTCCAATATTTCCGGATCTATTCATTTGTGTTTTTCCTTTTCATTAGTCTCCTTTTAATCACAAATATCTGTCATATATTTCTCGCAAAAGCAAGTAATTAAGTTTTATTGCTGTTAGCACCGTCAAAACGTTGCATGTGCCGTTTTCTTTGAACGTAATCGGTGGATTTTTCCATTTTTTAAACCAATTTTCTATTTATAACCTATGAAATTTAAGTTGGGCTTTAATTTTTTATCGATTTTCAAAGTTCACATTCAGATATCTGTCTTTTTTATTAAATTCCTTTTTCTCTTTTTACGAATCTTGCAGAAATTGCATAATATTATTAAGATATTCCATTATGGCTTTACAATACAACAAAGGAACACTGTCTTTTTGTAATATTATCACTAAAAGCTTTTAAGAAAAAGGTTCCTGATATAGGAAAAATATCCGATATATCCGATTTTGTGAGTTCATATTTTATCTGTTTTTCACACCACAAAGTGAATAACAACGGTAATATTATTAATCTAGAATACTTGTACTTACCTCATACTCCTATGGGTTCACTTTTTTGCTCTTTGCCTTCTGTTATTCTTTAAGCTTATACCAAAGTGCAAAACAGTAGAACTGCTTCTCAAGGTTTAACAATTCCTTTGAGGTGTTTTGCCAATAGAAGCAGGAATTGTGGAAGTATTTTTCAAAACTGAGAAAACGTGATTGGTTTTTCGGCAAAAAATCGGAATGGTGATCATCTCTAAGTAAAACAGAAGACAAAAGCTCTAAATTCCATTAAATCCTAAGATATTGGTTCCATTTTTTGGTGGTGCATGTCAACAAGTTTTTTTCGGGGTTATGACACTTTGTTTGTTTGCTCTAATTAACTTATTGTTAGTTTTTAGTAAAATACTCAATAAAATCTCATCTGACCAATAATAACAGATACTTAATAGAAAATCGAGTAAACTTGAGTTTAGAGGCTAACGTAAACTAACGGTAGTAGGTAGACGCTCCCCTTAAAGTGTACAGTAGTCAAAATTACTTATTGAATAATACGGGAAGGACAAGGGAGTATCTATATAAAATATTGAAAGTAACAAAATGTAAGTAGCAGAGATATAAGTAGGAGTATCTTTCGCCTGCACGCGTTGAATCTTCACATATTGCTAACATCCAGCGATTTTGAAAACGGTCGTTAGGTATAACTAAACTTAAATATTAAATATTAAAAATTTATGACACCTTACAATGAATGCTTTCATCATATAATCCTTCTTTTGAAGTTGTAATGCATTCAGGATGAACTACCTTTATGGCTCTATAAGGAAAATCATATACCTAGAGGCTAACATCAATATCCTTAATTGAGTTGTGCATATTGGAGTTGCCATATTTTTTGGATACTGCATCCATGAAGTTTTCTTTTTTTTTAATTGATTGATGACATTTAAATAATTAAATTGTTACTACTTATAGAATTTCGATGTAGGTATGTAGATTGTATAGGCAAAGAAACTTTGCATGTTAAGAAAAATCACTTAACTGTCGGGATGAATAGCAAACCTATGCCATATACGTTGACCATATCTATAGAATATGCATTAATAATCTGGTACCTTTTATAATTAAATTGCAGAAGAAGCTACCATTTCTGACTTTTCTAAAAACGGAACCACATCCTCTTTTCCCGGCTCCAAAAATTAAGTCACTTGGAATCTCTTCATGTTTAAGGAATAAGTTCAAGTCACCTTCACTCTTTCTAGTTTATAAAAATATACAGCATCACTTTCGTTTTACACGGTAAAGTACGTCTTTACTTTGCCGTTTTTTCTTTAAATAAATTTGATTTACTGGATTTAAAGAACGCGCCTATCAGTATTCTAATAAATACTTCTCCCACCGCTTAATGTTAGATTTAAAACTGCAGGAGCAGTTTTAAAATACATTGCTAATGTCTAGTAAATCATGCTTTCGAATTTTCTAGTGTAAACAATATCAAATATTCTTGGTTCAATAAAAAAACCAATAGATTTCTTTTTATGCTCAATCAATTACACTCATATTTTTATAGGCCTTACTAATCATTTCAAAAAATACGTTATGCTAAAAGCAATATCGTTGGAAAATGATATAAATATCCTATAATTATCTAGGCAGTAAAAAGACTGGTTTAATTTTATTATTTTTAACACCAAACCTCTGAACATTATCGTAGAATTATAATAAAAATAATAAAGGTAATAGTAGTAAGCAGTCACAGGTCTTTTAAAAGATGATAATTATCACTAATCACATTTATAATAATTGTTAGATCAGCATGATAAATTTATAAATGAATGCACCAATTTTAAATATCTAGAATACACATACATTGTATTACAAGTTGCTTCCATTTTAGGACGAAAAACTGGTCGTTTTAACCTGCGAAACTAACTTGTCGTTAGCCGTCGGAAAATGTTCGGCGTCTTATATGCTCAAGTAGCTTTTTCGTGGAATTTCTTTTATGTAAATTCATCGAAATTATGATAAGTAGCGCGGAATACTAATAGAGTACATTATAATTTATAATTTTTGTTTATTTATTGTTTTTTGCTCTTTGTTTGTGTAGTGATACCGTTGAATATATGAATGATCCAATTTTATAATTTAAACGTACTATTATGCTTCTTTTATTTAACGTGTACATTTAATTGTATATATAATTTGATTTAAGTTTAGTTGTTTTGTAGTATTTATGCAAATACATCAATAAAAATTTATTGCTGAACATTATAAAATATTACGTTGTGTGGTTCAAACTTTATTTCATAATATTTACATGGCCATCCTGTCTTAAAATAATTTAATATTTATTGTTTTTGTGCAGATAAGCAAGAAACTAACATATTGAGGGTATAAAGATTCTTTGCATAAATATAACATCCATTATATTTTGTTTTACTATTTAAAATATTTACGCTTAAAACTAAAATAAACAAAGCACGTCTTCTTCGAACTAATTTACAACAACGCAGCTTGAAAAACAAGCAATTAACTACCGGAATTATGAAGAGTTCCAACGAGTACCAACTATTTACTACTTTTGACTTTCTAAAATGCAATTCGAACGACAAGTTTTCGACAAATAAATTATAAAACTGTAATTTCTATAAACCGTATACACACAATTATGAGTATACAGGTATGTAGGCATAAAAATACATTAAGCCAGAGAGCCAAAGGCAAAAAAATGCCTGGAATGTCAGACTGGTCCGTCTCTCGGGTCAGGTTTTTTCCAATTCTCGGAATCATCGACTTTATAGCGTACGTAGGAGAAAAAGGAAGGATTACAACGTCATTCCGAGTTTATAAAAATCATAGAAACGGACGAAAACGATAATTTTAAAAACGAGACTTTATAACGACACCAGAAAACAAACAGAATAAAATAAAGATGACAAGATAAATTCCCCGGCGATCGCCGGAGAAAAGGTGGTAATAAAACGGGGTGTATTTATAGCTAATTTATAATTTTCACACGGGCACCGTTGAAAAATGTACGATGAAGTGGTCTCGGTAGCTCCCGAAAAATTATAATTTTTAGCATAAAATTAATTTTTATGCTTGGCTTCAGGGAGCACCCGAGCACGGTTATGCGAGAGTTGGTGGTATCTCCGAAGGATAGGGGCGCCAGTTACCCCGGGGGGTCAACCTACGCCGTAGGGGTCCTGACCAATGTAAAAGTGTAACCTACTGTAAAAAATGTCAAATTCCACCGCTTGAAAGTTTCTGAAAATGTTCTCTCGGAAAGAGACGGAAGAGTTAGGGGTTAAAGAAGTTATAAATAATCAGATCTTTATTTTTTCTTCTACACGTTTGATTTAACGAAATTATTCTGAGCTAGAAGTATTTTGGAATTATTGTAGGTTACAGAAATACCATGCATACAAACTACTATTCAACAAAAGCTTAACTATATTGCTACTTATTTCAGTTAGTGTGAATCCTAATAACAAACATCTTTTCTGACTTTTCCTGAAAGCATGCAAACCAATGATTTAGTAGATAAGAAATACTTGTTTCTTTTTGCAGTAAAATAAAGGACAATTATTTTGAACTTTGATCCATGAAGACTATTTCTGTATAAATACCTACCAGTTTACTTGTTATGAATGTTATTCATTTCCAATAAGTAACGGTTTCTTTAGTATATAAACAATATTGCTTTCAAACAAGGTCGTAGTATGTTTAAAAAGTTGTTGGTTTGGTTTAAAGAATTCTCTCTGGCAGTGCACCTCACTGCATTTGTCAATTGCCCACTGTGCTATTTCGCGTATTTCTCTGGGAGCGCACTGATTATTTTCCATATTTATAAAATACTTAGCAATGTTATAAAGCTATAATATAATAATATATGTAATTGGCGTAAGCTGTTGGAGTATGTGAACGCATGAATTATTATTATTATATAATTATAGCTTCAAAGTCAAACGTGAAATTTAAAATCAAATGTCATTACACTATTAGAATTAAGAATTTGAATCTGCATACACTAGAAACTTTTAATATTAAAGTACGTACGTATCAATTCTGAAATACAAAGGAAGTATCTAACGATTCTTACTTCTCTAAAGTATAAAATCTTATCTGATTATTATCTTAAGTTCGTTTTCCTGTAAATCATCGATACTTACATTATAACTCTCTTTTTTTATTCATAATTAATGTATGAATTACTGGGTATTTTGTCTGTGATGCAAATGTCCTCTTCAGCTAACAGCGGAGCATGCTTCGCATACATTATAATGTTCTACGTATAGACAATATGTATGATACGTCCGTTTATGTGTGAGCGTACATGTATTCTTTTGATGTACTCTCATGGAAGCCGCTTCATGAAATGCAGAAGGACGGCTGTACATATTTGAGCACACATAGAAAATTTATGGCATGCAAATTCAATTTTGCCTACCTTATATCGTTACGTATAGGTAGGTACATAAGTATGGACGTGCATTATATATTACTTTATATTAATGCAATGCGATCAAAACATTTATCTTTGATTAGGTCTACGTTTCGGATTCATCATACTTTTAGCGAAAGCAGTTATTTTAATCAAATGTAAAGAAACAATAATCACTTCACTTTTTATAATAATCATAATTGTTTGATAGAATCATTTCGAGAGTAAATTTTTAGTTCTAATTGATTTTTTGATTAATTTCTTAACAGGTAGTTTTATCCCCTCGTCATAACAATCCAACATTGTATGTGATAATTAAATAATATTAGTTTACTTAATTCCTTCCTTATTGATATTCCTTGAATTTTTTCTGTAAACTTCTTTGCTAAATTATGAAATCTAATTTCGCTATAAGACGATATCATGGTTTTAGTTAAAATTGAAACATGAGTTTCTTCCAGAGGTGACATATGTAACAAATGATGGGATAAACTAGAAAAAATGTTTTGAGGAATATGACTTGATAGTAAATAAACAAAAGGCGTTAGGAAGTTTTTTTTTTTTTTATTTTTTTTATTTTTTATTTATCTGTAACTTAGTATACATAATATACATACAACAAAAGCACATACAGTATGTACACATCTTTGCACGGTAAGGCGTACGGTCCTCGTCTTCGTCGCGGGTGAAGGAAGCATTTTCCGCCCGGACTATCGGTATTGAGGACTCCTAGATTTTGTTAAATTTCGCTTTCTTCTGTTTGTGTGCGCTTCATAGCTGGTTCGTTTTGATCATCTCCGTGATTTTCTTCTTATAGGTGAGGTATTTAATTTTCTTGACGTCGGTTTGTAAATTATTGTAGGCGTTTATGGTTTTTGCTGGTGGTATTAGGGTCTGTTTGTTACATGTAGCTTTTTGTGCTCTTATACTAGACGTTCTTCTTATGTGGTGTTCGCGCACTTGTTTGTTTTTTCTAAGTTTGATTTCAGTTCTTATCATGTTATTTTCAATTTTGTATAGTAGTAGTGGATTCTTTTGTTGTATTAACTGTTTTACTGTTAATTCTCCTATTTGGTTGTATAGTTGAGTAGTTGATGTTCTTTTGTTTATAGAGTATATTGTTTTTAAAATTTTGTTCTGTTGTATTTGTAGTCTGTTCAGATCTTTCTCAGTAGTTTCTCCCCAAACGTTGATTAGATAGCTCATATGTGACGTAAATAGGCTATGATAAATAGATTTTTTCATATGCTGAGGTATGATGTTTTTTATTTTACGTATTGCGGCTAATGTTTGGATATTTTTATTTGCTAGTGTGTCTACGTGTTTGTCCCATTTCAAGTTTTGCTGTATTGTTAGCCCTAGGTACTTTACTTTCTGTACTTCTGTTATTTTTTTATTGTTGATGCATATATTAAAATTTGGCGGGAAAGTCTTTCTTGTGAATGTCATATATTCTGTTTTTGCTTCGTTGATTGTTATTAAGTTGTTCTGGCACCATTGTTCTATTTTCCGCATGTCTGTGTCTATATTTTGCTGAATATTTTGTTGATTTTTTCCTGCGTATCTGATACAGGTATCATCTGCATAGGCGTATATGTCTCCATGTATTTTCAACTTTAGCATGTCGTTAGTGTATGTGATATATAATGTTGGAAGTAGATTTCCACCCTGTGGCACTCCATATTCGGCCGCCGAACTGATGCTCTCAACTCCGTTCGCTATTGTAGTTTGTGTTCTGTTCAATAGGTAAGTTTTGATTAGATTCAACTCTTTTCCTGTTACACCGTAGTTCTGTAATTTTTCTATTAGTTTGTTCTTTGATATGGTGTCAAATGCTTTCTTCATATCTATGAATATTGCTACTACTGTGTTTTTGTCTTCTAGATTTTGTTTAATATTATTTAACAGATCCGTAGCAGCAGACGACGTGCCGCACTGTTTCTGGAATGCGTACTGTCTCTTACTTATTATGTTTTGTTCTTTTAGGTGTTGTGATAGTTGTTTGTGTATATGTTTTTCTAGAACCTTATTTAATGTTGATAATAGCGCTATGGGTCTGTAGTTTTCAGGGTGTGATTTATTACCTTTCTTATATATGGGAATTATAATAGTTTGTTTTAGGTATTCGAGGTATTGGCTTTCTCTTATAACGTTGTTGATTAATTTAGTAATAATAGGGGACAGCTTTCCTTTGTTGACTTTTATGACGTTTGTGGTGATTTTGTCAAACCCTGGTGCTTTGTTGTTTTGGAGTTCATCAATTATTTGATCTACCTCATTTACATTCGCTTCTTGGATTTTTAGTTGCAATAAGCTGGCATTTATTTTTTCTCTCCTTCCTGTGTTCTTTGGATTTCTTAATTGCTTCTCTGCTAGAATTTTACCGATGTTTGTAAAGTGTGTTTATTACATTACTAATTTCTTGTAAATCTGTAGTTGTGGTCCCGTCTTCCTTTTGAATTTCATGGATTGCTTTGTTTTTTTTTGTTTTGCCTGTTTCTCTCTGTATGAGATTCCATGTTTTTGCTGGCGTCTGTTTATATTTTTGGAATTTGTGTTCGTAGTATTTGGTTTTTGCTTCTCTTATTTTGTCTGTTGTATCTTTTTTTTTCTCATAATATTTTGTAGTTATATAGCTATTGTTTGGATTTTTTATATGTTTCTTATACAATTGGTTCTTTCTTTCATTTGCTTCATTATATTGTCATCTATCCATGGGCACTCTTCTTGTCTCTTTATTTTTATTGTTTTTTTTTTATGCTTCTCTATAATGTTTTCTTCTTGTGGAATCGTGTTTCCCGTCAAGACCTTTACTTTCCGAATTTGTTTTTCGGTGAACTCGCAAATATATCGTACTTTCTTTGATGGGCAGATTAATTTACCTTTAATAATATTTTTAATTAATTAATTAATAATTTAAAGAGAGATATATATATTATACATCATTTATTTACCTCTACCCTTTGTTTTCAGGAATATCAAGTGATTCTAAATAAAAATATACTTTTTTAGATTTTCTTTGTCCGAATTCAATGTTGGAATAACTCCCTCTTGAATTCGCACAATCTGTCCCGTTCCATCAAAATCCTTTTCGAGGAAATGTAGTGAACAAACATATGCACGCTTACTTTTGCAGGGATTTATGGTAACCCCTGTAACAGTAATCCACACAACAATGTTTGGGCATTCTACAAAAAATTATTTCACATAGAAACACTAAGTATTATCATAATTTCAGAATATTTTTAAGCTATGGCATTATTCTGCAACTTACATATGAAGAGTTAGTTCCTCGTCATCTTTGTAACTATTAGACTATTAACTACACGATACGATGGTATCACTTTTCTTTAGGAAAAACTACCTGGATTAATTGTCATATAAGCCCAATTGTTATTGCTATAATATGCATACTTACTATACTACAGCCTTACGCGTAATAGAAAAATATCCGGTGCTTAAATATAATGCATGTATACATTTCAATGTTTTATTTTTTAATAAAATAACTCATACAATATTTTTTTCTACCTTTACCAATTAACAGTGTACATTGATTGCCCATAATTGCAACTATAGTATCGTTTTAAGGTTTATTTGATGTTTTCTTTTGTTCGATGTGCACTAACGTCAGTAACTACATTGATAAGCAATAGCGATTGTACTAATTTCACTCATTCGATTCTAATCAATCTTCCTGTTTTGACATTATGTGCCTATAAATTCTTTGCGGCTTCTATTTAGGTAGTTCACTTTACATTTAAAACTTCACAAATGGCGATTTGCAAAAAAAAACAATATATTTTCTTCGGACATTTATATATGATAATTGATTAGACAGAATATAAACTGTTGCCAAATTTATAACTTATTACTAGTACATTAGAAGACATTAACCAAATTTAGATGACAAACTCACCGATTGATCACCTCATAATTTCCATAAGTAATTTTATGACGTAATAAATAGTTTATATTAGCAACCGTAAAACGCAATCTACCTGGAGATTTACAAAAAGAAATGAACGACAGCAAGTCACCGGTACGAGAGGTAGAGGAGCGACTCTAAGACTTATAGACTTTGCTATTTATGCCATAAATTAAGTCCCGCTTAATACCATTCGACCATTGTTTTTAAGCAGTAAAAGGCGAACATTAAAATCGTTTTATAGTCCATAAAATTTATTTATAACTCCTTCTTTTTTATTCACTAGGGTTTATATTATTATTACTATTATTATGATTATCATTATTATTACGATTACTTTTCTCCTTTCTTTATAGCCGACAAAACACATAAGGTCCCTTCTTTGGTATTAAAACAATTTTGGTTGCCTCGGAATTCACCGGACCAGCTTAAAAATGACCATAAAAATTCTGAATTTAAAACGGCAGTACTACTGCGCTATGGGCTAATTTATACCGGGGAATCGTGTCGAAATGTTTAAATTTATGCCGTATCTGTACCACATTTATGTGGGTATACAAAATTATATATTGCGGGTCCCTTAAAAAATAATGAAGCAGGTTGAAATTAACTTGAACGTCAACGGATAAATCATGGTCGGAGAAAACATATTTTAAGCGTATTTAAAATGTTTTTAAGTAAAATCTAACATGTAAGTTACCATCTTACGTGTCATCATTTGGCGTAGCACAGGTGAAAAATGTTTGTGTACAGCTGCTCCCAGAAAAACGTTAACAATCTGAATCACAAAGTTCTCACTGTTTTCCATCAATTATATACAGTAGTGCCCCCATATCCGCGGGGGTTTGGTTCTGTGCTCTTCCGCGGATACTGAAAACCGCGGATAGTAGCGAACGCTTTATTTCCGAATACAATATGAAATATGAAGCAAAGTTAAAACAATGAAACAGGAAAAAATAAGTAATATAATATTTATCTAAAATAAATAAACAATAAATAAATAAATATTCTTGTGCTGTGGCACAAATAGAATTTAAGTTTAATAAATATATAAGTTCATACATATGTGCATATAGTACATATTTACATACACAACAAGAAAATATACAACAAGAAAAACTTTATCATCGTGAGCTACATATTCATTCATCTTCCTCCAAGTCCAAGTTAGCAGTCGATTGTTTATTTAGATCCGAAGCAAACGATGTTGATGGCTGTGCATTATCGATAGTTTTGTCGACTTTTTCAAAGAACATTGTTATTGGTAGTTGTCGTTTTTGTCTTTTCATTTCAATAAACTAATCCTCCAAAGGTGTCAAGGCGTCTGTTATAGTGCGAGTAATTTTTATACTGCGTTCCATTATTGGATCATATTCTACTATCTGTTCTTTTAATTTTTGAGCAGTTCGAAATATCGCTGAAAATTTTTCAAGCGTCCCTGCTGGCGGTTCTTGTTGACCCTCATCCTCATCGTCACTCGCTTCTGGAGAAGATTTCACAAGGTCTACCAATTCCTCGTTGGTGAATACTTGATCCTCTTCGTTTATGTAATCACTGAGTTCCTCTTTGGTTATATTGTTAAATCCTTCTCCATCTATTTTCTGCGCTATGTTAAATATCGTTGTTAGTTTTTATGTCATGTATACCCGTATAAACACACACAGTATACTTTCCCTAGCAGGCACATCTGCTTTGCTCCTACATGGTGTACATAAGGTCCACGTTTGCTTACAGCAGCCTCATTTAAAAAGCTCTTTACTGTACGTGCCTATCCTTTTATGGTAATTAAATATGTATTGATTTTTGTTTAATTTTCATTGACTGTCTAACAATCTAATAATCTATCTAAAACAATTTCTCCTTATCTCTCTATTGAACCTATTTAAGAATTTCCAAAATTGCTTCTATAATTCCACCGTAAGCACTTATTGGCGAGGATAATTCCTATTTTAATACTCCTTGTGAGTGCCTATACGTATCGGTATCAGGTAAACACATTGAAATTCCTCATTTTTTTTTTGGTCGCACAAAATCTCAACAATATATCAATATTTACCGTGGACTATTAACGAGATATAGATGCAAATACTCCTAGTACGTGGTATAAGCGCTAATATGTGTGTATACATCTGAAAATATAGATAAGATAAATCGTTGGAGCAAACAGAGACATGATAGAACACCGAATAATTTAAGATAGGCTCTGGCTGGAGTGGTCTTAAGGTTGACACGTCTGTATCTTCTGCTATTTTTATATTTTATTTTTCGTTGCGGTTAAATGTGAATAAATTATTCGCAGTTGCATTAATTGTACAATAGAAACATTCATTTTTAAATCATGAAGTTTGATACTTATAAATTAGACATGCTTAAAAAGCATTTTATAGTTTTGGTGATTGAAGTGTGATACGTTTTCTTTTATTGATAATAAAGTACCTATGTAATTAGTCAGCGTGCTGTTACTTCATGAATATGTACGTATTATACAAAGCATCTATAAATTACATAGTTATATTTAATAGGCATGTGGTACTTCATCGACATTTATTAATGGCAAAATAATGAGCGCTTGTATATTATTTCTACCTTTAAATATTAGTGTGAAGATTACTAGTTTCGTTTGTGATTCGATTAATGTTACAAAAAGGTTTACAAATTTGAACTTTACCGGACGTATATTTTATAAATCTATAGTAAGGAAAGTGGGGTTAGTTGTCCATCATTGTTTTAGCAACAAGACAAGGCAAAGGACTGTAACATTAAGACAGTTATTATTCATAAAACCAAAAACATACATATATTACAGAGAACATAAACCTGCAACCAATAGAAATAGAGGTATGCATATTCGCAGACATGGCTGATTGCAAAAACAGAGAAACAAAAAGAATAGAATATGATAATCTGGAAAAAGGGATTAAAAGCTTATAATCTATAAGAATAAACATTGAGAAAACGAAAATGATGGAAACAGCGAATAATGCGGTGAACGTAAAAGTTTAATATTAAAAGAAATGGAATTGAAGAGATAGATGTACCTTAAAATATTAGACGAAACCAAGAAGATAAGAAAGAGAAAGATAATACAATAAAACTAAAACTAATGATGTAACAGAAGCGTGTTTGCCAATTTCAAGTTACTGGGCAGAAAACTAGACACTTGACAAAAGACGAACAAAACGATTTCAAATTGGTAAAATTAAACATTTGAGAAAAGTTTTAGGTGTTAAAACAATAACAAAAAAAAAATTAAAATATACGACAAGTACTCAGAATGAAATCACTAGTGATAAGGAGAGGCAAAAAATAGAAAGTGCCTATACTTAATTCCTTATTATCTTCACCAAATGTTTAGCTTCGTATAAAGTCTTCATCAGGGTGGATAATTTATATATACAGGGCTGAAAATTTGGTGCAGATAATAAATAATTAACTATAGACAGCTTGTATCTTCTACCTCTCTTTCTGTTTAACTAATTGGGACCATTACACAACGTTATCAAAATCACTGAAGACAAAATTCGAGAAAAAGAAACTGTACAAATGAAAAAAGTATGGGCGTTAAGAAAATCGGAAAAAATGGAGAAGGCGGTCGAAAAAGACGTGAAACAATAGCGCAAGTGAAGTACTCAAAAAGAAAGAAAACATCGAAAAGACTCAAAAAAACTTGCTGGAAACAAAACTGAGTGGCGTAAATCGTTAGAAGGAATCTAAGAAAAGACGTTTTCGATTATGGTGATATTGAAGCTATACAATACTTATTTTCTTTTAACTTATTTTAGATTTATATAAAAAGTATCACACAACAAAAGAATAAAAACAGAAACGTGTAGCTACTTTTTGATTCGGCAAAATTTTACTGTTAACACCAAAGAAAAAAGAGCTCTTACATTATACAATTTGCTATAGGTACAACAGTTTGAATTACGTTGACATCAGACTTGCAATTCACTCCATCGTCTGTTGGATTGTGGAAAACCGAAGTTTCGGCTGTGGTTCTACTGACATCGTCAGGATAGCCCTGATGAGAACTGTCACTTGCTACTTCCATAGTTTGCTATGGAATTGTACGTATCTCTCGGTTAAACTGCTTTATGTGGTTGTTAATGTGCGATATACAGCAGTTTGTACACTGTATATTAGTGCAAAAATGTGTTACAGAAGCAAACGCATAAGGTAATTTACCCAAGAGACACATATGTACAATCCCATAACAAACTATCGAATTAGCAATTGACAGTCCTTCTTAGGGCTACTCTGATGACAACCGTAGAACCACTGCTGAAACATCGCATTTCTACAATGCAACAGACGATGGAAACAGTTCAAACAACTCTAATTCGTATCCAGTCTTTACACATAATACATTGTGCGTACTGCTGGTTCGTTTTTGATTCAATAAATTTATTAAAACACACTAAACATAAATAATCTTCTTCAGATGCCATAGCTGATACTCGTGCGTTTGATTTTTTCTTTTTGGTTTATTGTTTTTGCATTGTTTTTGTGCAATTTATTTTTACAAGCGCTAATAGCTCTTTTTACTTTCTGAACGCTTTTCTTTTTCTCTTTTCCCTCTAATCTAGCTGAGAAAAGATGTCATCGCTTTAACACGAGAATGTTTTTGAATTTCACTAGGTAATATTTTTATGGGAATATCACCCAGCCGAGTTGTTTAGCCCACTATGAAAAAGTTATCAAAATTTAGGCACCTCTACGGAAATGTTGCGAAATGACAGTCACAAATCGAATTGAATCTGGGCACATTTGTAGCACCCATCATCTGTCTCAACTCGTCACTTTCTATTTTGGCGGAACTTCACATTTAATGTATGAAAGCTGCTCTGAAATGTTGTCAATTTTCGGATTTTTGCAATTAAACCGTTACTTATCTCGAATAAAAGAAATAAAATTATATATCTGGCGCAAAATATACCCAAAACGTATATGTATACATCATCTGCATAATATTTTGCCTTTTTTGTTTAACCCTTTCTCCGTAGGAGGAGTAGTAGTAGAGGTGGCAGAAACAGCAGATACGTGCTGGATTCTGGATTTTAGGTCGGGGAAGGTGGTGAACACATGCACTTAGGCCACTCTCATCGGACCCATTGGACCTCCCCTAAGTGGCATCGCTCGCCCGCAGCCTACTCGAGCCAGCCCAAACTGAGCGTGAGCTCGAGCAGAGCAGCAGGCAAGGCGCCACCAAAATCGGCCATACTGGGCCAGTACTCCTCCAGTATGGAAGCTCTAAGTTGGACAAGCGCTGGGCAATCACATAAAATGTGTTGCGGCGTCTCGTCTTTTTGGTAGCATGCCTGATACAGTGGGCTGGTAGCCAAACCTATGCGGTGCATGTGTTTGTTTAGCTTGCAGTGGCCGGTCAAAAGCCCCACAAGTTGATGTAAGTTACTGCGCGAGAGCTGCAGGCAGTATTTTGCTGTCTTCGGTGACGGCCTGGGGATGACCTCACGCGCTTGACGGCAGGTGGTTATGGATTTCCATCTATTCTCATGAAGAGTGGCAGTCCATTGCGTTATCATGGTGTTGAGTGTAGCCGACGAAATAGGGAGAGCTGGTTCCGGCCCCACAAAGTGGGAGCGCGAGTCCCGCCCCGCCAGCCTATCAGCAGCCTCATTACCTAGGTTTCTTTTATGGCCTTTAACCCACTTGAGTGTCAGGACATTATCGATAGCGACCGCTTCTAGGGCATTGTGACACTGAAGTACTAAGCCCGAAGCGATCCTATGCTTATTAAGAGTCTTAAGGGCAGCCTGACTGTCGCTATAAAGGACAATACGCGGTCCCCTAATGCCCTTTGCTAAAATTTCTTCGGCGCCGTGCAGAATCGCTATCGAAACAGCAGATACGTGCTAGTTTAACAGCAACAGTTAATGGAAACTTCCAATTTCAGCCATTTACGTACCTTTTAGCGGTTTTAGCCAATCAACATTTTATATTAACCGAAATAATCTACTTACATTATCGCTCCAAGAATAATTTGCAGCTATAACTTTGCTCCAATATTTAAAACATAGAAGTTGTACTTTTATTTTATATTGTATTTTACTAAACCACCACCTATCTATCTCTCTATCTATCTATATATCTTTCTATCTATCTATCATACTTCAAATATTTGCTTAAAGCTTGTACGGGCAATAAAACGATATTTTAAATCCTACTTTACTGGTAATGTTAAATACGCACGGCACATCCAAATAATCTAATAATAACAATATATTCGAAGCAATTATCGTTATGTAATTTAAGCGTTAAAATTAATCTTTTTTTTATCACTCATCACTGTCATGACATCCAATCACTGTACACATCCACACGTAATATATGCATATTATAGTAGCCACGAATCGGTTTTTTATAGTGACGCCGTCTAGATAACGTTTGTATTCTTATCTGTTGATACTAGAGAATTTACAAGGGCCCTTTTCATACAGCACGATTTCGACGACGCGGCGTCCAATGTTGATATTAAATTCGATTTTCTTTCTATTTGCTCTCGTATGACACAGGCACTTATTACTTACTTATTAGTATGCCGCGAATTTTTTTGTTTGTCTGCTCTTTTTCGGCAAACGAGTAAGTGCGACGAATGTCTCCCAACTAATGGGCACGTTGGCCTCTTCTGCACGCAACGATTTATAATAGCGTCATCTTTAGCGATTTTGATAAGCATCTTTACAGTACATTGATGCAAAATAATCTGACAGCTCTTCTTGGCTTTAAAACAACAGCTCGCACCAAAATAGATCGCGTATATTATAAAGGCCAGCTGTATGTAAATCGTATTTATACAAACATACGTCTGTTGTCTAGGAAGACGGGTGCGAAAATTTCGGACATATTTAGTGATCTAGTTTGTTAGTCTAGAAAAGATATAAATATATATGTGTATAATAGCGATGCCAAACAAAGATGAAGTATACCGATAACATGAGAACCCTATTTAGACGTATTTTACCTCAGACTAATTATGATGGAAGTAAATGATTTAGAAGATAGATCTACTTTATAATCTTTATGATCATCGTGATGATTTAGCTTTCGATTATCTAGCATATGTGTTCTAATATATTTTTTTAAACAGCTAAGCGGATACGTTATGGTATTTTATTTATTATAAGCAGAGCGAGATTTTCCTCATGCGCCTGGCTCTGTTTAGATCTCTCTAGCTCTGTCAGATAGCACATCTTTAGCAGCGGCATTCGACACCATGTCTAACCTTTAAGCTGTATTTCCGATAAAATATAGAATTGTGTATATAAATATGTTTATATTTCCCTTTTGTCAGGTTACATAGTTAGGTTCTTATATATTGTAACCAGTAAGATGTTTATCTTACATTTATTTTATTTATATACATATTTCCTCAAATATTATTATGGAAAAAAAACAACTAGCTTTAACTGAATCAGTATAATTAAATAAACTATTAGCAATAGATTTGAAGTTAAAAATACAGAAATTTAACTTGAATATACAGTCAAGAGCAACATATGAAATTATAACTGCAGTATTGTACTTGAAACTCGTTGTAGTTGCTGCAGTTGTAAAGTAGGTACTCTCGTATTGCAATGTCGTAGAACTTACTACATTATTGTATATAGAATTATGTCCTATATATTGTGATATAATTACGTCACAGGTCATTACGAATACAAACCAAATAATTAATTTTCAAAATTAAACACAAACGTTTATCTAAGAAACTACAAATATGTTAGTAATTTAAAATCAGAATGAATGTCATAATTCAAAAACTTTAGAAACACAATCAAGTAGAAATGTGAATTATTATTTTATTAAAGCATGTTGTAAGTTACATTTTAGTTTTCTTACATTAAGATGACAAAATTAAAAGATTCAAGAATTTAAAAATATATCTGTCAAGTTGCTGACATCTAGCGGGAAAATAGAAAAGTTAACTCTTATCTTTTAATATAGAAAACTGTAAGCTGAATTGTCAAACAAAATATTGTATTAGATACGTTAACGGTTAAAAAAGGGTTAATGGTGGACTATTTCCTTGTTGAAAGTGTTGATTTTTGTTTTTTTTTTTAACCATGATTAACAATTGCCTTTATGTATTATTGCTGAAGAATTCTTATTTTAATATAAACTGTTTAATTTACCTGATTTGAAAATATCCATCACTTTATTATACATCTCACCGATTTTCCGGCAATCACAAGATTTAGTGGCCACCAATTTGTTACTAAAAGTTATTTTTAATTTAACCGTAAACTCCACAAGTGAGTGCACGTCCAGGTAGGAATATATTTTCTCACAATTAGTAAGATTTAGTATCATTTTGAAATATAGAAATGAATTCATTGTGTTTAAAATTTTTGTATTTTTATACACCCAACATTACCATAGGTCTGAAAAAAGTTATGGGTAAGTCCATGTTTAGGAAAACAATAAAATAAACAACAATTTTATAAATTCATTTAATTAAATTCTGATATTGGCTGATTAGTTACCAGTTATCGTGTGTATAAAGTTATCCTTATACTTATTACTTAAATGCTTATGTCGGTTACATTTTTTACAGTTTTATAATTTAGTTTTAGCTTCTGAATCAACAATAGCTCTGAAGATGGCCCTCTGTGGTCGAAACTAGTCACCCAATATAAAAATTTAATTAAATTAATTTGTCAAATTGATTGGGTGGATCAAACAGAATTTTACGTTTTAACACATTTATTACAAGCTAAACAAATTTCATAAAGAGCAGTGTTCCCGGTGTACAATTTCTAAATAGCGTTTTATTCATATGTTGGTTATAAATCTTCACCAAGAAATGCTAAGAACGTGACGTAAAACTCTTTCACCTGTAAAAAATTAGCAGGTCTTTTTTTTAGAATTTCACTTTCTGCATTGTATGCAAATTTCTTTGGCAATTTTGGCCTTCCACGAAAATTACGGTATTTTGCGGAATAAGTTTGTAGTCTAAATTAGAACTGATGTATGCTTTCAATAGTATAAGGTTAGTGTAGCTTTTCTTTTGTAAGGGTATCAGCTAGAGCGGATAATGAAAAATAATAACTCACTTACAGGTTTAATTCACACAGTTTTTACAACGTAAAATTTAACGAACATTTTTTTGTGCCTCCCGCCAAAATGTAATAGCAACCATTCCATGCGGAATTGGCGTGAAATACAAATTCCGTTAGACTTTCCAATGGAATATTTATTTAAAATGAGTACTTCACTAATTTTTTACTTTTGATGACGCGCGATTTTACACATCTGATATTTTAAATTTTCCAAAGATTCCAGATTAATATAATAAAAATAACCAATCTTATGTTTTATATTTTATGTTATTCATCTAACAAAAGATAAAATAGCTGTTTACCTAGGAACAGATTTATTCCTCTTTTATTGATACCCATGCATACAAAATTATAAGAGCAAAAAGTAGATTTGATAGGAAATATCTACGTATTAAAGTATATGTGTAGTTCCTAAAAGGACCTAATTTCTAGAACCACCACGGTGAAACACATAATCTGAAGAATAATTACATTGCTTGTCGGATTTAGGAAAGCTAAAATCAGTAAGTAAGAGGTATAATAAGTAGCTGTTAGGATGTTCGATAGCTATAATTTGCTGCGCTTATCTTACGTCCAACGTCCACACATTTTGTGTTTTATACCTATGTTGTGTGGTATTTATAGCTTGTACCTATGTGAAAACGTGTAGGTAACTTTAAACCTACTATTTTGAAGCATAGCTTGGGTATATGAGTTGAAGAAATTAGGGATTATTATCTTAATGTCGCAATATGTTAATTTTGTTATAGTTTATGTTAACACTTTCTGGTTAAATTAAGATGTTGAAATAAAGATCTATAGTTTGTATCTACCAAACCTAAAAGATAAGCGTTTGGAGACAGAAAGACTTCCGTATTTGTTTTATCTTATTATACTCCATTTATAAGAGTAATAACATGTATACCCAAATGTATACAGTTTCAAAAAAAGAAAACCTCAAGAAAATATGGTGCAAAACAATACTTTATTATTCATTATTTTTGACTTAATCAGCAACACAGAGAGAAAAATCTTGGAAATTTTACTACAATTATCAGCATTTATACTACACATTGTAGTACAAATAGGGACAAGTACAATTTGTAGCAATATTTACCATCAAATTGTAGCACTAAGTTTGTTTGTTGTATTTATTCTTACAATTTGTATAGAAAAACAAGAATGAGCAGTTAGTTTTCTTTCAACAACGTTGTAAGATAAAGTAGTATTTATGGTAGTAATATTGTATACAATTTTGTGTGACTTTTCTATATACTGGTGAGCATAAATTAACATCTATTGTAGTATAATTTCAACGTACACTGTAGAAAATGTCGAACTTATCAAAATAAAGAATGTATCAAATATTTATTCACCAGACATTCTAATATGTATGTATATTAAGCGTATAGAAGATTATTTTTATTACGAATTATAATTGCCTGATATAAATATGTATATTTTTAAGTACGAAATAGGATGGGTTTTAAACATATAGTCTTTTTTATTATATGATCTTGTGGCTTTATTGGCACATTGTTGTGCAATGGTAGGTATCACAGTAAGGTACTACTAAAAATTTATACTGACATTGTGAAATAATTACAGAATGTGTGCTCCAAGTTTTCCTACAATGGAGTATCAATTTTTGCTACTTCCAAATATATACAAATTTTAACAAAATTGTGTTACTATTTAAAACAGAATTGATCCTACAAACAGCTGTGAACTTCTTCTACAACGGCTAGTATTAAATGATAAACGTGTACGTTAGAGTCCACTTGTTTGTAATACTTATTTCTACAAAATTCTAGTACTGCGCCATGTAAGTTTTTAATACAAGGATTTCTCTGAGTGAACTTTTGCTTTAATGTACTTTTTGTACTGCGTATGCTTCCGATTTACAAAGCTGATTCAAATCTCATTAAATTTTTAATTTAGATGTTTTGCTTCCATTTTGGCATTTTTTTTTATTATCAAATTTATATTGAGATTATATTGTTTTGTTGATATCTCTTAGAATAAGATGTTTATTCAATCTCTCCCAGATATTAAACGTTTATCTTGAAGTTACATCTAATTGTAGACATATAGAGATGATATTCTTATTAAAAGCGACTCTTGAGCAATAATCGCTTGTCAAGATAAGCATTTATTGCTAATAACGACCCAGATATACATGAGCTATAAATAAAAGGTTAGATTATAAAATTAAACGAAAGCGTTCTTTGGTTAATTGTTGGTCTAATTGTATAGAAAGTAAAAAAAGCGTTTGGTTTTATGTTTGAATTGTATATTATATCGATGTAATGGTACGAGCAATTGCTTTTGTAGCAATCCTAATGCATTAAATGAATTTAAAATGCTTCGAGAAGGATTCTTGCTCAACTTGTTTTCATGTTTGTTTGAATATTAATAATTCACCGACACTCAAAATGTCCGGTCCAAGTTTAGCGCAATGTTCCGCGCACCCGAGTGGCACGCAGCGTTTAGACTACGTATTAGACCAGTCATTTTGGGTGACGGCGAGTGTACATACACACGTGCGAGAGTCAGTTAGTAGCTGCTGCTAATGAAATTAATTGGTCTCACTGAGTAGCCAAGATAAGATAAGTGCCATCAATTTGCTAGTATTTGAGTAGATTTTGTAATAGTTAAAATACAACGTTCTAAATCTAAACAATGTTTATTTAACAAGTACTGTGCTGTATCAGAGATGCCCAAGATTTTTGTACACTTCACACCACACAAAAAACATATTCATTCGGATTCTTTGATTTAATTTATAGATCTCTACTCTCAACCATAGCCAGATAATGTTAGTAATACTCAATAAATTGTACCTACAGTTCATGCATTTTCTGTTGGTGGAAGTGGTTTAGTCATCACCTCGTAGAGACAGACGGAGCTCGTTAAAGCAAAAACGTACAGTACTGCAGATGTATATTACAATTTATAATATAGGATGTTCCGCAAGAAAATAAAGGCAGATTCTAGGTTACTATTTAGCAACTACATACTTGAGTCATAGACCGCCATCACAAATAACACTAACGGATTTTGGCAATATGTTAACAGAAGGAAGAGTGGAGGAGGTATTCCGACCTCAACCGCAAACGCTGATGGCGAAACTTTCGACTATACTTCCTCAATTGTGAATGCTCTCAAAGAATCTTTTCAGTCGGTTTATTTTCCCGGATCTTATCCTGCATTGCAAAACACAACAATTATTGGGATCATTTAATGATCAACGTGAATCATATTACTGAGGCCAAAATTCTTTGCGCTCATCACAAACAGATAACAACAGTATGGGGAATGATTGCACTCATGTATTGGCATATTCACTGTGCTTGCTTTTCAATTTATCTTTAAAAACCGCTACGTTTCCTGATCTGTGGAACGTTGCTTGTTTGATGCCCGTACATCAGAAGGGTGACCGACAATTAATTGAAAACTATAGGCCAATTGCTATCATAAATAACTTCGCAAAAGTACCAGCACGGATTTGTTACCAACCGATCAACCGTTACTAATTTAGCAGTCATCACCCAGTTCATTGCTGAAAACACGGACAAGACATCAACCTAGGCAGGTTGATGTGATTTATACTGACCTGAGCAAGGCCTTTTATCGTATTGATCACTCTATCCTACTTCGCAAACTTGATGCTATCGGATTTTCTGCGTCGATTCTTCGCATCATAACCTCATACAGAGAACGCACTATGTGGCGTGCGCAGGACGTGAGTCGCAACACCTCTCCCCATCTTCTGGTGTACCACAAGGTACGAACTTGGGACCCCTTCTTTTTACATTATATATAAATGATGTATGCGACACTCTGAACTGCTGCTCTGCACTACTTTTTGTCGATGATTGAAAACTTTATCGCATCATCCACACCGTTGACGATTGTATTCTATTAATACTATTGTGGGGCAACTCGGCATCAGCACAAAAAGTATTTTTGGCAGAGACGGCAACCGCGCTTCTGTGATTCATGTCGTCCTATCTTTAAGAATTTCCAACTTCTTCGTGTGCCATGCATGCATATTCTTGAGAGAGCTAGCTATATATACAAAAGATGAAATAATATTTCTACGAACGCCACCTATCATGAATATCATTATAGAACGAAAGACAACCTCCACTTACCAGCATACAACCAGAAATTTGATCAAAAGACATTCAAACATCAGGTGGCCCATAAAAAATGAATACCAACCAAAGTATAACAAAACCCTTCTAGGATTTTAATTTTGATGTAATTTAGTGTAATCGAAATTAATAATAATAAAGAGGAATTAACAATAATTATATTTCTAATTAATATCAGTAAAGAGAGCAACTGGGTTCCGGAACAGAACTGCAGAGCATGAAGTCGTAAATGATACCGTAGCTATTGCTTACACTGTCGACGAGGTGACAGAAAGAATTCCTTCTTCGCGTTACCTCTATGTATACATAAATACGAAGAAAATTTATAATAAAATTAAATATAATTTAAAATAGTAGTGACAGTTTCGGATTCTTTGGAACTTTGATGTTTTTATTTCTAATTCTGCTAACGCGTCATTCGCGTAGAAGTTATTGAGGAGATTAATAGGCGTTCAGATTTTCCCTTTGCAGAGAATAATATTAACCAAAAAAACCAGCTGCTGATCCTTCAACATTCTTCCCAGTTTTTCTGTCTATTTCAATATTGTTTTCGTAACCCGAACCGATAGATATCTGCAGACATTATGTGCATATGTAGATACATTCACTAATATTTTTTTTTCGGCCATGACTGGCAATACATAGATATAGCGGAACATCACGTACATACATGCTTCGTACGGATATACGTTTCCCAGAACGAACGTAAAATCAATACTTTACCTTCGATTCCATTCGTTCACCTTCCTGGCATTATTGCAGGCGTGTGCGTTGATATACCACGCTGGTTTGGGCACATAATGTAAGTTTAACGTTGCTTCCTCAAGCATCATTGCGTCTACTGTTGTTATTGGTACATTGCTTCTGAATAAACGAAAATAATATAAATACTCCATTGAAAACTTCTTCGACATTCGACCGTGGCTCTATGCTTTTTTCTAGTATATTTATTTATATATTAAATACACCAGTGCGAGAAGACAGCACAGGTTGGTTAGGTTTCTTTTTAAAATAAATAAATTCTCTTTAGAAAATATAAAAATAAGTTCTTTGCCAACTTGAGTATACCTGCACCAAATGCGTTTAGAACGACTATGTAGTTTTTCGTATATTGAATATACATATATTCTCAAGGTATTTGCTACAATGTTTTTTTTGCGCATATATTTAAATGACTATATCACTACAGCACCGTACTGCTCGCCCTGTAATGTTAGACCCAGAATCCGAGGTTGACTCGGTGCGATCAGAGACAATAATCTAAAGGAGATGGGTAAGTTTAATGGGCCAAACTGTTACTAAAAATTGGTGGTGACAAGGGACGTTTCTAGATGACGCTGTGAGACCAAATTGTGGAAGTTGCTTTGTTTAGGTTGTTTCCAAAATTTAGGTTGGTGGTTCTGTTTTTTACAGTTACATCATCTTGCATCCTCTGTCTTCATTCATGTGATTTGTCATTTGTGGTGTTCTGGTTTTACTACGCGTCTGTCACGTATTTGCTATTTCCATACTAATTAGTTTTGTGTTACGCTGTGGTGTTTTAGTTTTATATTCGACAACCATTTACAAAGTGCAATTTATCGGATAGTTTAGTGAGTATGAACTGAAAGTTATATGTTATAAAGTTCACTAAATATTCTCCAATTTGTAGGTGTTAGTTACACATTATAAGGTATATATTTAAGCTAGATTAACATAAGTGTAATTTAATAAATAAATGTTAAATATCAAGTTAATTATACCTATAAAATATTTACTCCTGTACCATGTTATCTATATTGTAAATAAAATGTTATCTTTAGGCAAAAGGTACTTTTCTTTATTTATCTTGTATGTTGAAATATAAATATTAAAAAATTTAATAAAAGCATATTTTAATATTGTTTTGTTGCGCGCCCTCTAGGAATTTCCTTTGGTACTTTAGACGAAAAATTATTAACAAATATATATAAGTGAGTTACCCATCTCCTGGTGCGACCTTTGATATACTTATAATACGCTCATGGAATACTGTTTTAACCCATGCTTCTTTCCGAATTCTATGCTATAAAACTGATTTCAGGAACTGCAGTGGTGTTTCCTTTCTGACTACTGGCGGACACGTTCGAGGAACTCACTGATTTGGCCGTGTACGGTTGGCCGGAAAAATTTCGTTAAAAATTAATCGGTGTTTTTACTTTTTTAGAAATAACTGTTATAGTATGTCCATCGGTATAACGATTTGACTTTTAATGATTATTGGGGATTATACACTACCTGGTGCCGCAGGTACCGAGTGATTATGTAAATGAGGTAATGGGCCGTATTAGGAGAAATTTTCTTAAGTAGAGAAGTAATTATGTAATTTATAATTACCATTTTCAATTTAAACTTTATTATTTTAAAGTAAACAATTCAAATTGAAGACAAGATAATTATTTGTATATTAAATTTGTGATAATCTGTCATTGCATTTTAACACTTTATCAGCGTGTATGTAGTAATCTTTCTGAATACGTCGCTGTAAACCACCCGTGCTCGAAAAGTTTGTACAGGGCGGACCAAATGCGATGAAGATAATGTCATTTTATGTTTTTTTTTTTTTCAAACGGAAACCATATGATATGGTCAAATAGCAAGTTTTGCAGATATTCATAAAATTTTTGAAAAGCTTGCTAATTTTCCTAAAGTGCACATTTTTAGAGGATATTATTGATGGAAAATAACTAATCTCCAACCACATTTTCGAGAAGCAGTAGATTAGAGCAGTGTTGTTTTTGTACACATTAACACTTCAAAAAAAAAAAAAAGAAATGTAAACAGAAAATAAAATTTCAGCATTAACAGATTACAAATTATAAAACCTGCGGCTTGCAAACATTTTCGCGAGACCCATTTAGTAACGATGTATTCCTAATTGAAATTGGACTTCTACCTATAGTTTCTGTACACCCCTATGCGTTTTGTCTTCTTAAGGGCACACGCTACGCGAGCATTCGGACGACATTTTTATGGACGCTTCGGCGTTGAGATATAGCGCTATCAGTTTACCTTAACTTTTATGCGTTGAAAAGGAAACGGATCGTGTTTCAGAAGATCCCGCACGGAGTTCAACGTATGCACGAACATAACGCATACAAGTGTCGGTCAATCTGGATCCGTTTCTTTCCCACTCCACAATGCCGGAGTTACTTACACTTGTGAAACGGATAATTTTGGCGAGCAGGTGTAATTATCGTGTTGAAAAACGAATGAATGATGGCTTGTTGATTGAATTTTCTTCTTATCGTTGTGTGTTTTATACTGAAACGAGTGAGAAACGAGGATAAAGCTGTTGGCGAGTAGAATTTTTAATTTGAATCAAGAATACTGGGGTTGGAAAGCATTACAATTTATGAAAGAACATAATGGCCCATGAATTCTTTAATGATTCTTGCAACTTAATTTACCACGGTTTTTTATTTTGTAATTAGGTTCTATAAATTTTCTTTTTCGTTTAGCCAATACATTAAATATTTTAACATTATTTCTCTATATTTGTATATATGACTGGAGGTAATATTGAAAAAAAAAACTATACATATAACTACGAAAAAGTTATAAAAATTGTAAAAATTATCTATAGGTTGTTCATTATTGTTTTCAGCGACATATCCAAATATAAAAAAAGAAGTCAAACTATTACTTTATATATGCATGCGGACTGGCAAATTGTTGGGTGCGCCGAGAAACCTTATGCATCATGAAGTGTAGCTATTATAAACCGCCAAAGAAAAAAAAAACAATAGGTACTGAAAATCGATTAAAATGGGTAATTTTACCACTTATCACCTACAGCACAATTATTTCCAGTTGGCGGAAACCCCGCCCCCACATCCAGCTTATGTCGCGAGCTTGAAGAGGCCGGTGTAGTCACCTGAATGAATTGCGTCAGTAGATACTGTACGATACATATTGCAATAAAAACGGATTTTGTACCAATCGCGAAGATAGTGGGAGTACCTATACTTGGGATATTTCTTCAGGTGTGTCTCACTCCATTGAGCACGTCTTCTTGCCATCGCGCATCCCTTAGCTAAAAATAATTGTGCTGTAGTGGTGTTAGCTATGTGAAGTAATTTCCTTAAAAAAATGGTCCGTTATAGTTTTTATTATGTGTGCAAACAGTTACAATATCTATTACTTTTGTGGCACTAGTTGCACTATAAATATGTTGTAGGTACAAGTGACTATTTTAGAAAACCAGAATGACATTTTCCTAGCATAATTACATTGATAGCTATCACTATAGTAACTATCGTTTATATTAGCGCATACCACAATTATGGTAAATTTTACTACACCTTTCTTGTGTACCTATGATTTCTCTTTTGAAAATTTCAACTTTTAGTGTTGTATCAAAATCAGTCTTGCAGCACTATTTAGACCAACATTTCGCCGGATAGATTGGAAGCCAGGAACCACCAATACCTAACCATCAGCATATCTGGATCTCATAATAATGCATTTCTGAAAACACCAAAACAAAATAGTAAACCATATGAGCACTTGAACTAATAAATAAACTTGATTTTTTAAAATTGATTGAACTAAAATTTGAATTAATTATTTTTGACATTTAATTTGTAGCATGTATATATTGTGATGTAAGGAAACGCGCAGGAGGAGGAGGATGTAAGACTTCAAATGAATTCTACTACCAAACACTCAAGCAATAAAAGCTCCAAGTAGTGGAACTTGAAGTAGTAAATTTCGAATTTGCTTTTATGATACAAGTAATCTAAGTTATAAGTGATAATTTAGCATCGCCATCTATGATATAGAATAGAAGGCGAAATTTATTAATTTTGCGTATTTTACCCTAATTTTAAGTGTAGATGCGAACTATTTAAACATTTTGTAACAATAAATAGAAAGAAAAGAGCGAAGCTATATATGTGAGCATTACTTAAGTCAACGCTTTTCTCAGGCGTTCTTGCTAGTTTCTCGATAGTAAGGCCGGGGCAGGGATAAACGTATACTACACAAAAATATTGTGTTTTAATTTTATATTTTAGCAGTTCAGTCAATAATACTGCCGAACTCTTGAATACATTTTAATATTTGTTTCAACTTTGCCTATAGCTTATTTGATATTGTGATATTAATTATAACCAAAGTTGTATTTCCCACGTTTTCGTAAGTATATTAAAGCAAACATGACAAACAGAGAATATTGTTGGTTATATCTTACGGCGCTGTTTGCATTTTTTTATTACTTATCTGCAATCCTAAGTCGTAAGTGATCCTGTCATTAGATTGGACTCTACAGCCTATCCTATTAGCACCAGATGCTAAAGCTAAATTACCTAGTTCAGATTTTTCTTCTCGAGTAGCTTGTAAGACCACATTCCTAGATAGAAGAGATTAGTAGGGTATTTTATGATTCTGAATGACATACTTTTATTTTTCTTCTGGTATGATGGTCATTTAAATAGCTGCGAGAAAACCTCTATTTTTCAACAATTGACATTATTTTATAGTTTCTGAGGAAAGTTAGATATATCTCTGCCAAAACTGGTTAATGCTTATAATAGATGTTGCCGGGATTATTGGATGGAATGTTAAAAAGCAAACTTGCGTAAACACCAATAGATTCCTTTTGAGTTAATAATCTGAAAACTGGTCAGTTGTCTGCTAAAGCATTGGCACGATATTACTACATAACCGGTGTTTCAATGGATGCGAAATATTTTCTTATGGGAAACAATAATGGATCTACACCTTCAGGGATTTACTAAAGGTGATCATGCTAACCGATGTAACTCTAAACAACAATAAACTTACTCTTTATTCTTCTCCCTCTTCGGTATTATATTATAAACTTTTACGGCTTACCTATAACATGCATTAAAAATAAGGCACCTACTCTAAAATCAAGCAAATAAGCGACCAACAACAAAGGCAAACGGAAATTACATACATACGGCCACAATATCTCGGAGCGGTATTAAATATAGATATAAAACTTTATATTGTCGAGAACATCGACTCGGTTGATGTTGAACATGTGAAGCAAATCACATAGTTTGCTGGCTAAAACACTAACTAAATTGTACGTGTGCATAGAATCGTTTGCTCCGGCAGACGGAGCAGTATCGGGTTCCTTTCGCCTTATAACAGGACGCCTTTTGAAGCGTTAACTGACGAGCTTTTCGATAGATATGTATGTATGTACGAGTGCAAATAAGTGGACGGTTATTAAAAGTCGAAGACGTGCCATGGAAGTTGTGGCATATTACTTTTCTGTAACGATGGTGAATTTAAAATAATGCAGCTATCGGGGTTTTAATTTTGTGTTGGTGAATTCTTTCGACGTTTTTCTCCGGGATAGCGATGCATATATTCTCATAATTTATTTCAATTGTTATTTTGAAAATTCTTTTATTACCTGCATTACAGTTCATCGTATTTACCTTCAACTGTCCTTGTATCATTTGCTTGACGTTTAATTTTATATGCTGATCTTTAAAATACTTTGCAATGCAAACAATTTAAAATAAGTTTGTTGGCAGAATCTTGATTTTTATTTTATACAACGTGTTTAAAAGAAAAGTTCGGATATTTTACTCAAATAGTGATGTACCATCATCTAAACAAACCAAAAAGTCTTAATGAACATAGTGCAATTCAAGTGTTTCAAAGATAGAGCTGATTCCCAAATTGCAATCAGCAAAATTACATTTTCATTAGCAAACGAACAGTACATGTTATTTTATTAAATTGTATTTCATAAAAAAAAAATACAACAAAAAAGAACAACCCTACGTTTTGTGTAATTAATCCATATTGTTAATTGGCATTGAATATGAATTAGCTGTTTTAAATGTCGCCAAATCTAGAACTCAAGTGGGTTTAGATTATGGGACGTATAGGTGGCCATGACACAGGATCTCCTCGTCCTATCCATTTGTTGTTGTACGTTTCATTTAAAAAACGTCTTACAGCGAGAGCAAAGTGCAGTGTAAAAACCATTGGAGAACTCTATCAATTAGGGACACATCTTCCAATAATGGGGTTTAAAATATTAATTAAAAAGTCCAGATAATTTTCGCCATTTAAACGTTTCGGTAAAAACACTAGTCCAATCAAATGATCTCCTAAAATGCCTAGCCAATCGTTCACAGAATATCGGTGTTGATGTCTTGTCTGCATAACAGCATAAGGGTTTTCATTGGACCAATTGTGGTTATGTTAAAAGTTGATTATTGCATTGTTTGTGAGAAAAAGTTTTGATTTTCGATAATTTATCCCAAAATAAATCCACAGAAGGCCACATTTGTCTCTTATACAGATCTGCTAAAAGCATCAATACATACCCTGAAGGAAACTATGGCGGTTTGCTGTAGCTTACGGTTCGCCATGCGTGGTATAGATCAGTCGTATTTTGTGTGAGAGTGTCCTGAATGTTGACAAAATATAACTGGAATAAAGAAGTGCATTGTATCCAACCATATTTTTGTTGCTGTACATCATGAACTAGGTAGAGGACGTCTGCTGCAGATTTTGTCAAGACGCAAAAGAGGGAGCAGTTCATATTAAAGCAATAATAAAGTTTCTACTACTGCTGGGTTCTGAGAACCCAAAAGCGTATACCAATCTAATGTCAGGTGACGGGACCATGATCGTGTTCCTAGGTCCATAATGTATTCCAGATCAGACTCTGTTCTCGGTCATTAAACAATAATTTACATAGAGAAAACTTTAGGTGTACCTACAATGTTTCGGTTTTAAGTACATTTATAAAAAATTATAAATTATTGTAAAAAATTACACTAAAGTTGCAAAAACTTGTTAAAACTTAAAAAAAAAGAACTTGAGAACACACAAGATTTTACAATTTTAATGTCCTTTTTTACAATAATTTATATTTTTTATATATGCCTTAGAAAACGGTTTTAAATAAAACCGAAGCGTTGTACTCCTAAAGTTTTGTCTATATATATGTATATATCGTTATTTAATAATCTAAAAATCAAGAACAGTGTCTGATCTTAAATAATTATACTGGTCAAGAAAAGAAGATTTTAAATAATGTATTCCTGTCCGTCTACTGCAGCAATAGACGATATAATAATAGGAACTTGAAGAAACACTGATTGTCTCATTAATACACTGAGAAAAATGCTGGTCGTAGTAACTCTTTTGTCATACGTTCAATAAATAATTTTATTGATAATATGAATGTGCATTGTAATTTTGTTACGAACAATTTTCGTCAAATTATTCACCATGTCAGGGCATTAAAGTATTAAATGATATCCTGATGTCCGTTGTTTTAATGGCAATATACCTTGGTGAAAAGTATCCGTTATGATAACTAACGCATTCACTAAATATATAAAGAAACACTGCCCTAATCAACAAATTTAGATTTCTATAATAACCTATATTCAACGGTTGAATGAAGACGTTCATTATAAAACTGTTCTTTACAACAGTAACATATTTTATTGAGCCAATGAAGCCATCAGTTCATTTTCAATTACTTTGGTTTTATTAATACAAAGGATAGTTTATTACTCAATAAATTCCTTCGTCATTTAATAACACCTTGTCCATGATTTGATGATTGCATTCTTCGGACCTATTTGAATGCACTATTTCCTGTAAATAATGCATTTTTTCATTATTTCAGGACCCATTTTTGGTGCTAAATGATCTTACCTTTTTTTTATCTACACAATTTGGTGTATTATACCTCGAAAACTTTACACTAAATGATCGAGATTCAAATAATGTCTATTGTCATCATATATACAGAGGGCAATAATATTGTATTTATTGATTAGTTATTGCTGCATTAATGGCCGTGTACTGACCAATAATTGAATACGGGTAGCACAATGTTGTTACGTGATTTAATTGGAAATTACTCAATTAGTTTTTCTTTGTAAGCAGGTGATGTTCTTTGCGTTCATCATAAATGAAACAAAATAGCTTAAACAAGGATGTGCACATAGTCGTGTTTAGACACACTGAAAATTAGATGCAATTTTCGTAATAATCCTAGTTTTTCACGACACAGTAATATCGAATCTGCACATTAAATCTGCGTACATTCGTTGCTATGTATATTTATAAATTTATATTTTACGCTAGATAAAACAACAAATTGGCTGTTTGTTACACGAAAAAAAAAACGATTTTACAAAAATATGTAGGCGAGCAAACTCATTGGTCCGTCGTCCCTATTTGGCCAGGTATCATTATTTATTTATAATAACAAGGTAACGCGAGCGTATTCGCTGTACGCGGCTGGCATACAGGAAGGAAACAAAAGCCGATAGCATCTGAATACGCAATCTGCTTTTGGCCGAATCAACGTGTGCGTGGAAACAAATGAAAAACAAAAAGCGTATAATTCGGAATTGTTCGTTCAACTGTCATCATTGTTGTGCTTTTTTCAGTATTTTTTTGTTTTTCGACTTTATCGATATTTGATTGTATTATAATAATATTTTCGGAAACAAATATAAAAACCATAGAATAGTGGTTGTAAAATTTATTTTTCTCCCATTACGCCGGAATATCTAAATATGTATATCTACACAAAGGTATATAGCTTGTCCAAGATAAGAATGTTGGTTAGATTCGACTCTAAAAATTATTTGTGAAGTGATAGGGATGATCGCGGGCAACTTAGTTACCTGCTACTTTCGTTGTAATATTGCAAACTACAGTTGCATTACAAATGGTCAAATCAATTTTAATGTCTAAAAGGTATTCTAAAATGTCAAGTTGTCATGTTGTTTAAACATTTTTACTAAATACTAAAAATCTGTCTATGTACATAAATATGTTATTACAATTGGCATATGTGGGTTCTATTATTATTTATGTTGTGTATAATTTTGCAATAGGTATTCACCTACATTCTACAAATGTATTAAATGTGGAAGAACTTTCTGTAACATTATTTATTAGTTTGTGTCTTAAAATACAAGAAAATTACAAATAGCTTTTGATTCTAATACTTAGCATTGTCTGAATATTAAAAATTAGTAATTTTAAAGACTATGTCACTGTACTACTGCAATTACATTTGTATCATTACAATTTTGCAGTGATATTGTAGCGGTAAGGTTAATTTCTTTTGTATGTAAATTTACAATTTGAATTGCTGTTTACATGGTGTTTGCAAAAGTAAACTATTGTGTGTTAAAACATACGTACGGCGAATACACGCATGCGCATCATCGTACACTGTTTACTATGGATGTTAAGCTGTAAAGATGTACCTGCCCTACACTCTAAAAAATTGGTGTAGTTTTACCCATGAGTTACAGTAAAATTACATGAATTAACAAAGCAAATTCACACTGATATTTCGTGTACTTTATAAATTCCCCGTTATTTGAAGGAATTTTAAGGTCTTAAGTAGTCTCCATATGAAATTAGACAAAATTTTCTATAAGAAACTAAATATTAGGACTTGCACGGAAGTTTACTTGAGCTTTGGAGTAGAATTACAAGCGCTTTACGTAATACTACCGCTAAATAATTGATTACAGTTTTAAAATTAAATTGTAGTCGGTGACCGTACAACGTTGAGGTTAAGCACTAATATTGTGTAAGCCAGTAAAAAATGCCAATAAAAAACTCAAATCACTGTTACATCAAGCTTTTATTACTACTTCATCAGGATGACATTGTAAGTTTTGCAAATCAATGAGTCAATCAAAATTCAAAATTTCAAAAAATACAACTCACGTAAGAGTAGGTCGGTCGTTAATAGTTCAAAACATTAGAAAGGTTTCACAAATCTTAGATGTATTTTGGAAGACTTCTGGTTTGTGATTTGAGTTTTTCATTGTTATTTTTGACCGGCTTACCCAATATTAGTACTTAACCACAGTAAAATTAAAATATTTATACTTATTTGTCGTTTATGTTTTTAATGACGAAGGCATCGAGGTTTCTCTTTAGGTTTTTTTAAAAAATAGATTAACTAATTCCTTAGTCACAATTCACAGTAAAACAAAAGCATTTTCGAAGAAAATACCATTTATACGAAATGCCTGCCTTTTCTAACACTCAAAAAATAATTATTTGCGTAATTTTACAACTCTAAAATACTGTCGAGTTTGCTAAATGTCGCAATGTGCTTGTATTTTTATTTGCATTTATAATTTCAGGGATTTTTTTTATCGACTTCAGAAACAACAATACGTAAATCTTCAGGGACGTCGAAGATGTCGACGGATATAATTATTACTGTCATATCGTCCTATCGATGCACTTTATAACATTAGGGGAAATATTTATATAAATATTACCCGCCATTTTTGAAGGAGATTGGAAGCAGTGGGGGAAAATAAATGTGATTTTTATAAGTTTAAGTGTTTGTTTGGCGACTTTAGATATGTAAATCTTAAGGGATGTCGAAGATGTCGGTGGATATAATTATTACGTTCGCAAAAAACTTCGCACTGCTACTATACAACATAGATCGTATTGCCATCTACCAAATATCTTTTATGAAATATTGGATCAAAAGACAAATATGATAAAAGAACTTTTATAGAAGATATATTTTATAAATGTTAGCTTATTACTCTCTAAAAGTTGTTTGTCAAATATGTTTTATAAAAGACCTTCGTCAAAGAACTTTTCTCAGATAAATGTTTTTCGAACTTTCAGTGCCAAACTAAGGAAATTGTTCTGGAATGATTTTAAATGATACATAAAAGAGCCGAAAACCTGTTTAAACCATTACAAGTAATATATCACCTATTTTAGAATTCAAAATGACTAGATTTAAAAATAAAAATAACAGAACTGTATTAAAAAGGCGATGATGGTTTTTCGAAAACGAAACATCGTACTGTAAATCTGTAAACGCTACCTTGTTCAGCTTTAAAAGTGGCAAAAAAAAATGTTTCTATTTTTTTTATGTTTCTTAAAATAAAAAAATGAAAACTACCTAATATCCCAAGAAATACTTAAGAAGCAAAAAAAAATAGTTTACTTTTTGAAACACTACGTAAACGGTATTTAAATTGTGGAACTTTTTTCCTAATCTAACCAACATTGTAACTCCCACCGTTACCAAGATTCCAATGCTACCCATTCTTATCTTGGACAGGCTGTATATCTACCTACACAAGCATATAAAAGCATCGAGGGGATTCCGAATTATTTCAAACATGTACGCCGCACGAATTTATAACGTAATATAAACATCGGCGTCTTGTAGAATTTCAATTTCGGCCTGTGTGCAACGGCAGAGGGGGTTGGGGAGTTTGTGAGGAACGCGTCAAAAACACGGAAAATGGTATCGCCGACGACGACACCTGGTGAATAAATTTCGACTAATTTACGCGGGGTCGCTGGCGCCGTCGAATCAAGACGTCGCCCCCGAAGCTATACGGCGTTAGGCGCCGCGCCGTTGTAGATCTACTTTTAATATAATTACAGGGACGTTTATGCGGGAAGGTCCTGGAGAACCGCCCCCTGGTCGTTAACGGTCGAATTATGCGACGAGGATCGATCCGGGTTGCGAACGACACGCGGACGAATTCGAATGGGAAAAATGTGGAATTTTATGTTTTCTATGGCGAGCAAAAAGAAATACGGATTATTGATATTGCAGTAAGTCACGTAGGTGCTGTGTACATGTGCAGTTCCACAGACGATGGGAACTGTGATTACGTGGATTGGAAGAAGCGCGCAATGTAAATGTTTGAATCGATATGGTTCGCTCAGTATTTAATATTAGAATGAATGAAATTCGGCTACTTGCGCAGTTATATTCTTCACAAATAAATAAATAATGTGCTTCATTCTCAAGAAAAATTATAAATTAATTTTATGGACAAAGCAGAGTAATTAACAAATTTAATAATTCAAAATTAATATATACAATAAATATACAATAAATACAGATATAAAATGTCAGATACACCAAGTCGTCATAGAATAAACCAGAAGATTGCGCTCACAATATCTTGAGTAAGAATTATTGCATACGATAATTCAGGTTATACACAATAATATTTACATCAACCAATGATGCCTTATTTTAAATGCACATTACAGAGGTGCTACAGAAAATGATAAGGAGAATTGGAATTATTCTCTTTAAAGTTGTATCGACCAGTGATGCTTTCTCTGATTTTAATATAGGCTGCGATGCACTTGGACTCCGCAGTCGATTTGAAGAAAGATTTACAAATCGAAACATACTGTTTAAATTAACCCAAGATGTTTTAGGTGATATTCAAGAGCGAATAGTCCTCATAAATCTGTCTCAAAATTGGTTTGTTTTGAAATTTTAATATTAGTAATGACTCTTTTAGGACTATTAGCGCTTGTCATAAAGCACTTCCTAGAAGCTTCATTGTTCCCTTATAAATTTGTGCAACAGTTACACCCAATAAATTTTGAAAGAAGGGTAACATTTTGTCAGTAGTATCAGCATTTAAGTAATAATAATCGGTCTTTAGTGACGAAGTTTAGTTTCATTTGTCTGGTTACATGAATTCACAGATCTACAAAACGAAACAGATTTACATCCTGTAAAAATAGGAATTTGGATAGCAATCTAGGCGAAGAATTACTGGGCCAATATTTTTCGATAAAACCATTAGAGGTGATGCCATTTAAAATTAATTCGTAACACAACTATCCGATGATGAATTACAACATTTTGTTTTTACTTTCAACAAGATTTCTTGACAATAAGGCTGATAAGTGAAAACTTATGGCTACCACCCTCTCCAGATCTTTATTTGTTTGGGAATTTAAAAAATAAAGTGTTCAGAAATTGATTACACAATTTAGAGAAGTTGCAAGCGGTGATACGACAAGAAATTAATAACATCACCGCGAAAGAACTCTGCAATGTATTTGAGAATTTAAAAGTGAGAATTAATATTTGTTTAGAGAACACTCGACCCCATTTTCAACATTTATTGTAATATTTACAATATAATTATTTTTCTATTTCTTGATTGATGTAATTATTTAAAGTTTCTTATTTATACATTTTTGACAATTTTTCACACATAGAGCAGCTTCGAATATATGTATGAACATTATTTATTGCATATATGCCAATTGGCCGAGCACAACTTGGCCGATATTATCCCAGCTTCATGAGCACAATGTTATAGAAAAAGCACGTTTAAAGCTGTGATGTAACAAAAATTCGATGTGATCTTAATCCCACGCAATACGAAGTTGCAGCTAGTTCTTCAGATACATTTTCTTGTTATCACCTCAAAAAGTTATAGGATATTAAAATGATCAAACAGCATGAATGATTAAATCAGTTTATTTCAATATGATCTTATATTCACAATATTGTAAATGTAGGGATAAGAAAATTAAAGAACCAGAAGAATGCTCCATTCCATCGTCTATCCGGAAGTACAATTTTTAGTGATTAATTAGCCGAATTAGTACTTTTTTTTGTCTAAGTATTATTAAATGTTAGAGATGCCTTAAGACTTCGAAAGTTAGTCACTTATTTCATCCTCAGTTTCTCTATACTGTATACTATCAGGCTTTAAACAAAACAAATTAATTTAAAATCAGGATTATACCACTCCTCAGGGTTAACAAAACGTTCTAGTAAGAACAACAGGAAACGCGCATGCTTGTATTGTGTATACATGTCATTAACGACAAAAAAATAATTAAAGACGATTCTTCCATTGCTCTCCAACGAATACAACTTACACGATAGACACCACGACGTATACACGCGACACAATGGACAAATACGTGTACAATTATACTTGTGCGCACAAAGGGCTCGCCTTTCGCTGACGGCTGGCCATCTGCGGAAGTCCGTTAGAATCCTGCCCGCTAATCTGGTCCCTTAATCGTAGATGGGATCTGTAGATAACGGGGTGAGAGTCGGCCATCGCTGCCATAGGAAAACATGGCCGTGCCAGGTGCCAACCGGAGTTCCTTCCCTTCCCAGAAATCCCGAAAGTTGCACGCGCAGTATGTACCTAGGTATCGTACATATGTACATGTATAACATAACGGATTCTCCTGTACACCCTATAGTTTTGCATCACCTCTAAGCGTTGGTATATATGCGTATATACGCAGCAGTACCCCCTGGAGGGACACCACCTCCCTGTATTTTATACATGCGTGTAGATACGTTGTAGGTTAACCCTCCGCTTCACCGTTGTAGACTTCCAGCAGGGCGGGTTAAATACACTCATATGGGTGCGTGCGTGTACATAGGAAGAAAATGAGGGGTCGTTGAGTACTGGCTTTTGTGCCAAACATGAGGGCGAATTGTTTCTTTTATGGGCAGTGGTTCTAGGGAAAAAATGAACACCTCAGATTTATTATATCCAAAGATTTTTTGAAACAACTATTGTGTTTCCAACTAATACCGATCAGCATTCCATCCGTATTCTAAATACATATTCATCGTACTTCAAGTTTACAACTAGAACCAAGATTAATTTAAGAGACAATTCGTGCACTGATTGTGAGAAAAAAGTAGATAATAAAAATATTTAATACACGAGACGAAGTGAACTTCACACTCACAATCGGATTAAGTTTATACACTATGTACATTCCATTAGCCAGGCTAACATTATGAGGTATACAAAATTCATGTGTCTGTCGAAATACTAAATATGTACGTTATATCTCAGCAAACAAAAAATGAAGGACTATTATCTTCAATAAAATATTTATGATTAAATCTATATTTAATAGGATATTAAGATTTTTACAGTTTGAGGACTTAATAACCTCTAAATGTGTGTGGTTTTTGCAGCATTGTGGTTTTTAATGTAATATGTGTTATAAATGTGTATATAAATGTTCTTTAAATCTATATTGCAGTAATGACCTAATGGAGTAATTCTACTTGATTTGTTCAGTAACAAAATGTTAGAATTATGAAACGCTTGACGAAAAAGGTGTTTTCTCTGTAGATTGAAAATGTAGGGTATATCAAAAAATCTGAAGGAATATGCGTTGATTGTATTCAGTTACATAGAAATGTAGGTTACTTTGTTATTACTATTTTTTATCCGTTTGCAGCCGTCAATTTATATTGTCATGGGAATCTCACAATTACGCAAATACAGGGTGGCGCATTAGTGTGGGGAGGCTCAATATATCCGGTATTATAAAAGTTATAAAAAATGAAATTATCAAGAAAAGGTGTAGGTACTTTTAAACTTCACTTTCTAACGCCGTGCCAGGCCTAACTCATATTTCTTTAAATGGAATGCTACACTTCTTTGGCGTATTTGACTTTTTCTTCCGAATGTTTAAAAAGTTATGACCATTTTGACGTTTAAATTAAGGTGTTTTAAGAGGGTTAGTTCGGTAAGAAAAAAAAAATATTTTTTCGCACCATTACTTGGTTTCGGTACGTCTTCTATTTTCGCTGGTGCGAGAATTTAACAAAAAGAAAAATTTCCTATATACAAGGTGAGTCAAAACTCGGATCCTTAATTTTCTCTAATCGAGAAATATCGGATATATCGAGCTCTCCCACCCTTATACGCCAGCCTGTACCGGGTGATTCACTAACGGTGGCGACCGGCTGTATCTTGAAAACTGCTATGCCTAGAGCTTCGGGACAAAAAAATCATTACCAATGTGGCCACCAGAAGTATCTGAAAATTATTTTAATGTTCGAAATTTCACCGCTAGAGGGCGTACCTACCATGTTCAATCATAAAATCAGTATTATCTCAGAAAATTGCAGGTTGAGCTATAGTTTTGAATGGACCGTTCGCAAGCTGAGTTGACGTCCCATTATTTTGTTTAATGACTTTTTTTCGTATCTGCCATAATAAGGAGCGGGGACGCCAATCAATTGTTCAATACGAAAATTTTAATATCTTCTGAACCGTTCAACCAATCTGAAAATTTTTGGGCTCATTCGATGGAGCATTTCATGCGTTTTTTCCTAGAAAAATTGTCGTTGCTAACTAAATGCTAGTAGTTTGAAATAGGTAAACTAGAGGGGGTTTTATGTAGTGATTGAACATATTTTGGTGAATTTCAAGAAAAAATTTAATGTAAATATAGCACATATATATTACCAGTGTCGCAAGCTAAATTAAATTGTTGAAATTTCAGTGAAAACCGCATCTTAATATCTCGATCCGTTCTCGATTTATCTCCAAAAGAATGAAATTTGTAACAAAAATTAACTGCGGCCTTGCAAGTAGGCGACGCCTTACTTTTCAATAAAATTGAATACAATTTTAATTTTAATTTCAGCTTTTTGAAAATATATATCCATCAACTTTTAATTTGGTATAATTCGAATCGTCAAGAATTTCTCTTTCAAATTAAGTCTGGGGTTCTATGAGGTTGCATTTAAAAAAAAATTATTTTTTATGACTGTACAAACTGTCAGATTGCACTTTATCACGTTTTAGTAGGCGTATAAAACAAAAGAGTGTAGTGTTTCTAGTTTCTAGGTATTCTGTTGACAGTTCGGGAGATTTCTAGCGTATTTGCCGTGCTCTAGGTTCGAACATAAAAATTCCATATTTTGATAACATAAATAATATATTTTCAGGCCCAGAAAATTATGTAAAATCCAAATATGTAAAAATAAACACAGTGTTCCATTTCAAATTTTAAATTGGTTTTCATTGCCGGTAAAACCGAAAGTGATAGTTTGAATAATTTGGGAATTTACAGTAAACATTACATTCCTAATTCCCTACCAAAAAATCTATAAATGGACGATAGATATGTACAATAAATTATAATTAAGTATACTGATAAACGTCATTTTCTGGGTATTTTTTTTTTTGAAAAGTACAAATGCGTTGGGAAATACCTGTAGTGGTTAGTAACCGTAAAATAAAATTGCATGGCCTAAATTTAAGGATATTGCTTAATGAATTATTCAGGATCGCGAACATGTTTTGTTTACTTGAAAGATACTTTTAAAATAAGATACGCATTTGCGTTAATATTATAAGTAATGCTCTTCATTTTTGTTAGGTATTAGTAATGAATAATTAACTTATCCTTCATGTTTCAGCGTCGAGGATGTCTTCGAGTCAAGTATGTAGGCCCCATTTTCACGCGCCCATCCCGTGGTTGTCGGATGGCACGAAGCCGCTGACGCACTCCGGTCCGTGGGTGCCCTTCGCGGGCTCCGATCCGGACAAGTCGCAGTCGCCGTCCTCCGGTCCGACGCAACCGCACAACCTCTTCTCCTTCCCGCCGACGCCGCCAAAGGATAGCACGCCGGATTCGGTGGCGCCGAACGGCGGCCCGGAATACCAGAGCGCCGTGGCAGCCGCGATGGGCGCCTTCATGCACGAGAGTCCGCAGAGCTGCGCGCTGGACGTGAAACCGACGGCGGTGAGCGCGGCGGCGGCGGCGGCCGCGGCCGCTGCGAACAGCAAACAACGTGAAGGTAGTGACTATGATGGAGGCTCGTCGGGCATGTTTAATGGTAACTTTGAAAGTTCGTACGGATCGACGTACGGTGGTCACGGTATTCATGGGAACGCTTTTTCGTCGCACCAGGCCGCTAAACAGCATTTGGCCGGGCAAGGGGGGCAATCGCCAAATAAACCTCGAAACAAATCCAGAACCAGTGCCGGTAAGGAGATGATGGATGGAATCATTTTTGTTTTGTTTATTTCCCTTATTATTTATGTATTCGTTCGTTTTATTGTCTTCGTTTTTAATATTTGTTTTCCTCTTACGTCTTCATTTGCTTTATTTCCTTTACAAAACTTATTAAGAATAACAAAAAAGTTGCGGAATATTTTTCTCACAAAGCAATGTCAATTAGATGACACACAAAATTATGGAAGTTCTCAATAAATTAAATTGTCTACTTGCTTTCTTTCAATGAATGTTACCATAACCTCCCCAAAAATTTGGGGTGGTTTCAACTTTCATATAGGCTTTGCAGAAATACCATCCTTTATTTCTGCAAGCCTATATGAAAGTTGAAGCCATTTATTCATTGTTAATTAGATTTAAATTCAATAGTAAGATGAATAATAGCAGCAAATGGTGACTTTTTGTTTATTAAAATAGTTTCTTTTCAACTAATTGATATTGCTTTAGAGAAAAACCCATCTGCATTAAACATTGGAAATGTTTCTTTATCTTTATTAAAATAGATGAGATGTTGCATACTAAATGCATTAACGCACTAAATTAAATGCCAATTTTATGTTTTATTTTCTAACTACAGAACAAAACTAATATCTATAATATTACATTTAATAACCTGTAACTTAAGCAATCTAAATTAATCCTTAGCAGAAAACGTGCTGTCAAGAGGTCTTGATATTTACATAAGTAAATATATCCACGAAGAAATGGGGTCTTAGTTACTCCTTAGAACTGATCATTGTTGCTGAGCTGTTTTCTTATTTTTTATTTCCTTAAATCTTGAGATTTGTTTTGACATTTCAGATAGTTGAAGGGTTACAACTACTTGCTCAAAGACGTAGAAATAATTTCTATTAAATTTTCCGTACAGTTTTGATGCAATTTCGAAAGAACTGGGAAGTAAATTTTTATATATTGAGGTTTTTTCTTGTTTTCATTTTTTGTTCGCTAAATTCATCTTGATCAGTTCGGACCGTCGATGTAATAGAAGAAAACCAATATTTGAAATTTAGGAAATTTTAATATTTGCGTTTACATAATATATATGTTCTTCAGAAATATTTAAAGTTTAGGTAAATATATATTTAAATTACAAAGAATAAAAGGAATTGTGAGAATGAAATTGATTTGCCTTAGAAATCAACGAAATAAAATTTATACGGTCAAATAAATTGGTGGATTAATTCATAAATTTATTCATGAAAAACTTATTCGTGAATAAATTCACAAGGTGTTGAGTGTTTTACACGATGCAATTTTTACTAACTATAAATTAGGGTTTTATGCATTGCCAATGCATTACCAACTGTTCTGTTTTGTTGATGTTTCACGTGTCATCGTGCTCATATTCATGTTTCAAAAATGAAAGTGGGAGAAGTGATAAAAGACTCAATAAGGAAAGTGACAAAATAACGTTGTGCTAATTTCTACGCTTTGTTTGTCATTATTAGGTACTATATAACCTATATAACTATCTATTTCACCTACCATGAGCTCAGCTTTCAATATAATATATAAAACAAACAATAACTTAATCGTTAAGCGACACCGTCTACTTCAACGCAGAACGACGAGACTTATAACAATAACCCCCCAATGTCATTTTATGTCATTTCGCAGTTGGTATTGAGTTAATAAATAGAATGTAACCAGAATTCCCCAAAAAATTAGAACATGTTCTAATTCGACAATTTATTCATGAATTTATTGTCGTCAACTTATTCATGAACATTTTGGATATTACATGCAACAATAAATTCAAGGTTACAAAATTCAACAATTTATTGGACCGGGTAAAGCAGTCTTAAAGATAATATATTTTTTTTTAAATTTATTTAAAATATAATTCTATTGGTTTGAAATTCGACATGTTGCATTGTTTATCGAAATACAGTTTAGACAGTGGAAAAGGTTATACCCCCATGCACTGGTGAATCACTCTGTAAAGTATACACAGCTTGGTCCTATAAAACTTAATCCTGGCGGATTGTGTCCGTAGTTGGCAGTAGGAAGTTCTCATAAAAGATTCTCTTCCTTTTTCAATATAGAATTATATTTTTAATTCAAATTCAAATGCACTATTTCCAATTTAATATTCATCCGTTTTAAGAATCTCACAGAGTAATTTTGTTTTAGCATTTTATTATTTACCTACCGCTTTAAACATTTACTTATAAAGAAAATGAAAACGCAAACATTCACATTTCCTGATCTTTAAAGTACTCATCTTCTTATAGTCCGCTGAAACCGAGAATCCAAATTATTACAAAAAAATGTTTAGTATTGCTTCGAACTACACGAGGGATCAAAATATCAAAGAAACAAAGGGTTCCATTAAAAGAAAACAATAACAATTTTGTACTAACACAAACCGCATATTCAGATAACGTATTTTTGAAATTTTTCAGAAATATTTATTTTTTACTAAATAAATATATTCTATTCACCATTGTAGATACAAGGAGCTCCTAGTCGTATAAACAATATACTAAAATATCTTACCCGTTGCACAAATTCTAGGAAAAATTGTAATAAAGTGTTGTACTACCCTCTTTTTGCACTTTTTTTAGTAGTACAATAACATATCATGATCATCTAGTTGGACTATACCTTAAAGGCTTTTACTTCTCAATTTGCACCTACCAATTTTTATTATACTCCCGTTTACATCAAAATATTTTGCATCCGTTAAGAATATCGGAATATATATATATATATAAAGTTTGATAAACGCTTGAACACAAAATTGGCATTTACTTTTAGATGCGTTATGATGGAGCTTCAACATAGTTTTTCAAAGTAATTAAACGAAGAAACTCATTATAACTATTACTTTTTAAATTCACTTCTTCGTTTTGTTTTTAATTTATACTTCCATTACTTTGCTATTATCCTTAGTTTAATATCTTTTTAGTTTTTCATTTTATTATCACAATTTTGGTTTATCTGTTTATTTGCGTTATTTACTAACTAACACTTTCACCTCCTTTTGCCGCTAAGTTTTCAATATTTTCTGTTTCGTGGGATGCCGGCCAATAATTTTATTATTTTTGAGCAAAGCAAGCTTTTTTTGGACATACACGCCGGAGTTTTGTGTTTTTTTCGGTGTGCTGGCACTATTGACAATGCGAAGCAATTTTTCATTACAATTACTAAAAACATATTTTCTATGGTCAATCACCTACACCAGTAGGAATATCTGTAAACATCAGCTTTCACTGGGGATAGAATTTTAACGTCGGCAAAAATTTAGTTTAGGTGATTTTAATTTTTTGTTTAATTGCCGTCATTCGTGTCGGTTTCAAAGACGGTTTCATGGAATAACTAACGCCTTGCATATGTACGTACAAGTCGTAACTGTTCGTATTGATTGCTATTGGAATTATCATCGATACCATCAGTGCACTGTTTTTAAACAAATCCCGGTAAATTTACACCGCAAATAAAGAGATGAAAAAGATACCATAGATTTCGCGACGGGCTGTGAGAGGTAACGACAATGTTTTGTTTTATCACGGCCTTCTGTGGCATACCACGCGACCGGTCATGTGAGAAACTAACTTTCGATATGAAGCGAAGGGGTTAATCCACCTTCTCTACTAATTACGAAGGCGACGCTCGATTGTTTTACACCCGCATATCAGAAACAAAAGCCAGTCTAGTACTCTTCTATTTCTCTATAGGACGCCAACTAGTTCTTTGTTTGACCGTAAAAGTTTTCAAAGTTAATTAAGTGTGCCTGTTTATGTGGGCAATTAAGTGAAGTTTTCCATGCTGAAGTGAAGTAGAAAAATGAGGGTTTTTAGTAGTTTTCATGTACAAATTCTTTTTGGAACTTTCGCATGTAAACATTGATTTAGTAAATTGCTCTAAATATTGTTAATTTCATCTGTGCCATGTCTCCTCGTGTTTTAAAGCCCGTTTGATGGAAAGTTATGTGAGTTTCTCTTCTAAAACTTAATTTAAATTGGTACTAAAACGATAACTTACGCAGTAATGAGTATACGACGAGTCTAAGATGTATTATAAAAAGCGTTTTTGCTAGAAGCTCATGGGAAGTATCCGTTTGATATTTTTCATTCAAATGTCTCCAGGTGTTACATATTGGCTATATCACGCAAAATCACTGGCACAATTACCGCATAAGAATTACGTTATACCTTCACTATAAATATATATAAAGCGTATTAGCCTAGCCAATATCCGTTACTTTGTTAGGTTAATCCTCTTACCAAGCTTGGCGATACATAGGGATTTTGCGTTTCACAATGCATACTGTAAATAACAGTTTTTCTTATTTCTATTGTAGAGGTCGTAAGGAAGTTCACTATCGAAGACTGACTGGCCTTAATCTAAAATTGCATAGGAGAATTGTAACAGTTTTCGTTTAAAGTGGCTAGTATTCACAGTTTAAGTGGATAGCGGTTGACATATTTCCACATGATTAGACGCCTCCGAAAATACCGGATTTTTCGAAAGCTTGTTTATTTAATTTCACCTCGGTTATACTACGGCGGATAATCCCATTTGCTTTTTGAAATAGTTGCGCTGGGGTGCACGCATCTGAAAGCGAAAGCTTCCTGTACGCGAAATTATAGGGTAGCTCACGAAAGGTGGTGTAACCTATTTATTTTTAGACCCCAGGGACTATAACAAACGTTTTAGAAGATGTGTAAGTTAAAATACATGTTTGGTTGAGGTATGTTTTACAAATTAGTAATACTGTTTTATGGAACATTCGGGATTTCATTCAGAAATCTAAAGATAGTATCTCAGATGATTTTATTTACAATATTAATATAAGTATTGTACATGTTTTTAATATTATTTGCGGCTAAATGAATTTTTATGGTGAACGCTAGTAGGCCATTATATTGGCTCTTTTTAAATAGAAATATGGGGCTTGCGTTACACATTTGATTCTTTTACGACGATTTACAAGGTTGCTTTGGTTTATTTCAAAAATTGTTTAGAAGATGGAAGTTTCGTTTGGGCTTTACTAAACCGTAGATTTATTTATTACGACTTTGTTTTTTATCTTGGAATATATAGATAACTGCATATTTTATATACAGTACGAGTTCTCGTTTTATGGTCACCCAATGTTATGCGAAGTCCCGCTCTAAACGTGGTCCAATATATAGTCGCCGTCAGGATATTTTAAAATGACCTCAATTCGTACTAATTGGATTATAAGAAAAATCCCAAAAGAAAGGTGAAAAAATCCCTTACCACAAAATTAGATAACAAATCTAAATACGTATTTCGGCACCTAAGTTGCCATCTTCAGTAGAAACAAGTGAAGAGCAGTGTTAAACTTAGTGTTTTCGGGTAAGGTAAACCTTGGAAGATATGCTCTTCACCAAATCACTAGTGGAATAACACTCAGTGTTATTCCACTAGTGGAATAACGGAAGATGGCAACTTAGTTGCCGAAATACGTATTTAGATTTGTTATCTAATTTTGTGGTAAGGGATTTTTTCACCTTTCTTTTGGGATTTTTGTTATAGTTTTCAAGCCACAGTCTCCACCCATCACTGGATTATAAGGGTTCACTATTGTACTTACCTGTGAGTGAAGGATAATGGTTTACAGTATTTGTACTTTACATTGTTAACTAAGGAGTTATTCGTGTAGTAAGAATGCTTTGGTATTTATTTAATATTTAATTATATTGATTATATTATTAATATTTAATTATTTAAAACAGCACCTGTAGCACCTTTTAATATTTTCGGAATACCCACCAATAGACAAATACTGTAAACGTTTTATAACCCTTAAAATCCGATAAGTACGAATTGATGTCATTTTAAAATATCGTGACGGCAACTATACATACCTATTACAGTAACAAGCGCAGTAGATATACATTTTAGCTTTGCCGTGCCCGGCATCGCTCTCGCATTTACGACGATTTCCGATTGCACTAGAGGTGACCATAGGAAGATCGCTCTTACGATATAATACTTTTGACTATACATGCTGTCTCTGAAGTAGGTAAACATATACACTAGTATTTCTAGCTTTCTTTAACAGTAATGCTTTGATTTAGTTTTTTGTAGCTAGAAGCCTTGGTACCTACATACATGATTACTTAGTGACTCAAGTAATAATCGCCACCTTATTTAAAAGTTTATATTTTAAAATATGAAATTAGAGCACTTGCGTTAAACAGTACCTAATACAAAGTCTTGCTGCTTTTCAAATAAGAATTCAAAAATAAAGTAATATATAATATCTTATTTAAACTAACAAATTAATTGGAGATTTCTCTACTTTCGAGGCAGCAAGCATAGTTAAAATATTTTTTCTAAAAATTCGTGGGAATTATTCTGAAAAATATTGTAATTAAAAGTGAAAAAGAAATCACTGGTTTGGTAAAATTCCATTAAATATTACAATTTATTTTTGAGAAACTTTAAGATTAATCTGAAGGAATCATTTTTGAGAGACAAACAAACATTCTAAATACGTAACGCAAATCGATTTGAAAAATAGGTATGAGATTACAGTTAAATGCAAACGGAATTTGTCGTAAATGGATCTGGGTCAAAGTAATGTGGAAAAATTTTTTACTTTGCAAAATCTAATACAGAAAATCTGGAAGCAATACTTTAATGCAGAGGTTAAAGTACTGCTTCCAGATTTTCTATCAATTTTATAAATACCCTGATTCAAGGAATTCTCCATATCGCAGTAATGTCTGGGTAGTTTAAAAGGTAATTGTTAATATCAGCCAAATCAGTGTAGGTAGGTACTATATAAAACTTTTATCTTGACAATACAAATAAAAAATATAAATGAAGTATTTTGGAAGGGAAACTTGGTGCTAATGCTATGATTATTTCGTTAGGTTAGTATTAAATTCACCTCAAAAATATTAGTTAATGTTTGTCCTTAGTGCGATAAAAAAATACGAGTCACAATCCGATAGCTTATTTGATCAAATACCTAATCGTTTTTCTATATATAAAAATAAATTATAGGTTCTAAAATTTTATAACTTTGTAGAAATATTTTCTCTAAATTTTAATTTCTTTCTTAATATTCTTCTCTCATACGGAACTATACAAAATGTTTCAGAGGAAATAGTAAGTATTTTAGGAGGTGGTACGGTGTATTTTTAATAACAAAATTCTCATAATTGTAGGAACATTTTCCAATGGTTACGTAAATACACCTATTACCCATAAGGAAACATGCATGAAGTGTAAGCACGTGTAAATGACGTGCTGATTGTCACATCGGTATATTATTCAGCTGTAAATATCTGCCTCAACTGGTATATATAGTATGTCATAATCCTCTTCAGAAATTATTAAGGGACATGGGCAATTGCAATGATGCAATAGCTGGTATTTCTTCTTTGATTATTTGCAAAGGCTTCATTCAATTGCCTTAAAATTGATACCATTTTGTTCAGAGCGTATTTTGAATAACTCACAGTAAATATGTAATGTGTTAAAAAACTTATTTGGTAGGATAAAATATAATCTATGGAATAAAGTGCATGTCTATGTTCCCTTCTTTTAGAAACCACTGAATATTTTTGAACGATTCTTAAAGCGAAGGGTGGGCCGGAAGAGTTTTTGAAAATTTGGAACCAATCATGCTTTATAGCAAAAAGAAAATCAGCCGAATTCATTTAGTTGTTTGTGGAAGAAAGCTTGAACACACCACTTACACGAGAAATGGTTTTCTGTTTTAATTTTGCGGAACCTATAATCTATTGATTTTCTCAAATACGATTTAACAGACATGGCAATCACATGGACGTTCATGAATGGAATTAAGCTAAAGCACTTTTTGTTATTTTAAGGTGTCTGACTTGAAATATTCAACTCAAGAACTGTGAAAAAAGTAAGAAGTGTCCAAAACCTTTTAAGAATTAGACATATATTTATATTTGTTCCAGTAATTGGGTTTTGGAACCTTTGGTGTAACAATAACTATCACACTGACAAAAGTCAATGCTAGGTTTTTCCACTATCACCAAACAACAATGCACAATCTCTCGACGCGCGTTTCGCTAACCAAGTTAGCATCATCAGGAGATGATAATCATCTCAAGCGAAACGCGCGTCGAGAGATTGTGCATTGTTGTTTGGTGATAGTGGAAAAACCTAGCATTGACTTTTGTCAGTGTGATAGTTTATATTTGTTGTTTATTAAAAAATTGCGTATAAGGATACCGTAAATATAAATATAGTACACATCAGGTTATTTGATAATTATACATTCGGCTATCGAGGTAATTTTTATTTTAATACCTTTTTCGAAATATAGTTATTACAGAATTTACATTGCTTTACTTTATTTATTATTATTTTATTTGATTGTTCCGTGTAATATATGATAGAAAAAGGTTTCCATTGTTGGAACTAAAAAGTAATGTAATATAGCATTAACATATACAGAGATCTTTAATACTTTCAAGCAAAACAACTGCATTAAGAGAATGATATTGATTAAAATCATCAGTTTTGCAGTTAAGACACTGAGATAGGAAAAAGCGTAAGATGCGTTAATCTAGCAGATTTTTGGTTTGTATTTGAACAATGCAACCATTGGGTTTATTTTATCCATAACACAGTATTACTATAAAATATTTGTGAAACACTAAATTATGTAAGAAAATACGACAATATTAGTTATTTTTATACGTTATTTTAAAAGAGCATAAATAAAGTGTTCACACATAAGTACACATAAGGAACTTACCTACATCTTTTAATCAAACACTTCTTTAACACCACTTTGTTTTGGGGTAACATAAAAACTATACAACAACACTTGGCGTATGAGTTTGATTAGGGTGCATCGAAAGTTCGAGTAAGTGTATTAATTTGACTTTAATTTCTAAAGAAATAAAATTATAAAATAAATCACATTTCCTAGCTCTATTAAAAAAAAAAGAAAAAAACTGGAGGTTTTAAATGAAAATTGATTTTATGATAAGAAAATCGATAAGAATTAAACGCTTTCGAGACTTAACTCTTAGTTAATGTTGTATTATTGGATATGTTTATAATATTAATCGGTTTCTTCCTCTTCTGTTTCATGAGCTCCGCAAACCATCTGTTATGCATTTCGATTTCCCTAATTGTTTACGCGTGTTTACCACTAAACTGCTGTACGCATTTATCGTTAAAAAAAGGGAATTAAATTATCCTTCAAGTAAAAGGGACTCGTCGTCTCTAAAGTTCCTGTTTGACTTCGAACGATTTCATCCCCCGCTTAGAAATATCTAACGCGACCAATGTGCCGTAAAATTGATCGGTTCCGTTTACTTCCGAGCAGAAACAGAGAGGGAGTGAAGAAGAGAAATACCCGAGGGCGTCTGTTCACAATCGATTCGGTGCCCCAGAAGTTACTTCTTCCTCCACACTTATTTGTTTACCGATTAGTTCGTCCGCGTGCAGCAACTGGTGTGTGTGCTATTTCGGATATTACGAATTTGTTTACGTTCCGTATAATAACGCGCGAAGATCCTGGGACAAAATATTTGGAAAATCGACCGTGAATACTGCGGACAACGTGCGATCTTTCCGATCTGATGTAATTCTGCATGAAATTCACGATGATGTGGTGTGGAGAAACTTGCATGAGTATTTTAGTGGATGAATGATGCATGACGCATGCGTAGCAATAATTTAACCTATAATTTGAAACATTGAGGATTGCTTCATTATGTACCTTGTATCAATGTCTGTATAATTATGTATCTATATATATATATCTTTATCCATAATGCATGACTTCTGTCAATTAATTCTGTTATTTATAAATACGCAGGATCTATTATCTAAAGTAGCCGTGTAATAGCTGCAACAACGCATAATTTGAAGTAACTATTTTAATTAATATATTTGCAACACATATATGGGTTTAAGCGGAATTAATCTGTGTAACAATATGTTCTGCATCTAGTTCTAAATTTTAAATTGTAATCAGTCGGAGATTGACGTACCTAGTAATGTCGTTTAGACCGCACAAGAAGTAACTAAGTACACTTGTTTTCTTAATTATGACTACCTTAACACATACAAGTGGTACACTCTAGTTGCCGGTTTTACGATGAAGAAAAGCAGTTATAGAATATATATTACCCTGTCTCGATATAACTTGTAAAGTAGGGACTAATTGCTGCGTTTATATTATATTCTAAACAAATAAAGTAATTTTTGAGGCTAAGTAGTCAATTATATATATATTTATATTTTTTTTTATATCTAAGTCAAAACAATTATATAAAATTAATATATGAGTGTAAACTAATTCGTTAATAGTCGTGATTTTTCTTGCAGAAACTTCCAAGCAAACAGAAAGTTTTTTTTTTGAGTTTTTGCGTAGATATAGTGCTTATTTAAAAAGCAACAAATGTTTATTGTAGCCATGGCCAAAATATCTTATGTTATAATTAAACTATCACCGATGAGTGAGACAGATGTAGTACTATGTATTTAGGTGGATAGCTAGATCGGTTTATTCGTCCTATAAAAATGCAAAGAAGTATAATGGACTTGTCCAGAAGTATACCTGCATACATTACGAATAGAAATGGTGAGAACATAACAAATTCAAGTTAAACATAATTAAATTTAGACAAAACATAATAACTAAGCATTATTGTGGTCTGATTCAAAGCAGCCCGGAAAATCATCAAGAGAATAAACGCAATTCCCAAGTAAATGATTACGTAAAACAAATCTGGATCCTTTTACAGTTTTAAGGGATTAAAAACGTCGGAAAACAGATTAAAAAGTCGTAGCCCAACAGAAATCGGAGATCTTTTCGTAACGTCTAATCTATTTTGGCTCTATTCCTTGTATTGTACGAATGAACATCGGAGTTTACTAGAGACCTATCACGATTATTATAAACGTACACCAATTTCTCCAGAGTATGTGGGTAGAGGCAATATACGAATCTGTTTGAAATATGGACTACATGTTTTGATACTCACAATACAGAGAATGATCCTTTTCTGGGTAAGTAAAACATCATACGCATATAGCGACGAATCCCAAAAGATATGTATGACATTCTGGAGAAAAACTGTCCATAATAAGACGTCACTAAGCATTTGTGACCCAATACTGCCCTCAGACTACGGATTTGATAAGAAGACGTATTTAAGGTGAATACTAATTGATGGCAATGGCTGTGCCAACTAAGCATCTCATCCAAAACAACACCAAGTATATTAATGGAATCTTGACGCTTCAATAGATACGTCAAAGTTTTCCTTAGATTGGGATCCTTAAGAAGGAAGGAAAAAGTAAAATATGTTTAAAAGCATTAATGTGAAGATTATTACAATGAAACTATTAACGCAATTCGCCAAGGAGAGTGTTTGCTTGATCGCGAATCTGTGCAGAATCAGTTCGTGAAACCACAGCAATATAAAAGCAAAGCAAAGTCAATGAATTCCACGGTATCGTTAATAAAAAAGTAGGAATAGTACTGGCCCCAGAAGTAAACCCTAAGGTACTCCTAAACAAGTCGGTAGAGTAGATGAAGTGGTTCCTGGTATTTTTCTTTTTGAAGGAAACTGAGGTACTGCGTACGGTCGAATAAAAACGATTAAAAACGCCATAATGGTCAAGTTTGTTTGTTAATACTTTATGATCTACGCAATAAAAAGCTTGTGTTAGGTCACATAAGACTCCCGCAAAGTACGCATCAGCATCCAAACAATTAACAATCTCGTCAATAAACGAGTGACTAGCAGTAATGGTCGATTGTCCCTGTCCAAACCACATGTGGATTATATTGTTGTTAATTGACCTAGCAACCTATCAAACATGACGTAGGTACTCGAAATTACATTTTTTTTTTTTACGAAAGGGACTAATCACTTATGTTTTTAACACGTTAGGTAAAACTCCAGTGGCAAAAGGTAAATTAATCAACTACATTGAACAAATGTATGAGTTGGTGTTATTTGGACTGTTACCATCATCTGATGGATTTACACAATTCAAAGGATGATGGAAATAGTCTAAATAACACTAACTCATATTCTACTAACTCATCATAAAAGAATTCACGTCATGAGTTAACTGCATCGTTCTGCATCTGTCTCACTGGTCGGCGATGAAAGTGATAAAAAAATCCGCAGTCTAGTTATAATACATTTAATTTAATTCTATTGTAGAAATATTATTTCCTCAACGTCAGTTTTGTGAAAAATAATTTGTTGGCCTTAGATTTAATGTCATGTTTCTAACGCCTAATTTTTAAAATATTTTTAAACAGTATTGCTAAACCTTGATTTGATTTATATTTTTTCGGCACATTATCTTTAAAAATTAATATATTTTGAATTGTAAATCAAAATTTTTTGTAATTTTGTAAATCCAAAACATTTCTATAGAATGAGTAACTTACTGAAGGGGCAACCTTCAAGATAGTTTGAACCGCCTTATATTTATCTTTTCTACACAAATTTTTCTTCACTGGATGATAAGTGCTGCTCAATCTGCTGATCTCACAAAGTATATTTTAGGAGAGAACCAATAACTCTGTCTAAATTAATTTCAGCACCATGTAGCTCTCAGAATGAGAAAAACAAAGTGCAAATTGTTTTGAATATAATTTTTGTAAATAAATAATGTGTTTTGAAAATATCTGAAACAAATAGGAAAAAGATTTGGAGTCTTTAAGATAATGTATTGAACCAAGATGCAAATAGTTTTGAGAAAACTTCCATTTGAAATTCTAATTTCTTTGTATTTGCAAAATGATCTGTTTTATTCTTGTATTCTTATTTATATTTGCTCTATAAAAGAAGTTTTTTCTGGATTTGTATTTATTTTTTCCTAATCTTTTTTATGCAATTTATGTGCTCGGCAAATTATACACTCCGCCAAAAAAGTATCGCATAATTTAGTTTTGAATCATAAAAGTATCGCATAATCTTTGTTTGTAGCATAAAGTTGTAAATATACTTAAATGCGCTCTAAGATATAATTTCTATGATTGTTTAAATAAAATACAGGCCAAATAAAAACAAGAACTCATACTTGAGATTTTTATTAAAACAAGAAATTATAATTTTGGAAGGAAAAATGTCATAACAGTAGCTTTTAATACTGAGTATTGCCACCTCTGGCTCTTATGACCGCCCGCATACGGTTTGGCAGAGATTCGATTAACCTCCGTATATAAGCCTGATCCAAATTCTCCCACTCGTCACGGAGAGCATTTTCTAGTCCATGCAGGTCCGCTGGGGCAACATTTTGGGTTCGTATCCGTCTGTGAAGGAGGTCCCACACGTGCTCGATAGGGTTCATGTCCGGACTTACCGCAGGCCAATCTAAAACTGAAATACCAACATCGTTAAGGTATTCCTGGACGATTATTTGCAACATGCGGTCGTGCATTAACATGAATTCGTTTCCTATAATTGGCGCATATGGTACTACATGTTCTTCTAAAATGTCCGTTATATACCTGTGGGCAGTCAGTGTACCTCTGTCTACTGGTACTAACTCTGTACGACCTGTTAAACAGATGCCTCCCCAAACCATAATAGAGCCACCAGCGAAATTAGGTCTAGGTCTGATATTACACTGCGAATAGCGCTCACCGTCTCGTCTGTACACTGAGATACGCCTATCTGAGGTGTAAAGACCAAATCTTGACTCATCTGTGAAGAGTATATTGGCCCAGTCATTAATGTTCCAATTTACATGTGCTCTGGCAAACCTTAAGCGAGCCACTCGGTGGTTCCTAGTGAGACGAGGGGCTGTTACAGCTACTCTAGCTCTTAATCCACTCTGTCGTAACCTATTCCGAATAGTTTGAGTACTCACACGAGTATTTCTGACTCTAGCCAAGTCGTTCTGCAATTGTCTCGCAGTTACATGTCTTCGACGTAATGCTTGTAGTAGTAAATAGCGGTCATCTTGGCGAGTAGAACATCTTGGACGACCTGGTACAGGTCTTCTACTGTAAATGCCTGTTTCCCTATATCTGGCTACAGCTCTAGAAACACTTGACTGATTGATGCTCATCAAATTAGCAACGTATGCTTGAGATCGTCCATCTTCGATTAAAGCAACTATAGCAGCCACTTGTTCTGAAGTTAAATTGCTCATTTTAGTTTTAAAAGCGTTGGTACAGAACTCTGACTTCGCACTTTAAAATTTGTCCGTATAGGAAGACTTTCAATAAACAACTGAGCAAACCTTACACATATGCATTTTTCTAAATGTGTTCTTTTAGGAAAAAAATAAAGTAAAAACGCTAAGTTCCATTATTTTGTTAGTGTTTTTATAGTTCACATACACGAGGCAAAGTTTTTGTGAACGTATAAAAATATCTTGGTTCATAAATGCCCTTTTTTAGTTTATGCGATACTTTTTTGGCGGAGTGTATATACTAAACAATATTCATATACATTTATTATTGGTGTTGTATACATTTGGGTACTATTACAAAATATATATATAACCAATTGATTTGATAAGTATTGTTAATTAGTGCGTAAAATTAAGTTATTAAAGTGTAATTGAAAAATTAATATATATTTTTTAATTAAGCATGGAACAACATGAATCAACATACATGGATCTGTGGTAATTTCACTAGGTCTAATTTTTCATGCACTTATATTGTAAATTCTTGCTAGGACCATGCTTATGTGATATATAAATAATTAATAATAATAAATCCGTATTAACAAACACCAACACAATCCGTATCCTATCTCAAGTCGTGACAGCAGCTAGCAGGTTAATTACACTTAAACTATCTTTCGATCGATTTAAATCAAAGGGCAATAACTCATCTTCGAACTGACAGGGATGATGATGATGAAGCAGCCTTCATATATTGATAAGTCGCCTTTATTTCTATCTCTCTCTACTACAGCTATTGTTATTATTGCAGTGGTGATGACGTATATAGAGGCAACGCAAATAAGTAACATAAAATCGAGTGGATGTGCATTCACATATCTGTTCGCTGATTATACGTTTTGAACCTGTTAATTTTTGTGTCTGCCGTATTTTTAGTATGATGTTGTACATATTATAGCGTTATGTGTGTATATAGTACGTATTTGTGTGTCATTATATATAATCCGAATCATCAAACATCGTTCGATTTTGACATATGTTTCTTTTTTTCTATTTCCTTCGTTTAGAGGGTAGAGAGTGCGTGAATTGCGGAGCGACCAGCACGCCCCTTTGGCGCAGGGATGGTACGGGACACTACCTCTGTAACGCTTGTGGACTCTACTATAAGATGAACGGACAAAATAGGCCGTTAATCAAACCCAAAAGAAGACTGGTAAGTGGTTTTTGCGTTTCCCTATGAGAATAAGTTAGTAGTACATGTTAATGGTCATTGCACTAAATAGAAATTAACATAAATACATCATTAAACTCCAAGCGAAAATTCTTAGTTTTTAAGACAATATACGAACATGCACAGACCCTATTAGTGGAACTAATTTATCACAATATCTAGGTCACTTTTTCTATTGCTTTTGCAAAGTAATTAATTACTTTTGAATACAGACAGACCGCATACATGTCAGGTGTTGTATCCTTTCCTTTGTAACAGAACGGTAATAATCCTGAGCAATTGCATTTGCATGTAGCGCGAAATAAAGAAAGCAATGCAGTAATATTATTGTTTAAATACAGGGAACTAAAGCGGGTGAGTTTGATTTAAACCGTGGTGTACCACAAGGAACTATCTTGGACCCACTGACTTTATTTATTGTGAGTTAACGACCTGCTAGATGATATTAATTACGGTGGGGTGTCTATGATGATACCAGCAGATCCGAACGTTGTGAAATTTAAAGTTAAAGCGATTATTGATGAAATCATCGAATATTGTAAAAGTATATAAGAATAAACATAGACAACCTATTAATATTTCTGTCTGCTTCTGCTTAGTGGTGACACGTTGGTTCAGAGCGAGGGTCAGTTACCCTTAAAATATTGGATTGTTCTGAACCGATAGTGACCTTGACCCCTTTCGCGCTATTTTGACCGAGCTATGGGAGATTGGCATTTTCTTATTGTTTCTTTTCTGTTACGTTGTCGTATAAGAGGAAGAGTTATTTCATAACCTATATAGAATACAAATTCGGTGTTTACGGTTTTTCTTTTACAAGTCGCAACGAAATTCATATGTTAAAGTTTGGAACATTTGGAGTGTTTCGACACTTAAAAACGCTACTATAACCATTTTATTGTAAACGTCTTCATAATTGATCTGATAGAAAATTGAATTAACTTCGAACTCCATAAAAATCAAGTTACGGTCGTAAGTGATTGCCTATAATATTGGTGTCTATCTGTTTTTTAGTGTCAAAATAAATGGGTGTTATAGGAATTCTAATGTTGGAAAATGCCGGGTTTGCATTTAAAAGTGTTTAAAGTATTTATCACTTTTATATGAAAATCAGGAATCAAGCGTCAGTAGATTGGTATTACAATGAATTTCAGAATGCTCAATAATATGGATTTTGTCACTTTCCTAAACTTTAATTGAGTTAAAAGTATTCATGATAAAAAAAGGTTTTCAACTCTCTGCAAGCTAAGATAGATAGATAGATAAATAGAGAGACAGATAGATAGATACATAGATAGATAAGTAGACAGATAGATATATAGATAGCTTTATTTTCAAGTTAAAAAAATACAAGAAAAAACGTAAACAGCGCAAGAAAGAAATTACAAACAGAAATACTATTAACTATTTCTTAGTGAAATTATAAAAATCTTCTAATGAATAACACGTAAGTAAGCTTAATCATTTAAAATAAATATTTCTTTTATTCTACCAGAAAATAGAATATTATTTGAAGCACTTAAAACTACAATGTTGAAACTCGCGTACTTACTGCAAATGAAGCAACACTAACTCATCCTCAAGAATTACGCGTCATGATTTACTACTACTGCAAACTCACACTTTTAGGATACTCTTTTCATTTTTGTGGATTAAATCGGTGATAGTTTTTCCACTGTAGATAAAATATTTTACTATGGTGTGTAAGTAACTTTTTTTTGTGTTTGTTTAATTGTGTTATAACTGTTGTTGAATTTATCCTGGCAAATTCTTTCATATTCCTTTTTACAGTTATTTCAAGTTGTTGCTTACTCTAAGGAAGTTAATAGTAACACCAAATTTCACTAAAAGTAACGGTTTTTGGTGCAATAGTTTATCTAATTCCTAAGGGTACATACGCACTAAGCTGTTACCCGTAGTGCGATCAATTACGTATTAAAAAATTTACATCCAAATATTTTGTTTTTGGAAACAGAAACAATAAAGGTCTATTATTTAAATTGGAAATAACAGGAACAGGAAATGTATAGTAAATTATTAGTATACTAATGAAGGCAAACCCTGTCAAATAACTTTCTACAAAAAAAATGTTGAAAGTGCAGAGGAATGTGTTTGGAAGGTTATCTTCCAAATTAGTATGCACGTATATAATGTAATAAACGGGAACATCATAATATACTTTATGAACTAACTAGACAGTAGACTTTACTTTAAAAAAGACCACAAATGAATAAAACTAAAAGGCTTAGCCGGATGGGTTTGGTGAAATGACCCACAGAAAGGATGTTTGATTTTTTCTAGCTAGAAAAATGCAACTACTGCTGTCGAATATATGTAGATATCGAATCACCGTACATAAATATATTGTATATTATTTTGAACAATTTTCATTCATAATATCCATAAAAAAATTTAAGATATTACAACAGCAATGTGCTTCCTTCATATAGTGGCAAAAATGACAAAATATGATTAATTATTGTATCTACTGATGTAAGTTTTACTTTGACATCCTCTAATAGCTTTCGCCAATGACAGAAGTCTCGACGGGCCATAAGTTATTATTACGCATACGCCCGTAAATTAAGAGAAGATACTTCCAGCAGTTGTCAACAGGCGAAGATCGCGAAAAATGTATTTGGGAAACAGGCAGACATTTACATAAACAGACTTTGCTTGATATTGAGATTGATTTTGTTACCTACCGACAAAATTTCGCTATATTTTGCAGGCGCTGGCTAGTACTAAATACTAAATCTACTCACCGAGCAAGTATTACCCATATATACGCTCACTGGCACTCAAAATTTCCGATCTAATTGTAAGTCACAGTGTGGGTGCAACGTTCAACGCATCCGAGTGGGACGCACCACAGTGGGGCCAAAACCAAAAAAGCTGGCCAAAAGTCTAAATCGTTATCCAATTTGCGTGAAATTGAGTCCTCGTGGGTTCTTGCTGTCGACTGATTACGAATCAAAAGTCAAAATTTCAAAAAACAATGTGGATGGCGGACAATTTCTTGAAAAACTGATTGAATGATTGAGTATTTGAGGGCAATGGAAGTTACTTAGTACGAATTGAAAGAAAAAGTTCAAAAATATAAAATGGCAGATCAAAAATGGACGATTTCTAGGCAACAAATTATTTGAAATATTCTAAATAGGAATTAAGGAAGGAAGAATTAGAATGCTGCCAAATTTTAATATCTGAATATAAGTTCATTATTTTTTTTCTTTTTCAATACCGATTAACATTTAGTTGAATATGTTGCTAACGGTAAAGAAATGACAAGAAAACTAAATCGAACCATGTAAAGTGTTTAATAAAAAGATTTATTGTTATCAGATAAATAGTTCGACTTGCAGTCGGTTGTGTTGTTGTGTGAACTCACTCATTTAAATACATGTGTTGTGCTTTTTAGCTGGTATCGCAACGCAGAAAGGATCGTTGTGAAAACGTTATGTGTGAAGTTACGTTTAGGATAAACCGTTCCCGCAATATAGTCGGTCGCCACTATTAATGAATCAACCTGTACTTTCTACGCTTAGGCTGGACCCAGAATGTGAGCACAACCTCAAACAGATGTTTCAGAACCGCACAACTTGTACCTAACCCCCGCCGTTTCTTCGGCCAAAATTAAAAAGAAATCGGTTTTATTGCAAAACCCTATGCCAATCACAGATGTGTAAATATGGGCAGCATTATTTTGCCGTTTTAATTAGATAATAGTTGTATTTACAACCTACAGCATGTCCGATCACAAAACACTCCAGGACTTATATACTTTTACTTATGAGTTTACAATTTTATCCAGCAATTTTCGTTAATTTTCGCCCAAACCATTTATCTATTAATATCCCTTACAAATTTTGCTATACCCACGTGATGATATTTCAGCTTTCGCACTCGATTTTCAGATTGCTCTATTTTTGTTGCTGTAGCGTCGTCCACTTATACATATAATACAGCTTTGAAATTCAGTCTCTAACTTGACAGGTTTAGCTAGAGCGGAGCTCACTTTCCAACTAACACACTAGCGCAAATGTAAGACATCGTACTCTTTCTATGTTGGGATTTGACCTTTGGACTATCTAACTAGCCAACGAACCACTTTAAAACCCTAATATAAAACTATCACACTGACAAAAGTCAATGCTAGGTTTTCCACTATCACCAAACAACAATAATATTGACTTTTGTCAGTGTGATAGTTATTGTTACACCAAAGGTTCCAAAACCCAATTACTGGACTAATATAAAACGTTGATTTTTCGACTCTGCACAACATTCATAATAAGCATTCGACCGGTGGCTTTGGGTGTCGGAGGAAGCCTGCAGTAACAAGAAGCCTACATTTTCCAACACATTCTTCCCAATTATTGTCTTTAGACCGCAAACAAATCAACTTAATCTCATCGGACATACTCCTTTACCTTTTCCTATACATATTTCACACAACATACTACCGTTTTCCCCCTTAACTGGCCGGAGAATCGAGATCTCTTTAGATGTTATCCTTATACAGCTCGTTCCTAAATACACTTAAGTTTAAAACACTTGCAATACATACTTAGCGTTAAATTATAGCCGGCATGTACCCATACATAGTCCAGCATAGGCAGTATACTATATCTTAGTGTCGTATCCACTTGCAGCATGCATGTATGTATAAACTGCATACATATGTATGCATTTGCGTCAGCTATAATCAGGGGCCCGTAGGCACACGACGCCAGGTCTGCTGTCCGGCCAGGAACGCTAAAAACTCATCAATAATCGGTTGAAGTGAAAGGTGCTACTTACCCATTAAATATTTAGGGAATAATGAGGCGGTAGACGACAAGAAGGGCTTCCTGCGGTGTATATTATTTGCATAATATTTGACACCTGTCTGATTTATATAATTTTATGAGTGTGCGGATGGGTGCTAGACTATGAAATGTATTCTATTTTTATTAGAGTTGATAGTTTATGGACTTGTATCTGTCGATGATGGCACAATATATTTAGGCGAAGAGAAATCAATTTGAAAAATATGCAAGGCGATTATGGGAAGAAGTTATTATGCTAAGAACCATGTTCTTTTGTGGAAGATATAATACTCTGCTTTTGAATTTAATAATTTATCAATGAAAACTGATAACTATTGTACTGATCTTAATAAAATATTAATCTATGTTCAATATAAGTGATGGTAAACGCCAATAGTTGAATTATTTTAGTGGTAAATACTGAAAACATTAGAAAACATAAACTATTATTTTATTTTGAATCATATTAGTAGTTTGAGAGACTGTATCACAGTAATCAAAGTTAAATTGATAATTTAGAATAGAAAAATGTTACTTAATTATATAGTCTCTTCAACTGCTTCGATTATTCGCGTTTGAATTATGTAATCTAAAAAAATGTACTTCAAATTACATGTTTACACAAAAGTGACGGAAAGGTATCACGAAATGCTGTTAAAGCCACACACAGACGACAATTCGGGGATGTAAAGTGCTTTAATATTTGCGGAGATGAAAAACAAACATCTCTACAGGAAGTGTGTAATCTCACAGAGTGGTTTCGAAAGACGTATATTCATACTTGATTTTTTATCATGTCCCAGATAAGAGGAATGTTACTACAATCAATCGCAATTAATAATATTGGTCGTAAAATGATTTAAATTTCTGTATTATCCGTGAACAGGCTGAGATAAGTAAGTCTTGTACCACTGATAATAAGAAAGGGATTTCAGTATTGTTGTATTATCAAATTAATTGTTCGCAAATTAATCTTTTTATAGATCGGTTGCGATACAATTGAGTTTATCTGTTTCGTATCTCTTAAGTTTATTTGTAAAGAATTGGAAATGTAGCTTATATAACACGGAACAGGTGATATTCCTGAAGTAAAAGCGTAATTGTTTTCTACAGTTTATGCTTCCTTTCAATTTGCTTAACTGGATAGAGAAATAATTTTATTAAGAGCTATGAATTATGTTTATTTCTATAGTGTCGTTGTTAATACTCTCGGGCTTCGTGTAAGTTGATTGCAACTATTCTGACAGGTTATATCTAATTACAACGTTCCATATTTTCATGTATTTCCAATTTAAATTAGTAATTATTATTACTCTTGCGGCGGTATCTTATATGTAGCAAAGTAAATGAAAAATTGCCAGAAATAAATTGGGTGCACATAAATTTGTCTCCTTAAGCGATACGTAACTGCTATTTTCATTTCAGATTGTTTTATTTCGTTTGTATGTCGAGAATAATAAAGTCCCACTCTGGATATGTGCTTAGAGAAAAGCTGTTTTTGTTTTTACTGTTATTTGCGAAGTTGCAGTTCCCCTTGCGCATATATCATTGTCCCCTTAAACGCCAGATTATAAATCACTTAAAGATAGCATAGGATATATGCATATGTATGCACATACATAATATATTCTATCTGAACTTCTAGCTGGCGTTATTTGACGTGGGTAACCAGTTTGTAAACTAATGACAAGGGCGAGTTCTTTTATTCGGTTCCTTTAAATACGCGGCGTTAAATACACGGTTTCCTTAGTTGATTTATTGACCCTATTACGATTATTACTGCTGCTGTTATTTTCAATATTGTATCCACTTTGAGTGAAATTGCATAATTGCCATTGTTCGGCGTCTGGTTAAACGAACGGATTTCGCAGGTATTTGGAACGACAATTGAAAAGCGGCCTATAAATTTTACAAAATCTAGCCGTCGGCGATTTAAAACGGCGCGGTCCGAAACACACTGTCGACCAGTGGAGGTGAGTTTGCAGCGGAGCGTAAGATAGAGAACGAACGAGTTCAAGAAGCGGAAAAAGAAAAGTACAAAGGAATACAGAAACAACGGACAATATATATAGGTGTCCCTGGATTGAGTTCACAATAGATTTATATATAAAGGACAAAACAAATTCATATTTGGAAATAACTTTTTAGTTTACTTTCGATTTTTTAATATAAAGCACACTTTTACAGTCGAGCTATTTTGGTTTCAAGTGGAGGATCATTCCTGTTAGCAGTATGCCATATCTGCATCGACACTTTCCACAGCTCTCGTGAGGCGTTGTTTTAACTCATCTAAATCATTAGGAAGCGGAGGGACGTAAACCAGGCCTTTCACAAAACCCCATAAAAAAAAATCACACGGTGCAAGATCGGGGCTACTTGGTGGCCACCGTATGAGAACGCGGTTGTCGGCTATTGCACGGCCTATCCTGCGCTGTGGAAGTGTTTCGTCCAGATACGCTCTAACGACACGGTGCCAGTAAGGAGGTGCTCCATCCTGTTGGAAGATAAAGTTCCGCCCGTCCTCATGCAGTTGAGGCATCAACCAGTTGATCAATATTTGATGATATGTAGCTCCCGTTACTGTGTTTTCTTCAAAAAAGAAAGGACCATACACCTTTGTGCGAGATACAGCACGGAACACATTCACTTTTGGAGAATCACGCAAATGCTCCACCAACACTCTCGGAGGTTCAGTCCCCCATATTCGGACGTTGTCTTTATTCACTCACGTTGACTCGTCACTGAAAATTATCCGCTCGCAAAACTCATCTTCATTACGTTGCAGCATTTCATTGTAGAAATCTTGACGTTTAAGCTTGTCATATTCACGTATATGTTGTACCAACTGCAATCTGTAAGACGTCAGTTTTAGTGGTTTACGTAAAATTTTCCACACAGTTGGTTGGGGAACTTGTAGTTCCAAACTTGCACGTGTTGTTGACTTTTGCGGACTTCGTTGGTAAACAGCACGAACACGTTCCACTGTTTCTTCGGACACACGAGGTCTTCCCGGACTTTTGCTTTTACATAAACACCCTGTCGTTTCAAATTTATTGTACCAATCGTAGATCGACCATCTAGTAGATGGTGTTCGAAAATGTCGTTGGACAACAGTTACGGAGTTCGTTTTCGCAAATTCAAGCACGCAATATGCTTTCTCAGTAGAGTTTGCAGCCATCGTAGTTGTTATGCTTGCGCAGTACTACCAACTGTACTATCGAAACTTCTACAGTTCCTCAACCTGACAGCGCAAAATGCATGTAGATATCACAAATAACTTTTGTTTTATACAATACCAAAGGTGTCTATTTCTTTTATAGTAACGCTGTATTTGGTTGAAATATTTTACTTTTCTGGGTGCATTAAATCAAAGAAAGCTATTATATTTTAGAATTTGTAACTTTTCTAAATCTTTGTATCTTTTATCGTTAGTTACTTGTAGATTTTTCGCTATAAACATAATCTACTGTTTTCAGTAACCAATCATATCACCAAATATTGCAATGCTAGTGATGTAGAAAGGCTATATCTGAGAAAATGTTTATCGAATCTGTGGGTTCTACTATTTATCGTCAATGCTAACAAAAATTTTGACATAAAGTTGTATTATTTGATCCCGTGCCGGCACAAGGATACACACGTCGATAATTCACGGTCGAAGGTGGAATGTTTCCCTTCCACCTCGCATTATAATGGTATCCGGAGCAATCCCATTCACAACGCCATTAAACGACACACACGCACAAATACAGTTCGGCGTATTCGTCGATCGATCACACGAAAATATCGTAGTTCTCGTCGCAGTCATTTCGGCAACTATTTTATTTATTCCGTCATTTCCGTGTCCGTTATCTGATCATTCCCGATAGCTGGGGTTGCAATCGATAGTTGAAGAGTGCGCGGGTAGTCGGTCGACGTTGTTTTTCGCTTTTCCGTTCTCGGTTATTAAATATTAAAAAGCCTTCGATTGCTCGACGTAATTTTCACAGCGAGAAGCCTCCTTTAAGTACTTGGGGCGTCGAAGGTATAATTACGTTCCGTAAGATTATGCAGGTGAATCTTGCGAATTCAATTTTGTAGAGTGGTATATCGCATCAGTAACTACAATCGTCGTAAGACGTTCAGGAAATCATAACTTTTTATTAGGATAGAAAATAGATTTTTCAATAAAAGAAATATGTTCAGTATAAAACTAAAGTTATGTTAGATACTGAGGATATGTAGGTGTAGATATATACTTGTCAACTTTCAAATTGTGCATTTATAATAACCATTGTTCATCACGCCGACTGCTGTAATAATAGGAGGAAACTAAACCTGAAATATAAATTTCTCGTATATGCATCCAATCTAATATTATACTATACCTTTTCAACTTCAATTTAGGAATAATCAAGTTCAAATTGAGAATAAGGAGTTTCAAAATGAGATCAAATAATTACAAATTCGGAATAATCAATTTCAAAATGAGAGTAAACAGATTCAAATTTGGAATAAACACTTTCTAAATGATAACAAACAATTACAATTGAAAACTGCTTTTATTATATTGTAACATGTAAAGTTAGTTATATTATTTTTCAATGGATTTTGCAAATTACATGATTAGATCGTTTAAATTTATTACGTCCGGTATAAATCGTTGAATATGCGCTATATATCTTGGATAATTTGCTGAATTTATTGCATTAACATTAGTGTATCCCCCCTAATTGTTGTAGATGTGACTCTGTCTGGTTTACACTTGCTCTGTCCTCACCAGTAAAAATATGTGGCAGGCGCTGATTTGAATCCCGTTTAACAGCAGCTTTTAAGCTGGATCAAGTCACTCCAATTGGATTTAACATTGGACTGTAAGGACCAAGTCTTAGAGATTTATGGTTGCTGAATTCATTTTCAGTAAATACAATTTCTATACCGGCCTGGCACGAAGCACTGTCAATTACCAACACCACATGACTTTGAAAAATGTTATAGGATGCACTCAAACACTGACGGATAAATTGATTTGCGTCTTCCATTCTGACCTCGTTGTGAATCAATCCCATACTACCAATACAGGCTATAACGTGGATATTAGCTCCACGGCAACTAGCTATTATATTGCTGCAGTGGGATCCTTTTTTTGATCGTGCCTGACTTCTTGATATGAATAATTTAAAATTTATTCCGTCGTATATAATTGGCTCATTATCCGCTTGATAAATTAAAAGTTGCTGAATATACTCACGATGTTTTATCTTATTTTCATCAGTATTTGCTCTTTCAGCTTCTTTTCGTATATGTCTTTTAATGTGAACAACAAATTGTCCAGATGTTTTCTTTAGATATTGTTATTTGATGTTGCACTTCCATTTTTAGTTTAAATTCTTTTAATGTTAATTTTGGGGTTCTTCACTGTATTGAACAATAAATCGACAAAACTCCTGCGTGATTTTTACAAATTTTTATCCTCCAAGTGGCTTTTCCACATTTTCTTGATTTTTTACCCATCACACAATGGGGTATTTAGCCGATCTAGCTGGCGAAAAGTATTTAGGGTTGTTTAACTCATTTAATGTACATTAACGGAGTAAAAAATGATGTATTAGGTAAAATAGATGAAATACTATTGAATGCATTTTTCTTATTTCATTATAGATTTATTTAATACAAATAAAATCTAATACAATCATCAATATCACATCAATTTTAACGAAACACAAAATACAAACAAATGATGGCTATATTGAAAGCACCGAACCATACACATCTATTTAATGTATAAAATGTTAGAAGTGCGAAAAGATTAATGTAATTTGGGATTACTACTAAAAAAAAACTTTTTTAAAAATTATAAGCAATGTTCGTTCAAAAATGTTAAACATTCTAACAGAGATGAACAATATATATAGGAGTACCTATACTTCGCGTGCGAATTATAACGATTCTCCTAATTCCTTCGGGCATGTCCCACTCCATTGAGCACACCCTCTTGCTCTTGCGCACCCGGCAACTAAGTTTAATTCTACTGTACCTTCTTCTCGCAGTTTCATTTGTGTCACATATCTCAATTCTTCTATTCCATATATTTTCCTTAATTGTTTTGTTTTTCTTCTTTTATTTCTTTTCTGTCACCTAAGGCTTCAAAATTCATATATGGTCGCCCAGATCATATTTGGCAGGTATTTCTTAAAACAAACAAAAACATTGCGTTAAAGCGTCATTTGAGCTTTCACGCAATGTTTTTGTTTGTTTTAAGAAATACCTCTTGCTTCTTCAGTGCCATAGCCCATCTTGATCGCCATACTCATCATACTGCATGAGGTAATTTTCTATAAAATCCAATTTCCTATCCACAGATTAACTATAGTAAAAGGGAAATTAATAATAAGATATCCATAACATTTTTATGAAATGTTTGTGCCATCAATTCTTAGAACGTATAAATTTAAAAAAGCCACGAAAATGGGCGGCCGTTTGTTGAAACGATATTTAGTACAAGTATTTATCTTTACGCCTGAATGATCAAAAACAGCCGGGACACACCCTGAAGCATTTCAAAAAACTCTTTGTTTTCAAGAGCTCTTTAAAAATATGTAACAAAATCGTTTTTGCTTAGGTAGATATTTAAAGAAATATGAAAGAAAACTCAAACTGGATAAACATATAAATTCAATATCTACTTAGCAGCTTCAAGAAAATCCATCACTAGGCACTAGAGCAGACCACTTTCCGTGCGCGCCATGAGCGCCGATGTGGGGAAGACTGTATTGCATATTACTTTAATAGCGAAACACCAAATGTACATTTAATTATTTCTGATAGAATAAATGTCTTTACTTCTATACTTATATCGGTAACAAGCTCATGTTGCGTCCCTATTCTATCGCATATTCTGGTATATTACGAATTACACTCCCATACCGGCGCACATGGCGCGCACGGAAAATGGTCTACTCTACTAGGCACTATCAAACTTTTCACAGCAATCACTGTTCACTTCCAAACAAGCGCCTTTAGACAATTGAAATGTTGCGAGAGGCATTTGTATTGATATTGAAATGCCTGCTAAGACAGCTGGGGGTTAATTAGATGCACAGATCACTTACATTTCCAACCACGTGCTCCTTAATTTCATATAATAAAATTTTTAATATCGACTTTTGGCTAGATCGGCGAAATACCCCACTGTGCATAGGTAGGCAGTCGATTTTTTGACGCTCAATCTAATCGTAAGACCTCTCGAGTCATCTTGACAGCAAAAAATTGGTGCTTAACTTTGTGAGCTTCGCGTTTTTTAAGGTAAGGCCTGGTAAATGTCTTACCACTGACGCTAAATGATACTCAGTATCACTGACGTTTATTACAACGCGTGCTACAATTTTATTAATTCCCGATTTAGAGTTGATTATTCTCAATTTGAACTTGGTTATACCCACATAAGTTTATTATTGTCAAATTGAAAATGAACTGTCATAATAATAACTCTTCATTTGGTAACCAGGGAAAATATGAACATGCGAATAATTTGATGATTTTGCCGCTACAATTGAAGCAAGTGTGAAATGGTATCATTTAAATATTTCCCGATCGTTAAAAGGTATGTCTAATAGTATTTGTGTCTTTTAATTTATTACAGGTAGGACGTAATTGTGAATTATGTTCACACAAACGTAAATACCTAAGTGCGTGCCACATGCTTAACAACTTCTGGACGGCCTTCAATCATAGCTAACATATAACAAAACCTTGCAACCAGTTCAAAAGCAAGATACTTTATATGTATATATATTTCTGCAAGCAAACATAGCCGCTGTAAAAGTTATATTAAATTCCTGGCTATTTAAAATATGCATATGCGTATCTATCAACATACGTTTGGTGCTTATACGCAATCTTGAACTAATTTTTTTCGACATTACCAGCGTTATTATTATTTCCAGACCACTTTCTCTTTTTTTCTTGTGTCTGGCCGATCGGGCAAAATAGATTAACAAACTTATACTTGCAGGACCGCTCTAGCTTTGTTGTTCGCCCTCGGTATATAACGACAACGTTTCTCTCTTCTAATTCTAATTAGGTAATTAATTAAAATATAAATGAATGAACTGACGAAAAAATCTAGCCGAGAATTTAATAATAAAAGCAACAATAGTATATTTAATAAGGTACAACATTTTAACGCGCTATTATGCGTTTAGGCGGTTCAATTAATTTAATCGTTGCATAAATGTATGATTATGAAAATGTTATTTAATTTAAATGAATGTATAAGCAAGTTTTTATTCGTATTGCGAAAAGCAAAGGAGCCATTAAGCATGATAACTTACGCACTTTGCAATTAAGATTAATCTTCATGAATAGAACTAAATAATTACACATAGAAGTACATGTATATTATGTATTCATATATAGCTATATACATGTAATAAAACAAACTTTTAATTAGGATGGATAAGCTGTCTAGGATTTCGTTTTGTCATATCTATAATTGCAATGATTTTATTATGTAAGACATAGTATGTCAATCCAATTCGTAGTAAAATGTTTTTAATTGCACTTCAGATATTACTTATGAATGACGCATATAATACATTTTCCGATGTAAAATATGTTACCATTTTTGCGGTAATAATCCCAGTTTAAATAATTTTCAGTAATGGCTGAAATATTACTTCTATCTATTTAAGTAAGTCGGCTTATTTTCTTTGCAATCACCATAACAATCTATATTTCCACGGTTACGGGGTTATTTACAAAAAAAAAAAACGGTTTTTAACCTATTAATAAAAGTGTATGTCATTGCTTTACGTTGCGTATGATGGCATAAAACCAATATGTGGAACCTGTTCTTGTTATAAATAAGAAATCATGTCTTAGGATTTAGTAGTTACAACTAACTTTAGTACGTAAAAGTGCCTATAGTGCAATTAGAACCACCAACAATATATTTAGCGTAGAATTAGTGATGAAAAATCAAATTTTATTTTTTGATATAACAAACATAAGTAAGTGTTCCTGCAACGCAAGGAAAATTAGAGCATGTAACATATAATACGGCGAACTATTGCTGGTAAAACAATCGCAAACCGTTCAAACGCGTTGGAACACACATAACGTATATTACAAAGAAAGAGAGCACCCAGGTGTTTAGCGTAGTGCTGCGCTGTTAGCTCCAGGCGAAGCTATGATTAATAATAATCCTACTGTGCGTTATCTCACATCTAGGTTCCACACGCAACTCTCTCACCGTGCACAATATTCTCTTGTATATCTCTATACACGAGGTATACACCTATGGCATGTATGGATACCTTCACATATTTCTTTAGAGACACTCTGTAGTTGAGCGTGCTTATCTTGTTGTTTTAGTGCTTTTTTTAGTTAGTTTTTTCTTTATCTTTTTTTTTATAATAAATAGCTTAAACCGTTACCCACAAATTAATACCCATTACAAACATATTAACGTAAAAGGTGCTACTGAATTTCTGCACTTATTCAAGCCGAAAAGCGGGTTTAACTTACACAGTTCCAAACGTAATGTAGATAAACACTTAATGAAATAATAGTGTACATGTTGATAATACTTTTATGACCTTCTAACTATTTTATTTTCTCGCTATGTTTACCATGTATTCCTTGAATTTTGACATAGTATTAGCAATTGATTTTCTACATAAGTAAAGCTTTTAACTCATGAACAGATAAAGAATAGATTACTGAAGTTCAATCAACATATACTGTTCGTTTAAAACGCATCTAAATTTTGTTGAGAAACGTAAGAAACTACAAACTTCTCTATATAATTTAGAAATATCTAATCTTCTAATAATATATTGTTTTATTACAATTGGATAGATCAATGACAGCTACTCTTGGTTAAGAGATAATAGATGAACAATGCATAAAATATTAATTTCACTTGTATGCTGTACTTCTTCCTCCATATTTAACAATTGATGACACGCGATGAAGGTGTTGTTTAAACCCTTCATTCATATCTTACATACATTTCTAAAAAGCAGTTCAACACTTCAAGTATATATTTCGAGATTTACCGTCATCCCTAAAACTCCCAAAAGATGACCAAATACAAAATACTATTACTTCTATAAAAATATAATATATTCAACAGTAGATTACCCATTTACGATATTTTTGGATTATTCTCATTCGTATTGTAGTAGAAAAGTTAATTCAAAGTAGGTCGCAAGTATAACATGTCATTATCCTTGTGCTTTCGTATTTTATGACGGCGTATATGTTAGTACACTCTCAGAATTAACAAACATTCCTGAAGGAAACGCCTGCCTTCTTTCCAGTATGCGGGGGTAATTGTCTGGATCTCATTAGTCCGGGATTGAATAGGGTCCACTGTGCTTTCTAGATGGCGCTAGTGTCCCTCTTCCTAGCGTCGTCTGATCCAGAAGATTATCGATGTCAACTGCTGTGACTATCTCCCCTTAAATTAGTACACATATAGCCGTCCGGGGACACTTATTAATACGTACTCGAGTACGCTTACACGCATAACTCTTAATTTTAATATTTTGAGCGACTCGAACGCCAAGCCGATGCCCCCGAACGATAAGCCGACGGCAGAGCGAAAGCGGCTGCTGCGCGCGTGAACCTCGGGTTATGCGTCCATTGTTGCGATGCAGATAACGCTCGGCGACAGAGAAAACGAAAGGTAACAACAATGCGTCCTGCGCCCGTAGCGGAAACAAATGACGAACCGCCGGGCGGACAAATGAATACGTTAAGGAACGATTCGAGAACGGGACGATAAGATCGACGGAATGCAGAAGTGCGCGGGCCTGAAGATGGAACCCTGTGGCATACTCGAAGTGGATCATATTAAAAGTGTTTACGTAGATGGCGAAACCAACCTGGCCACAGACGATATTTGGATCCCTATTGTTCAAAGTAAATACATATAACAAAAGCACAAAAACGAACATAAATGGCTAAGGACTTCAATTTTCTTTGACTTATTGAAAGGACTGGCTAAGTAATAAGGATATGTTGATCAATTTATAAATATTAATAAGTATTGCGGTTAATTAAACTTAGTAGACATATCGTACCTATATAACTTACATATTTACTGGAAATGTTTAAAATAATAATAACCGAAATTTAAATAAAATAGATTAACATCGAGTGATGTGTATTTGTTTACACCGCCACTGAGGCATAAAGACATACTAAATTTGTCAATACTGAAACGCTTAATATGTGGATATTTGGACATAGTGCAACTGTGTTATCAGCATTTCACGTTTCTGCTTTTTTCTTCGGGTGTGTCTCATTCCATTGAGCACGCCCTCTTGCTATCGCGCATCCGCCAGTTGATTTTGCGTAAGTTGTACGTATGTATCTACGTCTGTAGATACATAACATAATACCGCAGGTTGATTATCACAATAAAAAATATAAACAGCCTTACAAGTATATGGCTGCAATAATATAATACTGTTTGCATCGCAGTATAAGCAGGGGTAGCTTGTTTGGGTATATTGCATTGTCTCTTGATTGCACATATTAGTTGCAATATATCGATTTACAGGTATAGTATTGCATGCAACTTACAAGATTGAATCAAAGCATAATTAAAGTGGCAAAGTTGACGTGGACTAACGATATAGTATTAAATTTAATCGGAAAATATAAATCTCACCCTAAATTGTAGAACACTTTGAGTGAATGGTAAAAGAATATGAAAAAAAAACAAATTATTTTAAAAATCCTTTTTCAAATATCTAGAATATATATCTTACAGTTTATATTCAAATATGTCCAGACAATAGTTTATTTATTGTTACAGAAATTACACTGTACAATCTTATAGTTAGAAATTTAAGCGCTAACACTAAGCGTTTATTTGGCGAAATTGGTAAACGTTTTTTTTTGCGATATCCATTCGCATTTTCAAATTCCCAAAAAATTTACAAAATGAATCATCAAATCTCAATTTTTTTTTTGTTAAAGGAGTTTTTTAAGTGCCTAACCAATTGATGATTGTCAGGCACCCCCAAGTCTCCTCCTAATCATCATTATGACTCCGGAAAAATCCGGTGATCATAATTGACCAGAGTGGGATTTGAACCCCGGACCTCACGAGTGATAACCAAACGTGTAACCCTGTTTGGCTATCAGCTGGACATTATCTATGTATTTAGTGATTTATTTTAGATGTTTATAATAGAAACCTAATTCATTTGTCTGATATGTTAAATTTCTTATCCGTATTTGCTATTCCTTTATACACAGCAGCTACAACTTTCTTCTTGGTAGTCATTTGTAATTTTCACAAATTTGCACATTGATGCATCTTCATCTTACAATGAAAATTATATTAAGTAAACAGAAATGTAATATTTTGCAGCTAGGAGTCTATAAAAAAAACTGGAACTCAACTTGGAGCATTACATTTGTCTCTATTTTTTCTACAAATATATAAGCTTGAAATATTACATTTGCTCCAAAAGTTTACGCATTTTGTTTGGTTACGGGGGCACAGGTATCTTAGATCACATATATAAATAGTATATTTATCAAAAAAATATATTTACACATGCATTTAGAACTAATATTTTGTTGAGAAACACTTCTGACTCGCCAACACCATAAATTTTGTACTATTTGTTGGCATCTTCCTACTGGAACATTATACCATTTCTCTTCCATAATTTTCCATAAATCATTTATTTATGGATGGAATGTTAGATGATAGTATCTTTAGACATCCCCTCCACCATCCAAAATTTTATATCCTTAAATAGGATATAAAATTTTGGGGCGACGATTTTGAGCACTCCGATCCAATATCCCAATACATTTCTCCTATAACCAAAGCTTTGCTATCCTCACAGTATATTTAGGAATGTTTATCATGCAATGAAGCCCACGTTATAGGAAGTATGTGGTCAGTAAAAGATTTCATATCATATCTTCGAAGGTATTTTGGTAAACAAAATGATCCATTTTTCTTAGGTTTAAAATTAACGCCTGGCTCCCGACATAAATTACCGCATACCATGAAATTTTTTTAGCTGGTTTTTATTATGGACATGGAATTAGATCTTTTTCTGACATAAGGATGTCGGTCTTTTTTTTCGGATTCAAGTCAGTAGTACTTGCTTTAATATGTTTACGATATGAGTTTCTAAAAGAAGATCTTTCTGTATCTGTGCAAGCTACAATGACTTCTGACAAATTTTCTTTAACATAGTGGTGCATCGGCTATTTTTCTATACTAACCTCGATAAATCTGTTTATCAATTTTTTTTTGAACATATGCTGGAATTTTTACAAACGATTCGCTTCCAATAACTTGCACTTGAATGCTGCGACTTGCGTTGACGTACCAGAAGCATCATGTTCGCTGCTTTGTAGTAATTGAAATAAATGGGAAATTATTAAACTTGACAATTTTTGTTTCAATACTCATTTAACACCATCGATTAGTTATTCATACTACACAAATACCATAGTATCAAAATGCGTAGTGTACCTGTAGGACTTCAAAAAGCTAGTGAGATCGAAACATTATCCATCGAGTGGTGTGAACGGTGTGTTGTTTCCACATTTGAGGACACTGCATTGCCATTGAAAAGTCGCAGCACAGATGAAAAGGATCTTAAATTTACAACATGAATCCTAAAGCAATTATTAAAAATACATTCGGCTACTTCAAGTTTTTAGTGTCAATTTATATTAATTATGTTGTTTAGAACTCACTGAATTATTTTCAGTCCTTCGCATAATATATATTGTATTTGTATTTTTCTGTAAGTTTAATTCAGCGCTGTACTGATTGACATTTATAAATTGATCGACACATCGTTATCATTCATTTTACCTGTGCTATTGATGCGCCTGCCACTCTACATCGTAAAAGGAAACTTGTTTTCAACAATCCAGAACATAAATTATTTTACAATGAGAGAACACAAAAATTACCTCATATACAATATCAAAATAAATTCAGGTTCATACAAGTCGCATAAGATAAAAAAATATGTCTGTAAAACCTTGCATTCACATCCAAACGGACATGAACACAATGCTTCACACTAGAATTTAAAAGCCGTGATGCGTTTGACATTTTACTATCACTTGGACGGTTAGCCGGTGTGTGATATTAGCGGTCTCGGATGTACTGGTGTGAGAACGAATCGTGGTGTATTTGGGTGTTGGGAATGAATTACTTTTTTTTTTAATCCTTTCGCATGTCTCTTTGGTGAGAGGCCGCTGGAGAAACTCCTCGGATCGGGTGACCGGGCACGACAACTCCAGACTGTAGAGCTCTCCGGGTTTGGGTTCTTCGTATGCTATTATTTGTTTCGGCTGTTTGCGACCGTGGACCTTATAATGGAGGTGCATAGGTGGAGGTAGCTTGCCCGCGGTGCCGCTAATATATGTTAATGTACGTACATATGTGCTCTAAATATTATCCCTGCCTCGGTGATTGTGCGAGGTCGTTGTGTTCGCAAGTGAACAAATATAAAACTTCTATAATATTGTTGGATGTCTGCATTGTGTATATGATCACTGTGGTTTATACTTGTATGACAAACTTCGTCTTTCCTTTGGAATACACATAAAACAATAATCGATAAGGCGATAAATAACTAAAATTTAAGGTAGTGTACAGTCTATTAAAGTAAGTCGACACTATTGCTATCTTTCTTGTTCTCAGAAGAGTAGATATCTTAAACTATTGGTGTTGTGTAAAATAAAAACTTGTTACATTGTTGTAATCTGATTTACTTTATACTTAGAACTACTACAATATGGACTGTATTGTATAAATGACTGAAACTGACTCAAACTAATAATTCTATCATATAAACGAACGAACAAATGTAACAAACTGTAGAAAGGGTTAGAATTCAGCCGGTAATGCAGAATACTAGAAATCAAATATTTGTAGGATATACCGAACAATTGTAAATATGTATCACATGACTATGTTTTTGGTTAATTATAAAAATCAAGACGAAAACACAATTCAAGGCCAATGTTTTGAAAATAGTATCTAATTGTTAGGGTATTACTAGTTTGTAGACCGATCCTCCAGAGGGTGAACACAAAAGAGGCTGGTTGGTTTTATAATAGAGTTTATTTTCAAATAAATTCAATTCTTTTTACGAAACATAAACATAATATAATGTTCTTTCGCAGGTTGGGGATCTGTACAAATGTGTATGATCAATATAGGATGTATTCTTATTGCTGTATATTTTACATACCTTTAATTCAATATCTTTCAGTATAACTCTATTTATGTTTGCATTTAAATGACTATATTTCTATACCACCGTATGCGGCTTGCCGTGTAATGTTAGATTAGTAACAGATATTGATTGGGTCATCCGTTGATATGCACGTGTTAAGTGCCGAGCGGCCACCGAATACTGTTCCAATTCCTGCTTCTTTCTTAGCCGTTTAGTTTTCAGGAATTACAGGCGGTGAGCTACATATGCGTACTAGAGGATGTGATTGTTCCTGGTTGACTATCGGCGGACACGCTCGCACTGTTTTTGTCGCACATTTTATTCATGTATACTTCCTCTTTTTAGCCTAGTTATCCATGGAATTGATTCTAAGATTTGAAACTCAAGCTCTCTGTGACTGTTTGACCAAGTTTAAAGAAATGCTTTTTTGTTATTTTTATTTATTTCATTAAAACTCGTTCAGAATTTAATAGTTCAAGTTCGTTATTTTCGGACAACAGGAGGTGCTTGAAATTAATTTTTGAAAATACGAAATCCATTGTAACAAGCAAATGAAATACGAATTAAGAATTCGAGGAGGGGTTATCTTATGGTTAAAACACTAAAAATTTCAAGAAAACTGTCATTTGCGTTGCATTTCTCTGACCTTTTCTAAAAACTATGAATAGGTTGTAGATATTCCGCAAAATTCCAATGCCCATTTATATCTCTTTTTGTCAAAAGCAGCTGAACGATTTGACCTCATTTTTTTTGCTAGAATACAAGCGAATTACAAGAAAATTCATTCCCTGTGGTATGAATTTTCTCTCGGGTGGTTTTCTAAAAGAAAAGGAAATGTTTAGAATCAGAGCAGAAAACTGTACAGTGGTAAAGTAGGTACTATCACGGTATCGGCCAAGTTGCACTCGGCCAACTTGCGCTCTCGTCTTTCCATGATATATAGTGTTCAATATAGTATAATAGGACCAAATTTCGGTAATATAATATAATAGTGCGATTATATCAATGTCAGAATCGCAATCTTTATTCTATGTTACATAGACGTAAGTATTGTAGTAATATTGTTGTGAAAGTTAATAAAATAAAATTTGATAAGCAACAGCCGACGCGTTTCGCCTTAATAAGGCTCATTAGCGCTACTGGATGACCCTAGTCATACGAAGAAGCTAGTATATATACTGATCAGTATGTATGAACTTCATAGTATGATGCAATAGGTCATCCAGTAGCATTCATGAGCCTTGGTAAGGCGAAACTCTTGAGAAGCAGCAAAGTTTATTTGATTAATTTGGCGTTAATTTTAAACGCAAACGAATTGGTTTACCGTCGACCTGCAATATCATGTTGTTGTTTAGAAACATGTTATAGATATAGTTGCACAATATAGCATAATATCTGTACGAATTTAATGAGATTTCCATCGTTAATTCTCTTTCCGTAATAAAATAAAGGTTTTGTGGGGCTCTAGCTCAGAGCGCAAGTTGGTCTATTTTAGATAGGTGCGTAAATTGGCCGAGCAAAACTTGTGATGACTATGTTTTAGAAATATAATACATAGTATTATCTCAGGGACAGCAACACAACAGCTAATAACCAGTATTTATCCATACACTGAGAAAAATAGATAATAAAAACAGTGAAAACAAATAACAAACAATAATATATATTTTCTTTCTTTCTATATGTCTCTAGAAATGTGCCGAAAGTTATTTCACACATTCGATTTGTCATAAAACCTGATTCGGTCTAAATTTAAAAAAAAAGTGCTAGGAGATTTCTTTTATTTAACTCTATACTCTATACAGGGTTAGTAAAAAGTCCCGGAACGGTCGAATAACTTTGTTATTTGAAAATTATGATTTCTGAAATTTGGTATGGGGGTATAGTTAATATAAATGCATTTTATGCAATACAGTTAATATTTTTTTCACTTCCGGTTTAATCGGCAATACGTCCAATTTTTTTTTTTTAAATGGAACGCCCAGATTTTTTTAACACTTTTGAATGCAGAATAAAAAACTACGTTCAGGAAGTATTAAGATGTTTATTTTTATTCACAAGAAAACCGTTAAAAAATTAAAAAAGTGTCCTAATACAGAAAAATCAAGATACCTGTCTATTCAGGTTGCGATTACAATAATTGTTCAAAATGCTCTCCATTTACAATTTGACAAAAATGTAAACGGTCAGTAAAATTTCTTATTGAATTTTGTATTTGTTCTGGAGTGATGCGATTGGCTTCTTGAACTATTCTTTCTTCCAATTGTTCAAGATTATGGGGACGATTTTTGTACACTTGACATTTCATGTGACCCCAAAAGAAAAAATCTAATGGCGAGAGATCTGGCGAATGTGCTGGCCATTCGATTGCTCCTCTACGTCCGATCCAACGTCCCGGAAAAATTTCATTCAAGTAATCGCGGACATTATGGGCAAAATGGGGGGTTTCTTGTTGAAACCAAAAATGTGCATTAGGGTGATCACCTATGTTTGCATTTGGAAAGAGGGCCGCAAGTGTTGGAACAACCTCATTTCGCAATAAATTTAAGTAGACGTTGCCAGTTAAATTTCCTCTTATAAAAAATGGTCCTATGATGTTGTTTCCAACAAGACCAGCCCAGACATTGACCTTTTGAGGACGCTGTGTATGGACTTTTTCAATCCAATGCGGATTTTCAATTGACCAGTAGCGACAATTATGTCTGTTCACAGTGCCGTTGAGACAAAACGTTGCCTCATCTGAAAAAATGATGTGATCTAAAACATTAGGCTGCTCTGCTCGATCAATTCCGTCATTGTTTCGCAAAATTGTAGTCTACGATCTGGATCATCTTCAGTTAACTCATGGACGGGATACATTTTATAGGCTTTCATTCTTGCTGATTTAAGAATCGTATGAGCAGATTTTTGAGAGATCTCATGAATTTGACCTAATTCTGTTGTGGACACGTGATGATTTTCTTCCACTGTAAGTAACACATTCAAACTAGTTTCTTCATCTGTTGCTGTTAATGGACGTCCCCTTCTAGGTAAATCCTTCACCTGACGAAAGACTTCAAACTTTTGAATTGTTCGGCATACCGTACTTTTACTAATGTGACGATCCGGATAAACAGTATTAAACAAAATACGAACCTCTTCAAAAGAACGTTGACGATCACCGTACCCACGCATCATTAATATCCCAATTCGTTCTGGTTCAGTAAGTTTCTCTGCCATTTTCAAATGTGTCAATGTTTAAAATAAGTAAATTTATAGCGATGCAAAAGTTAAAACGCTTTTAAAATTGTCAAATGTGACGGCAAAAAGAATGCAAACACTAAAGAACAACTTTTTTCAAAGGTACCTTGATTTTTCTGTATTAGGACACTTTTCTAATATTTTAACTGTTTTCTTGTGAATAAAAATAAACATCTTAATACTTCCTGAACGTAGTTTTTTATTTTGCATTCAAAAGTGTTAAAAAAATCTGGGCGTTCCATTTAAAAAAAAAAAGTTGGACGTATTGCCGATTAAACCGGAAGTGAAAAAAATATTACCTCTATTGCATAAAATGCATTTATATTAACTATACCCCCATACCAAATTTCAGAAATCATAATTTTCAAATAACAAAGTTATTCGACCGTTCCGGGACTGTATATCAGAATAACCATTTATTTTCAGTATTTACCGATAATGATACTTTTCTCTAATAACAATAAAAATTACTTACATAGTGCTATTACAACCAGTTATTATTATTTATATAAGGGAAGCGATAAAATATACATGCTTTGAAAATCAGTTTCCTAATTCCTACATGCTTGTTACAAAATTCTTGGGAGTATATGCAATGATATATACTTATCTTCCTTCGTTTATTGCAATATTCTTGGAAATAGTTATAAATATAATAAATCATCGGTCAGTATTCCTGTGGCTTTAGATAATTCATGAACTTTTAGATTAGAATATTCCTGTATATGGTTGTTTAACGCTGAAACATAAGATTTAGATAAAGTAATTTTTTTAAAACTTATGTGAAAAAGTCACAGAGATATGTATGTACATATTTATATTATTCTGCGTTTCTTTATATAATTAAATTCAAACTAGCAATGAGAGTATCGCAAAGCAAATATCACCTTCACAGAAATGTACTTCTCAACGTAAATCAACTTATTAGTTAGTACATATACCAACAGCACATACATACATATTACGAACGAAAGCAGATTCGTTACATTCTAATATACATACACATCATCTGTATTGCAATTTTCTGCTCGATCCACAGATAATCCGGTTGTTACCGTTCCCTTCATTTTCGAAGTCTTCTTTGCTTCGCTCTTGCGTTATTCTCTTGTTATTGTTGTCGTTATTATTATGCCAACAATCCGCCATTCATTTTATTATTGCTCTCAATCCCAATTATATGGTAGTTGTGTGTATTGAGCGTAGCAGACTTCGTTCGTAATTTATACGTGCACTCGTCAAAGAAGGAAACGAGGGCTTTGTTTCGTTCCTTTTTTTTTTGTTCCTGGATTCGTTATTGCCTCTGTACTCTTGCATGATAAATATGAAGTGAAGCAGGATACTGCGTCATGATGTGAGAAAAATACGGAATTAGTAGTGCAATTGTTGGAATCGAAAATTTTGAAAACTGAGATTATTACGTTGGTGTGATTATTAAAATGAATCTTTCTAGTTTTAAAGTTGCAGATTTCATATTGATAATCTGATGCGAGGTTTATTCCAATTAAAGATACAATAATAATGGACTAAAATCTCTTCAATTTAAAAAATAATAAAGAAATAATAACCTAATGCATGGTATTCAAGAAGCATTTGCTTTCTTTATAACTTCAGCTATTATAGCTAACAAACTAACGTTTTCGTAATGACCCTTTAATGACATTCGGTATTACCATTAATACAGGTTCGATTTTCCAATATTTGTCTATAAATGAGCATACCGAGGAATATATAATCCCTGAATGATATAAACTACCCGTCTACCTGCTGCTCGACTAAGTAATATAAACTCATTTGTTTATGAAGCACGTTAAGTGTTGATGACTTCAGGTGTATAATACCTTTCAGGTTCATTTAGTTTGATGTACTTTTAAAAGCAATTTTATGATTGCTTTCTTCAATTTTTAATCTTATGTAGTTGTTTTGCCTTATGATAACTTGAGAACTAAAGTACAACTCTCGTTATTAAACGTATACATAAATGTGCATCATTTATGCACTGTTTCCGATGTTGCTCTTGATAAGCCGTAATTGCAAGTCCATATAAAACGAGGCTCCAACAAACAGCCGATTTTAATTTATTGTTTATATCCGACAATCGCTTTCCTCTGGATAATTTAAATCACCATCGAAATGAACACATCTTATGTAAGTCAAGTATATTATATGTAGCCGGTTTGTGGTGGAATTCAACGGGTTCTTATATAATAAAGTAATTAATCGTTTCAATATAATAATAGAGACATTTAAAATGTGGTTTACCAGAGTGTGTATATGTATGTCGACTTGGTAAAATTCCAAGGTTACAGAGAACTACAGAACATAGTACATACCTATATATAGTCACATATTGTGCTTATATACCTACTGAATGTGGATATAACGCTGGTGAGCAACAAATTCAAAGAACAATAACTGAATTATGTTATTTTTAACACAAAGGTAATGTAATAGTATTCCTATAACCTATAGAAAATGCTTGCTTGAAGATTGAAGACACTTTCGTAAATGTTTTAAATTATATTAATATTTATCATCTACGTAAGCTAGGGTTTCCGTTTGTCCCACTACGTCGGGATATGTCACCGTTATTGAGAGTGGTGTACCCATGTCCCGATTATTTAGATAATGTCCGATGTTTTAATGACTTTTTACACGACACATAATTTCTTCCCATACTGTACATCTATCAAAATGTTATGATTTTTTTATATCAGCATTCATGATATTTTCTCGTTGCAAATCTTCCATCTACATGAATATGTTGACATATTGACGCCAGACCAAAAGGAAAAGTAGAAAGAGGAAATTTGCATATGAAGGTTATACAAGAATGGAATGAGGTGAAATCAAATAATCATTCACTTGACTCTCAAACAAGGCTTTAACGGAAAATATGATACCTAAGTACAGACATACAAAGTCTTCGCAAGCATGTTTGAAGGTGATTGGTAGACACCAATTGAGAAAATGGTAAGAAAATATCAATGGAGTTTCAGAAAGAAGAAGTCAAAAACTGAGGTGCAATTGTGAGAATAATTCAAGTAAAGGTATAGTTCGCTAAATAAAACTGTTATTATAAATTTCACTAAAATCTATGATAGTATATTATTATGGAGAAACAAAGCTATATGAAGTCCTTGAATATTTCGGTGTTGCAAAGAAACTCTGAAGCTCACTGAATTAATATTGCACAGTATTAAATATACAGCAAGAACTACATGCAGAGAAGAAAGCATTTCCATGATTAGTCAAATGTCATAATATCGCCGAGAATTAGGTGGGAGCATATTTGAAAACTGCAGCTTTAGAGTTAGGGAAATTAACTTATACTAAGTAGGGTATGATTAAAGTAATAAGCTCTCATAATTCCTCAGGTATATTAGAATATTTCTAGGAATTTTCGAAAACATACGAAAATTGGAAACTAATTTTTTTAATTTTAATTTTAGTATTAACTTTTCATCACTGTACAGTTGTATTTTTTGTTTATCATTGTTGTCCTGTCATTGTAATTTGTCTGTTGGACAAATATACTTTATTATTATTAATTATTCTTTATCGTTTTATCTAATTACAATTATTATACACGGCCTTTAAGGCAAGTAATATAATAAATATGTATAATAACAAAAGAGTTAAATTCTATTCATGCTACTCAGACATTATCCCATCCTCTCAGACTCCCCAAGCACCCTGTCTACAGTTTTACATGTGCTCAATACTATATTCAGGCTCTCATATAACTTCTTCGGAATCTCTCCAGTGGCTCCAACAATTATGGGAACTATAATTACATTCCGCTGATGCCACATTGCCTTAATTTCATTCGCAAGACGTAAGTATTTGGTTACCTTTTCTGCGTATTTTTTCGGTCAGATTTTGCGCCAGAGGCACAGCCACATCTATGATATATTGTTTTGTTTTTGTCTGGGATGCTGACTTCTACGCTTATAACTGTCGGAACTAGCCAATTCCAAAGAATGTTGCACCTGTATGTTTCAATAGTTTCTCGCGGTGAGTAACTTGTAGTATAATGATTCCTCAACGTCTACCCCATATTTTTCCCATGTTTTCAGGTGCAAGATTTTAGCTACATCATTATGTCTTTCCACAAAATCCTTCGGTGCCAGGCTCGAGCATCCTCCCACTAATATGGTCGATAGTTTCTTCTTTATTATCACACATTCTGCATCTATCATCTTGCATACACCGGTCTTTTATTATATGCTTCCGATATGATTTTTTGGCAATCTCTTGATCTTGTATCGCAAAGACAAAACCTTCTGTTTCCGCGTACATGGACCAGGTGAATGTAGCCTGCCTATCCACTTGTGAATCTCCCAAGATCGTGGGGTATCTTCCATGCAGCGCCTTTTGTTTCCATCGCCTTATCACTGCTTCTATATTGTTGACATCCGCTGGATATTCGTATGCCTCACCTTCCGTAAGTCTAAGCAGCGTAATTTTGTCGTCACTCTATACAACAGCTGTGTGCAGTCTGCTGGCTTCGCGCTTACGTTGGAAGTACATTCTCAGATTTTCTATTTGTCGTGCATGCTGATCAATTGCTCTAGGCACTCCTCTTCCACCTTCAGCTCTTCGAAAGTGGAAACTCTCTATCGCGCTCTTTGGGTGGTGCGCTCGATATTTTATTATTATTATTATAACATTACATAAACGCAAACAAACAAACCAAATTATAAGAAAAAATATATGAACTAAAAAAAAACTTTAATCAATTCGTTGTAATTATTATATGAATTTTTTCAAGTTTCAAAGCCTTACCATTGACATTAACTTTTACATACCACATACCTATGTAATTTTGTATCTTTATATTACCTACTTAATGTATTTTACCTGACTAATATGTAAATACGTCTGAACAGTGTATATGAAAAATACATAGTAAATGCTGACAAGTGACGTAATGAAAACCAGTTGGGAGGTCATTGATATTTATATCTACCTAATTAATAATTAACCTCACTTTTAAGGTGAGGGAAATAAAATTACACTTTAATTAAAAGTAAAAAAGGCCAATGACACCACTACGTCAATGTTAATTCCATGCATCATTTTGTTACAAATACACTTATGCGTAAGATGTATTTACATTTTATTAAATTGTTAAAATACCATTCTTTTGTGTACACTTTTGTGTATCCACAAAACAGATATTTGATCCTATAGGCTAATATTCCTCAGGGCTATTTTGTAATCGAATGACATTTAAAACGATTTCGAGCTGCCAATTTCCACGGTCACAATAGATCATTAATTGTGGACGTTTGTCATTACCGTTTGGAAAGTTATTAAGGGCGTGGCCGTTGTCCGCCGCCTATGATTTACCGCGTGCCAGAAATAGAACTCTATTGATGAGAACGGTGAGCACGGTTTGCGTTGCGTATGCGTATGTATATATACTACGTATTAACCTGCCCCCGGGTCATCATCAGGCATTTCTATGGTACTACGATGTTCGTGGGTAAATAGACGAAAAGGGAGATAGAGCATGCATACAGACGGTATCCCAATAATTGTGCACCGATACTTGCAGTGCCAGTGGTGTTACATATTTTATAGGTACACCATATGCGCGCGTATACGTGTGTGAATATAGCCGTTAGTAATAGAAGGGAATAGCGGTCGCTAATTAATGGTTTCGAAAATTTCACTTGAAATATTCACGTCACAACTAACCAGTTTTTAGTCGGCCGTTTGTCAAAATACCTTTTTAGAAAACCATTGTTGGTATTTTTTTCTTTTGTTTAAGATACTGACTACCAAAATAGTTGTATTGTTTGTATAGTTTCTACACAAACGATTGGAGCTCTCTACAGCCTTGATGTGTTTTTTTTATAATGTTAAAACAACAATCTGGTTCTTGCATTTCATAACAGAGTTTACAACCTCTTTTATATAAGTAAGGCAGAAAAATACATTTGAGATTGTACATGTAAGTACATAATTCTTAGTAGATAAGCTAAGATCTATGTTAGCTAAATAATGTTATTTTCTTTCAGTTTTCTATTCCCTTTTCGTTAAAAAGATTTGAATTAATGTAAGAATTACCAGAAATGAGGCGCTATTCGCTGTGAATATAACAGCGTTTTAGAATGTTTGAAGCAGCTTTGGATGTGGGTTTCAAGACAAAGTTTCTTTATTCCGTGTTGAACCAATTGGTATAAGACGAGTCACAGTACAAATTTGATAAAAATATAAAATAACTTCAAATTACCTAATTAATAGAACATATATGAATCACAAAACAAGTGGGCTGCATACAATTTCAAAGAACAGTGAGATACAAATATCCATGGTGTGAATAAAATGCATTGTCCACTAAAAAATATTTTATTATACAGGGTTTTCCACGGTAGCCGTTCGTTAGAAGTTTCCGAGGTTAGAAAAAACCTGGAACTCTGAATTTTTGGAATCCGGGGCTATTCAAGATTCTCTTTCATTTTAAAATATTTTCAGGGTCTTACCACTTCCGGTTATACCGGAAGTCGCCATAAACTTTCTTATTTTAAATGGAATACCCTGTATATTATTTCATTTTTAAATTCCTGAGAATATTTTATGATGAGGTCTAATAGGTTTCCCTATACCTATTTTCAACTGCTACTTAGATATCTTGATTTTTTTGAAAATTTTGAAAGATGTAGCGTTATTTGCAACACAGTAACTTTTGCCCATTTTCGACTGGTAATAAACACTTCTAGGGTAGATGGAAGCACAAGAATGACACTTTCGAAATCCACATTGACAATTGATTTGTCGCATACGGGCTGTCCAAAACTGCATGACCAATTACAAAATCTTCAAAGTTGAAAAAGTTTTTTTTTTCAAATGGAACACCCTGTATATTATTGGATGATATGACTTTACCTATACCTATTTACAACGGTTTTCTTGTTATTCCATATTTTTTACTAAAATCTAATAAAACTACAAAATCGTATCCAGTAAGCATTGATTATAAGAGGAATTAGAACAAGTGATTTGACAGTTGTTGATTTTATGTCAAAGTAGTACAATTCTATTTTGTTAATTCTATGAAATACTTACAGTTAATAATGGAGAATATTGAAGAATATTCGAACATGTATTTAACAACATTATCATATATAAATTATAGTTTAAAATTTTGTTGGAAAAATGTTTTCTTTTTCTTTAGGTGTTATCATCAATCATGCGCCCTTGCTTATATAATTAAGGCTAATAATACTTGCATTTATTTATCCAGCTATGATAAATTGACCACAAATTAACTCCTCGTCAATTATCATATCTGCCACATATATTTTATTTACTTGCATTACTTTTCTACACCACTAAAAATGTTACATATGCAAGTGGTTCGCTTTTATCGCCTGTTTAAATCAACTATTCTAAAAATTTGTTCCTACATTCAACTATATCACGCTTATATATAACTCTATCACGTATTCTGCTAACAATGACCTAATAATCTCTATATACGTATATAATATAATACGTTATTTAATTGCCCAGCATATTAATAAATATAGCGGCTTACTTAGAAGCGGTACAGAAGACTTATGTTCCAGGCAGATTTCCATAATACATTCAACTCAGACAATTTGCGGCATTCTGATGTTTTGAGTGTGACACAATCTAAAATGAGGAAGTAGGAGATTTATTCGTTAAGAAAATCTTTCGTAGGAATCTCGGTATAAGATCATTAACGTGTTAATTGACGGTGTAGTTGATTTCATCAACGGCTTTTTCACAACGCTTAGGATTAACTGATTTATGAGATTTTTGCTTTAATTGCTATTTTATTTCCTTTTATCTTTATATGGCTATATGTAATTCATTCTCAACTACTATATAGAAACATTAGAGTAGAAGATAATTATTCGGGATCATTCCAAGAAAGGCTACTTATCGTGTCTAATGAATTGATTTATTAAGCATACCTTTTTATAAATTACCTATTTAACATATATATGTATAAAGATACATTTAAATTTGCATCAGATAATCACTAAATAAATTTAAAAGGAAACAATATACTGGAACTACTGGCTAAGTGAACGTGTATCGTAATTGCAAAAACGAATTAATTTATATATCGAATCAAACTGACAACGAGTTGACACCCATTTGTTTTTTTTCCGTAATTATTTTTTTTTTTGGCGCGTGAACAAATAAAAGCCAGACAGGAGAAAAGAAATAATTGACAGCAGGTCCTATAGCAAAATCGATATGTGAACTAAATCGAACGCATGCATAATGTGTAGGTATATGCAGGAGTTATTTGTGTAAAAGCAGAGTAGGTGGGTACGTTTTTCAAGGATTTTTTCGCTACAGCGTGCGACGGGAATACTAATGAGAAATTTAGCCGAACAGCTAAGCTTGTATACAATAAAGAGAGGCAGTAAACGGTTGTTGTGTTCGTAGAGTTTAAGTTATATTCAAATTTGCAAGGTTTAAAGTTTCCGTTGTTTATTTTATAGTAAATTTTTTTAAGTAGTACTTACTGTGTGATTTACTGTACCAACCCTATTCTATAATAACACAATTGATATTGCTTTTACAGTATGAATGTTACTGTAATGCAAAATATCTATTTATGTGTTTCTTTGTACTTAGTAATTTAAAATAGTAGAAATAGTAATATATGGATGAATAGGTACTGGATATTAGATTATAATATCGCAGACGCCAAGACTATAGGATTTATTATATTTTTATTCGTGGTAATATTTTTCTCTGTGAGATAAATATCAGGTACCTATGTAATGATAAGAATTCAGGTAATTTTTTTTCCGAGATTATTATTTCGCATTCTTTTATAAGTTTTATTAATATTTTGTCTAGCACATAATGTCATAAAACAAATTTAGAAGAAAATGTAAAATCTAAATTTTGGGTGAGGATGATAGAAACAAAACTAAGCCACAACCCCCAACGAAAAATATAACCCCAATTACTGATTTATTTTCGGAATTATTGTAGATTATCTATAAGTCCATTTGAACGAGTTTTATATCTAACGACGAACTGGCTAGATGAACCAGGGAACCATAATAACGGAGAAAATATAAAGTGTAATATATATGTGTGAAGCATATGTTCTTTAAAAGCGTTCCTAAATTATTCTGAATATTCCGCGGTTTGTTATTTCTCTTATTCATTAAATATGATCATTTAAAAGTACATAACTTTCTAAATCATTATACCCACATAATTTATATCGAAAGGATGACCCTACGTATAAAAAGAAGTCTGTCTTGCCATTACAAATCCCAACCGCAAGACGACGGTTTCGTAGTAACACGACGGCGAAGCAGTAATCCGCAACGTACACACCAACGCCAGCTACGTTCATGCGCATTCTCACCCCCCGGGGGCAGGACTTAGGGGAGCCCTACGCGCCAGCAGCCTAGCAACCGTCGGCGGCGCTATCGACTTTTCGCGCGTCGACTACCATTCGCGGCGCCGCCATGCCTGAATCATGGCGTCCGAACTTTCTCACGTCGTCACGAGACGACTCTATCCGGGCGGCGTCGGGACGCTTGGAGCGGAAACGAGCGCACGTCGTCCGGAGGGGCGAAGGCGGCTAAAGCAAATATTGTCGCCGCCGGCGACGGGAACTCCTAAACTTACTTAAATGTTGTAGACAAGTTAGAAGTCCGATTTAAAAACGGTTTATTATTTTTTCTTATATCAACTTAACTATGCATTTTTGTTATAATAATTGAAACATCGCATTGTGGTTGTTATACAAACAAATAGCAATATATCTTTCAAAGATGTATGGTTAGTTTTTCACCATAGTTTATCAATTTCTATTTTTTATTTGTCTGTACTATGATATTCCTACCATTAAGATAAAATACCTATACTGAGAGAAATAGATTGTACTCTTTAACATAAATATAGTACACTTTAATATATATTTTATAGCTCCTATAGGGACAATCATATTTTATATTACCGGTGACAATATCTGTATAGTAAATTTCTGTGAATAGTTTTTATTAACTCGTATGGTAAGGTTTGTATTATTAATTTGAGCTTACATGTTAGTAAATGTGAAAAAAATGTCTAGTAGCACTGACTATATTTGATAATAACTGTTAAATTCTTTATTGTACCCAGTATAATGTAATATTTTACTATGTACGATACATGATGCTCATACTTACCATATAGCCTTGTAGTACTTACAATATTATTTTCTACTATAATAATCTAACGTCTCTTAGCATTTAAAATAGTAGATAGTAAACAATAATATAATGGATCATATGCGGGCACTATACAGCGATACTTACCTGTATTTAAAATATAGTACTATACAAGCTTTTACCCAGTTCATGCATAAGGAAAGTGGAATATTACACAATAAAAACTATAATATTGATTTTATATTTTTATTTGTCCTTAAAACCATTATTACAAAAATCCAACGTGTATTACTTTCATTAACATAACAATCACTAGTAGGTTAGATTTAGGTTAATGTTCTATCAAAGCATAAAGTACCCACTACGAAGTACATATATGCATATAATATCTATTACTTACCTTTGAATATATTAATTAACTGTGGAAACCCCCACTCGATTAAAATGTTTTCCACGTTTGCATTCATTTCTGCTTACGATGCACAGAAATCGACGAACGACCAGACACAAACATGCACCGACACGAATACGTACACCTGTATCACACGTACATAACACGTGTCAGTAATTTTGTCGCGGCAAAACAGCTTATTGGTCGATTTCTTCGGTAAAGATCGACAATGAATAGACCAAGGGGTGGGAAGAGCGTTACAAACATGTATGTTAGAAATTGAATATGCATCGAATACCTGATAATATCGCAGTCAATCGCAGCGACTATCTATATAATCCACGTCATTATATAGGCTTTCAGCAATAGAGTATATTAATTGTTACATCCATAAGATTGTAGATGGTAACATCCAGATTTTGCCTCTTACTATAAGCATGATAAAATCTGGTTATTTTACTCTTAATACGCCACATATTGTCGTTTTGACAATAATTATTTTAGTAATTAACATAAAGAGATTTACGATCTAATTTCTACAATCCATTTTTCTCAGTGTATTGATATGCTCCCCCCAGTTATAATTTTCGATTTTATCAATTTGCTTATAGTACGTAATCTATGCGTTTAGATATATCACGACATTGGATCAATAAACAATAGGGGAGAGTGCGATATAATAATTCCTTTAAGAAGAAAAACCATATGTAGGTATAATGAAAGTATATAATAAGTATTACATACTCACAACTTTTATAGAAGGACCGTCTATACTTTCATTAACAGGTTGGTGTAGATTACATTAGATTTCTTTATTGGTCTTAAAAGTTCGCAATTGTGACATCGATCTTTTCGGTTGACTCATTTGTTGAAAGAAGAAAATTTACACTTGCATGCATATCTAATCGTTAGTTATACTTCACACACACCATAAACCACATCAAAATATAAAAATTGTCAGTAATCAACTTCGCAAAAAATCTATAGTTTTGGTAAAATTAATAGAAGCGGATCTACTCCTCAGATTCACCAAGAAGATTAACAATCACCCTAAGGGCTAAAACTGCAAGAATGGGACATGGGGACATCATATCGGAAATTACCTAGTAATAACAATAAAGCCCGCATTTTTGTATATTATTTTCATATGGGACCAGAACAAAGTCCAGTATTCCCCACTTTGGCTGTTGTTTGAAGTTGGCGGCTGCAAAGTACTCTAACCCTTAATTTTAGTCCAATGAACGGAAATTGAAAGATGATGGTGGTGGTTGTCATCCCACAAAACAACGGATAATTGTATTTTCGTTTCTTTTTTTTTTTATTAGTTATAGAATAGCAGAGTGATAAACATTTTCTGGGCTTGGCTTTCCTACGCGCTTTGAGCTGTCTTGAAGAAATTATCGAACCGTCACTTCTTTTAATATTTTGCCTATAATTTTATTCTGGTGTGTTCTTTGGTGGAAGTAAACATAGAAAACGAATTTCTTACAAAGTTGGTCCTGGAAGGGCTTTTTGGATTATTATTACCTCAACTAGGAAGCTTTTAAGAAAAGCCAAAATTGGCGTTGCTGTAATTAAATACTAGAATGCATTGCTTTTAAAAAGAAACATACATACGTTCAATTAACTAAGGAATGTCAAGCGAACCATCTCCTTCTCTCAGTATACTTAGTTTTCCCAACTACTTTATTCTTAGAGAACGATCTTAGAGGACAGTTAATATTATTTTTTTATCATCCACCTACACAAACCCTGCTAAACTCATGTGCACAAATATGTCTCAGGTTCAAAATACGTCGGTCCACGTACGCGACGGAGATAACTATATAGAAACGCGACGAAACGCATGGAATGTAGTAGCCGGGCGGTAAGGACGACGTTCTAAAGCGGACGCGCTAACTGTCCCTTTAGGAAAAACTGCCTATTTTATGTACTTGTAAGCGACGTAACACCATACCGTACGAACTTGGAAGTTTTTCTTTTCCCTGCTTTACGTCGCTGAGTGAGGCGGTGTCGTTTTGTTTTCTGCTCGGACGGGCGGAACGACATGATGGAGTTCCGCGAAACCGACCCTGGACCGCGTTGGGGAATGTACCCGGCGTGACTTATGGAATGGAATTGGACGACAAGTGTTTGGATAGCGCTCGTCTGTGAACGGATTGTTATTATGATGGCCGAATGGTCCAATACATACACGGCATGTCGATATAAGCTTTAGATATACTGAACGGTAAATAACAACCACGAAAAAGATGAATTGGATGCAATTTATATCCATGCAAAGTTTCGTAATTTAATGTGCTTGTTCATGCATGTATTTATTTAGTTGTACGGTATTTGTATTTCTTATGAAAGTTTATTATAACAACGAAAATAGAAAATTAACTATCCTTCAACTATTTGCTCACTGGTTTGTCTGGTGATATACCGGGTGTCCCAAAATTTCCGGAAAAAAAAAGATAAAATTGGTGAACAAAATTTCGCCATCGACAAATTAAAATGGATTGAAAACAATAGCAAATATAGAACAAAATGTACATAGTTCGCATAGTGCAAATAAAACTTTTGGGTTTGTCCCAATTTTGTATTTGTTTCCAAGTCCTAAAAGATACAAATAAAAAGCAAACCCAGACTAGTCTAGTAGTAGACTAGTTCTTGTGAGATTGTGGCCTTTAGAATCTTTAGAAGTAATACTCTTGAATTGTAATTATGAAATGAATGCTTTTGAATTTCAAATAACTAAATGAGCAAAATCTAAATGCTGTTTAAGTTTTGCGATAGACTTAGAAGACAAATTTTGTATGATTTATGAGATAAAAGTGCTTTCATTACACGACATGTCCATTCCGACTTTTTGCTGATGAACTAAATCAGTTTCATTTACCTTTTGTTTGATAAATAACTATTTATTCTGCAAATTTTAAAATATATTTAATTTCACTTCTGTACTAACAAAAATCCTGGTCGTTATATCAATAATCTACATTTATTGAGTGCATTTTCATTGACAGAACAAAATGTTTCATTCTTATGATAAAATATTATTAACAATCTCTGATTAAGTAATAACAAGATTCATTGTTGAAATAAATACGGTATGATTACTATAATAAATCATTTTACATTGTCCAACGATAATATTTATTATAGTAACTATTCTTTCATACGCTCAATAAATAGTTTTGTTGGTAATATGAACAGGAAATGAATATGCACTATTATTTTTTTACGTACAATTTTCGTAAAATTATTTCCCATATGAACGCAACAATGTATTAAATGATGTCCTGTTCGTTATTTTAATAGCTTGCAATTTATTGCAAGAACGAACAGATAACATACCTTGATAAAAAATATACATCATTAATTGATTTGATAAACTTGTCCTTCGGACAAATTTTAATGCACAATTTCGTGTGAACAATATATTTTGTTTCAGGACCCATTTTTGGTTCGGTGGGGTAATACAGGGTAATAGGTAAATTTTGTTTTAAATAACAGTGAATAACTGAATGTTGCCTTTCGTTTCTACAAGTACATCTATGCTTAACTATTGTAAACTGACATACAACATTAAACAAGTTACAGAAGAAACCTTTTCCTAGTTCACCAACGCAACGGTACTCTTTCCAAGTTAAATCGTTCGTGAACGAACAACAGAAGAATTTAATTCAAAAGAATCCGAATTAGTTTAGCGAGGAGTCGAGATCGTAGCCAGTCAGATGGCGCGGACAAAGAGAGCAGATACCGAGCTCTTTTCGTGTTTACACTAATTAGATTGTAGGAAATTTAGATCTGCCCTCGAGATTAGGATTCTACGACTGTCGAGACTCGGTTGGCTATTTCGGTATTTAAGCGGCGGTATACCTCTTATAATATACGAAAAGAATGTGCGACGACAGTAAAAATAACTAAAACGGGGAAACGTATCCTCGAGAAAAGAACAAATAAAATCACGCGATTAACATTTCGACGGTCCTCCGACCATAAAGTCACGATTTCAATAAAATCAACGCTGCATTTTTCTCCGTTTCGTGTACGCACATGTTAATCCACGTCTCGGAGATGAGTTATACCGGTCGGGGAGTTTTGAATGGGTGATACAATACGGACGCAGGAACGACGGACGCGCAGCTGGTTCGCGGACCACCGCAGGTGACAATTTATAATTTTACGGAGCCGCAACCGCGCACCTATATGCATGTGCAAGTGAATGGGCGCTCTTTGTCGTCCGAGCACCACGGAACAGCCGAGACCTCTTATGAAGTTATTAATGCTTGATGGTATTATTTACTCTTTATAAATGTTGGGCACTCCACAGTGAATACGGTGAATAATAAAAAGAGAGAAAAGGAAATAACGCTAGGCGCACAAGACGAGGGAGACAGTTACGAAGAGGTGATTTTGTGTACGTAAGTATGTACGTATAAAAATGGATTTAATAAAAAGATGATTACGTCTGACAAATAAAAAATGTGAGGACAAATAAGCTAAGAGAATTTGAATGGCTTATACGAGGGTCGCTTTGAATGTTTACAATACCTAGAAAGGGTCGCGAAGTGGTATTGTAAATGAAATAAAGAGCTTAACTAATTTATTTATCTTTTCTATTTGGTAATATTTAAAACTCCTACGCAAAAAAGTGATATGGCAAGTGGTGGCATTCTAGGTACATGTTATCTATAAGCTTCTAAGGAGATCTATAGAATTTCGCTGTACTTTCTTCTAATTTTTAACTCTGTGGAAATTATAATATCGATTAAATTTTTTACAACAGATTCTCTTTATATAGTACATACATAATGCATCAACTTTTTAATATACAGGGCGGTCCAGTTTTTTTTTTGGGATACTTTACTAGCATACTCTAACAACAAAATTAATGACAAAAGTTTATATAAACATTTGTCATTAAATGTTTCCCAACGGAGATATGGCATTGTAAACTTTCCATAAAAGAATTCTAAAGAACAAGGTTTATTCTATTAGTAAGTACATGAAAAGAATTTATTTTTAAGTAATGATTAATGGTGCAATAATTAATAATGAAGATGTTCTTGTGCTTTTGAGTTACTTTTCTCTCCTGCCACGGTTTCAGCGTCACTTTGCCGGTGTTACCGTTCACTGGTTCCTACCTTTCCTCCTGTAAATTTCTTTTCTTTCTTGTGCCATCAAGTCTATGGGTGGGGTTCCTGTTATGACCTGGAGTGCCACCGTAGAGACCGTTTTATAGGTGAAGCCACTCTAATTAAAATTTTCCTCTGAGCCTTTCCATCAGTAGACAATTCATTTTAGTCTCATATTGGAGTGATATAAGGTAATGTTGAATACACAACGCCGGCAAGAACTGCTCTCTTGCTACTACCTGGTCCCCCGATGTTCGCCATTAGGCGCATTAGTCTTCCTGTTCTATCTTCAGCTTTGCCCGTAACCCTTTCAAAATGGTCTTTGAAACTGCCATATCAAACCAAACTCTTGTGATAAGCGCCTCATTTTTTTCTGGTGCCAGCAGAAGCTTGTTTTCCTTTATCCATACGTCTATTCTTTTTAAATTCTCATTCGTATTATGTACTAGTATGGTTTTGTCGTTTGCTGTTGTTATTAAGGTCGAGTCATCAGCAAAGCCCGTGCTTTAGAGAGCAGCTTACCACGCAGCTCAATTCTGAAAACCTCATCGTATAGTAGATTCCAGAGGGTAGAGTTTCTGTATAGCATCATTTGTTGCAAGATAATTGCAGCCAGATGGCTATTTCGACAACGAGAACTGAAAATGCTTTAGTCCTTCAATGCAACAATTAGGTAAAGCTTATGGAACCTTTATCAATCTTTGAAGATAGGTATAGGTGCGAAGATATACCACCAAAGTGCCTCACCCAAGCTCATTTCTATAATGCATATGTTTAATGTATTTGCCACCACATATGTATATACGTAGAGAACTGAGAGCCTCTCGTATTTCTTACTAACTAGAATTTGGTTTAACTCAAACAATGTTTTGTTAATTTAACATCTGTCGTTTTCTTAGTGTGTTAACAACATGTTAATTCTCAACGGAAAGGAATAAGACAAAAAAAAACGGATTTGAAGTAACAAATACACTCCGCCAAAAAAGTATCGCATAAACTAAAAAAGGGCATTTATGAACCAAGATATTTTTATACGTTCACAAAAAGTTTGCCTCGTGTATGCGAACTATAAAAACACTAACAAAATAATGGAACTTAGCGTTTTTACTTTTTTTTTCTAAAAGAACACATTTAGAAAAATGCATATGTGTAAGGTTTGTTCAGTTGTTTATTGAAAGTCTTCCTATACGGACAAATTTTAAAGTGCGAAGTCAGAGTTCTGTACCAACGCTTTTAAAACTAAAATGAGCAATTTAACTTCAGAACAAGTGGCTGCTATAGTTGCTTTAATCGAAGATGGACGATCTCAAGCATACGTTGCTAATTTGATGAACATCAATCAGTCAAGTGTTTCTAGAGTCGTAGCCAGATATAGGGAAACAGGCATTTACAGTAGAAGACCTGTACCAGGTCGTCCAAGATGTTCTACTCGCCAAGATGACCGCTATTTACTACTACAAGCATTACGTCGAAGACATGTAACTGCGAGACAATTGCAGAACGACTTGGCTAGAGTCAGAAATACTCGTGTGAGTACTCAAACTATTCGGAATAGGTTACGACAGAGTGGATTAAGAGCTAGAGTAGCTGTAACAGCCCCTCGTCTCACTAGGAACCACCGAGTGGCTCGCTTAAGGTTTGCCAGAGAACATGTAAATTGGAACATTAATGACTGGGCCAATATACTCTTCACAGATGAGTCAAGATTTGGTCTTTACACCTCAGATAGGCGTATCTCAGTGTACAGACGAGACGGTGAGCGCTATTCGCAGTGTAATATCAGACCTAGACCTAATTTCGCTGGTGGCTCTATTATGGTTTGGGGAGGCATCTGTTTAACAGGTCGTGCAGAGTTAGTACCAGTAGACAGAGGTACACTGACTGCCCACAGGTATATAACGGACATTTTAGAAGAACATGTAGTACCATATGCGCCAATTATAGGAAACGAATTCATGTTAATGCACGATAATGCACGACCGCATGTTACAATAATCGTCCAGGAATACCTTAACGATGTTGGTATTCCAGTTTTAGATTGGCCTGCGGTAAGTCCGGACATGAACCCTATCGAGCACGTGTGGGACCTCCTTCACAGACGGATACGAACCCAAAATGTTGCCCCAGCGGACCTGCATGGACTAGCAAATGCTCTCCGTGACGAGTGGGAGAATTTGGATCAGGCTTATATACGGAGGTTAATCGAATCTCTGCCAAACCGTATGCGAGCGGTCATAAGAGCCAGAGGTGGCAATACTCAGTATTAAAAGCTACTGTTATGACATTTTTCTTTCCAAAATTATAATTTCTTGTTTTAATAAAAATCTCAAGTATGAGTTCTTGTTTTTATTTGGCCTGTATTTTATTTAAACAATCATAGAAATTATATCTTAGAGCGCATTAAAGTATATTTACAACTTTATGCTACAAACAAAGATTATGCGATACTTTTATGATTCAAAACTAAATTATGCGATACTTTTTTGGCGGAGTGTATATACACATTTGTGTAAAAACTGAATACAATATTTAATAATCACGCATCGGAATTTTCAACCATTCTAGAACAAACTTAAAATTAGAGATTGCATTTTAATAGGTTACCTATGCTCTTACCTACATACCTCGGTAATTTTAATATTTTATTAAGAAATTTTGTTGAGACACTCTGAACATCATTGTATACATGTTCTGTGAATACGTTATTCAATTAATTGACTACCTAATTTAGGAGGTATCTCTCCTTAAAAGGGTACACGGATTGTAAATTTGTTTCCTCTGGAGGTCAAAACAATTCGAAAAACCATTGATTTTAATTTACCTGTAAAATCCGAATGCACAAGATGAAGAAAATCGTAAAATCGTCACCGTCTACAGCAACACCTCAATTATAATAAAACAGTAACGTCTCAGGACGTTCTGGTACCCAAGAAAAAATTTCTTATAGCCCCATGTATTCGCGACAACATTTAAGCATGTTTACCCGGCGAAACAGAAGATTTCTTCTGCGATTTCTCAGCGTGTCGTTTAGTTTTTTTTTTTTTGTTCTCGTTTTTCTTTCTCTCTCGCAAAAATTCTTGTAGCTCCTTTTTTCATTTTATTCGCCTTCCTCGGCTGTGTACTGGGCCCTCGCCGTCGTCGCGGGTATACGCTGAAAGTTCGGTCGAGTTAGTAAATATGCGGGTTTTGGTACCTGGTTGACAATATGTTAACTAAGTTCGCGTTTCTGGGAGTTTTACATTCTCGCAAACACAACTGGACACGAATAATTCAGTGTCCGTTCGACTGGGAACGTACGGTCTTCGAAAGGAGTCGAAAGACAAAAAGGGCTCCACCGGCTATTATTAAGCAAAGCGACGGTGTTCGTTGAACAAGAGGGACGCAGCCACCCTGGTAGCCGTCAAGATAACGGCCTGCGCAATTTCGAACATCTCCCCGATCGAATAAAATACGTTCAATCATCTGGTGAATGTTCGGAGCTCTGTTTTCACTAACATTGTTCCGTTTGGAGTATATCTGGTCTCGCTTTCTTAAATTGTTGCAGCGATCTTGAAGTCAATATTGTTTATCAAAAAATATTATTCTGTACACGATTAAAGATGACAAAAAAAATATTTACATATGACAACATTTTTATTGTCATTTATCTTTTAAAATTACAAATACATATTCATTATACAGTGAGGTTCTAAATTGTTGTATTTTTTTTTACATTATTTGATATTTTTAGGAATATTACTGATTAGGTCAGTAAATATGTGTATATTTATTTATTTTTTTTATGTATTAGAACTTGCGATTTAGAAGTGAACCTATTTATTTTTACAAGTGAGATTCTTACAACACTTTGAGTTACACAAGACATGCGCTTCTTTATTTTTAAATCCCTATAGCCAGCTAGATGAGATTCTTTTCTTGCGCATTCCCTACAAGGAGAGTGCCGGGGCTTAAAATCTACAATTTTTAGTTCTGGGCATATCCCACGCACTTCTTCGACTTTATTTGCAAAGCTCCCATTATCACTTTGTAAAATGCTAGGCGCTCCGAAAATGGTAAAGATATCGACCAAGTGATATACTGCTCCTTGTGCTCGTCTAGTTTTTAAAGGCAGTAGCTGAACGAATTTTGTAAGATATACCATGATGAATTTATAATTACCGTCAGTTAGTGGTTGCATGTTTATGAAATCTGTTTGACAATTTGAATTGAATCCCTTGCCTAAAATCGGCTTTACAGCTAGTCTCTTTTTCGGTAAACTTCTTTGTTTCTGACAGATTCAAGTGTAACAGGTTGAGCTGTCACATTTTTTTTTACTTAGTTTTAAGCTCTTTCATCATTCTGACTCGACCACCATAACCAATGGCGAGGTGACAGTCCTGGATTAATTGAAAACTTTCATCCAAATTAGCGTAATAACTAATTGGTTCACCTTCGTTCTACACAGGGCAACGAGTTTTTTTTGAACTTCCAATCTTGACGATGTCATACCTTGAAAGACGCTGATAATCTTCAGGCGCTTTCTGAGTACTCTTGTTCTTAGGTTCTTTAACTTTCGCTATCAACGATACATAATTGAGCGCTTGTATACAACTGGTTATTTTTTCCTTTCTCGAAAAGAAGTGCACTAACTTTTTCACCAAAATGAGCCCTCATAGCCACTGCCGCAAACACCAAACTTTGCATGTTAAGAACCAATATATATTTATGTGCTGTCTCATAGACGGGGCAAATGAAACCTTACACTGACACTGATCGCCATCTAGGTGACACTCAAAGGTATACGGCCAAACAATTGAGAAACTATACAAAAATATATAAACAGTGTATTTACGAAATAATTAATTTTTAATGAGACTTATTACTTTATCCAGAATGTTCTGGCTATTAATTAATTAATTACTTTAACTAGCTGATGTGGTAATTATACATATTGACTGGCGATTATATATAATCGCTGGTTAATCACTCTGACTGTAACATATATACCTATACCAATCTTTAATAGTTTTCAAGAAAAACGGATTTTTAATGAATTGCGAATTATCGACAGAGGAATAAAAAGTTAATAACGGAAGAAATATTTGAATTAGGAGGTTAAAATTTAATAGTTATACAGTCAGTACGTTGTAGTATTGTATAAAGTTAAAATAACTCTATAATTACTTATACAGGGTGACACAAAAGGTTATTGAAATATATTAACTAATAAAACTCAGTAACTTACTTATTTTAAGTGGAACATCCTGTACATCGTTAATGCATACGATTTGTCTGATTATTCTTTATAAGACCTAATTTCATTCCCATATCTATTTCTATTAGTTTCTGAGTTATTTGAGTTTTTTTTTTCGAGTTGGAAATAAATTCGACTAATTGTAATTTTAATTTAACTCAAAAACCGTCTAAGAAAAAGAGGGAAAAAGTAGGGAAAATCACCACTGCTAGCTCTACAGAAGGCAGCTATTCAATGGCTGTAAAAAAGGAGAGAGTTTCCATTCTGCCAAAAGCGTTTCCTGAGACTACCCTCAGTACAGACAAAAAACGGCAGTCGAAGAGGCAATTGTAGAGGAGATGTTTGATGAATAGGAGCATAAGATCCAATTCACAGGCATCCACTTTGGGCCGTGGTTAATCCTGGTTGAATGTGAATGACCACATGCGGCAGAATTGCTTCGCCTAAAAGTACCAAACCTAAAGAACTGGAAAGGGAGACGACATCCCATCATCGCACACTGCAACCCTGTTTCTCCCGAGAAGTCAGGGATAAACCCCAGAGAAGCTTCTAGTACTCATAGAAGCACAGAATGAAGAGCTAAGGACTAACCTATGGAATGTTCTTAGCCTGAAGGATGAAGGTAAGAGCCAGCTCCTACCAGACCGTCAAGAGCACAGGGTACACCATCCACTATAGGTTTGGGAAAATACCCGTTCATGGGCTCAGGAAGCAGCAGAAGGAGCATGAGGGAGAACCCATCCCTAGCACTTCCAAGGAAGACAAACCAGAAAGTGATGTGGAGAGCACTGGCAGTCTCCACATTTCAGACCTGTATCGCGGAGAATATGCATCCGAAACGATGGTGGTCGAGGAGCTCGACGAGAACAAAGAAGGAGATAAAACCCTTACAGACGCAGAAGAAGGGGACAAGACGCTTATCGGTAAGGACGACACCCTTACCGATAATTACAACTAGTAAATATTATATTTACTGCGCATGATGAAGTGGAAATCCTGTGAAAGACTTTTGGACGATTATTTATATACGAGAAAACTGTCTAATAACTAGAAAGAACAATATTTATACATCCTAATACAGTTAATTACCTCTATGATACAAATAGATCGTTATATTTGTTTGTTTAATATCAGCAATTAAAAATTGTTTGTTGATTATTCAAAACTGTATTATAACAAAGTTTTATACCTATAGGTATAATAGGAGTACCATGATACTTATAGTTGGTTTAGCTAGATAAATATTTGACGATAAATACGATTGTTTCATAACCGTTGGAGTTCTTACACAATGTAAATTGTTTTCGGTAAACGTGGTACCGTGGTTGACAATCGCTCACAGTACGAGAATTACGGGGTGCTTCCACACCAGTACTCCGCATCCGCACTTAAAGGCTCGCCTGATCTCCGCAATCACGCCCAAAGCGATGGCAATTCACGCGGAGTCACGGGCTGATAAAATTATACCCAACTATATTAATTCTTGCAATAGTAAATGTAATTGATTCCTATGCAAAATTTTCATAATATTTTAGTAGATTCGTTGCAATTATTATCACTAGGGTAAACGTACTATTTGTACAAGTATGCTATTTTAATCTATAAAAATTTACGTTTTTTTTTTATAATTGATAATGTGAATACTATTCGCGTTTATTTCTTCCACGCTTGAACGACTTGAAAGAATAGAGTTTACCAAATCTAAAATCGAAAATTCAGTATGTACGCAATTAAGGCTGTACTAATTACATATAGGTGTCTCAATCTCACCGAACCGAATGCATGCTGGCGAGATCGTACAGACGGGCGGCAAAAAATAATATAAATTGATCCTGGAAGATAAATTATATTCTATTCAGGTAGCCGTTATATGTTACTGGTTATACTCAATAAATTTCGAGTCCATTCACTTCACTATTAAATGCAAAGCGCGTTTGGAAACAGGATTTTACGCAGAATATTTGTTAAAACAGTTATAAGAAATTACTATAATGTAATGGCTTGGTTAATGATTGTATAGGGTTTGGAATGACATTATTCGTATTGTTCCTGTGAAATTAAATAATATTTGGAGCGTCATTTCTGAAGTTTTAATTTAAAATTTAAATTTGGTATATTCTTATAATTTTTTCCTACCTACCTATTTTCAAAAATAGGAAAACACGATAGCAATTCCGTTACTTTATTTCCCGAAAATATGTGTAAGAAAGTCATTTTGTATGTAATTAGCTTTTCCTCGAACTAGTATAGTTTAGAACTTCGCTCGCCTTTTCCTAATAAACTTTTAATTGCAAATAAATTCGTATATAAAACTACCGTTTCCGGAATAAATTTCCATAGCCGTTAAGTTGTTGAATGTACGTGTACCTTGTATATAGCTTTCACTTTTCATTGGAAAACATCAGCTCTTCATCAATATTCAAAAAACAAAAGCAAAAAAAAAAAACAAAAGATGATTAACTGCCTCTTCCTCCTATCAACGAGGGGGAGCCGAGTTCTCGATACACTGCCGTACGTCATCAAATAAATGAATAACAAAAGAGGCGACGCTGCTCTTCTGTTTACCGTTCTGTTGTTTCGCCGCCGTGTCGTCGTAATTCTTTTTTTTTTCTCTCCTTCTTTCTCCTATTCTCTTACTCCGAATCGTAGCAACAGCAGCAACACACGACCACCGACTAATAAACATTTAATGAATATTAATCCTAGGAGTACGCGCACAGAAAACAACGTGTTTTATATTCAAACAAGCCATTCATGTATGCAACGGTTTTGTTAATTCCGGGCTTACTGCGGCAGGTGAAAACTGCCCGAAGAAATAATTGTGTCGTATAGTCTGTGTGTGGGTTGTTTCCTTCTCGTGTGTGGGGTGCTTTGGTGTCAATTGAATTCATTTTAGTCCATTAGAAATGTACATACATCTTAATATCTTAATATCAAGGGGTAGAATGCAGTGTTGGAAAACGCAGGGGGCTTAAAACTAGACCTCACGGTGAAGGTTAATATGATGATTACATTATTCATGCCAGTCTACTTGTTGCTTTTACTTAAATTATTAGGAAAATATAGAAATTGTGCATCAATGCATAGCGTTTTCTGTATTCGAATTCTAAAGTTGTATTTAAAGTAACTTGCAATAAACCACAGAATTATAGTACATTCAATAAATAAGCAATACAGAATAATTGTTAGTTACATCTACCATCCTTGAGAGCGTTTCTTTATGCAGCTATCGGCCCTTGAGTTCTCCGAGTCCAGTAATAGGAACCTTGTTCTTGCTGAGCTACCACAGTGGCATAGTCTCTTGGTTGGTAAGGTAACGCTAGTACCTTTTACAACGAGAAGAAAATTGGAAATGATCCTTGACTCGAATCCAACCAGCGGCAGCGTCTTGAAAAGATGACACATCTCTCTTAATGTTTTAGCCTACTCCAGTCCCGAAAAAGGGAGACAAACTCGCCATTGATAATTATATTCCAAATGCTTCTTTTATAAGAACTTCTCCTAATTTTGTTAATAAAGATTGCACTATATTTCTTTAGAATGCATTTGTGCGCTGCAAGATCGAGTACGTCATGACTGTGTGATCCCCTATTAATCGTAGTCACAAAAGTCTGTTAGAACATTTCTTTATTACAAAGACCACCTCGTTTACCCACCTCAGGGCTTTAGCCATAGTACGCTTTTTGAAATGTATCGCTTCAGTTTTTTGGACTTTCGACGTTTCCAGACTGAAGTCACTTTTCGATTTAATTTACTAGGCAATCGAATGGCCTCACCTTGTTTTTTAAACCGTATTAATTTTAGCACTCTTCGCATTTCTGCAAGAGCTCCATCTACTTTTTATTGTTGTAAGCCTCTAACTAACCTTTTAGTTAATTTACTTTCATTCAGAATGTGTTCTACCTTTCAATTCATTGTCTCACTGTACTGGAAATAATAATATCCACTATAATTACTTTTTTTTTTTGTCAGAAAACCTTGATTTGAGTTTACTATACAACTATTTTGTTAGTTATATAATGTTAAATTTTGTATTTAGGTTAGTTGAATATTATTTTAAGTTAGTTTTAGGTGATTTGCATGTTACTGTTCTGCTATGTTTGCCCTGTAAATGGAAATTCTTCTGTTGGACAATTAAGGAAAATGAATAAATGCAAACGGGCTCTAATGGCAACCAGCAGAGAACATCGGCGAAACAAAGAAGCATATCAGTAATGATAAGACCTATATTAACATATGGCTGCTTGATTTGATGGACCAAAGAAACTCAGAGGCTTGGTTGCTTATGTATCACTAGAGCAGCTGCTGTGTACATATGTTTGCATAAAAGTGATTCAAACACTTTAAAAAATTACACAAAATTGGTATTGGATATTAGTTCTTTACTTACCAGCTTTATCTTTTTTCAACACTGGGCATATTCATGACTTTTTTCCATATAGGAGGATATGTTGGACGTGATGACACAAAAATTCAATCGAGAGTAGAATATGTAATGTTCTGCAAGAATTGACAGACAATCTCGTAATATATCCTGATGTAAATGAGTTCTCTGATTTAACTGGTGCTTCTTCAATATAATATTGGTATATTATACTGCATTCATCTCATGATCCTTGCAGTATTCATTTAATAGAAGAATAATATATTGAATTAAAATTTGTTGCAAAGGCATTTAGTATATCCTCAGGAGTTAGATCTTTTGCATTATATTATACTACGCTTGGTGTATCTATGCGACTTCCATTTATTTGTATCTATATTTCCACAATTAGTTTGGGTAATATAATATGCAATTTATCATATCTTCTTTGTAATTGGTATATGTAATTCACACTAAACTTTTGCCAATCGCCTTTGGTGCCGAAATTTTCCAAAAAGAAATTTCAGTGTTGCAAATCTTGTAACGTTCAAAATCATCATTATTTTTTTCCTTATTTTCATGTTTTTCTCTCGTCTCATCCGGCTAAAAGTAGCGTTTTTTGTCTTTAAGTAGTTATGTATCTGCTACGTAAGACGTAGCCATGTTCACCAGCATTTCTTTTTGTGTTTCCCATTCACTCGTCTTTTCATTACGTTACTCGACTTTGATTATTAATAGTATTGACTTTGATCGATGGTCGGACAGGTCAGGCGCGCACCAACTTCAAATTTCAGCTGGTAGATGTCGCGACGACCATTGCCACTTATCGATTTCTACGCTGCAACGTATCGGTGGTACGGCGAACGGAGTTCGCGTCCGAGACCGTTTCGTGGCGGGCCGCGGTGTACAGGAAGGATCACGGTCGAATTCCTCGGCTTGATATTACAAGGGGAATTAAGTATTAAGAGCGCGGGACAGACGGAGCGGACAATGAAAGCGATTACCGCCGGCTTTACAGCGGTTAGGATCTCCTCTGGTGCCTTTACTACTACTGACAACCGAGTAGAAGAAGTAGAAAGACAGAAATATCTAGTACGTTACATGTCTCTTCGTTTGTACATCGTTTGGGAGGAGTGTGGGATACGCTTTCGGAGCTTCGAGATGAGAAGAGACTTGAAATATGTTTAACGTGGAATTTTTGACATGATAGGTATTGGCATGATGTAAAGTCATGGTGCCTGTCGGCTCTAATGCTGTTCTGAAGACGGTAAATTCTTTGTTTCGGCTACGGTCATAGTTGGAAGTAACATATATCTCTTGGTGATGTTTTTTTCTTTCAGAAGAGATAAAGTATAACGAAATCGAAAGTATTGTTAAAAGACAATATCAGCATATGCAGGAATTATGGCGTAGTAATAGACACATAAGATATCTTGTCACTGACCGCTACACACCAATTTAATTAATTCAGTGCAGTTTTGAAGGGTTATTCAAGTCTTACGGGGGTATACCGTATATAAAGTTCTGATTTGCTACGTATTTCAGAATACTACACTGTAAAATGCAGGACACGAACTAACGTAAACTCAAAATGACATAATAAAATGCATTACGGGTACAAACTTGATTAACAGAAATTGCAAATAATTTCGGGAACTACAGAATCAGTGCCAGGTGCTGATTGAAAAACCATTTGTGGCCTATCTTAAATACATCGTGCTACTAAAGTTTGGTTATCCTTTAATCTTTGCCTACGAACATTGCAAATTACGTATCTGAATGGATAATGTGTAATTGTTTTGATAGTTACATATGTACATTTGACTGTTTGACGGTATGTCAGCCTCATACTTTTTCGTACATAAATAATATATTGCAGGTATATGTTAAAATAGATAACCTTTTACATAAAATAGAGCTTCCGTATGATGTAAATGTTTAGTAACTATCGTTTGCATTGTCGATATTTTGGTATAGTTTCAGGATTGATTCAGTGATTCACTAATTTCCACACTTCCGATATACTTGAGTATATAATTCTTATAATATTGTCAGATATACCTACCGCAGTTGTACTGAACATATAAGGGCACAGTATGTAATTAAAGAAGCAAGCAATGCAGTTAATGAAGTAAATGTAGTAGCATTTCAGATAATTTCAAGCATGATAATTATCAAAACTTCGATATCTTATATAGGTATCACAGGAAGCGGAACTGATAACTTATAAAGATAGATATCTACAGCGTCGTCACTATTTATTGTTCAAGAAGCTGGTCATTCTTAAATTGTTAGATACTGAACAGATAATTGTTGTTTTAATGCTGAAAAAAACCGGCCATTAATTACATTTGTACTTGAGAGTGCTAGATATCACTTTTGAAGTATATAGAATTACTAATTTTTATATTAAAACTCTAATATTTGCACAATTTATTGAGAAAGATTATTATGGGGAAACAAAATCTACTTCTAAAATTCAGAAAAATGTATACAAAATGTCGTTATTGACAGACATGCATGTTTCGCTGTACCTACAGCTCTTCAGTGTCACTCGACGACATTTGTAATTTACGTTCAAAGCGTGTATATGCTAATTCGCTATTAATAGTAATGTATGAGAGTTATACGATTTTAAACTCCTTATTTTAGCGAAGATATTTGCTAATTTGTCAATTTAGATTTTACAAATATGTAACGCTAATTTCGCGGCTTCAGTCAATATGATTTCAAATTTGTGTTCGGATCTGAACATATTTGTAAATCTAAATTGACAAATTAGCAAATATCTTCGCTAAACTAAGGAGTTTAAAATCGTATAACTCTCATACATTAAAATCTACTTCTGTGTCTCTGTTTTTTTTCCTCACTAATGCGATAATTGTAGTATTAAAAATTATAGACAAACGCTTTGCATACCTAAGATTAAACTGAAATGTTGTACTATCCTATAAATTAATTCCATTTAATGCATATAAATAGATATTTTCTGTAGACACACTAACTGCATTTATTTATAGAAGTCTTAGCTTAGTGATGTCAATGTACTTTGATTTGTTACCTATTATTTCATTGAGATTCAAGAGAATATTAATTATAAAGTGACCGTCAGAAACCGATACAAACATACAAATAAACAAGACAAATTTGAATAATAACAATACAGCACAATCACGAAACATTGTAATTACAACAATAGCTTCAATACTTGTTAAAACGTGTTGTTGCATTATCATTATTACAATACATAATAGAAAGAGATGCTCGGGCAACACGCATACATACCAAAGAGGAGTTTAAACAAAGAATAGCCCAGACAGGAATAATAACACATCCAAAAAAGTTATACACTTCAATACGCCAAGCTGTAGCCAATACCTTTCGCACCGTAGGTATCGATATTGTATAACGTATAACTAATATACGAATGTAAGTCTTGTAGATGCACATCTTCGGCATCCACATAAATACAAACAGGATGAGAGAAAGAGTTAGTATAAGTGCGCATCATAAACAGGTCCCGCTATGACTTGCAACACGTGATATCCCCACCGATCCATTATGAGTTAACTCATTAGTTGTTTCGTTAACAAGTTAACAAGATGGCAGCGTTATCGCGATCAATCGGAGATGATATTGTTACGATCCACGCACCACAGGTATAACGTAACTCGTTGTTTGAATAAGGAGGAACATGTTCTCAACAATTTCCTCCAGATCATTCGAAATAATGCGGTTGCAACGATCGGTGTGCTAGAGGGGGGTGTTGTTCCAATAATACTACACGTTAAATAGCCGAATATGATAATTACAATTCTAAATCTGTACCTAGTTAAGTCGTTTATTTACTTTCTATCGCTTATTTACTTAGTTAAAATTTGTCATTTAGGTTTTGTTTTGATAATTGTCAAAGTTCTCCTTGAGCGAACTTATACAATTTTATACGAAGCCCAGCTTTTTAAGCGCTCATTCCCTCTTAACTTTTATTATGTTGTATTCGCTAGTTTTCTGAGTGTGTTGTTTTCCTTTGTAACGCAGTGGCGAGAAGTGGCAAACAATTCCAACGCCGAAGGATACTTAATAAGTACAATGTATTGCGTACCTGCCGACTGCTTACAGTGAGACTGTTACCGAGGGACCCGCATAACGAGCACCTTTTATATTATGAACCCTCTCTGGCGCCTGGGCTTTTTGAGTAAGTGGTTTTTAAAGATGCGAGTCGCGTTCCAACCACACGGTACGGTACCCTGGGCCTCCTATAATAGCTCCGGAGTCGTCGGGGGTATTACGGGGATTATGGGGAATTAAGTTTTTAGAGAATTTGTCAGTTTTGACGTAAACATTAGCTTTAAGCGATTGGTATATCAATTATCTAGAAAGAGAGAGGACGAGTAAAAATTGGTGTTAGCCTACGATGTAAAAAGGAGCACAGCTGACAAGTATCGAACCGCTTCTGTATGCAATTTTACCTTTTACAACAGGAAGAAGATTAGAAATAAGAATTAATGAACATAGAAAACAAGCAAAATCCAATTTCTATCAGCATTTGGTCAACAATGGACATACGGGTAATGAGGAAAAAAAAATAAAATTAATTTATCCTTGTGATAAAAGTCTAAAATTAAAATTATTTGAGGCATACACCATAGAAAAATATAAGGAAAACAATAACGTAATATTATTAAACGAATAATTAGAATATAGCACGCCACCTATTTTCACATATTTAAACAAACACTACAACATCTATCTATTCTTCTCATTAGATCATCCTACTCTTTACAATTAAAATACTCAATAACTTCATATCCATCTTTTAACATATTACACGCGCCAACAACAAACACACACACATATTTTAAAACATTCACATACACGAAATGCACACACACTCCAACACAACAAAAAATATTCACATTAAACATTGTACAAAACCAAATACTAAAATTTTACCTAGTCCATTTTAGAACACATCACGCTGACCATTAAGTTTTAAATAACTGTAACGTGTTTTGTAGTGTTATGCAAGTTCTTGTGCATTGTATATATGTTATGTTATTTGAAATTTTAATTATTAATGTACACCTCTACAAATCCATATGACGTAGCAGCTAATTCCTTTTAGACATACGTAAGTAAACAAAAAATATTAATAACTTAATTAGATATATAATTCTGTATCTCATATTCAGTGTGTGTCCAGATGATGGCAAAAGGCCGAAACCGGTAGGCACAGCGAATTTTTAAAATAAATGTTGATTGGACAGAACATTTAATTATTATTACCAATTTTACCTAAGTTTAATGCAAACAATATTTCTAAATATATTTTGTAAAAATCGAGTATTATATCTGGTGTAAAAAGAGTGATGTGTATAAAGATTTTTAAGGTAACAGTATCAATAATTATTGTCAAAAAAGCGAACAAATGAGTGTTCTGAAGTCTCCAGGAACTAGTTCTCAATTGTAAAGCACACATAAAATATATATTACACTCATATGTAACATCTTTGATTAATGAAATTAACATTTATTATAACAACTCAGCCAAAAGATTTAGGAATGCCGCTAATGGTGTTTACAAGTTGAATTTAAAACTTATTTCTTAATAAACTTTATTTTTTAAAAGTCTAGGAAGGACAGGAATAAAATGATTTTAATGTTGTTGATGATATTCAAATTTATCAAATTCTGGTTTGTTACCCAATGAGAAAATGAATTGGTGACATATAGATCTAGAATTCATGATAATAATAATAATTTATTGTAGAGCAGCTTTTGCCAAATTAAGGATGATTACAAAGTAATAATACAGCAGACATAACGTACAAACAAACAAAAATATCCAAAACACTAAATATAAAAGATAACGAATAACTAAAAGTATCTAAATATGCTTACGAAGAGATTATGTAAAATTGATGAATAAATCCATGCACAATATTATATAAAATCCTTAGCCCACCAAGTGACCGTCTACATTGCAGCGAATGTATAAAAAAAAAACAGTAACAGATTTTGCGATGCGTCTCCAGCGGGATAAATGCCGTCAGTTTTATTGGCTATATATTTTAGAAATTGTAGAACGGATTCTACACCACACCACCATACTCAAACTTTGACCACACCAAAAAGTTATATAAAACAAAGAGGTCACTAAAATTGCAAAATTTTATGGGCATCAGAAACAACATTATAAAACAGGATAGAGAACAGTAGGTAACTATCAAAGATTATGCCCAAGTCTCTAATATTCTGGAGGCGTTTATGTTCAATTTGATCTATAGTGTAGGCATAATTGACCGGGGATAGTCTGCGCGTAAAAGAGAAGTTGCAATCGGTTATATTCAGATCCAAGTTATAAGTAGAATGGGATCTGCTGAAAAAGCGGTAGATCGATCCGCGATCATGTAACTCAGAGACGCCGGCTTTAGAGATGGGCCGTTCTGTTTAGAATGTGCCTACGATTTCAAACATATAGGAAGCATGTCGCGTAATAACGTTAGCCTGACGTTTCAAAAATAAAAACTAGCCTTAAGGCAACTTGTAACTGCGGATTAAAAATTACTGAACTAATAACTCGATAAATTTGTCCGTAAGGAACAGACGCGTGAAACACTTGTAACTGCGCACTTAAAAGTCGCTGAGCTAACAACCCGATAAATTGATCCATAAAGCACTGTCACTTGACGTCTACTGACGCGTCAGTATAGCGTAAGAAGGTGACAGTTGAAACATCAAGGTGTTAAAAAAAGCTTATTATTAGGACATCAATAATTGTGCATTTAAAAATCTCTGAGATAACAATTCGATAAGATATCTGCAACTAAACACCTTAAAAATCATGCTCATCACATGTATCGGAATACACCTTCTGCCGTCATCGGCTGCATATTTTCCCCAAGCTACTTACCGTGGATATTGTTCCTGTGGGTTCATATTTAGCTGAATCTGAATGGTTTCATTTCTTGGTTGCCAATGAATAATAATTTAAATATATAGGAGTTTGGAATCTTGATATTTTAGAAACGCTCTATATTTCTTTAATTGATTCTCATTGAATTCTTTTATTTTCCACTGTATCTGAACCATTTTACTTAGCAGCTACGTTTCGGCGAGCACCCACCTTTTCTATATTTATTTATTTTATAAATCATTGCTTGAAAAGGGCGGATGCTCGCCGAAACTTAGCTGCTAAGTAAAATGGTTCAGATACAGTGAAAAATAAAAGAGCGAAAAAGCCGCTTTGTTCCTACCAGTTTGGAATCTTATAGCTACCTTAATTTTAACTTTAAAATAAATTCTTCGTCAATTCCTGCATAGTAACAAAAAATTTTGCCAACTTTTTACAAACTTTTTCGAAATTCTAATTTCTGGCGACGGTTGCTATTTTGTTTTTGGTGTTTCGAACGAAAGCAGCAACATCAAAAGGTTTCCACAAGATTATGAACTCATATCTGTCTAGTGGAAACAGTTGTGTTCCGTTTTCGTTTTATTGAGATGGTAGATTCACATAATTTTGCATACTTACATATACGTACTTTGTTTTTAAATATATAATAATAAAAGAAGTTAGGAACATTGTGATATAAACCGAAGGTCGTAAATTAATGAAGTCAGTTAATCTCCCAAAATAATCTTCCCAAACCTTTATACAAGTATTTATATCAATGAATGAATGAAACAAAACCTCTGTTTTAAGATGCCCTCACTGGATAGATCGTCGTAAGGAAGTTGGAAACTGATCCATATCATATAAATTTACTAGATGGATTGCTACAGGCTGAAATGTCGGTTCTTTAATGACCGCAGTATAAACTAATCAGAGGAATAGTATCGGACAATTATTTTCTCTATAAACATGTTAATTATGCTGAATATCCAAATCTCACCATCAACTAATTGAAATGGACTGAAAATAAAAACAAAACTAGAAACTGGTGGAAACAAGAGCTTTGGGTTTGCCTCTGTTTTGTTTTTGTCTTCCGATTTCTAAAAACAAACTCGACTAGTCCGTTTGGTGCAAAGCCGGTTTTAGAGTTTCTCCGCAAGGCTAAATAAAGATGCTATCGAGGTATAAGGAGAAAATTAGTTGTTTTTAAAAAAAAGGTGTTATTTGTCACAAATCAATTTTCTCTTCAGATTCATAATAAACAAAAACATCAGCAAATTTAAATCTATCTTCTACCCTGTAATAATAAGCGAGGTCTCCATGGTGAGAATCGGAAATGGATCAGGCTTGCATTGTAATAATTTATAATCGCTTGATTAACAGGTCATACTACGTACTTCTTTCCGGATTACTTGCAAACCCAATTTATTAAGTTATCTGGTGAATCTTTCTGTGTCATTGAAAAACAATTTTAGCGTTTCGTTTCATCAAGATTAAAAGCGATTTGTCGGCCAAAATTGCGCTTAAATCGCCTTAACTACACTCCAAGGGGCACATGTGTGTACACTGCTCGCTTCGTAGTAAGTTTACGCGCTGTGGTTTTCGGTAATCTGATATTGTGGTTTCTGTAATTACCCGCCAAAGTAATCGATATTAGAGCGGTGTGTGTAGGGCAGCCGATTACCATAAGAATATGAGAGTACGGCGTGTAACGTAGGTGTACTTGTGGGATAACAAATCGGACATGTCGTCGCCACCGTATTTCGATAAATATTTCCTTCCAACTCGAGTGGGATTCGAAAATTTCTATTTTAACGATGATGATCGTGATTTTAGCTCTTTTAACAGCTGTATATAAGAAGGCATGCACGCAAATTCTTAGCGAAAAAAAAAAAAACGAGAAAACTGGTAGGTGTATAAGGGCATTTATAGTAGACCACTTTCCTTGTGTATATACATGGCGTACAGGTAATCAGGCTAAAGGATTCGATCTCACCGCTATATCCCGGCTATCCGAGCGTGATCTATACAGATCGGGATCAATCACATCAATCTGGACGTCAATCGTCGTTTCACGTGTCAATCAATTCGGACACTTGTTATGCGTGTCCTCTCTTTTGTGCGGTATATTTTATGGACGAGCAGCCGGTCAGAACGACAACTGACTCCTTTAGGTACAACGAAAAGAGTTAACCGCACGCACCGGTCACTCTACGTCTTTTAAGAAAGGAAAAATTAGAAAGAGAAATGATCAAATGTATTCCGCTTTATGTGACAGAATTCCGTAGCATTCGTGGAGGAATTTCTATGGTAAGACGATGTGCAATTAGCATTGACCGTGCACTGACAAGCAAATACATTTCTGAGTGCCGAAATTGGAATCAACCTCTTATAAGCAAAAGATCCTCTTCGTGATATAAGTTAGGTATACTCGATATGGTTAATTCTACCCAATTAGGACACCTTGTTTTCCATTTAGCTGTTCAACATGTTAGATATCCATTAGAGCAAATAACAGGTCAAGCAAATTATGCAAACATTGTGACTTCCATAGCTTATTTGGAGATTTAAAATAGGAAACTAACTAGGGCAAAAAAACTAATACCATTTTATTTTACCAATAAATTTGAAATTTTATGAGGATTAGAAAGACCTTTTTTATACTCATCATCCATCCAATATAGTCATCCTACACAGAGTCAATATGGAATATCCGTACATTTTGTTTTAGCCCAGTATGGTGAAGAAATTAAAAGTAGTCACAAACTCTTTGGTCTTTACTAACAAGAGGAGCACTCAGACGATCGCTTACCAATTTGAATAGAATTTGGATCATTTGTAGGTGTGTCGAAAATCTTCCCTATTTGGCAGAACCTCAAGCTTAGGGGTTCAAATATATCCTCCAATTATACCTTCCTCATTTCTAAGTGTTTGCGATTTACATCATTATTATGAAAAAAAATATATATACAGGGTTATTATTGTATAGTACGAAATAAAAAATAATTTGTATTACTTACTTTGAATGGCAGAATCTACTGTTTGGTGCACAATTTATATGAAACCTGTTATTTAGATAGTCATGAATCTCCTGTGCGTTTATCCTGGTGTTTTGTTATATCTAATATTCGAGGCTATTCAGCTGATGTTTGTCTGGCGGCTGTAGGAGACTTCACGAAGCTGATATAACTTCAGGTGTTTGCAACATATATTTTGAGGTGTTGTATGAACTTGGTATAAGCGAAACTATTATTTTTTTTTAACTATTTAAATCAAAATACGTACAAGGTATTTGAAGGTAAAACAAATTTAAAATTATGTGGTGAATCTTAGAAATTTGTATATTTACGTTTGATTGAAATTGGTATCAATTCTTTGGTATAATTTATAATTTTCTTCGTATTAGTGATTTGAGTTTTCATAGGTTGGCGTATTAAGTTATGAAATGTTGTTAAGATTCTGGTGGGAGATTTAAAATCCTTGATATAATTTGAAATGATTGAATTGAGTTCTAGTCTGAATAGGGATAAAAGAGGTGCTTGTAACAATTTATTTTATATAGTATATAAAAACAGCTTCGTCCAACTAATTTCTTTATACGTATTAAAGTACAAATCCTAGTGGAACATCTAAACAAGAAACACATTATAAATTACATTTTTATGGTAAATCTCAAAAGTACAATCTTAATCAACAGTTAAAAATGTTCTTCTTTTAAGATATTGAAAAAGCCGATGCTTTCAGCATTGTAAGATGCGTCTAATGTTTTTATTGTAACTTAAATTTCCGTGAAAATTAAAGACACCATTAAATTAGTAGTAACTATCCGAGAAACATGTAACTTTGTAATAATATTTCTTAGACATCATCGCTAGGCTTCGACAGTCTTCAATTTGCATAAAGGATAGGTACATGCAATTAGTTTTAAACGCTGGTAATTGCAATTTATTACTTGTACGTATCATTAATCAATTCAAAACAAAGTACGTTCATATGATACAATGTCCGCACTTATATGTAGGCGCATTTATGCATATACGCATTCACATATAAAATTTCAAGTAATAGCTAGTGTTAATACATTTCTAATTAAATTACTGACCCATTTGACTTGGTTTGAATCTGATAATTATGATAATGTGATCGGTGTGCGATAATACCGGTATGAGCAGACATATGAAAACAAAATGAATAATTTGTATGTGTCATTTTGATGATATATTATATTAAAAAGGAATTAATTATTATTGGCGTTACTGTTATAATAAAATACTATTTAAACTGATAAATGAATCACTAAAAGTAATTGATTGGAGGTCACCCGTATAGTAATAGGAAAGAATTTTCAGGTCAAAGACTCGCATAGATCGCAAGAAAACGCACCAAAATAGGATGCTTATAATGAAAAAACGCACTAAGACAAAACGGAAGAGAAAAAGAAGAAATCGACCATCGAAAAAATAGCGTTCCGATATAAAATTAATGGCAACCTTAATAACATATGTCGAGAAGCTATTAACGCAAGAAAAAAATTAAAGAGAAGGGACCAAAAAAAATGCACCAGAACGCAAGGGGAACCACTACACCACGGCGAACATAAATCCAGGCTTAAATTAAATTCTCAACGTTTCATCTTCCCAGGGTTGATACGTGTTTAAAACGAAAACTTATAATATATAGACCAATTTCGATTAGTTAACAGTTGTTTGCTTTTCTTTTTTGAATTATCAATTTATATTTTTCGTGTCAGCGGATAAAATAAAATAGAATTGCATTTCATTTTCTTTTAAAAACGGCCTTCTCCTTCTTTTGTAAATAAGTAATTATTAAGTAGAAGGAGTTTTTAATAGAAAAACCAAAAAGAGGTTATGGAAATAAAATAGGTATTGCATTTCAAATAAATAAGAATGAAACTTCGTGGAATGTTAAAATATTCAAAATAACAATGAAATAGAAACTATTCTGGTGTGTAATGCCGCAGCGTAGTATAATCAATTCGAAAATCGTTTCCAAATTGTTTCTGCCAATCTTTTTACAATTTGCATTAATTATCGCCAAAATTTAAGCTAACGTTTAAGCTGTAAACAGCAATTTCACTGTAGTTTTATTACAAATTTTTGATAGACCCACCTATTCTTGGTGTCTATGATGCACCATGCTTGATTTTGAAATCCGTTACGCTATATATATCGAAAACATTTAGCTTATGCAGATAATCACCGTCTTATCAGCGGCATTTTGTCAGATAAACTAAACATTGTCAAAGTAGTACCGATTCACAAAAAAGCGATGACGCTCGTAACTACATGTTGTATAATACAACGAATCCGAAGGGGTCTGACCTCAACTACAAATTCTATACGTATTAAACATTGCATTGACACTATGGCTTCACTTTATATCCAAAAAGAAGGCATGTTCTGCTGGTTTTTTTTCTTTCTATAATTAAGGACCAAATCATCTCGCATCAGGATCGACCTAGTGATAGGCAAACATGCAAACAGTTTTCCCACCTGAAAAAATAAAATAAAGAAATAATGCTGTTGATCTAACAAAAGCATTATGCTGTACTGTATGTATTATACAGGGTGAGTTTTTTTTTTTTCATTATTTTTTATAGAAATCTCGAAAACCATAAGAGATACGAATTGGGTTAAATGGAGAAAAGTTTGCATCTTTATAAGCTTAATCCGGTTACGCTTTTGTCCATTTAAGCTAATGCATGGTTTACTAGATATTTGCAAAAAATAGAAAATCACCAAAACGTTTTAATACCGGTAAAGCCGTATAATTTTTTTTTTCAGATTTCGTTTTATTAAAAAAAAATATATACTTATAAAAATAAACAAAATTCAATTTACAACAACACATTAAAAGAAATAAAACTCGGTGGTCATAATCGCATACTATAATTTAAAAATACAAACGTATAGTTAAAAAAATGCCATGAAGTCTAGGTTTTCATCCGACAGCCTATAGATGGATTTTTGGTGCAAATTCAACCCTATATGGAAAATGTTCATTCATTTCTTGTAGACGTTAGTTAATAGTTTGTAAAGCGTGGTACAACAGTTTTAACATATGTTGCTTTTTCACCGGTTACTTCCAAGAATGAGAACTCTTTTCCAAGAGATTGCTGTGTATATACTTGCTGACTGGAAGTCATGGAAGTCATGGAAGTCATGGCTGTTGATATTGCATATTCAAATTGATAGTTCAAATCAATGTTTACATATATTTTCTTCTGCTAAGTTATGTTGTCCTTTTGGATGCGATTGACATTCAACTTCTTCTGGTTTGTACAATCGTATTATTAGTTTTCTTTTCTTTTCCAATTGCTACAGTCGAACTTTTGCAAGAGTTATAATTAAAGTTGGAACTATGTTTAGGTTTAGTTAAATTTTTAGGGTTAAGCTTATATTCCGCTACGAATAATAATTCAATATTTCATCTGTTATTTACTTCTTCTTTCAGAAGCCTTAAAGATTGAGATAAAATTAACAAATTATGATTTGTCAATGTTGCACGTAATAGTTCGACTATACAGATATGCTCATATGTATTAGACACCTATATTTTTTGCGAATAATCAAAGCAAGTTGAGTACAAAATAAAACTCTTAATTTAGATGCATTATAAATAGTACTTTAATAAAGAATCTTAATAATTTGCCGCATTTCTGTAAGCTTTTAATACAGTTGCAATACTTTTTTCAGTGCGTAAAAAACTGACGTCTCAGAAACGTGAACATGCATAAAAATTTAATAGATCTAGGAAATAGTATTTTAAAACACAAGTGTCACAATGACGTTTCGTACTTTTCAAAACTTGTACTCGCATTACAAGTCATTGTGGCACACGTTTTTTACAGTATTTTCTCTAATTTGCACATTAATCGCCTATATTACGTTCCGGCAAGAGTCCCCCACTAGTGCGTTAATATCCCATTATAGCACAGTGTGTTTTATTTTAGCTTTATTGCAACATCCAATTAGAAAAAGTATCTATAAAAGCTGTTGTAAAATCATAAAAACGAATACCTAAACACTTAAATTAACTGCCACAGATGTAATGCAAAAAATACGAAATTAATGGTATATATGGAAGGATAATAGTTGTGCACTGTTGAAGGATACTACACTTTCTGTGGTTTCTTCTTTCACTTCCAAACACCTCTCTCTCTCTCTCATTGGATCTACTGAGGTCCATCTTGTTTTCACATCTATTTTCACCCTAGTTCTTTGCCATATGCAGCTTTTATTTTCTCTTTTAAAAATTTGTTTTTCAAATGCGATAATCTAAAATATTTAATAACGGTTCTCAAAGCTCGCAATTGAATAAACAAATTTGAGTGTCGATCTATTTCAGTTCCCATGTTTGATTTTTTAAGTATCATTACCATCATCCACCACATCATCCTCGTCACTGTCATTATTATAATAAATCTCTTCCTCAGTTTTACTTGAGTTTTCGTCAGAATACGATTAATTATTTTTTTGATAGAAAAACTTTGTCACCGCCAAATGTATCGAATGATTTATGCACAACATCTGTTCAACTGGACTTCCTTTATTATATTTTTGCATTACTGTAGCACCGTCGGTCGCTAATGAGACAGACTGCGCAAATCATAAGACAGCATTATAAAGCAAATTTACTTTATTTTCAACTTAAAACGTACATATTATGTATGCCTGTTATATGCCTAAGCGATCAACTTTTCTTTTTCTAATAAGCTAATCTCTAAGACGAATAAAATGCACTCATGTCTTACTCGAGGCATTTCTGATGAAATATCCAACCAGTTAACGAGAGAGAGAGGGTCTTTTCACCGCGGTTCGGTGATCATCATTCTGGCGTCCTGAAGTCTCCGGTGCCGATTTCAATAGATCGCCGCGTTCCCTAAACAATGAACGGAGAAAAAGCCCAGAATATGTCAAAAAGCTTTTACCGGCGACAAAAGATTCCTTCTCCTTCGCGTCTTTGGTACGTCAGGCCTTCTACGGGCGCGGCGCAACATTTTCGACAAAGTAAAACGACGGACGAATCCGACCGAAACGTGTGTCTCGACATCCCCATTCTTCAGGACTGTCCCACTTAAGTGGCTTATTGTCGGAGTGAATGATGATAGTGTCCGCTGTTTTCTTTTATGCAGCGCACTCGTATGCCTAATCAGCCGTTCTGATTCTAATTGTGGCGTTGTAGCTAAGTACAACGACTATTAAAGGGACAAGCACCGTTTGAAATAAGCAAAGGTATAGGATACGTTATGTTGATTTAATGGAATGCGACATATTCGATTATTTATTCCCAGATAACATCTTTTGAAGTGATTATAAAATTCGCTCATTGAATTAAATACCAACGCAGTTCTTTAATTTATAAATACCTGTCATTGTGCATCCCTGCTCTATGGGTGCTTCGAGTCCTTAAGGTTCAAAATTTTTCTTTGAAAAAACTCATGAGGATCATTAGTGAAGTAAATGGTTAAAATATTGCACAAGGTAGGTGCATGTAATCCACGTAAAATTACGCATATGTGCCATAGAAACGTGTGCAGGACGGTAAGTATATGCGACCTAATCAAAAACAGATTTATAGCTTTCTCAAGAAAATAATAGATAACATAAATTTACATAATATTAAACTTTTAACAACAAATACAAGATACAAAAGTAGTCTGAATCAAAAAGATAAACAAAACAAGTATGTATAATACATGCTAAAAATATGGGTTTAGTCATATGCATTGGTAGTACGAATCTTATATAAATTCATTACCATATTTAATTATATATAAGTTGGAATACTTTTTTCGTTGGTTGTAGTGGCTTAATTTAAGAATTAAGTAAAATGAAACTTTCTTTTTACGTTTCGACAAATATATTTGTCTTAATCATAAATAATCTGCAAAGAATTTATTACATTAAAAAGAGGCTAATACAAAAATGTATTTGTGTCCCTTTATTCGTTCGTTTAGATGTTGTGAAGTTTGTCCAATGTATGTTCCATTACCGTTATTGCAAGGAATGCTATAGATTACATGTGTTTGTTTGTTTGTTTATTGGCATACTTTGTCTTTTAAGTTGGTGTAGCAACATTTTAAGGTATTAAAGTTTTTGTGAGCAACCTTGATATGATACGGCGATAGAATTTTACAGATTTTTTCTGACAAATGTTGGGTGTAGGGAACAACTACATATTTATCTGACGGTTGCGTGTTGTGGATCTGTCTATGGTATTTGGTTCTATTGTATTGCCTGTGAAGTCTATTTTTAATAATTTTGTTGATAAAGTACTCAGGATAACAGTTTTCTTGTAATGTGGCATTTAATAATTTTATAGAAGCACTTAAATCATCAAAACAACTCGAAGGCGTCCGATTTCTAATATATGTGAAGTTACACAAAAATTGTTTTTATTTGATTTGACACGGCCGTCTTGTTCGTGGAACCTTATATTAAAATTGTGACCAGTTTGACCTGAAAACTGAACTTTTACTGTTGATGATGAAACGTGCGTACAGTGTTGTGGTTTATAGTAAGGTGTTTGAAAGTTGTGTTATGTGTTAGTGATATTTGTGCTTCAATCTTTAATGTATTTCAACATTAGTTTCTCCTTTATGGTGCTTTTTATTATATTCATTTTTTATCCATGAGGTTTATTGTAAATTACGGCTTCCTAAAATTTGCTAAAATGTATTTAGAACTTTCTTTTTAATATTAGTTAAATTATCAAAGTAAATAATTATAACAAGGATATACGCCTAATATAAGCTTTGAGGCCTTAGCAAACTAACAGTAACGATTTGTATCCCAAGAATTCGATCCCCTTATTATGTAAATTAGCGAAAACAAAGGACCAGCAGTTTTAACCTGCGGTACACCAGCGTTAACACTCGCTCCTTTTCCGTCTTGATTTATACATCAATCGACTCTACCGTAGACCCCAACACTCATAACGGAAAACGGGGTATTAGAGAGCCTAATAAAGCGGAGACATCTGCCGGCCGTTGCGGAAGTAGTTAAATTATAATTCCTACATACGTCGACAGGTGAACTGTGTTCTCCCTAATACACGAGCCGGCGAATCCGTGGATGTTTTATTTGTGTCGTCCTTTCTTCGATTTTTTTTTATTTCACTCTCGATCGTGTTCTCCGACCTTTTCTTTATTTATTTTTTATTACTGTACACTGATCACGATAATTTCACCTGCCACAAATCGTAAATCAAATCCCAAATAGGTGGGCGTTTACTTATTAAGCTGCGATATGAGTCTCGGATCCGTGCGCTGTGCGCGCTGTACGCCGCTCATCCTACGATGCCCGCCCTTATTTCTCCCATCCGCGTGAGATTTCAGCGGACTCGGCGAGGACCTGGGTGGAAAATCGGAGACCCCGAGAGATAGAGGTCTCCTCTCCGGTAATAATTCTTATCCCGCTATATAGCCGGGATGTAAGTGTGCGTTGGACAGCGATATAAAAGGTGGACTTCGTAAACTTAATTTTACTCTATAATTACGAGCTGAGCCGCCCTCAGAAGAAGTGAGATTTTTTTTACGTAACATATTATAAAAGGTAGTGTGTATAACCTAATACGTTGTACAATGTACAGCGTCGTTGTCGGCTTAATACGTTAATAGATGCCAACGCAGATTTTATTTAGTGTTACATCGTATAACGTAATTGCCCGGTAGGATATAAAACTAGCACTTGCCGTAATTGCCATTTGAAATTATTAGTCACATCCCTGAAAATTACCAATCAACTTGTACTATCGTAAACATTGATTAGCTAAACGTTGTTTGAACTTATCTGAAGGAAAATATTAAAACGGAAAAGTGAAGATTTTGCTTCCTATGTACTACAATGTCTCTTGATATAAATAAGATATAAATTCTTTCGAAATAGATTATAATTGTTATTGCACTTAATCATAGAATCGGAATATAAACTCATTTTATAGTTTTAAATACAAACAGTGTGTTTGCAATATTAACTAAAAGCTTAACAAAAAATATTAAATTATTGTGGCTAAGGCAACAAATATAAGGATCCAATGGATGAATTGGTTTGTATTGTTGTTTAAATAATAGAGGAAAGTTTTACATTAGAACATACCAAAATACATAATTAATTTTCATATTCATATTTTCTGCATAAACGATAAATAATTACTTCAATAAAACTCAATGTGTTAATACAAAAATATTACAAGGTCAGACATGTCTAGTTAAATGATGCAAAATATCGCAATAACACTGGAAAAGTAACTATTTATTTTTTTTAATCAACAACACTTTTACAACCGAAAAATACCACCATGGATAGAATCACAATACCAGCAAAAGCGATGAATGGGGAATAGTACTAGAAATAAGTCATTTCGCTATCGCATCTTAAGGCCATCTCAATCGCCTGTTAGGAAATCAAGAGTTTAGATGTGTACTCCCTAGGGTATACAAGTCTAACGCTCAACCTATAAGACGGTTTCGCTTCTAATTGCGGTTCCAATTGTACTTAGGTACTTTTTTATGCTTTTAACATCACTTTTGTTTGGGATTTAGAATATTTACTGAAAATATTGTATCATAACATACCCATAGGCTCATATTTGTTGACTATATTCAAGAATAATAAAATTTGCATGACCAAGGATGAAATACTAATTAAGAGTGATCCTAAATGAACCCTAAAACATTTATATAATATGAAGAATGACATATTAAATACATAGGCCATATGTATTATAAATTAAAAACTTGTTTCTTGTTATTGGTAGTACATTTATAAAATTAACATATGTCTCTAAAGCATAAAATACATTAGCGCAAATCATCAACACAATTTCTTAATATTGTTCTACAACATATTAAACACATTAAAAATCATTATTAAAAAAAATTTTAGACTAACAATAAATATATGTATGTTTCCATATTCTTGTTATTGCAACATCATTAAAGAAGCTGATGTGAAACCATTAAACGAGTTTCCTTACCCAGGTGTTCTAATTTTTAATATGCTCCTTTCGTAAAATGTTCGTAAACATATTTTTTTCTTATTGTTAGCATTACTACAAGATTAATTTTTGTTAAGAGAAATTTTTACTGCATCGAACAGTTAGGCATAAGAGTAGAACCCTTCTCAGACAACTTTGAGAAAAAAAGTGGCAAAAGCAGCAAATAGAAGCTTGTATCTGTGAATTTCAAAGAAAATGATTAGAGCCGTTTTCGAGTATAAATCAAAAAACCAAAAAATCGGAAGAGTGAACTCATTTAACCCTTGGACCCTTTTAACCAAAACCTTGCTGTCGCGTCTTCTAAGGATACCTAACAAAAATATCAAATATGAATGCTCTCAAATTATGTAAGGGACATTTTGGGATGGCTGTAACCCCTGTATATGACATTTTGGGAAAGAATCCAAAAACTGGTAAATTTAATTTTTTAATTTAGTTTATGGATTAGTACAGAAATATCTGAATTTATCATCTACCTAGTCGGAGGTTAAAATGTGTGGTTATTTTAACCCTCTAAACCGAAATGTCCGAATTGTCAAGAACATTTGACTTTTTAGTTCAGTTCGGTATCCCTTCTCGTTCCAAAGATATCGTTAAAAATGTGTGTTTGGTGGTATAACATTAGGGTCTGTGGCTCCCCTCACAAGTGAATATCGGTAGTTAAAAAAAATACGGGTCGATTATGTTTCACTGCAATATTTTATGAACATGGTAAGTGACCAGTTGGGTAACTTTACTTGTCAGTGTACATAAACATATGAACTCTGATTAACGTTACAATCAAATACCACCAGAATTAACCACAAATGCTAAATTAATTAACTTTTCTCAAACTGATCCCATTCGGCTCCCTATACACACAAACTCAAAGCGAATAGCCCCGGAATAATCAAGCAACCCCTTGCTCACGTATAATTCGTTTTTGCATTAAGTCGGACCGGTCCGACGGATTCGGGAGGCTATTCTCGAACGACGCGACGGCGAGTGCAGCGCCAGAAATCCCGGAGAATTGTGGGATCCCACACGTAGTCCGCTCTCTGTCGCATTTATCTCGTAATCAATCAAGGGTGGCAGCGATTACGGACAATTCGGCTGCAGTCGCGAAGGTATATTGCGGAAGGCGGAGGGGGGCGACGCCGAAGACCAGAGGGAGACGGAGCGAGTCCGACGACCATTAAGAATGTGCGTTCGGGACTTTCTTATCGCACCAAGATCGCTATCCAATTAAATCTGACAATAGATTTACTCCGGTGACATCGTCGTGTACAGCAGGAGTCATGGTTGTTCTTGTTGTAGCTGTTGTCGTTGTACCTCGCTTGTAGTCGTGTGTAGTGTATGGTGTAGTTTAATGTATATATATATATATATATGCGACATACGCTGCCCGGATTCTAGACAAAAATTCCCTAGATAAACAGGAGAACAAGTGCGATATTTATTGGACTTTTTATATATCGACGAAATAATGCATCGTGCATTTTAAATGCATTTATTGCTATGATATCTTTCTCTGCATGTTATGTTATAAATCATGCCAAGAATCGAGTACCATAAAATCTATTTTATTTATATTATATACTGTTTTATTTTAGTGTACTCATGTATAGTTTTTTTTTTTTATAAATGTTTGTATTTTTCATATTGGTGATCGTATGTTGAGTTGTTTTTACTTGTTCGTAACTGCTGTTGCTGCTGTGCCTTTTCCTTATCGGCGCGTTGCCAGAAGGGCTTTCTTGGTCATAAGTGGTTATTGATAAAATAAAAGGGAACCTCTTCTTTTTTCGATCTTTGAGAAGAAAAGTATTTTTTTCGAAGCATTATCTAGAAAATTTGGTAGAAATTTATTTATTATCGTATGGAATCACAAATACAGTTAGTTTTACTCATATTGAATGGTAGAACCTTCTGTTTCTGTTTGACGCACAATTTGTATGAAACCTGCTTATTTGAATGGTCATGTGCTTTTGTCCCGTTGTTTTGGTTGCTGTATAAAACGTTCGAGTTGGATCTGTTATTCATCTGGTAGCCAAAGGATCACGACTGCACATCTGGTATTTGGAACGTATGATTTGGAGGTATTTTTTAAACCATTGTAAACGAAACATTTCTTTTTTTTTTTTTTCGAAGTATTTAAATTAAAATGAAAATTAAGTTTTGTTTGCTGTGCGTCAAAATTATTTAGTGAAATTTAGAAAATTTGTATAGTAGTGTTTGGTTGAAGTTCGTTCTTTTGATATAATGTATCAATGTTCTTTGTATTAGTGATTTAAATTTTCATAAGTTGCCGTATTGAAGTATCACAGGCCACTAAGATTTTGGTGGGAAATTTAAATTGTTTAATATAATTTGAAATGATTAAATTGAATACTATTTTGGATAAATATAAAAGAATTTTTGTTTTATTTAATAAAAAGGAATTCATCACTTAACGATAACAGAACACTCAGAGTAGAATATCATTCAGTATTAATGAGTATTAAACGTATTTATAGGGAGCAAAATTGGCAGCAATATATCCCTTATTATATCCTAATCACTACTAAGTTAAATTATATATCTATTCGTTAGCAGGAGAGCAAAATCAATTCAGAGTGGGGATTTACAACTATGGCCACCTGCAAATTGAGGTCTGATTTAGTCTGTTTCATCTCTGCATCTGCGGCGGGAAATGAATTGCATTTAAATTTTGTGAAAACATACAATTGAATTGATTAGCAAAATGATTTTAAATTTATTTGAGTAGCCAAAATATAATTATTGGTTGATTCTATTAAATAGTATTTTATATATGAAGTGTGAATCCAGAAAATGCAAATCCGAGTTACTGGACATTCTCGAAAAGTCCACAAATAAAATTTTTGACTATAACTCAAAAGAATAAGAAGATTATAAGAATCTCTTTTTCGTCATTGAGCATATTTCGAAAAAAGTGATCGAGACATTGCCATTCGTTTTTTACGGTCACCGAGATGTCCTATTCCGTCAAGCAATTTAAACCACACAAATAAAATATACATGACACATAAATATTAATATATAAGAAATGAATTCCTACTACTAATAGATGGCCTGTATAGTATATAGAATTTGCTTCATTTCTAATTTGCAAATACATATAGAATGAATAAGAAATAAGAATAATTTTAATGCGTTCTAATGTAAATACGATAGAGCATTAAAATAAAATCATCAGCTACCAAGACGCCTTCAAATTTCATACACTTACATCTGTTTGTTAGTGTTTATTTGTTCCGTACATTGGACATTTACCTAATTGTAACAATGCTTTTGTATTATACATCATTCATCGAGAAATTACATAAACATTCATGATATTGGAGCGGTTGTTGTTTTTAATGTAAGTTTCAAAGAAATGCTTTTATAAATAGAAATAAGAATGTTGGTGTCATAAATTATAATGCAGCAACAACGAAAGAGTATCTAAATATAATACATAAATGGCACGCACATCTGCTTTACTCCTACATAGTGTGCATAACGTCGACGTTTGCTTATAGGGGTCTCATTTAAAAAACTCATCAATGTATAAACTTTTTTCATGTTTCAATAACAGACTTAACTCACAGTCAGTTGTATGTTAGCGAACACAGTTCAAGGGTGCGTTCAGATTTAACGTCAAGCGTTATCCAAATCACGTCCCTGACGTCAAAATTTGCGTATACGACTATGTCTTGTGATTGTTCAGCTACTGCTTATTTACGTCAAATTGTTAAAATCCGAACGCACCCCAATTTTAATGTTTATGATGGTAGCTCTGCTATTGAAATGTATGTAATAGTGCATTCAGTAGAGTGAAGGTGTAAGAGCGGTTTTCTAGTATTAAATAACCTCCACGGTTGTATGTCTGTGCCGGGAAATGTAATAATAGGTTCGTTCGAACCTACAGTTCAGAACCGTTATCTGATTGATGCTCTTGCGCAATGAAATTTTCACCGTTTGAACTGTCAGAACTGCAAACTCAGAATGATTCTAGAACTGTTCACTCAGCTCTTGCTAGGGAGCAAGTATTTCAAATTCTAAAGTAGTTCGAGACACGTGCATCGGAATTTCTGATATTATTTGAATTTACTTTGAAGAAAATTGTCAAATAATAGATTAAAATCGGGTTAAAAGTATCTTTGATTCATAATTTTATGTGCGTAAAAGAATGTGCGTAGAAATTATTTTACAACGAATCCTGGTTAGGGATTTTTTCACAGCAAGTTGAATTGCGCTTGGAGACTTGAATTAACCATTTTCTTTTTCTGTTAACTGCTCGCTTAATATTACTGTTGTTAACGATTGGTGCCGATGATGTGCTTGGTCCTGGTGCATCAGTGGTGGTTGGAGAAACTTATGGGCGTATTTCTTCATTTGCAGTTAACAGCAATTGGGGATATGCATTTCGTTTATTCCAATAAATCTGAGATAGCGGAATTGTTATCTCTATTTTTTTTTATAAAGTTTGATTAAGACTTTAGTGCTGCTTACGTCACATTCCACAAACAAACGAAGGATTGCTTGTTTTACCATAAATATTATTTCTGTGAGTACGGAATTTAGTTTATCTGGTTTCTATTGTTGTTTCCTATGACTTACCTTATGTTTTTTCATTTGCATTCACTTCCATTGAGATAAAAATAAAAATAATAAAATATCAGTAAGAACAACACATATTACACCTACTACAGGTTATGTTATAGTATATGTTGGTTATGTTGGCTAAGATAGCATATGATTAGGGAGCGCACGTTTCAAATTTTAAGAACTATTTTGGAACTTGAACTGTCATGCGCACTGGAGCCAGAATTTCAAATTCGAAAACGGTTCTCGAACTGTAGGTCCGAACGAACCTAATACCTTTTGATGGCTTTATATTCTGCTACATTCTTGTGTTGTATGTGTAATACTACGTATTAATAACAACAGTGAAACGATAAAAAAAGACACATTATGATATTACGATAGAAATACAAAAAAAAAAACAAGTATTACAAATTGAAGAAGTTATCGAAATGAATATCATATGCATTAGATATTGTATTGAAATTAGAACATATAATCGAAATAGGCGATCCAGCTATCACATTTGTTCTAGAAATTGTACAATAGAAGGTAATAAACTGACGGTTGTTAAACTTAGGTACATTGAAATTAATATTTTGTAGTAAATCTGAACAGTCAATATTATTATTTAGAAGGTTATATAAAAACTTTACTGAATACGCAAAACGCCTATCTTTGAGGGATTTACATTGAAATCTGTTCAGCAATACAGTATAATCTAAACCTCTTGGAGGATAAGTACCATGATCCAAAAACATTAAATATTTAAGAAATTTACGTTGTACAGATTCAATAGTATTAATATGAGTGGCATAAAGTGGATACCAGATCAAAGATCCATATTCAAGTGTGGAACGAACAAAAGCAAAAAATAATATCCTCAAACAGTCAATGCTTCTAAAGTCCCTGCAATTACGGTAAATAAAGCCATAACTCTTGTATGCACTAGCAGTTATGTAATTTATATGTTCGATAGAATATAGTTTTTCATCAAACAAGATACCCAAATCTTTAATTGTAGATGAACGCTCCAAAGACATACCATCAATGTTGTAGACATAAGAGATCAGTTCGCATCTTCTAGTCAATGACATTGCATTTGTTGATGTTCAGAGAAAGATGATTATCTTTGCACCACGCAGTAACTGAATTGAAGTCCTTTTGAAGGAACTTACAATCATACAATATAGGAACAGCGTCGTAAGTCTTACATGTGTTATATGAAAAAGATACTAAAAATATAGAAGATATGTTGTGTAAATATGTGTTTGATATTTTGGACAGATAATTTTCAATCGATTTATAACCAAAATCATATAATAGCAGCTTAAAAACAATTTGCATCTGTTTAAAATGTAATTATGTGGGTATATTTAAAATCAGATTCACTCAATATTTTTCTTAATTTTTTCTTTTTGCAGAGCCTGCAAAGTGCAGCGAGAAGGGCGGGGACAAGTTGTGCGAATTGCAAAACGACGACCACGACCCTTTGGCGACGTAATCAGAACGGAGAGCCAGTTTGTAACGCCTGCGGATTGTACTACAAATTGCACAACGTAAGTAACTTATAAGATTCACTACTTCTATTAATATCGAATCGCCCGTGGCTTTCCCCCGATTAAGACCACCGCACCGTACTCTCGTTTATGATGAATCCGATACGTAAGATACGCGTAATTTATACGAGAAATAAACTAATTAGAATTGTAAATCAAGTGTTCCTAGAGTCAGTCGGCTTTCTTAGATGTTTTCATACGCTTTACGCATATACTTTAAATACCTAACTAATGATAACTTTATAATCATCATTGCAATAGCAGACCGTTAGTTTGTTGAATTAAACAATAATTCCCGATTTCTCGGTATCGTACGTTCAACGACGTCCGGACTAGTATTTTGCGTTCGCATTTTCCTCTCTTTCCGAGACGATTTAAAATATATAAAACCGGTCACCGTTTAAGCCATATTGGAAGTTATCGGTGGAACTGGTCTCTGCTCCTCTTTCGCCGTCCTCCGTTTGTCCGGAGGCGATGCACGCAATTGTCTTTCAAAGATTCCCAAGTAAATCAGACAGCGTGACGTTTCCTTCGACGAGTACCATAAAGAAGGGAGTACACACATATTTACGTTGTACGTTTCGTGTAATATACGCCACTGGTCGTTCTCGAATGGCGGAATAACTAAGTATAAGTCGGCGGGAAATGTTTTTTTTTTTTAATCCTGCCAACTAGATTCATACGTGTGGGACGTTTTTATGTTTTGCTCTTGTTTCATTGCAGTAACAAACTTGACTATTTTATAGGTACTTTATTCCTATCTTTAAGGAAACTTATGCTAGAATCTTTGTAAAGAAAAAAAATAGATATAACCAAATTTATTTACAATTTTTATTACATAAATATTACATATGTTATATAATGATATAAGTTGTGTTAACAGAGAATATTATTGCTGTATTGCCTACGTCTACTTTTAAATATTTGACAATGAGTAATTAAAATTCTATATAAGAGCATCCTGTAAGTACACATTTAAACTGATAAAAATCTTTCAGAAAAGTAATCACAACAAGAGGAAATTAAAATTAAGAAGTTTTAATAATCTTAGCATCGATCATGGAAAGCTGTATCCGTTTTTAATTAATGAGCTTAAACGTTTCCAAAAACAGTTTAAACAGAGCATTTTTTCTTATGAACAATTTATATAAAGAGCGATTGCTTCAATATTGCCAGCACTTTGAACTTTCTCTTACTATTTGTTCAAAATGGTTTAATGTTATGTGAATACTTTTTTTTCGGGACAAATCAAACCTTGCGATCGACGCTTGATTTGAATTGATCCTTTGCTGTCTTATATTATGCTCCGGCTGGATACATTGATGTTGGAAGCTACATCAATGTATCCAGTGAATGACGGTCACGTATAGTAGATTTTTCTATATGCTGCCACAGAGAAAAAAGATTCTTTACTGCAAAGAAATATTTTTTTGCCATTATTAGAAAGAATAATTTGTTCAGTTAATACATATTTATTTCAACTGAAAATAACATTATTTCATAGAAAAAAATCTGAGTTAGAACGAAACCAGTTTTGCTGATACACCATGGAAACCCCCGCGAATATTCTCTCGCATATCCTACGCTGTAGTTGGTAGCGTTCTGTAGACCTCGTTCTTCATGTAGCCCCAGAGGACGAGGTGACTATCCCATTTTTATGAAATGTTGATTCACCGGAAAATAACACGCACCTAAGGTAGGTTTCATCGTGGTCGATTTTGTTGATAACCCACATACAGAAATTTTGCCTGGCTTGGGGTTGTAATTTCTAATACAGTTGAATTTTGAAAGGAAGGAACTTGTACTTTTGAAGAGTGCGATGCACAGGACGCATTGAAATATCAGTATTCCTGCTAATATCACGTATACCTACTGATATGAAGATTTTCAACAGCCGCCTCCAGAACTTGCAATTCATTATCTTCGGTCAAAACTAGCTTCGTTCTAACTCTCGTTGCTCGTTGAATAGTCCCAGTAGTTGAAAATCTATCCAACACTCTTTGAAATGCACGTGGATTTGGATGCGCTCTGCAGGGATACTTCTCAGCGTATACCTACTTGTGACGCCAACGAATAATTCTTGTAACATTTACCAAGAATAAACACCATGCCAATCATTTCTTCTTGATTTTGAAGCATTTCCGCAATATTTATCAGAGAACAATCTTTCTACTGTCACTTTATTCTTATTTTTTTTTTGACAATTGCACTTCTTTTGTTTTATCATGACAGACTTATTTTCGGAAAAAGACATTTTCCGACAAATTGACAAAACAACTTTTTTTTTCTTAAAAATTTCGTTATGAAATGTGTTATTTTGTTTGGTAGCAATGAAAAATTTGGAATTTCGGCTATTCAGCGGTGTAATTTTGTTTGGGGGGTGCTATTTGAAATTTTAGAAATGACAATTTGCGAATACCAATCTGGTCATAAATCATTTGAAAAAAATTATGTGAGGGTACAAGAGGTCTTACTCTATCCCTAAATTCGAAACCTAAGCGCCGGTGCAATTTAGTTCCTGCTAAAACTTCAAACAATGCTCCGACTGTGAGGAAAAAATGTTATAACAGCGAAACCGCTAAAGTTAGTGATATACGATGTTACATAAAAAAATAAGTACCTACTCATCGAGAGCTTTCCAAATCTGCTATAGATAGATATATTTATCCAAAAAATACAAAAGTACGGTGGATAAATCAGACATACATACATACATATTATGACGTTTAATATAGATAAATATAGATATATAAATTAACACAAAAGATATTAAACATTATTGTACCTCTGAAATAACTAAATACTCGTCAAGCGAGTAAACGCAATTTTCAAGCAAAAGATTTCGCAAAGCAGATTTAAATCTCTTTAAGGTTTGTAGTTCCTTAATAGTATCGGGCAACAAGTTAAAAAGGCGAACTCCAACCGAAATCGGAGATCTATTCGTGATTTTAAATCGATTTAGATGCAGTCTGAAATTTGCTCTACTTCTCGTATTATACGAATGAACATCAGAATTTAGCCGAAATTTATTGCTATTTCTGTAAACATAAGACAGGCAATATACCAAATTTCCTGAACCATGGTCTGCATGTTTGATTGCTACTTATGCCTGCGATACAACGAATTATTCGTTTTTGGGCAAGAAAAACATCGTGCGCATGCGGCGAAGAGCCCCAAAAGACCGTAGGACATTCCGGTGTGAAAACCCGACCGTAATAAAATGTCACCAAAGAATTGCGATACAATACTGTCTTAAGATTTCGGATCTGATAGCACGACGTATTTAAACTATGTATTAATTGGCGGCAATGATCATACCAGCTAAGTGTTTCATCCAAAAACACCCCAAGCAGGTTAGCGGAAGTTTCGCGTTTTAATAGGTTGCCATTCAAGGTGATGTTTACATCAAAATTCATCCTCGATTGAGAAGTGTGAAAGAAGGCACAAAGAGTTTTTCAAAAGTCAATGTGCCGTTTATTGCGGTTAAACCATTCACGCAGTTCGACCAGGAGAACATTTGCGCGATCGCGAATCTGTACAGGATCGGTTCCAGAGACCACAGCACTTGTATCGTCGGCATATAAAAACAAAGAAAATCAATGAAGTCTATTATGTCATCAATAAAAAGTAAAATATATAGAAATATACCTATAGAATATAGAGTGCCCCATTTAAAAAAAAAAAAACATAAGTTTGATACGCCACTGGATTACGGCACGTCACTGCTGACTAGAAGTATTTTAGAAAGATGGCGAGTTAGACTTTCTTCAATATCTTGTACGATAGTGGAGTTGTTGTCCGAGGCGTCTTAGGTGCTACACCCTGTATACCTACTCCTAAAATATTGCTCCTAAATACACTCCGCCAAAAAAATATCGCATAATTTAGTTTTGAATCATAAAAGTATCGCATAATCTTTGTTTGTAGCATAAAGTTGTAAATATACTTTAATGCGCTCTAAGATATAATTTCTATGATTGTTTAAATAAAATACAGGCCAAATAAAAACAAGAACTCATACTTGAGATTTTTATTAAAACAAGAAATTATAATTTTGGAAAGAAAAATGTCATAACAGTAGCTTTTAATACTGAGTATTGCCACCTCTGGCTCTTATGACCGCTCGCATACGGTTTGGCAGAGATTCGATTAACCTCCGTATATAAGCCTGATCCAAATTCTCCCACTCGTCACGGAGAGCATTTGCTAGTCCATGCAGGTCCGCTGGGGCAACATTTTGGGTTCGTATCCGTCTGTGAAGGAGGTCCCACATGTGCTCGATAGGGTTCATGTCCGGACTTACCGCAGGCCAATCTAAAACTGGAATACCAACATCGTTAAGGTATTCCTGGACGATTATTGCAACATGCGGTCGTCCATTATCGTGCATTAACATGAATTCGTTTCCTATAATTGGCGCATATGGTACTACATGTTCTTCTAAAATGTCCGTTATATACCTGTGGGCAGTCAGTGTACCTCTGTCTACTGGTACTAACTCTGTACGACCTGTTAAACAGATGCCTCCCCAAACCATAATAGAGCCACCAGCGAAATTAGGTCTAGGTCTGATATTACACTGCGAATAGCGCTCACCGTCTCGTCTGTACACTGAGATACGCCTATCTGAGGTGTAAAGACCAAATCTTGACTCATCTGTGAAGAGTATATTGGCCCAGTCATTAATGTTCCAATTTACATGTTCTCTGGCAAACCTTAAGCGAGCCACTCGGTGGTTCCTAGTGAGACGAGGGGCTGTTACAGCTACTCTAGCTCTTAATCCACTCTGTCGTAACCTATTCCGAATAGTTTGAGTACTCACACGAGTATTTCTGACTCTAGCCAAGTCGTTCTGCAATTGTCTCGCAGTTACATGTCTTCGACGTAATGCTTGTAGTAGTAAATAGCGGTCATATTGGCGAGTAGAACATCTTGGACGACCTGGTACAGGTCTTCTACTGTAAATGCCTGTTTCCCTATATCTGGCTACGGCTCTAGAAACACTTGACTGATTGATGTTCATCAAATTAGCAACGTATGCTTGAGATCGTCCATCTTCGATTAAAGCAACTATAGCAGCCACTTGTTCTGAAGTTAAATTGCTCATTTTAGTTTTAAAAGCGTTGGTACAGAACTCTGACTTCGCACTTTAAAATTTGTCCGCATAGGAAGACTTTCAATAACCAACTGAACAAACCTTACACATATGCATTTTTCTAAATGTGTTGTTTTAGAAAAAAAAAAAAAAAGTAAAAACGCTAAGTTCCATTATTTTGTTAGTGTTTTTATAGTACATACATGAGGCAAACTTTTTGTGAACGTATAAAAATATCTTGGTTCATAAATGCCCTTTTTTAGTTTATGCGATACTTTTTTGGCGGAGTGTAGATAAAACAGAAAATGAATTCTTGCCTTTTATTATTAGTACATGCAATATTTGTGCTGGTAATATATTCCATAAGAATACATTGATTGAAGCCGATTTTATCAATTAGAATCGCATTAGCAAACAATTGAGGTTTGGCGGTACTCTTTTATGTAAAGAGTTCGCTTTCCACGTTGCCCATGTTGCTGATTCTTCAGAAAATTCCTTCACATACCCGCCTCGACGTATTTCCCGATCCTTTCCCCCGCTTTTAATATTTATAAAAGCCGTCTACGTATGCAGAAATATATGCGCATATGTGTACGTAAGTAAGTATCCCCTTACATATTCATAATATCGTTTTGTGCATAACTTAGCGGCGGTTATTAATATGTCTTCGCGACGATATTCAACAGCTTTACTCGCCCATAAAATGCAAGACAATGCCGTCGCGGACGCGGTTCAATAAAATCGGACGTCTTCTCGATTTGCATTTCCCATAAACTCAGCCGCAAAGAGTAAATAAACAACGTACATACGTACACAGAGATCGTCATATTGTCGCTTCCTTCGAACCTCTCTCCTTTTCTCTTCGCTCCCTTCCATATCCACCGCGATATTATTTGTATTCATAATCGTCTTGACCGACAATCCTGACATACCAAACCGGATCGTCATACATTTAGCGGTCTCTCAGCGGTCGGCAAGAATATCGCGTACTCTATTGTTGTTGTTACATTATCCTTCAAAGAGGCGACCGCGATAACAAACCAAACCAACTCCGATTCGGGACCGCTGAGTAGGCTGAGTACAGTGACCGCGAGTCCGCGTACACAACGTCCTTACCTCATTATCTACACTGTATGCGTTATTCCGTATTAATATGGCAGACAGCTGGACGATTTCTGCTTAAAACCGTGTCAAATCACCTCCGTATTATTGTATTGTTATGTGTAATTCGTTGTATACCTAAGCCTTGGCCCGATGGGAAAATTTGGTTTGTCATAAATGTCGTGATTATCGATTTAGTATCCATTCTTAACTAGAATCATCACTGCTGTCACTTAAGGATTAAGTGTGGTCATGGTGGTATCCCACATTGCGGTTTCTGTACAGAATTAGGTGCGATTTTTAACAATAAGCCCATTCACAAGTTAAAAATAGCATCTCCGATTATGCTATTTAGCATCAGAATTATTAACGGGACGTATTAAAAGGAAATCATGATCTACAGGGACTAATTGAAAACTATTATGTTACATATCTTTTACAAGGAAAGACACCGACGATAGCTAAAAATATATTTAGTTGACTTGACGGTATTAACTGTAACTCATGTGTCATCAAAATTGTTAGTAATAAATATTATGTAATTTCGTCTGAAATCTAAATTGTAAAATGGTAACGACTCAAGCACACCTTATAATGACCACGAAGAGTGAAGACCAGTCGAAACACCAGGGCTACAGGAAGAACACCCATAGGTGATGCAGTCCTTTTGACATTGTAGATATTATTACTGGCTTGTAATATTGTCAATAAATAGTATAGTATAGTATATTAAAAAAACTATATACAACTGAATGTTTTATTACAACAATTACAATGACCTCTTAAACAAGATCAAAAGCCTGTGACAAGTCCATAAAAAAGCACATGTTATATGAATATATCAAATTATGTATTTGAAATCTAAATAGTGTATCTAGTATGTACCTGCTGGTTGTGTAAATTTAACAGTAAATCGAGTTAATAAAATTTAACGTCATCGAGATTATTGGTAAGTTTCTTTTTGCATGCTTCGTTTAACACAAAATTCTTTTAACAGTTTCGTGTTAAGCGATTTCCACTGTATAACGGATAATTGACTACACATTTCATAATATTTATGACATTATGTCGAATAATTAGTGATTATTTGAAAAAAAAAAAAAAAACATTTGGCTCAACATGAGGGGTCGCAGAGAATTGCAGACTGCCTGTCTGTATCACAAGATCCTCACTCTTAAAACCCCTCCAAAGCTTTACAATAAAATCAGATACCGTTCAGATGTACATAACATATATACTAGATTTCGAGGCTTAATCTCGCCACCTCCTCATAAGATGGCCATCTTTACAACGTCTTTTTCTTTTAATATTTATTTGAAATATAACAATCTACCGGACAGCACACGGAGAAAAAAAGATGTTACCACGTATTATAAATATAATGAATGATATTAACTCAAGGACAACAATACGTTATCTAGTACCCAGTATTCATCCATGTATTACTGTTTATTAGGAAGATGGTACGCTCTAATATAATTATAATACAACCAACTATAAAGTTAGTTGTCCCTATTGTTACTATCTATTTTTCTCAGTGCATAAATAGTTTACCATACGCGGGTTTTCGGCGAAAATTGCGTTCGATGTTGTTTTGATGTGTGCCTTTCTTTTGTTATGGGATTTCGATTTACATTGGTTTTAGTTTATATTGACAGGTGTAGCTGGGATGGGTTTGCTTATCGGTGGGATCTGTTATTAGTTAAAAGTGGGAGCACAATAGATAGAGTCAAATTTTTGCTTTGTTTTTCTTTTTAGGACTTAAGGTATTAGATCATATATTTTTATTTTTTAGTAGTCAAGGTTTAGGTTGTAAAGCAGAGTTAATCTGAACCTCGCCTTGTGGTAGTATGGTCCGCTGGTTTAAGTTTAATTTAGAGTTCAGGTCCAAATATGAATTTAAATTGCATTTGAGTTCACTATTTATATGTATTTAAGTTATTTATGTCAATGAAACTATGTTTTTGAACTTGTTTTTACTTATACATTTATTGTTACCTGGAAATTATACAATAAAGACTATTATTATTATTCCTTTATGAATTATATTTACAAAACCTATAGCTTTTATACTAATTCTACCTGAACGACTTTTAATCCAATAACCTTGTGAGAGCACTAACAGAGAGAACCACAATAAATACAATATTTTTTTAGTACTCTAAACATAAAATTATATTGAAGCTTTCTCTCTTAAAAGTATGAGTCAACCTAATTTTAAATTCTAAATGTCCATTTTTAGTAACCGTAAATTTGCGGAAACCAGAATATTTATTTGCGGTGTGCCACAGGGATTTCGTTTTAGGACCTGCGACGTTCTTATTAAAGTTATTCCCAGAAGAGAGAGCGACAATACGATTCATCTCATTCGTATGCGTATTCTAGCACTTATAATATCTATTTTGCGATCGTGGCAATAGCGTTTCCTATTCGAAATCTGCTGTCGGAAACTCGCTACAGACACCGCTCACGTGGAATGTCTCCACGCGCGTAAACCTACGTACTTACATGAAAGGCGGTTTGTTACTAACACACGAGTCCGAGAGTGCACGATAGTGTACTATTTACTAGTTGAATTAACCTAATTTAGCGTTATTACAACCTCCAGACAAATTCCCCGACGGGTAAATTGGGCGAAAACGACATTAATTATAACATTCCGAGCGTCCCCGCTTCTTACTCCTCTGAATTCGCCTTCCTCCTCCGTACTCTCGTCCAGATTCACGCGTCCGTCACCTAAGACAATGGTGTTAAGTGCGTGTGTCGTTTTCCGAAGCCGCCGACCGGAAATTTTATTGTTATTACGTCGCATTGTCGTGCCGTCTCGCTTTTCCCGTCTCCTTGTTAGTCGCCGCTGACTTGAGGAGAGATAATACGTTCGCCATATTCTCGGAAACGTTGTCTTGTGTGTTCTAAAATGTCTAATTTACTCCATTAAATCTCCAACTACGGTGCGGCATGTTGTAATCCACTCACGTCTTCACCTACTACTTTGGCTTTTAGAATAAATAAGGAAACAATAATGGCATGTTCTCTTAAAGAAATTAGCAGAGTGTACCACCAATCATTTCCTTAATGCGATTTTGCCATAGTAGTGGCTGTCAATCCTTTCATTTAATTGGATAAAAGCAAATGTATTGAAAGTGTTAGCGTCGTGTTTGATGTTGTCTTTTTAAACTAAATCGCAATGGAAAATTATGCCAACCAAAGCCTAATGGAGTGAATGCAACTTTTCTCTTTTAATAAAACTTGTAAAGTTTGAGTTCCGTTCTATTCTATAGTAAGATGGTTTTTGATTAGCAAGAATTTCCAACCCTGCGTTTTCAATTAAGTAAACAAATCTGCCGCACTCGATTATGTTATTATGTTATATACAATTTGATTATCATAGCAGGCAAATTCTTTGTATAACAATATCAAAATAAATGATACATATTTAACTACTTTCGAAATGAGATTTTCAAATTGTGTTGATCGTTTCAAATAGAAAGCTAATTTTCTTTCGTTTTACCATTTTATTTCCTTTTCAGATTTCGTTAAATCCCACAGTTAAAAACTTGGGTAGCCAAAATTGACTATATCCCAACCTAGCTGAATCCCAAAGAAAAAATTTAATTGCAAGCAGTAGCATAAGTTCCACAGCTTATTTAAAGGACAAACTTTTTGATAGAAATTTTTTATATTTACCCTGCATCGCTTACAGTTAAATCTCCCAAACTTTTAAATACATATTTTAAGACTGACGTCGAGCATATGGTATGCGTTAAAACCTTTTTAACATTATCATTTCATACGTTCAAACTAGACCAAATAAATTTTCTAAGATTGTTTACTTCAAAAGGTGTTATATTCAAGACAGCTTCAATAACCACCCTAGATGCAAATATAATCAGAAGATTCGCGATAATCTTACAAGTGATTACTACAGGGAAAGAAATTGATTGCGAGAAGCTGAAAGATTTATAAATGTATATGGTTTGTACTATATGCTAGCCCCCCATACATAAAATTCTATTGCATGGCGCAGATATCATTCAACATGTTACTTACTATGGGCAAACTTTCAGAAGAAGCTGCTGAAGCTCGAAATAAAGACCTTAAAAGCTTCAGGGAAAAAATAACAGAAAATGCAGCTGTTCAGCTACTAACGAAGATATTTTGACTTATCACATTTGATCCATATATTTCCCATTCGAGACGAAAATTAAACGAACATACAAGAAGTGAGTTATAACCAGAAGCTGTAGAATTATTAATTCTTCACCGGCAAAATTGAAAATTGTCTTAAGTGTCACTGTTTATCAACGACCTGTTATCACCTCTCTTGATAACAGGTCGTTGATTTGATGCGATTTATTTTACTATACACAAAAACGTTTACAACACTGTTTAGAAGAAATTTCTATTGAAAACATATACAGATATATAATTTTACATTATATATGCTCTTTATCTCTGCTTTAATAGTGTCGACACATTTAATCTATTAGGATACCAAAGCCCACGTTTCTATCTTAAATGTATTTAGTGATCACAATATTTTCCTGTTGCATAATATTGTAGTCTACATTATAAGTTGTCCGCCTTTCGATCCACTGTGCGGCGCCCAGCTACAAGCACCAGAATTCGCTGTGCATCTAACCTAAATACGTTAACAGTTGCTGCAGTTTATCAGCGCTTATCCGTGACCACCTACTACTGTGCACCTACCCTAAGATATTATTAAGTATTCTTCAAGGCTTAGGATAACATTATTCAGCAACTGAGTTAATAACTTTAGCAGATTAAATATGTAGGTAAACAGTCGATTAATGCTAAAATGAAGCTTTTCGAGAAGGGTGGGAATTTCAATACTTGTTTTCAATATTTTTTGTTCGCTTTTAATTTACACTAAAAATTTTCCATATGACCGTTTTATCATTCATTTAATATTTATTAATATTTTGAAATATCAGCTTTTTGATTTAGAAACTATCGATACTAGCTGGTTTATTTTGCTTTAAACGTCTTTCACTGTCACATTGAAACCCCTAACTTCATAACAAACGTCAAACAGCTACAATACCTTCTCTTGACATGAACGAAAACGGTGAACTATGTCCCTGACAAAAAGAAGACCTTACAATAGCCAAATAACAATATCGTAGACGTAAATACGTCCCCTCAACATAGATGTTAACAAATGTCTTCAAGAGGGAAAGAGAGTTTACGGATACACAAGCTGTTATTAAGTACTTGGGAGTTATTGTGCGAATAAAGTATCAATTTAGGGAAAAACTAGGGGGTACTGTATCGCACAATTCTCGCAAGCCGGTACAGTATTATACACTTGCTCTTACGTACAATGGTAAAGACATTATTGCGCCGATCGGCTAACGCTTAATAACAGACCAGGAGGTCTTAGAAATCGTCCGGGTATACGATGTATGGAAGTGTGTAACATATCCGGACAAAATAGAGGGAACTATGATTTGATGGAGAGATTCGAGGAAGATGTATAGGTATATGAAGAAATTGTAGTAAAACTTATTTACTACATTATATTATTGCATGTATATATCTACATTGATTATATGTATTAGCCTTGGGGAGCGTTTAAATAGACTAGAAAAGTGTGTAAATGTAGATATTATTCTTGCTTAGAGATACCATATATACAATAACGTAGGAACCCTTCTTCAGCGAGCAATGGATACAGAAAGCCTATTATTTATTTAAAGCAGTACCACTATATTATTACTAATTAATCAATTAAGAAAGATGACAACGTTTCTAATTTAAACTGTTCTATTAATGCAATTAGAATAATGAGGTGCACAAATTTTTCTTACTTTACGTGTGAAAAATATGTCATTATATTATATATATGTGCTTTTTGTTCAACTAACAATAAGTGCTGATGTAATGCAACGGTTTCTTTACACCAAAGTAATTAATTAAGCATATTTCATTGTTCCAACACGTAAGGCCGTTGATACATATTTTTCTTTTCGATTTACCCTTCATTTTAAAGTATGTATATTTTTTTTTTGTTAAAAGAATACATATATCATTAAATTACGTGCTAAACAAAAAACGTGAAGAGACATTCAGCCTCTACTAAAAAGCAAAAATTTTGAGTGAAATAATTCATTCTTTTTGTCAGATTTAATGTTTTATTGCAATGACATTTTTGTCTAATCGCATCTCAAGCTACAATCGCGTTCGCCTACTAGGAAGTCAAGAGTTTAGACGTGCACCCTCTAAGGGACACTAGCCAAACTCTCAACCCACGAGACGGCCGCAGCGTGAGGCTGTAAAATTCCTTCTGAATCTAAAAAATCTACACACACCGCCGATCCATGATCAGCTTCATTCAAAATAGACTGTAGCACTTTTTTTTCAAATGACGCAAAGGATTCCTATATTGCATAACATATAACATAAACATAGCATTGAAACGCAGAATATGGTTAGAATTTCGTCCAAGACGATTTCGTTTGTTGAATAAATAAGAAATATTTCAATAACGGTAAAACACATATTGTCTTTCATGTTCTGCTTGCTAAGCCGAACATTTTGACTTCTTTGTTCGCTTATACCATCTCTAACAAAATCATGTGGCAAATTTTAGCCTCAGATCGGAGAGTATTGTTGTGTCGGGGCTGTACATTTTAACTATCACCTTGAATAGATTTAGAAGGCAGTAGATGATTATTAAAATTGGATGTATTTGAAATACACTCCGCCAAAAAAGTATCGCATAAACTAAAAAAGGGCATTTACGAACCAAGATATTTTTATACGTTCACAAAAAGTTTGCCTCGTGTATGTGAACTATAAAAGCACTAACAAAATAATGGAACTTAGCGTTTTTACTTTATTTTTTTCCTAAAAGAACACATTTAGAAAAATGCATATGTGTAAGGTTTGCTCAGTTGTTTATTGAAAGTCTTCCTATACGGACAAATTTTAAAGTGCGAAGTCAGAGTTCTGTACCAACGCTTTTAAAACTAAAATGAGCAATTTAACTTCAGAACAAGTGGCTGCTATAGTTGCTTTAATCGAAGATGGACGATCTCAAGCATACGTTGCTAATTTGATGAACATCAATCAGTCAAGTGTTTCTAGAGCCGTAGCCAGATATAGGGAAACAGGCATTTACAGTAGAAGACCTGTACCAGTACCAGGTCGTCCAAGATGTTCTACTCGCCAAGATGACCGCTATTTACTACTACAAGCATTACGTCGAAGACATGTAACTGCGAGACAATTGCAGAACGACTTGGCTAGAGTCAGAAATACTCGTGTGAGTACTCAAACTATTCGGAATAGGTTACGACAGGGTGGATTAAGAGCTAGAGTAGCTGTAACAGCCCCTCGTCTCACTAGGAACCACCGAGTGGCTCGCTTAAGGTTTGCCAGAGAACATGTAAATTGGAACATTAATGACTGGGCCAATATACTCTTCACAGATGAGTCAAGATTTGGTCTTTACACCTCAGATAGGCGTATCTCAGTGTACAGACGAGACGGTGAGCGCTATTCGCAGTGTAATATCAGACCTAGACCTAATTTCGCTGGTGGCTCTATTATGGTTTGGGGAGGCATCTGTTTAACAGGTCGTACAGAGTTAGTACCAGTAGACAGAGGTACACTGACTGCCCACAGGTATATAACGGAAATTTTAGAAGAACATGTAGTACCATATGCGCCAATTATAGGAAACGAATTCATGTTAATGCACGATAATGCACGACCGCATGTTGCAATAATCGTCCAGGAATACCTTAACGATGTTGGTATTCCAGTTTTGGATTGGCCTGCGGTAAGTCCGGACATGAACCCTATCGAGCACGTGTGGGACCTCCTTCACAGACGGATACGAACCCAAAATGTTGCCCCAGCGGACCTGCATGGACTAGCAAATGCTCTCCGTGACGAGTGGGAGAATTTGGATCAGGCTTATATACGGAGGTTAATCGAATCTCTGCCAAACCGTATGCGAGCGGTCATAAGAGCCAGAGGTGGCAATACTCAGTATTAAAAGCTACTGTTATGACATTTTTCTTTCCAAAATTATAATTTCTTGTTTTAATAAAAATCTCAAGTATGAGTTCTTGTTTTTATTTGGCCTGTATTTTATTTAAACAATCATAGAAATTATATCTTAGAGCGCATTAAAGTATATTTACAACTTTATGCTACAAAAAAAGATTATGCGATACTTTTATGATTCAAAACTAAATTATGCGATACTTTTTTGGCGGAGTGTAAATCGTGCTTTTTAATTCATACAGAATAAGCGTCATGTATAAGAATCACATAAACTTAGAACACTGTTTCACTTTTACTTTTTATTTGTGAGGATTTTAGAGTTTACCAACAAACATTACTTTGTGATTGTTAAATATGTTGTTTTCTCCTCTGGAATCGTGTATTCTGAGCCTCCTGCCACAACGATAATTACAATTCGATTCACCTACAATGTGATCAAAAACAATTCCGGTAATCAATCGTAGTGGCGTCGAAACTGGTTTTCAAAATAGCCTGCCGTACTCTACGCCACCTCCCTTATCTCTCGATCGAACATTCACCCACTAGTCGCACGTATGTATGTATGTTCCTCGGCTTATCTCTCGCGTGCGATACCATTACGTCGTCAGGGTGCACACACGTTATACTTCAATCACTCAATACAAAGCTCGCAAACGCGGACGAACACACGATTCGCCACCGCAATCGCACACGTACGCTCGGATACATGCGCACGGAGAATCGTGGCTTATAATACCGCGCGAACTATAGGGTTACGGAGATATTATGGGGCCGCTAGTGGTGGCAGCCTTTATGTTGCGAGTTAGCGGACACCGCGTGCATTTGTGTATGTGTATACGAGCATTTCGTGCATATATGTAACCATATGTGTGTGTGTGTGTGTAGAGTATACACGTATTGAGCCCGTTGAATTGTACGCTCGTCCTCTTATCGTCCGAGATCTGACCCGATCTGCTCCGCTTATTACCGTCGAGCGAGAGAACGCTATTCCCGTAACAAATTGTTATTGTTGTTAGGTAACGATGTTGTTTAAAGTGGGCGGTAGCTGCAGCCGTCGAGGGACTCTCCGTCGCTATGATATATGTAGGGACGAGGCCGGCCTCGAGCTTCGCGCACCGAGACAACGGCAGACCTTAAACAATGTACCCTATGCGTTCTAATAGTGGACGAATCTTTTTTGAAACATTACGCTTGGCAATTCCATCAGTTCTAATACACTCCCAGCAGCATTTGATTCAATTCTAAACATCTTTTATGCAGTGCTAACTCGAAATTATTTCACCTAGCAAGTAAGATAAGGTTTCAGTTTAAAACTAAGTGTGCTGACTAAATAGCATACATACACTGAGAGAAATAGATTGTACTCTTTAACATAAATATAGTATACTTTAATATATTTTATAGCTCCTATAGGGACAATCATATTTTATATTACCGGTGACAATATCTGTATAGTAAATATCTGTGAATACTTTTTATTAACTCGTATGGTAGTCGTAAGTTGGTGTACTATATTTGTATTATTAATTTGAGCATACATGTTAGTAAATGTGAAAATAATGTCTAGTAGCACTGACTATATGTGATAATAACTGTTAAATTTTTTATTGTACCCAATATAATGTAATATTTTACTATGTACGATACATGATGCTCATACTTACTATATAGCCTTGTAGTACTTACAATATTATTTTCTACTATAATAATCTAACGTCTCTTAGCATTTAAAATAGTAGATAGTAAACAATAATATAATGGATCATATGCGGGCACTATACAGCGATACTTACCTGTAATTTAAAATATAGTACTATACAAGGTTTTACTCAGTTCATGCATAGGGAAAGTGGAATATTACACAATAAAAATTATAATATTGATTTTATTTTTTTATTTGACCTTAAAACCATTATTACGAAAATCCAACGTGTATTACTTTCATTAACATAACAATCACTAGTAGGTTAGATTTAGGTTAATGTGCTATCAAAGCATAAAGTACCCACTACGAAGTATATGCATATAATATCTATTACTTGCCTTTGAATATATCAATTAACTCTGGAAACCCCCACTCGATTAAAATGTTTTCCACGTTTGCATCCATTTCTGCTCACGATGCACAACAATCAACGAGAACGATACACAAACATACACCGACACGAATACGTACACCTGTATCACACGTACATAACACGTTTCAGTGGCAAAACAGCTGATTGGTCGATTTCTTCGGTAAAGATCGACAATGAATAGAGCAAGGGGTGGGAAGAGCGTTACAAACATTTATGTTAGAAATTGAATATGCATCGAATACCTGATAATATCGCAGTCAATGGCAGCGACTATCTATATAATCCACGTCATTATATAGGCTTTCAGCAATAGAGTATATTAATTGTTACATCCATAAGATGTAGATGGTAACATCCAGATTTTGCCTCTTACTATAAGCATGATAACATCTGGTTATTTTACTCTTAATACGCCACATATTGTCGTTTTGACAATAATTATTGTAGTAATTAACATAAAGAGATTTACGATCTAATTTCTACAATCCATTTTTCTCAGTGTATATTCTAAAATAGCCATCACAAAATATATTTTTCCATATTTTATTTATTTGTCACAGTCGTAGTATCATATTCTAAGTTAATTTTTAATTACTGATGTTAATAATGCCTCAATGATTTCTTCTCTGGTTATATGTAAACAATTTTGATATTTTATATATAGAACAAAAAAGCCATCCATGAAATTCATCAGAAGCTTTCCAGGTACTTTACTTTAAAGCGCAGTTAGGTTATAAATATCCTTCTTATGGATGAAATATCGGGCACATTTCTTTGTTGCAATATACATAACCTTGTTAAGAATTTCTGTAAAGCACTTCCATACCATAAGTATTTAGAATATCTACTTATATGTTTTGTATACGATTCTTAGAATGTGTTTTCCAATAAGTATTTTCAATTCTAAACGTGTATTTTTTAATGGTAATTTTTAGGCTATTTTATCCAATTTACTTGACATAATTGATAATGATATAACTGAATTAATTTATAATAAAATCAACACTTGGCTTCCACACAATTCAAACAAAATTTGTTTGAATCGCTGAGTCCAGGAAGGGTATAAATAATGTTTTTTTAATATTTTATGTTTATGATGCAATTCAAAAGTTCAGGCTAGGATACACCATTGAATGCATAAACGTTTTAAAAATGGTGTTTCGAAGTATAAATTTCTTCATTATTATAGAAGTCAATAATGAATTCTAGCAGTAGTGCCACAAATGATTTATTTATACGGGATAGTGCAGAAAACGTCGTTTGTGGTCCTACGTCTGGTTCTTCTAGTATTAAAAGTAGTGCAGAATCTTGGGACTGTTCCATGAATTGGAGGTTGCTAGGATTTTGGAGAGGTGGAACTTAAACATTCGGCGCGGATCGAGGATGTTCCGTGCTTCATTGTAAAATTTGTTTCAGTCTATTTTGGCTGACCCTCCAGCATATATTATTAACCATTGCTTGTCCGATGGAGGATTTCCGAGCTGGCTGAAAGCCAATGTGACAATTCCTGTATACAATAACGGTGATGTGCACAGCGACATGAACTACAGATCAATATCCATACCCACCGTCGTCGGAAAAGTATTTGAGAGAGTTAAAGTAGTCTGCAGGCTTTCACGGCCGTCGTTGCTGGCTGCTCTTCGGTTCTCTGGTTCTCCGCCGTGTAGAAAGTTTGAATTGCTTGACGTTTCGATCATATTGTCGTGATCTTCTTCAGAAGTGAAGTGAAGAAATGAAGAGAAGTGAAGTTCTTCACTTCTGATGAAGATCACGGCAAGATGATCGGAACGTCAAGCAATTCAAACTTTCTACACGGCAGAGAACCAGGACCGAAGAGCAGCCATTTGAGAGAGTTATTAATAGTAATTAGTTGAGTATTGAGTATTGAGTCCACCGCGGCCATTAGAGCTTATTGCAGAGGGGATGTTATCTTCAAAGTTCATCCAACAAGTTCAGGCCCTGAAAGTAGCCCAGAATCTTTCTGAATGAGGTCTTTTTCAGCTCTTCTGCGAAAAGGTCAACCTTCCCAAAGATGTCATACCTGATTCTCGTTGTGGCGAGGCAGTGGCAGAAGATATGCTCAGCTGTCTCTTCATCCTCCAAACACAGTCGGCATTCAGTCTCTTCAGAGAGTCCGATTCTGTGTTGGTAATTTCTGAGTTTGCAGTTACCTGTAAAGACAGAAACAATTACTTAGTAATTGGTTAATTATTTGTTAAAACAAAAAATAATTTCTTCTAGTCAGTACAGATTTATGCCTGGCAAATCAACATCTGATGCCAATCCATATATTACATACTGACTTAGACAAAAGGAGAACTATTGCTGGTGTATTTTTCACCTCTCTAAAGCGTTCGACATTTTGGATCATTCCATTCTGATGGTGAAATTGCAAGCGCTTGGTGTGTGGGGGGTAGCTAGAGATATTTTTACCTCGTATTTGAGCGGTAGTGCTACTAACGTGGCAATGCCGTCGGATGTAATAGGTGTTAAACGTAGGATATACTCTGAAACAATAGATATGAACTGTGTTGTCCACCAGGAATCAATTCTTGAACCCACTCTTTTCCTAGTCTATATTAACGACCACCATCCTTTCCTAGCGTGATGCATTCTTTCCCAATATGCGAATGACACGAGCTGCTTCGTTTCCGGTTGCGACAGCAATAACCTCCCTTTATCATTTGGGGCCGTGATAAATCAAATGGCGGAGGTGTAAAGAGTCTAATTTTGAATACGAACGAAACTAGTATTGTTGGATTCAAGGCGTCGGCGTCTGTTGGTGATGGCCTTTGAGTGGGGTTGGTGGATGAGTTGGTTTCGTACCGTTCCACCTCAATAATTCACGGTTCCTTTAATTAGTGATGGACAGAATCGAATACTTTAGAATTGAGAACTTTTAAGAATCGAGACGTTCATTCGAATACTTGGCGATTCTACATTGTTCTCGAGAACTTTAGTAAGTATTCGAATACTTGTTCTCGCATGCCCGCGCATAGTTCTGCCGGCGAATCCGGCGATGCGTTCTCGAGAACAGATTTCGAAATCGTGCTTCCAAGTTCTAGCTTCTGGTGGATTATTTATTACTTTCATTTAACTGGGCCACCATTCAGATTAATCTTTTCTACCATTTTTTAACTCATTAAATAAATTAGATAGCTGTATACTTTTTGTAATTTTGAATCTTAATTTTTTAATTTATATAATTCTAAATTAGTTTCATATTTTTTCATTATAAATTTTTCCTTATAACTATATAACTTTGTCTAAATAAATATGTAGATTCGGGGAACCATTTGATTTATTTCTTATGTTTTATGAATGTATGTTAGCAGCATTATATCAACTACGTTGTACAATTTTATCACCTATGCAAATCTATTGAATTGCTTGAACTAAAAGTGTTTCAACAACTTATTTATATAGTCACTTGTTTATTTTGTTTGCATGCATCTTTTATAATAATAATAAATATTTTTTTAAAAAAATGATGTTTTCTGTTATAATATGCTAAGGAGCAAGTAGTACATATTTCGGTAAATTTTAAAATTTCCGACCTTTAAATTCCAATAGTGTTTGTAGCAGTGATAATCTGATAATACAAATTTATAAAAAGAAACAAGAATAATAAGAAATAAAACGATTCACTTTATTTATTTACCTAGATGGCGCATTCAAAGAAAATTAATACACCTATTGGATCTCAAGAACCAAGAATTAACATACGAGAATAAATGTTCGTATACTTTCTTTCGATTTCAAAGATCGGTGCATATGAATACGAGAACCTAGAACTGACATCCGAGAACATGCATTCAAATACTTTTATTCGAATTCAAGACTCGACGCATCTGAGTACGGGAACCGAAAACAAGTATTCGAATACTTACATGGGTTCTCGAGAACAGTTCCGGATCCAGAACTTTGCCGTTTTGCATTGAAATACTCTCATCACTACTTTTAATACTAATTTCATTAAGAGATATGCTAAACGTCACCCAATGAGTATTAGTTGTTACTCGATTAGCGATTTTTTTGCCTACATTGTAATAATTTTCCAAAAACAATGTTATTTGTTTTGAGAAAAAGTACAGGTAGGTATATCTTTTGTCTGCTTTTTATCTTTATTTGGTGATAGTAATTAAAAAAAAATAAAGCAAAATATTTTGAAAGTGCTTTACAAATTTAGTAATTTTATTTTGAAAAAGTCACTAAATCGTTGACAAAACATACTGAATAAATAACAGCAAAAACCTGATACAGGTTTAATGTTTTAATATATTTACCTTCGCAATAATATCTTTACGATATTTCTACTTTGAGCAGTTAATTTATATTATTGAGCTATCGTTAATTTCGTCTGACTTGGTGAATATTTCTACCGTATAATAATTTATCTAATACGTTTTATCGTCCCTGACTAAATCCATACGCAATCCCCAATCTCTCTTCACTACACACCATATTTATTTATATCGGCCGCTTCCAATCCCGTTAATTTCTCTTCTTTGGGCTTTACCCTCCGCCACGACTACGTCGATTTCCGGAAATCTCTCTCGGAAAGACAATCTTTACAAAGTGTCTGGACCGAAGCTGATAAGGAACGATTCCGGGGACGCAATGATCCGGAACTCGAACGTCTCCTAAGCGTCGTCCGGAAATCACCCTCGCTCTGGACAAGCGCTAGCAGTTATCCCGGCTTTATTTCTCTCTCATTCTCGTGGGAAGGACAAGGCAGAGGTTAACAGCTTACGTCAGCTACGCCGTCTCAAAACGCCCTCAATTTATATAGATGGACGTATGTATATACTTCCAAACAGCACTAGAGTGAGATAATCGGAATATGATTGTTGAATCGTTGAAGTGGATAACGGAAACGGCCAACTGGGACAATTGTTGCCCATCGCCGTTTACGGACGCTAGCATGGAACACGGAATCAATCTCGTAAATGGTGGCAATTTTTAAATAAACAAAAGAAACGTGAAGATTTTTTGTTTGTTTCTGTTTTCATGGTGGATTGTTATTAATGCGGTAGCTGAACACCTGCAGTGAAACTAACTGAAGTGTCAACTACTGCAGTGCTACCACGACGCTGCCACATTCGTTCGAACATTTTGAAAAATTATATTTATTTTTGTTAATTCTAGCCATTTATACTTGTAATATGGTTACGGAAAATGAATAGCCCTTCCGTATATGTATGGTATTATTCATTTACTTGGTGTGTGTAACGTAGTAGTAAACACGTTTAATTTAGGTACTTGGATATTTAATATTGTTTGAAGAAACATCTATTATTTATCAAGCATTCATAATTTACACTAAAGCATCAATTTAACTTAGCGTAAAGATTTGGTTATTAAATAACAAAGGAAAGCAATGAGAAAAGAATCACAGACTGCACATATGGACCAAATCTGTGTCCTAAGACACATCTCATAGTATAACACGAAAACAAACGAGTTTTCAAGAAAAACATAAAGAATACTGAAGCAATGAAACCAACAATCCAATTTTTTTAAGGGATTATAATGAAGGAAAACTGATAAACTACAGAGTCCTAATAGAAATCTTCTTAGCATAGTAATAGGTCTTCTAATAGGACACTCTTACAGAAAATTGGAATTTACATTGGAGGGAGATCTTCACTACAGGCTGGGCAATGAATTGACAGAGCTTACATATATATATAGACGATTATACGGATCAAATAGGTAGATATCTAAACAAGCCCAGAGTATCAGGATTATACGTTGGATGGTGCGAATAATGAATAAAAGAAGTGGGAAATTAAGTACCAACCAAGAAGCTATAATGTATTTAGCGATTCACTTATCACACAGTCACCACAAAGGATTCATGTAATATAGGTCTATCCTTTCTTCTTCAATTCCAAATCCGTAATGTTCTGTCATACTTTTTCATTACATCGTACTCCCATTGAATGGCAATTCTAATCTTTCTTTCAATTATCTTTTTCAAACAATTTCATTTATTTATCTATTTTCTTTTTGTTTTTCTATAACTACACATCTTTGAGCTATACTATACTATCATTGATATTGTAATTAGTCATTAGTTTCTACTATTACTATGAGGTAGCATCTGCATGGTTCAATTGTCCTGCCTAATGTGACCTTCAGCGCCTATTGTAGAGTGGATGTTTTCCTAGAGCACATCAAACAAGTAAAGGGTCGCACAGGATCTTTTAGAATGAGTTCTTTTTCAGGTACTGTCTATAACGTTTCCCATCTGTCAAGCTGTTTCATTAGCTGTCACTGCTTTGCTGGTTTTGACGTAAATTTTTCCGAATACATCCTAATAAGGAGAGTAAAAATGATCCACCGCACCAACAGTGAATACGTTAATTTATGATGAAGTACGCCAGAATTCTGCTGCTGCAAGTCGATTGTACGCTGGGCGGCTTCCTAAAAGGCCAACACTTATACCGCAGAAATTCACAGCTCTAGTACTCCGTCCACGAGAAACCAGTATACTGCAAACACGTCAAGGTCGAGATGGTGCACCTGGCTAACAAGAACGAATTTTGAATACCAAAGAAGGAGTCCTAAATCTTGTTGAACAAGATCCTTCTAATAGCACTCGTAAAATATCTCGCCAAGTAAATCTATCAAATCGAATTGTCTGGTGAATACTCATATTTGGGCTGTGAAAAATCCACATGTTGTTCGTCGTCATCATTTCCAGCACAGATTTTCGATTTCGAACCGGACTGGTCAACGGACAACTTATTGGCCCATTTGTGTTGCAAAATCGATTGAATGAATATGATTATCTCTTGTTTTTGCAAAATCATTTGATGGAACTATTGGAAGAAGTTCTTTGAATGTACGTCGACAAATACGATTTCTTCACCATGGCGCACTGGTGCATTTTAATCATTTAGTTCGCCAACATTTAGGTAATATATTTCAGAATAAGTGGATTGGTCGAGGTCGTCCTGTGTTATGGCCTCCTCGGTCACCCAACCTTAACCCTCTTGATTTCTACTTATGGGGCTTTATGAAGACCATTGTATACACCAACGACATAATTGATCTGGACCGCGTAACCGCGTTGAGGCAGCTGTAGCGATACCAACACCAAGACCAAGTAAATTATGCCAATTCATGGATACGTCGAGCGATAACTTTGAACAACTAGTGTAAAGTGGATTCCATAAAAAACATTAAAACAAATTTTAATTTAATTTAATCACCACCAAAAAATAAAAACTACAACATTTTTTTTTAACATTAATATCTTTCTTATCATGCGACTTTTGTTAAGATATTTTTTAGGTTAATGACTGTATCTTAAGATGCTTAATCCCCCTTGAAAATAAAATCACAAAACCGCAAACACCCTGTATAGCGTGCTTTAGTAGTAAAGATAAGCCAACAAATAATTTGCACAAATTTGTGGCCAACCCTTGAAAATTTATTTCAAAACTATTCAGATATCAAATGCGATGGATCTCGGAGGAGATGTTTAGCGTGCAATAGAGGTTTACTAATTTGAAAACGATTGTACTAAGATAAAAATGCCAAAAAAGCGTCGACCAAAATTGCGCGGTCAAAAGCCCTGCATTTCTAATGGATTTAATACTTCGTAAGTTTTGAGGATAACTGTAACTCTTAAGTCGCCTTAAGTTAACTTATTCACAAAAAAATAAACCTAAATGGAACGAATATTGAAAATAAGAAAAAAATTGACATCTGCGCAAGTATCTAAAATGCTTATTTTTCCCACTCCAAATTAATGAGACAGCTTGTAGTACTTGAACACCCAACTTCGGGTTTATTATTCCGTATGATAATGCACAATAATCGACTTCGGACAATACCAAAAATGTCAACCACTTACAACAGCAGCCACAACCAAAATAATCATATATAATATAATAATAATAATAATAACCGTAAGAGGAACCAGACTAATTTACTGTAACATGCATCATGGAGACATGATGTGTTTGTTCGCTTATGCTCATACATGTACTATATACGCGGATAATACCATCGTATATATTTTCGTCTGACGTTTATTTATAAAGCATAACTTTAATTCAGACGAGAGATCGTAACGGCAGATTATCGGACGCTGAGGGAAACGAGGAGAACAGAAAAAAACGAGCGACCCAAGAGGAATAAAGACAGACGTACAGACATCATCTTGTATATGTATGTAAAAGTCACCGTGGAAAAGAAATCCAAGATGAAACGTATATCTGGAAGGGTACGGACACGGACAGATTATCTTGGACAGAGTACGCTTCTGTTCCTGCTACTTCGGTCGAGATACCGGGCCTAAGTAGTTACTCGACGAAACGATTGAAGCGAAAGACAGTAGCATACATAGCACATAGCACGAGAGAATGGTATAATAATAATAAGGTGGAGTTGAAAAAAGAGGAGCAAACACAAGCTAGAGGAAACGACGTACGAGAATTCATTTATCATTTTAATATGGATTTGTTAAATTGTCGAAATTATCTAGTGGAAGATAAAATAACAAGCAGCAGCTAGCAGTCAACTACTCTGACGCGATTAGGAATCTTAATACATTTACATTTTAATATGGTCCTCTATTGTGCGTATTCCATTATTCATACCAGCAATTGATATTCGAAGGCTACGTTGAGGAGTAGTTTCTTTAGCTTAACATCTGCGAGGTGGGTAGTTGTTGAAATCGCCTTCCTTCATGATGTGACGGTTTTAAACTAACAAGGAATATGAAAAATAGTATTAGCTTGATGAAGATTAATTTCAAAGTAATTTTATTATTAAAAGAAAGGAATTACGTTAAATTGTGTAAAATAAGCGCAGTAATGTTTTCCTGTTCAATATGGACGAAAATGGAACAAGAAACTACCACTGTGCTTGGGCGTACGTTTCATTTCATGACCTTTGTGCCAAAAGAACAAGCATAATAAATCTATAGTATCTCTACATTAAGGATATCAAACATCCTTCCAAAATGTATATCCGGCAATCATAATAAATTATCAGCAGCAAATAAATGTATCGCACATTTCTCTACAGCCTTCACGATATCATTAGTAGGTATACAATTCAAAACGAATGGGGCCCAGAATGCTTCCTTGTGGAACACTGTTGTAAGGCTAATGATTTTGATAATGGCTACTAATTTTTTACTCTTTGTAGTCTATCTTCGGAATAGTACTAATCCACTAACCTATAATAATTCTCCAAAACCTTTTTTTTTTAATTTATTAATTTAGAAAAACTCTTTCTTTAAAACTTTATCATTAAAAACAGCAGCAGTACACCGATACCTACTCACTTTCATTCAAAGAGCTGAAATAGTAATTTTTAATGGAATGAAATAGATAATACATATTTATCATTCTAAATGATTGTTTCTTTAGTGTCAAATTTTTGTTTTTTTTTTTAAACAAAGAAACATGCATAGAAAACTGTGTCTTTGGTCCAAGCTCTTTTCAGTCAATATACTTCTGCTAAATTATAGATTATTTTTTATTTTTAATCGCTATTTCATAAATATTGTATTTACTAAACCCAGAATTATTACATAAACAAGCATATTTTGTTTGTTAATATATTGCATCAGTTAATTATAAAATGAAAGTATGTGTAACATCCCCTGTATAAGAATACAGGGCGCGGTAAAACGGCTTTTGGAAAACTTGAGAAATGGTGGACCCAAGATAAACATTTGTAGTTTAACGGTAAATCCAAAATATGTGATTTCTCTTCTAGAAATAAAAGTTTCCTTACAGCTAAACTCTTTGGAATTAGGTAACTTATTCGACACAATGGAATACGTTACTACAGTCCAAGTGTTTTCACTTAGAGGATGTGCGATAGCAAGACGACGTGCTTAATGTACTGAGACACACCCGAAGAAATAGGGAGAAACGTTATAACTCGCACGTGAGAATATAGCCACCCCCACTATCATCGCAATTGGTACAAAATACAAAATTCAGTTTCTATTGCAATATGTATCTGCAGTACTGTACACCAGCCATCTACTGGGTTCCGTCCATCACTTCGAGTTGATGACGTAGATGCACTAGAGGGCAAGGCTTCCGCCAACAACCAGTACATGGACTGTATAAGCAAATGACCAGTACATTTTATATGTTATAAATCCTTTAGCCCTGAAATTAGCCGCAGAAGTTTAATAAGCTATGTTATAATTTGACATTTAAATTAATCATTACGCATTCAATTAGTGTTATAATATATAAACTGGCGCTTCTAGTTGGACTAAAAAAAGGTTCGCAACAGATTACTAGAAAAAACAGATTAACTAGCAGTCCTCCTTCCCAACGAAAATATTTGACTAAAAAAAAGTTCGCAGGGGTGCGTTCGATGGCGCCTCTTGGAATTTCGCGATGCCCCTTGAAAATTTGACGCGTGGCGCTTTAGCTTAGTTAGCCTAATGGGTGAAACGTTCCTACATACAGTAGAGTCATGAATAGACGTTCAGTAAGTTGCCCAACACCAAGATACTTCTTCGCAGAATTTCTAACATAAAAGTTATACATTTTGACCTATACCATTTATAAGCTAAAAACGTCTTTTTTGGTTCAATCCATAATTGTTCCTGCATAGCCGAACACCCAGCAGTAAAGACAAATCAGGGAACAAAAAAGCGACAAACCAAGATTACAGATTACTTTATCAATAATTAACATTGTACAGCAAGATTCAGATGAATTGGCGGAAGGACCGCGTTTACAAACATCAGCGTATAGTACTGGAGATACATATTACAATAAAAACTGATTTACGGATTTTGTACGAATCACGAAGATATTTCGAAGATAAGCTATGTTCTTGCTTGCGAATTATACCGATTCTTCTTATTTTTTATTGCGAACTTTTCTATGTAGTTGAATGATATGCCGGCATGGGATCTATTTATGTGTTATGTCTAATTGTAAGATAAAATGGCTTATTATATAGGTACATTTAAACAAGAATCGAAATAACAAAAATATTTTTGTAAATATACAAAGTGACTTAACAGTATGGTTTCGTTTGATTTTTCAATCACTAACTCGCCATCTTTATTAGACCACATTAATATACCCATATTTTAGCAGAGTCGTTTTTATATACAATAGTGTGCCTATTACATAATGCAATATACTTTCTCTGCAGTTTTCCAGAATCGCTGGAATAATACGATTTCAATGTAGGTACATCCATTTAAGAAAACATACATCTAAATTAATCGTGTATTTATTTATACGTGTAAGGTACACTGGGGCAAATGTGACCGCGAAATCCATTAGTTCGATTTTAACTCCTTTTAATTTCGTTGTATACTTACCGATTTAAATGAAAGTTTACGTGGTGTACACTCAACATGTTTTGAGTTGATAGCTAAAAACTCAAGGCGAATTATTGATAAGTTTTTTGTTTCTTAAATAAAGTCCAAAAAAATTCAATGGTTCACACTTCCCCATCAAATTGGTGCAAGTGTGAATTTGGTGTCTAGTGTACCTAAAATGCAATGGAACATTAAACGGGGAAGTGTGAATGAAAGCGCAGGCAAAATACCATAGAAAATCTTTCTTTCAAAAATACAACTTAATTTACATTTGCGTCAAATATGATTGAAAATGTAAAGTGTCCTCTTCTGTCAAACGTCGGTGCAGGCAAAATCTTGTAAATTTGGTCCATACTGGCTCTGAAATGTCTTCTAAATTAGGCCAAGAAAAGTGCGAGGAAGACCTAATTCTTCGGGCGAATTTCGCCTCTAAACCTGGATCCAGATTTGTCACTTGACCAACGTAGAATTTGAACAACTTTTTAGTAGCAAATTTAACTAAAATCCAGTCACCCATTTCAAGCGTATTGGAGTCCTTATTCAAGGTTTCCATAAATTCATTTTCTTCATTAAGTGAGGCTACTTCAGCCCCTAAACTAACATCGTCGTCAGAATCATTTTCTTTCATATTTTTCTCACTTTCTGTGTCTGTATCTTCCTTCTCTGTTACCTTTTTCTTGGTTTTTCTACCTACCATCTTTGGATTCTTTTTATTTGCTTCTTCGTTCAATCTAGCAACAACCTCTACAGATGTTATAACTTCCGCCCCAGTACAAATCCTTTTTCTTCCGGAATGCCCCAGTGTACCTTAATTTTATTTTTCGCTTATACTTAAAATAGGCGAAAACACGTAATTTATGCTCTGTGAAACAATCTTGTCCCATGTATGTATAGAATTAACTTTATTGCATTAATAAGATTGAATTGCTAAAGGGTATTTCTTTCTATATAAATAATAGATTAATTATAAAGAAGTATTTTTCAAGCTTAATTTTCTTTGACCATCAATATTTGTACAAACACGGCAGAGTCAAGGTGGGCTACCGCGCAACACCACATCCGCGGGAGTTACTCCAAAAATAAACTTATTCTGACATCTGTCTGCCGTACCTTGTTTCAGTCCGTTTACGAGAACTGATTTATACTAATTGGAACTCGTTGGTTAGTTACCGTGTGGAACAGCCGGGGGCTGTTGTGGACGTCCGTACATACATATGCACGGGTTTACGCGCGTACTAACCCACAGGGCCAACCGGGAACTTATTTACAGTTAATTTGGATGCTGCCACGCACATATAGAGGGCAACCGAAACACTCATTCACCGTTTAGGAGGCGATGTAACAGCAATAAAAACGAAATCATCTCTCTCAGCTCGGCCGTCTTACGCAAAGACGCAGGGGTAATTCATTAGACCTCTCGCCCGATTCCCTAGGAAGCCTTGAGCTACTAAACCGAGGCTTCGTTTAAGGCGATTACACGGCCAACTCACAAATATGATGTTTTCATCATTTATTTATGGCGAGCGTGAGTAGGTTTAATAAATTTCGTGTGTAAGAATCCCTAAATTATACGGTAGCCGGGATATTACGCGACGGACGCTTTAGTTAAGAGATGTTTATGCGGAGGACCGCTGTGATTATCGCTCCTAAATCGTATCGTCTCTATTGTTACAGGTGAACCGGCCGCTGACGATGAAAAAGGAAGGCATCCAGACGCGGAACAGGAAGTTGTCGTCTAAAAGTAAGAAGAAGAAAAGCGGCGGATGTCTATCGCTGGGCGGCATGATGAGCGATATGATGAAGCCCTTGGACAGTGGCAAAGGTGCTTTCGGCGGTGGTGGATTCGGCGCCATGGGTGGCGGCGGTCATCCGCATCTAAACCCAGCGCTACACCCGCATCACGCGATGAGCCATTGGTACCAGCACAGTGGTCATCCGCAAGGATTCGTTTCCGGACCACCACCACCAGCGCCACCACCCACAGCCTCGTATCATCATCATATGAGCAGTTTAAGCGCCGCAGGATTAGGATTAGCAGCATCGAACGGAATGGTAACTACACAACTTTTAATATTGGCATACATTCTATGACAAAAAGTCTCAGTACACCATTTCTGCCTATACCTGTTGCTATCTCCCTCACATCAATCAATCAAAAATGACATAAGGACTGCTTCTAATATTTTTTTGATATAGAGGCAAGTATTGCGAATGATCTGAGAACTTTTTGGAGGTATGTGAACAGTAAGAAAAGCAGTAAGCCTGTCCATGCCTCATTGTAATATGGGGAACAAAGTTTAACTGAATCCTCTGAAATTGTTAATGCTTTTGCCCATCAGTTGTACAGTCTGTCTACAGTAATGTCCATGCAACATACGAAGTTGACCGTTTCACACCATTGAATAATAACGTTGAGACCTTTATCTAATTTAGAGATTATTTCTCTGGATGAGATTGAAAATACTCTGCGTGAGGTGAATGGTAGGAAGTTGTATTCTAAAATTACATTTCGAACTGATCTCCACAATTTGAATGTCCGGTTCAAGAGCCTCCTTAATCCACCAGTTCATAAAACTGCATTCTTCGAAAGAGGATTTTCTTATAATATTGTTAAAAAGTACAATATGGTGGATAAAAGGTTAAAGGCACTATCAGTTTATGCCTTTTAGAGTAGTATGCGTGGGCAGTTGCAGATGATCCAGAATAGTAGTTATTAATTGTTTTTGAACACATTTATTGTGTATATCTTGTGTTCTTTATGTTCCTTTGTAACTTTAGGTATGGTTGTGTCTTGCTAGCTGATAATGATTTTGTTGAGTTGGCAGCACATATTTTTGTTTTTGTGCAGGGTAGTGTGGTAGATGCGGTTAATGCGGACCAGGCTGAACATTGCCCTAGGATTTGTGCCATCTCTATCTGTTATTTTATTTTATTTGATTTATATATTTTTCTTATATTGTTATTTATATATTTTCAAAAGTTTGTTCCTTATATTCTGATGGTACAAATAAAGATTATTATTATTAAGTCTGTTGGGTATATGCAGTCAGGGGGCTGTTCTGATTTTCTTCTTAAACCACTATACCTTATTTTCAACCTATTATTGCGTACTTCTCTGTTCCCTACAATATGGAAAATGTCAAGGACCTTCTTTGTACCTAAAACCGGTGATAACACTATTGCAAGTTATAGGTCGATATCTATCTTGTGTGCTATTCATCTCAAATCGTACTTGTCCCGATTCTAACAGGGGTTTCTTGCCTGGCCTGTTTAACTGACACAAATCTGTTGAACATTACGCAATATCTGTATGATGTTTTAGTGGACAATCTACGGGTGGATGTTATTTATACGAATTTTGCTAAGACATTTGACAAGATCACGATATCCTGTTGTACAAACTATATAAATGCGGAGTTAGTTGCGAGTTGCTTTTGTTTTTTGCATCATACTTGTGGGGGAGATGTCAGTACGTGGTTTATAAGAATGCTTTGTCAGATGCATTGGGGGAATTATCAGGAGTACCCCAGGGTTCTATGCCGGGACCTCTACTGTTTGTCCTATTAATTAATGACCTGTCTGAATGTCTATCTACGTATCGTGGTTGCTCTTTGCCGATGATGTAAAAATGTTCAATAAAATAGGATTAGTTGAGGACTGCAAATGGATTTGCCTGGAGCTTGTCCAACAAACTTTCATTTAATGTTCAAAAGTGTTATGTTATGAGTTTTGCTCGATACAGAAACTTAAATTAATATCAGTGCTATTTGGACGACGTACGCTTCCGAAATTATTATTTAGCACACTCGCTACGTTTAATAATACATTTAAGTGCTAAATAATAATGTCGAAAGCTGTACAGTTGACGCGCCTAATTGAGACCAGGAACTTGGGTGTGGATTAATTGAAGAGTATAACTTTTAAATCTGTAGTACTTTGGAAGTTTCAAGATCAAATTCCTATTAGATGTTCGAAAAAATTTAATGAGCAACAAGTTCAATGGAATACCTATACACAACTCACGCAGAAAATTTACCATTACTAATTTCTAATAGTATAAATAGCGCAAATAGTTCTTCCAAGTTTCTTCCAAGACACTCTAACAGAATGACATGAAGTTAATGTAGATGAAATATTAATACACTATCCTAAACCAAAGATTCCTTACGTTAGATCATCTATGAAGTTAGAATAATATGAATTTAATGTTTCTCTTTTCTATTTCAGACAGGTTGGCGATCGGAATACACGTGATAAGTGACCAGCTTGCCAGGAATTTACAGACAACACGAACATATTTTTTTCTAAATATACTTAAAAATAACATAAAACACAAAAGGGTTTATACTAGAAGCAATTGTACATATACAAAACATTCATCCAGAGATAAATCAGTAACAAATTTACTATTGACTGTAAGAACAAAACGTGAACTATGGGTACTTGAACAAGTCGTGATCCCTTTGAACAGATAAAGTGAAAAATGCGCGTTTATACAGGGCCGGATCAAGGTAACCTCAACCACATTTTTTTTTTGTATATTAATACCTATTGTTTTCCTTATGTTATTGATGCCGATATTTTTTGATATTAAGTTTAGTTACAAATTATTATTACTATTAAATGTATATAATTATGTATATTGGACAGTTTTGTTATATACGATAAAACATAAATTAAAAAAATGAGATTGGAGTTGCCTTAAACGACCTTTTGGATTTTTGTAATAAATATTGTAAATGTTAAGTACAAAGTTAAAAAAAAATCGTTTGTATTATTATAATGTATATAGACTAGGCTGTTTTAAGAAAACTTTTTATTACATTGTACATATTATATATTAAAATAGTAAAAAAAAAACATTATTATTAACATTATTATTATTATATTGTGAAGCAGAAAGTAAGGACAACAAAAGAGGTTGAAGATGATAGTTAAAGAACAACAATCGTGCAATCCGATAGTCATATGTTTTTACGCATTTTCTGATCCATTGTTTTCAACTTTTTTACTCTATATATTCGTATGGCCCATGCTTGCGCGTTTTATCATTTATTTAATATTTTGGCTGTATTTTTAGAATTTAAACGAAATTTGCGATAGGGAAAATATATATATAAATATATAATTCATACCGCAAATTTCATCAAAGGACAAAACTAGGATCAGATGAAAGAAATATGTAAATGAATAATAGACTGCAATTTATTTGTAAATAAATAACTATTCACACTTCTTACATTTTCATTATTTCCCGGAAAATCGAACGGAATAATAAAAGAAAAATGTTTCTGAAAGTGCTACTTATTTCATCCGATTCACAGAGTGTAGATGTAAGTTAAGCAATTATACTGTGACTTCCTAAAATGCAAGTAGATATTTTATGTTTTATGCAGATACGTTCCAATTAACGAAATATTATTTGAAAAGAAGATTTACATGCAATAAAACTTGTTTCAGTATCATTAAACGCTAAAATTATTGGAAAAAAAACTTCTTTGTTAATTTGGTCGTGCTGTATACATATTTTTGCTGTTATTATTGTAACCGTAATAACTGAATATATTTAATATATAGTTAATATTTTGTTAAACATTATTTATTATGTATAGTACAAAAATAAATTGTATTTAATTTTATTTATTATATTGTAGTAAAAAGAAATTAAAACTTTATGATGCAAGAATCGGTTGAAATAAGACACACTTGCTTCAAATTTATAGACGATTTGTCATTTACGTAATTATACAACTCTTTTTTATTCTTTTTAAACTATTGCCACGGGTGACAGTCGAAAATAGTCGAAATGTAACGACCTCACCCATGTGATTAAATTCTATTTCGTTTGCTCTTTTTCCTCTACGAAATTTAGGCTGGAGCGAGAAGTGAAAATCGGTATTATTTGTATAGTATTTTTTCGTTTTTATTCCTGTGAAAAAAATGTATTTTAAATATATATAAATATTATAAAAATATAGAAATAATTATGGAAAATTTCAGAAAATTGTAAATAAAAACAAAAAAAAACTTGATGTATGCTCTTTGTGTGATACATAAAAATATTTAAATCCAGACCTTTTCTGTGTTTTTATTTCCCCCATTTGAGACTAAACTATGCAAGTTGAAGTTCAACATACTCGATTTACAACATTTTGGAAATCCAAATGGGGTTGCCAAACAATGCAGCCCAACAACGATAGCTACAGTTTTGTTTGACCTGAGTATGAGTACTTATAAATGTAGTGATAAAGCAAAATAGTTCAAGCAATGGTAGGTATAAGGAAATTGCAAAGTGTAAAAGCAATTTCTTTGAAGACATTAAGGAGCAAAACTGGGTATAACTGACGTAAGAATCAAGTTAATTCGAATAACCGGTAGAGCTGCGATCTGCGCTGACTAAAAAAACGGTCGTACACATTTTGTTCTTCAATGAAAAAATGGAATAATATGTAAAACTTAGTTTCCGCTGAAAAAAAGTATACAATCTATATTTTTTTTTTTATCATTTTACACTATATCTGCAAAAATTATATAAACTCTAGTGTTGATATATGCATCACATAAATATGAATAATATATATAAATATATGCAACAACATTGTGGCTCTCCATTTGCATTCATTTTATCGAAAAAGTGTTAAAATATTGTTATTGTTAAAAAAAAAAAACGCCAGAACAACAAAATTGTTGAATATACACTCATCTGATGACGGCAACAGAACTACTGTCGAAATTTCGGATTTAAACAATCCCAAATCATTACTTTCCCGATGGAAAAAGCCCAAACAGCAACTTGCAAATAATCGTATAGTAAAATCATACTTCCAAAACAATAAATCTACTTTTGTTTGGGCAGTGAAATCAGGTATTATCGCCAAATTTGCCTATTGTGTACAATTTATCAGTAAGTTTATTGACCATTCTTAACCATAAAAACAAATGCATTGATAGGTATAAGATAATATTCTAAGTATAAATAGACAAGTTGAATAATACTTTCATAACCTCTACTTCAGAGTAGCGAAATATGACCGCACAAAAACAATATCTATAACCATTTACTTAACATTACGGTAATACACAAACTACAAATATATTTTATATACCCTGTCGAGGCATATTAATGTGTTTTTTGGAACACAATTAGGTGTATTGTATGTTTGTATATGCACAAACCTATATGTTTCAACGTTTGTAAATTATGAAAATGCAGCTGTAGGTCACACACAGTAGTAAGAATGTATTATTTAACTACTAGATTTATTTTAAATTAGACATTACAAATACACATAGATTACAAATTGAACCCATAAAATTGAACATGCGCGCATTGTAAGTATGTATTTGGTTTCCTAATTAATTTCCTAACTGTGGATAAAATCACCAAGTAATTTAGTAAGAATTCCTGGGAAAGCATAAACATTTTAGTAATATTACGTTACATAGGAATTTTACCTACAAATGAAAAATACTGGTCGATATGTGGGAAATTTCCTAAAGTATAAGTAATTTTGCTAAAAAACGGAAAAATACTCAGTTTTTGGTGATTTTCCCCCAAATGGTACTGCAATTTTTCGGAGGAATCCTGGTAAATTTACTAACATTTTTTATTGTGTAGCTGGTAAATTAAGAAAGTTTGGTAATTTTCTAATAATACGTTGCCCAAACTTTCATCTTAATTCGTTTATTTTTACATTTGATGATATTGCTATTCAAAATTGAAAATTAATTGAACGTTTTCATTGCATTAAATCAGGAATAAAAAATGTATTAAAAAAGCAGAAATAAGAAGAGCAAAGATATAGGTAATCAGATAAGTAATGTGGATAATTTGTTTATTATGTGGCTATTATTTAGCTATAATACCCTTATGTAAAAAAAACTATACAAATAATTTATTCACTTTTTTATCAAACTTCACCAACTATTTATGGAAATATGATCGGATATCAACACCGTAGCTGACATAACTATGCAGATTTATTATTTTAATTTTATTTATTCTAATTACGTATGCGATTTAGGTATGCGTATTACACATAATCGCTGACAAATTGATTAATCAGATAATAGCTTATAAGGCTATATCAGAAAGAATTCCCTACTATTAGGTACATGCTGTACAATTAATCTTGTTAGGACGTGTGATATGTTTAATTGCATACCATCCTACCTTCTGTATCCAGCCAATTTCGAAATAATTCCCCGAGATGTTCGTTATCGCCAACGTTATACTTTACTCATTTAGATAATATGTATACAGAAAAGTAATAAGTTTCACTTTTTTTTATTTGTTCAAGCAATATATTCACTTACAGGAAAAAATTATCAGTTCTTATCGGTATTTGTGAGAGCATTTCTAACTTGACAGGTTATCTTCGCTTAATTTACAGTAAATTGAGGTAATTCATCATAGCTAATTAGTCTATATGGTGTTTGGAATGTCTGTTTGAGTATTTGTATCGGAAAATGTACGGTATACGTAATAACGCGAACAAGCAACTGTGAGTGTGTTTAATTGTGTTGTACGCTTTAATTTTTATCAGTAGCACAAGATCGACAAATTTCATTCATGGTCATTTATCAAAGCGGTGACTTGTGAGCAACATATTTTTATATCGATTCATTCAGTTAACTGAATTATTAAACTAATAAATAACACAATAATTATATTTATTTATCGGAAGAATTTAACATAATGAGCTACACCAACATTTTTTTTTTTTAGAACAAAAGCAAGCGAAAATGTAATTGGCTACTTTATTTTTTGGTTGATGTGCCTACATATTGTATAAAACACCTGCCGAATTATTATAGCTTGTATGTATGTACAAACGTGCTACTGTGTTAATTATTTTTTCTTCAATGTTCGTTTATTGATGAAGACTTTGATGATTAACGTGATGATGTTAATAAAATTATCTTTTGAAATTTTGTTGTAATAAGAGAAAATAAAAATTAAACAATATGGTTCTCATGTAAGTATTAAATAAAAAACAAAATTGCAGCTGCAAAAAAGTACGGTAAATTCTATTGAATAAACAGAAAATTTATATATATATACATACAGGATGTCTCAGCGAGACCGTTCATTAGAAGTTTATGGGGTTCCAGCCAAAATACAAATTTGAAAAAAATTCAGAATTATATATAATCGATTCTGTTCTCTTTAATTAAAATATTTTTAGATTTCTAGCGCTTACGGTTATACCGGAAGTCGCCATCTACTTTGTTATTTTTAATTGAACACCTTGTATATTTTTACATATTTGGATTTATCTATTTTTAAGGTTTATAAATATCTTTACTTTTTGCAATTTGATTCGGCCGTTTTATAGTTATTCGCTTTTTCTAAAAAAAAATTGCTATAGCAGACATTTATTTAAAAAGTCACGGAACACTAGATTTTTCAGATGTCAATTTAGGATTCATAATATGCTTAAACAACATGTTGGAGTATGTTTTAGCGCCGAGAACGGCTGGCTACATTGTGGGGTTACTTTACTATGGCACGTTAGCTTTTCGAATCTTTGAAAAACCATAACTTAATTTTTTTAAATTGCACTCCCATATTTTATTACTTAGTAGTCTTCGGCGTCTAATTTTACATCTTTTATATTCCACACGTCCTATACCTGAAATTTATAGTTTAGGATATAATTACGTTTTTTTTTTTATTATTAAATGCACACAACTCATCGATACTTATACAGTGTGCCATGGCATGGAAAGTAAGTGTTCTCAAAGATCCGACGGTTTAAACTCCTTTCGCAGTTCTCTGTTCTGTTTTACTCCACCGCCTTTCCGCTCATAATAGTTTTTATCGTTCCAGGCATCAGATTCCAATTCCCTTCTGACTGCAACATTGTCCTATTACGTTATCCTCGGTTATATCAGTGCCCAGCTTGAATTGGATTCCTTTTCTAACATTCCACGTAAGACACTCAAAAATGGAATGCTCATCGTGTCTTGTGATCCGCAATACCCGCACTCGCTTACGGCATCCTTTCCGAATCTCCTGGCATATTCCGGAAATACCCCGTGGCCAGTCAGAAACTGAGTCATGTAGTCGTCTAGCATGCTAAACTTGCAATTTATCCACGTTCCGGAATTAATTTCTTTGTCCATTGACCCTTTTCCATATTTTTATCCCATCTGTCCTACCACACCAGTACTGTTTCTTCTTCTACGAGCTTGCTCATATTCCTCCTTCAAGCTTTAACTTTGCTTCTCTAGCAAAAGCTAACAGATTGCTTAATGCTATACCTGCTAGTTTGCAACCATTGGATGTAGGTATCCTCGGTCCGGTCAGAACATATTAAATCCAGGCTTGCGACTACTTTTTAGTCAATGCCCCTGCACGTTTTGGACTAGATTATTTTATAAAAGCCAGAATCGGAGACACTGCTGTAAAGAATTCTAAAAGGTAGAGAATTGAATCGTTTAATTCAATCATTCTCTCAAATTCAGATTTTGCCTCTTCATCAGTTAGTGATCGAGAAAATCTCATCACCGAACAGATGGAAGACGAATGTTTTTCGAATTCTAATTTTCTAAACGATGAACCCCTGTCCAACATCATAAGGAGGATAAAATGATAAGCTACCAGTCCCGCAATAGAAGAAGTGGCGCTGCGCCACCAAAGAAGACCTTATCTCCAAAGATGCACGTATCTTTTAGTGTTGCCATTGAAGATGTCCAAGTCATCGCGAAGGCATCCACATCATTGAAGGCGTCCACATCGAGTGAAGTCATAAAAATGAAAGAAAAAAGTTATTCGAACACCAAAAGGTAAGGGAACGTAGCCGCAAAAAGTGCTGACAGCAACATTTAAGAAAATACATAGATCTTGGGGCGAAGGAAAAAGAAAAAAGTGATAAAATCAATAAAAGTAAAAGAAAATGTGATCTGAAACGAAGCAGAAGTGATCTGCAGAAAAAAGTTCTATTTATCTGTTGATGGTGACGTGTACTGCCCTGATCGTCATCAATATTATTCTGAACCTCCTTCAGAAGACTGGATTATGTGTTGTAAGTTCAGTCAGTGGTGGCACAAAGAGTGCACAGGTTACGAATTAGAAATTAATTTCATTTGAGATTTATACTTGTAGCCGTCACGTAAACTTACCCCGCATGCGAGGCAAGTTGACGAAATTGTACAAAAGTACCTTTTATTTTGGATTTTTTTTTGTTAATTTACTTTTATGTTTTAAATTGCTTCCGTAGTAATAAAATTTAAGTTTAAGAAAGTTTGCTATTTATTTGTTTGTGTTGGATTTTCTTTAGCTAGTCAATTTGCCCCATTCTGCCCTATATACTTCTTTTTTTAATCGGAATTCTTTTGATAATTGAAGACAATATTATGAGCGCGTTCATAATATTGTCTTTTAGTCAAGGTGTAGATTGGCTATTATACGTATTGCCTTATCATTTATGTAAAGTTTTTAAAAGCTTTACATGTTGAACCTTATCAAACGCTCAAAGTCTATTTTTATGTTTTCATAAAGATTAATACAAATAGTACATTACATTGCACTCTTTGCATTCAAATCTGCATACCAAATAATGTCTGACTCATAGAGAAACAGTTTCTGAAACCAAACTGAACGTGGAGAGCTTTATATACCGTGCTGACAACTTTTCGTTTATTTCGCAATGTGTCTATTGGTGACAAGTCTGGGTTACTGGACACCCACTCTAAGAGTCGAATATTATTGCCTAAGAACAACTTTAAATATTTAAATATTTTTCTGTATTGACGATTCCGTGAACAAAGTGTAGTTTTTCGGCACCTTTTGGAGACATTGAGCCCAACATCATAACTGAAGCTGCAAATTTTACCTCCCTTCTTAAGCAGTCTGGATGATATCCTTCGTGTTGTTGTCGAAAACTCTGCTTTGACTATCACCCACAGAAACTTCATATCGAGACTCATCACTCCAATGAATCTGATTCCACAACTTTTATGTTTTTTAGCTCATTTCAAATATTTTCTTTTGTTTTGCTGTGAGTAATGATTTTTCTTTAGCCTAAGCAAACTAGTTGAACCCTTAAACGATAACATGGGGTCATATACGACCACGCTTCTTATAAATAATGCTTGTCCCAGAAAAAGTATGTTGTCGTTTGATGGTTAATAGAGAAATGATACCTGTCATGCCATAAAAAGACAAAAAACAAAAAAACAATATATTACAAAGGAAAAATGTTATTTTCAATTTACGTTTTATTATAACATCAATTTTTAGTAATTCTTTTAGTTTTATTGAAATCACGAAAGATCTATTTTACACATATATCTCTATATATACAAACAAAAAATCAATTTTCCCCTACACTTACGTCTAACTCGAAGCAAAACGAAATTAAACCTCTGATGCTTTAACTGGAAGTTCTCCTATATGATCCTAGACCTTCCTTCTCTCTCATTTTTCAGAGAGACCTTCGTTTTCCTACACATACTGCCTTTTACTTATCGTTCTCACGAGAAATTGTGGAATTATATCCGCTACATTGGCGCACTGGACATCAGCCTGGACCTCACACCTCACTGAACTCTATGATTACCGGGATCTAAGAGAGGAGATCGATTCAAGGGAATGTGTCCCCAGATTTGTATTGGGATTACTTTTTGACGTTCTTCGTTTAAATTAAGTAGAGCTTTATAAAGCCGGCGTGAAATTCGCAGGGATTTCAAAACAGAATCAATGAGAATGTATTTATCGCCCGTGAAAGTGTTATTTAAACATTCCGATTTCTCAGTCATTGGATTGATAAAAATTTAATACAGTCGCATTTATCAAAAATATTATCTATCGGCAACTTCGTATAATGACGTAAATTAAAATGTTTCACATCACGACGACCTTTTCGTAGCTGTAATCCTCTATGATTCGATACCAATCGAAAATTATAGGCTTAACAATTCACGAGTCGATTAGAGTATTAATTCGTGTGTTTCTATTAATAAATGTATCGTAGTCTTATCTTTGTAAGCTCAATAAGATTTATGACCGAGCTGTTGGACTTAGAATCGCAGTTAGACGTTATAAATAAAACCATAAACAGGCGCTAATTTGTCATCATAGATTAGCTACCCTGTCAGTAATAAATAGAAACCTAAACCTACATGAAAAAATAATTAGATCAAATAGGCTTAAGTGAGAAAGCAAAAAAAAACAACTTGTATTTCTACAAATTTAGTAAAATACCAAATCCACTTAGTGTTCGAATAAACTATTTTTTTTAAAACCACTGTTTCCTACAATAAAGGTGGAAGCAGTAAAATGCAGTTCTGAAAATACTTCATGCAAAACTTTCATTGAATACTTAAACTAAAGATATCGTGCTATTCACCATGAAAATTGATGTAATAATATCAGTTCATGCACTGCTAGACCAAAGAAATAAGTGTTTGGGCTTATTTTTTCATTCGTGTAAATGAAAGAAAGATATCTTTTCTTTTCGAATATTCTAAACCAAATGGAATAAGGGACTTCTTGTTCAATTTCCTGAGAAGTACAGTATCTATCAAAACATTTTATCTAGAAATTTGTTTATTTTATGAATTTGAAATTCTAAGAATAAGTACTGTAAATCTACTTACTTTGAATGATAGTACATCGAGTTTGGTGCAAAGTTGATATGTATCCAGTTATTTGGTAGTTTGGAGTCGTCCCTGATTTAATCCTGGAGTTTTGAAGAGCAACATTCGAGGCAACATGGAATTTATATTGGAGGAGTTATTTGTACCGGCAGTAAGCGATATTATCATCCATTTGAGCTTTTAATTTCAAAAATACGTACAAGATATTTCAAGGTTAAATATTTGTGGCTAATTGACATATTATATTGAGAAAATTTAGTAATTTGTTTTTTTTGAGGTTGGTCATGATTCTATGGGTTTCGTATACGTGTTTCTTGTCAGTGTTTTTGTTTTCACATGTTTGCGTATTGACATATGAAAATTCATATGGTGGGATTTTTTTGGTGGAAAATTTTAATTTTACTTATGTTTATAAATCGACAGATTTTAGTTCTTAGTCTGAATTGAGATAATAGAAACCTCTATAATAGTGGTTTTTATATAGTAAATGAACCTACTTACTTGAGAGTATCTAGAGAAGGCTTATATATTTGTCACATTTTTGATACTAACACAAATAAATTATATGGCATTTGTAAAACAGTTTTTTATTTATTATAACGTATAGAAAAACATAACTAAATGATAACTAAGCAATCACATTGAAGATACATTGTATATTAAATGGTATATTGGGAGCTATATGCAGTTTTGATCACAGCGATACATTTTCCCCCCTTGCCCCAAGTGGAATAATTTAGTCTTCCTCTTTCATTTGCTTTTTTATTATTTTTTTCAGACATTTCTTTTCAAAGTTATTTTTTGCATGACAAAAATTACATTCTTTGCCATAAGCAGCAGATTTATTAATAAAATGACCCCCATCACACCTCATGCATTTCTTTATTCTCTTCTCAGCGTTTAGCCTGGAATCCTTTTATCCTTATTTCCTGTGTTTCTCTTTCCACATTGCATCGACAGAACTTCCACTGAAATTTCCATCCATTGACTGGCTTTGTTCCTTTGAAATTTCTATTATCGCACAGTTTTCAACTATTTGGTCCAAATTCAAGCCATCGTCTTCCTGTTACAGTTTCTCTATGATTAATGTATTACACTACACAGATTAACATCTTGTTAGTTAGTTCTTCTCGCAAGTTGCCTAGTTTGCATTCCATTGCTCGCTTCTTTAGTTCCGTAACGAATTGATCCAGTGTTTTCTTTTCTTGCTATTTATAAGAAAAGAATTTAGACCTTTCAAATGATAAATTTGTAATGTATGTAATTTTCAAATCTACTCCTCCACAGTTTCCGATTTTCTGCCACGTTTCCATCTAATTTAAGGTTAGGCACACCTCGGTTGTCGCTCATTTCTACGTTTTTTTTTTTTCTCCAGTAGTGTTGCACTTAGCTGATAACTGATTGCGCCATGTAACATGCCTTGATGTTTGTTTATTATTTGATTATTTATTATTATCTAAACACAATCTCATATCAAGAATATAAACGCCATGCTTACTCTATTCAACATTACTACCAACTACTTATAATAATAACTCCCTACAGTGTACACAAAAAGTAATAGAACTGAAAAAAAAAACAAATAACAGTTCGAATTTGATAATCCATTTTGCTGTATATATATGTTATGTATAAACAAAGTATGTTGGTTACGTTGTTAAATTTGTTATATTTTTACTTTTATTGAACCTCTTTGTAACCTACTCTGCATATAATTTGATCCGTATTATCACCTAGGTTGAATTTATTATCATTTGGCAAGTAAGTGATTTAGAAATACAATACGGTATATCATGTTAAGAAAAAATAAATATCTATTTATGTATAATTTAAACCCACTAAATGTCAAATCTAAAAATCAAACCGTTTCTACATAATCTCATTTGGTGCAATACTATTTACGTATCCTGTATAACCGGTTCAACAGTTTATTTTTGTTTTCTAAGATACATACCAATCTTGACAACTCTAAAACGCTCTCTTTCGACATGACAGTTGCTTCCCATCCAATTCGATAATCCTCAACGTAAGAACCACGTCAAACGTCTCGGACAGTCTTCGCGGGTTGTCGTTAAGCAGAGCGGTCTGCATGAGCGTCTGTCGGTGGTCTCTATAGTCCAGCAATGGAGGGGAATGCACCACGTGAAAAGGAGTAGAGAAGAAAGACCTGAAAAAAAAATAGGAAGGAGAAACGGACTCAGTATTTATTATTATAATGGCTAATAAGTTTATAACAACGCCGGAATGACGGACGTGCATTGTGTAAAGCCATCAGACGGGTCGTAGCCCGTGACAGCCGTGAAATTACAATGTTCAGTTCGGAATCGATTGAGCAAAGCGTTACATGGTGTATTATAACGCCGCTAATCAAACCATCACTGGGGGCACAGCACGGGTCGGACCAATCTTTCCTATACTATTTTTTCCTATCGATAGATCTATCTATAGTATCTATACGTACAGATAAGTGCCGTACTACCAAGACAAATATGCATAATATACGTTTAGAAGATAACTATCTAATGTAGTATTGACTTCTTAAATTTAAGGGTAAAACTTCCAATTTTTACTAACCTATTTCAATTAGTTTTGTTAAAGGGGTACTGACATGAATTATATGTATATTATAACGAACAAACATAACGAAAATGTCGTACACAATTTACTTATTTAAAGACTATTTAAATAGCTTCAGACTAACTAAAATCAAACGTTAAAGAAATTAAAAGGAGAAGATGAGCTGTTGATACAAAGTGGATGTTTGCTGTAACTGATTTAACCTCTCAAAATATTGTTGTAAATCAGCACAAAGTTCCAGATAAAAACATTTTTAATTAGTAGCTAGTATAAAGATTGAATGCAAAGAAATGATTTTAATTGGTATAATGGAAACACAAATAGAACTGGACTTGTGACAAAATTGGAAAATTTCCATCGCACATCGTGTTGCAGGAGTGTTGGTGGTGTTTAGCCTCCAACCTACCTTATATTTAATATCGATTTTAGTATATTAGTACATATTACAGCAATTCTCAACTACTCTGGTAAGGCTAGGATATCAGCAATGGACTGTTAATGTTTAGAGCAATCTTTAAGATATGTACTTGTGAGAGACAAAAGTGTCCTTTACAACAGAATATGAAAGTACTGTATCTATTAAGGATATACTCAGATATTGGTATAATTTGACGGAGACGATTTGGTCGCGTAATTGACGACATATAAACAGCAATTTTATAACAGGAAAGCTTTAAAATCCAAGTAATATATTCCAACCCCAAAAACAGGAGCCTTAAGGATCGATGTTGAACACTTGTCCCAAACTTGTGTCCTATTGGCGGTACTTTTACCATTATAATATGGCTTTTTCTTATATATTGCAGTGTTACTTTTTCCAAAAACGTAATAAAATGAGGTTCGAATAAGTCAGTCGACTTATGCCGGGCAACTTTGGAATGTTAATTGACAATTTGTCAAATTTGACTAATTTTTTTATGTCAAGTCAATTATAATTAAAAAATATCAAAATATGTTAAACAACTATATTAAAGAATTACAAGAATTTATATTTTAAAACATCTAAAAACATAAATACCTTAATTACCCCTTTGTGTGTGTTTGTGTTTGTGTTCCACCCGCTTCGTATAAAATTTTTCCTCTTCTTCTTCTTATTCCTTATTCTTCCGACACCAATCTGTTCTGCTCTTTCTTATGTTTTCTTGTTCCACTTACTCCTTCAACAATTTTTACTTCTTATTGTACTTGTTCCTTTTACTCCTTCAAAAACCTTTCTTCTTATTGTATACTATCTGATGTTATATTAACTTTAGTTTCTTTCTAATCTCCGTAAAATCGTCCTCTTTTCCTTACAAAATCCAAATCCACACTGACTGTTTTTATTTATTTTTCTCATCTCCTTCACAACCAAAATCCCAGCTTACTTTTTCTTTAAATTTTGATATGTTTCCCACAATGTGATATTGTATAGTGCGGTGTAATGTAATATAGTGTTTCACATGCATAGGATCGTCAAAGAAATAGAATATCATCAATACAAATGCATTGAAAATGCTTTTCACGCGAAAATTTAAATAAGTTGGCACGTTTGTACACAGCAATATATATATTTATCTTGTTGTACCGGATGTCCCACAAATTCCGGGGCGATCAAATATCTCGAGAAGTACGCATTGACTCGAAAACCAAAGTTGTTAATTAAAAGTAGACAGCTTATAAGAGATACGCATACGTTTACATTACCTATAATCTCCCCAAGACTCTTTATAGCCACTAGAGAGAAATATAATAAAGATATTAGATATCTTGTATGCTTTAATTTTTGTCCGATGGTCTCTGTATAAATGCATCGAAATTTGAACAGATCATTCAACCAAAATTCACAAGCTGTAGATCAACCGAGAGAATAAATTGGGACGAAGAAGGGCTATGAAGCTAAAGCATGACTGTGAGAAATTTCGTCGTTTCATACCTACAGACTAGTCTCCAGCGTCCCTCTTCTGAGATCCAATATACCTAACATATACATACATACACAGTTCTTCCCTAGTACGACAACAATAATGGCTCACCGTTGTTTTCAAACCGTTATGATAATGATGAGGATGACGCTGGAGATTATGGTGACGAGGAGAAGCCACCGTGCCATAAATACCTCTGCGGGGGTTAACGAGCAATAAATATGTTAATTAAACATTATGTTATTACCGACGATTACACAATGCGGAGTGGTAGTTATGGATTCTGAGTCTTAGATAGTTTTTTTTTTATTTCCTTCTACCGTTTTCGTTACCTAATTAATGCTGTGTTGTTGCAAACGATTTATGAGCGATCTCGAAAGATAAGCTACTGAGAGGATTTTAATATTATAACCATGCTATAAAACTTATTCTGTTTGTAGGTATATTAAAGCTTGTCTCTACTTCTTTTGTGTTTATTTGTGTAATAAAGTAAAAAGCATGACACTTAAATTATACACCATTACACGGTACTGTACTAAACCTCACACAATGTTTATAAAACTACCGTTAGATTATCACTAAATAATGTTAAAATTAAGAAATAATCCGTTCATGAAATAATAATAAACCAACAATAAATTACTGCCCATATTCCCTACAATATTTATTATTTTTAAGTAATTATGCAGGTAATTTTACAGCGAATCTTACAAAATTGCTTTAGATAAATGATCATTTATTTACTCAAGCAATATTTTGTATTGTATAATGTGTAACGTGTATCAAAATCGTTGAATAATCATACTGAGAAAATTATATAATGCGGGAATATTAGAATGAATGTCCACTCTTCAATGTCCGTTTATAGAGAGGGCATGGTGTCGAGCCAACTTTGGTAGGACGGCTATACCGTATCCAGGAGCAGAGCATGATAGAAATAAGTGTGGGAGATGCCACAGTCAGAGGAGTCATGTATTGGATTGTGTGGTACCTTGTGGTAGATGACCTTTACTCTACCTCATATGCGGACACTATCACTTTCCTTAATACTGGTAGATTTTAGAGTGTGCTCTGCAGTTTGATCCAAATTAATCGGAAGTCTATCGAAAGTTATGGTAAAGAAAAGCGACTAGCCCGATCAGTCATTTTATTACCTACTTGTTCACACTCGCCCCGCGGCTTGATCGTGCCGTTCTATCAGAGATGAAAGGGTACAGGATCCCAGGTTCCCCACCCTAGATGAGAAGTGTCGACCTTCGACCTTCGACAACGATTAGTGAGGCAAAATATTTCGTTGTTCCAAAACAATCGAGTCAGAATTAAGCAACATTACTCTCTGAATTAATTGCAAGTTATTGATTCATGTAAGGGTATGTCTAAAAAACTGCAAAATTATGAAATTGATGATGACTTATAATAAGGAAAGAAAGTAAAATTTACTGTAAACCTTAAAAAACATTTGTAATTCTTGTTTAAAATTCCAGTAACAAATGAGGAGAAAATTAGTAAAAATTAGTAAATTTAATAGAAAGCATTAGGTATATTTTCCAATTTTTGGTAATTACCCTATATGTTGAATTTCAAATAGGAACTGCAATCATTTTTTAGTGTGTACCAAAACATATTTCATATTTACATTCATAAAATATCACATCCTTTGAGGCATTTTGAAGTATCGACTTTAGCTTGTATGTCCGTTATTGCCCTTCCCTCTAATGTATCAGTAATAGTGTTTGTAACATAATGATGCTTAAGCATCAAATTCCAACTTGCACTTTGAACGCTTGTCCCACCAACTTTATCAATGGATTATTTGATTTTAATATACAATATCTAATAAAACATACCTCGGGATTGTATTTATTTTCTTTGCACTTGCCACACGAAAGTCGTATGGTGAGCAAGTACATAATAATATAATTTCATTCCTTTTAATGTTGGTGATTAGTAAATTGGAAGCGATTACTGCTGAAACTTATAAGAACAAATAAAAAGAAAAAAAGAATAGGGGGTTTGAAAGATCGAAATCTAACAAACCAGAAAAGGAAGAATTCTGATATAAAGACAAAAAGACAAGCTCAGAAAAGTTTTCTGAATTAAAAATTTATCCCGTGAGTGTCGCTAAAGCAGAAAGCATCCGCTTTAGATCTAACAGCTATTGTGTTATAATAATTTTTCTGTCTTAGAAACTCTCATATAAACATACTTCTTTGCTTATATATAGTAGCACGGTGAGACATATACAAAAAACCAGTATTTTTTATAAATATCTTTAATTAAATTACAAACTTCCATTTTTTTCCAGTTCAGACTCTTTGAATTTACTACTTTATAGCGGCCTTTGGACACTTATATTTAAATGATATCACTACATAAATGAACTTTCTTATTAAATAGGGAAAACATCGTAAAATTGTCGTAAAAGTCCCTCAAAACGGAATTATAAACATACCTGGAACTACCTATACAGCTTTTACAGATAATGATAACATCCAATACTTTGCTGGAACGAGAGAGAATAACGACATCAAAATTGGAGGGTTTAAAACCTATTTTTTTTTTTTATTACTTCCCTTTATCGAACAAAACTTTTATAAACTTGACCCGCCGAAAAATCGTCTCGTGGCTCGTGCGCTCACATAGACCTAATACTTTAATGCCGCCGTTCTCTCCTGGCAATATCTCGGGCAGGTGAATCAGTTGAGGGCACAGCTGCCAGCACGCGCTTCTCCTTACACCTGAGTCTAATTAGTGGATGTGGTCACCTGTCCGTTTTCCCGATATGACATCAAGTGCAGACTTCTTTTTCTACGACCACAGTGCGATTATTAAGACGGTTTAGTGTGTTACCGTGTGTAACGGTTTTGAGGACAAGAATTCGGTGAATATCAGTGTAATGTGGTAATTGCAAATTAAGTGCTTAAAAGAATATGTGCCAAATACACGATTCAGAAAACCAGTGGTGATTACTTAAATAAATTCGGAATTCCAAATCACTTAATCATATATGATATATTTTCGATAAGCGCCGGAATTTGATAACATAGTATTGTATGAAAAAATATAGACCTAGAATTTATTTTTGTATGTTTTCAAATATTCGTGCACGGTTAAAAATTTTAATACGATTTCAACTTGATTCTTAGTTAGGCGAGGTACACCCGACTTTTGTGTAATTTACCTATAGTTATAGGAGTGCGAGTTTGACAATATCCTCAATGGGAACAGTAAAAATGTAGCATTAATGCCAGCGGAAATTCCAACTACTAGTCAAAGTATCACCACGAACGAAACCGTTCTCAAATTTTGCTTACATCTTTCAAAATTTTCAAAAAAATCAAGATATCTAAGTAGCAGTTGAAAATAGGTATAGGGAAACCTATTAGAACTCATCATAAAATTTTCTCTGAATTTTAAAAATTAAATAATATACAGGCTGTTCCATTTAAAATAAGAAAGTTTATGGCGACTTCCGGTATAACCGGTAATGGTAAGACTCTGATAATATTTTAAAATGAAAGAGAATTTTGAATAGCCCCGGATTCCAAATATTCAGAGTTCCAGGTTTTTTCTAACCTCGGAAACTTCTAACGAACGGCTACCGTGGAAAACCCTGTATACATTCCGGTTACATTTGCACTCGAAGATGTTTTGCATTTGGTACTGTAAAATTTCCAAATTATACAATTACATTTCATTGCATAACTAGTGTGCAACAAGAACAGTTTTTCTCTAACTTTACTACATTATTTTTATTATATACAGGGTGTGGCATTTATCTGTGGACGAGCTATTGTGGCTAACCTGTCCACTTAAGTGAAATATGTTTTAGATAAAAGTGATTCAGGATCAAATACTCTACATCGTAAAATTATTTTTATATATACAGGGTGGTCAGTTTAGCCTACGCGTTATACAACTTTGTTATTTTAAATGGAACACCCTATATATCATTGCATTTTTGGATTCCACGATGCAAAGTAAAGTAGATTTAATTTACATACCCTACACCAAAACCGAACAGCTTCGGAGTTATTCGACTTTTTAGAAAAAAAAATGCATTTGCTTGGGTCACTTGGAAAATCAATACCACCGTTAGTTATAACAATTTTACGATTATTTTGTAGCATAGTCGTGACAATATTTGAAAGTGTATAAGCAATTAATAATTTCTTTGTTATATTATACAGGGTGTTGTTAAAGTGACAATAAAGCTAGGCATCTTTAAATAGACGAATCTCATTTTTTTCAAATGGAACACCTTGTATATTTTTGTGCCATATAATACAGAATTAAGTCCTCTTTCAATCGCATGTAACATTTCCTATAGCTAAAGTTAATACTTTTTGAGTAATTTTGAATAATGTGCTATCTAATGCAAGAAAAACAGTAATTGATCGATATTCTAAGAAAAAAACATTTATGACAAAATTAAGTGCTGTAAAGATGATTTTGATATTTTTTATAATAATTTTTTGAGTAAACATCCGTATATTTTATCCATCGTTGGTTTATACTAGGTACAATTTTATTTATGTACCTACATGATAAGCATGTATAATCATATGCCTAAATAGGTATCAAATATAAATTATAGTACCTAGCCCATGTTTTGTGATAATAAATGAACTAAGTGTATCTAGCTAACTGTCAAATTTTATGTACAAGTATTGTGGTAATTACCCATTTTTCAGCATTTTGACGAAAGTGTGAATTTTACCACGTAGTGCGCTTGCGTTACAAACATTATTTAAGCGCGTGAGCTAGTTCTCTCTTCCCCTTTTGCACAGTCTTGTGAATAAAGTAACTTATAACTAACATTACAATAAAGCCTCTCCACATATGGAAATAGGAAAATCCTTATCGTGAAATATATACAATTCATAACTATTTACTCTATTGTATAAGAGCTATATATATTTGCACGTATTTGTAAGTTTATAATAAAAACTACATCATTTAAATCATATCTATTCCATTGAAACGTGTTGCTTTTGCCAATAACAGATACATAGTATCCACCTTTTAAATAGGTATATATGTATTGTAGTTTATCACTTTCTAGCTCTTTTATTCGTAAGACAAAGAGTTTTTTATGTGGCGCACAGCATAGCGTGAGACTGCAGGATATTACATTTTTCGAAAGTACCACCACGGTGTCACCCCCGGTATTGTAAAAGGCACTTCCACTTTATCGTATTGTAGTAGCGAGATTAAAGAGACAAGGCATTATACGTGATCGGAAACCTGCAAATCATTCGATTGCATTCTATTAATTAATTTTAAACGTAACCGATCGATAGGAAATGCAAAATCGTTCGAGCTTGGCGTTTTTAGGAAGCCAACCGAGCGGCTATCAGCGTAATAGACGCCGTGCTGCAACAAGTAAAGCCAATCTCACCGTTTCATTGCTCGTATTATACCACCCGTGGACCTCAAATTAATGAAACGGAAAGATTAAAAAAAGAAAAGCAAAAGAAGTGTACATACTTTCGACCATGCCGTTCTTCGTATACTGCTCAGCGTTACAGAAAACAATGAGTCACCATTCGAAATTGAATATTTTGGAACTTTTCATCAACGGTATTAGCTCGATCGAACAATAGACGATCGTTGTTAAATAGTCGACGACTTGCTTGTACTTTCGTCCGCTATTCTGTTTTTCAGTTCATTGGAAGTTGAACGGCTGCTTTTTTCGTTCTTATATCTGTTCATGTCGCATTGGAATTCAAGTCATTTAATTAAACAACGTTTCGAAAGATAAATATTAGATGCCACTTTTGTTTACTTTAAATTACTGATGAGAAATGATTCACAGTTCCTATGGAATTGAATCGGTAGTCACCCAGGTGACATTGGTATTTTTACGTTATCATTAATTTTAATTATATTCCAAATATGCATCAATTCTAATAGAGACCCTGAAGATGGCGTAAACCGAAACTTGTCGTCTTAAGTCAATAAAATTAATCAATTTAACATCATTATATTTTTATTAATATATCAATTTGTTGTGTGGCACCTATAATCTAATGGTAAAATTACTTAAATAAATAGTTAACTGTACGGTAAATAGCTCACTTGCACTTTATTTGGGGCAATAAAATCAATTTGATCAACATTTATTTCCTAGCTTAAGTACAAGTCGACGATATAGGATTTTACTGCAGGAATTTACGTTGCAAGTTACAAACATCAAGTATGCGCCGTAATTTAGGTTTTATCGACTGGAAGAACTGCCTTCCTATTCGCACTGGACAATTCCACCAACATTTTTCAAGATCTCGAGATTAAACTCCATTGATGTAATGCATAAGGAAATAATGCTTGATTTTGCGTATAAAAACAGGAATAGACGCCTCTGTGTTTCCTTAAATCTTCAGGATGTGTTGTTCATTAAACAACTGCTCCAAAAAATCTGTAAAAATCCGATAGGCGTTCTATTACATGTAGAACGTAAAGCAGAGAGAGCTCTGTGTGAACTGGGGCTGGCAACGACGTTCATCCATGGAGATATATCGAGGGGCGTACGAGATACGAAATGAGATTTTGATTTATGTACGTGATCGGTTAATATTACGTAAAGAATATCTGAACTGCGGACCGTGCCTGAGCTGATCGAGGGATAAAAAAAACGTTAGGAAGAGGAACGGAGCATTAACCAACCATTGGGAAACAGTTGCGAAGGGATCGTTTTTTTTTTTTTTTTTGTTTTGTTTGGCAGAAAACAGAGGAGAATGTATTACATATTAGATACGAGTCGTGGTAACTTACAGAAATCGTTTCCAAATGTATTGTGTATTTTTCTGTGTTTAACAAGAATAGTATGTATTTTGTTCTACAAGAACTGTATAAACAAAACAATGTACAGGCAAGTATTATTGTATATCTGTGGTATAAGTAAAAGGCATTTATAACAAGCTGTTAAATCTTTTATTTTGTACAGGGATATGTTTTTAATATTAATTTAAATTTTGACTCAGGTTGGGTTTTCATCGCGCAAATCTCTATTCATTTTTATAGTCTGAAAAAGAAAATGTCATCTTCGTGATTTTGTTAAACACACAGCTGGTCACAATAAAAATCATGTTATGAAACCGTGACGTTATCACAACGTTTTTATTCATATTATTTAAAAAGGTAATTGTAACTGCCTTTAACAAATTCGAATCACTCGGATCAGAAGACTTTTAAAACCCGTATAAATTAAACGAGATGATGTCGATGTGAATGACAGCCTTCAATAACTGTATCAGCGTTGGTTTTGAGCTGTTGTTGCCTGCTGAGTTCTACAGCAGGCATGATATAGACATAGTTTAGATTCTTTAGAAATAATATTTTTACGTGTCTGTTAATTTGCGTCAGAAATTTAATTGAATGTAAAATAAAAATAAGAAGGAGTTGTGCTATAGGTATAGAGCAGATAATTGTTAATAACAAGATATGTTGTTGTGTTACCTCAATAAAATGTCGTATTTTAAATTTTTAATTTTCTTTAGTTTAGTATGTAAAACACTCGTTGTGAATTTTATACAATATATGCTTCTATTTTTCAGTGACAAATAAACTTTAGTATAAATTACATTTTAATATCCTAGAGCCATCTGTCTTATCTTTACAAAAACATACGTACCAACCCAGCCTCGATAGATGGCTGAAACTACGAATGGCTCTAGAAATCATGCGTTTCCATCAGTTAGCTGGCTATAGACAACGATGTGGAGTACTATATTAATTTTGTCAGTACCCAAGAAGACGCCGTAAGGGGCACTATTTATACAATGCTATTTACTCTGCCTTTTAGATTGACTTCTGGTATATTTTTAAAATAAAATTCGCGGTTAAAATAGGATAGATATTCCGAGGAATTTAATTATCGGAGCCCCATATCTGTCTTTTCATAACGTTGATCTACCACCAACCAGGGATCTGGAAGACCTGCTGATGAGTTGCAGAGCCAACGGGTCGCAATTCATCATCGGCTATGACGTCAATGCGCACCATGTGACCTGAGCAAGCAGCAAAAACAACCAAAGAGGGAGAGTCTTTACTACAATTTCTTATGGCAAATAATTTAGACATTCTAAATGTAGACAGTGAACATACTTTCGTAAATTGAAAACGGAAAGAGGTAATAGATATAACGTTGGTAACCGCCAACGTTGATTAGCATGCGTCTTATGAGGAGAATTGCTCAGATCAAAGGCGCAAAAATGTTAATATAGGGAGTCATGAACCTGTAAAGGAAATTATCGTAATTCCCGAAGAACTGACTGGGAGGCTTGCACAGCAGAACTAGATTGCAGTTTAGAAAGGATTAAGCGAAAGGTAAGCAACACAATTGACCTGGAGTTTATAGCAGGATTCAATAGTAACTGCCCCATGGTGAAAAAGGGAGTTTCCAAGAAGGTACTCTGGTGGAACCACAACCTTGAAGACATGACAAAGGAACTCAGGAAAAAGTTCAATAAAGCTATGGAAACATCAAACTAGGATGAATGTAGGTCCTTACTGATTACAACAAAACTTTGAGAAATTCAAAGAGAGAATTCTGGAGGAGACACTATGACGACATTGAGCAAGCTCCTTAATGTACCAGACTCACTAGGATATTATCGAAAAAAAACTAAAAGCTCGATATATACTCTGAAAACAGAAAGCGGAAGCTAAACAAAGACTGAAGATGAGACCATAGAGAACTATCTCGATTTTATTTCCCAGGATCTAGAATCACCTATTCATTATTGTTAGAACGCAATAAGACAGACGTTCAGAAGAACGCATCCATGGAGCACCACAATGTGTGGATCAGGTAAAATGGCCAATCAACTCATTCAAACCGTATAAATCGCCAGGAACGGATGGCATTTATCCAGTTATGTTACAAAAGCGTCCGAAACTTTTGTTGGAAAGTCTCTAGACACATAAGGGATAATGTAATATATTACCATATCGGCAACTACATCAAGACCAGTACGCGTAATAAGCAGGAAAAACCACAGGGACCCAGTTCGTACATAGAGCTGGGCGTGCTCTAAAAAGCAAGGCAGTGCTTTTGTACACAGTCCTGGATATACAGGCAGCATTTGATAATACTTCCGCAAAATCAATATCCAAAGCACCGAGAAATAAAGGGATCGATGAAATAAGTTGCAGGTGGATAGACTGCACGCTAAAAAGGAGATCAGCCAAAAACGAACGGTGCAACCAATGATGCAAGAACGATCTTCAAGCCTTCTCATCTCAATGCAACCGTCCATAAGCATTTGACGAGTTTAAGCATGAATTCGACGCACTATTGGTGAAATTGAGCGCCAAATGTACGTACATGTCATTAAAAAAATCACTGAAAGAAAAAGAGCGCGCCAGAAAAGTTGTGGTGGCTTGTTGAATTGGAATTTATTTACTTTAAGTTGCAATATAGTATATTTTTTCTGGTGGTTTCTAGTGGCTAAAAACGCAAAGGAAAGAACTTTAAATGTGTGGCAGAAAAGATGGCAGGAAAACACACCCAGCGGCAACTGGACCAAAGAGTTGATGCCGAATTTACAAACCTGGATTGAGTGTAAACACAGAAGCTTAGATTATTACCTCACGCAAGCTCTGACAGGACACGGGGTATTCCGATTCTTTGTAAATAGGATAGGCAAAGCAGCTGGGCCAGAGTGTGTATATTGTGGCGAATTAGATACTGTACAGCATACAATATTCTACTGTCCACAATGGATATCGGCAAGGCAGTTGGCTAACAATAAAGTCGGAAAGGATGTAACCCCACAGAATCTTATAGCTGTGATGGTAGGATCCAAAGAACACTGGGACGCTTTGCAAAGGATGATCAGGACCATAATGGAAGAAAAAGAGAAGGATGAGAGGAAAATGCAAAGCAGACAGAGTTGAGAGAGGTTAAACGGTGAAATACTCGGCGATCTCACGAAGTAAATATCTAACAGGATGGTTCCGTGGGATGCGCTAGGAGTCCTTGGGTGGTTTTTAGTGGGTAAACCAGGAGCGTGAAGCTGGGAGTCACACACTGTTGTGTGCATAGAGCATAGAGCACACAGCGTCCATAAAGGATTTTCCACCGACAAAAAAAAAAAAAAAGTATAATTTTTCTTGTATTAAATAATGCATATGATTATGTGGTATCCAAATGGAATCGTATTGTAAACTTAATCTCAACACAACACAGTATTTCTAATCCAAAGAATCTGACAATAGACCTGAAGATGACAAAATTGCCGAAACAAGTACTCGTCTAATAAATAAATTGTAATATGTATGGATTAGAACTACTGTGTTTTACTGAATTTAAAAATATACTAGGTATGGATGCTATTCACACAGCGATAAGTGGCGAATTCAGTCGCTGACGAAAAACATGCAAAAATCGTCTCAAATTTACCTTACAGCACTGCCGATAATTACGATCCGACCGCTATTTATAACAACCCTTAAACAATACGACATAAACTTCACAAGCGGGCTCGCAGGAAATTCTTTATTTTGCTTGTTTCTACCTTCGTGACATTAGTAAATATCGAATACCGCGGAGAGAACGGAGAGACGATACTGAAAAGGACGAAAACGAAGAAGAAGACAAACGGAATAACCCGTGAGTGCCATCGGCCAGGTGCAAGGTGAGCAGAACGTCTAGAGCCGGGACGGTTAGATGGGAGAGCGGTGGAGGGCTAGAGAGCGAGCGAGAGAAAAAGAGAAACGTCTCCTCCTCGGGTCACTCTCCGGTAATATATTTATTGAGCGAGTATTTTAATTGGGGGGTTTGGGCGCTAGATGTCAGCTCGGTAATTAAAAGCGTTCCCCGGGAAGCTGCGTTTGACACCTCGCTACATTGTTAAACAGAACGCCCTGTTCTTCTTCTTCTTCGCCTTCGTCTCCTTCTTCTTCTTCTCGGTACTCTCTCCCGTGATGCTGGTTGGTCGCGTTATCTGCGATCGACGTCCGCTTGATTCGTGAGTAGTGTTCGCTGCTCCGAAATACCTATATGTATGTAGGTACCCTACGTATACTTACATTTTACCCTACTCACACGCGCGCAAGTCTCAGCTCCGCTCATAACGAGACGAATCCTCTCGCTGCTCATTTGTTTATCGGCTGTTCAGCCGATTCTGTCCCGGCTTTTGGGGCCGAGCAACGGCAGCGATGCGATGTGTGAATGCCGGATATGTAGTTAGACTTATTATAGTACGGAACGGCTAAATAATGAACACGCAGTATTTTGTTAACATGTGCCAAGAGCCTCTAGTCCCACATTTACACTCTTGATATAGGTACAGGTATAATCTCAACAAAGTAAACGGTTATAGTACGCATGCACCGGTCATACTTTCTGTGCTGCTTTCCGTTATTTACATTCAATGCACAACAGTGCACCAGGTGTGCGATTGTTGGCTCTATTGGACCGAAATTGGCACATTGAACAAACTCTATGTTTACATCCCACAAACCATTTTAACCCAATTTTCTTAGTTTAAGTCATAATGAAACAGTTAAAAAAGAGTAGCGATTTTAATAATGGGAAAAATATGAATTTGTTTGTTGGCCAAACTTAATGTTAAAACATGCTTTCAATTCAGCTAGTCACAGCTTAAGTATTAAAGAACTACGTGCTAAGAATGTCTCAAGATAGTTGATTAATTTGATATCTAGCTACCTGCGTAACGGAAAGGTCATGGTTGCTCGGAGTGTGTACTTGGACGCCGCACTATGGGACAGAATCTCAAAATCGTCTCAAAATTGTAAAAATTAAAAATTCGAAACGAAATATATATATTCCAATGGGTAAATGAGCCAAACTTTCATATTCATCATTCTCACGTTACTATAAAGAGTTATAGAGTCACAAAGTGGACGCTTCCACAATATGAACTTATCGTGAGGCAACGAGTCAATATGGTGTCCACGAATTTACGGTTAGAAAATTCCGAAAACATTGAAGGTGATACGTTGTTGGAAATGATATTCGATGTACTTTTCAAGGTAGTCATAATATTTTAAATAACTGACTTCGTTAATGTACAAATAACGAATGAATGAAGACATGTTCAGCTTAACAATATCCAATGTTTAGCTAAGGTTTTAACTATTATCACGGCTTGCCCCCGTGGATTTTTTTGCAAACTATGGGGATAATGTCTTGTAAGATGTGGTGAAAAAAAAAACTTGCGTTTTTTTGCGTCTAAACTCGAAAAACAATTTTAAGTTGATCGATGCCTATGGTCTAGGTCTATACACTAAACCGTACTTGGTGTGGTTGTAATGCTATGTGTACAAAATTACTAAGTTCTGAAAATATTGAAAATGATTTGTAGTTTGAAAGGGCATGTTGTGAACTTTTTAACGTAATCATAGCATTTCAAATAGATGATTTCGATCATTTGCAAATCACGTTTTAAAAGGCTAAAAAATGTTTTCATTAATATCAGGATCTTGCCCAGCGGATTCTTTTTGTGCAAACAGTATCTAGTAGTGTCTTGTATGGCATAATGATCAAAACTTGAAGAACAGGTATCGATAAAACATTCATTGTTTCTTATAAATTGAATGAGTCTGTGTATGGGCAATTCCAAATAAACGAAGAGGAAAGATACTGTAATGGCTTTGAAAGGACCGTAAAAGAATTAGCTACCTTAAAAACAATTTATTATTGTTGAGGTTTGCTACAACCCAAGTAGTAAACAAAATATGTCTTAAGCAGTTTGTGCTAAAAGCTGTTTTTTTTATTTATAAGAAAAATATAATGTATTCGAAAATATATCAGCTTTAGGTATTCCACCTAGCTCATAGATAGAGTCAACTTGACACAAATTTGAAAATGCATTGAGCTAAAAGCGCAAGCTATTTTATAAATTGAAATATAAAATTAAATAATGTGTAATCGATTTATCCAAACTGTCTTACAGTTTAATATATGTCAGCTTATAATGTCATGAACAGGTGTAAAACGTCTGTAAATGATAAACTAAAACTAGTCAGGATTACTTAAGTCGGATTACTTAAAAACAGCAATAATAATGATGTAAGTAAACCAGAAAATTACAGACCCATCTCATTGCTATCGACAATAAATAAGATTCTCGAGAAAAGCATTCACCAACAAATAATGAAACATATACAAGAAAATAGCATAATAAATTACAGTCAATACGCGTTTCAGCCAAAATCAAGTACAATGTCAGCGGCGTACGACCTAACAAACACTATCCAAAATAAACTAGATCACAGAAAGACAGTAATAGTGATATATATTGATATGAAGAAGGCATTCGATACCGTATCAAAAGAGTAATTAATTGAAAAACTACAATATTACGGTTTTGAGGAAAAACAATTAAACTTAATAAAAACTTATATCACCAACAGAAAACAAAGAACAAAACTAAATAACATTATGAGTGAACCTACGACTGCAGAATACGGAATACCACAAGGGGGAAATCTTCCAACAATTCTCTACACATTATACGTAAATGACCTATTTGAGCAACCATTCCATGGAAACATATACGCTTATGCAGACGACACTTGCATACTTTATTCCGGACACTACAAAAACCATGGAAATGAAAATAACAGAAGATATCAAAATCTTGGAGGATTGGTGTTTTAATAACTTACTAACTATAAATGAAACAAAAACTGAATATATGATATATAGCAAAAAAAAAAGGAAAAGCAAGAAATAAATATACAAATAAACAATCAGAAATTAAACGAAGTAAGTGAAACAACATACTTAGGATTACAATTACAAAATACCATGAAATGGGATAGACATATACAGAAACTAATTGAACAAAATGCAAGAACAATAGCGGCTTTAAATAAAATTAAACATATAATACCTACTTCCCTTAAAAACCCACTATACCACGCCCTATTTGCTGCAAAAAACAGCTACCTAATAAACATTTGGGGAAACACAACAACAAAAAATCTATCCAAAATACAACGACAACAAAATAAAGCTCTAAAAGTAATATACAAGTTACACTATAGAACTCCAACAATACATGTTTATGAAAAAACAAAAGAACTAAACATACAAGGAATAATAAACCTAAATAACATATTATTTCTACACAAAATTAGAAATAAGAAAATTAAAACAAACATAAGATTACAAACGAATAGAGATATACATGACTACAAAACTCGCAGAGTATCGCACTTGAGAACCGAAAAATATAAACACCACATCTACAGTCAAATATTAACTACAACAACAATAAAAATTTAGAACAAATTACCGAAACAAATAAAAGAATTACCGTACCACAAATTTAAAAGTGAAATAAAATAGATTTTGAGGAAGAAAAACTAATAGTTAAAACCTAAACCACGACCGTACTTGAAGAAAGAAACTGCTAGGAGGCCCTCAACACCGCTAGCCTGGGATAGTAGCTCCCGAGGCGAGGATGAGGGATGGTGAGCAGCAGCGCTGTATATACATATACAACATACTTTATGTGGCTATGTATTTATTGTGTTGTTGTCTATTTATTGTAAATAAATAAATAAAAAAAAAATAATGAAATGAACATACACAAAAAGCACGTTAAAATTAAATAAAAAAGATAGAATGTTACGTTTACAATTTGTTTCGAGTGTTTACCATCGAATTTTAACTTTTTTTTATATATATGTTTATTTTATTGTAGTATTATTCACCAGTCCATTGGGACTTCATAAAGTGTTTTATAAAGCTTCAGCTCTAGGGTAATATGATTTTTTTAAAATATTACAGGACCCTAAGAATATTGGATTACACAAGGAGATAGCTTAAGCTATGTTTTATCAATCCCTATTTTAAATTTCTTAAATCTTTCCAGGAAAGGCTGATACTTTAACAATAGAGAATTGTTGTTCTTGAATCACAGTAATTCAAGAAATTTATACTCAAATACTATCTTTCAGGATGATCCCGTTACATTAACCTCAATGTTTAAATACCACTTCTGTTCATTGTTTACATTCGTAGGTCATATTATTTTATATAAATAAAGGCAGTAACATTAACCAAACCGTATAATTTATTAATGAATAATTCATCGGACGAAAACAAAACACACCAAGAGACAAAGAGAGTTGGAGAAGGAACAGGAGAGTGGGAAGGAGAGCCCCATAAAAACACAAAACCAACCATTTGCATATATTTTTTTTCAATTTCGACATTATTTCCTTTCGACAACGACCGCTATGGTCCATAGCTCCTTAAATACCGGATTCTAAGCGTATTTATGAATGCATACGTCCTAAATAATATATAATTAACGTACACACATATTTCCCTTTTCAAGAGAGTGCGCTTCATAACAGGAGCCTAATTTTACAATGATAAAATTTGAAAGCGAGCTTTAGTTACTAAAGCATGTCCCGATGTCAGACTTATGTATATTTTCATTGTGGTTATATGACTAGTTTTACTGGCGCTTTTGGGTAACTGCGATACTTATCTTACCGTTATATACTTTAAAGATTACGAACAAAGCAGTTAAAATAATATAAGAAAGAACAAAAAGAATATAAAAAGAGTTCTAGAGGCTAAGTACTTTCTATTGGGTGGGTTAAGATTAGTTCATCTACATATTTTCACGTGCCTAACCCTTGCTTTGCTTTTAGTCCATGGTTCATGTTAATTTATAGAGACAATGTATTATTGTTTAATATTACTTTACCAATCTTGGATTCTACAAACCACTGACGCTGCTCAACTTTTCATTTAATTATCAATTTTTGGAGAATATTTTGCAAACCACTCTTCATATCATAACTTTGAGTCTATAATATGAAATATTTCAAATTACAATATAATAATTATTATTAATAATATAGGATTTTTAAATTCAAATTTAAATAATAAATAAATATAAATAATTGGCTAATGGTTAATACCAAGGACAATAATTTTGTTTAATAATAAGCACAGCTAGATGTATATATATATCTGTAAATCTTCTTGGTTTTTAAAAGTCGAATAGTTAAACACTATTAAATTAAGTAAAACGTTTCGGTTTATTTGCAAACCTTAATCATTTACAGTTTTAAAAATTAAAGATGTAGAAAATAAAATTTTGGTGTATAGTATTTTCTACATCTTTAATTTTTAAAACTGTAAATGATTAAGGTTTGCAAATAAACCGAAACGTTTTACTTAATTTAATAGTGTTTAACTATTCGACTTTTAAAAACCAAGAAGATTTACAGATATATACATATACATATATAAAAAAGTCAAGAAAATTTGGAAGAGCTTGATGTATACTGTGATATAGTTCGACCTAAGAATATACATATAACCAAAATCGCAATTCAGACTGGTAACCTTTTTTTGAGAGGGTATATCTATCGAATTGAGTCACCTTATGTTATCGTAGGCAAATGTTCATACTTATCAAGGAACAACTGTTGACAATTACCATGATGAAAATGTCACTGTTGTGTCAGGACAAGCGGGCATTAACAGTATTTAAATAGTACTCAAAATAGACACAAACGATGATCTCTCTACATAAACGAAAGTTTCTATCAAGGTCTTTCTTTAAAGGGAATAAACAAGAATGTTATTGTTAAAGGTATACACATGATACTTGATGTAAAGTCATACTACTCCCTAGAATTTAGAAGTGGTGTTCCGTTCAAAATAACGGAATAAGCATGCGTTCTTGTTTTTTCTTTTGGGACAGCCTATATTGTCACAAATATTTGTAGATTACGCAGAATTGTCCGTATTTTTTTTTTATAAGAAAGACTTTTCGCTAAAATTAAAAATAAAACGGTCATCAATCATTCAACTTTTGCTGAGGTGGCCTGTATGTACAACGTACATACATACAATAGAAATCAAAACCCAACATGATGTTTTGGTAACTTATTATTAAGAGAGATTATTTATTCTATTCTTTTGCAATTTTTTAGGATACAAAGCAATAGTCTGGTGTTGAAAAAGTGTTAATTACATAAGCTTTTGGGGACTTCTTTTTTTTAGAAGAAACGGTATAATAACTTCCTAATAACTGTCAAATAAAAAATGATTTAGAGACCACCGCGCAGAGATATTCTCCTAGATTTCCCAGTGTATGTCGAAAAAGCCATTCTCAAAACATCTTCCTATTACTCAATAAGACAGACAACAGCGGCCAAACGACCAGCTCTTGTACACCTCCATAACAAATGCATTTTCTTCTGCAATCCTATCGCAATAACCGTTTAACCTCGGCCTAAACGACCCGGCTAATAACTAAGTGCGTACGTCCTCCCCGGCGTGTCGCAAGCCGGCTAAAGCCACCGAGCGCGCAAAGAGGATTCTGTAGCAATACCTCGACGGATTTGCATTCGTAAAAATAAATTGCACACCGTCACTAATTAACACATAATAAATTTTCACAACGCACAATAGCAACAGCTCGCGTTCGTCTGTCTGCCTCGTCGTTTCCTTTCCGCTTTTGTGCTGTTTTTTTATTGTTGTTTCGGTACCGTCGCTAGAGGGCGTTGTAACTTGTTATGACGTGGCATCGACGCATTTCGGTGTCGAAATCTCGTATGTCGAGCACGTCGTCACATGTAGGTACCTCGCGATTTCTGCGCGATATGAATGAGAAGCGCACGTACATAGGAAATTCTTGTTTAATTTTGTTTATTACGGTGTTTGACGAAATAACTGGATTTTGTGAAGCAAAATGGAAATTCCTGTGCAAAAGCTAAGAAACACATAAATACATGCAATGAGCACACACAAGCGGGCGCTTGCAGATTGTAAACGTAAAGCAGATATACTTAAGTGCAGGTATAATTGTGTAATATAATAATAACTTTTATAGTAGAAATCGAGAATTCCTTTTTACCCAGAACATATGCTGTTATATTTTACTAACACGATATTAATCAAGAAAAGTTATACAAACTATAAAGAATATATTTTACAAGGTCGCATCTCCCATAACAATTTACAAAATTTACACTGCCCCCAACACACGCTTTGCTAATATAATAGTTGTTAGCATGTCTAACAAGGCCAACATTTATTTTAAAATACGTCATGTAACCGCAGCACATCCTTTTTTTAGATGTTACCAATTAATGCATTTTTATGAAAATCAAAATATTTTTTTTGCAATACTCTTCAATGGTTAATAATAAAAACTGATTTTGTTCCTAGTTATTGGTTAGTATTACATTTTTCATTAATTTAACTTTTCGTTCTGAAACAACATTCACCACAAAAACTTTATCAAAAATCACACAACTGGCAATATAATCTTGACATTGGTGCCAAATGGGTTCAAATTGAAAGAAATTTGTTGAGATGTTAAAACGTTTGAAAAATGAAATTGTATTTTTTTGAGACAAGGCCATCATTTAGTTATACCACATTGCGATACTAATGGTAATTATATTTGTTAGGGTCAGTTGCAGTACCAACCATAAGTTTTACCACTTTCTGTTTTTATATCGAACGGAATGCAAATCCAATGAATTCGTCTGATAAGTACCACAAAAGGCAATCCTTTTTCTTTACAGTAACAGTGAGTATACCTTCGGTTAAAGCAGCTGTAGGATTTCAGATCCATACCACATTCTATGTGAATTGGTGGCTTTGGGTGCAAAATTCAGGCAGTTTTTGGGAAGCCAAAAATGAACGCAAAGAATAATTTCTATCGGCCAGCCAAAGACCTGTAACATCAGAGTGTTAAACTGGCTGGGTTAATTTAGTGGGTAAAAGAAATGGGAGATATATAAAAAGCCAAGAGGCCAGATGGCTCCCAGAACAAAAAAAAACAGTGACGAGGAATAAAAGCACTATTTATTATTCACCATTGGATAGTATCGCAAGAAAATTCGAATTTTACTGAATTAATTAGTAATAACAAACAAATTCATAACTCCGCCAACATTTGTCTGATTTTTACGAAGAAACACGTTTTGGATTCATATTAATGTGATGGCACGCATCCACAACTTCTGCCACGTATAGTGTGAGGTATATCAAATCGCTAGACACCGATCGACCATGCATGAATCCACACTGAGAAATCGGAAATACTCCCCGCAACATGCCTACTTAACTAGTATGTAAGAAGCACTCATACACTTTCGAAAAGATACATAAGTTTTAGATGGATCTATAATTTGTGACTTTATTCGTGTTTTATAAGCTTATAGCATTTTTAGGCAAATGAATGCAATAGTTCCATAGTTTAGAAATAGAAATTTTGTGTTCCTTAATACTTATTTCCTATTTGTCATGTTTTTCGTAGTATTTCTGTCCTAAATTTAATCTGTATACATAAAAGAGCGAGAATTAACTTAGATCTTCTGAAAGGAAATGTGATCTTACAGACCTCAAAACTGATACCCAAAAGTCGATTAAACTAAAACTACTTTCTACGTAGTCACTATCAGAAACTAGAAAACGTTTAATAGCTTTTTATATTGTTGTTTGGCAAGCATTATGTCTAGGAAACTTGTATTACTAAACAAGTTACGTTCTCTGCAAAGAAATTTTGACAACTTCATATTAATAAAGTTCCGCTTTGTCTTCTCTTTTTGAAGTAGGTACTCGCCTAGATGTAGGATACAGTTTGGGAAAAAACACAACAATTCTGTATTTGTGTCGAGTAATATGCATTTTGGTTAGTCATTGTAACAGCAGTATAACAGTAAGAGAGGATTAAGAAGAAGAATAACATTGAAACACTTCTGCTTCTAGCGCAACGGAAAGAAACAATGCCCCTTGGGAAAATCGCGAAATTCGAATTTGCATCCGCAAACTAAAAAAAGCGAAGAGATAGACTGCTTCAGGACGGTGGAAAAGGAAAGCAGAACAACAAGACGTGTTATTTGCGTTCACCAACCATGGTAACCATGGCAACTAGCAAAGCGGGACGCAGTAAATATAAAAAATACAACCGTCGAACTAAAAACTCAAACAATGGTTTTGAATTTGCCCAAAAGCGCCGTCTCTTTTCCGCCCCGACGCCAGCTAGGCAAGATAGAAAAAGAGCAGAATACGGTGGTCACGTCGCTGTGTTGGTGTTAATTTCAGCATTATCTAACAATCTTTAGACTTGACTAACTTGCGCGAGAGAAAGAAAAATTATGTGGATACAGCTGGACAAGCGAAGTACAGCCGGTCTAAGTATTGTTTCACGTCGAAACTGTACCTGGGCCGGTGTCGAATGCATATGCATGCAAGCAACATATTAATTTATACATTCATTAGCATATACGTATCCGTTAGGCTTTTTTCAACATATGTTAGTGGATACAGTGGTTAATTATGACACATATGTGTGTATGTGTGGTAAAAATATGTCGTCTGCTTAGTTTATTTCGTACCTATTCCATATTAAATATTTAAACTGTTATTATATTCACATCTGAAATTAATTGTGCGGTAAGTGCTTTTTAAGCAATAAAATTTCTATACGAAAGGAGAATATAAAACTGTAGTTTGTCGTAGTTAATCAGCGCTTATAATAAAGCAGATAATATGTGCGTATGAAGAGGTGTTATGAATTACATAGTCAGAGATTTATTCTATGTTTAAAGCATTTACTTACAATTAGTGGTAAAAGCTAAATAGTTCCTAGGGATGCTTATACATTTTTATTTCTTCTGAAATTCCGTGTTGAAAATAAAAACCAATGTTTGTTTTAAAATTTACCTGAATATCCACGAATTACTCAACACTATAGATTAAATTCATGCAAGTCTAAAGTTACAAAAATTTGTTGTATAATTTATTGAAAATCAAAATAAAATTCTAAATCTGCACCTTAAGCAAAAGTTTAAGTAAATAAATAGTATACTTAATCCATTATAAAAGCAGTATGAAAAACGGAAAGTATAACGGGACTAACAATATATTAAATATGCAAAGGTATTCAAATTAATGCCAAAAAGAAAAGTAATTTCAACTATAGTATTGTCTCAAAATATTCACATACACTACAGCATACCTTATGCTCCACAAGATATCCGATCACTCCGCGCCACACAATTTTATTAATTCGAGACAATTGTTTGGGAAATTCTTAGAATTCCATTTCTAAGCAAAGATCGAATAACCGACATTCGATGATCTAAGGTCACCTACGCCTCCATAGTATGAAAAAAAAAATGAAGGGGCATGGGCAAAATTTGAAGAAGGATCCCCGATTTGGTACATAGACGGTTTCAAGACGAAATTTTCCTTGCGCGTTCCCTTAAAAGGCATTAAATTTTATTATCACTTTTGTATTTTGTTTTGTCAAGGACGTATAAATTACTATATATATATGTATTGTCACTATTCTTATTTTTTAATGATTTATAATCTGGATTTCGTCTGGTAGTACGGGAGCAGGAAAGTGTGATTTCTTATTCATTCAATTCTATTTTTTGACCAATTGTACTTATAGTTTTCAACAGTTACTGATAAGTGCTCCAGGAGATACGTTTTTAACTTAGTTCTAAATGTAGCGTATAATTCGGAGCTTTTTATTATTTATATTTTTACTCCTAAAACATGTATGCCTTGGCTAACTATAACCATAGAATATGCTGGTATCGTCTTTAGGTGGTAGGTGGCACTAGTAGCGGTTATTTCTTCTTTTGTATATATAGCAGGCGGTCTCAAGAGCATACATGCATGGCACAGGAAGAAATTGAAAATTGAAAAAGATAGGACGACATGAATCACTGAAGCGCGCTCCTGTAATGCATCTTAGTATTGCCTTCTGTGCCAAAAATACGTTTTGTGATGCTGAGTTGCCCCACAATAGTATTCTGGAATATATTTCAGCATAGTAAAGTGAAACCATGAAGAAACTGAAACTTCAGATCGCAGGCATCGAAACGCATAAGCTTTAGAATGTAATTTTCTCACTAAATTGTCACAATGTTCTTTCAATGATAGTGTTTCGTCGATGGTAACTCCTAAGAAATTAGTCTTGTGGCAGCTATTTAAAGCATTTCCATACATGGGCAAATTGATATCATCTACGCTTCTCTGCCTAGCACGAAACATCATATACTTCGTTTTCTCCATGCTCAAAAACAACATATTGTTAGAAAACCATAGGCTCTGTGTATCTAATATGGTATTCGCTGTTACTTTAGTTGTTGTTACATCTGTTTAAGGTGCGATGAGCATGGCACTATCATCTGGATCAATAGTAACACAAACATGTGATAAAAATAACACAATGCCATAATGTATATACTAAACAGTATGGGTCCTAACACTGAACCCTGGGGTATGCCATTATCTACGGGTAACCAAATGGACGGCGCTGTTGCTGTGTTTCCATTGTCAGGTTTGAATTTAATCTTTACCATTTGGATCATATTCTCAAAGTATGACGCAAACCAATTTGCAACGGTGCGTCTAATTCCAGATGAATCAAGTTCTTTAATAGTTCCGTATATTGTACACAATCGAATGTCTTCTGTAGATCGCAAAACACACCAATGGCCATTTTGTGCCGATCAATGATTTTTAATATATTTGTGTAAAACTCTATTAATGCAGTTGAGGTGGGTCTATCTTTTCTGAAGCCGTGTTGGTTTTTGTTAATAATATCATATTTATCTAAAAAGGAAATTAAACGTTCCAACATGCAATACTCCAAGATCTTTGTAGCGTATCTTTTTTTGTAAATTGATGTATAATAATTGATTTTTTAAGAACATCAGAGAAAGTGCCTTCTAGTAGAGATAAATTCACCAGGTGAGTTAATATATCTGTACAGTATACTTTAAATTCTTTTAATATGCACGCATCAAGATCATCTGGGATTATCTGAGTTGGGCACTACAAATAAAAATCACACCTTAGAGTTGTGAATTTATTTGTGTTAAGAACGCAAGCAAATTTCTTACAGTACTATACTAACAAAATGTAAAAATTTTGATGGGACTAAGAGAATTAATGAATTAATAATGCCTTGCATCTATGTTTTACATATAGATGTTGGTGGCGTGGTACCTATTGTGTTTGAAAAAAGGAAACATTATGAGATATGCCTTTTTCTAAGTGTTAAATCGAAACTTACTTCTTTTAACAATTGTCACAGTGAGCAAAAGCTTTTTCAAGTAAAACTGTGAGAAGTTAGATGTTTCTAATAGTGTGTTACATTCGTGAGAATGAGTAGATAAAAGAAAGAGCTAATGTCATACATGCACGGTAATATGCATTTGTTATATAAAGTTATAATATTATACAGGGTTACAACAATATGTATTTAGGGCGTTACAGTAATAGTCACGTAATATTACAGTATCAGGTACCTATGTAAAACAGCTGTAAATTTACACTAATTTTTATCAGCGTACTGTTTTGTGATTATCATTTGTTTGAATTTGGTCTTAAAATCATTTACACCAAAAGTATCAATGGAAAGGAATTCCATGCAACATTAGTTTATCGGTTTGTTTGTGGAAGTTATGTTTATTACCGATAGTGACACCAATAGTATCATCATGTGTGAAACCGTCCTAAATGCTACTGCAAAGATATATTAAAAATCTGAGGTTTATATGTACCTACATATATGTACCTACATATAAAAACAATATAAAAATTCAATAAAACGTCATTATCATCCACATCGGATGAATGAAAAATTGAGAAAACGCATTAATTTTTATAGCTCAATGTATAGAACCGCTGCGCTTAAACTCAACGTCGTGTCATAGGAACGCTGCCTATACTATTCTCACTTATACGACTACGTCAAACAGCTATAATTTCCAATTTCTTTTCGCGTTCACGCTCCCATCGTAACACCCTCGGTGTTTTCCTGTTTTTTCCGTTACTCTTCCCTTTGGTTCGTCTTTTAAGTACCGAATTAAAGGTTCTAGGGCGACGTTTAATGTCGACCGGAGCTTTCGCGGATTAGAACTGATAGTAGGTACGCATCGACTAATAGGAAAGCGAGATTTTCTCACTTGAGCCAGCCGAGGCGACGCGACGATATTAAACCGATCTAAATTCATAAGCATACGGCGGAGCTGTTATATGTTTGTCTTTGAAGGTGGGACAGAAGGTTATAAGGCGACCTGTGCGCTATCTTTAAGCGATTTGTTCTTTTTGTGATTCTATACGCGGTAGGAAAAGATTAAAAAATTATATGACCGAGCATAAGGGATTTTATATAAATTATTTTGATGTAAGCGTACCATAATCTATTGTATCTTTGCACACTGAGAGAAATCAAATGCTTCTTTTAATAGTTTATAAACAGTTTCAAACACTAGTTTATATATATTGCTACGAAACTTGTAGATATTTTATTTAAATTTTATTAAATTGATTTTAAATTAACTCAACACTGTTTTATTAACATTCAGACATGCAGCGTCCTCTATTTAAGATAAAAAGACTCCACAGATAAGCTATGCATCAATACCTAGATGCCACTATAGCACACAAGTGAATGAATACCTTTCCCTCTCCCTGTTTTGAGCACACCGCATACCAATCGTGTGTACTATATATTCTTCAGTAACTCCTGGGGCGTGGGGGGGTGTAGTATTCTCGACAAAGAAGTAATATTATACCTTAAATGACCTTTTATTCTCTGTGTTTTGATTGTAGAAACTGTATTACTTATTTAGTTGTGATGTTATTATCTTATAGTGAATAAAACCAAATTTTTATACATAACTTTGTTTATTTCGAGTTAATAAAAAAATTATGAACAATTAAGATGAAAAATTCTCTCTCTCAGGGTAAGTAAGTAAGTTCAAATACTATTTAAATTATACAAAAATAAGATTCCTTGAATCTTAATCCAAACTAATCTCAATATATCTTGTTTAAATATCAATATTGAATTCAAATCTCCCGCTAACCTCCCGTCATACAATCGCGTATTGTCAAAACCTTACTACAACAGCAAACGTTTGTTTACATCAAGACTCCCTAGAAATCACTGTTATCAAATCATTCTAACCTCAGAATTTAATTACGTTCTGAACGCCGGTTATAAGTTCGAAAGATGAATAAACGCTTACTTTCAAGTACGATAAACAGCTTCTTTACATTCCAAACACTGATTCCAGTTCTGCAACAATCCCCTCAGCTCCAAATCTGCGTTATCGTTGTCTCAGCCACCAAAGTTGCATCTAGGTCCCTTGATTGTGGCTCCAGGAATAGAAAACACGTCCCCCAATTCTTCGAAATTAATGGAATACCTACCATCATTTTTGCACAAAACACACAACACTTCATCCTTGGCAAGTAAATCTTTAGTTAAATGACTCTTATAATTATTTAAATTTTGAAATTTCTAGATGTTTTTGAAAATACAACCAACTCAGGAAAATATCGAAAAAGAAGTCCATTACAATTGTTTTAAAACAACATTCATGTCTCCTAGGCGTTATAGACCCAGAAAGAACGAACCCAGAACGAAAGAAAATCGTTTCCAACGATACGACACCTTAAGTGAACCTACGTTCATACAAACAGCGAAGGAACTTTTACCTAAAAATCCATGGAAACGTGCCCTTTTAAAATTATATGCGATATAGTGAGTGTTTAGTTTGAATTTTTACAATTTGTTTACAAAGTAGTTAAATACATAGATCAGAATACATTTTATTTCAATAACAAACGTTTGTTGCTGTATGTTGTTAGTTAGGTAGGTTAGGTAATTTGATATCATAGCAATATATATATATATATGAATGGTTATGTTCTATATTATATCTCAGCATGTAAAACCATTTATCCATGCTAATCAACATGGCTTTATGAAGAGGCGATCAACAACAACCAATTTAGTTAACTTCACCCAGTACGTGTCCGAGGCTATGGATGAGAGAAGTCAGGTTGATGTTATCTACACCGATCTTACCAAGGCATTTGATCGCATTCAACATAGTGTACTTCTGAGAAACCTCCCCAAATACGGTTTCCAACCTGACCTAATTACCTTGGTTTGTAGCTATTTGAGTAACAGACAGCAGTATGTTGAATATGAGGGGTACCAATCAATAACTTTTACGGCGCGTAGTGGTGTAGCACAAGGATCAAATCTCGGGCCATTGATGTTTGTTCTCTTTATCAATGATATTTCTGAAGGTATAGCATCTAGCTGCTTACTGTACGCGAATGACTTGAAGATTTTTCGAAATATCAGCTCTATGGAAGATTGTTATTCTCTGCAACTCGACCTGAACAAGATAATTGAGTGGTGTAATGTGAATTATTTGCAAATTAATATAAAAAAATTTAAAATTATTAGTTTTTCTAGAAAAAAAAGAAAACTTAGATTATCCTTACAATATTAATGGCGTGTTAGTGGAAAAATGTTTAGCGGTTAAAGATTTAGGGGTTACTTTTGATTTTAAGTTATTCTTTAATAATCATATTTTAGAAATTTACTCTGAATGTAATAAGCTTTTAGGTTTCATTATACGGTCGTGTATAGAGACTTCCGTTCTGAACAGTGTATTATGTCATTGTATAATGTACTAATTCGTAGCAAGATAGAATATTGTTGCATAATTTGGTCACTTTCATATTACTTATATATTGATATTCTAGAAACTTTGCAAAAGAGATTTTTAAAATATTTGTATTTCGTGAGGTTTCGTCACTAACCTGATTTCAATGTATCATATAATAGTTTATTAACTGAGTTCAATTTTCACTCACTATCCAGTGGTAGGAATATTTGGTGTCTTAGTTTTCTGTTTAAAGTAATTCATAATATAGTTGATGATCCGCAGCCTTTAAGCAAAATAAATTTTCATGTAGGTACCTCGAGTAAAGTCTAGATATCCTGTAACTTTTATAAACGATGTATCTAATACGAACCATTTGTTAAATTCCCCATTATACACAATGTGTAGATTGTATAATTCTTTTAGTTACATCTTAGATATATTTAATAACAATTATCAGCACTTTGTAAAACAACTTAGAGCATGTGTTTTTTAGTGTTTTATGTTCAATAATTTAGTTTAATTTACCTAACATTGTATGTAGTGCATAATTTGTAGACTTCTCAATATTTACAGAAACTATGTGGGTTTTCTACTATTTCTTTTTTTGTATGTACATGTACATAATTTTTGTATAAATAACCCTGTAATAGGATTAACGTCTGTTGGGTTATTAATAAATAAATAAATAAATAAATAATGTGTAAGTAAATAACTACCTTTCTTTTGAAACTTATCACTTATTTGCGGATAAAAGAATGAAAATAAGCTAAACTGAAAGCTAATAATCATTAGCCATTTATGCATACAAATGTGAAAATGTATTTTCTTTCATACTTACAAAACTGTTATGCCTACATTATTTCTGTACTTTCTTAAAGCGAATATTGTGTCACTTTCTTAAATTCTATACTTTTTTACTGACTAATGCCATCATTCAAGGTTTGTTATTCAATACATTAAAGAAGTACAGCTGATAGCCTAGTGGTTTGCACACTTCGCAATCGATTATTAGGTACAGGGTTCAAATCTCACTCTGGTCAATTATACGATAACCAGTTTCCTCTGAAGTCGTAAGGATGATTAGGAAGGAGATTTGGCATTATATTCATTTGTTGTCGACTTACATAGCGATACAACAAAATTATAAGTAAATTTTTGTTTTTACGTGGCACCATGGACCTTTGATAACGCTGAGACACCTTTTCATTTTTCAAATACTTGTAAATTTTTTCCAAAGGTGTGAATCTTCAAACAGCCATTCATCAAAATGATCAGTACCTAACTAATAAGTAATTTTTGTCCAAAATCTAAATTGTCAAATGATAACGTCTGAAGCCCTAATACCCTACATTGACAACGAAGAGTGAATATCAATCTAACCACCAAAGCTATAGGAAGAACATCCATCAGTGATATAATCTTTCTAAAAATCCATTATTAGGCTTGTAATATTACCAATAAATAGTAGTTTGTGTAAAATCACATTCCTAATGGGATACAAACGAATATAACTAAAGAAAAACTAAGAACAATTTCAAAAGCACATGAACTAAAGAACAAAAGAAAAAAAATAAAGCTTGACTTGTACAATCTAATCGAATATCACGACTATTTCAATATACACGCCTTTCGATATATAACAATCGGTAACATCAAAAGCAGAAAGTAAGTAGCCATTCTCGACACCAGTAATAAAAACACATAAAATAAAAAAGAAATGAATTATATCGACTTGTCAGACGCTTGGAAACACTTTGCACGTTTATATAAATTACAGATCAAACATTTTGCTTTACCCACTATTTGATGATCATTTTGTTTACAAAAAGTAAGCGACAGCTCACATATAAGTAATAAAACATTCTCTGTAAAGACTATAGTATTGATCCGGAAATGAAAATTACAAAGCAGGGTATTGCGAACTTAATCCTACAGCCTTTAATTACTGGCCCTCTGTCGAGTTAAAATTTAATATTTTGCCCGTGGCATATATATGGGATGCTCCGTATAAATTTGTAATAAATTTCTGTAATAGCCTAGCGGTGCCCAACAATGCGAAAGTCCGCGTATAAATTTTTAATTATATGAAATTAGCACATACATTTATTTTTTTATTTGGCTTTCGGTATTAGAATGCATTTTCATTTAATTAATAAACAGCATAACATACCAGAAGAAATAAAACTTGGTTTAGGATTCAATGAGGCGGCAATACTAACATTGTTATATCTGTTTGCGCAGTAATTGATTTTGTTTCTATTTAGGTATGGTATTCGAATGATAACAAACATTCATTCAATTAAAATGTTTTATCATCTATAAACGGTAGTACTTTATTTTTAACGAATGAAAGTTGTTGTAATCTATCGCAACTTTGTATAAAGTGTGTAAGGTCTAAAGCACGCGTCGGCTACCTTGTAGCTGTGGTGTGCCAAACAAATCAATCCACTAGTATGATTCTGGGTAAAATGGGTGGAAAAAAGTATTAAAATCCAAACAGAAAATTCAATACAAATATTTTAGTTACATTGATCTAAAATTCAAGAGACGAAGAACCTACCTACCTACCTACTACAGAAGTTTGGAAACGGCAGAACCACCATTCTACGGAACATACAGAGAAAGACAGAAGACGGAGATCTCTCATAGAAAATATGACTACGAATGACTCGAAGTTATTGTAATGCCTTAGATACAATTAATACAGAGTTTCATCATAATTTATAAAAATGTATTCAGAGAATTAACATTTATAATTAAAAAAAAAGAGTGAAATCTGTATATAGCACAAGAGCATCTGAATTCCATTCCTTTCTAATATTTAATATTGTTTATTCAAACAGAGCATGCTGGCTGTAATATTTCCAAGTTTTACGCTTGTACTAAGGTAGTAATATATGCATTTTTGTACTTTCTACCAGTGTATGTATGTATATGTTACATTTGTACCTATGTATGCGTAAGTGTGTGAAATAGGCAGCACATAAAGCTTGCTCACGCGAACTCAATTTACGACGCCATATTTATTCCTAACGCACGCGATATCTTTTGTTTTATACGTGTCATGGCGAAACGCGCAGCGTTTCCAGCGATCGCCACGGGCCGGACACCGACTACGTTAGGTTGCGCGGCCGTGGAATTGAGCGTCGCGCGGACGAAGAGCGCGAACGCGTTCTGTAACAAAGGAAAAACGCCGGCGACGATGCGAGGACAATGGCGGGAAACGTCGACTTGGCGGACGACTCGATGAGCTGAGCTCGCGTACTCGATGTAATGGATGTGTTTTCGCTTTGATATGTCTTGCAGAGGCGAAGATTTTACGGATAATAGAACTTTGAGAGGTACGTAGAAATTTGTATTACTTATTTTAAACGAGAATATTGTATTATAGTTCTGGAGAAGTTTAAGATAAACATATTCCACAGCCCAAATGAAGCAAAATAAAAGGATATTTTCCCCTGTTTGCAATATTATAAATCCGGCGCGGCTTGTACTATATGGCTCATGGGCTAGAGGCCCCAACTCCGAAAAATAATGAATAAATATACTACCTACATATTACAACATAATATATAATATATATTACTCTATTAATATTTCTCTCTTAAGTATAGGTAAATTAAAGTTATAAATGTAATGTAAAATGTACTTTTATTTTCGGAAATTAACAGAACTTGAAATAAACTTGATATGTTTTAATACACCCAGTCATCACCTTTAGATTTATAAAACAATAAGCAGTCAGCAATAAGTAATAAATCCACATCGACAGATGGGATTGACCACCCTGACGATGTGTTTAGATAAAATACAAATGGGAGAATAAATACCTAGTATATAACGGGAAAACCGGATCCTACAAGCAAAGAACTTCTGGCTGGCAACCGAAGGATTTTACCACAGGATTTTACTTCAATACATGGACCTCAATATGAACCGGACAGTAGGTTTTATATAGGTGAATTGAAAATGAGGTAAACTGAATGTTTCAAAGTAACTTTGGTATAGATATTTAAAACATTAATTAAAATTTTGAAACATGGTAAATCGTTTCTAAATTTGAACATGACCCCGACAGAAAAACGCCTGTCTTGTTCAGCGATCTGATGAAGAATGACCAGTACATTGTTTGAAATGTAACAGTTATTCCTAAAATGTTTCTCCAACTGTGAGAAATTACAATGGTCTGAACACACATAGTTACTAACTAGGATAGGGGAATAATTCGACAATTAAAAATCATATGGACATGCACATGCTTTCAATAAATCATGGTATCACAACATCGGACAACACGCAACAAGTTTTCAGTCTGAAATCTATGCCATTGAGATGTGTGCTGGAGAGATTTTGGATAAAAACATCAGACACAAATCAATAAAAAATTTCAGCGACAGTCGAGGCAACTCGAGGCTGATCTGGAGCTGTAAAAACATCCTAAACACAATGGGTACAGCAAATAACCTATCCCTAATCAGGGTACCTGGGCACTCACTCATTCATGACAATGAGGAAGCATCCACTCTTGCAAAAGGAGGTGCTGCGGAGCATTTCCAGGGACCAGAACCTGCCATTGGCATGGCACCTACGGTAAATCAATGTATGGGCGCATCAGAAAGTGCTCCAACATTGGAACAATTGTCCTGGTATGGTACATGTGAAAAAGTGTATTTCGTTTAATCATGTCCGATTCAAGGAACTATACTAGAACTTGATCGTAAAAATGTCAAAGTAATTACTTCTGCCTTTACAGGTCACTGCAAACAATACTCAATCAATCATTTGGAATTTTTGCCATATTTAAACATGTATTCCAAGCTTGTGGAAGGCTGAAATTAAAGGGCGCCATTATCGAAATTTGCATAAGTAAATGTGTCAAAAACTTGACAGCATAATAAAATTGAAATATCTTTTCATCGTTGTGATATTGTGATAGATTCTACGATATTTAAAGTTAAAATTTCAATATCATGAAATAAGAATCGTTCGTTTTTTATATATGAAATTACCATAAGGATGGATAATTATCTAGTCCGAAATATCGGATAAATGATAACAATTTCGGCGTATCATTATTAAGCGAACTTATCTGCACCATTTTTAAGTTTTCAAAGCGATAGCAGGAGAGAAAGCACGTAATTGTTTCAACTTCAATACAATAATTATTTTTAGTTGCATTTGGATTTTGATACTTTATGGATAAAGGTGATACTTAATACTTAAAAAAATGAAGTAAAAAAAGGTGTTAAAGATATTTTACAACTCACACATGATCATTACTCCCATGAATATGATGAATCATTTAATATTATTTGAAATAAAAGCTCCTAGATGCATTATTTATAGCAAGTTGTTATATTGACGTATTATATGTATTTCTTTTCGTTGAAGAACAGCAGGCAATTCGGCATGTCAATATTTATAGCTGGTCGCTTTGCAATAGTTCTGACAAAGAATATGAGGTGGCAACCCAGAAATTAATGAAAAATGGGTAAGTTATTGTTAGAAAATTGTAGTACGAAATAAAATGAGATTTTTGAATGCACATGCAGTGGACTGAAATCGATTTTGAAAGACCATTATTTCAGAGTTATATTGTAATTGTGCAAGTGACATCAGTTCCGACATACTATATATTTACGTTATATACAAGTATATATCTACTTATATATTAGCATGCTCAATTTATTGAATGAACCGTAATTCAGAAATGGACGTTTATTTAAACAATTTGTTTACGAATACGCCGGTAGAATAATTTTCAATTAAAATTTCTACTATGTCTAACTAAACACATTTCCACTATTTACGTGTATTTACACAAATACTCGCACTGCAATATAAATAATAATACATATGTAATTCATCCACAAACGTTATAAATGTTACGTATGCACATAAATATATTCATTCGTAATTACATTAGGATATACATACATACCTACATATTTATATCTATCTACGTATAGAAATGGACGACTGTCCATTCTATTAATCGAAAATTGAAAGGTGTTTTATTAAATTGACAACGTCCGTATACTTTTATGCGTAAACGTGTTCGTTGTGAGCACTCGAGATATGTCATCTATTGTATAAACTTCCATCTGTTACATTATTCATTAAGTTTATTATTTATTTTGTGTATCAGATGCATATGTAAGTTTAATCCCCTCTCGTTTGGGCATTCAGGCCGCGTAAATATAACGCCTATATGTTGTACAACGTTACGATCTTCGTATACGGCTCTAGAGCGTCGGCTTTTACACAATTATGTAGATAATGTATGTAATATACGTATAATATAAACGGTAAGGTATTATGATGTCTCGATGATGAACGTGAGATGTGCATGTTTTATGCATGCCTGTGTAAATATCAAGGAATATCTAAATTTACGACAAATTTAAAAGGTTAATTAATTATTTGTTTATTTAACTGAATAAGTTAAGGTTATCTCTTTACGCTTGTCTTCGAGAAGAAAGCAGTAATTATATATACTACATATTAATATACTGTATGAGAGTTACATGGATTCTCATTATTTTTGCGAAGATTTAAGTTTAAATCAATTAATTGGGGCGTCAGTCTAAATTTAGCGGCTTATATATTTAATTATCATCAAATGTGACAGTCTAAAAAAAGCAAAATTTGGAAAAGTAAAATAGAAGATTCTGATAATAAATCCAAAACATCTTGGAATATAATACGCGAAATCCTGGGAAAAAATAGTAATGTTACTTTCCCATCTAATTCTAACTTATTACAACAAGCAAATGAACTCAATCATTACTTCATTGAATCAGCATCCAATACTCTAGCGAGACATAGTACAAAAAAAACAAGAGTATGTTTGCAATATATCTCACAATTCTAAGTCCATCCAAATATTTGAGAAGGTTACCTTAAATGAATTAAAAGCAGTGATTGCGGGCATTAGGAATAAACATAGTGCCTGGGTATGATGAGATTCCCATTGGTATTATAAAAAAATCCGCCGATATCATACTAGAACCGCTTTGCCATATTATAAATGATTCTTTCGAAAAGGGAGTATTCCCTGAGAAATTAAAATATGCTATGCCTTTTATTTACTTCCCTGCTGTCTACGTGTTTGTAGAAGCGGATCATAATGAGTGCCTTTTCTTTGTAAAAGGTTTTTAATGTACCTCATCAGAAATAGCAAAGCTATCAAGCAGTACTGGAGTACAGGCACAACCATCGCCCACCAGAATGCACCACATACATTAAATAATGTGTAAATTAATTAAACAAAAGGGAAAATGGAGTGATTACCGAATATGTCACGCCAGGCACGGACAGTCCTGTGCCTGGAAACCACAAGTGTATTCTGGTGGGCCATGGCTGTGGCTGTGCTCCACTACTGCTTGATAGCTTTGCTATATCTAACGTGGAGGCTACAAGACATTTTACCTTCACGGATAGATGGCGGTGTACTTCTTTCATTTACAAGTACAGCAGTATTTGAAAATGAAGATAGCATCTCTTAGCATTTCTCAACAGTATGTTGATGAAGAAAAGTAGTAGTTGTAAAGTATTTAGAATAGTTTTCTCCATGTCGAAAGTTGCGTGCCCGACCCATCTTCCTTTTTTTTAATCATTTTTGTTTTTACTTTCTCTCTACCTTTGACTTTTCTTCACTGGCGATCGCCCAATTGGTCTTATGCTTAATCCGCCGCTAAATAGCACGTGAATCTGTAAACAGCTGCTGTCAAAAACTCTCCAAACACAAACATTCTACCACCTTAATAATGGCGGTTAACAAAATTATTTGAAATTGCTGGTGTAAAAGGAAACTTGTAAGTCAACATGATCAAACAAAAACACAGATGGCAGCACTTATATTTGATATAGGTAGTTATATTTTCCGATCTTACTCTATCATATATTTAATGAAATGTTTTTTGCTGTAAAAGTAATTTATTTGGATAAAAGAAGCATTTTGATCGCTTCAAAAAAAAAGTAACATAACCTTAAATTAATATACATAGTTAATTCAAATAAACCTTCTTTATGTGAAATAATTTTTAGGAAAATGCCTGATTACATTTGTTACCAAAAATCACGACAAGAATGTTAGCGAAATTCATATGTGCATAGATAGGTAAATTTACAGGTTCGCAAACATAAAATGATTTAATAGTAACACCGACAGCATAAGAGTCATTTCAGAACAGCTGCCTCGCTTGCCTAGTTTTGATATAGTGCCTATTGTGCGAGAGAAAATTGTTTATTGCAATCAGCTGCGGCCGTACGCGTTGAAATGCAACGTTAAAACACATCCACACACCATATTAATATAAATAATGGTTATAATTGCGTGCATTGGGCGATTGTGATTTACGTCGGCGCAGTTGTTAATCGTCGTTATGTCTCTCTGAAAATCATTTCCATGGTTTTATAGAACTCCGGACGCGAGTTTAATATGCCATTGTTACAGTGCAATAAACGTAAGGATGGTTTATTGTTATTACGCTGGTAATTGCGTTTAATATGTAGAAGTAATTCACCATATGAAATTAATTAAAAACAAATGTTTGCAAATCTTTTAACCTTGCAAATCCAAGACGACAAAGGAACTAGTTCATTATTGCAGGTTCTGTTCTGTTAATAATCCACGCGTAGGTATACAAAACTGAAAGCAAAATTTCATTATCTTTAAGATGAACCAACACAGCTGATCTTATATTTTAACAAATTAACAAGAGTTTAAAAAGTTTTGCTGTTCCAGAAAATCCACAAAAAAAATTGTTAATATAATAACTACCCAAAGCCGTTACCAAAGAACTTTATACTTTGTTAAAGGCTAACAAGTTTGTTTTAGCTGTAACAGCAAGAATAATTGGGAAAGTTTGCGTCATAAACTTGTAAAATTCACTTCTCTTTTTGTCAAAATAGCGAATCAAATTTATGAAGAGTGAAGATGCGCATCTCTCAAAGAGTATATTAACGTGCAACTGTTGTTCTTATTACTCCAGATTTTGAAAAATTAGCAAATTATTGAGTTAATCGCTAAAAATTTTGTAAATGTGACCGACAATTTTTTTAAGTTCACTGCTTTTCTTGCGTTTTCTAAAATGTATTTGTTACGTCTACGTTCTCTTGTAATTGTAGTAGCTAATAGTGTGTTAACTTGTAATAACTAATTCGACTATTTATTTTGTTAAGAGTAATATATCAATAAAACGAAAATTTTAACATAATACATTTTTACTTGTGTAAAACATTACACTAAAACTATTTCATATTTTATAACGATATAGTTTATATCTAATCTAATTGTGTGATGGTGCAGTGATGTTGTGGTCTACTCACCAATCAGCTTTCGATCACGTCCATGCCGATGATCCCTGACATCCTGCTTTCGTTTGGGTCTAGGGCGTCCCGAATAGTTCGTCGGCTTTATATCCATTACGTCATTATACTGACGGATATAACCTAGGCAACTAATGATTTTAATGGAAAACAACATTACTAAGTTGTGCTTTCTTATTTGGAAAATAAAGTATTTATACAATAAATAATAAAATACATCTAAGGCTGCTATGTAAAATGTAAACGCAATTAATTTAAATTTTAATTTCAGGCATATACATAACCCGTACTGAAGTTGGTCTGCAGTTGTTTGTAAATTCAAAATTTTGCTAGAAAAAACCTTTTCTAGATTTTTATTTCTATATTTTATACTAAAATGCAATTTGATGGTTCTGGAGATATCTGTAAGGTTATAAATTGCTTTAACAAGGGCGTTGTGTACATTATTAATTTTCTGAATAATTTTACTAATTGACAAGGGTGTTACCTATATTTACAAAATTCCACACAACAAACCTTGTTTATGGTACAGTTTGTTAAATCAATCAATATCCTATGTTACTTCAACATACAATTTTGTAAATCTAACAAATTTACCCTTAACAACCAATTTTTTCTTACTATTTAGCGACTGTGATATAATTTTATAATATACAATATTTCCAGAAATTGTGTATATTACTTTGAACATAATTATTTTTCCAAAAAGTTTGGTAGGTACTCAAAAAGTAAAACTTGGGTGGTATCTAATGAGTTCTAATTAAGTATATTAAAACACTAATTTTACAATGTTGTATTACTAGTACGGCGAGTGATTCAATGTATGTACATATTAGAGGTGCGATGGGGCCGGGCCGGACCGAGAAATTCCAGATGCGGGCCGGACCGGGCTTTTTTATAATGAAACGGGCGGCCCGCAAGCCGCCGTCAAGTTTCTTCAGGCAGACAAATTTGCTTGGTAACTGGTTTTTAATATGAATAAACTATTATATTCTATTGTATGTATCACCATTTACATTGATTAACGTAAAATACATATATAGGTACAATTCGAATAAAATGATATTTGATAATTGGATTTGTCCAACGTTGAGTTTTTATATTGGTTCGTACGCTTCGGTAGACAGTTGCTACCTTTATCAAGCTGTTGATGCTGCTGTCATGCATTTCTTAATTACAAATAGTAATTCAGATATTTTTCTGTCTTTGTCGGATAGTTTTAATTTTTTTTTCAATTACGTTTCTTTAACATACATCTATAATACTGGTATGCACTGTTTTTTATTTTATTATTTAATAAATGGGCAAACCTTAAAATTTTACAAACACGCATTTTAAAATCAGACACACAACCATTTTATATTTAGAAAATTGCGTTTTTTGTATATTACATTTGCATTTTGTACATGGAGAAAATAAAATCCATTTATAAAGAAGCTTATCTATTTCACGCGTTTATCTATGAATATTCTTTTTTCAAATTTGCACTTCTTACAAAATTTATTTTTTGGCAAACATAGTGAATATGAATACCTATTATATGTATTCCTTCAAGTATATATGTTAAGTGCATCTTTAACTTCATAGCGAAAAAGTAATATTCTTTTTATAATAAAATGAAATTCATATGCTTATTGGAAATGAAAAGTATTATATAAATTGTCTATCCTATTCTACTATTAAGCCACCACTACCTGCTAGAGTTTATTACAGATATTTGCAGTTGCACATAAAAAATGTAATTCTTTAAATTAAAACAGTTTTCCTAAAGAAAGATAAACTTTTGGAAGGACAATCGGTAATACACACGAGCTGGCCTGGCAAATGCGACGGGCCGGGCCGGCCCCATTTTAGGAAAGAGCGGGCCTTCCCAGGCTCGTTTTAGGAAAGAGCGGGCCGGGCTGGGCCCGTTTTAAGAAAGAGCGGACCGGGCCGGGCCGGGCCGAGATAATTTCCAAAATGCACACCTCTAGTACATATGTGTATTACAACAGTCATTGTAACACCTGTTTTTCGTTCTATTCCGCACTAACTTACTTTCATTTATTATTTAAAATTGAATTTTCTATCCACACTGAAAATTTCAGTATTTTCAGGTTGGTAATACAATCTTGTCATGAGTAATTGCTCTATGCGCGATTATTAAATCCAAAAATCAATTTTAAATATAAATTAGAGTTGATTCTCATTGATACTCCGCAATGGTTTACAATAATGTTAAATTCCTCTTCTGCTTGCAACTTGTGGTTATCGGGAAAATAATCGTTAGTCGTTTCTGACTCAACGAAAATGTGTTGAGGCATATCAGAATACAAGTTGAATACAACCGAGTTAGCAGAGGTTGCACAAAAGTCATTACATTTGATTGTACAAAGTGGCACTTTGTGATTGCTATTCGGCAAACAGTTGCACAAAGTGCTCATTGAATGTGCGAAATAGAAAAACATTAGTATTTCTCTTCTATAATAGTACATAGCTCGAAATAAAGATATATTATTATATGCACATTATGTACAAACTGACCTACAGGAATTTGCACTAATTGTAAGTAAAGTGTCAAGTAAGTAGTAGGTTTAATTTCTAGTGTTTTAAAAAACTTTTTCTGGAAATAAGGGAAGGGTGACGATTCTTAAGAAAATCGGGCAGGCTAGTTGCCTTAAAATCTCGAAATTTTTCAAAAATTCTTTTTTATTTAGATTTACATGCCTTATACAGTAATTCCTAAAAAAAATGCGAAGGCGAGGTTCTAGAAAACTCACGTGAGAGTTAAAATGGCGAATGTTCAGTGTATCTTTCAATGGCTCAAGGTAGGTAGCGTTGTGGAAAGCATAAACAGAAACAAGTGTTCTAATAAACGGAACGGAATTTCGTTAACGACATGCGAATATTCGATTTTGTTTTATTCGAAAAAGAAATCGTCTTGTTGACAGTAAAATTGTACTTAGTATCTCCTTTAGTAAGGGTGTTTTTATATTCCGCACGAAGTAGACTTTCTCCCATGCCAAGTCTTTTACATCCCCGTTGTGGTCTCTTCATTTTTTATGTCCATGCTTCTCTACGGCGAATATCAATGCCTCAATGTCAGCCATCTTTACTTAAATTAGCACAGAGCTACAGTTTTTACTCCTACTAAATGACTGAATGTCCGCTGTATTTGAATATAATATTCATCAAGATTTCAGCTACCTTAAAGGTCTAAGGTATAAGTTAGAGCTGGAGCTGCTACATTTTAGAACGTTCGCCAAGAGAAAACCAATTATCCTGTATTATAGTTTCGCTAAGGCTCGATCGTAAGTATCAGTGGCATCGAATGATACTATCTACAATATTTGATGTTTTATCTATGTTTGGCTGATGCTTGTCCTGACGCTAAAAGATCCTGAAATGATTTTCTATAACAAATTTAGTGTCTACTTTCTTGATATGAGATATACCTAGATAGGTATAAAATAATAAAATAGGATGTTGTATGGCCTTAAAATTCCATGATTTATTGAAAATGATTGAATCATTCCTCTATTAAGAATTGATCATATTTCAGCGTAATTTGCCTTCGATTGTACGCATATAATATAAGGGCGAAGTCGTTATAATTCCACAGCCAATTTGATTTTACGAGTTAAAGTTCGTCAGTTGTTGTAAGTGGCGGTTGTTTCGCGTGAACAAGCATTTGTTTGTGCTCTCTCGATCGGTAATTTGCGTGTCCTGTAATGCCGACCCGCTTAACGTTACAGCGCGGGCAGCCAGAGCGCCCGCACGGAATATGTGCTTCTAACACGCCAACCCCATTATTGTTATTACGCTATCACTACTACATACATACATTAAACTACGTATAGGTGTATACACAGAAGCACGATTATTACGATATATTGCTTCTTTTGTTTTCCTTTGTGTGAATTGGGACGGACTTTATAATCGTTTTAAGGGATCTGAGGACATCAAACCGCTCTTCGATATTTTATAACCGTGTGTAATTTTTGTTTTGTTTTATTACTTTCTTTTTCCTCAACAGAGTACGAAAATGGTGGATTATTACACGTTAATGATACTAATTTCTGTCGATTTATCGTTGAATAAGGGCTTGTTAAGACACGCTAACTGCCTCTTTATTTTAATCAATTATGCGCTTGACCTAGATGCATAAAATATAGCAGCGAAAGAAAAATTATTACGTTTTTAGAGCTTATAAATCAGTTAGGTATGGAATTAGAAACCTCTACTAAAATACACTATTTAAAACACAAGTATTGAAAGAAAAGGACATTGGTGTATAGGGAATGCTGTCCAATTCCTTATTATTGAAATGTCTGAAGAATTTCTTTCCCCATTTGTCACACAAGGCTACTCTTTTTTGTCATCTGACTGTCTCCGAAATATTACAACCTCTTAGCTTTAATCTACATTTCTTTTACCCATTGAATCATGCCAGCATTCCAACATCTTGGTGCCCTGTACTAGCCTCTACAGATTTCTAGTTGGTCGATCGAAATAATCCACTGGGTTCATTTTTTGCTTGCAATAGGTTGCCTGTCTTTTTTAATCCAAAGCATTCACACAGAATGTGGTCTCTATTACTTTATTGCACAGTCTGCAATGGATCCCCACTGCTGATCCCAATTTTCTGTAGGTGCCCTTTCAGTGTCCTGTTAGGAAACCTACTACTGTGCGAAGTTGATTTCTACTGAGGTGTAGTAGTTTAATCCTCTTTTTTATGGTGCCTTAATAGAGATCTTTCCATGAATTTGCCTGGTCGTATTATACCAGTGTTATTTGTGTCTCTCTTGGGCACAAATCCTTACCTGCTCTCGTGTTCTGTTGTTGAACACTACTAGAACAAATTCTGCGCCTATATATGAAGCCACTGATTCATTTCTTGCTAACCCATCGGCTTGGCGTTTCCTTCGATTCCAAAATGTCCAAGTACCCACAATAAAACGACCTTATTGCGATCTGCCAGGTTATTCAGTTCTCGAATTCATTCCAAAACCAGCCTGGATTGTACTCTGGTGTTTTTTGTTAAATAAATATGTCAAATTCCTCTTATAATCAATGCTTATGGATAACAAGAAAACCGTTGTAAATAGGTATAGGGAAAGTCTGATCATCCAATAATATACAGGGTGTTTTATTTGAAAAAAAGAACTTTTTCAACTTTGAAGAGTTTGTAATTGGTCATGCAGTTTTGGACACCCTGTATGCGACAAATCAATTGTCAATGTGGATTTCGAAAGTGTCATTCTTGTGCTTCCATCTACCCTAGAAGTGTTTATTACCAGTCGAAAATGGGCAAAAGATACTGTGTTGCAAATAACGCTACATCTTTCAAAATTTTCAAAAAATCAAGATATCTAAGTAGCAGTTGAAAATAGGTATAGGGAAACCTATTAGAACTCATCATAAAATTTTCTCAGGAATTTAAAAATGAAATAATATACAGGGTATTCCATTTAAAATAAGAAAGTTTATGACGACTTCCGGTATAACCGGAAGTGGTAAGATTCTGAAAATATTTTAAAATGAAAGAGAATCTTGAATAGCCCCGGATTCCAAAAATTCAGAGTTTCAGGTTTTTTCTAACCTCGGAAACTTCTAACGAACGGCTACCGTGGAAAACCCTGTATATGGTAACGAATTGGCTTGTAAAATACATTGTGTAATTGCATTTTACGTGCAAAATTCATAAAGTTCTACTTTATTGCAATTACAGCAGGGCAAAAAATAAAAGTTGCACCTGCTCAATACACGATTTTAACTGGCAATTGTCTTGTTCCACTATAAAGTCTCCATCAAAACGTGGATGCAAGAGAACCAGCTGAACATTAAGCTACATATATATCTATGTAGCTAAACTAGTAAATGAATACAAATAATAGCCCATCAGTTTAATAGATTTTTATATAACATTTAAGTTAAATTTAAAGTAATATTCCTGTGTGTTTCCATGCAGACCTATATCAAATAAGAATATGAGTTTTACCAAGAAATGCTTCAAATGTTTACGTATTCCATTAGCATGTAAAAACAAAGTAACATTAATCAGAGAATTGACACATCCGCATTTAATCGTTTGCCTAATGCAAAGACACCTCTACACAAAAGAATTTAACATTCTCGACCGAAAATCCTCGGCACAGGAATCGTCGTAAATCATTTTGTATCGAAATTACCAATCTTCATTGAAAACGAACACAGGAAACAGGTGTCTTCTTCAGTATTAACGGGTATCTCGCACACAGGCACGCGAACGAGGAATACTGGCCCTCAACAACCTTGCTTCTGATAATATTTTTAAATACGCATACACTTACACCAGATCTTACGATTAACAGATATGCCATTACATTGATTTCTTAGGGGCAAATACATCTTTAGATTTGGAGTTGTAACTCTGTGTGTTATTACGTATTTTATAGATCGCATTTTCGCTTATTTGGCCTTTTTGTTAGTGCCATGGCTTATACCCATAGACTTTCAACTATAAAATTTCATCACGCTTTTAAAAAACTATAAGAATATCAGTTCTTGAATAATTTTCGAAATAACATATCTGTAAGATATACATAGTTATGTAAATGTTTTTAATATAAATTTTAACTTGATTTGACTTCCTCCTCAAAAAGCCCATCAAAAAGCTCCTCAAAACAGCTCCTAAAAAAGATCCTCAAAAAGTGCCCCAAGAATTCCTCAAAGAGCTCCTCAAAAAACTCCTCAAAACGCTCCCCAGAAAAGCTCCTCAAAAAAGCTCCCTAAAATCTCAAAACGTCAAGACCTCAAAAAATTAAACACTAACAAGGCTTGAAGCTCGACCTCAAGGGTTTGTCAACTGTGTCTGTTTCCCTGGATAAGGAAGAAAAAATAAGGGATTCCGTTTGAAACTTTTTACTTTTTGCTAATTTGTCGATTTTAAACCTACATACAAATGATTTTATTGTAATCAAATTTACCCAGTAGCAATGGTGAGCCTTGATAAGGCGAAACACGAGTCTGCTAATAGGGATTCTTAAACATATAACATTTTCTACATTCATGTTTGAAAAGATAAGTCTAAATGCATTGACTTATCTTTAAACGTATTTTAAACGTTTAAATTCATAAATATGAATTGAATTTACCCACATAATGCCAACAGATTCAAAGAAAAAGGAATAAACATTCGAACAGTAATTTTAAAAGTAGAATTTTGATTTCAGCTATCTGGAATGTTATTGGTAAGTAATTGTTGAATATTTTTTGCATACAAGTATACATTTCTAAAGTCAGGTTTATTTGGGTATATTACATTTTTTATGTTTAATTTAACTGCACAATCAGCTATATGAGAATCGCCTTATGCATTATAGGTACTAGGAATAGTTTCAAATTAATGACAGCTACATATATATCTGATTATATCATCTACTAGGCGGATTGTTATTGCTTAACAGTGAATATCCTACTGATTTTGAATGTTGAATCTATTCTGCCACTCTTTATATTACCATTAAATGCATTTGTTTGTTGTCACTTTTTTTCGTTGAGTACCCTGCTTCACTCCGCACAAATTACACAAGCAATTAAGTAGACAACTTCCTCCTAATGTGTTGCCTTTCATGTAATTGCGGGTTTTGCGGCTATTGTTCTGGGCGCTTGCGAGAACGACTGTAATTTCTTCTTTTATTGCCTCCATCTTTTGTTTTATTTTTTCATGTTGTCACTGGTCATGTCGTTAAGTTATTTTTAATTGTTACTAATATCGTTTCTGCGTTTTATGTGCATATTTCCGTGAAAAGGATTCAAACGGGTTTGTTAGGATACTTTTGCCATTTGTGTACAAACCGTGAATTTGCATATAAATAATAATAGGAATGCAATTTTTTTAAAGAAAAGTATAGCAGGTAGAATAATTAACATTATACCTACAGCATGTTTACAACAAGATTATTTTGTATATGTTTGTAGCTAGAAGTTCACGAACTGGAAAACAATGTATTGTAACACAAGACAGATGAAGTATGACTCGAGGCAACGGTTTCGTATGATTTATTTGTTGCAATTAACAATGGAAATTCGTGCAATTATTTGTTATCCATTGTTTTAAGTTAACTGTATATGTACAACAATGTGCTTAACTGACTTAATGCATATGCATAAGATGAAAGTTGCATATTCAAATGGCAAAATTCTAAACAGTTAGAATTGTAGTATTGTCGTTGTGATTTGTCATGCATTATCGATGTTTATATGTTTTGTGTTAAATCACAATTATTACTGTATAACTCCTCATATCAAGCTGACGTAGCACCTTTTTTTCCTTCAAGACATATTGTGTGTGTCCAGATGATGGCGCAAGCCGAAACCGGTCGATACAATTAATTTAAAAATAAATATTTGATTGGAAAGAACTTCAAATTTATTTTATTATCACAGTTAGAATTGAGTATTGAGTGCCCTAATATTGTAAGATTTACATTTTCCTCGTATATACTTCCTCATATTTATACAATGAGAATGATCGTGGAAAACACCTCTAATATACAATCCTAATAGGTGCACTTTCAGTAACTGATCGAGGCGCATCGTTCAATATGCGACACGAATGAAAATGTTGTTCCTAATGCTTCTCTATAACAGCGCATAGCATCGAAATTGCGAAGGAGTGGAGTCAAGTCAGGTGTGTGGACGTGCACGCAAAAAGGATGCGCTCGATGGGTGTATAAGGATAGAATATAGAGAATCGAATGCGATAGGGCGACACTAAATGCAGATAAGTGAACCCATATGTAGCGAGTAAATCTAAATAAACAACTTCAAGATTCCGAGCGCATTGTTAAGTAAATAAGAGAATTTGAAAATTGTTTCACGTTGAACCTTACTGCGTTCTTTTGGCTTACCGCTCATCAGGTGTGAGGCGAATTTATAAGGAAGGGATAGTGGAAAACCCCAAGGAAATCTGCATTTACGTCATAATCAATTGTTTGACAAGCCTGTAAAGAGAACTATGCACATATAGTACATGTTAAATTTTTAAACTTAATATAAGAAGATATATTACAAACGAAACTGCATATGATTAAATGTTCTGGAGTTAAATGGTGTCAAATAGAGGGTAATGTTATTGGTTTAATCGTTGATTGCACCCGCATCGCTTGCTCCTTTTGTCGCTAGAAGCCAATCACGTTATAAAACGTCACTCTCTATTATCGGACTTACTTGTGGTTCTCTGTATATCCTAGTTGGTTTTATTATTTATGCTTTATATTTCTTTAGAAATTGACATTAGCATTATACTTACAAAAATGTTGCGAATATAATTTTGGTTATTATCTAATTGAATATTACATTCAAGTAGTCAAAGCTATAATGGAAACAGTTATTACTTCGGTTTTATTCATGTCTCATAATTCCTGGGGTGCCATAATACTCACACATGCAGACACAGATGTTTCGCGTTGTTTTTTTTAATAACCTATGGTACTTCAGTCTTAATTTTGTTCATTTTGTATAAAGCAAACGAAATTTGACTGCGACTGCAATTGAATTATGCAACCGTATTGAATTAGTCAGGAGACCATAATCAGAATTTTAAATTTCGGTTACGATGGTGAGAGAGATAGAAAAAAAAATGCAAGATTTACAGTCATACACAGAAAAAAAATGTTGTAAATTTTAAAACAATTGTGAACTTTAGTGCAACATATAGGAACGAGCACAACTTTTATTAAAATTTCCCACAAAATTGTTGACGCATTTTTTGCAACAAAATGTGCAATTTTGTTATAGAATTCATGTTGACATAACCTATACATTAAAGTAGCATAAAGTACAAGTCAGTTGTTGCAAATAGTCTATATATATAATCTACTAAAATATTATAAACTCCTATGGTAAATTTTGTCAACAAGATTTTACATACAAATCAACTACACTATTGCAATAATTAATATAGTTGCGTATAATTTGATTAGCCGGTGACAGCGCGCGAATTGCCGTCGTATTGGACGTGATTGCCGAGATCAGACCGGCGCATACTGCAGAGTATCGGTATGGAAGCACCTTGTAATTCTCGTATGTGGGCGATTGTCAATCACAGTACCTTTTATATGATATTAACCATATATAAGCATCATATAGATATTACATATTTACCGATCACAATTTACAATGACTAAGAATTTCAAATCGTCATATTTACGACAAAATCTGTAGTATCACATATTTATATAGCTAAACTAATTATGAGTATTATGATATTCTTACTATATAGATATAAAACTATACAGCATTCATTTCATTTCATCTCATTATAAATGCGGTTTCCAGTTATGTACAATAATCAAGGTAAGGTGACTGTTTCTAGCACCTAACCAAATAAACACAACACAGTCAATTTGCTACACCTGCTGTTATAACTTTCTTCACTACATTATATGCAATTTATTATATTCAGTATTCGTAAAACATTGTAGAAGACTGTATATCTTGTAGAAGACTGTCACACAATATTTTTCAACAATTTTATTGCTTTTTTTGTAACCTTGATGTAGGAAAATGCAACGACGTTCTTATAAAATTTTGCATAATAGTATGAATTCTTATTACAATTTCCGTCAAACAGTAAAGTGTAAATACTACAATATGGATTTTTCTCTGTGTAGTTATGACGGAAATTGAAGTATTTGGGAATTATGGTTACGGTTAAGACCACAATCGAATTTAACTCATGAATTACGGTTAAGATCTCGACTGATGCCGAAATAAGGATTTTGGTTCTGTCACTGACTGTAACCGTAACCGTCATAGTTTGGATGCCTTGTGCTAGTAGTAACCGCTCGAGTCGAGTTAAATGATATGAGTTGGCGTTATTTGGATTCTTTGCATCGTCTGCTGGATTTTGGAAATATATTCCTTCGTCAAGAATCTCGCGTCGTGAGAGTCAATTGATATTATAATTTAGTATTTAGTGCGCTTAATCATTTTGTTGAGGTTGACCAAACCCCTTTTTATGTTGTTTTCTTTCCCAACTCTGCTAGATGCAAGCGCAGCAGAAGTCTCTCAATAGTCTTTTTTGTATTGATATACCTCACGTAACAGAATAAGATCTTAGACAAAATAGTATTTCAACAATAAGTTCCAAATTACATGGATGATATAGTCAAAGGAAACACTCAAAAAATACAGTAGTTGAAAATAGGGTGCAAAAAGCTATAAGTAGTGTGTTGATTTTACTGAATGTGGATGACCTGAAAATCTATGCAAAGAGCAAAGAGAAACTACAAGAAAATATAAAAGTTTGAGATACGGCATTCCAGAAATGAAATATGAAAGAAATAGGAGAATAAGAAGAGAGAAAAATGATCAATATGCAAACAAACAGGAAAACAGTAGTACATGTAATGGATTTCAAGTAGATATTATTGCAAGCAGATAGTCGAAAGAATTAAAGCAAAAGAAAAATGTATAGCATTTCAAACAGCAACTTTTTATTAATGAAAAAGGAAATATCCTTAAACACGAGAGAAGTTTTTAGATCAAATACAGGCCAATACTAATCTTTGGCACTGAACAGAAAAAATAGAATCCAATCTTCAGAGATGAAACGCTTGAAAACAGTGAAGACAGTTACGAGAATGGACAGGCTGACAAACCAAGGCATTAGAAAGGAATTAAGACTGAAATCAGTCCTGAAAACAACAGAACAAGCTCAGACTATACGGTTCGGATATCTTTGTAGAAGGAAAGAGAGTTGACAAGTAGAAAGGATCTGGAAGCAAAGATAATTCCAAGAAGAAGAAGAAGAAATGGGAAGTTAAGGTACTGTGAAAAGAGATGACAGGAAATATATCAGAGATGGAAAGTCTTATTTTGTTGGAAGCATACATAAAAAATAATAAAAGAAATAATGACGCAACTTAGTGCATATTTGACAAAGAAGTAGTTTGTGGTTTTGTATCCTTACACCATGGTAAAAATTATATTAAGCAATCTTCTGTCAATACACTACCTTTACTTATATAATATAATAGCAAACAAAGTGATTTCTCTTTGAATGCTCACAACATTTTCACATATTCGGCTAATATATTTCATATCTATTGTAGTAGATAACAATTTAAACTTTAAGGTTGTATTAATCAACATACACGTTATAATCTATTTCAATATATATCTATTGCAATCTAAAGGTAAAGCAATGGATTAACTTCGAGCATATTTTTATGGCATATGAGGATCAGAACTTATTAATATTTGAGTTTAATTACAAAGTATAAAACCTATTATTAGTCCTCCTACTTGCACTTAATAATTCCCAGCAATTATACATAAATTTATGAAACTATCGCTGCAACGATCTACGCATTTTAAAGTTTTAACCGGCGCAGCATTGCACGTATGTGCAACACACAGCATACGTAGAAACAAAGGACATGCAATGGAAATGAAGAAAAAAAAAAAGAACCGAGCGCGATTAATGTACTGGGGAAGCACTACGTATCTAACAGTAAAATTAAATTATCACTGCCATTATCAAGCTACAATAAATAAAAGCAGCGTGTAAAGGTGTTTTTGCCCAGATGCAGACAATTATTTAAACTCTCGATATATTTATTTCGTTTAATGGTCGCACAGATGGCGTGAGTTAAAGAGGTGATCTCTCGATACAATTCTTGGCGTATTCGTTAAGCTAAAAGCTTTTTGCGCTCACGTTATCTTTATGCGAATGTATAGCAGATTTTTCCTGGAAAACTACGAGAAAATACAAAGGAAAAATGCACATAATTTACAAGTGTAGGTATATTAAGAGATAAAGGATAAAACGGAAGTACCTACTTATGTTAGATCGGTGCTTTTTTCTGCAACCTTTCGTCGTAAAAGGAAATTTTATTCTATATTAAGTAACGCATGACAGCTGTAGAAGGCAATTATTATATTTAACATAAAAGGTCGAGATAAAAAGGGAATTACGTGCGTATTCATATAATAAGAAGAATTATTATAATGGAATTGTGCATTGTTATGTAAAACAGTATGGTGCAGTTGGAAAACTAACTTATTTGAAGGCTCTAAATACAAAATTGCATAACTCACTACACATCCATCATTTTTTAAATTGTGCAATTATTCATCTACGGCTTGTTATAACAAATCCATCGTTGCTAATTTGCTGTCTCAATGTATCTCTACATTACTTACTACCTAGTTATTCTCAAAAACTTGATATAATAGCAGGATAAAATTTTAATCTGATACATAATAATTAAATTTCATGACAGCAGCTACCAATTACTTATCCAAGTAAGTATGCAACTGGCGCAATGAGAACCTGCCCAACAGCAGCTATTGAAGTGGTACTAAATCTTACTCCTCTTCACATTTTTGTGGAGAGCATAGCTAAAAGGACCACACGTAGGATGATCAGGGAAGGAACGGCTAGGCATAGGCCTCAGCCTCCTACAGGTGACCAAATCTGGGACATGCCCCGAGATGACATACCAAGGAAGTTCAACTTTGTAAAAGATTTTACCACAAAGCTTAGCACTAAGAGTGAATGGGATAGAGATACCATTTCGAAACTCAATAGAAACGCCGTTAAATGGTGCACAGATGGCTCCAAAACGGCAGAGGGAACTGGAATAGGGATATATGGGCCTAGAACCAAATATTTCGAAAGCTTGGGGATGTACCCAAGTAGAAAAAGCTGAATTGGCTACGGGTTTTCTGTAATATGTACGCATATTTCAGAAAAAGTGTACTTATGTCAATATTATAATACATGGTAAGAAAACATTTACGCATATTTCAGAAAAAGTGTACTTATGTTAATATTATAATACATGGTAAGAAAACATTAGTCTGCTTCTGGCTTTCGACTTCTTTTGGCCTGCCGTTTGTAGTGGACTTGTGGAGCATCTCTACTGATTGTCCAACAATAGTCAGCTAGCATTGACGTAGGTGATGCAATATGACGCAAAATTTCGTAATTTCTCACTAAATTGCATTACATTATGCAATAGCATCTATACAATGGACAAAACGTCAATATCTCTGGAACGTGAGCCAATCAACTTTTTTTAATGTGATATTCGTGTTCAGCACGTTGAATTCATTCAGGATTGGGTACTTTCACCTAAGAAGCAATTCCACTGTTGACCAGTGTAATCAGCTCCAAAATGGTTTGAGAGTGTCTACAAAAACTAAACGAGCTAGGCAAAAAGAACAAGGTTTTGTGGGTTCCGGGACACACAGGAGTGGAAGGAAACGAAATAACAGATAATCTCGCTAAGAGAGGGGCTAGAACACCTTTTGTAGCGCCAGAACCTTTTTGCGGGATAAGTAGCAGTATAATACTGGAGAAACTAAAAAATGAAGTAGAGCAGAGAAAATTCAAATACTGGGAGAATCTCCAGGGAATGAGGCAAGCTAAAACTCTTCTGGGAACCTATAACCAGAAGAGATCTGCAGAATGCGTCAACATGAGTAAAAATAATATTCGGATATTGACAGGGATCCTTACAGGCCATTGTAAACTGAACGGACATCTAAGCAGGCTTGGAATAGCGAAGGAAGCCGAATGTAGATTTTGTGTTAAACAGGACGAAACGTCCATCCATCTACTCACAAACTGTGTTGCACTATGCAACTCAAGGGCGCTGCACCTGGGAACATGTGAAGGGAGAGTTACCTAATCTAGGGCCTTCGGACATTCTGCACTTCTTAAAAGGAATCGGACTGGACGGCCAGCTGTAAATACAGCGAGTAGAGGGGACACAATAGATCTTTTAGGTCGCAGTGTACTATCACCCTAATATCACACATACACAAGTATGCATACAAAATCTTAGTCATTCATGAGTTTAAATAAAAGAAGGAAGGAAACGTTGACAACTTTCCGGCATCATTGTTTTCTTCTCTATATCTTTGTTTAAATTGGTAAAATATATAATAATGAAAATGTAATAAATAAAAGAATGAAATACCGATTATTCCTGTGCGTACAAAATTTCGAAGATTTAAAAAATAGAATGAAATAAGCTTAAGTAGTCCAGACGAACAGCTCTAGAACTTGGTATGTGCCACTATTTTTTACTTTTAATAAAATTTATGTTTTTCACTTTCTCAATGACACTTCAATCAAATACTTTGTTATGTGAGGTATTTTTGATTGAAAATCTGATCACTTTGTAACGACCGAAAGAAACTTTCGGTTCGGTTCGGTGTACTAATGTTTACTGCTTTCTCTTTAACTACAGACTTTCGATTACTTACTTTTAAAATGCTTATTACTTACGCGTTGATCCCCGTAAGTCCAAAGAGGAGGTTTGCTCCGGGATCGTCCGGCGGCGCTGGTCACACGGCCAGTTGTCAACCGGTGAACTACAACCTGATGGCGATTTAAATGGTGTTGCGTCTTAATTACGCCATTACAATAAAATTTCAACCTCAAAGTGGTAGCTGTGATTGTGTGTGCGTGGATATTCAGGGTTCTAGTTTTGATTGTGCAACGAAACAGTAAAAGGGTATTATCAAACATTTATTTCCATACAGCAGGTGTGAAAGACATCGAATATATACAGTAAAAACAAGGTAAGTGTCAAAACATATGTATGTACAGTCATGAACATACCTAAATATACGTACAGTGACAAACAATTAAACATTAGGGGGGTTCGGTAACGCTTTTGAAATTTAGGCACCGAATCTAATGGCTTTAATTCTACTAACAACATGAAACGACAATTTGTTTACTAGGGTCGGTCGAAAAGTACGCGGACGGTTTAGACATCGGTGACGGCGCTAAACTCTGCAAAACGGGAATGACTGTAAATAAAATCCTGGGAGCGTCAGAAAGCTGTGCCAACACAACTGCCGGAGCAGAGAAAACCGGTAGAATGCCTGTATTACACCAGAAAAGCTTTCCAAGCGCTAACAATCAGGCCGGGAATAATTTAAATAAAAAACTCGGCGTGTATCAGAAAGGCTGTGCCGATACATCAGCCAGAACGAACTGGGAGGGACCTAGGTCCCGGAAATTGTCTCTGCATTTGCAAAGCGCGCGGTTTATATACACTTGCGGCCCCCTCTCCTCCACGCGGTCGCGATGGTGGGAGTTGAACGTGCGTGATCAGACAGCTACACAAGCCCATGGGAAAATCAATCAAAAGAACAGAATTGATCATTAATTCAAAATAAACTCAAATCTTGGTACTGAAATAGATTGTGCCACGTATGGCACGTTACAACTTGAGGTAATGCCGTCACACTATTAGCCGAGGTTAGTAGGGGATTTACACAGAAGAGAATTTGATGGGGTAACATTATGCAGTAGAGCATTGACTACCTTCCTTACTTAAAAAGAATTGAGGATAGACATGTTTTTTTTTATGAATATAGATTAATTGCAGTTTCTTGCCAACGATAAAAAATGAAACGTAGCTACCTATTCACTAACTTGCGCAATTCTCTTTTGTTCTACACCTTCCAGCAAAGTGAGAAACCACCAAAGATTTCAGTCCTAACTCCATCCTAATGTCTTGGTTTCTGATTCTCTCCACTCTTGTCACTCCTTTCACTTTTCTCAAGCAGTTTGAACTTCTTTTTGTTGTTCAGAGCCAATAACTAATATTGGTTGATTTAAAAACTCGTGTTTTTTGATATTTTCCTTTTTTAGCATTGTCGCGTACTATCTAAAAACATCAGCAACTACTGGATTTGTTTTAAATTTTATACCATAAATTAATTACTGATATTATGATTATCTTGAATAGTTAATTACAAAATATTTGACTAGGCAATTAAAATTTCTATGAGGCTTCCTTGTTTAAAATTGTCAAAGATTACTTATAAGTGTTCTTATTGCTTGCTTTCCTTTAATTTATTCTAATTTACAAGAACAAAAACACAGCAGTGATTAACTTCAATAAAATTTATTTTGTGTTTCATCTGTAATTATTAATATTATATAATCATAATCAATGTTATTTCTTACACATTCTGTTAGCCCACTTCAATTTAATTGCGTTCCAGTATAAATTACAAAACTATCAGTGGTTTCTTTTCATCGATTCGCACACAGGCTTGCGGTCGTATTATATGTACGTGCTTAAATGTATCTATATAGCCTATACTTTAGTAATAAATTATAGTTATTAGCAATAATTTCTGCTTGTTAATCTAGAATCGTTCGTCGTAAATTCTCCAAGTGCACGCTTTCTATAATGCTCAGCATATGCTTGTACAATGACCGATTAGGTGCATATACACACAAGCGATTTAAGGTGTAAAATACGTATACATAAATGTGTAAGTATTTACAAAAACTTGTATTTAAATGTAGATATGTATGCAAGTATCAAAACTTTCATGTGGATCGGCAAGTTAACATACAAAACAGGTAGGTATGTATCTGGTTCTATGATATAGAAACCGCGCGGCGTTTCTAAAAACAATATATGTGTGTCTATACACACTGCTTGATATAATTATTGCAAAGGTACTGTCACGCTTGAGTAGATTCTGTTCGAAATATTATTTTACCTAACGTCAATTATTATTGTTTTGTGCTGCACCAATTAATCGCAAAAGAAAGTCGTTGAAAAATTGTTTGTTATTTACGTCATTGATGGAAATTGTAAGAGTTACCTACGGCTTAACTTCTAGAAATTTATTTGCTAACCTAAAGAGCAGGAAAAACCATTGAGAAATGCCCCCACAGATATAGAATTGAAAACCTACACAAAAGTTGTGCCTTGTCAAAGTAATGATTTCGGCAAAGTTTCAGCCATATAAAACTGCTAAGGGAGTTTATTCATGGTCTTACTCCAGAAAAGGATAGAGGTATTTATACCACATCTCACAAAAATCTTCAGACCATGTATAGCCTTCCAACCGCCTGGTAAAAGGTGAGGGTAGCATATCTACCTAAGATAGGTAAAATACCCTATCAAATGCTTAAGTTATACAGACCAGTAAGGCTCTCTTCCTTTTTACTTAAGACACTTGAAAGGTTGATGGACAGGTACATAAGAAATACCACGGTGTGAGAACAGCCACTCAGTGATAGGCAGGATGCATATTAATCGGGAAAATCTACGGAGGTCGGATTTTGCGATCTCAACAGGCTAATATAAACGTCAATAGATGACAAAGACTTCCCGAGATATTAAGGGAGCATTTCTCAATGCTACTACAAATTCAATTATTGAGACCTTGCGGAGGAAAGGCGTCACACCGAACCTTCTGCAGTGAATAAAGGCATGCCTGAAAGGAAAGATAAGTTACATCCACAATCGGCGAGGTACTATTGAAGCGGATGTCCGAAGGGCAGAGTTTTGTCTCTCTCACCCCTGGGCTACCCTAGTGGACGAGCTAGTCTAACTGATCAGCAAAGGTTTTCATTGCCTAGCATATGCTGACGAACTTACAATAGTCGTTAAAGGGCGTTCACAAGAAAAGGAATGCTAGAAGGTTTACAACCACTAGTGTTAGGTAATAAAAGAATTCCATATGTCAAAAAAGCAAAATACCATATCCAGAAAACAACCAACAAGGCCACTATTGCCCTATGTAGAGGTTGTGTGGAAGAAATTGGGACCTTAGCTCGAAAATAACTAACTGTGCTTATATACAATTAGACCTATGATAACATACGGAACAGTAGTGTGATGGCCAAAGGTGCGTCAAGCGAGCACCCCTTATGGTAGTGCCAAGCAAATTTAACCTGGATAGTAAGGTTATAATATCAGATAAGAAGGACTGGGAGAAAGACTATGCAGGAAGAACTGCTTGAACTGGTATACATGCGGCTGTAAAACTGATTATGGCTTAGGGGCTGGAATATACGGAACGAAGCCGAAAGACAGAAAGGCTCTTTCGATAAGCTTCAGCAAGGACACGACAGTATTCCGGGCTGAGGTTGCTGCAATTCGTCACCGTATCAGAGAAGTAGAAAGATGAACCGAGTTAGCGTAAACGCGTCGCTATTCTTTGACAGCCAAGCAACACTTAAAGCGATCAGTAGCGTAAGTGCGCACCCAAAGGAAACTAACATTGGCCTGGTTTCTCAGTCACATGGGCGTGAAGGGAAAAAGGAGGCGGACGATCTGGCCAGACAAAGTTCGTCAAGTTCATTCGTTAGGGCCGGCCCTTCCTTCGGCATTACCAAATTGCATTTTATAAAATCCATCAATGAATGGATGCAAAACAAGTCCGGAGAATGGTGGCAAGAATTAGCAGGACAAAGACGACTAAGAGAGTTCTTTAGTGAACAGAGACCTGAGTTTATTAAACATCTAGTAACTAAAGACTGTCAAAATGATAGATCTGTTGACTGGTTATTGTAGACTAAATAGGTATATATATATAACATAGGCCTGGCAGAGGTCGTTATTTGCAGATTCTATCAAGAGGAAGAAAAAGTCCCAGTTCATGCACTGTGCCAATGCGAGGGCCTGGCGAGGACAAGGCGTAGAGAACCCCACAGTAAATACCGACATAAAGGAACCGCTTCCAAATATGATAAGCCTAGTTAAGAAGGCAAAGTTTTAGAGTGCGTCTTCTAGGACATGAAATAAATCGGAAAACCACTCCTGCCCTGATTTAATCTAATCTAATTATTTAGTCATCGAAAAATTGTTTCAGCAAGTCTAATGCTTCAACTGTGCAATGACTTCTCTTCAGATATTTCTGATTATTTATAAAATTCTTCTAAATTGTCGTGAAAATTCAAAATCATTTTCACAGTCTGGTTTAGCATCATCCTCCAGTCTCTTCAGTGATTTTACAAAGAACTACCTTATAAATATAAATTTTTGCAGTCCATGGGAGCACAATGCAAAATGCACAGAATAGTTAAATACCGCAAACACGTTTGCTGTACAACCGGGAATCCTATCAAATTTTAACGATTTCGAACATATTGCATTTGCGCAAATACGCTTCCACTCTAACCGTAGGCGTCGTCTAAATTATTGTCAATTATTAATTAAAATTAAAAAGTTAAAAAAATTAATTAAAAATTATTGTCGTAGTAAAAATGACAATCTTTTCCATAGATTGAAGGTTCACAAATTAAATAAATCTCTTATCCTATTTCAATAGTTCCTTATGAGTGTTTAGTAACTTTGACAACAGATCTTGACAAGAGTTCATCAAATGAAATAAACTGGTAGGCACCGCGCCTGCAAAACGTCTGCATGTGTTATTCTTGGCACGTCAAGCGTCGATAATTTTTTATTGTCCGCGAACAAATTTTGAAACGATTCAATCGAACGCAATTGACGCAAAAAGACCAATACTGCTCTCTCCTCCTCCTGCCCTTCGATCACCGCTGCCACACAACGAACGCGGCCATTGCAGCAAAAAAAAAAATTCGAGCGCCAGCGACAACCAGCGCCCGCACGACGAAATAATTATTAAAACTGTCGACTGGACCGAAACAAAAACGGCCCATTGACGGTGGACAACATCAAGGTGTATATTGGACGAGTGTGTGTGTGTTTTATTCCAGATAGTAGCTCGGTCATTGTTCCCAGAAACAAAGGCGCATCTACAAATTGCATTGCGAATCAACCAATCAGAAACACATTGTTTCGCGTCGTTTTGTTTTTCGATTTTCTTTTGTCTTTTTCGGTAGGACGGCGGATTTTTTATTTTGTTTTAATTGTTATCGTTTTTGGTCGTTATTTTGTTTCTGTTAGGATCCGCCGTTCGCTCGATTTATGAATTAAAATGCGGTAGATGGCGCAATATTTAATATCCGCTTGTGATACCATGTACTAAAAATAGAACGTAGACAGATTTTGCAAAATATGTTTTATTCTAATAGATAATATTTTGGCAGAGTTGTTCTAATGCAAAAGAAAAAAGAATCATATTCTACACTCCGCCAAAAAAGTATCGCATAAACTAAAAAAGGGCATTTATGAACCAAGATATTTTTATACGTTCACAAAAAGTTTGCCTCGTGTATGTGAACTATAAAAACACTAACAAAATAATGGAACTTAGCGTTTTTACTTTATTTTTTTCCTAAAAGAACACATTTAGAAAAATGCATATGTGTAAGGTTTGCTCAGTTGTTTATTGAAAGTCTTCCTATACGGACAAATTTTAAAGTGCGAAGTCAGAGTTCTGCACCAACGCTTTTAAAACTAAAATGAGCAATTTAACTTCAGAACAAGTGGCTGCTATAGTTGCTTTAATCGAAGATGGACGATCTCAAGCATACGTTGCTAATTTGATGAACATCAATCAGTCAAGTGTTTCTAGAGCCGTAGCCAGATATAGGGAAACAGGCATTTACAGTAGAAGACCTGTACCAGGTCGTCCAAGATGTTCTACTCGCCAAGATGACCGCTATTTACTACTACAAGCATTACGTCGAAGACATGTAACTGCGAGACAATTGCAGAATGACTTGGCTAGAGTCAGAAATACTCGTGTGAGTACTCGAGCTATTCGGAATAGGTTACGACAGAGTGGATTAAGAGCTAGAGTAGCTGTAACAGCCCCTCGTCTACTAGGAACCACCGAGTGGCTCGCTTAAGGTTTGCCAGAGAACATGTAAATTGGAACATTAATGACTGGGCCAATATACTCTTCACAGATGAGTCAAGATTTGGTCTTTACACCTCAGATAGGCGTATCTCAGTGTACAGACGAGACGGTGAGCGCTATTCGCAGTGTAATATCAGACCTAGACCTAATTTCGCTGGTGGCTCTATTATGGTTTGGGGAGGCATCTGTTTAACAGGTCGTACAGAGTTAGTACCAGTAGACAGAGGTACACTGACTGCCCACAGGTATATAACGGACATTTTAGAAGAACATGTAGTACCATATGCGCCAATTATAGGAAACGAATTCATGTTAATGCACGATAATGCACGACCGCATGTTGCAATAATCGTCCAGGAATACCTTAACGATGTTGGTATTCCAGTTTTAGATTGGCCTGCGGTAAGTCCGGACATGAACCCTATCGAGCACGTGTGGGACCTCCTTCACAGACGGATACGAACCCAAAATGTTGCCCCAGCGGACCTGCATGGACTAGCAAATGCTCTCCGTGACGAGTGGGAGAATTTGGATCAGGCTTATATACGGAGGTTAATCGAATCTCTGCCAAACCGTATGCGAGCGGTCATAAGAGCCAGAGGTGGCAATACTCAGTATTAAAAGCTACTGTTATGACATTTTTCTTTCCAAAATTATAATTTCTTGTTTTAATAAAAATCTCAAGTATGAGTTCTTGTTTTTATTTGGCCTGTATTTTATTTAAACAATCATAGAAATTATATCTTAGAGCGCATTAAAGTATATTTACAACTTTATGCTACAAACAAAGATTATGCGATACTTTTATGATTCAAAACTAAATTATGCGATACTTTTTTGGCGGAGTGTATTTTATTCTGTTGATAATGCTAAAAGATGTTTACCTCACATATATCTGAGTTCTATTCTTCCCCAGAAATTTTCTTCTTTATTTTTTACTTTGTAATATATAGAAGAATACCAACGAAGAGCTGGTGCGAAATCGTCAAACCTTTCAATAGCAACCATGATTAGGCAATTGCTCAGTCCCAGTAATTACCAAGTATTGAAAATAGTACATAAACTTCTTATATTTTCTTATCGATCTTCAGATTATTCTTACTGAATGCTATTCTGTCAATAAATAAATATATTATTTTTTGCCCGGTACTTTCGCACTAATTAAATCCCTTTTAACAGATAAAGATTAAAATATAAAATACCATATACCATAATAATGCGGAGAATAAGCGCCAGTAGTTCTGAAATGCAAATACTTCAACAATCGCTTTTGTACACTCTCAATTGCAAGACGGTGGTGCGTGTAATGAGGAAACCACAATGAGGATGCGTACTCGAACTTGGTGCGTACAAAGGAGTGAAATAACGTTTTTAGTAGAGAAAGATTAGTAAATTGTCTGCAAGAACGAATCAGAAAGCCAAGCGAAAGTTTGACATGCTCAGAAAACTATAGCTGAGAGTCAAATGTGACTCCTAAATCTTTAACAGAGGTTTGGCGGGCTATATTAATCTGATCAACTGAGTAATTAAAAAAAATGGGATTATCCTTTCTAAAATAAGGCACAACTATGCATTTTTTAAGTGTTCAGACGAATATTATTAGCCTTGCACCAGTCATTTATATTGTCCAAGTTAGATTGAAAAGCAACCGAGTTATCAGGAGAGAAGTTACTATGAAAAATCTTCAAGTCATCCGCGTACGGTAGAACTTCGCACTTGATTTGGGACAACAGGTCATTAATATAATTGCAAAAGAGAAGGGGACCCAGTACGGAATCCTAAGGCACTACCGTTGAGGCAACGACGTGGTGGAAATGGTAACCACACTGTAAAAAAATTTCTAGTAAAATTACATGTAAAATCGTTGGTAACAAAGTTGCCTACGATATTACAGGTAAATTTACTTCATCCAGTAAAATTGCTATCTACCAGTAAATTTCATACACTGATGTATTTTTCAGTCGTTCTGTAAAATTCATATGTAATATTTATATAAATTGTATATTTACCGAACAGTCAAGTAATTTTGGCATGTAATTTTATAACGAAGGCAGGTAAAAATACTAAGAAGGTGAATATTACAGGTGTAAATATACATTGCACAGAAAATTCCCTTGCATGTGTGATTCTGATTACAACCTTATTACTTTTTACAGCATACCGTAACTCGAATTAAATTCCTGTAAAACATAATAAGTACTAAAACAATAAAATTCTTAGTTATTAGACAATTTTGCTGCAGCTTCAGAACTTGCAAAACGTCAATGTTGTTGAGGTATAGGAATAAAACTAATAGTGTTTTCGACTTATTGCACTTTACGCGTGGAGTATATCTATCTCCCTTACTAATATTATGTATTAAAATAAGATGGAAATACAATCAGTGGATAAAAGTGCAGTAAGTCGAAAACGCTATAAGGATAAGCAAATACATATTTTATTAATCTTCAGTAGAATAAAAAATATAAATTTCCTTTATCTGACATTTAATGGCTATTTCCGAACCAAATGCTATCAAATTCATTGAATTTTGCTCTGAAACAAAAAAAGAGAAACAAATGTTACTTCCATTATATTATTATATGTATATATCAGTAAATAGATCAAATGAAATTAATGTAAATAGGTACCTACAGCTTGTGCACGAATAAATATTCCACTACAAGAAGGAAAAGATAAATATAATTTTTACTTATCGCAATACCCAATTGATGAATAATCATTAAAAACGACTACTGAATTATTACAGTCAAGTTATCTTTAAAAAGTCTCTTATACATTATACAAAAACGAATACAAATTGCATCATAGATTTTCACAGTTCCCTACACCGGGAGCAAGATCCTGAGATGCAATTACTGTAAATATAAATGCATTATTTCTTTACAAAAGTAATGTATTAAAGGTTTTGTTTTAAGTAAATAAGCTGTAACAGTTTAGTATTCGTTTTAATTTTAACAGTGAATCGTGAATAATAGTGAAATTTTTAATCAATTTGTGTTTATATTCATGGAGCAATAAATAATTTATGAAAACATTAGGTTATGTTTAATATTGGCGTGTGTTCCATCATGAATCAGAATACCCTCCACAGTATTAACAATAAGTAAAATCGGTGAAATATTTAAAGCAGAAAAGAATTGCTGTATTAACCACATGTGAAAATATATTAAAATGAGTATTTTTATAAAAGCATCTTACCTAATTCTTTTGCAATGCTTGAGGCAGCACACAAACAGGAACAATCACCCCAACTTGCGATTGTTTATGCGTCACCATAACTGACTAGAATTACCTACGCGCACAGGCAAATAACCTAATAACCAATCACATTGCGGCGTATGAATTTTGTGCATTTGAAGGTAATTTTACCCAAATATTTCAGTAAATTTTAGTAGCAATCGCAAAATATTACATGTTTTTTACAGTATTTTTTCTTTTCATTTTTATTACATCTTAAAAGTACATGAAATAACTGTAAATTTTACCGAAACTTCTCTTTCCATCTCAAATATCCTGGAAAAAACAGGTAAAATAAGGTTTACATGATTTATCGTAGTAAATTCACAACGTTATTTCATGTAATATTTCCGATTTACTATAGTAAAATTACTGTAATTTTTTGCAGTGCATTGTATGCGACGAAGCACGTTCTGTTCTCCAGATAAGAGGCTAGAGACTAAAGAGGCTAATCCCATTACAGAAAGCTTGAAGGCAAGTAGACCATTGGCAAGACTATCAAATGCCTTCTCAAAGTCCGTATAGATGACATCGGTCTGCCGACGCTGTTCGAGTTCGTCACTGAGGAACTAAGTAAGAGAAACCAGATTGGTAATGGTGGAACGACCAGCTATGACACCATGCTGATACTCAGAGATGTAAGGCCTCGGGCAGAATTTAGAGTAGATCAGTTAGAACGTTCACCATTTTTAAAGACAGAAGTAATACTGGTCAGCTTCCAAAAGTCAGGAAAGGTGTAGGTCACCAAAGACAAATTAAATATAGCTGTAAGGGACTCACCTAATAGAGAGGTACAATGGCGTATAAGAAAGTTTGGCAGTCGATTAGGACCACAAGAAAAGTAACACTGAAGCTGTTGAATGGCAGTCTTAACCTCAGTAAGTGAGAACTCGGAAAAAGAAACGCATGTGGACGCAGTGACGAAAAGAGCTGATGATGTAGTAATGCAGCTAGTTTAAAAAAACACTGGAGAATCTGCTAACAAATGCCTCAACAATTGCAGATGGATTACATATTTCTTCTTAATTGTGCATCATACAGCCACGTATTTTGGAGCTACCACTCCTCTGACGAACATAATTCCAGAAAAGTGCAGGGTTATCAAATATATTATTTTCAGTAGTGAGCATGTAGCTCCGAAATGCACTATTACAGTCTTTCTTAAATAATTTACGGATCCTGGTAAACTCTTGGCGATGAAAAGGGGTGATACTACATTTCATCTTCTTAAAATAAATACGTTTCTTTTAGCTTAAGTAAACGAATTACATCTTGATTATTTTCAATACAGGCATAGATAACAAAGTAAAAGGCAGTAATAGCAACATTGGGATCAGAACAAGCACCAATACGAGACCAGTCAGTATTGGCAAAGGCGCTTCATCACTTTTTATAGACTATTTTTAGCGCTATTTTCACATAGTTTTATCTGACACGACATAGTTAGTTTAGTATAATGCTGATGATGCGAGCAATGCACACGAAATGTACATTTATTACCTATTATTAAAGTTACAAGAATGTTGTTTGGGTATTCAGTCTATCTAACAAAATAAAATTTTCTTTGAGGTTCAGAAAATTTCGTCATTTATTTTTATGGCTTCGTCAGGAGGCAATCTACAGTATTAATACAGAATATGAAACAAAATACATTATAAATTGTATAAGTGGTACTTAAATTGAAATTAAATAGTGCTACACAGTAAAAAATTGCGTGTAGAAATTAACACTAAAAGTGGTCTATATAAGTCCACACTACTTTTGGTAAATTTTACAATGTGAAATTTGGTAAAATTTACCAAAACGATTTGGTAAATCCTACACTTTAAAACGTGTAGTGTAAGACACTTGCCAGTGTAAACTACCAAGAGATGATGTACACCTTTGGGTGTTAGTTAGAGGTACACTACATGGGTGTAGCTTTTACACTGAATAACGTAAGTGTAATTAAGTAATTAAGTTGCTAAGGACTCTAATAAACGTAAGGTGGTGAAGTGATCCAAAAGAAACTTCAATTTGCTAATAAAAATTTATTTGCGAATACCTTTTTGTATAAAACAGAATTTACTTTTTTCTCGCAAAACGCACAATGTACAGAACAGCGTTTAAACGACATGCACTATAATATATGTAGACGAATACGAACACTAATGATTAAATAAAAATATGCATTGGAACAATATATCAATAATATTACTAATAATAATTAAGGTTAAATAAACAAGTTATGCAATCAAAGAGAAACCATTGCACAGCACGGCAATATTATAGTACAGTTAATATTAACAAAAATATATATATATTTTAAATTTCAAACTTCTAGCTACCAGTTAAGTTAAGGAATATGGAGTTAATCACCGGAATGGAGGGAATAGACTAAACAGGGAATTTCATTCTACACGATTAGTCATATATACATAACCTACAATATGTCATAAAAATCATTTAGAACTAAATATTTTACGAAATCCAGCAACAAAGAATATAGGTTATTACCGATACGTATTATATACCTACCTACATATTATCTAACTATTGTTCAAAATGGTGTAATTTGTTACTTACCGTTTGATATGCAATGTTTATATGCCGACGGGATAGGCGAATCACTAATGGCGTTTTCGACTTATTGCACTTTACGCGTGGAGTATATCTATCTCCCTTACTAATATTATGTATTAAAATAACATTGAAATACAATCAGTGGATAAAAGTGCAGTAAGTCGAAAATGCTATAATACTCAGTAATTTAATCATACTTTTGCATTTAATTCATATTAACATCATGGTGGCAAACAACATACAATATGTACGTATAAACTATAAACATCTTAAAAGCAGAGGCACAGGATTCATGTTTCAATACGAATCCGATCATGTGTCAATTGTCCGTTAGTAGTCTGTAAGTTTATGTCTATTTATTACATGTACCTGATAGAAATTGTTCATGCGCAGGAGTAACTTTTTACACCCCCAGGTGTAGATATTTCAAATATGGGGCAGTGTTAATTTTAACAAGCAAACTTTTTACCACTTACTTTTTGAGCTTTACACGCAGAAATTTTTTACTGTGTAGTTTATTGTATAACATAATTTAATTAGAATGCAATAATACAAATTAAATAGACAGTGTGTAAACTTCCAAAATACACGATGCTCCATACAATTATCGTGGATAACACCAATCCAAAACCACGTAAGAACGTATATCGAGTTATCGCAAATAAACTACGGACGATTAGCGCAGAGAGAGCGTATTGTCCATGAATTAGCCCGATGATAATCGGTTAACGTCGACGCAGACGGCACAGCCGCGTGGCGTATGCCGCCGCGGATAGCGCTTTACGGCCGATTTATCCCCGCGTTTATGCTGAAAGTGCGAGCAGTAAATTTTTGATAACCCGTCCCGCGCTCATCGAGAAACGCGTATGCGATTTTAAAAAGCTGTGCGGCCAGCGAATTTGTAAATGTTCGAAAACAATCGTGTCATCGGAAAGCAGAGTTGCGTTATCGAGATGCAAACGTGCACACACTCGGAAAGCAATAAAAGATTATCTGTCCGAGGCAAATTTAACGAGTAAATGACCGCAGTTAACGTTTAGATGAAATTTTCGCGGATTCTGCATCAAATTGCACCGAAACGACCTTTTATCACAACGCTAAATTTCGGAAAAATATGATTTTGATAACTCTACGATTCGCACAGCGGTGGTCTAACTACAAGCTCAGCACAAAAACTGTATACGCCAAAATGTATTTTTGAAATTATTGCTTAAGAAACAATTATAAATACTACTAAAGTAATTAAAGATATGAATTCTTTTAACCCATGTAATTTAATTTTTTTAGAAACTTATGTATTCTACAGAAGATATTGCCATACTATTGTAACATTATAACTCTTAGCAGAGAAATTATACAAGTAGAAATGTGTTAGTGAGCCGTTTTATAATAAATAATTCAAAATTATCGCAATGGAAAATATCGACAGAGAATATGGTAGGAGTATGCGTCTTGCAAGGTAATTTTACAAACTTTTCTGTGGTAGATTCTCACTCAGGTTGTGCCATTAATATTTTATAATGTTGTTTTTGTAATACATTTAACCTTACAATAGTTATGTATAGTAATTTTCTCATTCTAGAGTTCTAAAGTTCACCGTCCTGAAATAAGGACGTTAGGCATCAACGTAATATTTGGTTTTTTTTAGTGGCCTGACATTGAATGAAATACTAACTTTTCTAGAAGAAGACGATAAAAATCATTCATCAAATAAACATTCTACCGCCAACTAATGCCTGTGAAAATTTAACTAATGCAGACTCTGGGGACATCATAAGTCCAAATAACCAGCCAGGTTCCCAACTGAGAGCTGAAGCTGAAGAGAATATGAATAAAAATGAGCACGAGTCGGATGATGAAGATGACATTTCATTAGCTTCCTTAAGAACCGCTATATATGAGAAAAACTTATTCATGGGAATAAACCGAACTTCAATCAAGTCAATCAAAATTATTCACCTACAGATTTGTTTTTGCAATTTTGCATACCAAATCAAAATATAATTTGAGTGCCTGTATATTTATGGTGTGAATTTAACGAAAACCCAGATATCACTTAAATATTTTATTTTGAACGTAATCGTGGATATTGTTCTTTAATCTACTTCTGCATTTTTCCTTCGTTAATATTTCCCACAATTCATTTCCTATAATTTCCATATCCGATGAAACAATTAGAGGCTATTATTGCTAGGGCTGAGTTAACAGTCAATAACGACATCCTCTTGGCCACCGAAGAAATAAATATGTCTCGTTTTCTGTTGGCAGCTAGTTACTATATGCAATGTACTAATGCAAGTAAGCAATATATGAAAAAATTAAATATAACAAAAAATTTAGTTTTTTGTGCAGTCTCAGTTTGGAGAGAATGTAGAACTAGATGTCCTTTTCTGTGTGGAAGTAAATCCAAGAATTTCTAGTCCGATAATGGCAAAGCAACTCGGCGTATCGCAGCAAGCTACACAAGCGATGTTGAAGAAGCATAATTCAAAGCATACATCATCAAAAAGTACCTACAAACGCTATTGGAAAATGACTATGGTCAAAGGATGCGATTTTGCAATTTCTTCTTAAATGCTATACAACGACATCGAAATTTCTATCGAAAAATTATTTGGTCGAATGAATGCAGTTTTAGTAACAAATAGCGTTTTTAATAAAAAGGATAATGGATTTTAAGCCAAGACCACCCAAAAATCATTATTGAAAATAATGGGATGGCATATTACCCACGCCACTGGGTAATATGCCACATTGCAGGCTCAACATGTTTATAAATTATATTCTTAAATGTGTTTTCTTCCTACACTAAATATGGGTGAAAGTGTACAAACGATACGATGTAAAAGATCAATGTGTAAATCTAATTCATATATGCCCAAATTTGACAAGGAAATGCAATTTTCCTTCATGATGGCGTATTCCCCCCAGTTACCCTATTTAACGATTTCATTAAATATTTTGTTTTTTAAAATCGGATAATAAATAACAGAGCCTATGGGTTGGGGCGCTTTTTGTCAGTCAACCTGTATGCAAATATAGATCACTATATGCTGTAAGGAATCAGTTATGCTTACGACCGATAATGTAACATAATCTTGATCTCTGGTGCTAAAACGTTTAACATGATTAATAAAAGCTATATACAAGTAACAAGGCTTACCTAATCTTTTTCGTTTCATACCACCATCAGTAACATGACTGTCATCGATTTCTTATTCTGGATATTCTTCGTGCAGCGATCGCCAGTTTACTGGGACTCCAGCCCCGAGTTTAGCGTTCAGACGACCACAGTACCAGCGAGGGTGGGACAGTTTCAAATCTGATACCGAAATCGCGAACAATTTATAACGCTCGTTGCTAGATTTATTGCAGTGCACGCGAACGCGAGCCCGAAGCTCAGACCTGCCCGCATCCGGGCATCTCCCCGATCCAGGCAGCCAACCGACACGGACGTACGCGTCGGCAGGTCTCGCACACCGAACGCGAACGCCATCGATGGGAAATTTCGATAAGCCCAGAAGGGAAATTTTAAATTTCTGATCGCATTTTTAAACAAATTTAACCTGGCGAATTTGTAATTCTAAATTTTATTGTGTTTCGATTATGGTTTTATTAGAGCTGGGTACAGAGGGAGAGAATCTGACGCGGCGGCAATGTTATCCCGATAGGCTAGATCCACCGTATCAAATAAAGAAAATAAGTATTTAAGAAAATAATTAGTCGCAAGGTGTATTTTCTTGCGATCAGCATCCCATTAGGCGTATACATATGGTATTCACATTAATAAATAAAACATGAAGCTTTCATATGCTGAAACTTTCCGAGTAGAACTAACAACAAGGTACGTAGGTATATAGCAGCAATTTGTTGCTCGTTATAGACATCTGTCATTTTAAGTTTATGGACACCACTAACTAGATAATTTATATTGTTAAATATTGCGTATGTACGTACTTACAGAGGTACTTAAGTTGGAGCGTACTTTTCTACTGGAGGAGCAAACAGTTTAATATGTGCATAAATATGTACGTACTAGGAGTTATTCCAACTGTTCTGCTTGTCATGTTTCTATTTATGCACATATATAACGTACGTAACGACGGAAAAGTCACATGTTGTATGAAATTAGTGCCTCTTTAATTGTAATTTCATATTTTCTCTACGATGAATGTGCATTTTGCTGCAGCTTTAAAATATACTTACTTTTCAAAATATTTTCAATGAGAGTCCAAATAATTGCGAGAGAGATTTGGCTCGATTCACAGAAGGAAATGCGGACCAAATAAGAAATTTATATAAGCTATGGTATAATGGTAAAGAAATAATATACAGGGTGTTTTGAAACATCGTTTAAAGATTTTAAGGCCATGTAGTACGATCGAAAAGAAGGTTAAAAGTCATAATAAACATATGTCCACAAATTAACTGTTTACGAGATAACAGCGATTTTATCGCAAATGCAGAATAAGTTTGCTTAAGCGGTTTTTAGATGTTATTGTTTTAACATAAAATAGATTATAACTAAAGAAGATGTTCAAAATGACGCCCTTCCATTTCGACACAGGATCTACATCTGCTTTCAAAGGAAGCGCGCACTCTTCAAAAAACAAGGGTTTTTCTCGTATTATCTGGCAACAGTGTTCTATTCGTTGGCGCAACTCTGGAAGATCGTTTACCGGTGTTGCGCACACTAAACTTTTCAAATAACCCCAGATACTAAAGTCCAACGGGTTTAGATCGGGAGATCTTGGAGGCCAAGCAATGGGACCTGCTCGCCCTATCCATCTCCCAGGAAATTCATTGTTAAGATGTTCCTTAACAGCACGCGTAAAGTGCGGTGGAGCTCCATCTTGCATAAACCAGAGGTTCAGTCTTAGATTTATAGGTAAATCTTCCAAAAGTTCAGGTAAAGTATTTTCCAAGAACTCGAGGTATGCAGGACCTGTTAAGCGTTGCCTACATTGGCTGCCCGTCCCCGAAATTCGGAGAAAATGGAAATTTCGGAAAAGATTTACTCGTCTTGCCGCTTTCGACGACGGAAGGAGATCGGTCTAGTCCAGGACGACGATCGTTCGGCGCCTCTCAAAAATATCTCTCCTTTTAGCCCGAGTACGTACGTCTACAGCACTAAATGGCGTACGCCAAACGGATGCCATTTAGTGTTATTAACCATTATCAACGGAGTGATGGTTTGGTGGCAGAAGGCGCAGCAAGCGAGAGCTGCAGCAAAAATTGCGATCTTGAGCAGAATCTGTCGTCTTTGCACATTATACTGGAACGAGAGACCAGATTAACTACATTTCGCTTTTGGCACATAATGAATTCTTCGTCACACACTCCTGCTTATGTAAATTAGTTTCTGGAAGTAGAGCATTCTGGAAATACCGTTGCACTTAAAGTATTCTATCAATGATAAAATACATTATTTACTACTTCTATAATAGTCTGGTTTATTATAAAAAGTTAGTTAATGGAACAAGCACGTTGTGTAATAATTACAATTTCTTATTCCTTACATGCTATGGTAGAAAAGTTTCACCAAAATTAAATAGTTAATTATTCCTCTATTGTTTTTAATGAGACGATTTGTTTCCTTAGCGATTTCGTTCTCTTATCAGCTTAGTACAGTTTGGTTATCAGCACTCAACAACACAATGACAAACCGTCGATGACGTGATGCGAGGCACCTATATACCTACATTATCATTAATGCATTAATTGCGCCACGCAAAGCGTACATCTTTTAATTTTAAACGCTTCAGAAAATCGAGCAAACTACTTCCACAACTGTGGGAAAAGGGAACAGAAAGAAGCGGCAAATTTACCCTAATTTCGTTAACACGAACGATTTTAACGATATCTGGACTAAATATCTCACGCACACGGGACCAGAGACACGAACGTATAAATACATAACATACGTAAGTGTACAATATATACGCGGACACCATATTGGGCATTCGTTGAGTTTCGAACAGGGCCACAAAGCGAGCTAGTGAGCGAGCATTTGGGGTATAAGTATATGTATGTGTCGGAGGTACACGCTGTTCCATGATAGCGGACTCGTAGGGCGCGATACTATCTTAATTATGAGTAAAACGCGTTATCTAGCAGCCTGCGGACGAGGTGCGTGTTTGTCCCTCGCTTACTTCACTTGTTTTTAACCCCCTTCTATCCTCGCCGTCGTCGTTGGCGTCATGAGAGCTCGGAAAAGCGACTTTAAAAAACCGACATGTTGCATGTAAACGTATGTACCAGTACATATGCCTTACTTAAATATATACATACTGGTTTGATAAATAAATAAACCAGTTGATATTCACAAATAAGTTACTAATATTTTTTTAGGTAATTTAACTACAATACTTAATCCTCATCCCTGCAAATAAAAAAGATTGGAGCAGACGACCTAGTTAGAGCTAACTGAAGTGGTAGATATAAAAGTAAAAAATTTTCGCAAGTAGCTGAACGATCACTGGATAGGATACAAATTAGGCAATCGCGTGACATAAATATGCTAAATCAACTGGTACGTTGGAAAATATTGCGCGACCTTAAGAATAATTTCAACGTCTGCAGTACTTCCGAACGAGATGTAGAGTTCATAGAGGTTTTAGACCTTTGTATATCTTTCTTCTGCAACTTTGATTCCACCCACTTTAAGAAGGGACATTACAATTACATTACTGAGTGTCAAAACAGCCAACCAATCATTTTAAAATGAAAGTTAACATTTTATTCTCACACATACCTGTATATGAGTATGAATTGGTGTTGAGGTTATATCTATTGCATACAATTGTTTCGACTGTTGCCGTCGTCTGTTGGATTTAATAAATCCTAAATTTCCTAAATCCAGTAGGCGATGCAAACAGTCCAAACAACACCAACTCATATTCTTACACTTATTGTCAAGAATCACGCGTCATGAGTTATATCTGTTCCCTACAAGATTATCTATAACCGACGTGTCAGCAGTAGTTCAGCTGCCATCATCAGGCCAACCCTAAGGAAAAGTGTATCCTGTCAAATTTATCTTTGAAGTTGATGTGTGTATCTCTCGGGTAATACCTGCATATCATCTTTTTGTTATACACTTGTATGAGTATATTTGTAGTTATATATCTTTTTAGCAACACCGCGAGAATTATAATATAAATGAATTTTATTTGTTGTTATACTGTTTATTTTAGTGGTTAGTTATTTTCCTGGATGTGAATTTTATTTTTGTTTAAAAGTTCTTATCTACATATATATGGACTAGTTAGATTAATTAGCGCTGAAACAGCATTCCAAAAGGAAAATCAGCCCAACCTTAATCATGTCAAAATATAATTAAGGTTAGGATGAAGTAAAATTTGATCACTGCCTCGAAAATATGGGCTTGTGATAGGTACATTTCTGTGAATACTATATTTTTTTACGAGTAAGTGTGGCATCTAAAAAGTTCCTACAATATTTTGCCTGTATACTTTAGTGAAAACTATTGAACTTTTTGTGCCAAATGGTTTTACAATAGTTAAATAACAATATAATGAAAGGTCATAAATATCAAAACAGAAATAGTCTTAAAAAGATATACAATCAACACGAACCACAAAACATAAACATCGTAGATATACCAAGTTAACAAAAAAATTCTTCTAGAATTTTTATTTATTTTGAATTTCTAGGTCTTGATTTGGAATAAAACTAAATTATCTTTTCTACATCTGATATTTATTATTCTAACGACGTTTCGTCAATCGGTAGTCGACATTTTCAACTTAATTGATTTAAATCGAACTAAAATAGAAATTTCTTTTATATGTAAAAATTAATGGTTCTGTATATGTACTATTTTTTGCAATGACTTACATGCTTACATGGTTTTTTTTCCGAGCTCAATTTTTTGTTTGGTTTGTGTGAAAAAATGTTTGATTATAATTTGGTCTATATACTATGATATATTATACGGTTTTAGTAAATGTTGAATTTGTTCTGATAAATTCGGTGTATAATTGATTGCAATATATTTATTTTGTGGATCCTTTAGTTTCGTTTATAACATTAAATGGTTCATTCATTTTTAATATTATGTAATCTTCTTTTTGAATACCTTCTTTTTAGTGTCAAATATGATAACAAAAAAAAAAACAAGTACAGATCTAGCGGCATCTTAGAGGCGTCATAATTATAACTTTAAGTGGTAAGTTCTTTAAAAATTACAAAGAAAAACTGACATATAGGTTTGTGACATGAAATAGATATTGAAATTAAATTCTAGCTAAATTAATTTATTATATTCTGACCATTTTTTTACGGATTTTGTTACTGTGCCTGAAGATGAGTCGAACCGGTACTCATTTATCTAATAAAGAGAAGCATTTAATTGCAAGAATTGTTTTCGTTGTCAGTTTAACAGTGATCGAATCGCATTTATTTTTATTGAGTTAATCATAAGAAATTAGCATTTTTATTTAAATTTCAATTAACACTGCAGACTCATTGCTCGTGCTTAAAATTAGAAAATGTTTATATATAATCCACAGGGTTAAGGAAGGCACTATATATTTTAGGTCAGAAAAATTGAAGTTTCTTATTTTTTGTTGTGAAAATAGAACCCTCTGCGCATCTTTTGGTGATGGTCCCATCAACTTATGATAACCAGAATTGATACAAAGAAGTTTCCCTCCTAAACACCCACATAAATAAAAAATTTACAATAAAAAGACTTTATGTGCCTTTATAATTTTATTGTTTTTTTATGTTAAAATCTATTTCCTATTGCTTTCATTGCCAAGACAAGTTGTAAATTTATGGTTTCAAAAGGTTTATCATTACCTAGAATGGATAATGAGTTCAAGTTTAAACTCCAGTAGGCACACTATACACATTAATCTACAAATAGCTTAGCAAACACTGTATACAACTTTTAAAAAATTTCTTTTTTATATTCTTACACATTTCACATGTTATTTCAACTGCTGATATAATTCCGGCTCTTACCGTGACAGATAGAAAAATATTTTCATAGCATTTACGAAATGTGTCAAGGTTGCTGCTGGCTAGAGACAATAACTTTTTGTCCACAAAATTGAATTAGCCATGGGAATCAAACACCTAAAACTTTATTACAATATAATGATATATTATTGTCTTTTTATGCGCTTTTCCTTTCTTTGCCATAAATAGAGTCTTGAGAAACAATACATAGATTGGTTGGCTCTAAATAGATGAACTTAAAAAGGACAGGATCTTTTGTTTCTGCTTCTTTTTTTGTTTTTTGAATAATCGCGATTTTAAATTTTTGGCACCATTTTCTCAGATCCTAATCTATTGATCTAAATATTTTTTAATACTCACAATCGTCTATAACAGAAACATCAAACAGTTACGAAAACGAAGCTTCTAAAAAGGCATTAAAGAAAAAATGCCTAAACAATTAACCGAGGCAGAAACCCCGTGTCTGGTGTTATTCCTCTTTCATTACTTTTGTTGCTACAGTGATTCTAACAATAGACCATGAGCACTGCCATGGTGGTATATTTTCTGTGAAGCGTCTAAAGCTTTTTGCGATTTATTTTTGGAAAACGGCATTACATATTTTGTTTCACTTACGATTCTAAACATTCAAAAGCAAATCATATCGACAGGTTAAAAGGCGCTGAAAAATAATAACATTTGACACACCATTCTCCTTTCAATTTGAACACATGCTGTATAGCACCCAAATACTTTACCATACAATTAAAATTTCCTTATATAAATACATATTAAAGATCGTGCTTTTTAACCGACAAAACCAAACGGCGATACCTATAATCCAGCTGATAAAATCCTTCACAGCGCTACTGGTGAACACGCAGCACCAGCAGGTGTATAATTCACTTTGCTCTACGATATTTACTTAACGCTTCGGCCATTGCGCATTGTTACGAATGCAAGTGTTCGAACTACTGCTACGCACGACTTACATAGATACTGATTGCGCGATTGTTTTGCAACGGCATTGATGTGCGATTCATTGTAATATTATTGCTTTTATTCTGTATAGCTGTGTAGTGGAACGGTATCTACTAATATCGCGTTATTAGAAGCACTTAAACCACGACTACGAAAAAGCAATCATTGCATAGAATGGTGCTATAAAGTAACCGCAAACACTTGTCAAGGAAGATTCTGCGTAATGTATGTATCTGCAGCAAATCGCTACCGCCACCAGAGATCTTCTTCTGTCGATACGTCATTTTATTATCAGGATGCGAGTTTAACATCAACGTGCAAATGCATGCGAACGATATAGGTACTTGAACTAGGTATCGTTTGGTTTTACTTATTTTGTCCTTATTAATAATAATCTTTACTTTGTGACACAATATATACACAAAATATAGAGAAAAGGTACATAGTGTTACACAAACAAGGCCAAGATGAAAAAGAGAAAATCAAAACTTGGTAGACCAAAAATTCTTCTATACAATATCAATTAAGGTGTAATAACAATTCTTTTCCCTTCAATCTAAAGATATTATATGCTCCAATATTTTTTACTTCCTGTGGTAAATTATTAAAAAAGTTACTCACCATGAAAATTAATTTTTTTAATTTCGCTAATGCTAAATTGATCAGCATGTTTAAAAATAAAACAAACTATCTCCAGAATGTATAAGTCACAAGCACTCATCAATTTATTTGTTTTGAAAGTATTACACACAGAATCATATCGATTTAAATTAAAAATAATTCTTCGAGCTCTTTTCTGCAGCACTAACACACGATGAATATCATTGCAGTGATCCTAGTGTATCAAGCCAATCTAGCTTTAGAAATAAAAGCAGAATGATAAAAGGTTAGTATATACGTAGTTCTGCATGACAATCGAAGAAGCAAAACAAAAACTTGTTATATTGTGACAATGAATCTAGATAATTTGACCATTTAATATTTTCACCAGAAAGGATACTTAAAATTTTGTTAGAAGTAGAAAACTCTGTAAAATTATTATCTAAAATCATACCAGGAACTAAATTTGAAATTGTTACAGAAAAAAATGCATTTTGTTTTTTGAGAATTAAGTATTAGGCGATTAGTATCCACCTACATTGATATGCTCCTAAAGATATTGTTATCTCCAAAAGTAAGTTCTGAAAAAGTGGGAGCATCAATAACAACACTAATATCATGAGCATATACAATAGTGGACTGAATGGGCAATGTAATTAATCAAGTCATCAATAAATATTAAAAATAATGTAGGACCCAGCACCGAGCCTTGGGGTATTCCAACATTTACTATATTGTAATTTGAATGAGTATTATAAAGGACTGATTGTTTCCTATCTTGAAAGTATGATTTCAACCAATCAGTTCCGCGAATTCCATAGCGATCAGTTTATTAAACAGCCTGTGACACAAGGTGTCCCTGTGTCAATTGTTTGCAGTAATTTTTTAATAAACAAAAAAGAACAGTATCTGCGGTGTGATTACTTCGAAGGCCATCTTGATTCGAAGAAACAAGTTGAAAACGTTGGAAATAGACTAAAAGTTTTCTATTTATTATAGTTTCACAGAGTTTAGCAAAGGGAGACAAAATACTAATAGACCGATAGTTGTAAGTTCATTACGTAGACAATCTTTTTAATAGCGGTCTAATTATAGCAATTTTAAGAGTGGATGAAAAGACCGAGCGATTAAAAAAGTTTAGTTGTAGATGCAGAATAATGGAAATACATTAATTTAATACGAAAAAGAGAAATACTATTATTGCAATATGATAGTGAATTACTGACATTAAAAATAGCTGGAATAATATCTGTCAATAAACGGAAGATTCGTGTCTAATGCATGTGCATGCTTCAGCCTCATAGGAACAATGTGTACAACGTCAACAGCGGAAATAGAAGTACTCTTAGGTATTACTTTTATCCTCTGGATTTGTTCATGGATGAGGCAGTGCTTAGTGCGACTATAAAGCTACGATCCCCGGATCTTCTGTGCGAGCATCATTTGTGGGGATGTAGCTCTCCTTGTTGCTGTTGTGAAGAACTGTGTGCATACCGTATTTGTTATCCAGAGACGCTGCCGTGTCTATATTAACCCTTACGTCGAACTATCATCTTCGATTACCATCTCTACAGATGGATCAAATACAAAAACAGCGACCGGTGTTGGACACTAGAAAGGTTAACCACAGTCTTCCAAGTACTGGAAATCCTACATGTTGATGAAGAAATCTTAACAATAGACAGTAAAGGACAGTGTATTGTCGTTTACAGTGACAGTCAAACTGCTCTTAAAACCCTTAACAGCAATAGGATCACTTCAAGTTTACTGCCATAATGCTCTAGAAGCAATCATTTTTCATAATAGCTTGACACTCAATTGGGGCAAAATCATAATGAAAACCCAGGTAATAAAGCTATAGATAAACTGGCAAGACGCAGTTTGTGTTCTGTTCCTTTGGGGTCGGAGCCTGTTCTGGACTACTACTTTACGCGATGATAAATGGGAATCTATTTCAATCTATATATTGTCAAACAGGTAAACAGGTGAATTCACCTGTTTGTTGTAATATAATGCATATTATTTCTTCTTAATATAATCATATTTAAAAAAAATTAACTCTATTTAAAACAACATTATAACTAGTTCTAGTGTGAATGTGCAGTTCCACTTGAACGGCCTAGAATAGCTTGATCACGGATCTATTTTGTTGGTACAATGTCTCTTTCTAATTAGAACCCGGTTTAACGCCGAACTAGCGTTGAACTTTCTTGATACAACCGGCCCTAAGTGCTACAAAAGAATCAGGCAAGTCACTTTTATAAATATGTGTATGTATATTTCAATATCTCGTTACATGAAGTAAATATATCATCTTTCATACAAGTTGATGTTTTAGTTATTGTTTGATTGCCAAATATTTTATAATGTACTAAAGGCATAAATCAGCCAAACAAAACATTAGTATAATTGCATATTCCTACAATCTATGTTAATATACCATTGCATAAGTATTAACAGATACCGCTATGCGTATTTCTCGTGAGAAGAGGTGAGAGATACCGCACAAAAGAGGTATGGTCTACACTACGGTCTCCTCGTGTCCAGAACTGAAGACGTCGGGCTCCTCCCAGCGCAGCATGGATGCTGGAACGCGAAGGGCCAATCGCTCCACGAGCTGTTAATCTTCGGCTTAAAAAGACCGTCGCGGACGCAAAACGAGAATATTCTCAACGTAGGTACGCCTGCTTCGCGGTATGTACTTAATAACAAAACGCTTAGGCGTGTATTCTAACATTAGCGAAATAAAGGACGGAGAAAAACTGCGGTTATGAACGGGCCTAAGACGCGACCCTGATACGTATCGTACGTATCTTCATCGGCCTCTACCACACGTACAGACGTCAATGTCGCAATTAACGTGATAATTTCGTTGCTGGAGGACTATCGAGGTGCACGGATAAAAACGAAATTCCGCTCATGTTCCCTGCGATCCTGTCGGCTGATTTTTTTTTTCCAGCCAACCAGTTTTTCGACGCCGTCGAGACCGCGTGACGTTCCAACTGAAACGGCGGAAATTTTAATTAATTTATTAAACATATACAGTACGCGATATGTTCATTAAACGGCGCGGAAATGTTTTAGTTATTTAGTTGAGTGTTTTTTTTGTCCATTCACTATTGCCTTCTTGGAAAAGTTACGCTAAATAAATAATTAAACAATCTTGCCTTATAACGAGTTTTTTGATTCTAAATTGGCCATCATTGTGTCTGCATTGTTAATATATGTATATCTTTAATGGATTATAGTCAGAGAGGAATACCTTAATTAGACATACTTTCATTCATTATTGCTGCAAAAGAGTTATAACATGAGGAGATGATGAACAAATCAATGCAGATATTACTACCCACGAGTTGACAGGAGAGATGTTGGTGTATATCTTATACAAATCCATCCGATAGTATTGTGTTTGTAATATAATAGGGATAAAAATTAATGCGCTTCCTTGTAGGGTAAGTTCTTTTTTTTATTCTCGGTGGCTTATGGACCACAGCTCCACTTCGGGCCAAGAACTGCCACCTCGAATAAAAAAGTATATTTATCTCTACTCGGAACGCAAATAACTATTCATATTTTTTTATGATTACAACTTGACTCATGATATTATAGCCACAAAAGATTAACAACAGCAGATGTTGCACCCATTATTTTTTAATGAAACTTATAGGAGTTATAGTATATATAATTAGTAATATTTTGTATTTTTTTGGTGATTGTCACTCTCAAGGAACCATAAAATGCATAATCTCAAATCTTTCAAAATAATTTTTTTTTTGATTTTATGAATGAAAATTTTTCGAAAAAATATATAATATACTATAGTTCAATTTCTAATAGATGGCGGCAGCGCCGTTTTTCTAAAGAGAATAGTTTTCTAGGAAAAAAAAGTTAAAGATAGATCTGTTTGGGGCACATTTTTCTGATTATTTTAAGGTCAGTGGGGGGTCAGGGCGTAAAATACCCCTATATTACCTTCTTATGACTTATCTGTGCCCATGCATAACATTTTTTAAAAATCCGTTCTGGGGGCCAGTTGGCCATGCTTATTCGGCTAGACTCTTTTTTTTTAAGCAAAAGTCACGACCCGAATAATTACAGTTAATTGCAAAGATAATTTAACTGCTTACAATTGTCATATAGCTCATGAGAGAACACGTAAACAAATCGCCTACCCGCGCTTTAGGGTTGCAACAGATAAACTTTAAGTAGATGTCCATTAAATTATATAAGATGCAGCCGATACATGGAAAGACCTAAACACTAACAAACTTTAAACCACAAATACAACAAGAAGTTATTGTTAACTCAAAATCTCTTTGGAATCATTATCAACGGACTTTGTGCATTTGATGTTCACAATAAAAATAAAATGTTGTATAAATTACTTTCTTAACCGTAGTGATGTTGGATATTAATATGTTTCTGGTTTAATCTAAACAGAAGACTTATAGAAAGAGAAAATAAAGAAAATAGAGAATATTATGGAAGATGACGTACTTAAGTATTAACCCCCACGGCCTTGTAATCATCCGCTGTAAGCATTAAGCCTCATAGACTGTCTACCGCTCATAAACCGACGTTGGGTCGTGCATTAGAAGAAATTGGATGGTAATAGAAATTGTTAAAAAAATCATTTGTTTATACATGGCATAGCAAGATGTCAGATCGGGTGCGACTCCTCATATGTACAACACATGAGGAGTCACAAAATCATATGAACTCTCTCTTTTCTGCGTCCAAACAAAAAATTGCCAGCATGGTATTTGTCAATTATTTGTACTACAATTGGTTCTATATTTCTGGTGAGTAAATTTAGACCTTTTCCATCTATATTGAAATGATGTTACTAACATCATCTCCAATTATTATATTCCCTGGAAACTGAATTTTATAACTGTAAATCCTGCCTTTATATAAAGAAATCAAGAAAACTTAATATCTACGTAAGCTTCTTCTGTTATGGGAATTACTCATATCAGTCGTACGAAAATCGTTATTGTATTCAAATGACGAATTCTATCAAGTATTAAATTTGTACTTGAATTATTTACTAACGAATGTTTCCTACATTTTTTCTTTCGTTTTATTATGCGTACATAGATATGGAAATAAGATCCTAATTATAGAAGATGCACACGCAGAAAAAATAATAAAATACATAATAATGTATGTAAAAAATACGGAATAGTTAATATTTAATTAATATATCGGTACAATAAAACTACAAGAAGTATTGTTTGTAAAGTGTTTCATTTGCCTAAGCATCCAAATATAAAGATAAACAGACGGTTGCGAAGAAATGAATTTATGGTTGCTTTAATGGGAACGTTTAGCATGCAGATTATAATCTGCTGGAATTTTAATGTAGCGAAGAGAACATACATATGCATGTATGCATACTTACGTGAAATATTTTCATTTCAGTGTCCGTGCTGTTAAATCCTATTAATGTCATTTTCAAAGAGAGTTGGAAATATTTTAATTAGAGAAAGTCGAAATAATATTATATGGCCGACATCACCTCTGATAGTTATAACTACGTCTGCTGTAAGAATTTTCCTCCGTAAACCACAAATAGTTTAAGTATTTTGAACAGACAATTTATGAGATGTGTACTGAGGATTTTATATTAGGAAGCACCACTCTAGATGTAACAAATGTTAAGCACAAAAGTTTAATAGTGCTTATACGAAAGATATAGATCAAAGATTCTAACATTTTTGTGGCAGAAGATATCATATTTTTCGTTTACATGGCAAAAATGAATTACATATCCAAATAAAAACCTAAATTCTTTTATCTTGAAGAGACATTCGATCTGTAGTATACTCCAACCGGTAGAAGTAGAGATTAGATTTTAAGATCATGAGTAGGTAAATACGGACTGTTTACTATCTGCCCCCCCCTCCCCCCAAATCATTAACAAACAGTATAAACATTAAAGAGCCCAAGTTGCGTCTTTATGGTACTCCAGAAGCAACACGATAAAGATCCGAGTTGTGCTCATTATATAACGCATATTAAAATGTATTAGGCGAATTCGATTTGGAAAACGATGTTAGTGAAGTATAAAAACTTAAAGTTTCAAACTCTTCTGATAGCAATTCTGTCGAGTTATTGGTTCTTCTCTTCGCAAACCCATGCTGACATGTGGCTAAATATTGCGTAAACTGAGAGATCAATTAAATCTGGCTACACAGAACACTTAGCCTATCTTATATTTAGAAGTTCGAACATATCTAATGTAGGAGCACATATGCTTGAAAGAAATCATATAGTAGAAGTAGATAATGTACTATTAGTTAATAGCATAATCTTTTATGTACAAGGCATGTTAAGAAAGCATGAAAAGTTATAAAATAAACACATTTTAATAAATTCAGATTTAAGACCTGTTTACGCCGAGTTAGGTTGGGTTTTTGTTGTTTTTAGGGAACGTAGACATACGTTACAATACAGGCTATTGTTTGTTAAGTCAAATGAGAAGAAATAGAATATAAGAGTGATTTTTCGATTAGTGTTTAATTAAGCATGAAGACGGCTAACCACGACCGCCATCACTATACCATGCATCTTAGATACAAAATAGAATAGTTTTAGTGTAGTTTTTAGTTCAGTTTTACTGCTAATGATGATAGTTTTGTTATTGAAACGAGTCCTGTGATGGGTGGAGACTGTGGCTTGAAAATTATAACAAAAATCCCAAAAGAAAGGTGAAAAAATCCCTTACCACAAAATAATTTTGTGGTAAGGGATTTTTTCACCTTTCTTTTGGGATTTTTGTTATATTGAAACGAGTGTCAAGTACAGTGAAGTTTGTAAAAGTGAATTATTTTACATTGTGAAACATTCATGGCTTTATGTTTCCAACAGAAACTCCTATAATAGCAGAGGGTCCTAAGAGATCTCGACTATTACTAAAGACAGCGGATTCAAATTTTTATTTGGTCAGTTATGGTAACTGTTTTACTGACATTTAACTCTGTAGTGTCTGATTGTTAAACGAAGAATTACAATAAATATCCTGTCTATGGCTGTGATTCTCTGATACCCTTGGCTTCATTAATCATCCATTTTGCCTCAATATTTACGGCATGTCCTTAATTACAAACCAACTACAACCGTCACTGCAAATAATATAATCGTTAAAATGGCAAAGTTCATGAAACTGCCAACAGAGGTTTGTTGACAGTTAAACTCTCAGTAATATTATGATGTTACCAACGCGAGAATCTATAGTCCAAGTTGTGGGTTGGTAAATAATTTACGGTTTCACGAACTGGGATACGTTACTTTATACCATTCAGGTATATCTGATTAAAGAACGTATTTATTGGGCTCTCAAAGCAAATATGTACGATTGTATGTATGTTTAAACGTATCCATGCAGACATACATTATAGATGGCACTGGAGGGTGTTAGTTACATGATCTGTGGAATAAATATTGTTTGTAAGCTCTTTGTAAATGCTAGAAAGTGAATGTTTCTTATACAGGCGTGGAAAGTGATTAACTAATAAGGGGGTTAATTATTACAAATAAATATAAATAAAATATGGCAATTATTAAGAAAATCTATGAATTTATAAGCTTAGATAAGTTTTATATTGCTATTTAGTGCTCCCTTTTTCTATAGAATTGCAAAATAATATCTTTTTGTGAACCCTGAATGCACTTTGTTTTATTGAGCTTTGTGATAAAATTAGGAGAGAAGAAAGCAATCCAGTTCACAAAAAGCCTTATATATTAACACTATAAAAGTACATATTCCAATTACAAGATGATTTTACAATAGATATTATATGTGAATCAATAATCAAAATGATATTCAACAATGGGTATAGCATTTTCAACCACTTTGTGTCTGGCGATTCCTGAAAAATAAAGGAATCTAAACAAATAACCATATAGGATGACTAAAGACTAATAGCAAAAATAGCTATCTAATGAGATTAAAATGGTACGTGATTATGTATTACAAATAATACTAGAAGTAAACCTACATTTGATCAAGAAGATCGCTGGTGGTGAAGAATTGATTTGCATTAAAGATATTACAAAATCTACAATAAAACTGCTTTAGTCAAAAAAAGAGACCTTTCAAAAATAAAATAAAGAATGAGATGAGAGCTAGTCCAGATGATGTTCCTAGCTTTTTCGTACGTGACTATAGATTCTGGCGTACCCACTAACAATGATTTTCCATCTAGCAATATCAACAGCCTACTTACATGACCTACGAAAATGCACAAGACATGTTCGGTGCTCAACAATGAGTCGTCCAACAACAGGATGGAGGAAAAGTATTGTATATCGCTTGCAACTTTTAAATGAGCAATTTATTAAACAAATGTAACAACAAACTTGTAGTGTTTTTTTTTTTATTGAATTTACAAATACTCCCACCCTTAGTAGCTGTCAAGATTACGATACAAAAACTGTAAATTTACACTACCATATGCGTTAATACAAAAATTATCGATTTTTACACTTATAAATATGTATTTAGGGCGTTACAATAATAGTCACGTAATATTACAGTATCAGCTATGTAAAACAGCTGTAACTTTACACTAATTTTTATCAGTGTAACCCAAACTCATAGTAACTGGCCTATGCGTACAATAAAAAATGACTTGAGCAGACATAATTTCTCGTACCAGAGTAATTATTTGAGGTATTATTTCCTGTGCCATCTCATATTCAAAAGTATTCCTGAAAGCAATTTTTTGTAGCTGCTGTGCGAATTAATTTGCAAACGATAGCTGCTTTAATGAACACATTAATATATCTGCAATCAAGCTCAAATATCACTTCCCAATCTAAAGCGCTTACGTAACTCTTCATAAATCGACAATAATTACAGCACCACTGCGAGATTTACCTGCCGAACGAGTTAATAAAGAAATATACCAAAATTATCGCGAGGTAAAAATTCCTATATCCTTTCCCTCCACTAGCCTTAATAGCAGGCGATCGCAGGTGCACAAACGCAAAGGCATCTGCTTCCTTCCGTTCTTTCCGGCGAAGAGGAACAAGTTATCTTGTCGAAGATCGAAGATGGCTATCTGCTGGCGGGGTAATTAGACCACAACCCCGCGGCATCGAAAGACCGTTACTCCAATGAACATATTATGTGAACGTACCTCTCGGTTATATTGAAAAGTAGCTGCATATATTACATGCGTGCCTTTGCCAAAATCGTTAACAGAATCACACATGAATATTAATTGGACCATCAAATAACTATTTTTTTTATTAATTTAACGTGAAAAAAAGACATGGTTGGTCACAATATTAAAATTTAGAAAATTCTCAAGCGCAAGTTTTGTTGTATTTTCTAATTCTAAAACTATCACAAATCACAAGATAATATACGCTTTCAAGTATGTTAGATATAACTTAGAATACTACCATATAATATACAAAATACATGAATATAAAGAAAGTAGAGTCACGCGCTAAATCGATGTCAAATTAAAGGTCACTGCCACTCGAACTATAGCTCCTCCTAAACTAATCTACTGCTGATAAATACATAGGCATTAAGTAGTAGTCACGACTACCATTAAATCCTATTGCGATTATACATAAGAGGTATTTGTAATTAAAGAGCATAAAGACATAGCTACATAATTCAATACTCAAACACGACAAAAAGAGATACCTTTGTTGAAAAACGAAATAAAGTTTCCTAAAGACAGTTAGTTAAGATTTCATGTCTGTGTATTTCCAGTTATTAACAGCTGCTGGAACCTTCATAATAATTTCTTGTTGGAGAATATAAGATAAAACTTATTTTAAATGAGGCCGCATTCCCAAGCAGTTTGCACACAAGTATCCTAACTTTAATATGAATAGCTTTCGATATACGTATCAGTGCTCTTTTTTTTACAGCTAATTATATAAATATTCGAAAAGATGAACATTTATAAAAACGGAAATGTATACTTCGATGACATATTTAACGAAACTGCAATACTTACACATAATAATACACTACTCAGTATTTGGATTAATTCCTGGCCAATTGAAATAAAAACTGTCGAGTTAGTGTCACTGCTTTAATTAGTGTACTTGTATAAATATAACACCATTAATTTTATTCTCACATTTCGATGGTTTCTTTTTTGTATCCATCTTTATTAAAAATATTATTTTAAACAATCTATATCAAGTACAATGTAATTTTCTTTCATATAATACACAATACCACTATTTATTAAAGCTTACTTATTATATTAACTTAATTTATTATTTATTTTTTTATTTACTTTTATCGAAATGTAGTTATAATATAGTTAATTTTATGGGAACAAAACACATCGTCAATTGGATAAACCAGATTTAAGCAATTAAAATACGTCAATAATTAAATCCACAAACATATTCAAAGTATTCTGATCTATTAGGAATTGCAATCTTAAAATATTGGTCCTGGGCACAGACAAACACATTAAAAAAGGAAGGATGAGTTAAGGAAAACAAAAAGGTAAAATATAAATTTTGATCTCTAACAACAAAATCTGTGTCATCTCAAAGAAACACATAGCTTTGTAATTTGTTTCTATATTGAGAATAATTGTTTTGTTATAATTAAAATGGTGAATTCTGTTTCATTCACGTCTTTGTTTTTTGTAAAGCAGTTATGGTATTATTAAAAAAATATGTGTCTATTTGTAATAATTTTAAGAAGATCGGGGAAGAAGGAAATTTCCTCGGCCCTGAAACAGGGGATTAACGCCATTTGTAGCTGGTACAGTAGGAAAAATCTGAGCATCAATCCGGAAAAGAAACACGATACCACTGTTATCCAGACAGAGGAGAGTGGAATATTTGGTACTACCCATTATCCAAACTGTGAAACTTGAATTTACGGATAATGTAAAATATCTAGACGTCCTGCTTGATAAGACACTAACCTGGAATCCACACCTGGAAAAGTTTACTCGCTAGGCGAGGTTATTCTTATGGACCTGCCAAAGAATATGTGGGATGTCTTGGGGGACATCCCCAAAGCTAATCCAATGGCTTGAGGTGATGGTAGTACGCCCAAGGATAATCTATGGAGCGATAACATGGTGGTAGAAAGTACAGCAAGCAGTGCCACAGCAAAACTTATATCCATACAAAGGATTGCAAGTATAACAATCACGGGAGCAATGTCTTCTTTCCCGCCATTTGGCATTGGAAACTTTTTTGGATCTACCGCCCTTGCACATTGTTGTGGAAAGGGAGGCCAGATTAACTACATTCCGCCTATTCATGTCTGTATGGCTAACAAGCAGCTACAATCGATCACTTCCCACATTGTGTACAAACAAGCGTCCTATGCAAAACTGTATATCTCTATATCTCGTAGTTATGATCACAAAACTTTCTTCCATTTTAACTATTGAAATAGGCGACATGGTTTCCTATTATGGATAAGGAATAATAACATACGTTAAAAAAGACTTACGAGATCATTAAAGAGTATCGTTAAAAAATCTAACGATGATCACTAAAATGTTTACGATGTAATACGGAATAGGGCTAAATGACTGTAAGTAATTGTAGAATAAGAATTTTAAATTAGAAAATGTATAATACATTCTATAATAACATTAACGAATATTTAGATAATGTATTGCTGTCTCTGGTAGAACATCCATTCATTACATATCTAATACTATTTTTATCTAGATATAGATACTTCTAATTATGACATAAGCTTTATTGGTTAAAAATTTGCGTAAAGACTGCGAATCCCAAGAACATTTACATTTTCTAAATCTAGCAAAAAAACGTTATGCGTTTAGAAAAATTATTAATAATCTGCAACAAGAAATCCGATGTCGTCAAAAATATCCTCTCCTGACAACAATATATTTGAGAATGTCAGTTACGCGAACCATTACCATATTTCAAATATGCCTTGACATTTTCCCGTATGCAAACCCAGACGAGCCACAATAAAACGCATAAGACATCATCTCAACAGTGCACATTCATCTCCAAACTCCTACCTAACCTATAACGTGTAGAATGAAGAGCATCTTCTTACAATTCCTACAATATTTATTACTTTTCCCCGGTTATTTAACAGTTTTGTTTCTCGGAGGTCGTTAGACGGATATCCCGACATATATTTTATCCGGCTGGCCTAATAATTTTACGTGGACAACCGCTTTTTTCTTTGTTTCTACCTCTAGAGAACAGAGAGAACGACCGCTCGCTAGAGAATGAGGTTACGGGACAAGAGACGTTACGTAGGGTCCGGCAAGGATTTTTGAGGGTTCGCATTATGTGTCAAACACACTACAATAATTTAAACGTTTTTAGGAGAATAGCTCCGACTGCATAGGTAAAAAGTATACATTTACGTGAAATATTGCCGCGTTACTCGACGTAACTTTGGACATCGCTTGCGGGAATTTATTGCAACAATACCGTTGTGTTGTATGCAAACATGCCCGTGTACATATAACACCTTACCCATGATAAATTAGATTTCTTACCGTATGCGCAAGAAAAGATAATTTCATCCAAGTAGACACATTGCACACATGTTACTTTATTGAAGTGCACAAGTACATACATTCTGAAACAAGTAATATGAAATAACCACATTGACATTGTTCTTATTATATTCTTATTGATTAACTACTTAAAGTGTAGCAGATTAAAAAGAAAAAAACATAAAACTAAGTTAAAATAGCCTACACATGTTTATAGTCAATAAATAAGCGAATTAACACATAAAATTAATACTGCATTACAATTTCTTTAAACAAATTACATCAGCAGAAAAAAACTGTTCCTAATTAAACAATAACCATTTGCTAAACAATATACAGAAAGAAAGATTTATAGAAGAGTAAATAACAAAGTTATTATTGAAGTTAGACCAAAGAATATTTACATGATATGAACAAGAAGCGACAGTTAGGTACATGGAATAATTATATTTTCTATTGCGCAGGTTCGCCCTTTCAGTTCATGCCTAACCCCAGCTCAGTTTACTTTGTACATTTGTTTGGAAAGCCCAGAATTCCCAAGAGTACATTTAATGAAATTATTTATAAGAATGAAGATTTGTGCTTACATTCATCCAAACGTCAATTGTAAATCTTGGTACATTAACTCCAACGTTTCTTGGCCAGAATGAAAATGATAGAATCCTCAACATGTAGTTGTGGTAATGACTCTGCGGACTTAAATCATATATTCTTCGGATGCCAGCAACACGTAAATGCAATTAATAACTTTATTGGGAATTTAATACTAGAGAATATTCCTTTACCAACAAGTATCATTACGCTACTGGTTACTAATAACAGAAAGATATACGATCTTATAATAGACGCCCTATATAACATGAAAATTAAAATATAACAAAGATGTAGAGTATCCTTTCCCTTTTACCTGTGTGGTTCATCACATTTACCGTGGCCGAATTAATGTGTGTCTTTGTGTTAGTCATCTCGATAGGCCCCGAGATGTGAAATGAGTGTCCCAGTGTATCCTAGAAATACTCTCATCTTTTTATAGCAATTCTGATATATAAATAATATACTTAATACTGTTTTGACATATAATATATATTTGTTTGTGGCCCTCATCAAAGGCGCATAGGCTTCGATCCTGTACGCGCCAAATAAAATAAAAAAAAAAAAAAGAATGAAGATTTATCATACTCTAAAATATGCTAATGCTAAATTTAAAACTGTTTCGAGAAAAAATCGAAAAGCTGTTAATATTTTACGTCTGTTTGTGTTTTCATTTTTAAAATATGACATAGGAGTTATTATAAGTATTGCATTAATAAAAATACGTTTACAGTAGAAAGCTCTAATTGTTTCCTTTCGCCACAGTTTGAAATTCATTGCAATTTGCAATACCAGATGTATTAAAACGTTTGCATATTTTCCATTTTATCTAAACATTAACATTTAATAAGAAATAAACATTATTGCAATTAAGACGTATTAGCTGCCACCGCTAGAATTGATTAATATTAAACGATTTCCAGATGTGAATCATATCACGATATTAATAATAATACTAAAAATTATATTTGAACAAAGAAAGATAATTATATATTTCGTCCACATTAATTATTACTAGTAGATTACCATTGACGATGTGATAAACATTAAAAGCAGTGTTCTTATAAAAGTTATTCTATTTCAAATAAAAAAAAATTGTTAGTGATTTTGGAACTTGGAAGATAATCGTTGCGTCTACATTGATGATATACATATGTATATATATCAGGAAACTGTATTTATTATAGTGTGGAGGATGATATTTGCAGTGTATGTATTTTTACTTACTGCAACGCGCAGGTTCGCCAGAAGTGTCATTACCAAGGTTATTAAATTTAGTAGTAAGTTTTTATTCCGTAAGTCTCGCTTCTTGTTCATATCATGTAAATATTCTTTGGTTAGACATGCAGAGTTATACCATGACGAATTAAGTAGGCATGGACAATTGTTGACCAAAAAGATCCGAAAATTTGGGAGTATCAAGTATTATTGACTATTAGAAGTGTTAAGAAAACAACATGGTTCGAATAACCGTATTGTCCACGACCTCTAGAGCCTATTGTAGAACGAATGTTAACTTTATGGTTCATCCAATAAGTTCAGGCCCTTAAAATAACTCAGAATCTGAATAGATTATTAGCCGTCCCTATGCTGTATTTAGCGTGGTTTTGCATATCCAGATCAGCTACGAGTTGCATTCAACACTTCCTGACTATCACTGAAAATTTTTAATGATTTGTGTCTGATGCTTTTATCTAAAATCTCTTTAGCACACATCCCAATGACATAGATTTCTGCCCGAAAAATCGTTGTGTGTTGTCCAAGGTTGCAGTATTCTTCTTTCAATTTCTTCTTCTTTGTTTCAATTTTGTTTGTGTTTATTTAAAATGTGGATATTTTCTTGTGTTTGTGGTTGAAATGTCTTTTATAAAGGATGCCACCTTCCTAAGTAAGTTTACTACTTATCATTCAGGTTTTAGTTTGTGGAATATCTAAATTTATTACAAGGATAGGTTTATGTTTTGCTACGACAATTTTCATTGTGGCATTTGTAGTGTAAACGTCAGGAAGTTAAACATAATAAATCTAAATTTTATGCAGAAAGCGATTTGACAATAGTGGGTGTATCTCCCACGAGGTCTATAATTTCTAAAGAATTATTGTTATTTTTATATAAATACGTAATTCTAAGTAAGTAGAAGAAACAACTTCTCCAATTTGTTAAGATATCGGCTTAATCTTAGATTTATACAATCATGTAAGAAGCATCTCCGACAAAAATAAAACAAGATTTCAAGTGAGATACGAAAAGCCTGCCGACTTCAATAACAACTTTTACGGCTAATCAATTGCTTCAAGATACGCGGCTACTTATGATTCCTTCTTCACAACTAGTTCTTAGCGACAATCAAAATTCAGAAAAAGGTGGAGGGGGGCTCATCAGTGTGCCCGTACCCTTATCATAAAGCTTTAAATATACGACATCGTGTTCGTTAATATTCGCGAAAAATGCAGCAGCTCCTGCAGTATGGGAAATGCTTCGGAAAGGCGACGCGATTTTAAATTACAGTGGCGCGCTAGCTGTAACCGAGACGAAAGAACACAGATTCCAATTGGTACGGCATTAAAATTCTCCCATCTTTTTTCGATCTGGACCGCTCTCGAACTCTCTATCTCCTTTCCAATCGTAACGCGGCCGGACGACCGGCCAGCAGAACCGCATACCTGCGTGTGTACGAACATACATACGTATTACACATATACACAACTACAGAGCGCGTCCTCGGTCCAACACACCCACCATTATAAAATAAATTGTCAACCGTTCCCCGGCGCAGTTCTAGGAAGCACCGGGGATCATCTACGCTCCCCCTCACTCGCTTGGAAGCTCTCGGGCCGCGCATAAGTCGCTCTCTATCCGCGTCCTCTGCGATGTCGAGATAAACTCCATTAACTACAGCTAGAGACAATACTATTTCACGGTGTCAGCGCTGTACACGGTCCTCGGTAGGACTGCGCACATATATATACGTGCATATAGTGCACACAGAATGATAAATAGATTATGAGCAGAGAGATGGAACCACGATGGATTCTGGGTGCTGCATCCTAAGTGTTGTTCACATGCATGGCGTGCCCAGAAAATATGGAAACAGAGGATGCTGCAACAACCAATTACTGTTTATACTAGTAATAATGTAATAAAGGTGGCATATATTTTTGTAATCTTACGAGTAATATGTCATTACCTATAGTAGTCCCTAATTAATAGTCACAAATTAATAGTGCAGTTTTTTCTTATATAGGATGAATGCACTGATACTACGATTGCTAGTAATAGTAAGGGCAATTAGGCAGAAGCAGCAGCACTGATAACAAAAATGATGGTAATGACAATAAAAAAAAATAACAAATAACAATGACAACAACCAAACAAACAAAACAGGCAGGAGTGTCAAAAAGAGAGGCCTACAGGTACAGACCACTACTCTTTAAAAATTGCAAGGAATTCGTCAACGCAGCAGTCCAGTAGAAGCCCACGTTGTCATATCTACACTCCGCCAAAAAAGTATCGCCTAAACTAAAAAAGGGCATTTATGAACCAAGATATTTTTATACGTTCACAAAAAGTTTGCCTCGTGTATGTGAACTATAAAAACACTAACAAAATAATGGAACTTAGCGTTTTTACTTTATTTTTTTCCTAAAAGAACACATTTAGAAAAATGCATATGTGTAAGGTTTGCTCAGTTGTTTATTGAAAGTCTTCCTATACGGACAAATTTTAAAGTGCGAAGTCAGAGTTCTGTACCAACGCTTTTAAAACTAAAATGAGCAATTTAACTTCAGAACAAGTGGCTGCTATAGTTGCTTTAATCGAAGATGGACGATCTCAAGCATACGTTGCTAATTTGATGAACATCAATCAGTCAAGTGTTTCTAGAGCCGTAGCCAGATATAGGGAAACAGGCATTTACAGTAGAAGACCTGTACCAGGTCGTCCAAGATGTTCTACTCGCCAAGATGACCGCTATTTACTACTACAAGCATTACGTCGAAGACATGTAACTGCGAGACAATTGCAGAACGACTTGGCTAGAGTCAGAAATACTCGTGTAAGTACTCAAACTATTCGGAATAGGTTACGACAGAGTGGATTAAGAGCTAGAGTAGCTGTAACAGCCCCTCGTCTCACTAGGAACCACTGAGTGGCTCGCTTAAGGTTTGCCAGAGAACATGTAAATTGGAACATTAATGACTGGGCCAATATACTCTTCACAGATGAGTCAAGATTTGATCTTTACATCTCAGATAGGCGTATCTCAGTGTACAGACGAGACGGTGAGCGCTATTCGCAGTGTATATCAGACCTAGACCTAATTTCGCTGGTGGCTCTATTATGGTTTGGGGAGGCATCTGTTTAACAGGTCGTACAGAGTTAGTACCAGTAGACAGAGGTAAACTGACTGCCCACAGGTATATAACGGACATTTTAGAAGAACATGTAGTACCATATGCGCCAATTATAGGAAACGTATTCATGTTAATGCACGATAATGCACGACCGCATGTTGCAATAATCGTCAGGAATACCTTAACGATGTTGGTATTCCAGTTATAGATTGGCAGCACGTGTGGGACCTCCTTCACAGACGGATACGAACCCAAAATGTTGCCCCAGCGGACCTGCATGGACTAGCAAATGCTCTCCGTGACGAGTGGGAGAATTTGGATCAGGCTTATATACGGAGGTTAATCGAATCTCTGCCAAACCGTATGCGAGCGGTCATAAGAGCCAGAGGTGGCAATACTCAGTATTAAAAGCTACTGTTATGACATTTTTCTTTCCAAAATTATAATTTCTTGTTTTAATAAAAATCTCAAGTATGAGTTCTTGTTTTTATTTGGCCTGTATTTTATTTAAACAATCATAGAAATTATATTTTAGAGCGCATTTATAATATAATTAAAGTATATTTACAACTTTATGCTACAAACAAAGATTATGCGATACTTTTATGATTCAAAACTAAATTATGCGATACTTTTTTGGCGGAGTGTAGTATTGTATGTATGAAAGTCTGAATTTTTAGGAATTTCGTATTAAATTGAATAAATGTAGGAGAGAAGTTCTAAAATATAAACACTCGGCAAAGGAAAAATTTTAAATTTTGCAAAAAAACGGCCTACAAGATTCCAAAGATTTGATATTTGCAATATAGCGGATAATGCGTTTTTGAGCAACAAATACGTCAGAAAAAGAAGTCGACGAACCCCAGAATATAACGGCACATGAAAATCTGGAATGGACCTCGGCGAAATAGAAAGATACAACGTGCTGAATGGACGAAATGGATTTTAAGTTTCTAATTTAGAAACATAATTGATTGAGCCTGGATATGATATGATTACATTGCTGTACCCAGGTTAATCTATCATCGACAAGTACGCCCAGGAAAAACGCAGAGGGCTTGTGAGCCACCTGGACGCCATTAGCATCAGTCCCAAACTGAACCGTCCGAAAGACCGTAAAAGCCCAACAAATCCAACAAGGCGTCGACCTTGGCCCGCAAAGTAGCAGGATTACTATCAGAGACGACGGCCGATGTATTAATGAGTTGATGAAATTAATGGTATCATTTATAAATTATAAGAGAAGTATAGGGCCAAGAATCGAGCCATGCGGGACTCCCATCTCAACAGGTAGATGGGCGGAGTGTGCCGAGCTAAAATTTTGATTGGACTTTAAATCAACTCTAAAAATTTAATCCTATCAGAAAGAAACGATACAAACCAAACTGGAATAAACCGGACATTTGCGGAGGTGCGATAATAATCCTGATGATGGCTCGTTCTCTACAATACCACAATTTTCTTCATTTAAATTAAGAAATTTTTGAAGAATTCTCATATTTTAGTTAAATTAATATAAGATAAGGTTTGTGTGATCCTTTTGTAAATTAAGACAAAGCATAATAATAATAATATAATATTTATTGGCAATAAACAATCTAGAAGGAGAAATAAATAAAAAGATCAAAATAATAAGGAAAATTACCAACAGGATCATCTTCAGTAAACCTCGAAAAGGTTTCCTGTTATTAATGATGATCCAGACACAAAAGAACGAAGGTCAGTGTTAAATGCACATCTACCCAATATACAACAATTTATATGCAAGAAAGTTGCTCATCCATTAAATTATTGAAAACAACCCGTCTGAACACACTAAAAGGTAATTGCTTGACTCCAAGTATGAGTGAGTTAAACAACCCTGCTGAAATATAAGCAAAATTTCTTAAACTGCTGCGTATGATGTCTAGGTATATCTATTAAATCTTTTCTGCGGACATTGATATTGTGCACGTCTGTACGATATTTTATCTTGTTTAATAAATAAGCAGGGACACCAGTATTTAAGATTTTATGGACAAAGCAGACAAAATGAAACCGTCTACGGCGTGTCATACTCAGCCATTCAGCCACTACAAGCTTGTGAGATACTCTCTGACGTCTGCCTATCCCATAAATAAATCTGAGACAGGCATTCTGCACAATCTGAATTCTTCGTGAATCAACTTGTTCTAAACAACTTCCGTAAATAACATCACAGATATTAAAATATGATAAAACTAGGGAGTCAATAGTTTTAACCATTATCTTCCTAGTTCTGACTTTATATAATTGTAGGTACAAATTTCTTAGCAAAATCATCAAAGACGTATACTAAAATTCCTAAAAACATACCAAAGATAACACTCATTGCAAGTGAAAATTGAAAGTTACAATAATAGCCAAGGTTTATTACATTTCAAATATTATTGCATTGAGATGCACACCTATATATAGGCAAACTACCTGAAATTGCTAACAACCAATTGTTGCTGGTGATTGTAAGCAACAGCTGTACTTCAACTGAAAAAAACGAAACCTTTTATGTTCGAGAAAAAACACTCTTTCATTTTTTGTATATTTCACCGTCCGTGCCTTGCTTGTTTTTTAAAAAGAAATATGTCGTTCACTTATTCCGAGTATTCATCCTAGGCTTTGCCGTAGGGATTACTTTACGTGAAAAGAGGTCCTTTGTGTTGCTGCTTCGCTCGCTCATCTACGCGAGAATGCCTTCTCCGTATTATAATTAGATGAGGGAAGAGACGAACTTTATCAGGTCTAATTTATCTGGCCGTGTGTTAGGCAGCAGTTGCATTTAAATCTGTGCATTATGGGGCTTCCGAAAACAGGAGACGTTGCGTGCGAGCCCTTTCGAGTAAGTTAAGGTGATGTTGTAACGACTGAAATGCGATTGTGGAATAATGGATATACAGATTGTTAATACTTGTAGACATAGTATTGCACAACATTGACGGAAACGGTATGAAGGTTTTCATCATAATAGGATATGTTTATTCATTTTCTTTAAAATTATTTTGAAATTATTTCCAATTTATTTAGTTAAAATGATAAGCAATACTATTTGGATAGTAGTAGGAAAAAGAAGATTGGTGACTATGTGCAACACACTATCTATATTGTAGACTATTAATCCACCTACACGGATAAGTATTAAAGTTTTCTTATTGAAGAATATGTATATTCCAAGACATAACCATCCTTAATAATTTCAATAATCTTTTGTTAAAAAGAATTATATATGAATACCACCATTACCATTACCACATTTCTAAATATTGGTACTTCCCAATTATCTGGGATCTTAAGTAATCTCACTCTGTGTTGTCTAAAATATCGTTCCGTGCGCCTCCAAGAAAAGCATTTAATGTGCGAGTACAGTTAGCGCTTGTTGCAGATAAATCTTAATAAGATGCACTACAAAATTATAATTGAGTATGTATGTGTGAGATTAAAGACGGAAAACTCATAAAATTCATGAAAATGTTTTGCTAAATTGTCGAACCATTTCTACAACGTGTTTCTAAATAAGAACAGGATATTATTAATTTATAAATCCAAATTTAGTAGCAATGGTTCGAGAATTTAGCATAACATTTTCACGAATTTAATGAGTTTGCCGTCATTAATTCTCATACATACTCTTTCACTTGTTACCAGTATATATACAACTTTCTTCGTATAATGCAATATATCATCCAGTAGCACTTATGAGCCTTGACAAGGCGAAACGCGCGTCTGTCAATAATAACTGTTGCCTATCAAATTTTAATTATAACTGTAGCACAATGAACGCTAACGCTTGTGCTTGCGAGCAGGCATCTCATTTCTACCTGCCATCATTAGGGTTTGGCAATTTTTGCTGCAAATATATAGTTTGTATAGGAAAAAAATTTCCGATTTTGGCGATATGAACATTTATTGATTTCTTCCGAGCTAAAAATCGCAAAATATCTACTGTGCTTGTATATTTTGCGTGAGTGTCGACAAAATCTAACATAATTCATATAGTCGTGATTTGTCAATTCTGCACGCGTTATGCATACAAAGCTCTACCGAAGACATATATAGTTTTACTAGCACGGTATATCCGTTAATGATTAGCTTGAACTAATGCCTGTATGTTTCTAATTTAAATATTAATATAGCAAAGTTTTTTCCATGTATTAGTAGCAATTATATTCAATATTTATATCGTGTTAGATAAGTTGTAAAGATGGCAGTTCTACTTCACTTTAGTAACAATGCATGTTCGATGCATATTAGGTCATTTATAATCCCTTTTTACAAGAATATAGAAGTGCTTTCCGTGTTGAAGCCGCGTTGGCACAGCTTACTGATGCGCCCAGAGTTTTATGCATAGTCATTTCCGTTCCACAAAGTTTAGCCCCGTAACAGATTTCTAACACGTGATAGCATGTGAAAACCGTCCGCATACTTTGCGACCGACCCTCGTATATAGATTATCATTTCATGTTGTTACCAGAATTAAAGCCATTAGACTCCGCGCCTAAATTTTAAAAGCGTTACCGAAGCTCTGCGAATGTTTCAGTACAGTTACCGCAAGTATAGCACACCAATTTTCGATAGATCTCAGGGCAGTGTGCATCACATTACAGAGCACGCCCTGGAATCTTCCATCATTTAAGACGGTGATATCGTCCGCATATACCATCGTGTAGTAGGCATACACATTGAGCATACGACCAAGGTTATCTACCACAAGATTCCACAGGAGTGGTGACAAAACGCCTCTCAACAAGCCCCCTGGCCCTGACATCTCCCACATTTATTTCTATTGTCCTCTGCTCCTACAAGAGTTGCTTCGACGCTGTATCGAATCAAGGCATTAAGAATACTGTTGAAGGACGCTGTATTAAAAGCCCTTCTATATCTAGGAATACACCCAGGGTAGACATTTTGCTGTCCAATCACCTCTCCATTTACCGCACCACTGAGTGGAGGGCAGATTAAAGGTGATCAAGTCCTCTTACTTTCCTTACTCATTGTCAGATATGCATTCAATTAACTTATTTTATAATTCTAGCAAATACATTTGTAAATTTTTCATATTTGTTTCTTATTTGTAATGGACTTCAGATTATATTATTAACAACCTTAATAATTTGTGGAATCAATGCTTTTATCATGCTCTCGAAATGCAAAACCTTGTTTGCTTAAATGGTAAACTACATCAAATTCCCGAATTCTTCTTTGTGCCAAGCAGAGCTTTTATTATGAAACAGTAAAGAAGACCGACAAAATAATTTTTCCTTTACGATACCACCAGAACTCATCAAACTAAATCGATTTGAAGTCTATATATTATATCATCCACCACTCTTTTTCCTGAATAGAAGGTTTACATGTTGATCATCTAATTTGAAAAAAGTCGCGTTGTCATCATCTTACCACCGACTGAACGGCGTTTCCGACAAATTCCGGAGAATATCGTTAACAAGAATCATTTTATTTGTGCATCTTATCACATACACGGGCCAAACGATACCGCAAATACGAACAACTAACGTACACATAAAAACAGCATGTAAGTTATATTTTGAACGATACTATACCTGCATATGGACATCGACGCAAGGCGGTGTAGAATTCGCGAAGTCATCTTTTTACACACAGCGAAGAAGCGAGCGAGTTACAAGAAACAGATTACGATTAGGCTTCATACTTAAAAGTTAAGATTAGATGTAATTTTTTTGAATAGTTTAAGTTTAAGTTTTTTTAAAAAGCAGTAATTTATTTTAAATAAGAAAATTTGTAAGCGCTAGTTAACTGGCCGACCCACTGCGATCTCTTCACTAGGAGACGGAGAGTATGGAACGCCACGCCAGCTCGAAAAAATTGCCACTGACGTCTTGGCAATCACTCACGGTAGCAGAGATGCGGTAGCCGAGCGCCTAGCTCTTCACTTACATGCATTTATCGCGTATATTAAGACCATTTTAAGTACTATTTAAAACATTAGAAAGCAAGTAGAATAATTACGAGTATATATACTTTTTTTACACTAAATTTCTCCATTTATTTCAAAACAAAAAATAATTATAATAGAAATCATATCTGTTTTACGTGAGAAATAAATCAATCGACATTTTATTCATAAACTAGTTGAAGAAGCTCTTTACTTACTCCACCTGGAGAGCCGTCATTGACTATCTTATTGTTAGCGTAAACGTCAATAATACATTTATTTGCAGACGCTAAAAAAGAAAGAAGAATATGTTGCTATAGCAACCGCCAAAATCTACATTAAAACCTTTTTATGGAGCAGGTGTAAACACTAAATAAACATATCCGTACCGCCTGTACACATATCTTTGCGTCAGCAAGCGTACTTCCTTCAGAATTTATTAAATAATAAAAGCTGATGGGACAGCCGCGGCTGACTGTTGGTAATAAAATACAAAGTTGATTTTATTGGCACTTATATCGATGTATAGCGATTTAGTTACTTGCCCACAAAGCTTTACAGGGGCATAGCGCTGAACGTCGGCACAAGGTTCTCGATATTGACTCGTAATACTGAAGTAATAGGTGTGGTAACGTTACAAAATAAATTAATACCGCGGAACAGCTCCTATAATGTGTGTGTATGTCGATTTCCTTAATTAATTCAGCCTTAGCTCTTAACTTTACAGCGTCGTTAATGTTGGTATCGATTAAGAACGAAATATAAAAATCACGTTGACATAGTTTGTATTATATTTTACTGCAATATGTTCTCGCCTTAAAATATACATAATTACATCAATAATAATATTTATATTTACCAAATTTTATTTGCTTATAATTGTTTAGAAGTATTAAACTAACTGTGATAGCTCTTCCTCTAACATGCTTAGAAAAAATTAAAATAACTAAGTCTAAAGTACTATAGTGGATATGATAGTGCTTCACAATGAAGTTTCTGATTGCATAATGATCTGAGTTTAAGAAATGGTAGACTTCAATTATTTAGAGAAATACCTACGACATAATCAAAATTTAACGACTAATCCATATCACTACCAGCAGTTAAAAACAAATATAATAAAAAACTTTTAAATAATTGTAGTCTAAATGTATTTATGCATACATTTCAAACCTTTTAGTATAGGAATTTAACATTTAAAAATCATATAGAGGGGAATGTCCGGTAAGTAGGTCAGTAAGTAGCCTTAGTTCCGATTTGCTGAGTCTGAATAGGTTTCGGTTGGTGTTTAGCCTAGGGTAAACCAACATTTAGCTATATCCAGAGGTTCCACTTCAAAGTGATATCGCCTTATTGTGATCCCATTGTTGGAGCTCATCTATAATCTGTGTTCTCGAAATACCCAGAACTGGTACTAGTCCGTTGAACTGACTGCTGGCCCCTCATTTGGCCTGACTAACTGGCCAAATGACTGGCCAGTTAGTAAGTCACCTTGTTGGCTTTAATTTGAGAATGCCCTGGCACCCATACTAGTGTGATTTTGTTAGTCATAGCTAGCTGCACTATATTATTTAAGCACTCTCATACCAACCTAGACTCAAAGCTATTTGCTTTTAGAGCACTCAGCGTGATTTGGTTATCAGTGCATATATAGATGCTCACTCGCTTCATCCCTTTCTTGAGGTTTTCTTGGACACAAACGTCTATGGCAAATATTTCTGCCTGAAAGATGGATGGAGTTTGCCCTAAGGCTATAGAGAGATGGCAGCGGCCCAAGGGTGTCGCGACAAAAGGACGTTGAAAAAAGGACGCGGAAAAAAAGATGCGGGGAAAAAAGGACGCGGGAAAAAAGGACGCGGGACAAAAGGACGCAGAACAAAAGAAAACCCTACTACTATTTTAAAGTCCTCTCTTAAAAAAGAATATAACTTAAATGTGTTGAAAATAGAGCAGTACATTGCGGGGAATGTACCTCCACGTAAAAAAAAAATATCAAGATACAGCAAACAGGATAACAGCTATTGTTGTCGAGTTTCCTAACAGGCCAAATTTAGAATATTTGAGAGGCATTGCTCACAATTTTCAGTTGCAAATTTAATATTTCTAGGACAAAATAATCACAAAAAAACATGAAAAAGAAATACAAAAAAATTAAAAAAAATTACAAAAAAAAAATAGAATCACAAAAAAACATGAAAAAACAAATACAAAACAAATTAAAAAAAAAATTACAAAAAAAAATCACAAAAAAAAGACTTTTAAACACGCCAGCTTTACGCTGCCAGTCCTAGGCCTGGATAAAGTGTGAAGGAAAGTTTCAATAAATAATAACGTTTTCCTGCTTCCTTTTTTCCCACGTCCTTTTGACCCGCGTCCTTTTTCCCCGCATCCTTTTGTCCCGCGTCCTTTTGTCCCGCGTCCGTTTTTCCGCGTCCTTTTGTCGTATATTCGGCCCAAGAACTCCGACTTTCACCCCTTGTTCCATCTTGGATCCGTCTGTGTTGGAATCCTCTTTGAAATTTTGGCCTCCCCATTCTTCTCGACTTGGAATCAGTACTTTGAAAGGTTGCCTAAAATTTAGTTTAACGGGCGTAATGCCCGTTTGCATTTCTAGTGACCTTACCTCTGTTTTGAGGTCTTTAAACTTGCGTATCAACTTGAGCCTATATGCACTGAAGACCGCCATCCCACTAACATGCACATGGAGGGGTAGGATGTTTTGTATGACCTCCATAGCTGCTGTTGGACAGGTACGCATGGCACCTGTGTTCCCAAGCAAGCCATTCTCTGTAGTTTTTGCAGTTTATCCTATGCTGTTTTTTCTTTCAATTTTGACATCGGTTTCAGCAATATTATGCTTTAAGGATTATATGAATTGCTTGTAGATGATATAATCCAGATCGCACTTCTTGCGCATGTGAAATCTAATAATTTTAGTTTTACTAAACAGCATATTTTCGTTTTGACAATAATTATTATAGCAATTTGTATACCTAGAAAGGTTTATAATCCAATTTTGGGTAGACAATATAAATAAGACATTAAAATGAAATAAGAATAAATGCAAAGCGAAAGGAAGGTATTTGCATTCAAAATATTTTCCTTTTCAAACTTCCTTTAATGCCACATGTGCTTGCGTATTTGTAGCTTATAAGTATTTACTAAACTTAGACAATGAAAGCATTCTGTTGTTTACTTATTATTCATATTATCTAATTTTTATTGCAAACATAATTGTGTCCCAAATTAATCAAGTTTAAACAAACGAACAAAATATGTGAACAGTGGGTATACCTATGTTTGTACAGTGACAAAATTTAGATGAACAATAGAAAATTTAAAATTATTTTAAAGTAACAACATTCTTGCAATAACAAGGATCATTTTCATATGAATTCTTGTGCAACTAACAACGAATGAAAGATTAATTCCGTTTGGGAGATTGTAATTTTCAAGTACAATATAGATTAGCTAATTTAATTTAACGATTCCTAACATCTTATTCGTTTTATTTATTAGCTCACTCGGTGCTTTCATAACCATTTAAAGGAAGGTGAGAATAAATTCAATGTATGAAGGTTCAAGTAACAAATTTATACTGCTATGTAGGCACACACTTGTATATACGTATGCTAGACCAGAAGTTTGCGCAATTTCTTAATTATTGCAATAAGTTTTGAAAATAGGCCATTAGTTGCGATTGCAAGGTATGTAGCGCGTAAGTTACTCGAGTGTAAAAAAGTTTAAATATAACTTAATTTGTCGATGTTAGGTACGCTATTTCCTACCGTGATTAGGTAACGATAGCAATAACGTATGGATTTTGCGTTCTATTCAAGGAAACTCTTAAATATCGTAACCTTAACCTTCTTTTGTTTGCTCGTTATTAAAAATAATCTAACTGGAAAGAAAAAATTTAAGTAATTTCATGCAATTTTCCGTAAAACACTAATTATCTCATAAACTATAAATGATAGATATAACACACGCTTAGTAAAATTAATAAGAAACGCTAATTTTAGGGATAAATTGCGCTTATTTTAATTAGAATAGTTCATACTTTTGCATTTTCATAAATTAATACTTGGCAATTCTTAATGAAAGATGTCCTTGTTAAAATGTGATTCATTTAATGCTGAAGAAACTCCATTCCAAATGTGCAACATTATACAAACATGTTGTAATAAAGACTTACATTGCAGTGCAATAAACTATGTTCGTTCTTTTACTGAGACTTTTGTTTTTATAAATATTAGTGAATAGAACAACTAAAGTAACGAAAAAAATGGTTAGACCTGGAACTCGATAATTTGAACATGCACAAAGAAGTAAGCCTTTTATATATATATATATATATATTTGGCCAGCGGGATCTAAGCCCATATGCCACTTTATTTTTATTATCTTGAGAGCAATATTTAACAACACACATACAGGGTATTTTGAAACTTCTTTTAAAGATTTTAAGGGCATGTAGTACGATCGAAAATAAGGTTAAAAGTCATAATAAACATATGTCCACAAATTAACTGTTTACGAGATAACAGCGATTTTAGCGCAAATGCAGAATAAGTTTGCTTTAGCGGTTTTTATTAAGATGTTATTGTATTTTAACATCAAATAGATTATAACTAAAGAAGATGTTCAAAATGACGTCCTTCCATTTCGACATAGGATCTACATCTGCTTTCAAAGGAAGCGCGCACTCTTTCAAAAAACAAGGGTTTTTCTCGTATTATCTGGCAACAGTGTTCTATTCGTTGGCGCAACTCTGGAAGATCGTTTACCGGTGTTGCGTACACTAAACTTTTCAAATAACCCCAGATACTAAAGTCCAACGGGTTTAGATCGGGAGACCTTGGAGACCAAGCAATGGGACCTGCTCGCCCTATCCATCTCCCAGGAAATTCATTGTTAAGATGTTCCCTAACAGCACGCGTAAAGTGCGGTGGAGCTCCATCTTGCATAAACCAGAGGTTCAGACTTAGATTTATAGGTAAATCTTCCAAAAGCTCAGGTAAAGTATTTTCCAAGAACTCGAGGTATGCAGGACCTGTTAAGCGTTGTGGCAAAACAATCGGTCCTAACAACCGTTCCCCTATCATGCCTAACCAGATGTTTAGAGAGAAGCGTTGCTGGTGCCGAGCTTCAACGGTAGCATGAGGATTCTCGTCACACCAAACGTGATTGTCGTGGAAATTAAATATTCCATTTTTAGTAAAACCAACTTCATCGGTGAAAAGGATGTTATCAGCGAAATCTGGCCGATCAGCAGCTGTTCGCAAAAACCACTCACAGAAAGCCCTTCTCGCTTGATAATCCGGAGCAGTAAGGGCTTGTACCCGTTGGATATGGTAGGGGTATAGGAGTTGCTCATGAAGAGTTCTCCAAACAAGATTGCTGCTTACACCCACTTGAGTCGAAATTCTTCTAACACTATTTTCGGGATTTTCATCAATAATATTCAAAATTCGATCTTCTATCTGTGGAGTACATGCTAATCTCTGCCGTCCAGTATCAGAAGACCGCTTCTCAAACGAACCAGTTTCTCTTAGTCGTTGAAACACCGTCTGAAACATCACATGCGAAGGCAGTTGGCGATTAGGAAACGTTTCAGCATAGAAGCGACGTGCTTGTAAAGAATTCCCATTAGCACGACCGTACATGAACACCATATCGCTCATTTCAGCATTAGAATACGCAACCATTGTAATTGCTACAAATCGCACAAAACGTCAAATTAAACTGTCATAATAGCTGATAAGCACCTGTTTACTGGGATATGTTATATCCATGTACTACTAGGAACACTCGCTGTTATCTCGTAAACGGTTGATTTGTGAACATATGTTTATTATGACTTTTAACCTTATTTTCGATCGTACTACATGCCCTTAAAATCTTTAAACGATGTTTCAAAACACCCTGTATATAATTTGTGTTATTTTGATTTTGATCAATAGCCAGATTAACAATTTTGTTGTTGTTCGAATCTCAGATGAAAAAGAACTAAATATATAAGGCTGCAACGCTGCAACTCTGACATTGCAAAATCGGATTAGTAACCGTTCGACTTAGAAATCACTTGAATCAAAAATCTTTCAAATAAGCATAGGTGTTATATACATAGATATTAGGAAAAACAAACGTGTAGTCAAGTCAGCAAAAAAGGACTTATTGACGCCTTTTATAAATGCAGATCTATACCATCTGCTAGGTTATTATTTAATGACACGTAACGCTATCTTCACAAAAGGAGCGTGTGCACTGCAATAGCTGAAATTGAGTCAAACTACAACAGTAGTAAGTTTGTAAACCTATATACTCTTTTATCAGCTCATCCTACCCGAGAACTTGTATTTCTGTATTATTTTTTTTTTTATTATTAATAAAACATTTTCTGTTAAAATATTATACTGATCTACATGCGTAGTACAACTTTGGGTTAAAATCCATTTTAAACCGCAAGATTTCGTCTCGTTAGTTTACCGACGGCAATAATACCTACCTTGGCGTTAGCCGGAGAACGTCGAATTCGTTAACGAAAGGACAATCTCGGTAGCCGAGCCGTTGTCAACGAGACTGACGCGCCCACACAAACTATAGGATTTATTCATACGAAAAAGTGGACCGAAAATACGCACGTGGGAACAGAGAGTGCAGGAGAAGTGGAGCCCGGCGAACAAATAAATTATAATTTGTCCGATCTATATACACGGACTCACTCTCGGTGGCTGTTTACCACATGCTGCGAATTCCCGCAGCTTCCACTTTACTTCGACTGTTGCCGTTCTAATATATACCAAAAGCAATTTCGCTTTTAAGAGAATATACACCGCCGTTTATGAGTATTTACCTGTATACTATATACACGAAAAAAAGGAACTGGTTCTCATGTGCATAGATAGATATTTAGGTAAGAGGAATAGATGATACAATAAATGATTTATCGCAAATGTAAAATTATATAACATTTTCGCACTCGCACTGACATGAGAAGGATGTAAATATTATTTCAATTATTTTTTCAGCTTGAAATTTTATGAAGTCATAGAATCATTAAAAGTTGAAATTAATACAATAAATTTGCGTGTTATTTTTTTATTATATTTTTAATTACAAAGATATGCAAGGACAGTAGCGCACGACAATTGTTTCGGATATTCGTGGATTTTGCATTTTCAATAGAAAGCTGAATTTCATTATCATTATATTTTTCATCATAGTTTTAATAGACACAAGTATACTAATTATAAGTACACATCATTTTTTTATATATACAAGGTGTCTGTAAGAGGTCTTTACACACGCCTACCACATATTCCTTAGACCAAAATAAGTCGCTTAGTTTGGGCGCTATGCGGCCTTGGAGTTAAAATTTTGAAATCGTTTTTTTATTATAAATTCAAAACGGCCTATGCGATTTTAATAAGATTTGGCATGGTCAGTTAGTATTGTTGGACGAATGTTTTGAGAAAATTCCAAGAAAATACTAATACCGGAAGTGAATGAAACACGCATGACCAATATGAAAATTAATATAATTTTTTTGCTGTCTATAGTAGAGACACGAAATAATTTTTATTCGATAGAGTATTCAAAAGCGATCAAATTATGTCTCTTGTAAAATTTTCGAAAAAACGAAAAAAAGTGCTTATGGTCGTAATCCAGTCGCCTATGATTTCTATCATAAACAAATGAATTAATAATAGTGTGAAATCTAAAATACCTTAAAGCTTAACTTTTCGTGATTTATCAGGGCCTTACAATACACCAATGCGGAATATACCGATATGCTATTGGTATTTGGATTTTGTGAAGGAAATACTCGAGAGTGTGTCAGGGTGTATTCTGGAAGGTTTCCAAATCGTCGAATACCAAGTCACCCAACGGTGACCTGGTGAGTAGGTTTCTAACATTATAAACTATAGCCAAAAATTTGCACTAACCTCAACAAAACAGAAATACACAAATTTCTAAAGTTCACTAAATAATTTTGGCATACGGCATATAGATAAATAACCTTCAAATACCTTGTATATATTTTGATTTAAATAGTTCAAAAAACGGTTATTTCGCTTACAGCAGGTTCATACAATACTTCCGAAACATACGTTCTGAATTCCTGGAGTATATCGACTCTCGTGAAGTTTCCAACCGGGTCAAAGTTTCAAACGCATCCAAATAACTGGTTTCATATAAATTGTGCACAAAACAGAGGGGGTTTTACCATTCAAAGTAAGTAATACAAACCATATTTGTGATTCCATACCATAATAAACAAATTTCTAATAAATTTTCTGGATAAATGTTTCGAAAAAATTACTTTGCTTCTCTGAAGATCGAGAAAAAAACCATTTTTCTTTTATTTTCAGCAACCACCCATTACCAAGGGAGCTCTCCCGGACAACCCTAAATAGAAAAAGGGCAGTTACCCCAGTTACGAACGAATTCAAAAAACCTCAACAACGACCACCAGTTTGAAAAATACAAATATATCCCTGGTTACATTGTTAAAAACTATAGGACTATACGAAGTAAGTGCTAGTCAGAATTCTACAAAAATACTAGACATCATTACAAATGGAGTAAAACATTAATATAAAATTAGTAAAATAGATTTTGTAATACTCAATTCTTTGCATAATTTACATTCAATAGAAAATAACATAGCAATACATTTTTAATTGACAAATGTACTAAGAGAACACAACAACTTTTTTAACATGCAAATACAATAGGTATTACTATTACTGTTGACTGATGAAATATCGGTTTTAAAAGCCAACACTCTGTCAACGCTTCGGACATGAAAATTAAAACAATAATATATATTGCTTTATTTTATTAGGGAAGCTGCATTGGTGAGCGATGGAAGTTTGTCCGCTTCGAAATAGACTTTGCTGCAGATAACACATACAATTATATTAAACTAACCTGCAATAACCCACAGTTATTTATTGTAACGGGAACATTTCAACAATATAATATAATTGAAATAAATCCACGGAATCCTTAGAAATAACATTAGCGCATGGTTAAATTTACGTAATTGTTTTTGATTAAATATATTTTTTGATCGATTCAACAATTTTCCTTTATTTAGAATGAAAATAGTAGAACCATTTCTTCTCCCAATATAACGTTGTGCTGTATAGGGGTGATCTATCCCACCACTTCCCTAATAAACAAAAATATTACATTATAAAAAAGCAGTTTCAAAGCGAAATACATTATATGCAATTACAATACTAATAATTCTTATTTAGTGTCTGTGTTAATGTCTCTGTCATTTTGTACACATCTTCAGTTCGTAAAGAATGTAATTATTGACACCAGCGCATAAAAAATCTAAAACTGTGCGTGAAGTAACAATGCATTTTAAATGGATTTACTTTTAGGCATGCACGCTTACGACAACATGAAATTATTCATGGCAGGTCGCGTTTCCTTGTCAATAAAAAACATCAACAAAACACGTTATGTCAGTTTGACAAATCTTGTTAATAAATTGCATTTATCTAATGATAATTTTTTATTTTTAGTTCGTAGATCGTAAATAAAATGTTTAAAACTGTGCTTGAAGCGCTTTCTGTGCCCTCACGCGATTTATACTATAGCTATTAAAGTTTTATGAAAAATAGTCAGAGTGTACTTTGCCTCATTCTATTACGCGTATAAAACAAAATGTTCCGTTTCTAGGTATTACTGACTGCTTTTAGCGTATTTGCTCTAGATTGAAGTTTTGGTAACCAAGGAAGCAAAAACTAAGAAATTATGTGTTTTCAAACTCATTTTTTTCTTATTACCGCTAAAACCGGAAGTAATAAAAAGTTGTAATATAAGAAGATTGGATAATTGGAAGTTAAAATAAATAATACATTCCGAATTTTATAAAAAGAAGTTATGGACCGGAACCTACAGCTGGAACAGCCAGTATATTACTCAAATGTATTAAACTCATCTATATTGTTTACAAGCTTTGCAGCATTAACCTGATTATCCAAAGAAAAAAGTATGAACGAGTATATGGGAGACAGAAAAGAATGTCACAGAATACGATCGTAAAAATAGCAAGACCAATAATAAAAAAATGAAAACGCAATTTACCAATTAAAATACATTGGAGCAGAGAAAATAACGCACCAGAACTGATACAAGAATAAAATTGAAAGTAAATATCTGTTGCGGTAAAAAAACCATAAAGGACCTTGTATGTAGCAATTATACCTATACAGAACCGCCGTATACTGAAAGTGAATACCGCGGATCATCTTCTGAAACAGTTGGAGCTCTTTAAAGCAAACTATAATACTTATAATAGACAATTTAATACCCGTTATGTCATCAATTACGTTTCGAAGCTATTAGCTTTCCACCTTATTAATTAATGTCGCATTTTTTTTCTCGAAAATCGTTTCTTTTTTCGTACCTCCTGCGCCTGTTCCGGCTCTTGGGCCTTCTTTCGTTATTCAACTCCTATTTTCTCAATGATTGATGCTCGCGATCGGCTTTTGTGTTGCCCAAAGTGGCGCGTAATTGATTTCGAACTGCCAGAAAGTTCTATGGGATTTTTGAGGGCGTTTAGCTAATGCTCTGAATAAATCATTCGAGTTAGCAGTTTTGTTACCTTTCTTATAAAAAAATGCATCAAAGTCATTGAAAGATAGCAAGCCATTAGAAATCATTGAAATCTAAGATTTTAGCATTTTCACAACATTTACAATAACTAAATTAACGATTATATTGAGAATGGTATTTTACTTATGCTAAGGAAAAATCTAGAGGGAAGACTAATTTCATTAAAATGTAAATTCTACTCTTTCATAGAAGTTATGTTTCCTCTAAAGGGTGTCCTGTAATAACCAATTATTTTTAAAATATTAACGATTCGATCATTAATTACTTACGTTTCGAAAAACGTAAAATCGATGCATAACGTGTGACGCACAATTGGTGTGAATTTGTGGATTTCTTTTAGGGAAGTTGTTTAATTGAATCTTATTAGTTTAACATGTATCAATGTACTTATGTCTGATTACATGATAAAAAGGTTGGTAAAAATATATAGCGATAAATCTGCCTAATAATATTAATGATGAAGTAGGTAAGTAAGTTGCTACTCAAACTGAGTTTGTTGGAAGACCTCAGAAAGATATTTCAACGCAAATATTTTTTTTTATTAGATTACAGTATTATCCGTATGCTGGTATGCATATGTATAATAGTATAATTATAGAACCGAAAAGATATTCAGGTAGCAGAACCTCTAATGCAGTGTATTTTTCATCGCATTCAACCTATGTTTTAGGCAGGGTTTTCGTGGTTAAACAGACTCTGGAAGTCATGCCTAGTCTGCATAAAGCATTTTCCTCCTGAAAAAAATACACAACGATATTGATTAACTATTATTATTTTCTTCAATGGAAGCAAAAACAAACAAAATAATCCTATTGATAAAATTTCTGAATAAGCTCTCTTTCTATTATTAGCTTTTAACTTTTTTGCGGAGATCATTTCTCCGATAACATACTCTTTATAAAACATACGTATTTAGAATGTAAATATGCAGTACATGTTCTATCATTAATACTACTTTTTTCACTCTTAATCTGGATCACTTCCTTAATGCCACCTAGTTTACTTAATGAATTAATAAGGAAATGGTTCACATTAAAAATGACAAAAGTAGTATTAACGACAGAGCAGATATTGCATATTGAAGTAATATTTATAATGATTTCTCAAAACCATAAAGATCTCATATTTTGACCGGCCTGCATCTTAACTGTACAGTGTGTCCCAGGATTGATATTACAAAAGGTATGAAGTAAAAAATTTTGAATTTTATTTTAAGATTGTGGGATTAGGTTCCAAAAACTATTTTCTTTGTAGGTAAAGCACCCTTTCTGTGTATTATTTGAAAGAATATTGTTAAAAACAGTTGCTTAGAACGAGGAGTTATTCCCCTATACGAAATTTCAGCAAGAAATGCCTACCTGCTTTGCTTATATCATTATTTTTTGATTAAACAAAATGAGGAGCGTTCCAAAAAATGTGGATCGGTAACAATGGTAAGAAAATATTACTATAATTTAGCAAAATGTTTATATTAACTTATAGGTAATATTAATACTGATGGACGATATTTTGTTAAACTTTAAAATTATTTTATGTAAATGTGGAGTTAACAAATTCAACTTTTATGGATTACTCGCCAAAGTTATGATTGATTGAATAATAAACCTCTCTTGTATAATAAGTATTTGTGATAAAGGCTTAGGTCTATAAAACGTTCCTATACTGTTCTAATCGTTAAAAAACAAACATATAAATGTCGACACAAATGTCTTTTTAACAATGATATTGCATGCATACCTCCCATCTCATACCAGCAGCGAATGCAACAAAGTACACTCTGATGGATTTTTCATAAAATGTAGTCTTCCTTAAATAAAACCTGATGGGTTCTCTATCTTAATTTGAAAGGGAAACTTCTCCCGGTAGTAGTAAATACAAGAAACAAAGATATGTGTTTTAAAATGGTATTTCTATTAGTAAGCTCTTATTACTGGAAAGCAATAGAGAGCTAATTTTTAATATTTATAATTTATGTGGCTGATGGTCTAGTGACTTGCGCGTTTGGCTATCAGTCACGGGGTCCGGGGTTCGAATCCCAGGGCCTGCTCTCAGAGTGAGGTTTTCGTGGTTTTCCTCACTCCTTGGCAAATGCTGAGAGACAAACACCTTAAGTCGCTCCACGGGCGCAGGCGTAATAATAACTCATGGCCGGCCGATGCCCCCTGTAATTGGCGAAAGCTGTTGGGGGATGTAAAGGCATGAATTATTATTATTATATTTGTCAATTTTAACACCAGTTATTCCCGTTGACACAACTTTTAAGTTATATAAGTGGGAACAAAAATCAAACGTAACTGACAAAGGAATTATGATCAAGCATTGCTGCCGTGCACAGTGTACCAAGAACTGATGAAGAAGTATAAGAAACTAATTCCCAGGCAATTTTAAATCTCTAATACATAACTTAGAAAATGCGAACGTAAACAAAATTAAGAAATATAATATCTTCGTTTTGCCTAAGTACCTAATTTGAATTTACAAACCTTCCGTCGTCATTTCGTTAGCAAATTCATTTGAGCGCCATCTAGAGTCTATAAATTATATGTGTGGATAGTAATTATGAAGAAATTTCTTCCCGTCGGAATTACTACCATATCTCTGTTAATAATATGTTTAAGCCTTTAATTTCTTATTTTCCCTAAGCTCAACCGTGACTTTACTAATCTTGTAACATCAAGTGCGTACATATATAAACCTAAAAAAGAACAAAAACATACCCACACCAAAGTGATTATCTAAACTACTTAGTAAATAGTTTGTGATCACGGTAGCTATGAATGTAAAACAGCTAATCTTATCAGGGACAGGCAGTTGGGAACGATGATAGCGGGAATGGAATTCCACAAAAGACGACCAGGGCATATTTCAACGAGGAACAAGGATAGACACCGCAGAATCTGTCACACCGAAAACAACACCGACCGAAAATAAAACACCCAAGAAAATCGGAGAGAGGTCCCACTAACGCCTACCCGGATCTCTCACGGGGGCTACCTGAACGTTGCGTCATAGCCTACTATAAATAACCGCGACAGAAACCCTTGTTAATTCTTAGCAGCACCATTAGATTGCGTTCAGCCGTCGGTCGTTCGAACACTGTAAGCAAATAGTGAACGGTGAAAGTTACCCTCGGACACAAGTCCAATATTCACCCCGTGCTCCTCTCGACAATGCTGGCGTGTCAAAAAAATAAACACGCTCGTTTGGTGGTGACGGTGGTGTGGCATCGTGGTGGACGAGGTAAAAAAAATGGACCCAGTTAATTTTTAATTGACGCGGGTTTAAACGATGACCTGCAAACGGTCCAGGAATTCGAGGAGAGATGTCACTCGCCATCAATTAATAATAAATAACAGGGACATACATGCGATGAGAAGAGGACTAATTTCGTAGAAACGTCGCTTCATCGATGAGAGAATGAAGGAAGGGCAATAATTTTAAAAGGATTACTTGTAAAAAAAAACATTGTCATTTGAACCATTATGTATTGTTCTTGCTAAAATAAATACTACGAAAAACGTACATCTATAATGAATGAAACCTGCAACCATTCTTACAACTCAAATCTTACATACTTAAACAATAATTATTACAAAAATTCTATTCTCCAAGCAACATCTAGTGCTACATAATAAACAGGAATGTCCGTCTCTTAATAATATCTAGTAATAATAGGAAAACAGTACATAATGATAATACATGATAGAAAATACAAGATAAGATGATGAAAAGAACTCAACATTAACTCCTTAAATGACAAATAAAGATATCTACAAAGGCCTAGTTGGCATCCCTTGATGAGTGGAAGAGGGATGCTCTCAGTAGAATGTTGGTTTTTTCCTTTAGGAAGGTCGAGTGTTAGTGAGATTAAGCATATTTTACCATGAAAATGTGCACAATCGATGATCTTCTGTATTAGGTTAGATACAAGAAGTGCATTTGTTTTTGTTTGTATATAGCTCAATACTGTGCTCCTCCAAAAGGTTTTTGTAGCTTGCATTGCGTCCTGGTAAAACTCCATCCATTTTCAAAGGTAAATACTTTAAGACATTGAGCACATACGATAGCATTGCTATGAAAATCACTGATAGGACATCACACCAATATTCAAGTTTACTAACCAACTAATAATAGTAACTGGATTTAAAAGTGTTAGAGTTGTACAAATAACGATATATGTTCGTATTATAAATCCAAGAACTCTGTTGGCTGTGGTGTTAGCGCGAAGATCCAATGCTGCTAGTGATATAAACAAAATAGTTATTTGTATCACTAGGCCAGAAACTGTAGCTTTGCGAGTGTGAGTACGGTTTATGCAAGTGCAAGTGCGAATACTCGCAAAAGAGTTTCTGGCCGTGTGTAATCCACACTATTTCTTGCGTCGACAAGTCTTAATTTTATTGATAATAATAAAAAAAAGAAGTACGCTATGGAATTAACAGTATATGTTGGCAATACGTATGAATTTTGCATTTGAAATCGGGGTTAAGATACCTTAGTATTTTGACATTTTAATTTGCTTGGTAGTTTTAATTCATCAATAATAAAGGCAATGGAGACCCCAGCTTATATTACAGAGGTTGTGCAACAAGTTATTAACAATTTATTACCTGTAAAATCTTTCAAAAATTAAATTGGAAAGCATTTGATTTAATTAATGTGTAACGAAAATTCTGTCATCTGTCATCGAATCTACAATTAAACACAGAAATGTGAGTAATTCGAATATAGTATTGCCAACCTTTAGTGATCTTTTGCCGGCCTAGGCCGGAGAATTGTATGTTTCCGGCCGATTTAAAGTAATGCAAAATCAGTGTTTCTGGCCGGAAGCGCAAAAACTAAACGTTTATTCAACTATTTCGTGTTGCTCGAGCCCATACGGCACTTAAATAGTGTTGATAACGAAGCCTTCACCGTCATTCATGATAGATCTTGCGTATAATACGGCTTCAAACAATATACTTCATTCATTATCAGAGTGATGAACATTCGTCAAAAGGGATCAAGTATGAGCGTCAATAAAGTGGTAGTGCTTGAAGTAGATTTGAAATAGTAATAGTTAAAACAGTTCTGAAGGTTGGAATCCGAATCGCAAACAAATAATATGAAATAGTCGGATAATATTATTCAGAGACTGTAATCCGTTAAAACTTCGCATACATCGCACTTTATTAGGTATTGCAATAAATATTAGTCACTTTATTTGATGAATAATGTATTTTTTGTACATATCTTGTTTTGGTATTGCTAATCTGCACAATTTATAATCATTTCAATGTACTTTCCGTTTCATGCTTGAAATACAATGAATTGGAAGAGATAACTGTTGAATGAACCATAAAACCGCAATATAAATACATTTTTAATTTTAAATACAAACAATGCGTTAGTAGTGTTAATTAAAACCGTATAAAATATTAAGTTGTTGCTCAATTAAAATATGTAAATATTACAGTCACACAACATGAAAAAATATTTACAGTTTATTAAATTAGCAAAAAATCTTGAGTGTAAAGTGTTACTGTCAATGTTCTTTTTACATACACTATCATACTGATAAAGGAATGTGTTCTTATAGACGAAAAATGACCAAGGTGGGGAAAAGAAAACTACATTATTTTCTCCGTTTACCCTACTGATTCAAAAATCGATCGATGAAAACCGAGACTACTTATATAGGTAGAGCAGCATTAATCAAATAATGCAACACATAAATACCATAGATGCATACAATTACTTACTTTTTATATTTGTTTCATTTGACCCATTATTTCTTAAAAGATTGTTATTATATTAACAAATATGAGCGCAGATATCTTTAATCATCTACAGAAGCAGCCAGAATAAAGAAATTTTCCAAGCAGGTCAATAGCAAACAACTAACTACTAACGCACGAATTATGAAACCAACATATTATCTAGTAAAGATCTCTTAAGCCGAGCAATTCTAGCGCCCTCTAGCGAACGAGAACGACACGTTGACCAGACTCGAGGCAAACGATTAGATCTCGACAGAGCTGACGTTTAGAAATAAAAAATCCATCCCAAAATGGGAGAAAAAATAAAACGCTCTGACCATCAGGCTTGTTTTCCTAACCAAATTAGACAGATAATTAATTACCTCACTACCTTTTATACGTATGGAATTCATCGGATTCCAAATGCATACACTTCAGTCCGTAAGTTTAGAAGCCGTCTTTATGAGACGAATCGTTGCTAAAATATCGGAACAACCGTTGCTAAAATATCACTTCGGTGAGGGATGTCTAATTTCTACGATTGACTCAAACAAAATTGTATAAAAAGGAATGTGGCAAAATTTAAAGAAAACACATTAGCACATCTTGTAAATTTATGTTATGTATGTCATATCCAGGGATGTGAATTGAGTCCAAAAAAAAAAAGAAGTGGTAGTTCTGACAGAAATAAAATTAAACGTTTCCGGTGAACGGATCAGTAAACATCTGATCAATATTTTGGTACATATGCGCTAGGGCAGCCTTAAGTAAAATATTGGTGCGAGCTCTGGGAAGGGAAAACGTAGCACAAGATCTACCATTAAGGCGGGGCATACTAAAGATGAGTTGGCTAAGTAGGGTTGGTGCATTAATGTTATTATGAATTAGATTGTAAAGAAATTTGACGCTAGCATCATTTCTGCGTTGCGATAAAGAGAAGAAGTTATGTCTTTCCAGCAGACTAGAATAATCGGTTCCACGAATAGGATATGTACCATCATCTCTAAAGGAAAGATACTTTAAAAATCTTTTTTGAACATGTTCAATAATAAGTTGTTGGTGCAAGTAATGTGGATGCCAAACAACGGATGTGTATTCCAATCTGGATCTAACTAGCGCGAAATACAAAACTTTTAAGGCCAAAGGATTGGTAAAATCCCTGCAAGAACGGATGAGAAAACCTAGAGTTTTGGAAGCACTAGCAGAAACATTAAAAACGTGGGGAGAAAATGTTAAGTGCGCATCAAAGAGTACTTCTAAATCGTTGAATTGTGACACTCTACGAATGTGGGAGTGAAATGCAGTATAATTATAGAGGAATGGATTAGCACATCTCGTGAAGGACAACACAGCACATTTTTCAATGTTCAAACGAATGTGATTGACCGCGCACCATTCGCCAATGACATTAACATCCCTCTGCATCATCAGACAATCAGCTGTAGAAGCAATACTGCGGTAGATCTTAAGGTCATCTGCATACGCTAGAACCCCGCAATTTAATAGTGGAAACAAGTCGTTAATAAAGATGTTGAAGAGTAGGGGGCCGAAATTTGATCCTTGCGGCACGCCCGCAGTAACGGAAAAAGGAGGAGATGCAAAACCATTGTACTGAACGTAGCAAGATCTTCCGCTAAGGTATGACTGAATAAAATCCGTAAATCTACGAGTAAAGCCAAGAGATGATAATTTCTGTATAAGTATATGATGGTTAATCGTGTCGAAAGCTTTAGAAAAGTCAGTATAAATAACATCTACCTGTTGACGTTTATCAAGACACTCGCTAATACATTGTGTAATCTCTATTAAGTTGGTTACAGTGGATCTGCCAGCGATAAAACCATGTTGATGAATGGAAAGAAAAGGCTTGACACAGGCATTTAATTTCGTAAATAATAGAATTTCAAAAACGATTGCTGCAGCTGGAAAGTATAGTTACAGGCCTGTAGTTCTCTAAGCAGCCGCGATCGCCTTTTTTGTGAACAGGCGTTATTCTGCCAACCTTCCAAAGCGAAGGAAAGACACTGGTGCGTAAAGCAAGGTTAAAAATGAAAGTGAGAGGTTCACTAAGTACAGGCGCACAGTCCCGAATGAGGAAGCAGGGCAAATTATCATGTCCAGCAGTAAACCTGGCCTTCAGTTTACCTATCGCAAGGGCAACCTCATCCGAAGTGAAAAGCCCAACGTCCAAAGGGTAAGAATCGACTATAGGTTGTTCCGCAGGTACTTCATTCCCAACATCGTGAGATGAATTAGAAAACAAGTCAGCGAAGGCATGTACGATATTTTCTGGATTATCAAGAGTCTCATTATATAGACGTCACGCATCTAGGAATACGAGAGAGACCTCGTTTACTAGAAATATATTGCCAAAAAGATCTTGGGTTGGCAGTAATAGTGCTCTCTACTGTGGTTTGATAATCCCGGAAGGCCAAACATATTTCAGTTTTAACAAGTGATCTCAGCCTCAAAAATTCATCGCGGTAAGTCACCAACCTAGTAATTTTTCATTTTCGAAAATAATAATTCTTAAGTTTCAAATGGCCAATTATATTCCTGTTGAACCAGGGTGGGAAATGACGACCTGAACGACGCATTGGCACATATTGGTGTACAGAGGAATACAGCAAATCATTTATCAAATTTATTTATAAACAATAGACGTGTTTTCCTTTTTAATATATTTTATTCACGAAACTCTAAATGACCTCTTGAAAATGTCAAAAATTGACTTATCATTTTATCATTTTTTATACTGTTCTTTGTTTTTTTTTTTTTCTTTTTTTTTCTCTCTGCCTGTTCAGTTGGTGCGTGTGTAATTTGTTTGCGTTGTAAATATGAATTACCAGCTAGTTGCAGAGAAATAGATATTAATTTTAATAAAACTGGAAGAAACTACAGAATCACCCATTATATCTTATAGTTGTTTTCACTGTATTCTCGTCAGATTGGGAGGTTTAATATAAAGTCAATATCAATCTGAGTTCTAAAAAGAGAAAGTACCTCATATGCAAAATACATACATGTCGTGATTCCAAATTTTTGGTCTTCATTGTATACATCAAATTCACAGGATTCCATGTATACACATAAGTATGTAGATATACCTATATATACTTAATACCTCCTCGACTAGTCAACAGGTTCCAACTCATTAACATCATTTAAGATTATCTGTTCCTATCTATGAAAAATTATTTTATATGGTGCTTCTATGCGTGTATATCTACTTATACATCGCTCGTACGCAGTAGACGTATAATATTATATTATCCGTCCAGACTATGCATAATTTCACATCTCTCTCTTTCTGTCCAGTATGCACCTATATTTACCACGTATATATGTATACCTGGTCATAATCCTGGCTATTAGATGAAATTTAATTACTTTGGTTTTACTAATGTTCTCAGGAAATATCTATCAATTTAAATGCGACAGTCCAGTGGAAAGTTTATAGTTTATGGCGCACTTTTCGTTATGCGTTACGTACAAATAAGCATTATGTTGTTGACGAACAAGGTTTTACAAAGGCCTTTTTTTGTTGTGTTTATCACGTTTTATGGTTCAGGAGTTAGGTATCACCGGTCTTTAATTATGTAAAACGATCTGGTAACAAGATATTTGTGGAAAGGAAAGCTAAATACAAAAAAAAAGAAAATTTATCAACAAGTCGATCCAAAGCGATGTATAATTATTTGTACAAAATTCAATAAAAATGAAATAACCCTTGCACCTACCTTCAAATACAAATTTTCATGAAATTTCTCATACGTCGTCTTCAATCATGTTGTAGTCTATTTTTTAATTAGGAGGGATGTTTTTAAATTAAAGCGCTAAAAAGTGGAGTTGCTATTGGTCAGCTTTCGGCAAAAATCCTTAGCTAGCGAAATTTGATATAATGCCGGCCGGAATATTGTTACAACGGCTGATTGACGTTTCGATCTTGTATTCTTCTGAGTGTGTTTGTATTTACTTTTTTTCCTTAAATTGGCGTAGTAATAATAAAAAAGTTTTTCTGCGAACTAATCGGCAGACATATTTTCCGTGTAAAACATTTTCACAGCGGTTCTCGTAGATATGGAGATGGATGAAGTAGCAACCACTCCTGGAGCTCAAATATCCCCGCCGAGAAGCCTAAAATTTGTGAGCTTAAGACATATCTTTGATAAAGAAGCAGTACTCCTTACTTTATAGAATTGACAAAATTGTAATACGGAATTTTATAGGTGGATGTTGTTTCAATGTTAAAGTTTATATTAATGGAGACAAGATGATGGTGAGCATCAACAAGTGGAGATGAATTTGTATTTATCCAAAATTTTTCAGTAAGGTCTAAGGGAAATAAAGTATAAATCTTATACCATAAAAGGATACAAGGAGAAAAGAAAAGTTACCCCGCCTAAGCGATTTTCTGGAAGATGTTCTTTAATTGCTGATTACGATGAAACTATCAAGAATTCTATAAGGCAATTAATTCATAAGTTTTTTTTATAAAAATTAACTTCCTACACTTGATAAAGTACTGAGTGAAGTAAAACAGCATGATGATTTACCACAGATGAGCCGTTCAACATTGTACAAATTTATGAAATTGCTAAACTTCAGGTTTCTGTCAATGTTCTAATTAATATGCAATAAATTTTAGGTATAGGCACTCAAATTTATATTTTATATACTTTGATTTGTTAAAATAAGTATGATTATTGTTGCAGGTACATGAAGAGAGATAGAAAAAGTGTTTTGATAGAACGTGATGATATAATCAGCTAGAGAAGAAAGTATTTGATGACAACAATAGATTCTCGTCATCAAAATCGGCCAATTTATTATTTGGACTAAACATGGCTGAACGAAGGTATACCAAACAAAAAGTTTGATTAGATGATATTATAAAAAGTCGACGACAAGTGTTTAATGAAGGACTGACTACAGGCGTACGTAATGCTGCAGGGAAAGGAAGACGTATCATTGTTTTGCACATTGGATTTGAGGCCGGTTTTGTAAAGAATGACTTATTGCTTTTCGAAGGCAAAAAAACAACCGATTATCATGAAGAAATGAATGCCGAGGTGTCTGAATGATGGTTTCATAAAAAATTGGCAGTGCTACCAGACAATGCTGTTATTGTTATGGATAATGCTACATATCATATCGCCATCATATCACCATCGGAGAAGTAATTGTGGAGGTCATTACCAAACAATATAAATAAAAGAGGTCCCAGAGTCTAAACCTGCGGAATACCGTATGTAACTTTGTTTCTTCAACGTATCCGATATATTCATTTATACTACTGGGCTTAACATTGCCAGAATGAGAGAATGTCTGCATGCGCGCTGATAGTAAATTCTTAAGGAATCTGACGTATCCAATCATAAAATCGTTAATGACCAGTGGATTCGATTTTATATCTAAAGGAGGTACGAGTCGATTGGAGCAGCACACAAATTAGCCAAGCGCGTCGTCATCAGGCTTTCACGTCCCTTATAATTAATCACACGTTTTCAAACGAACATAAACTTACTAATTGCCGTCCTGCTATCCTAGACGTTGGGTTACATTTTACGACGGTTGGAAATTCAAGGCTTTTGTTTCTATTTTATGACAAAGGTAAATTCATTTCCTTTCAAGTAATTTTAATGCCCTTAAACGTAAATAAAGTACGTAGATAAGGAGAGTATACATCATGTCAAAGAGTATTGAAACGACAATAGATTTTGAGTCTATATCTCTTCTACTACGACAAATTGTAAATCATTTTTGGAAAATAATGAAAAATTTGATTCTCTTTGAAACTTTAATGTTGACTTGTTAACAATGTAAAGCTCAGGTTAGCTATTGTGTACTTAGTTTGTTTCACTAGCATTAACTAATGTCTCCAAAATAAGGAATTTCCAATTCATTGAGATATTTTATTCAAAATTATAATGTGCGGCTTCTGCGTTATGTTACTACTTGAAAATCTTATGAGCGGCAACATATTTGAAGTTCGGTTTGATAATATTTAAAGTCAAAAAATACTGGTGGTTCACATAGCGCGGCTAGATTACTAGTATCATAAATTAGACACACCCATTGGAGGACATTCTTACATGGGGAGTAACAAAAACTTTAGCTTAATTAACCAAAATTGCGTCGAGGTTTTTAAGGCAGTTAGATGTAAACTGCAACCGTTTCATTCATAAACCAAGCTTTTTTAATGTGCAAAAACATCTCCACTCCCAACATAACTAATTAAAGCATTTCAAATGCAAAATTTTCTTCAAATGCTAAACCTACTGCTGTCTATCATAAATTATTACCAATTCCGTAATTAAAATACGGGCAAGCGCAAGAATTGTAGGCGTTCATCTCAGAAGAATGTCAGAACCACTGTAATAACTTTGCTCACAAAGATGCAATTTAGAGTGATGACGAATTTGATGTAAGCACTATGCTAACATTCTGCTAGGAACTGTAACTGTAAGTTATTTACTTTCTTCTGTTAGGTACTAAAAGTGCACTTGGATCAGTTTCTTTACTAGAATATATTAATAATTTTGATTAGTTAAGGAAATGTTAACTTATTATTTTTGAACATGTGAAAGACTTTTGAAAACCAAATTCACAATTTGGATTGGTGAATTTTTTTGTGCAGTAGTGAACGTGAGTATTGAGAACTAGCTCAACAAGAAATTTCAGTCTTCCTGTTTTTTGTGACAACATACCTACGCGAGGCCGATATGTTGCAATAAAAACAAAATATCGTAATCGACTTAATGCTGAATCGGTCGTGAAGTTACAATCCTTCAATCAAGCAAAACGTAAAGCAGCTGCATTGAAGGTATTTAAGTAGCAAATCAAGAGTATTCTTGTAATTAGCCAAAATTAAATATCGATTATTTATTATTAATTGTTTTTGTGTTGTTTATTATTATTCGTTGATTTCTGATCTCAAAACCTACCTACTTAAAAACATTCGATGCGTGCATTAAAATTGTGAAGGATGTTCCATCCAATGTTATAAGTTTTGGACTAACTAGGAGATTTTACAGTTGAGCTACTAAAACCGAAAAAAAAATTATTTAAAAGATATTTGGAAAAATTGTGATTTATAAATACTTTTAAATGTTTACCAAAATTTGCATGCGGCATTAGAATTGAATTTTAAGCAACTTTTCAGGTAAGTTTTTTGTATATCACGTCATTGAACCTCACTTTTTGCCGATTCATCGCACATTTTTTAAATTTCCCGTCAAATTCGTGATCACGTGACGGGTGTCAAAATAAAGTTCGGGGTTCTTGGGCATGCTGAACCTACCCCTAATGAAAATTTTACCATATTTTAATAATAAAAAAATTTGCCATGTGTTGCAGCATTTACGGTCACTGTATGTGGAATCACGTGATCAACATAAGTTATCTATTGAACGTCCGAGAAGAAACGAACTTCATTTAAAAGAGGTGCCAACCTACTACAGTGTACATCAAAATTCAAAAATGTAAAGCGGCCTATGGCAAAAAAGTTTACCAATGTTTTTTTTTTTATAACTAAAAGTTGAAAAAAAAAATCAAAAGAAAAGGAAAGCCTCTTGCTTTAAATCAACAATTAATAAAACAACATTTTAGAAATCCGTGGCTACGTAGTTACTATGCCTGGAACAGGAACAGTAAAAGAAAGCTCTAACTCCATCCCTTAATCCTAAAATTGAAAATTGGTCCCGCAAAATAGTAACCTTTGCTGCAGGTCGATGGACTTTTATCGAGTTGTGCTCTAATTGTCTTCGTTCTTCGTGCAAAATATAATAAATGCATTTCTCAACGACATGAGATCATTAAAATAAAGATCAGTGTATTAAAGCCCAACACACTTGATTTGAAGGAGTTAACCTCGTAAACGTTTCTTAACTAAAATTTAAGTTACTGTTTGTTAGGAATATTATCAATGTAAAATATCCTATGGCTGATGCAAAACTACACAGAAGTTGTACAACTTTGTACGTTCATTTCAACTCGTTTTTCTTTTCTTCCTACTAACACGTTAACGAGACCAACAGTTCCACAGCGAAGACTTCTGGTCACGTATTGGTCGACTAGTGTAAGGAATCGAGGAGAAATTTGTTGCGCTTCTAAGAAAGATAAATTTTAGAGAGTCCAGCGTTCATTACGTCTCGGTAGCGACACAAATGAACCAGAATATAACAATGTCAACCTGCAGAAGCGGGAGTTATTTATTCAAATCCAGACCGTGTAAACGCCTCCGACAACAAAAGGATGCATAACGAGTCGGCTGCAGAGCGAGCAGGATGGGACGTTGTGTACGCATACAAACGACTCTTCCACGGTCTACTGTCGAGCGCAACATCAATCCAATAAATACTTGTTAGACACAATAAACAAATGTCCATTAACGGGCGCAAAGATCCAATAAGAAGAGAGGGAGCCTGTCCTTAATCTCGAACCGTGATACCACCTCACGTGCACATATTTTCAACCCGAGATGTTCGACTTGTGTTCCATGAGAGGAGACGGGCGCAATGGAAGACTCCGTACAGAGGGGGACAGAAGCGCCGAGCGAGATGGAAGCCTAGACGAAGACAGAACGGTCGCGATCTATCCCCGATTGCGGTAATGGTTCAATTTTTAACACCGCAGGTCGCCCATTCAACGAACAAAGCCCCTGATTACAACGGGGAACCGAAACACAAAAAGCCTAATGCATATATATTAAAATCTTAAGCGTTCCTCTCCTTTTCCCACATGAGTCCCACGAAAACGGACGCGCGCTCATCGAACGGCGGCGGTCGTAAAATCGTCGCGAAGGCTTCGAAGAACTTATTACCGCCGCCAATTAAGCACGTAGAAATTCGACGAATCTAGGAAGCCGCGGAATCGTGAACGCCATCGAAAAAACAAAACAAAACGAGAAGGGTCGTGGGCTAAGACGAATCGCGGGTATATCTATACCGTCCTGAAAGCGGAACGGGGAGAAAAAATAAATAAACTAGATGTAGCACTTGATAAAGCGAAACATGTGTGAGGTTAGACGAAACCCAAGCTGGATGGTCTGAGATCTCGTTAATTAAATAACAAGATGGGAAAGAGGCTGAGAAAAAACAAAACCGAATCGGTAACAAGTCGCTTAACAAAATATTATCGACGTTGGGAGGAGGTTAGATTAACTAAACTAGATCTGTATATACAGGCTGTCTCGTAAAGTTATAGTGTTAAATATATGACACATACGATATATAGGGGATTTGAGCAGTGAATTAGTTCTGGGTGTAGGGTAGTAGAAAGTGCCAGAGCTTCTAGCAGATAGCCTAAGAACATTAAAACTAATTTGATTAAACAAATATTGAGAATCAGTAAGATTATTCAGGAAGCTAACCAGAAATTTAATACTATCTCTGCTGCGTCGAAGATCGAGGGAATCGATGTTAAACGTCCTTAAAAGAAGAGTATGACTAAAACTTTAAGGAGAATAAACTATGTTCTCTAACGTATAAATATAGAAATTAGATTAAGAATCGGCGTTGAACTTGTTCTAGAAAGTAAATATAAGAATTATATATGGGATACCAGACAACAGAGGCATACTCAAGTCTGGAACGAACCAAAGCATAATAAAGAGTCATAACAAAATCGGTACGAGAAAAAGGTCTGGACGTTTTAAAAATGATAAAATATGGGGTATAATATTTTCAGAAGTTCCGCCTTATTTGTAATACAGCGCATCATTTATGAAATTAATGCAGCCATCTTAAGTTTTATCCTCCTAAATATTCAAATCAAAATTACAAACACATCTTTATTGTTCAGATGTACAAAAGTTGTACTAGATGTACATGTAAGCTTTTCTCCGTTGTGCATGTACAAATCATCGAGTGGTAGGTCTAACAATTCTTTTTCCTTAGCTTTAGTTTAGTTGTTCTATTCACTAATGTTTATAAAAATAGTCTCAGTAAAAGAACCAACATAGTTTACTGCACAGCAATGTAAGAGTCTCCATTACAACATGTATGTACTTACAATGATTTAGAGTAGAGTTTCTTTAAAGATCACAACTACCAAAGTACATACAATCGATCCAAATTCAGGAAACTTTTCAACGTAACTAACTAGTCCACAATGCGTTAAATGAATGACTGCTTAGAAATCCTTCATTACAAAGTCTTCTAATCTAAGATTTAAAGTAAAACCCTGGTTTGGTTTTAATGCTGGTGGCCCCGAATCGTTTCTTGTGAGGTGTACGCATTCATGCCTGATCACTAAAATATGCATATGAGCAATATGTTTGCCTTATTGGTACATTCTAACGTACCTTGCATGTAAATATTATACTTGCTAACAAATGTCAAGAAAAAATGCCAAACACAATAGAACCGAAAAATGCCACCAGCCGCGCTCATGGTCTATTGTTCGAATCACCATACCAGCAGAAGTAATGAAAGGGGAATAGCACTAGAGACGGCCTCGGGTTTCTGCCTACAAGGCGTCATCAGCGCCACTCCGAGTTCAAACCCGCTTTCATCGCTATCACATCTTAAACAATATCTACATTTCTCTACTATGGAAACAAGGATTTAGATTACCTCTCTCTATGGGACACAAGCAAAACCCTCAATCCAGGAGAGAGCCGCAGCGTAAGCCAGTAATGCAGTCACAGATCTAGCTCGGACAATTCATGGATTGTCAGTCCCGCTAGATAACTCATGTAACATGAGAACACGCGACTATGTATGTAGCGATTCCCGAAGCGGCTTGCCATGACGGAATAAAATATCAAACACAATAGAACCGAAAAATACCACCAGGCGGACTCATGGTCTATTGTTGGAATCACCATACCCGCAAAAGCAATGAAACGCCACTCCGAGTGCAAACCCATTTTCATCGCTACCACATTTCAAGCTATATCTACGTTTCTCTACTATGGAAATAAGGGTTTAGACTGTATCCCTCTACGAGACTCGATAAAAGTGCGAAAATACGTGTAGATTTCGTAAAGCAAGTTGTAGATTTTTCGACTAAAATATGTTGCATACATTTTCTTCTATTTATTAATCTAAATTGTTTCCTCTAAAATTACTCTGAACTATAGATTTTCAAAGAGCTTACTAGATCCCCACATCCATTAGTGTACCTGTATTTTACACTAAATCCGAGAGTATATAACTTTACTAAACTTTTCCTTATACTAACTTTTAGATTTTGCGCCACCATTATTTAATAAGCAATCGTCTAGGGTGCTAAACTGACTTAGAAATTGTCCTCGTGTTTTATTTAGGTGTTGTCCAGGATCTGAGACAGGTATAGATATTGAATACAGTCAGTATAATGTATACATTAATAAAACTGTGACACTCAAAGTAGTAACAAAGCAAAGAACATTCCATAAAGACAAGAATTGCATCGAGTATGGAGAACCTAGGAGACAACAAGAAATTCATCCAGGCTGTAATAACATTTATTACTTTATGGCCAAGCAATATTTTTATGGATTTTCGCCTATTTTAGGTGTATAGATACAGCAGTGTACACTGTTATGGCTGCGTAATATGGACCTTTTTCGTATAGTTTGAGGCGATGGAGTGGAGACTACTCCCCTAGTTTCCATAGTTGATTTAGATATTGCAGCATTAGTTTGAAATTTGTTGGAGTTTTCATGATAGTATTTAATTAGCTCATAAATAAGCAATGATGGTAGTGTTAAGATATTTAGTTCTTTGAAACACTCGCTGCAGGACGTTCTGAATGAGAGGAACAGAATACAAGGTATTATTTTCTATTGTAATACAAAAATGTTTTTTGATAACGTACTACAACCTCAAGTCAATAAACCATATTTCAATGGTTACTCCCAAGAAATCCACGTTGAAAGACTGCAGAAGAGACTTATTTAGAGCCTTAATAAGTAATGATTTCTTGTTTGACTTTCATATTATTTCCTATGGTTAGGATTTTATTTTCTGTCTATGCTGTGAGGATACGACGTCACAATTCTGTGCTCATCCTAGCTACAGAACAATTGTTATAATATATTAAATGATCCAAACAAAATGATAGATATCTGCCCATTCATTCACAAGAACAGATCCTGCATATTCTCTATTTCGCGCTTTAATGTTAACATAGAAAAAAACTTCCCATCAACTTAAAACATTTGGGCAATAAAATTTACAGGAATAATTATTCTGAGATCATTCGAATCAACCCAATGTTTATTTAAATTGCAATCGTTGAAGAAATTGAAAATAAAACTAAAAACAATAAGTGAATATGATGAAAATAAAATGAACTTATTAGCTATGGAACCAAAGAAGATAAACTAAACTAGCTATATATAATCAAAGATCTTCTATAATTTGTTAGCCTATCATAAATCTATTAGAAGGCGAGAGAATAATAAAAAACAAACTTGAAGTAAACTGAAGAAGTAACTGCTGCAACAACAGCAATAATCGTTTAGATTCAAGAAACAGAAGTAGACTACCTCACGTCTCCAGAACGAGAAGAAGAATACGAACGCAAAAGAAGAACAACAAAAAGAAGAAGAAGAAGAAACAGTGGAAGCTTCGACAATCGACATGTGTTGTTTAAATTACTGATCGTAAATGTCAACCTTTTCACCAATGGATGCCGGTCTCAGCCCACGCCTTCGTACCGGACCGACCAATGGATCCATTTGCCGGGACTACCACGTGCTCTCGCGAGCTTGTGTGCGTGCTTGTCACTTCTCGAAGCTATTCTCGGGACTGCTCCGGTCCGACGGAGATATTGAATACGCGGACTGCTCCGGCTTCGACGAGTTGGTACCCCGTCATTGCCCAGAGACGCCAGGTGTTATCGATTAGATTTAGCACCTATCGTTATTCCGATCGCGCCTCAATTCGTGCCGATATTTGTCTTTGTTTTTTGCCCCGTCTAATTGTGATTCGATGTATTTACGGCCCCAGCAATGTTGGAAATACCAAGCTGCAGATTAAATCGGTAAAAATAAGAAAAGGAATTCCAGGAAGTCAGAAAGGGTCCCACGGTGGAAAGTGCGGGAAAGTTTTAACACTACGATTCTATTAAACGACTCTTACAAGAATTATAGAAATTATGAGCTTCGACATTTTCATAAGACGTAAAAATGTTTATTCGCACAGTATTTTTCTATTTCTACCTACGCAATCCTAAAATGGTACATACAGAGAAAATTAGATAATAAAAATAGTAATAGAAAACTTCATAACACACTGAATTATAATTAAAATATAACTCTTATAATTTAAATTAAAAATTTCTCATTACTAGTTCTTAATGTATATAGAGCAGCCGATGATGAACTTAAAAAGTTTTTATTACACTTATATGTGATTTTAGAATATATAATATAATATATAAATCTTTACCACTAAAACACATATTTGATGCAACTAGAGTAACCACTGACTTCAATACAATGATTCACAATGTTTTTATTAATCTGAATTATAATTTAGAATATGCATTAAAAGATATACATTCCTCGGATAGTAGGTTAATACTTTTATACTCTGAAATATCTACTCTACCAATAAAATACTACGATTATTGCAGATCATATAAAACAGAATAAAACTTGTCTGTTAGAAGGCCTAACAAAAGGAAAGCTGGGTTCCAGTATATAATGTTCAGGATCTAATATCAATTCCATACTTCATTTCATAATATTAAGAAACAATTATTTAACAACATTTTGTCAGCAATTTCGCTGTAGTGTGTTATACAGGTGACATTATGACAGATGTAATTGTTTCAGACACAGAAATCGATGTTAAAGCAACAGCAAATTTGATTTTGGACAAACTATTCAACTGGTTTTGTGCTAATAAATTATCATTGAATTTCGACCAAGCGAAATATATTCTATTTCATACTGTTCGAAGAAAAATAAATAACTTTATGAATTTACAGATTTCAAATAATAATAAAGTCCACTAATTTGTCAATCTTTTTAGGAATGCCTTTTACTTCCACCTTAACCCTTTAACGCCGGCATTATTTTTTTTATATACTTCTGAATTATAAACAGGGTGTTTTTATGATAGAATAATACACTATGAACCATATTACGTGTTTATTTTGTTGACACTAATCATTACATGGGCCCGTGATCATATTAACACGCTTAGGCATTTATGGTTACAAAATAGGCAAATACACAAAAATAAAGATAAATACATTTAATTATGTCATATGCTTCATAATAACATTACACTCCATAGGTATCGTTTATTTCATTTTTAATAGCTATTTTGTATGAAAATTAATGAAGCAATCGATACAAAGGCCCACGTCGCATTTTACACATTGCATAGGTACGCGCAGTCTTCGTACAGTGAACAGCAGCACATCTATGTCGATTGCAAGAGGAAACTTAGTGTCCAATGCCATCTAAACGTAGCTCATCGGAATCTTGTAGAAATACTACTAAATTTCGACGTAGATGGTCTACCAGCCCCTACAGGTAAGTTTCTAAATGTTGACAGATAGTGCTTGACAATTTAACAATTTAATAAATTCTAATTAAGAAATATTGCTACCACTTCTCATTATCATCCATGTAAACAAGGGCCAGTACCATTTTTTTTTCCCTCTAATTCCTATTCTATAGTATGATATATTTTCATCTATACGCTCGGTTCCACCCATAATTTTATTATAATTCATTATCAATGCTAGTTGACTTATTCGTGTTTTTCTTTTCTGTGCGACTGTATCACGTTTTAGTACTAAGAGGTTGTAAACCGTGACAGGTGGAAGCAATTGTTACCACAGAATTCTCAACCCATTTTACAACAGTGATGTTTTCGTCAATACAGCTTCTCTGTTCATACGTTCCCCAATTTTCTTTTTTAAAAACTTTTGAAGGAGTTAGAGGACATTCCTTTGGAAGTCTATTTTCTCTAATAGTAAACAGATTATCGAAGTATAATTTAATTGGTAGATTTTTAATACACTCGGGTAGTTAATCTAACATTTGAACTAATGGTGCAGCAGCTTTACCAAATTCTTTTGCGTAGTTGTTATTTCCTTTCGTATAAACTGTTTACAATTGTGCCTCCCATAATATGCTATCATAGATTCATTAAAATTCATGTGTTCCGTTGGCTGGTACAGTCTCAGAAATCGTGTTTGTAACTTATTCATTAGTGGTCTCAACTTCCACATCTTATCAAAATCGTCACATCTATTGTTATCCGCAAAATGGATAAATCGGCATATTTCTAATAATCGATCTCTTCTCATACTGTTAAATATAAGTTCGTTTCTAGTATCTTGAGATGCTTCCCACAAAGACCGTTTAGTAGGAACAATGATATATCCTGATACATACAAAATTGCTACAAAAACTTTTATTTCTTCTTGTGAGATCCATGGATCTCTCTAATTTTTAAAAAGAGCATATTTTGAGGATTCGCTGGGTATAAGTTGTATGATTTCTTCATTAAATATTAGCTGAAAAGTTTCTACTGATGTCATGGCGCGATAGCTAGAGTAATTTTGTTCATGTGATCATTACCATACTGTATACAAGCAATTGTTTCACTAAACCAACACGCACTTACCGAAAGCGGATATCAGGGGCCGCGTCAATATCTGTACTTGCACTCGGTTCCATTGCGCACACAAAACTAACGAATCCCCAAAATAATACTCTAAATGCATATCTAGCAGGTATAAACACCTCCCCACTACCCTCTTGAGCGAAAGGTTCGCCTTATCTGTGTAGTAAATGTTATAAACTTTTTTTGCGGCTAAGTGTTTGCGGTGATCATAAGAACAAGCACGGCGCTAAGGGGTTAAACTGCATTCCTCCTTGCCAGCAATTCATAAGTAAACTAACCAGATCAATTAATTTTTAAGCTAAGATCTTTAAGAAATATAGTTGAATTAAGCACTTTATAGATGATACACCACGCTGAATTTCAAAGTCATCTAATGTATGAATGGAATTCTTCAATGGGTATCCTCGTCCCCAGCGATGAAAGTTTTCCTTAAACAGAAGTCGACTGCAGGGGTTAGTCAACTCACCCCATGCAGAAATTAGTAGAAATTTCAAATCCTTGAAAATTTTAACTCTTTCTGAATTATATATACTTGGAATTCAGCTTTTATATGTGCAAACATAAACATATTTTCATAAACAAAAATAATAGCTTACATAGTTACAATATCAGAGATTCACAACTACATTCAATGAGATATAATTTGAACCGTTAATACGAGGCTACATTCACATTTTTTATTCTTTAGCTGAATCAATCAAATTAATGAAATGTAATCTTATAATCTCAAGTGCACATTGTATTGCTCTTTTCTCCTTTTTTCTCTCTTTTTGTTTTGCTAAATGTTCTATTTAATACTTTGTGTTGAAATATTTTATACTCCTGTCTTTAAACTAAATTTCTACTTAATAATAGTAAAATATGCACTGCGCAAAAGATTCTTTAACATAAATGTATTTATGTGCTATTTAAATGGACCATTTTTTTTTCGTGAACATTTGATCTTTAACAAGAATCGTTTATAAATGACGCAAATTTTAGAAGTGTAAGGTTTGATTCTCTAAGTACCATATAAAATAGAAAAAACTCATCCGAAACCTAATCATAATACGTCACCCGTTTTTGATATAGATAAGAAAGCAGAAGGTTTACGGAAGAAGGAACAGAGCCAAAAAAGGACAATTTGACAAGTCAGTGTACATCACAATAGTTCCCAATTTGTAAATGTTGAGCGATTGGACACGTGGGTGTGAGTTTATTTTGACTTAGACTTTTATATAAGGAAATTTTGCATAGAATTTTGAAAAGCTTAGCTTAATTTCTATTAAAATGTATTAAATTCACAAGTGTCTTCCTATTAAAATATACTACATAATGTTATATACACAATAATGTAGTAACCGCCACAACATTGGACTGAGAGTCTTTACAATTGTAGTACCTGTTACGATTATTCTGGCTATTGTCAACTACAATATTGAGAACTGTATATATATATCTTCTCGCATATTATATATATCATAATATTTTTGAGTTCTAGATACATGTCGAGGAAGACGCATCATCACATACTTGGAACCAAAGAAGGCGGCCATTAAAGTAACGACTAGCCCAGAATAAGGAAAATAATACATATAATTTCGGTAGATATTCTTTAAATCCAAAATCTTAATTTTACTTTTCACTTATTGTTAGAAGTGAATATAATAAATTGCTGTACTTTTAATTTTATCAGTAACACAATACATTTTCTCAACGGCAGGATAATTTAAGTATGTTAATTATAAAAGAAAGTTGAAATTTAAGAACGAAATAACATACCAAAAATCTGTTAGATAATACGTCCTCATTACCAGGAACAGTACCGTTCGACGGCGTAATAAACCAGTCAAATTAAGTGATCAGTAACCAGGAGAAATCAAAACCAACGTATTTCCGTTTGAGTCAACTATCGATGCATGCCATTTCGCATTTTAACGGTAGCACTGTTCACCTGTCATCTCATTTGCATAAAAATATTAACAATTTATAATTGAAGGCTGACGTTTCACTTGCGACAAGTTAATTTGCATATTTCGAAACAATCGTATCTGAAATGTGCAGTTGACAGGTAATTAATTCCTTTTGACTCGGATGCAGATAAGGAAATTTGATTAATTAAGTGGACTTTCGTAAATCTGTGAAAAGATACTGATCGATACAAACTGTAACTGAAACGTAACTAAAAGAAGAGACCATTCATGCAACCTCGTAAATCTGCTAACAGTCATTGTGAAATTAGTCGAAAACCTCACTTGTTTTACATTCTCAACAATTTTTCTTTTTTAACTTTCCTTATTTCTTTATATTAGTTTAAGTCAGGTTTAATAAAAGAATTAAAATGGCATTTACAAATTGTTGAAGAACAATGGTGGCCAATAGTACGGGACAAAACAAAATCTTTAGGTAGAAGGTCGTAAAGATAGATTAGAACAATAGCAGTGTAACGTACCGTTCAATGGGAAAATCCATTTCAGTATCCAGTTTTGAGTTTAGCTTGAATTAAACATTACTGCTTTTCATTTTGATTGCTTTCCCCATTTGACCATCGTGACCGCGTGGGGGAAACCGTAAGTGTATTTAAACCGCGCGCTTAACACAAGAGTTCAGTTCCAGAAAGAGTCCCAGAATCCCTCCCAGTCCGCTCTGGCTGTTGTGTCGGCAAAGCTTCTGATGCACGTCGAGCTTCTTGATCCCGGTCTGATTATGGAGCTGGCAAAGCTCGCTGGCGTAACATAGACATTTTTCCCGTTCGCTCTGACTGTCGTTTCGGCAAAGCTTCTGATACGCATCGAGCTTCTGATACGTGCCGAGCTTCTTTTTCCCGGTCTGATTGTAGCGCTGGCAAAGCTTACTGGCGTAACACAGGCATTTTACAGATTTTTCTCCGCTGTGGCCGTTGCGTCGGCACAGCTTCTGACGCTCCCAGAGTTATTTTTATTTACAGTCATGATCGTACCGCAGAGTTTAGCGCCGTCACCGATATCTAACCGCCAGAGCTCGTGAAAACCGTCCCCATTCTTTTCGCCCAACCCTCGTATATAGATTGTCATTTTATGCTATTAACCGAAACAAAGCTAACAATGTTCACAACTGATCATATTTATATATGCCCGCGCTTGTTTTCTTTTCTTAAAATCGGATAAGTTAATCGACATACATTGAGTGTAAATAAAAAAAACTGTAAAAAGTTAATGCTATTGGATCCCATATTGCAGTTCATTCTTGAATAAATTAAATACTTGCCGAGAAAGAAAATTTCAAATTTGAAATAAAAGTCAACCACCTTTAAATTGTTACCTAATTAAAATTACTAAATTTAGGATAATTTCTTCGGTCTTAAATATTAAGCCTACATTGCGAATATATTGTAAAAATGTCATTAACATAGAATCAATTATTTCTAAGTGAAAAAATTGCTACCACTTGCCTTAAATAGGAACTAAAAGGGTAGTCCTACTAAAAATACGTTGTACTATGTTCGCCGAATTTGAGCTTCAGGTCGGCGGCTTTCATCGTGCTGTGTCTATATATTACTCATATTCCCAACTTGATGTAGGGCAAGGTATAAGCATCAATCACACGTGAAAACAAAAGGTACAAGTCCAAAACAAAAACCACCGGTTTTAATTTTTCATTTGCCCTGTTACTAGCAAGCGAGCGTACGAAACATTCGCATATTGCGACGTTTAATCCGTTCCAGAGCGATTGCGCCCTCGTGAAGCAGCGAATATCATTAATTAGAAACGCCGCATGTAGCACGGCAGGCACCCTGGAAGAGCGGATAGGGTGGAGAGGTGTAGGTGTCCCGCTGCGTCCGCACAATCTCATTACGGCGAACGTTACTTGCGTTTTAGAGGGCCGCTCCCACGCGGAGCAGAGGTATTAACATCCCTCGGGCCACCGCTCGCTTCCGGTTTGCGTGGAAAAAATTGCAATCAAACGATGCAAAATAGATTCTCATTTGCTTATTAAGGGGAATGGAGTCGATTGAATAATAAATAAGCGTTTACGCCTATTGTTGCTGTTGAACAGCGTAGTAATTCGAGCCACAATGCAGTGCCCACACAAAAACATTCTAAGGTATGAATAGATACTTCTTATAGTAACAAATGTCTATACTTACTTTAGAATTTTTGATTATGTAGGTGTTTTTTATATGAGCCAATGAATCCTACGCCAAATGTAATAGTGCACTAATAGCTCTTGTAATATGATACCAAAATGGTCTTATGTATAGGAAATATGTACATGACGAGAACAAATTACATAATCATTTCAACAATAGCTTAAGATGCCGTTGCTACTGCTCGCACAATATACCCTTCAATTGCGTAAACATATTTCCTAACGCTTCAAATTTCTATTTCTAAGTTAATACGCCCCAAACACAGTATAGCAGTAAATGGAAAAAAAAACAGAAAGTTTGATAAATCCCTTCAATCACGCTTCAGATATGTAAAGAATTATTTCGAAACCTCAAACTGTTCTATTAGAACAAACAACCAAATATCCAGAGAATTTGTGGTGCACAAGATCAGGTAAGGTGGTGTCCTGAGCACACTTCTCTGTATCTCTCTGAAAAATTAAATTGCTAAAGAATGTAAACGCAGCTGTAACGAGATGAGGATTAGGTCTAAGAACCCAATGCAGGTAAGAATAACTGAACTAATTTATGCAGATAACCTTATACTTGCGGCAAACTTCGGAGAAAAATATGCAAGACAGTGTTTCAGTATGGATTGATCTGCTTAGCAAGTATGACATGAACGTACCATGAACTTTGACAAGACCGAAATTTGTACTAGCAAAACCGGAAGCTGACTCAAAGGTCGAAATCATGGTGGGAGATCAATATGTGGAACAAGCCCAACTTTCAAGAATAGTATCTGGGATCCCAAGCAAATGCCAAAGAAACGTTAGAGAGGGAAATAAATCCAAGAGTCACAAATGCTGGATAGTATAGTTTTATACTCTCTAAATAATGCTTGTTTGAAGAGAAACAGATTTCTAAGGAAATAAAAGTGCGCGCTTTTAGCAGTATCTCCCTATCCATATGGATGCCAAATATAGAAGCAGTTTACAGGCGTCCAAAATGAGATATTTGAGAAGCGTAAAGGATCTGACAAGGCGTGATAGGTGTGGGAAATTCAGGGATGGACCGGTGTTGCCCGGGTCGAAAACACACAACTGCAGTGGCTTTTAATATGGATAGGAAGATGAGGATGGACAATGATGGATTGCCAAAAAAAAGATATGGAAGGCTAGAAGTGACAACGACAAAAAGGGAAGGTTGCATTGAAATAGTGAGATTGGGAAGCTGTTGGAGAAAAGAAGCACGTGGAGGGAAGCTGAAACGAAGGCTTTGAATCGCGAAGGATGGAGCAGATTCACCTCTCAACCTTTACACTGTCAGTGAGATGAGGTAGGATTAAGTAAGTAAGGAAGTCAGTATGAAATAGAGCACTCAAGGGCTACGTTTACTTAAATCCTAAAACTTTGTTTCTTCTTAACCGCTGTAAACAACCAAATATATTTTGAGCATTTAAACGGAGCTTAGAGTATATTGCATACAATTATATGGTAAAGACAACCTAAAACGTGCAACTATGTGTAAGGCGTATATTACACTATAAAGCTAAAGGTCCAGCAGAAGTGAGGAGAATAAAAATGAGTCGAATTTTTTCATCATAGACCAGTATTTTGCTTCGACGTGCCTCTGCTCTTCATTAATCGACGCAGCATCATTATATGGGAAGCGAATTAATTCTATTCGATTCAGCGAGCCTAGTGAACGTTTGGCTTAAAAGTTCTTTGATAAAGATTTTTTTGTAAAACATATTTGACAAATAACTTTTATAGTGTAACAGGTTAACTTTAATAAAATATATCCTTTATAAAAGTTCCTTTATAAAAGATAACTAATGGGAATGCGATCCATGTTCTGTAGTAGCAGTGCGAAGTGGGGTTAAATTACGTCGGTGATTTGTAAACGTAATATTTATATCCACCGACATCCCTCAAGGTTTACGTGTTGTCGATAAACAAACCCTCAAACTTATAAAAATCACATTTATTTTTCCCCCGCAACTTCCAATCCTCTTGAAAAATTGCAGGTAATATTTATTTAAAAATTTCCGCTAATAAGTGCATCGGTAGAACGACATATGGCAAATAATAATTAAATCCGCCGACATCTTCGACGTCTCTGAAGATTTCAGTATTTTCGTTTCTGAAAAACTCTCAAACTTATAAAAATCACATTTATTTTTTCTCCGACAACTGCCAATGTCCTTAAAAATGGCTGGCAATAAATAAATACCCACCAATAATAAACGCTGATATTTTATAGAACTTTCACAAAAGGTATTTTACGTAGTGTAATATAGAATCAAGAAAAATATTTAAAAGATTCGCGAATTCAATGTGTTAATTTTCTTATTTGGAATAAAAAAAAACTAAACTGTTTTATTCAAACAAAATTAATATTTAATTACATTACATTTAAGCTTAAATCTAACTGGGTTTTATGCATGAAGCGTAATCGTAATCTGCTTCTTTGTAACTATGTTTTGTTTCCTCGCTGTGCAAAAACTTGGTGCAATTTGATACTACTGTGCACCAACGTCCATATGTGTATAGTATGCTACAAAATATGACTAGTTTTCCGTTTTTAATTCATACATAGGTATACTCAAAAAAGTATTTCTTTTCCGCCATTTCCTTAAGTTAATACGTACTTTCTTTTAAATACTATTACTTTCAGACGAATGAAATATGTGTTTTTTGAAAAAAAATTGTTCTTCTAAATAGCGGCGGAGAAACAGATTTTGTTTTAAAGGAACTTCTTCATCTGTGCATATAAAAACTGTTGTTGTTTTTAACTGCTTTAGCACTTTCATTTTTTTGCATATTACGTTTTGAGGATAACAATACTTAGAGTCAAGCGCAGGGCGCAAAATTTCTATACGTATTGCTGTATACTGAAAGTATCAACAAAAATGTAAAATGAAATTTAAAAATGAAAAATTAAATTAGCTAGCTCAAATAATCAAAATTTTTTACAATGCGCGAAAGAACAATTAAACTCAGGGTTACTACCATAAAAAGTAAAATGTGGGTGAAAGAAATCTGACTTTCTTTTAATATTCAAATTAATTTTAAAAGGTTTAATTAAAAATAAAAGAACAGTATTTTGAATGACATAAAAAATTCAATAATTTTATTATTTTTAAAAAAAAAAAAGAAAAAAGAATTTAATTACAAACTTTGCAGAAAAAAAACCTTGGACAAAAAGGTCCTTGTCTAAATCAAAACTGCTTTTGACTTTAAATTACAAAAGGACAATTCAAAATCCTTTTACAAAACAACAGAAAACAAAAAGTTCAGGAAGATAATAATTTTTTTTTTCAATTCAATCCACGTGGTCTCAATATTAAAACAACTAAATTAAACGTGGAAAATTCAAGTAATTTATATAAATGAAAAATAAAAGCAAGCACAATGCTTTTATTCACCCAACCCGGTGATTAATAAATAATTACAAATCAGAAAAATTAACAACGAACAAAAAAATTAACTCTTTAAACTTAAAATATCTTCCTGCACGTAAAAATAATAACAGATCTTATATCTAAATTGTGTACGCAAAAATACAATATCAATTATTATTAAATGAGTTCCGTGATGAACGAAATAAAATCAGAAACGTGAATTCAAAACTTGAAACCAATAATCACAAAATGTCAGCAATGAAATACAACTTTATATATCCACTTACACGTGTCTATCAGGGAACTGGCCTTACACGGTTAAAACAATCGTATAAGTATAGAAATCTCCGATGCGTGCGATGCAACGCACACAGATCTGTCCGCAAACGGACGAACTCGCAAAACAAAACAATATATATAGAATACCAGTGAACGCAAAATGTACACCTGACTGAAATTAAAATAAACAACTGAACAATAAAATAAACAAATTAAACAATCCAAAACATTAACTAAATCTTATTTGAAAATAAAACAATTTGAAATTTCTCGCAACATTGACAAACGCTTAACGGAATGAACAAAAAAAAACTGAATTTTAAATATACATTCTACTTTCTGTACTAATGATTCTTTCTTATTACAAATCATTCAAATCAATTGCTCTTAATTGGATTTTGCTTTTCCCCACTACACGAGTTAATTAGTAGCTTCAGAAACAACTCAGTGTTTATGAGATTAGCTAGCAATTAATTTACTTCCGCACGTTTTACTTACAGATTCCACATTTGTAAAAAAGAATTATTAATAAGGAAAAAGTAAGATTGAAAATATGTATCTCTTTACACGGAATCTCCAATCATCGTTGGAGAGAGAGACATTTAGAAATGTCGTCCTAAAGCCTACACAATTTGAAATACAGGACCAAAGAAACGATTCATGTGATCAAGATAACCGATAGATTTAAAATACTCGGACAGGCTAATAATAATAATTATAGTGTTTGAGATAAGGATATTACGAGGTGTAAATTTAGTTCATCATGCGTTTTTAATGCCCACTTACAATTCGATAAAGTGTTATGATAGTAATTATTCGGTCAAAAATTAATAGTATAAATAATAATTTCGTTACCGTGGTATGTATTTTATTCATTCTTTATAAAAAAAAAAGAAAAAAACATGAATGGGTATTAGCTCATCAGATCTTCTACTGCAGCTCACACATTGTCTTTAACCATTTTTAGTCAAATGAAAATTAATTCAATATTAAAGTTTATAAAGCTACGCTCAGACTTTTGACTTTGTAAATCCCAATTTTCATATGTGACTGCCAAAATTCCGCTTCTTAGTCAATAAAAAAAGAATTGCAGGTAATGAAAACATGCAGGTGTAGTCAAGTTTTGAAAATCTAAATTTTATAATAGAATAGCAAACGCTTTTGACTTTTCTTTGATCCGTTTGATTTTCTGTACAACAGGTTGTAGAAAACCATTGACCATTTACAAAATTTAGTATTTAATTTCTTTTTTTTCCTGGTTTTTAGGTCCCAAATAATAAAAGTATGAATGACTAACGACGTTTCGCTTTATTTAAAAGCTTTTTCAAGTTGTAAATAAATGTATAAAGTTTGATAAATAAAATGTTTTTGTTTAATAAATGACAATTTGTTTGTTTTTTATTTTGAAAATATTATTATGTTTTAATTAAAGATGTTTTGATTATTTATTTTTGGATTTTGTAATTAAATAGTTCTTTAAAATATTGTATTTAGTTATAAAAGTAAATTATATAATTTTGTGAAATATTGTATATCGGTTTTATCATTGACTGCATTTTTATGTTTATAAATTTGAATTATTTCTAGTATGTTACGTGTTTTTAAATTTTGTTCTTTGTTTAAAATTGTTACGTTGTTGAAATCAAAGGTATGATTTTCAGTTATTTCATGTTTTTTTAGGGCTGTAAGATTTTTATTATATTTGTGTCCTTTTATTCTATTTTCCAAATATTGCATGGTTTCACCTATATATACACCATTACAATTTTGACAGTCTATTTTATAAACTATGTGTGATGTTTTACTTTTTTAAATTTTTGATTTTAATTTTGAATAGATTTGGTTTTGTAGTTTATTTGTGTTTTGATAGGCAATTTTGTAATTATATGGTTTGAAAATTTGATTTATTTTTTCGGATAAATGTTTAACAATATTTGGAAAATAGAATAAAAGGACACAAATATAATAAAAATCTTACAGCCCTAAAAAAACATGAAATAACTGAAAATCATACCTTTGATTTCAACAACGTAACAATTTTAAACAAAGAACAAAATTTAAAAACACGTAACATACTAGAAATAATTCAAATTTATAAACATAAAAATGCAGTCAATGATAAAACCGATATACAATATTTCACAAAATTATATAATTTACTTTTATAACTAAATACAATATTTTAAAGAACTATTTAATTACAAAATCCAAAAATAAATAATCAAAACATCTTTAATTAAAACATAATAATATTTTCAAAATAAAAAACAAAGAAATTGTCATTTATTAAACAAAAACATTTTATTTATCAAACTTTATACATTTATTTACAACTTGAAAAAGCTTTTAAATAAAGCGAAACGTCGTTAGTCATTCATACTTTTATTATTTGGGACCTAAAAACCAGGAAAAAAAAGAAATTAAACATATACATGGTCAAGATCCAAAGATTTAAAAAAAAAAAATTTAGTATGTTTCTATTGATAATCTAATTCTACTTGCATCCAGCATTTTTGCACGTCTCGTAATCGTAGTATCTACGCAACTCGGGCGTTACATACTTAGAATTGCGTCTCAGCAGCATTAACCTATCTACCATTGGCTCGACATAAAATCACGTCCCAACCTAGTACCATAAGCTCGCGGTGTAACGCATTTATTTCTACACATCAGAATGTGCCCACATATTACGCACGTTTGCGGCTGGTAGATCTTTCATCGGCCATATCCTGCGCCATCCCTTTACGAAGAGTACCTTTTGACGTTTTCCGTCAATTGCTGCAAGAATTATCTGCGGACGTATCTACACATGCATGCTCGTTTCTAGCGGCCTATTCGTACAATAACCAGGGTATTTCGACAATCCATTTGGCTCGGTTTAGTCAGTAGAAAATGTCTGATGGAAGAGGCGGAGGAATACAAAGATGACAACCGTACCGCTAGAGGCGATTTATGTTGTATGACATTTTTGGCCTACATACTCGTAGCTTCGTAACCGCATTAATCTCGCTTTACATCTCGCATCATATGCAGGTGAAACGCGATACTTTTGAGAGGAATTTTTATTACATGGGTACATACAAGCATATGGGAGTCAGTATCTCATTTTTTTTTGTTTTTGAATTGAGTATTTAAGTGTATAAAGTATATTATCGAACATATCGACCATGTACAATAAATAAAATTGTAGTATTCATTAATTATTAACCATAAACTGCTACAAATTAGAAATACAACTGGAATTAAAAAATTCAATCAAAACCAATCGAAAACAATAATATTAGTTACCTAACTATACATAAATAAAAGAAAATCAAAAAAAAATTACAAGAGAAATAAAAATGGAGCAAATCTAATAAATTTCACAGTTCAGGTACCCCCAATCCAGTCGTGTTATGTGACATATGTCGAGGGATGAATGGCACCAACTGGACGACATTTCAGAGTAATCAGCCTTATATCTGTGCAGAGAACGCCGTAGATGTTAACAATTCTTTCTCTCCTACTCATCTCTGATTAATGGAAATCTATGTTTCTGCTTATTTAGTATGTGTCGTTTTAATCTAACTACTGGACACCATTTTTCCTTTTTCATAATTCCCTGCTTTCAGTCTACGTTCTAAAGTCTTTTTCATTCTCGAGAAGCTTGTCTAAATGAAATTCTGAAACTGCATTAATCAAATCTTTTTGCAGCTAGTTTCCAGGAACGTGTGTCGTTTTTTTTAATGTATTTGTTAAGCATGTGTAGCATTAAATTGTTTAATAGTATTGCATTAATTAACTATTCTTTTCACAATAAAAAAATTGTAGAAAATACATCTCCCATATGACTATGTGTACCGGAAATATGTGGGCCATATCCCAATTTTAAGGGGGAGATGACCCATACAAATATGAAAAACTGCAAACGTACTATAACTACAATTTTCAGTTAGAATGCTTCAATTACATTCTTAGAATAGCTTATAGTGGAAATTATGCTATGAAAACCTTTGTACACAATATCAAAGTAAACTAAATTAAAATGCACTATAATTCCATCGATGTTCTTAAAAACCATGTGCAATTTTCTTACCTAATTTCATTTATTTCTTGGAAGGTTTCACTTTACCGGCACAATTAACACAAAACACTGCGTAATTGTTGCGACACAGGCGTAATCTACACTCCACTATGGAATTTAACTGGCATGGTCCTCTCTTCCGTATGGCCATCTATCCCGGAATTACCCTAATATGATTCAATGCATTATTTCACACTAATGCATTATTTCGAAAAGGTCAACAGAATCGAAAGCTTTAAATGAATCTACAAATATTTCAAACGTAAAGCTAGAAGTATTTAGTGCCGATAAAAATTGTTGGATGACTAAAATATTACAATATCCTATTGTCTTATTTCATATTTAAAAATGGTTAATCAGAAAACTGATGTGAAAGTTTAATTAAAGCACCAATTCTAAAGTTATAATAATAAAATAAATTTAAATAATTTAAATAATAATAATTTAAAAATAAATATTTTATTGGAAAGAACTTTAAATTTATTTTATTATTACAATTCCACCAATCAAACTCTCCATTATATCTAATTCTAAAGTTGGTTCATGTATTAAATATGTATATAAATTAAAACCATGTGCACCCAAAAAATTGTGTGTAGCATTACACAAGGAACAAATAACAAACCTCAGAAAACAGACTAATGGAAAAGACAGCATTTTTTCGGAAATAGTACTTGCTAAACAGAAGATACTACTCGGCAGAAATTAGAATCAACAAATTTAAAAAAGGTTCTTGTAATAATGATTACTATCATTAAAAACATGTCTTTTTTTTCTTTTCCAGGAAATCAAACTTCATATTATCAACACCCGCTATAAAGCGATCGAGAAAAAAGAGCATTCCCAAGACGAAAAGCAAAAACTCCCATCGCCAGTACGACGAAATACGAGACAGAATTGGGGTAATATTTAATATCTCGTAAAGACTGTGGTTTTCCTTAAAAACTGTTATTTTCCGTAATAAGTATGATTACGGAGGCTTGCCCGTCGCGGGCAACCATCATCATGCAAGACCGAGTGGGATGTGGCGAAAAAAAGTCGAAAAAGAAAAATCTCTCGAAGTCCTTACGAAGAGAAGAAGCGTATGGTACAAAAATGTAAGGCACCGTAGCCCGTGGCCCCGTGCGAGAATCGACTGCACCAGATATAATAAAAAAAGAGGAGTAAAAGAGGCGTTCAACCCCAAAACGTGAACGTCCCGAGTTCACGTTACCATACCCATGCATGCCCATATAGACATTCGATCGAACTGGTCGTATTAGAATGTACATTTTTAACATTCTATCAGCTCTTACGTAGCTATCAATTATGTATTAAAAGATAAACTGCTCTCCGAATGCTTATGGCTAAATATGTGTATATACATACATAATTATATGCTTGGCGGTTTTTATCGAGTGTGCCGTGTGCTCCTTTCGGAGCAGCGGCGCTCGGAAACGGGCGGACGATAGAGGGCGCACCGGCACACGGGGATATGCGCTCGGGATTGGTCCCGCGGCAATTAGCAGTCACATAGGCACCGCGCCGCGTCCTCTCGGCATTATAAATGGCTCATTTGAATATTGGCTAAGCTCGAAAGTTATGTTTATACTGCCATATGTGCGTCTGGGTACTAGTTGTGCCAGCGTTGGTCTTTTTATGGTCGCTTCCAGCTTTATTTCTTGATCTGGAGTGGGTTGTTTTTTATTGTTGTAGGTTTATGTCTGCTTCACTCACAAAAATGAGCAAACCAACTTTCAGAAGCATTAAGAATACATTTACTGCATCTCAGAAAAGCGTTAAGTTAGCAGAGATTACAAACAAATAATGGCACAACAGAGCTGAGAAAGCAACACAATTTTTTATTTTTAATTAATTATTAATGATAATAAATCAATTTCTGGTTTATAGACTTTGAAAATCACATATACGAACAGAAGCTTTGAAATAATATACTCGTAATGATGCAAGATAACAAAATTGCCAAAGGAATGAAAAACTTAAACTAGACAGAAAGAAAATATAGATAATAATATTAGAGACCCAACTATGAAGCAAGATAGAATATCCATATGGAAAAATACCCTAGGAATCCTTAACACCATGGGATTGAGTATTGAGTACTGAGAAAAAGGTAGCATTCCCATGGTTCGACTATTCGTCCCGAGCACTACGACGAATTAGGGCCTATTTTAGAGCGGATGTTGTCATTAAAGTTCATCCTACAAGTTCAGGAGCTTAAGGTAGCTTAGAATTTTTTGAATGAGGGTTTTCTTCAGGTCCTCTAGGGAAAGCTCAACTTTCCCAAAGATCACATATCTGATTGGCAAAAGATTTGCTCAACTGTCTCTTCGTTCTCCAAACACAGCCGGTATTCAGTCTCATCAAAGAGTCTGATTCTGTGAAGGTGCTTTCTAAGTTTGCAGTGACTTGCAAACACAGAAACAATTACTTTGACATTCTTACGGTCAAGTTCAAATAGTTCCTTGGTTCTGGTATGATTAGACAAAATGCACTTCTTCGCAAATACCAAACCAGGACAGTTGTTCCAATGTTGAAGAACTTTCTGATTTGCCCAGACATTGATTTACTGTATAGCTAACGTAGGAGTAATGCCAATGACAGGTGCTGGTCCCTGGAAATGCTCCGCAGCACCTCATTATCCAAGAGTGTCTCCTTCGTCATTTTCAAGAATGAGTGTGTGTCCAGGTACCGAGATTAAGGATAGATTATTAGCTGTCCCCAATATATTCAAGGTATTTTTACAGCTTCAGATCAGCTAAAGTTCGAGGTGCATTTATGTGCCCCTAGTGTTTTCAGCACCGCCTAACTGCCACTAAAAATTTTTATTGATTTGTGTCTCATGTTTATATTCAAAATCTCTCTAGCACACATGGCAAGGGCATAGATTTCAGCCTGAAAAGTTGTTGTGTGTTGTCCGAGGTTGCAGTATTTTCTAACTCTTGGATTTCTACAGAATATTCCTGAACAAATACCCGTTTCTGTTTTCGAAGCGTCGGTCGTTAATCAGCAGGTTTCTGACTACGTCAGGGTTTTTTCGTTGCATCTCCAATCCTCTGTATTTGGAAAGTAGGTAGTAAAGTATGCATCGATCATTAGTCGAGTACACATTATGTCCGATGGCATTCCCTGCATACTATCGGAAGTAAACGATTCCAGCAGCTTGTTAAGCACACAGACGCAAGTATGTGGCAATTGATTTGCAATGTGCCGTATGCGGAATGTAATTAATCTGACCTCCCTTTCCACAACAATGTCCAGAAGAGTTTCCGGTATGGGATAATAATCGATCCTATGTATACCCAGGCACATCAGTGCGCCGAATATATGAGGTATAAGGACAAAAATCATATCCCAGTTACCTTAAAAGACACTAAAATATTGTGAGCAGAGTTTAAAGACATTAAATAAATCGGTGCATGTATTCATACGAGAAAATTTAAGGGTATACCGTAACCGACTTTGGCAAACAATTAGCAATACTAAGGATTAGCTGATGTCAGTCAGCTGCATGTATTAGAAATTTATGAAAATCAGGAGTAAAGTATTAGATACCTACAAATCTTCAGTAACATTCTAAACTTTCCACAGCAATCTCTACCAAAAGCAATAACCCTTAATATTATGAAAAGCCTTAAGTCAATGCTTTTATTAGAGAATTTAGTTCAGGATTTGCAAAAAATCATTTAGTGGTGCTTTCATCGTTGGAAGTCCTTCGGAGTGACAACAATCTGTTTTGAATTTTTTATTCTTTTTTCATTCTTCCCTTTTTTTTGCTAAAGATGTCTTTTTCTTATCCTTCCATTGCCACTTGCCAATGTTTCACTGACCGACAGATCTCAAACCTCTCCGGTTATAATCCATACTTAAAAAAGAAGAGATGAAATATCTATGTCATCATTGCCTAAGTACCTATGCTTCATTGATTTCGGTCTGTACCTTTAAACTTCAGTAGTACTATAGATAGTTTAAAATATGTACACATTATAGAATGTGTGTGGTGCACTCTGTTGGGCGATCGCTCTCTGTCTGTACTCCATTTCTGCTTAATAGCTCCGGTACTTCTGATGTGGAGACTACCAGACATCTTACTTTCACCATTAGATGGCGTTGCACTTTTTTCATTAACAAAACAGGTATAAGATAATATATATATATATATATATATTATTGTGTTTGTTTTTTTTCGCCTTTTTTTACAATTTCTTCAATAACTACAAAGTTTTCCTGCATTTAACTTTTTAAGTTTGACCGCATTTCGCTAACAACTTGAAAAACCGCATACATATTTTTATGTCATACTAGTTCATTATTGTGTGGCTTCCGAAAAATTTCTAGTAAAACGGATAATGAATTCCAATTTCTTATATGCCTGGTTAACTACAAAATTCATTAAAATAATAACTTAGTGTCAAGCAGCACCCCCACGTCATTAATTTCAGAACTACCGAAAAGTAAGTGGTTATGTAAAGCACAAGGAAAGCTATATTTAATTTTATTTCTTGTAAAGCAAATGATTTTACCTAAGTATATCTAAATTTAAAGAAAGTTTATTAATGATACAGTACTCATGAAACCATGTTAAATCCTGCTGTAAGTTGAACTGATCAGAGATAGACGTGACTTTTAATGTCGTCCGCGTACAGAAGAAATTTAGAAAAATGGAAGCATAACGCAATGTCATTAATATATATGCATATATATAACAGCGTCAGAAGTAAGTTGCCCAATTCTCACAACATGTGATCTATTCCGCAGAACCAAGTTTGTTAATTCAAATATTATGGTCAGTCCTGTCAAAGGCCTTACTGAAGTCTGTGTACACGGCATCAACCTGGGTTCTACTACTAAAACAGTTTAAAATAGTATACACTATCAAATTAGTTTCTGCTGTTCGGGCATTAATTCATGTTTAACATTTTGTAATAAATATCCATAAATTATAGATTCAACAACCTTTGACACAGTCGACAATATCGAAATCGGTCGATAATTTTCAACCAGGTTGCGTTTGCCATAAAGGGATAATATAAGATCTTTTCCAGGCGGTAGGAAATACTCCTGTAGCAAGGGGGAGATTAAAAATTATATATATATATATATATATATATATATATATACAGGATAACAAAATATTGTTGAGCTAACCAAAATTATAGTTAATCTAACACGAAAAACATAGTGAGGGCAATGGCATTATTTCGCCAGTTTTATTTGATTAATTTGAGTTCATTTGAGCAAGTAAGTATTATTTATTTAACGAAGTAAGCGTTATTGCGAAATAAAGGTTAAACTGACTAAAATCGCATTTAGCTGAATACATTTATAATATTGAAATTGCCCATTTTCCAAGTCGAGCCGTCCCCTCTTTTCTGTAAAACGTGCTCTGCTCTGAACATTATTATAACAGAATTTTTCATCTGTATGTGGCAGCAAATACGTTAAATTGTCGTAAAGATGGCGCTTCTCTTAATTTCACTACAGTAATAATGCATATTCGACTTAAAATGAGTATGACACACCCTCATCCAAACTCCACCCCATATTAATAAAGTAACAACACATCCTATTTTGGCTATATTTAATCTCACTCCAACATTTTCATTGTTGGATTTGGTACTGATATCAAACTCCTTGACTATTTGGTTGATGTAGATAATTGCTTGGCCCAAAGTAGGATTTGCACGCAATTTGGAGACTTTAATTATGAATGTTTTTATTCGAATCTTATGAATTTTCCGTGATGTATTATAATTATTTATGATCTGGGATATATTAAGTATAGGTAAATTGCAATTTTTAGTTGAATCGGTGATTTCTGTTTTCGATGACATGCTCTCTTAATAAAAATTAAAAAACATAAACCCAAATGGTCTTACATTACTGATACTAACAAATACCGAGAAATTCATAATACCATTACGTCGCCTGGTAGCCATAATTTAATGGCATTTTACAGTTTACATAGGAAGCCCACTTACTGCAGCTTCCTGAATTGTTGATTTGGATGGCCTAAGTATTAACTTAATCAAATTGTGTTGCCCTGTGATCTTGGCACACTTACTTATTTGATAAATGCCTTGTCGGTTTCCCCGCATAATTGGAAGCTTTCCAATGTCGTGCCATTGCCTAAAAGGACACAATTTCAAGATCTAAGACCTACCAGTGAGTATACTTCCATATTTATCTAAGGTCTTAGAAAAATCTGTTGTTTTTTAAGTCAAAGAGCATCTGGGGGGAAGTGATATTACTATACCTGAGACACAATTAGTATTTAGATATCTCATGACATTATATCCGCTTTGAATGACGGTAAGGTGGTTATAGCGCTGTCTTCATATGTTTCGAAAACATTCCATAACTTTAATCATCATTTGTTGATTTGTATACTGATTTAAGATTTCGAGAACATATGTCGGGTATCGTTAAGAAATCCTACGTTACCCTTAAGTTACTATATGCTACCAGAAACTATTTCAATACAAAACTACGAACGGCACTGTGTGAGGCCTTAGTACTTTCACTATTTCTGTGACCCTGTCTGGATTTGGCATCCCGCCGTCGTTTGCAGTTAATTCAGAATATTTGCTCGGGATTTTTCTTTCATATAAGAAAATATCAACATATATTTAAGACACTGCGTTGGTCTGGCTGGCTAAACATGGATAAAATCATTTTGAAAAGACACCATATTTATATAATAAAATTTCGCACAGTACCTATTTTTATAATATCTGAGTGTAGACACTAGTGTTGTGAGTATCCGAATTAAAATAATCGTTGATTCCGATTATTTAAATATTCGGATGATTCCGATTATTAAATTCGATTCGGAATCGGATGATTTCGAATCGGATGATTTGGAATCGGATGATATCGATTTGGATGATTCTGAATCGGATGATTTCCAACCGGATGATTTCGAATCGGATGATCCGAATCGGATGATCTGAATCGGATGATTCTGAATCGGATGATTTCGAATCGGATGATTTCGAATCGGATGATTTCGAATCGGATGATTTCGAATCGGTCGGATAATTCTATATCGATAAAATTTGTACAACAATTTAAAACCGAATAAGAAGTAGTAAAAGTTCTAGTAACTATCCGGTTTTTACTCGACCATTGTTTTCCGGACTGACGGGCGGTGATTTGTTGTTCATAGACGTTGTGCATACTTAAATCATTCAGTCACATTCACTCAGGTGCATACAGTAATAGTAATTTGTAGAATTTGTTATTAATAAAAAATAGTAAACTTTTGTTGTTAATAGGTTTAATAGAAATTTAGTATGTAATATGGCCTAATATGTCACTTACGTCATTATGTACAAAATAAACACGGCTACAAACTTTTGTATAGAAATAAACAAATCCTTCTTCTAAACAATTTAAAGTAAAATTTAAAACAACTCTGGTACAATAATTTCTATGAAACAGTGTAAAAGAAAATCACAAAATTCATTACAAATAATACGAAATAAACAAAGATCTTTTAAAAAAAAGCTATGATTATAAATTATTAAAAACATCGTTAAAAATAATTCTGGAATGATATGAATTAATATGAGAATAAATAAATAGTAAATTGAAATGAATAAATAAAGAGTAAATTAAAAAGAACTATTTAAGAAAATCATTTTGTCCAAGTATTTTGGTGATAAACGATTTCTCCGAGCATTTGTAAGTTGTCCGGCCTTTGAAAATACACGTTCTGATGGTACTGAACTTGCAGGAATACACAAATACTTTAAATGCAGTTTATAAAGAATATGAAATCGGAATATTATTCCGATTATTCAAATCATCCGAATATGTATGGATGTCGGGTAGAATATGGAATCGGAATATTATTCCGATTATTAAAATCATCCGAATATGCATGTATGTCGGGTAGAATATGGAATCGGAATATTATTCCGATTATTGAAATCATCCGAATATGTACAACTTATACGAGTATGTCGAGTGGAATATGGAATCGGAATATTATTCCGAATATCACAGTCTTCCGATTCGGGTATTCCGATTATTGAAATCATCCGAATATTTACAACACTAGTAGACACTGCTCGATCATATTGTGCATTATATATTTTAAATTAATTAAGAGAAAAGGTAAAAGGTATTGCTTCCTGAAATTTTTAGTCACGAAAAACATTTAAGCATCTGTTTTCTGATTTGCCCCAGTTCTTCCCAGTGATAGACAGTGATTTTTACACTGTCTATCACGTGTAGGTACGCAAGCTTGCTTTACGCGCTTGATATACTTCTCTTGAAGTATATCAAACCCTTCTTTGCTAAATACACAGTTGTTTAAGAACTCAACGAGTAGCATACATTCATATTCTCACACATATTCATATAATTCTACTTGCGGTATACGTGGACGAGTGAGGCGATATTTCTGCAGCGCTCGCTTTTACACACTCCGACGGCGATCGTATCTCTAGGGAAAAGCGGAAACGTGCCCGGCATAACTACGTTTACGTCTTCATACGCGCACATTCCGACCCGAATCCACGCACAAACACAAAACGGGAATACGCGTCCCAATGTGGCGGACCACTAGACAGATTTATCGAGAGCATACATCAGAGACGCGGAAAGCGTCGGTTCCTTTGTAGAGGTTACGTTGCGGCCACGAGATCTTCTCGAATTCGTCTGCGTCCGGGCCATTATTAAATATCCCGCCATCTTCACCCAGATGGCATATCTTGAAGCTAGCTAACCGGTACCGGGAAATCGAGAAGGAAACGCAGGACATTACGCATTCAGAACGCCGCAACGGTAAAGAGGTCGTTGGGATTAATACGGTTATTAGTATGATTTTTTTCACAGTCGTTAAGAAAATTGGAACCTTTTACTACGGTTATATACATTTGGGCTCCTTATACGGGCGGAGATTTCGGAAAGAGATGATTATTCTCGGCATACATACACGTGAATGCATGTACGGGGTGTTCCAAATTGCTTGTCGGAATAGGGTGTCTCGATAACCGTAAGGAATATGAAAGAATAAGTGGCCAAGTCTCGTTTTCTTTTTTCGAGATATTCTCAATGGCGAAAACGAAAATTAGTTATATTCTTTTGTTTTTGAGTTATACCCAAAAGTTTAGTTTTTCGAGCTTTAAAGAATCCCTAATAACTCGCTTGTCTTTATCGATACGTTTTAACATTATTAAGGCACTTTTATGAGTAGAAATGACTAGTTAAATCAGATTGTTATTTTATGCAAACATAAACAAAAAATAAGTAAATAAACGGCAAGAAGACATTATACACAGTCGTAAATCGATTCAAATCGGAAAAACAATAAAACAATGTTAGTCTTAACTTATAATTATTTTCAAATGTAAAACTAAATAAATTTAAGTCAATTGACCTTTTAATCTTTTAGGATTTGAACTAAATGAATTCAAATAAACTCTGAATGCATTAACTGGTGAAATCTACAAGATTCGATAAATAAATTTGATATAACATGAAATTCAACTAAACTTATTACTACAATTATGCCTACAGACGGAATGATGAATTCCTTACGTTTCGACAGGCAAAAATACCTTTTATTTGGGATTGTCTCTACTCAGTTCGTTTGTTGATAAGCTTGAATAGTTTTGCATTTGAATAAAATTCGGCTGCTGGCCTGGTATCCTGTTAGAAACTTTTTCTCTGTTGAATTCGGCCGTTTCTTTACGCCGTTCTTATGCTATTGGATTGCGTTCGGAACTCGATCTCGCAACTGCCTTCATGCAGGTCCTTCGGAGAATCTTCCGGTATAACGTAACGCAATCAAATTGTTCATTTCGTTTAATCGTTGTACCTTTTTCACTAATTTTACATTAATTAGTTTTAATAAATTGATTAATTACTTTGTCTGACAATTCATTTCACAGTTCCCTACACAAATTTCTCACTAGATGTCAGCAACTTGACAGGTATAATTAAAATTGTTTATTTAAATTCTTGGAACATTTAAAATTAGTTACAAGAATCGAAAGAAAACTAAAATGTAACCACAACATGCTTTAATAAAATAATGATTCACAATTCTGCTTGGTTGTGTTTAAAAATTTTGAATTATGACATTTAATTCTAAGTTTTAAAATTGCTACATATTTGTGGTTCTTTAGGTAAATATTTGTATTTTATTTTGTAACTTAATTTGTTTTGTGTTTGTAATGACCTGTGAGATAAATTATATCACAATATAAACTGGCAAATTTGTCAAACTTAAATCCACTCTCTATTTACCATAATACGCAAGATTCCTATGCTGAGGGTCAAAAATAAATTAGCATGTATAGTATCTACTAATGAAAATCCAAGATTTACAGAAATAGGGTGATAGTTCGCCCAAACTCAGACTAGACGTTATAGCTATGGAAATTCATTCATTCATGTTAGTATTCGCGAGTAGTGGCACATTTCAGAAAAACTTATGAAACTAACTTCGTAGAATCACGGCTTCGAGAAGCATCAGGGAATAAAAAAACAAAAGAACATAACCAAAGGCAGCAACAGCAGCTTCATCATCCGCCGGAAAAAAGCCGAGCAGAAGGCAACGTATCGCATCGGTCATAGCAAAGGAACGAGCAAAATACGCATACAACGGATAATATAATATAATAGCCCCGGTCGTCCTGTCAGGAGCAAGAATCATAAGTCAGCGCAACGACGGCCATAAAAAGGAGCTCGAAACAGCGGCGCGCGCGCCTCTCTATCCGTGTTTTGGCGCTCGCCATTCCCCTGGTCAGTGTCGCATAGCTAGCGCCCACCAGCCGCTTTTTCCGAGCGACTCAAACGCCCCATGAATCTTTATCGTAGGTGGCCCGGCGCGCAAAAAAGTTCGAGAGGAGACAAGACAACTTCAACAGATCGTTTGAAGGAATGGATAGATGGCTGGTATTCGTGCAGGGTCGCAATTAGGAAACCTAATCCGATGCAACTGTCGTCAGGTGGAAATTGTCGGATTTTCTGGAATCTGACATCTGTATCGGATAAGATAGCTGTTTTGGAATAAATTTAGATGAACAACCACTTTTTGCGGACAGAAAATACATTATAATGAAAAATAGATACCCAGAACGACAAACCAACGTCTTTGTGCAGGCAATATTTGGGCAATGTTACTTTTAGTGGTTCTTATATAATTTTTAGAGATTAAACTAAAAGAAACAACTTAGAAAGAGAAAAAAAACTATTAAATCATATAATATTTATTGAAATGGTAAACAAGTATTCAAGAGGAAAAGAAGTAAAAAAGCACCAAGACATGAAAATTGGAGAAAAAGGAAACTGTGGTGGAATAGAGTAATGCAATTTTGACAGAGATGTATAGTCTATGATTATAGTAGCCCAAATGATATAAAAGCTCTGAATTTGTTTAATACTTAAACATACATACTTACAGACACAGTTCAAAGTTTAATACGTGCAAATTTCGTAGAGTTAGCAGTAAAATGTTTTGACTAAAATATATTGTGTACATACTCCCATAATTACTCTAGAATTCTTTTCCGTAAAATTCCACTACACTGTACGCTTTCAAGAACTAGACCATAATTTACACTAAAGCTTAACTCTACTTCATGACGTGGTTAACCATTTGTTGTCGTTTTCTAATATTTTGAAGCAGTTTCTTCTTAAAAGCTTTTAGTGGTGTCAACATTCTTCTTATTCTTTTCACCTTGTAGAGCAACAATAGGAAATGCTTTGCAGCCTATGATTTTTTAACAGATTTGGAGAAAGACAAAAAAGAAATATATAAAAGAGAAATTTGAACGTTAACTTTGAAGATTAACAGGAGGATATCCACAAGGGGGAGTTACTTCCCGACTCATGTGGAGCTTGACAGTAGATGAACTTCTATGGAGGCTGACTAATCTAGGCACACCATGTCAAGGGTGTACTGATGATATAGTCATATTTGCAAGAGGAAAGTTTGAGAATACCCTCTGTGACATAGTTCAAAGAGGACTCAATACTACGGAGAAGTGGTGCTAATCAGTGGGCCTTAACATCAATGCCACTAAGACTGCTTAATAGCATTCACAAGGAAAAGAGAACCCAGCCTTAAGGCTATAAAAGTAGATGGGCAAGACATAGACTGGAAGAAGGAGGTGAAATATCTAGGACTTATCCTGGATAATAAACTTCTGTAAATTAAGCATGAGTTTGAAGTAACTAATAAGGCGAAGAAGGCCCTAATGGTTTGTAGAAACTTTGCAGGCAACAACTGAGGTTGCAACCCAAAAATACTGCTCTGGATGTACAAAGCAATCGTGAGACCAATGATCACTTATGGGGCAGTGGCTTGGAGCAAGAGAACTAATCTGGCCATTGCGAGAGCTAATCTCTTTAAAGTGCAAAGATTAGCATGTGTATGCATAACTGGGGCAATGAGGACCTGCCCAACAGCAGCTATTGAAGTGATATTAAGTCTTACTCCTCTTCACATTTTGGTGAAGAGCATAGCCAAAAGAACCGTACGTAGGATGATCAGGGAAGGAATGGCTTGGCATAGGCCTCAGCCTCCTGCAGGTGACCAAACCTGGGACATGCCCCAAGACGACATGCCAAGGAAGTTCAACTTTGTGAAAGAATTTAGCACAAAGCTTAGCACCAAGAGCGAATGGGATAGAGACACCATTTCGAAACTCAAAAGAAACGCCATCAAATAGTATACAGATGGCTCCAAAACGGAAGAGGGAACTGGAATAGAGATATATGGGCCTAGAACAAAATATTTCGAAAGCTTGGGGATGTACCCAAGTATCTTCCAGGCGGAAATACACGCTATTGAAAGATGCGTTCAGGTCAACATTGACAGAAGATACGAAAAGCAAGAGATTATCATAATATCTGATAGTCAAGCAGCCATTAGGGCGCTGAGGTCAAACACAATCAGCTCCAAAATGGTTTGGGAGTGTCTAGAAAAACTAAACGAGCTATACAAAAGGAACAATGTAACCTTACTCTGGGTTCCGGGACACACATTAGTGGAAGGAAACGAAATAACAGATAATCTCGCTAAGAGAGGGGCTAGAACACCTTTTGTAGGGACAGAACCTTTTTGCGGGATAAGTAGCAGTATAATACTGGAGAAACTAAAAAATGAAGTAGAGCAGAGAAAATTCAAATACTGGGAGAATCTCCAGGGAATGAGGCAAGCTAAAACTCTTCTGGGAACCTATAACCAGAAGAGATCTGCAGAATGCGTCAACATGAGTGAAAATAATATTTGCAGATTGACAGGGACCCTTACAGGCCGTTGTAAACTGAACGGCCATCTAAGCAGGCTTGGAATAGCAAAGGAAGCCGAATGTAGATTTTGTGCGGAACAGGACGAAACATCCATCATTGCAAGCAAGTGAAATCGAAGAGGGAGAGTTACCTAATCTGGAGCCTTCTGACGTTCTGCACTTTTTAAAAGGAATCAGACTGGACGGCCAGCTGTAAATACAGCGAGAAGAGGGGACACAATAGATCTTTCAGGTCGCAGTGTACTATCAACCTAATATCACACATACATACAAGATTAACAAAAAATTAACGACCGAATATAAAATATAAATATAAAACTACCCCAGGAGAGAAGAATATAAAATAATCAGTAAAATCCACCGACTAGATTCACAGAAAGCAGTGCTTAAAGATGGCAACGTTTTAACGACCTTAACAGCACTAGAATTCCACTAAAACTCAATTATTACACAAAAAATTAAATTTTTGCAGAAAATATATGGTAAACATTAAATTATGACATCCAATAATATGCTTTTTTCATTATATATTTGTAATACATCAATAAGTCAATAAATAAAACAGTAATTTATTTCTAAATGTTTCTTTAAATCTTATCATAAATAAGGTTCAGTAAAGATATTTTTTCGACTACCACATCCGAAAGCACAACCTAACTACACTCATTCGAAGATAGAAAGCGTCACTTTATCGATGTGAACTATGAATTGAATAGTCAACGCATCACTTTTACACCGTTACTTTAGCATACTCTTCTGTTAAGATTCTGAAGTTTTTCTGGATTCGATTGTCAAAATAACACAAGCTCTGATTGAAATATTAGGGATCTGTATTCTGAACACCAAAGATGCACTTTGAATTGATTTTAGTAGTGGTATTCATGTGTTAGTCGAAAAAATATTGTATGCACTACGGCTGGAAATTGTCTTTATCGAAATCGTTTGGTGGCTCGCCTCGGCTCCCAATCTCCATACTCGTTTGATAAAACATCACTTTTTAGCCTTAATACGTAAATAACTATTATTATATACACATCTTCTTAAAGCTTTGTTATAAATTTTATAAAACATTTAAATCTACCCGTATACACATGATGTTCAATTCGGCAACAAGAATACAGTAATCTACTTAACGTGACTGTTTCTACGTTCTAGTACGGATCTGGATCTAACAACGCTTCTTTTTTTGTTTTTTCTTTATTCGGTGATTCCGAAAAGGTCTCAGCAACGATCGTTTCGGGATTATCGGAATGTCTGCGAGAGGTTGCAGCCCGGAGATCTGGCGATCAGATCTGAAGTCCATTCAAATTAAAATTACCGGAATTTATTGAAATATTCATTACTACATGGAAGAAGAATCCCCATTTAATATATAGTGCGCCCTGGCCTTCCGCCGCCGACAACGGCTCTCGCAAACTTTTTTCCTCTAGCTGGTCTCTAGTATACATATTTATAAGAAGTCTTTTACTACTCGCAGGAATTTATGTTTCGAAAACGGGTGATCGAAGTTTTTACGGCGATCCGTTTCTTTTTCGTCTTTTGCGATGTCAAAACGGTATATGTTTGACTTCGTTTTCTTCTCTTATGTTCTCTTATTTACAACAATAAGCCATACATACATACATACATATGCAGATTTATCAAAGGAAAGTATTCAATATACTGTTTTTGCCATTCATCCAGGCCGTCCGATCCATGGGTACCGTAGAGTCTGGCACTGTGCCCTAGTAACACAGTAGTACAAAACCATAAAGAACAGAAAATCAGACAATATTAGGAAATTTTCTAAATAGCCTCTGCCAAAATTCTTCGATATTCAAACTTGTACACTTTATAAATATTATTCATAGGTTATTGAACAGGGTAAACCAAATTCGATGTACATAATGGATAAGTTAAGTACACTTTGCAGGGGAAATACGCAAAGATAACTCAAGGGAAACTTTTTTTTCATGATATTTAGAAAAATGATTTATCTTCAATTTGGACTATATGATACAACTTTTTTTAGTTTAGATATTTTTTCATGGAGTTTATTATTTGGTATTTGCATATGAAATACACTTTTTAATATATCCTCAAAATTTTGTCTAATGACGTAATTTTTTTTTAAACCACTATGATATAGCCAAATAGCAAATTTTGCGGGCTTTCCAGAAATATATTACACTCCATATTTGTTTTATATATGAACGGAAATATGCGAAAATTTATCATTCAAAAACGTTCTCTTAACATATCGTATACCTAATGCATCGTATACAATGCAACATGTCAGCAACGCGTTTACTAATAATGACTGTTGCTTATCAAATTTTAATTTGATTAATTAGCGTTAAACGCAAATTTAGTTACTTACCATCGACCTACTAATATCGTGCTCTTAAATACAACCAGAAACATATTGTAGAAATGGTTTGATAATTTAGCATATCTTTTCGAATTTTATGAGTTTTCCGTCTTAAATTCTGATACACGCTGTATCAGAACAATAACTGTACAATTAAAAATAACATGCGACTCCTGCACGGAGACCGACGTTTGTGCAAAAATAATGGAATTTGCGATTACAGTAGCTACAATACGAAAGGAGAGATGTATTAGCAGTGATACAGTGTTATTAACAAGTAAGACAAGAACGATTTCTATATGTTATAGGGACTATTAGCATGGTGGTTAGTGAAACGCACTTAGTGCTATACAGACATTATGGACTGTTAGCGATTTTATGTTATGTAATGATAAGATTATGTGGGATATGTGGACTATACTATAACATGTGAAATTTAACCTAGAAAATTATGACATCGCTAAAATTAGCATAATTTAGGCGATATCAGTGGAAAATGGGCATTATTTTAGCGATTTTACATGAAAAGATGCATTTTATAGCGTATTTAAAGAAAAAAATATGCGAAACTTTCATAATTTTATACGCAGCACGGCTTGAAAGTATCTCTATCGAACTCGTTTGGCTGCCTCGGCTTGCAATCCCAAAACTCGTTCGATAAAGCCCTACTTTCAACCCATGGTAAGTAAATAACTATTATTACATCATGTAACTCTGTTTCAAGGGGACCACTACTAGTCCATTGTTTTTCATTATAGTATAGTTTCATTATACTGCTGCGAAACTCGTAGACAATATTTTTTAAAATTTGAATTGTATTTTTACAAATTAAATAACTGTTTAATTCTATTGAATACTACTCAGAGTCATCTGTGATACTCTTTACAAATTCCCAAATAAACCAGACTCCAATTTTCAGGTGACCCTGGCTGTAAATTTTTCCCCCTTTCAAATGGTTCTCCTGTCCTCTAAACGACTAGGACGTTATAGTAAATTTTACTCAGGAACTCATGGGACGTGGGAGGGTTATATCGCCTGGGCTAAAGCTCTTTACAACTCTTAACCATTTAATATCATTAAATTTATAATGTGATTGTTTAGTTATCATTAAGTGATGCTGTCCTATACGTTATATCAAATAAAACACTGATTAACACCAAAAAAAAATGTGATAAAGAAAAGCTTTATACATATACTCTCAGATGAGTAGTATCATTTACTATATATAAATTGCAATAATAAAGATTTCTGCCATCTCAATTCAGATACCAATCTATTTGGAGTTTATAGTAATGTAATAAAAGTTCATACTTACATAAGAACTTATGTTTAGTTTTTCATTTTTACTTTGGGTAAAAATCGGTAATGTTATCTTATATTAAAACGTAATTCACAAATCTATAGTACTCAAATCGTTGAGAGGAGATCGATCAATAAAACAAATATTAATGACCCTCTCGCGGTCCTGACACGAATCTCATAGAAAACTCAGGGCGAGCGAGTTTCTATGGGAAGACCGCTTCGATTTGAAGTTGACGAAGCTGTTCGAGATTTCAAAACCAATAAATCAAACATCAATTGCAAGACGGCTCCGAAGGGATCTCAACCGTGCATGTACCGCGCGATTCTGTCTGTGTCATGCTCATAATTACCATTGTATAACAAATCCAATGTGTTACGCCGCTTACTCGCGATCGACTGCCCGCTGCGCTACTGAAAGGAATCAACTGACCGCTAAAATGAAACCTGAAACGGATTGTGGATGTCTTTTCTTTTTCTTTCAAGTACGTACCTACATATGTATATGTACATATGTTAGTAGTATACATGGCCAAGTAGATGTAAATGCTGTCGGCCGTTAATACATTGTCACTATGTAGCAAGCCTTGATGGCAAGCAGTAATCAACCAATTTCTGAAAAGGAAACACCTAAAGAAATAATAAAAATTAAAGTTGATGTTTTAGTTTCTTTTATTGCGTAGGTAATTTCTTTGCGATCCTATTTTTTAGAAAATTTTTTTACTGTGGACACAAACAATGTCAAGTAATATGGGCGTGACGAAGTATGAACACAAATATTGACCCATTCTGCTATTATTAAATAGATATATTTTATTCAAAAGAAAAATTATAATACGTCAAATTATAATGTATAAACAGTATACAATACATAAAACATATCAGGCAAAACTAAATGCCTGTATGTGATACATGCAGTAGAGGATAGTGGTTGTGCCAGTAGAGCATTAAATTTTCATACATGCGTGCTGCTGGCTTTGTTATAGTTCTGAAACTCATCAAGCAGAATAAAAAGTACTAAATAAATATCTTCAGCTACGGATATACACATTCTTTTACTCGTGCAAGTAAGACCTAAAGAGAGCAATATAAGGAGCAAGCTTTTAATCACAATTCAAAGTCAAATAGATGGTGAAGATGTTCCAAAGGTGGTCCCTTTTCCAGGGGTCCAGAAAACAATTTAATTACTCTTTGGTTTTAATTAGTTATAGTTTTTAATTAGTTCAAATCATAGCTGCTATCGCAAAATAGCAGTTTTACACATTACTACCTTCAACGGTAATATATCTAGTGTGCCTGTTACTGTAATAGATATATTGGACCACGTTTCGAGTGGGACTTCGTATAACATCGGGTGACCATAGAACGAGAACTCGTGCTGTATATGTCTGGTTTTATCTCCAATATTTATCCGGCAGTCCATTAACAGAAATTACAAAAGCCTTCCTTCGAAGTGGTTTCACTTCTCATTTATTGTGTTACCTGCTTTAGAAAGTGCCTCTCAACTGGCACTGAAGTAGTAATAACTCCTAAGCATTGCCCTGCTAGCAAGTACAGTTTAGGATGCACATGTGTTAAGCCTTCCCATAATTGTAACGTATTGGCTTGATAATTGGCAGGCACAGGTGTAGATAAATGTTGTGAAATCTCGGCATTTAAATTCATGGAATTAGATTTAGTCATTCTCTGGGTAGTTTTCATAGCCAGAAATTTGTAGTGCAACCACAAGTCTACAAGACGTCCAACCTCTGAATCCTCATCTGAATCTGCCGATTCTTTTCTATCTGATATTCTGCCAACAAACTTATAATTTGTGCAATAACCTGTGCTGCTGCTGCTTCATCCATAAAGTGAATATTTTTAAATCTTTCAGATCAAGGATCATAGGAAAGATCCACTTGTCTGACTGTTTCCTTTCCTTGAATCTTTAATAGGGCGTGTTTCAGCTGCACTCCAATTTCTAGCTTCAGCAAACATGATTTTATAGATTGTAAAAAGCAATTTAGGAAAGGAATTGCCATGCTAGGTGTAACGTATATTTCACCTCAAAATTCTTTTGTCAAGCGCTCCATGTATGACAGCAGATTCTTTATTTCTTTGACATTTTCAATTTCAACAGCGGAAAGCATTGGTGGAGAATCCGGTTTAGAAAACAGAACGGTACTTACGGCATTCGAGAGCAAGACATGTGGATATGCTATGAAGAACGTCATAGAACGACGAATGTATGCGAATCTTGGCATAGTCGTCTAAACAGGCATATTGGGAAGTCGAAGCCAAATCTAATGGAATTAATTATATTTTTAAAAAACGATTCAAGGCACTACGACATTATTCAACAAAGGATTGACCACAATATATCCCCAAAAAAGCGTGCTGCAAAATATATTCAAATGGATAGGAGGATAAATGGAATAGTGTCGCAAATACAAGAAAGTCAAGATGTAGAGCAAGCACTTCCCAAATTAGCAAGTTTAATTAATTTTTAATATTTGCATTTTTGCTATATTTAGCAAACGTAATTAGTTTAATTAATTAATCAAAATTGTAAAATGTTGTATATGTTGTAAATATAAATAATTATGTATGTATGTTATAATAAACTTTATAATAAATAATTAATCATAATTGATAGTTTTTATTGCCAATTTCTCGTCGCGGCCTGTAATGGCACCATTCAATCCTACATTTACGGCATAACAATTTCGCGGCCTGTAATGCTACTCCATTGCTCCGCGGCCTGTAATGGGATGGCCTGTAATGGGACTAAGTCATATTTAACAGATTGCAAGGCTAATTCATTGGCGATGAAATTAGACATAAAAAACAGAAGTGCTACAAGGAAAATAAGTGTATTTTAATATCTATTAACTTTACCACCAGAACAACAACACATTTTAACTCAATCAACGATTCTAGAAATTAGTTAAGAAGAATTCTTAAATTTATTGACAGATTAATCGATTAGTCAATGTTTAGTATATACTTTAATTAGATGGTGATAAAGTATAATCAGTGGATTCATCGATTGCTTTAGAAACTCTCCATTCCTGTGATCATAGTATACTAATCTAGCTGCTGACAACCCATAAAATAGAGTTTCCTTTATTATCAAGCGATAAGACTGAAAGAAAAATGATAATGTGTGTGAGTTTACGATTTGTGCTCTTGGCATTTTGTTGTCGCTGCACATATGAGAAACAGCTAGCGCTAAATGCTAAATGCATCGAAAGAGTAAGTTCTCGCCAAGCTCGTTTAATGGCGCTGATCGTCAGTTATCAAACGGTAAATTTCAACCTCGTGACGGTGTGAACGGTGTTGCGTCTTATTCATGCCGTTACAATAAATTGTTAACCCCAAAGTGGTAGCAATGAGTTGAAGAAAGTGGATCATAAATCAAACGTTCATTTCCATATAACAAGTGTAAAGGACATGGAATATATTATAAAAAAGATAAGTAAACAAAATGCATGTGTACTCGCAAGCATACATAAATGTCTGTGTTACGCCAGTGAGTTTTGCCAGCGCTACAATCAGACCGGGAATAAGAAGCTCGACATGTATCAGAAGCTATGCCGACATGACGGTGAGAGCGGACGGAGAAAATGCTTGTGTTACGCCAGTGAGCTTTGCCAGCGCCACAATCAGACCGGGATTAAGAAGCTCGACGTGTATTAGAAGCTGTGCCGACACTACAGTCTGAACGGACGACCAAGAGGGACTCGGGGCTGAATGCTTGTGTTAAGCCCACGGTTTAAATTAAATTACACTTGCGCCCCCTCCCCTCCCCTCCCTCCCCCCCCCCCCCCTCGAAAGCATAAAATCTGTCCAACATATAGTAGATGGAATTCCATCTAGTTTTTACATCTACAGTCTCATTTTTAGTACGTCTCCCTTAAGAATTTCCTTTTGTTCTTGCCTCAATTGGTCATTGGTATTTACTGATCCTTTTATAAATTTTACAGCCTCTTATTTTTGTTAGAAGGACATGTGGACCTGTCGTATTTTTAGTGGCAGACATTGCCAGAAGGTTAATAGAATGAGGCAAAGTTATATGTTTAATAAAAATAAAATATCGATATATCGTACACAAAATATTGATGTTAAAATACCGATCTATCAGAAACAAAATATCGATATTTTCCATCGATATGCTTTTACCATCCCTAAATTTGATATTTTAGTTAGATATTCGTTTATTCTTTCTTTATCTTGCCAAATTGGAAAATCGGTTGTATAATAAACAGTCTTATTTTGTCTCAAACATCAAGTTGCTTACGCCTACTATATTTAATTCGGAATATGCACCGTAAACCTTAATATACATTACGCGACGGCGAAAACGTCAATTTAAAATGCACATGACGCTCTCGTACGCTATCTTTTATCTCGTTCGCGTTACGCTGCACTTCTAAAGAAGCGCCGCTTCCTCGTAGTTTCACACCTTTCCTGTGGCAGCGGAATGCGAAGAACGGGGCGTCCGGCACCGAGCACGAAAAGAAATGCGAAATGTTTATTTATGCGAAGGTCACTTGATTTATAAAGCCATCGTCTCGATCGTCCTTTGGCGTGTACGTTGCAGGAATTTCTTACGCCACCACAGCAAGGTGCAGAAACCGATAAATTCATCTCTCTACCCGCATAGGTTTGTATTACCGCGAGTTGTGCTTTATCGAAAACGCAATACGTCAACAATATAAAACCCATAGAACAACAAGTAAATTTCACGATTTCTTTCGGCGGTTCGCGCGGTCCTGTCTTGCGCTCGAGATGACTTGTGTCGCCCCCCTGCGGACCGGCTAATACCGAACGTGACTGGCAGGAACCTGCGAGTCCTATTGTCCGCTAAACAGGCCGCCGCGGGGCTCCAACCACCATCTACCCCTAGTAATCCAGTTATAATACCACCATTAGATCAAACCTCATTATTTGCTGCTTCATTCCGGAATTAACCAGGCGTCACTAATCTACCTAACATGAAAAATGATTTGATTAGATACACAGATTTTTCATACACAAAACAAACATTTAATTCTTAAATAGGTAAACTACACTCCGCCAAAAAAGTATCGCATAAACTAAAAAAGGGCATTTATGAACCAAGATATTTTTATACGTTCACAAAAAATTTGCCTCGTGTATGTGAACTATAAAAACACTAACAAAATAATGGAACTTAGCGTTTTTACTTTATTTTTTTCCTAAAAGAACACATTTAGAAAAATGCATATGTGTAAGGATTGCTCAGTTGTTTATTGAAAGTCTTCCTATACGGACAAATTTTAAAGTACGAAGTCAGAGTTCTGTACCAACGCTTTTAAAACTAAAATGAGCAATTTAACTTCAGAACAAGTGGCTGCTATAGTTGCTTTAATCGAAGATGGACGATCTCAAGCATACGTTGCTAATTTGATGAACATCAATCAGTCAAGTGTTTCTAGAGCCGTAGCCAGATATAGGGAAACAGGCATTTACAGTAGAAGACCTGTACCAGGTCGTCCAAGATGTTCTACTCGCCAAGATGACCGCTTTTTACTACTACAAGCATTACGTCGAAGACATGTAACTGCGAGACAATTGCAGAACGACTTGGCTAGAGTCAGAAATACTCGTGTGAGTACTCAAACTATTCGGAATAGGTTACGACAGAGTGGATTAAGAGCTAGAGTAGCTGTAACAGCCCCTCGTCTCACTAGGAACCACCGAGTGGCTCGCTTAAGGTTTGCCAGAGAACATGTAAATTGGAACATTAATGACTGGGCCAATATACTCTTCACAGATGAGTCAAGATTTGGTCTTTACACCTCAGATAGGCGTATCTCAGTGTACAGACGAGACGGTGAGCGCTATTCGCAGTGTAATATCAGACCTAGACCTAATTTCGCTGGTGGCTCTATTATGGTTTGGGGAGGCATCTGTTTAACAGGTCGTACAGAGTTAGTACCAGTAGACAGAGGTACACTGACTGCCCACAGGTATATAACGGACATTTTAGAAGAACATGTAGTACCATATGCGCCAATTATAGGAAACGAATTCATGTTAATGCACGATAATGCACGACCGCATGTTGCAATAATCGTCCAGGAATACCTTAACGATGTTGGTATTCCAGTTTTAGATTGGCCTGCGGTAAGTCCGGACATGAACCCTATCGAGCACGTATGGGACCTCCTTCACAGACGGATACGAACCCAAAATGTTGCCCCAGCGGATCTGCATGGACTAGCAAATGCTCTCCGTGACGAGTGGGAGAATTTGGATCAGGCTTATATACGGAGGTTAATCGAATCTCTGCCAAACCGTATGCGAGCGGTCATAAGAGCCAGAGGTGGCAATACTCAGTATTAAAAGCTACTGTTATGACATTTTTCTTTCCAAAATTATAATTTCTTGTTTTAATAAAAATCTCAAGTATGAGTTCTTGTTTTTATTTGGCCTGTATTTTATTTAAACAATCATAGAAATTATATCTTAGAGCGCATTAAAGTATATTTACAACTTTATGCTACAAACAAAGATTATGAGATACTTTTATGATTCAAAACTAAATTATGCGATACTTTTTTGGCGGAGTGTAGATAACCTAAATACAAAATTTGCAAGAACCGTGAACCATTAAGAGCACAACGCACATTAATTTATAGGCTTTAACTTTTAGTTTCTGACTACCTTATTTTAATCCTTAAAAAGTACTCTTCGTCCAATAAGACAAATTGGAAAGTTAGAGCTATTTATAGCATTTTGTAGTCGTTAGACAAGGGTAGAAAATACCGGTGTCTGCTTGCCGTTAAACGACGACCAGCTTGCGTATTTCTCGACTTTATTAACTCATAGAAATCATATTTTCATCCTTCTTTTACTCATATTCCAGCAATCGACAGGTTAAAAGTGAGCTGTTGGTATATATACATTGTTACATATTAGTATTTGTAGAAATATTATTTCTCGTAATGGCGCTAGCTTCCATACTTATTCTTATGCACTCTGCATACCTCTAAATTTACGTATGTATTTAACCTTTTACTGAAATCATTCCTTGACATCTGATGGAAACAATAACAAAGACGAGAGTTGCATTTGTAACAGATAGCTACTATAATAGACATTAAGCATCCAAGCTTATCTTAAACGTATCACACACACAGCGACTAACAGTTTCTTCTCCTGAAATAAATGACGGCCAGAACACAATACCAATATCAATTTTAATCACGATATGATTAATAGCGGTATATTCTTAACGGTATGTCCATGTGAACAAGAGGTGATCGCAAGTCGATCACGGGAACAGACAGTGGAAGCAAACAAAATTATAAGGATGCCAAGAAAGCATCAAAAGAACCAGAAGAACTTGTAATATAACTTTTAAAAATTTGACATTCATATATACAAATTCGATTATTAGGAAGTTGTATTAATAAAAAAATCTTATGTTGATATCCTATAATTTTAGCTTGAAGTTGTCGAAATGTCACTGAATATTAAATGTTTTAGTATACAGTAAACAATAAATAACCGCTCGATAAGCCGTTTTTGCTTTTACCACTTAATTAGAGAAAAAGCGTTTTTTGAGTTATTACTTGGAAATAGATATAAGACAAACTTAAGATGCCATTAATAATTACGTGTTACCAGTTTAGTAACAAAGCCGTGCGGAATTGCATCAATGGCACTCTGAATCATCGCATTTGAAATATGGAATGTGGGAGATATAGCACACATTGATGATATTTTACATTGCAGGAACATATTCTGATCGTATTTCGTATCTGCGGCGGCTTATGAGAACACCAGCTACTCTTGGAGCAGTAAAAGGAATAGTTCGAAACTTGCAACTAGACAGAACAGAACATCTGGCCAGATATATAACGTATAGCACCACCGATGCGATGGTATGAAATCCGACCGGTTGCTATGAACTATGAATAATGGTCACTCACTGGATAAAATCGCGTGCAGTTTATAGCTCATATTGTTCTTTTGCAAGGTTGGCGAAATGAATAAAAAAACTTAAACGCTCTGAATTGCATTTTGATACGTTCGCCTAGCAGATAAGAAACAAATTAAGTATAAATAAACTGTTTTTTCTTTACAATATTTGTTCATCTATGCACTTTTCCAAGTAATATAGTTTTCTATGATCGGACATATGTATGTCTTTTCTTATTTACATAAGACGAAGAATGTCTTCTTCACTCTTCAGTATCTGGTACGTAGGTACTTAACATTTCCATAAATACAATAATTTGAAATTCTTTCGACATAGAGATAGAGTTGTAACTTTTTGGCAATAAAATTTAATCTTTATACCCAACGCGCATCATAGTCTTACATTTTTTTATTTAGAAGGCTATAAAAAACAGAAAATTTCAACCTGAAAGCTGCAACAGGAACATTATTAAGAATGCCAAATTTAAAGGTATTGCACACACGAACTGGGCACTGGGAAAAGCAGTACCGGCACGTGCGACTGGTCCGAGCTGCAAGTAAGTTTCTTTCACTGTTTGTTAGTATGGGCTTTAAAGCCAGTTTTTTTTTTAGTTGAGAGATTTTTGTATTAATAAAATGACTGACTTTACCAATAAAAATGAGCAAGGTATATTCCTACAACAACTAATTGAGAGAAACGTGGTAAAAATGTTATAGGCCACAAAAGAAGAATCATTGCCTAAGCCTATACAATATATGTTTAACTACTTCATTATTATATCCGAAAAGAAGCATAGGGTTTGTAAGAAAACATTTCAATCAATTTACGGAATAATGGAAGATAGTTAGGAGGTTATGCGATTTACTTTCGAAATCAGTACCTCCCTAGGACAGACCTGGGAAGTACCCTAAAGCAAGTGCAAAACTTCAAAAAGTTCTTAGGAAAATGCGCGATCATATTCTCTCCTTCCCAAGAAAACAGACACATTATTCTGGATGAAATATAAAATATCTTGGTGCTCGTTTGGATGTGGAAACCATGTTCCTTTTATTTGAACAAAAATATCCTGATCTAGGAGTAATAGTGAATTACAAGTGCAAGGAAAATTTTCTGTACGCTTCGGTAGACCACAGGTTCACGTATGCATAACTTGCAAGCAAAGATCAGTAAAAATCAAAAGTTCAAGCTTAAACGCAAATGCCTAACGAGCCGCAGAAGCGGAATTAGTAGTCTATAAACGAAGAGCCAGAAAGTTTCATAGAAAAATATCAGATCTAAAAGAACTTTTGAAAACACGAGATGATGCACTCGCAATAAGGTTGAACTTTATGCAAAATTTGCCGTTACGATGTATATCCATACAAGAGATTTCTTAACTTCGTCAGTTATGGGTTAATTGCTTTGGTATAAAAAATCTGAAAACCGACAAGTCAGTAATATACATATCAAAATGGCTAATGAAATTTGCTCAATGATATTCCACTGCATTAAAAATTTCTTAGATGAAAACTTAAAAGAGCTTTCCATTTTCTCTGACAACTGCCCCGGTGAGAACAAACACCATACTCTCACAAGATTTTGCTGGCCTTAACGCTAAAATAACGCATTACTTTCCAGTGTGAGGTTATTCGTTTCTTCCTAATGATAAAGACTTTGGTGTACTAAAACGAAACATCAAAAAGCATAATCGATAAACGAGCCGGACGATTATTACTCTATCATGGGCAAATCAAGTTCGAAATTGTCTACGTTCGTAATGCAGACAGGCCAAATTCTGGATTTTAATAAATCGTGGCAACTTACAAAAAAAAATTGTTTGTCGAATGAAAGTTTCGCCAAGAAAATACCAAAAAAAAAAACGAAAAAGATCTGTTACGGTTTCTATATATATGGTTTTTAAATACGGCATAAACAGGAAAGGAGTAGTCTTCACAGGAAATTCTGTTGATGGCCTAATAAAGGATACTTTCAATCATGCTGGATAGACTTCCCCAGGTAATATCGAATTACCTACTGTCAAAGCGTGCCCCAATAACTGTGTTTTTATTAATCAAAAAACAAACAAGCTGAAGGCAGTATTCTTCAAGAGCATTTATCATTTTATCGAAGGATATTTGAATGCCGAACAAATAAAGAGGAAAATACCGACGATAATATTGAATTCGACGGGGAACATGATATGTACCCTAACTTAACATACATGCTCTAATATGTTTGTTTCTGAGAAAAAATTGACAAATCAACATACTTTTGTGATGTACCATCAATTTTAGCGTTTTTATTACAGAGCTGCGCTACTATTCCAGAAAGGATTAATAAGAGATGGATTTATCTATTTTTACAAGAAACCCCTTCAATTAACATATTTATTGTTTAGCGAACTAAACGATATGGGATCATTTAAACAAAAACAGAAACATCCAAACATTGGCGAAAATAACAGAGAAATTAAAATGCAAATCAGAAATTACGTAGGTATCTTAAATATTGAGCGAAATAATTGAAAAAAAAAATATTTATTTGCAAAAACAATATGTAATTGCTTTTCTTTATTTGATAAAATAGAAACGCAATTCTCTTTAAGTATAGCAATCCCTGTAACGTAACATTCATATTTTATACTCACATACTGAAAGATGATAAAAACAGTAAACAAAAATATAAGTTGCCCCAGGTGAGGATCGAACTCACGACCTTAAGATTATGAGACTTACGCGCTACCTACTGCGCTACTGAGGCCCTTACGCTTGTATCGACCCTGCCAAATTTTCTAAGCAACCACCTCACATATAAAACAAAATAATGATACCCCGGGTGAGATTCGAACTCACAACCTTAAGCTTATGGAACTTACGCGCTACCCTTTGCACTACCGAGGCTGATGGTAATCGGAAAAACCTCGAAAAAAAACGCTGAAAATCCTTTTAAGACATGAATCAGTGCTGGGAAAATTCCGTACAGCATTATTATTCAACTGACGATTCTTTACTGGGCATGTCTTTGCTAAAGCTCAGGTATATGGTTTTCTAAAGAATAATAATAAATATTCTTGCATTTGTGATGTATAGTTTGTATTTCTCACTTAAAATATAAGTCAAAATGGAATAGGTGTGTACCCTATATATGGTAAATCTATAAAGTAAGTTGTAAACTGAATATTAACGGAGCATGACGCAACTTTATTATTATTTATTTTGCTAGTGACATTTTTGTTATTGACATTATTCTTACTATTTTAAAACATGCAACAACCGCTATATTAAATATATAAATAATAATATAAAAGCACGCTTGAATTTATGAGCTATACAACTTATTATGTATAACAGAAGCTATTGTCGCTGTAGGTGCTTTAGTATATAAGCATTTTTAGAAGTATGTATATACTTTATTTACTTATTTATTTCACTTTTCAAAACAAAATGTAATTTATTTGTTATTTTAATTTACCTAACTTTCAGTTAAAATTTTCAATCCTATATTGAAAAATATTCCTTTATGTAAAATAAAATATAATAGATATATTTTTTCGGAGATTCTTTATTAAACAAACTTTTGTACAAATTTTCACAAATTTTGCGTTATTTTAGATTGGTTTAGAAATAAAATTTTAATTTTTTGTAATCTACTTTGCTCTACCCAAGAATAGTTAGTTTGTTTTTGTAAAGAGTCTTTCAAATTGTACGCCTTTTTTAAAAAAAATTAATAAAACCCATAATTTGCATTGATTTTCAAAAACTTTTATTGGTAATTGAAGTATCAGTTGTGACATTTATACACGAAAAATAATATGTGACAAGTTACCACCTCTTGCTGCTTCAAAGCTGTTTCGAAAATTATATTGCTTTCTATTTGTTTTGTGCTATGTCCACTATACATTATGCATGTGTCATCAGCGTAAGCATAGGTTTGACCGTGAAGAGATTGATCTAAAAGATCATTCGTATACAAAATGTACAGGATTGGGGGAAGTGTACCTCCTTGTGGCAGACCATATTCAGCATACATAACGGTACTTTGTTCTGCGTTTATTTTTGTTACTTGCGGTCTTTCGCATAAATAAGTTTTTATCAAGTTTAGCTCCTTTTCCTGAAATCCATACCATTCCAAGTTTTCGATTAATTTATCTTTAGATATGGTATCAAAAGCTTTCATCATATCGATAAAAATTGTTACCACCGTTTTATTGGCATCCAGTTCGTGTTTTATGTTATTTATTAAGTTGTACGCAGCCGATGTTGTTGAAGATGATTGTTGGAAGGCATACTGATTGGGACTTATGATGCTATATTTTTGTACATGCTCCATAATTCTCGTTTGTATAACTTTTTCCACAATTTTATTCAATGTAGTTAATAAGGAAATTGGTCTATAGTTTTCCAATTCGCATGGTCTTCCTTTTTTATGTAACGGTATCACTAAAGCCATCTTAAGGTCGTCTGGATATATACCTTCATCTAGGGTTTGATTAACTAATCTACATATCAAAGGAGCTAATTTTGTTTTGCTATTTTTTATGACATTTGTAGTGATATTGGCCCTAATGAATAAAAATGTAGCAATTGCTTTAAGCAATTGCTTTTTAGAAAAAGCAATTGCTTGACTAGCAAATGCTCTAAGTAAAAGTAATTGCGAGATCTTCACATGAATAAAATTTTTAAGCAAATGCTGCCTATCCTACATCTGTGTAGCAATCGCTTACAGGTCTCGACCTGTAAATTTAGATAGTTTGAATCTCAGTCTCAATTTACTTTTGCAGTAGATGCGACGTTATGCCACAACGTGGGTATTTATTCAGTGCATCTGTTATATTTTTGTGAAAAATAAAAAAACTACATTTTGTGATATGGCAGATTCGAGTGGAAGTGAGGAATTTAATAATGATGAAGAAATTGACAAGCAGTTGATATTTGTCCACAAATTAAAAGAACATAAAATCGTTCTTAATAAATCACAAGTGCCTCAAGTTAAATCACAAAAGGAGGCTGCTTTAAACGCTTTAGTACAACAATATGCAGATATTTTTAACGTCTCACTTACAACAAAACAGTTATCAAAAAAAATTAGTAATATGAAGGCAGAAATAAAAAAGAAGTTTGACGTAAATAAGACAGGCAATAAACCAATAGTCTATAAGCCTTGGGAAAAATTATTATTAGAAATGTTGGATGTATATAAGAATCCGGTTTTTAAAAAAATTCCAGGTATAGTATATAAAATTTTTATGTTTTTTTACAATTTTTATAATATTTTTAATTTCTTTAAATTAAAAACTATATATTTTTAGGCGCTGTGTCTGCTGGAGTTGACGAAATAATATCACTTGATAAGAACTCTACTTCATTCAGTGACGTTCCAATCCCTGCAGTGGCAGCATGTAGTACTATTCCTACAAAGACAATTAAAATATCAAATAATTTACCTGAAACTTATGAAACAAAAAAATTATCAACTGCTGAACTGCAACGATTAGTTTTACTAGAGCAGCTGAAATTATGTCGTATGCAACAGGAAGAAATAGTCAGGAGACAACAACAAACTGACGACGTATTCCTCAAATCCAGCAATGTTGTTGCGGAGAACGACAAATTGTTTTACAATATATAGTCAGGGAACCCACATTCGTAAATATTTACTATTCGTTACTAACGTTATTCGTTTTCTTCATCCATACTAATAGTGTGAATTAAATATGAAATATATTTTATTTATTTATATTTATTGTTATAAGTAAGAATAAATTTTGAGTTGAAAATACCTATGTGTGTGAATTTAATTTTATTTCTAAGTATTATATTGTTGTGTCACACTAAAAGTTCTAACCTAAACCCAGGACATAAATCACAAATTTAACAAGATTTACTTTAAAAACGAGAATATAGATAAACAATTATAAGTATTAACAATTAGATACTTACATGATTATTGAAGAGTAACTGAGTTGTTAATTCTCTTTTTTGCTGTCCTAATTGACGAATTATATTTGATGTCAGATTGTCGCCATTTCGTATGTTAATTTCAACATTAGCTTCTTGAGTTGAGTACTGAAAATCTTCATCATTTAAACGTTTAGCGATGTTATGAAGCACAACGCAGGCAATTATCGTCGATGGTATTTTTTCTAATTGACCTCGAACTTTATACTGAAGGACAGGAAACCTTGCTTTTAACTGTCCGAAACATCGTTCAATTATTACACGTTCTCGGCAGAAAATGTTATTATAATTTTGCTGCTCTTGGGTTGCAGGATTTCTCCAGGGAGTCATAATCCAAGGCGATATAGAGTAGCCATCGTCTCCTAATAATACACAATCTTCTGTGTTGTTTTTTAGAATGTTGTATATGTTAGAATTTTTGAAAATTCTGCTATCGTGCACAGAGCCTGGCCATTGGCAGTCAACACTAGTAAACATTTCCTTTGCATTACAAGTTGCCTGTACGTTAATGCTGGGGTATCCTTTTCGGTTTATATATTCATCACCGAATTCATGAAACTTTGGAATTCTGACGTGTGTGCAGTCTATCGCACCGATGGCAGTTGGAAAACCGTATCTCTCTGACCACAACCGCTTAGCTTCCACAAAATCTTCAGCACTTCTAGGAAATCTAATGAAAATATTAGCCTTTTCCAAAACTGCATGCATTACAGAAGTGGATGTCTTACAGACAGTTGTCTGATGAACACCGAGTTCTTCGGCTACAGAATTTTGAAAACCTGGATCCGACAAATGCCGCAGAAAGAGTTTCATCTTATTTATAGGTAATAGTGCAGCACCCCGCCTTTCACCCGTATCAGTCAAAAAATAATTTGTTAGCCACTCAACATTTTCACGGTCAAACCGATATAACTTTCTGAAATCATCGTCTCTGCAATTTTTACGTACACTGTATATTTTTCTTTTACGCACATTCATATATTCAGCCATAATTAAAAAGGCTCAAATAAATAAGAACTCATGTGTATGCCGCAAAGAAGCAAAGTTGACTGTACAAGCATATGATGCAGGGGTCGACCTACCTTACAAATTTGAAAGCAATTGCTACACTAGAAAAAGCAATTCCTAAATTTATTCATCACATTTTAAGCATATGTAAGCAATTGCTTCAACTTTTTAAGAAAAAGCTTTGACTATAAGCAATTTCTGCACTTTTAAGCAATTGCCGATAGCAAAAGCAATTACTTCGATTTTTATTCATTGGCTTTCAAGCATTTACCTTGATTTTATAAGAAAAAGCAATTGCTACATTTTTATTCATTAGGGCCATCTAATGAATAAAAATGTAGCAATTGCTTTAAGCAATTGCTTTTTAGAAAAAGCAATTGCTTGACTAGCAAATGCTCTAAGTAAAAGTAATTGCGAGATCTTCACATGAATAAAATTTTTAAGCAAATGCTGCCTATCCTACATCTGTGTAGCAATCGCTTACAGGTCTCGACCTGTAAATTTAGATAGTTTGAATCTCAGTCTCAATTTACTTTTGCAGTAGATGCGACGTTATGCCACAACGTGGGTATTTATTCAGTGCATCTGTTATATTTTTGTGAAAAATAAAAAAACTACATTTTGTGATATGGCAGATTCGAGTGGAAGTGAGGAATTTAATAATGATGAAGAAATTGACAAGCAGTTGATATTTGTCCACAAATTAAAAGAACATAAAATCGTTCTTAATAAATCACAAGTGCCTCAAGTTAAATCACAAAAGGAGGCTGCTTTAAACGCTTTAGTACAACAATATGCAGATATTTTTAACGTCTCACTTACAACAAAACAGTTATCAAAAAAAATTAGTAATATGAAGGCAGAAATAAAAAAGAAGTTTGACGTAAATAAGACAGGCAATAAACCAATAGTCTATAAGCCTTGGGAAAAATTATTATTAGAAATGTTGGATGTATATAAGAATCCGGTTTTTAAAAAAATTCCAGGTATAGTATATAAAATTTTTATGTTTTTTTACAATTTTTATAATATTTTTAATTTCTTTAAATTAAAAACTATATATTTTTAGGCGCTGTGTCTGCTGGAGTTGACGAAATAATATCACTTGATAAGAACTCTACTTCATTCAGTGACGTTCCAATCCCTGCAGTGGCAGCATGTAGTACTATTCCTACAAAGACAATTAAAATATCAAATAATTTACCTGAAACTTATGAAACAAAAAAATTATCAACTGCTGAACTGCAACGATTAGTTTTACTAGAGCAGCTGAAATTATGTCGTATGCAACAGGAAGAAATAGTCAGGAGACAACAACAAACTGACGACGTATTCCTCAAATCCAGCAATGTTGTTGCGGAGAACGACAAATTGTTTTACAATATATAGTCAGGGAACCCACATTCGTAAATATTTACTATTCGTTACTAACGTTATTCGTTTTCTTCATCCATACTAATAGTGTGAATTAAATATGAAATATATTTTATTTATTTATATTTATTGTTATAAGTAAGAATAAATTTTGAGTTGAAAATACCTATGTGTGTGAATTTAATTTTATTTCTAAGTATTATATTGTTGTGTCACACTAAAAGTTCTAACCTAAACCCAGGACATAAATCACAAATTTAACAAGATTTACTTTAAAAACGAGAATATAGATAAACAATTATAAGTATTAACAATTAGATACTTACATGATTATTGAAGAGTAACTGAGTTGTTAATTCTCTTTTTTGCTGTCCTAATTGACGAATTATATTTGATGTCAGATTGTCGCCATTTCGTATGTTAATTTCAACATTAGCTTCTTGAGTTGAGTACTGAAAATCTTCATCATTTAAACGTTTAGCGATGTTATGAAGCACAACGCAGGCAATTATCGTCGATGGTATTTTTTCTAATTGACCTCGAACTTTATACTGAAGGACAGGAAACCTTGCTTTTAACTGTCCGAAACATCGTTCAATTATTACACGTTCTCGGCAGAAAATGTTATTATAATTTTGCTGCTCTTGGGTTGCAGGATTTCTCCAGGGAGTCATAATCCAAGGCGATATAGAGTAGCCATCGTCTCCTAATAATACACAATCTTCTGTGTTGTTTTTTAGAATGTTGTATATGTTAGAATTTTTGAAAATTCTGCTATCGTGCACAGAGCCTGGCCATTGGCAGTCAACACTAGTAAACATTTCCTTTGCATTACAAGTTGCCTGTACGTTAATGCTGGGGTATCCTTTTCGGTTTATATATTCATCACCGAATTCATGAAACTTTGGAATTCTGACGTGTGTGCAGTCTATCGCACCGATGGCAGTTGGAAAACCGTATCTCTCTGACCACAACCGCTTAGCTTCCACAAAATCTTCAGCACTTCTAGGAAATCTAATGAAAATATTAGCCTTTTCCAAAACTGCATGCATTACAGAAGTGGATGTCTTACAGACAGTTGTCTGATGAACACCGAGTTCTTCGGCTACAGAATTTTGAAAACCTGGATCCGACAAATGCCGCAGAAAGAGTTTCATCTTATTTATAGGTAATAGTGCAGCACCCCGCCTTTCACCCGTATCAGTCAAAAAATAATTTGTTAGCCACTCAACATTTTCACGGTCAAACCGATATAACTTTCTGAAATCATCGTCTCTGCAATTTTTACGTACACTGTATATTTTTCTTTTACGCACATTCATATATTCAGCCATAATTAAAAAGGCTCAAATAAATAAGAACTCATGTGTATGCCGCAAAGAAGCAAAGTTGACTGTACAAGCATATGATGCAGGGGTCGACCTACCTTACAAATTTGAAAGCAATTGCTACACTAGAAAAAGCAATTCCTAAATTTATTCATCACATTTTAAGCATATGTAAGCAATTGCTTCAACTTTTTAAGAAAAAGCTTTGACTATAAGCAATTTCTGCACTTTTAAGCAATTGCCGATAGCAAAAGCAATTACTTCGATTTTTATTCATTGGCTTTCAAGCATTTACCTTGATTTTATAAGAAAAAGCAATTGCTACATTTTTATTCATTAGGGCCATTATCTAAACCAGGGGCTTTATTATTTTTCATGCTACCGATTATTGCCAATATCTCTTTTCCAGATGTTTTTCCAAACTTAATAGGTGGCATTCTCGTTGTAGTAGTGGTTGTTGTTGGTCTTTTATTTCCTTGAATTTGCTTTTCTACCAATGTTTTTCCTATAGTTGTAAAGAATTTGTTGAATTCGTTAGCCATTTCGACTATATCAACCAAATTAATACACAACGAACAATAGATGTTTTAAAAAATCGAAAGAAATTGACTCCTATAATCTACATATATATATAATACAAACTGTTTACTGAACTCCTTTCCAGAATATTGAAAAACTGTATTGCAGAACATCAATATACAATTTTTTTTTTAAATCGTATCTTTTCAATAGGAAACAGATAGTGAGAGGAAACAGTTCCTCCTCATCGTGTATGGGAATTGACTATGGCGTTCCGCAGGGCTCAGTGCTTGGTCCAATACTTTTCCTTCTTTTCATCAATGACATCACCGAGTTAAATATCAGTGGGAAATTTTGTCTATTTGCAGATGACACCAGCATCACTTGGAGCAACCCTAATAGAGATGAGCTACAAAGTATTATAGCTAAGGACCTAACCATCATCAAACATTGGTGTAACTCCAACCGCCTTTGTTATAACAAAGATAAAACAGTGGTTCTACCTTACAAAGATGCACTGCAGCAACCTTGTCTGTTCCATAACGACACCATCAATATGGTTCAATCTGTTAAATTCCTGGGACTTATCGTTGACAATACCCTTAAATGGTCTCACCATATTGATACTCTCTCAAAAAAATTGTCTTCTGCGTGCTTTGCAATACGATCTGTAGCCAGGGATCTCAATCCTTCCACAGCTCGCATTACTTATTTTGCCCTTTTTGAATCCGATCTACGCTACGCGCTGCCCTTTTGGGGCACCTGCAGTTTGTACAACTTTAATACAATCTTTAAATTGCAAAAAGGGCAATTCGCTACACATTTCAACTAGGGACCAGAGATCACTGCCGACCATACTTTTTAAAGTATAAAATCCTGACCCTCCCGGCACTCTACGTCCTGGAATCCGTCTCACTAATTCGAAAACATATTAGTGATTTACCGAAAAGGCCCCTTCATAACCACGTTACAAGACGGTTACAACATGACCTTCATTTACCTGTACCCAGTTCTGAGTTAACTAAGAACTCAATTTTTTACAATGCCATCAAGCTATACAACCTTCTTCCGATCCAACTGAAATCGATACCCACATACGTCCAGTTTCGCAGAAAGGTAAAATCTTACCTTCTTCAGCAACCTCTTTACGCTGTTAGCGATTTTTGCGGAGAGGGGTAACACTAAACTTCTTTCCTTTTAACTTTCATCTCCCCTATTCTTTCTTTATGCGGGCAGCACAATCTCCTGGTTTATTCTTTAACGACTGACACTTTCTATTGGTGTTTACTGTATATGTACCTTTTTTATTATTAAGTTTTTTAATTACTGCTTTGTCCACAAAATTAATTTGTAATTTTTCTTGACAATAAAGCATATTTATTTTAAATTTTAAAATTAAATATCTGGTGACTAAAAAAAAACGTACATTCCACATAAGATTTTATATTAAAGTAGAACATGAGCAATGAGCGTGCAAAAAATAACAAGATCATTTTCTTCGTGGTGGTCGTGAATGCATTTTTCTCTGGAATTACGACTAGAAAAGACAATACAAAAAAGGAACATCCTGACATGCCTCATCAACCGCATTGTATGAGATATATCGCTGCCAACGGATTTGCGTTTTCGGCATACAAATGTCCCGACGGCACCGGCCCAACCCCTTCTCCGATTTTGAACGAGAAAAGAACGCATCACTCACTCGTCCGGCTACTGGGAAATTTACGAGTTCTCATGGACGTCCGCGTAACGCCTAATTAAAAATTTATACCACCCCGTCGACAAGCGAGGTGGAACGGGGTAACGGGCACGTCTAGAATATAAATGCGCGAAAAATAAAAATCCCCGTGTGCCACCAGAGTCGCGTCGGCTTAGGCGCGATGGGGGGATGAAGCAGAGGATAGCGATCGAACGCGCACAGGAACTGAAAATCGCGGCACTTCCGCTCGGGTGGTCGCCGTAAATTCTGTTTAAATATGCGTTTTACACTCTCGACTAGCGCGTGCTCGCTTTACCGATGAGTACCGTTCGATTCTGTGTTCGTAAACTCCGACATTATTTATGTTCTGTTCTCGACGCGTTCCTGTACGTAATGCATGTTATTATAAGTGAATGGCAGAGCAGAAGTCTGCATGGTATGATCATATAGTTATGGCAAAGTGGCAAGATGTTTGCATAACAAAATAAAGCATAAGACAACAGTTAATGCTAAACCAAAAGTTTTGTCAAAATTCAAAAACACATTTTTTTAACTGCAAAATATTTTCTTGAAAAAATCGATCTTGAATGTAATTTTAATTCATTTATACCGGGTGTCCAACCTAAGATGCAACGGTTCCTAGCCAATTTATTATTGCCTTTTTGAAAAAAATTTTCAAATAAATGTTGCCTCGAATCATATTCTACGTATGCTAAAATTAGTTTCAGTAATGGCGGGCTTCCGGTTGTACCGGAAGTAGATACTAACTTTCTTATTTTAAATGGAACACCCTGTATATTATTGCACTTTTGGATTCCTTGTTAAATTTAAATAACAATATGTTAGGAATACATTGGGGCTAAGTTGTACCGTTTCCGAATTACATGACGTTGTTCGAAAAAAATTACATTTGCAGTGTCTTCGGTGTTTGGAAATACCTCAGGAAATACGAAAGTTAAAAAGATGCGGTTTTCGGTTTTCGCTTAACCATGAAACAGCACACGTCTTTTATTTTAAAATTGTTGCGTTTAAATTACAGCGTTAATAAATAGGGATCTGTAATTTTCGAACTCTAAAATCATGGATAACTTGATTTTTTTAAATTGAACGGTATAGCAATTTTTACATAAATGGATGTAAAATTTAATTTTCTTTCGATTTTATACGGGTATCATTGTATCTATCTCCAACGGTTTTGGAGATATTCGCGATTTTTCAGTTTCTCACGATAGATACGTATTGCGAAGCGCCGTCGTCGGTCACCTTCCCTTCGCATTTCACCAGCCATGGGACTGGCAGCAATATAGTACTGGCATGCTTAGAAAATGGACACAATAGGACCATTTGAATCAAACAAAATTGTCTAAAAGATACTTGAGATGTCTAAAGCGGCATCTTTAAAGTCAACGTAAGCTTGAAAAACAAACTAGGTATCTAACCGTTATTAGTGTTCCGAGTGTCAGAACTGACATTCAGAGTACTGTTTGGAAACATGATAATTAAAGATGTTGCTTACTCAAGAAGAATTAGTAGATATGGTTTTCGTTCTGGGTGAATGTTACAGAAACGCTTTGTTAGCGTCAAGAGTTCACGCACAGTATTACCCATGTAGAAAGCATCCAGATAGGAGGGCATTTCTGCCGCTACTGGGTAGATTTGTAAGTACTGGATCCGTAGCACATACACAACGGAACCGCAATAACTCCGTACTTACGGATGAAAATCAGTTACAAGGTGCGATTTCTTCTCATGGGGTTTCATTAAAAATAAGCTTTATGAGACGCCACCAACAACCCCTGATGATATGCGCCATCGTATTTTAAGAGCGTTTCAAGAAGTCACACCAAAAATACTCAGACATGCTCAAAAGTGTTTGCAAAAGCGATTTCGATTATGTAGTGCCCAAAACGGACAGCATTTTGAACATTTAATATAATAGTGTTGTACAAATTCTCTACACAATGACAACATTAGCGTTTAAAGAGTAGCCGTCGAAGTGTACGTACGCCATACATTGGATAGAGTAATGTAGTTTGAAAAATGTGCTGATTTATTGATATTCCAGTAATGTTATGTTTTCTTTTATCTTTGCTATGTTTGCTTGTTTCTAGTGGTCCTATTGTGTTCTGTTGGCCACTTTCTAAGCATGCCAGTACTATATTGCTGCCAGTCCCAAGCCTGGTGAAATGCGAAGGGAAGGTGGCCGACGGCGGCGCTTCGCAATACGTATCTATCGTGAGAAACTGAAAAATCGCGAATATCTCCAAAACCGTTGGAGATAGACACAATGATACCCGTATAAAATCGAAAGAAAATTAAATTTTACATCAATTTACGTAAAAATTGCTATACCGTTCAATTTAAAAAAATCAAGTTATCTATGATTTGAGAGTTCAAAAATTACAGATCCCTATTTAATAACACTGTAATTTAAACGCAACAATTTTAAAATAAAAGACGTGCGCTGTTTCATGGTTAAGCGAAAACCGAAAATCGCATCTTTCTAACTTTCGTATTTCCTGAGGTATTTCCAAACACCGAAGACACTGCAAATGTAATTTTTTTCGAAAAACGTCATGCAATTCGAAAACGGTACAACTTAGCCTTAATGTATTCCCAATGTATTGTTATTTAAATTTAACAAGGAATCCAAAAGTGCAATAATATACAGGGTGTTCCATTTAAAATAATAAAGTTAGTATCTACTTCCGGTACAACCGGAAGTCCGCCATTTCTGATACTAATTTTAACATGTGTAGAATATGATTCGAGGCAACATTTATTTGAAATATTTTTTCAAAAAGACAATAATAAATCGCCTAGGGACCGTTGCATCTTAGGCTGGACACCCGGTATACCCACATTATTATAACAATTAAAAATGGTTCTACACTCAAAAAACGTGTTAAATTAACCAAATTCTGTTCAGCTTAACAACATTATGAGGTTAAGGGATTTCGTCCGCCGGGATATAGCTGTGAGTCTGCGTTGGCTAACATTATTGACGATTTATTGCGCAGTATCGATGATAATCAAATTACAGTTTTGATATTGTTGGGTTATTCTAAGGCCATTGGTACTATTAATCATGCTCTTTTGCTCAGCATCTTAAAGTATATAGGTTTTTCTCAAAATCCTGTCGATTTTTTCTTTTCTTACTTATTCAATAGATCCCAACAGGTTTCTTATGATGGTCGTTTATCTTCTCCACTCCCAATTATATCAGGCGTTCTTCAAGGTAGTATTCTGGGACTTTATGTAATTTACGCCGCAAACATCATTAAGTGCTTGCAATATTATAATTATCACCTTTATGCTGATGACACACAACTATATTATACCTTCAATCCTGGAGACATATGTGAAGCGCTCTCATACATAAATAGTGACCTTCACAGTCACATGTAAACATGTCTGAAAAACATTGTCTCAGAATAAATAATAAAAAAACTTCTGTTTTGGTTTTTGCCGTGAAAAAACCCGAGCTGCGATTTTGATGAAGTTTTCATTGTATCTGATTGTGTGCGTAATTTGGGCCTTTTCCTTGACACCAAACTTCGTTTTAAACAACACGTTTCACATTTAATTAGATTGGGTTACAGTAGTTTGAAGGTTTTGTATGGTAGTAAAGACTGTTTGGATGTCGGTTTGCGTAAGGCCTTATGCGAATCTTTGGTCCTTTCTAGATTTAATTTTTGCATAAGCGTTTATTATTACTGCATGGACACCATTGACAGAACTAGACTTCAGCGTTTGGAAAATTCGTGTCTTAGATTTATTTATGGGATACGTAAATTTAACCGAATCTCTCCTACACTCGATTGGGCTGGTTGGTTAAATATCTTTGCCAGAGCTGAATTTTCTGCTACCATCTTTTTCTATAAAGTTATTTATTTTAAGAAACCAAGTTACTTGTTCCGTAAAATTGTGTTTAGAACAGATGTGCATAATATCAATGTGAGATACGAAGGCTTATTAACTCCTCCAGTTCACCACCTTGAAATTTTTAAAAGATCGTTTAGTTATAATATTGTTAGACTTTGGAACAAAATTCCGCTAGGTATGCATTGGTTGAGTCAGCTTTCTCTGTCCCATCAATTTCGAAGGAATACTTTCTTTAACAAGTAAATATATTTTCATTTTCCTTTATAACTTTCTATTACCTTTCTCTTTATGCTTTTTGCGCTTAGATTTGAATTATTATTACTTTTTGCTTATGATTTTTTATTTATCGGGTTAACGTTATTAATGGTGCTGAAGGTAGAACCTGATCCTGCACCTTTTGGCATGTTGGTTGAATTTTAGCATTTACCTATTTTTATACTATGTTTGATACCAATAAAGCGCTATTATTATGGTTATTATTATTATTAAATGCCTATACTTAGTCATAGCAGGCTTTGTCACTTATTAAAAAACCTGCTGCAGACACGTTTGTTACCATTTGATAGTTAGATTAATAAACACTTTAAGTTAACATGAGCAAGCGTTATCTAACTCATGACGGGTTAGCCTTATGACGGCAGTAGAACCACCGCCGAAACGTCAGATTTCCACAATCCAACAGACATTGGAAACCAAACAACATCAAGTCATATTACACGTTATCTACTAGGTCAACCATTGAAAATAATTAGGACGCATTACAACATTCACAACTACAGTATGAAAAAATGCATATACAGATCTGTACAGTAACTGCAGTTCAGAAGAATTTTATCTTAAACAAAAAGCATTAATATAGTATTGCTGTGCTTTTACATGCAAATATTGTAATCATCAAATGAAAGAAATAACAGACAAGTAATTGGTTTGAAACATCCGGTGTATTGTTGTCACTTCTATTACTTTTAGTCATTAAACAAACCATACTTTACGCTTCCAAATTTTTATAAAACGATACAAGATACCTCATGGAATTACAATCTGAAAACTTACATCCTTTAGCATTAACAGACGTATTTTATTCTAATAGATTACTGTTGCCATAAAACATTCCTTACTCAGTACTTAAAATTTCATGTTGTAAACGCAACGTTTAAATGTTACTTCAGGTTGCATTTTTTTTTTTTAATTAACGGTACGATAATGTCGTAAAAACGTAGCAGCAATTTCTGCGTTAAGAGAGCAACACGCGCCCGTAAAAGTCGTTAAATCACGAAATATTTCATCCTCGGGCGATAAATTTATCGTATTAATAACCCCACAACGTCTCTAGATTGTAATTCGAGCCGAAAACGGCGACAACGGATCTTTCTCGACAATATTCTCTACGGTGTAAAGAAAAACAAAAACGCTATAACCCAGAACACGTAGAATTTCGGCTACCGCTGCAAAACAGAGTTTTACATGTCCATCAGGATTATCTGGTGGTTCTATCCTTCTTGCTTTCGATTTGATTCAAAGTACGGAAAATAAACGACGGAGACGGATATACGACAGGTGCGTATGTGAAAAAGAATGTAGTATGTTGTTTTCGGCATTAAGTGTTTTAAATTAATGGTGAAGGCTCCTGTCACATCACTGAAAGTCTAAACTTCCTTAGCATTAACCAAGAAAATATATTGAAATAGGATAGAGAGAAATGTCTTTTTGTCTTTCATAAGTTTTTCTCTTAATGAATGTAATCAAATTTTAGTTAAGTTTAGTACTACTTTGACATAAAATCAACAACTGTCAAGTCATTTGTTCTAATTCCTCTTATAATCAATGCTTACTGGATACGATTTTGTAGTTTTATTAGATTTTAGTAAAAAATATGGAATAACAAGAAAACCGTTGTAAATAGGTATAGGGAAAGTCATAGCAAATCGATGCAGAATTAAATTTTGCATCTGATCATCCAATAATATACAGGATGTTCCATTTGAAAAAAAGAACTTTTTCAACTTTGAAGATTTTGTAATTGGTCGTGCAGTTTTGGACACCTTGTATGCGACAAATCAATTGTCAATGTGAATTTCGAAAGTGTCATTCTTGTGCTTCCATCTACCCTAGAAGTGTTTATTACCAGTCGAAAATGGGCAAAAGATTCTGTGTTGCAAATAACGCTACATCTTTCAAAATTTTCAAAAAAATCAAGATATCTAAGTAGCAGTTGAAAATAGGTATAGGGAAACCTATTAGAACTCATCATAAAATTTTCTCAGGAATTTAAAAATGAAATAATATACAGGGTGTTCCATTTAAAATAAGAAAGTTTATGGCGACTTCCGGTTTAACCGGAAGTGGTAAGACCCTGAAAATATTTTAAAATGAAAGAGAATCTTGAATAGCCCCGGATTCCAAAAATTCAGAGTTGCAGGTTTTTTCTAACCTCGGAAACTTCTAACGAACGGCTACAGTGGAAAACCCTGTATATAAATGTACTTTGATTGAAAATAACAAATACAATTGAGACTAGGCTATGATAATTAAAATTTTGTTGAGTATTTGAAATAATGCTCAAGTTTATATTTATTGACTTATGCATAATAGGTATTCAGACAGAAACATAAATAGTAGCTATTAGAAAATTTGCAATAAACACTTTTATCTTTTTTGTTAGATTATTTGTTAAAAAACAATAATTTTATGGTAGACGATAAAATTATTAATTAACATTCTCTAAAAACGTTTTGAACCAAACACAAAATTCAAATCTTTTATCAAAGTCTACTGGTTTTAATATATGACCAAATTGTGGTTAATAAGATTTACATTTTTTTGGTTTTGATATCTTTGCAACTGTGTTTTTATTTACATCATATGAATCTGATCTTTATTCTATTGTTGAGAACATTAAGTAAATGCTTTTATATTACTTGAGCGGCAACCCATGCCAGCGTCTCTTTTTAACGTAACTATAAGCACCAAATTAAAATCTTTTATTTAGATCTCCTGCTTTTAAGGTATAAACCAAACTGAAGCTTAGTAGCAGGTCTCCTAACAGGATATTGTCCACTGAAAGGACACCCGCAAGAAATGGAGGTCAGCACCACAAATACCCAATGCAGACTGTGTAATAGAATGACAGAGGCCCCATATTTATTTTATTTTTAATGAACAGGATCTTCAAATTGGATTTAAGTCGAGCAGTTCATTAAAATCTCTCATGGGGAACACTAAAGATAAAATTGAGGTAGATCAAAAATCTGGGATTTATGAAATAAGTTGTAGAGATTGTAATCAAAAATATGTGGGGCAAACTAGGAGTTTAATCTCAACTCGTTATACAGAACATATTGCACATTTCAAATTCAACAGACCAGATAAATCAAGCTTTGCTCGACATATTTTAGACACAGGTCACGGTATACCTACAGATAGTTTTAGGCTAGTTAAAACTGTAAATAATTTTAGAGAATTAGATAGTTACGAAAGTATTTATATACTTAAAAACAAATATAAGTTAATGAATTCCGACAGAGGACCAATACCTGAGTCCAGCTTATACGAATTATTGTTAACTTGATTGGTCACGCTCCATTAGATTTAGATAGTATATAAGCCTTGTTGTTTGTAAAGCATGTCAGTGTTATTCCACTAGTGATTTGGTGAAGGACTTATCTTCCAAGGTTCACCTTAGCCGAAAACACTACGTTTAACACTACTCTTGTTTTCTACTAAAGATGGCAACTTAGTTATTAGTTATTTTTTATCTTTTTAATTTTTGTGGTAAGGGATTTTTTCTTTTGGATTTTTGTTATAGATTCAAACCTTAAAAATTTTACATTAAGATTACAGACTTAATTGCAAACAGCACCCTTAATAACAACTTTTTATCTATGTATAGCTTAGTGCTGTACATTTTATCCGAATAACCGGTTAATTGGTCCACCAATTCCAATTACGATGGTTAACCGGTACACCAAGAATTTATATATTCTTAAAAAAATGGATACCTAATAAAAAAAAATTTTATTTGTAGAGAAGTCTTTGGGACACATTACATAAAGTATTTTTAGCATGTGTTTATTATTATGTATGTTATGGCAATAAAGTCATTTATTATTATTTCTTTTTTTCCAGCATTCACTGCATACCTACATAATAAAAATGAATTATACCTTTCACGGATCTAAATCCGTTTCTCCTCGTAAAGAACAATGAAAACTATTCAAAAGAATTTCTTAAAATTATGCACGCAATGTATCGGTTCCTAGTAATACACTTACCTATCTTAATTTGTATTCAAATAGCACATCCTAAATAGTCGCTTAGACCACGAGAAAATATTCTTCAGTACCTAGTATGGTACTATATAAATGGAACTTAAATTTCAATACATACAAACAGATATGTAATTATAAGAAGTACCTATCAAAGTTAACATAAAATAATTGTTCTTGAATATTTAATGAAGAGGATCTTATTCTTTCCATTCTTTTATTTCCTGAGGCTTCTAGCGATTTTCTTAATTTTTAGAGGATTTTTAAAGGAAAATTCAAAATACTCGGAAAACTAAGCCGTTTGTGGAAAAATATTTCTAACAAATGATATTCGGAATTGAATGTGGAATGCAATAAGCTGCATATACAGAGTGTTCTATGTATTTAAAAAAAAATTATCTTATTATTGCTAAAAAGCTTACGGATCACTCGGTGTACGTAAAATATTTCCAGATGAAGCTGTTATATTAATATATATTCCAATACTAACAGTTGCCTGATAAATGAACTTTGCCAATTTAAAAACTCACCCTGTACTATATGAGTGTGCAGTCTTAGCTTTTCTTTACTGACGATCCCTATATGCATTGTTACGTCTCCATTTAAAATTTGTATTTTACTTGTTATACTGTTTGACTTAAGCGACTATTTGACGAAGCTATCAGACTTGAAACACACATGATGAACTCAATAAAAAAAGCTTTCTCTTTACAAAGTTATTAATTCCTGATGGAAAGAAATCGAGTAGCTGAGCTTGAAATTGACAAAGCTCTCATATATGTTTGTATGTTATGTAGACACATACCCGAGAGTAATACATTTACGCACATAAATGGATTTGAACGGCCAGAACAATGAACGATTTAGGTTCATCTCCCGTGACAATACATGATGGATATTCGCCGATGCCATCTCTCGTCGTTCGGATCTTCGTACCACCGGCTTTCCTGCTCTGTCTCTGACGAGCTCGCACGCAGACACGTGCATGGACGCAAGCAGCGGGCCTACGCCGCATACGTCCGTACGCTCAATACACGGACACGCATACAAACCCACAAAGTGTAGCGATAAGAGATAACGGAATACCGAGAGACGAACAACAATGGAGTCATTTATTTATAAGCGGGTTACCCGACTCCCTGTCGCAACTTAACTAATTATACGCTGGTCCAGATATGATTTTTCAATAACCCGAACGGTTATTAGTAGCCTATCTTTTCAGGTTTTATTTATGCTAGTATTGTCTGATTTACTTTTCAGGTTCATCTAGTTGTATACATATACATATATACACAAGCTATATGTATATAATAGATACCTACATGCTTCTACCCCCACTAAAATTTATAATTGTTATTTTTTTTTTCCTAACGAAAATGGATGTTAGCTTGTAAATAATTAAATAATACAAAAAAAACCTTAATTAAGTACCTATTTGTTTTCATTTTGAAATATACTCCAAAGTCATCTCTCTTATTTAACGAATTATGAATATTAAATCCCCTTCTATAGATGGCGAAAATACTTGGAATGTCACTAAAATCGTAAGCCAACACAAGTTCTAACTGCCTAGAGACAACTAGAAAGATCACCTGATAGTATATACATAAGTTTCAATCATAGAAGCTGTATGGGATATTTGTTTAAGCTATTATAGTGATCCTTTCCGAATTATGTGATGTGACTATTGTAGGTGTTAAATATATACAATCGTGAACTTTATGAATAACCGTCTAAACTACAGTGAACTGTGATAGAATCGTTCGTTAATTTTTAATTTCAATTTAGTACTCCTAATTTTAATATTTAATAGTAGAACACATATCCGAAGGTTAAAAACTGAATATTGACTAATTCAAATAGAAAATTTCTTTGTGCACTTAAAAGAAAGTGCTGTTTCAAATATTCTGAGATGGAATGAAAGGGTCTAGGTTTAAGATATTAGTGGTTAACAACTCTTATACAATATTCAATGACTAAAATCCATCTAAAAATCGCCACATCCAGCGATAAAATAGATATTACCAGTTCATATATTCACGAATTTAATATCGAGGATCGTGACTTTAAACACGATATTGATATTTGCATTGTAATAAGCCGCCAACATGCTAGCCAGCTTTTACCAATTTTTTATTATTTTCGTTATTGTTTTCTTTCAAAGGAATAGAAATGACAAAGAAAAGTATAGTATTGGTACACAAATCCATATTTATTAGATGCTCTTAGCTATTCATTCAATTTCGCAAAAGTTTTAAAACAATAGCGGTTGAAATTAAATTATACACTTAAATTATATATACATTTAATCTTAGTTTTCCTGTTTGATATAGTTTCACGAAGAACAGGATGGAAAAACAATTATTTCGAAAATTATGTTTCACCACTATAATTAACAGTGATGATAAGTATAAACCCTCGGCAGTACGTATCTACACAATACGAAGAATACGGTCAGAAGATTTACAAACATTAATAAATTTAATGTGACAATTATGTGTACGGTAACATAAACTTTATTGTTCAGATGACAGAGTGAGATTAGAGAGCCGTATTTAATTACAAAAAGCCGGTGCGATTAAAACAAATGAATTTACGAACAGAAAGTTTACAGGTATGCAGTACACCAATACACTGATAGTTATATGAGCAACGACTCGCTTACAAAAAATGCCCGTTACTACAATACAATATCCGGTGATAGTAAGATCGATGCAGACAGATTTTATATTTTCTTCTTTGTCACTTAAGACAACTCTGAGGTAATTATAAGAAGAAAAGAAACACAAGATTGAAAATTAGCATACTTTTTTTTTCCTGTCTTATTCATCAACACATTTAATTGCATTCTGTGTAATACTTTCCAAATACTTGCTTAGAAAATTGTATATATCAAGTTTGAACAAAATTTAGAAATGGTAATCGATATATATCTATGAACAGTAAAAATTACTAAATTCCAATTAATAATAATAATAATAATATATTTGATCCAGTAAGTGTCGTGGGGTGCTGTTGTACATAAATATGTAAATTATATTGTGTCTTATTCTGAATTGTATGGAAAATCAAATAATTGGTTTTCTCGTTATTTAAAGGTAACTTGTTACTAGAGAACCAAGTAATCATATCATTCAACAAAGTATTCGATGAGTGTTCTGTTTGCTGAGTGGTAGAAGTGGAGACTACGACACTAATGTCATCAGCGTACATAGTTATGTTATAATCAGCCAGAAAATCCGCGATATCGTTTATAAAGAGAAGAAATACTAGAGGGTCCAAAACACTACCTTGGGCCGCACTCCTTTTTTGTGTATTAGGTGCATAAGTTTTCAAATAACGATTAATAAATAATGAATTAATTATATCAATATAAAGCGCTGCATTAACTTGGAGCTGCAGTTGCTCTCTGTTGATAGCACCAAATATGGTAGCAGGAAGTAGATTTCATAAAACCCGTTGCTCCGTCTAATGGTATCCCATACACTGATAAAACAATTTTTTCCAAACTTACATATCGGTTTGCACACTTATTAAGTAAAATTAAAAGCCCTAACCAGAATATTCCCGATAACAATACGTCTAAAATCATTTGTATAAATCAACATATATTCCAATAAGTTAAACATCAGTTATGTTGTTACGCCCTGAGATAGATTTCTTTCTTTATTCGTTATTTTAATATGATATTCAAGAGTCTTTTATTTGTCATTTTTATTATATTACAATATATAAGGGAAGTAATGTTAAAATACCTAGAGATTTATATAATGATCTATCTACAAGATCTGTTCGTGTCAGCAAAATTCCTTTAGCAAATTCTATGTATAAATGTCGAAGGCCCACAAAACGTTAATAGAAATCTCCTAAGCGACATGCGTTGCCCCACTCAAACTATTCTGTTAAAAGAGGCACCAATTTTTTTTTAATTTGAAACTTGCTCAATTGATTTACTGTTAACTTGAAGTAGATAACTTTCATTGTATTTATTAACTCACGGTGTGAAATCAATAAAGTCTTATTTTCATCAATATATAGTTTGTTTTTTAAAAATCATTCCCCAAAGTTATAATTCTTTTGTAAGTTAGTCATTAAATCTTTTCTGTTACTACTCCAGCAAATACAGGCGCTATCATCCTCATAGTGTATTAAATTACTAAAAGTAGAGGTCTTTGGCTAACCATTAATGAAGATTATAAAAAGTAATGGGCGCAGAATGGAGCCTTATGGTACACCTCTCTTAAGTTTCAATTAATCAGAAAACTAGCCGATACGATTCAAGCGTTTGTAATCTGTCTGAAAGATAAGATTCCATCGAGTTGTAAATGATTCCACGAACTCCACATGCCTCCAATTTACATAAGAGGAAGTAAGGTTGAATAGTTGGAAATTTACAGTAAATAGTACATTCTAAGTTTTATAAAAAAAAAAATTATAAACAAAAAAGTTATGGACCGAGACCTATGAGCAGGAACACCCAGTATACTATACTAGTATATTTATGTGTGCATTTTATATTGAAAAATGCAGAAACAAGATGTTTTTCGATGTCTCTATTAATATTACATCGCATTAACCGGTGTTTACGTCATCCGTTACAAATGCTTATTAAATGCATAATTCATAGGATCATTGGTTTTACAGATTGCATGAGAGAAAGAATGCAGAAGGCTTATATGTTCAGGACAATACATAAATAAATGCATAGGTACATCATTCAATATCGTTGTGTTGCTTTTCCTTCATCATTACTTGTCCCGAGTTTATGCTTTTGTAATGTGCACAGCAATTAACTGTAATATAAACTTTATATTCCCGCATTATCGTCTTAAAAACTCTTGAAAAAATATATTATATCAAAATAAGGAAAAAATATAACGAACCAATTAAACCCTGCCTTACCGGCGAGTATCTTATTTTTACCTTTCATCATAGATTAGATTTCAGTCGCGATATACTACAACAGGATACCTTGCATGAGATCACGGTTGAATCTCTGTCTTCCGTTGTTTCGCGTGTGACATACATATGTATGTATGTGTACGTATCTTTTTCGACTTTTTCGAATTCTAACCGGGAACGGTGACACCGATACAACGAAGGTGGCGAATAATCGAGTACCAGGACAAAAGAATCCCACGGACTGGCCGCAATCGAATACGACCGGCGACATATCACACTCAAATAAAGAAATAAATCAGCCGGGTTGACGAAATAAATAATGACCCAGTTGGTGAGCTTTAAGTGTGTACTGTAAATACGTGATCGCGTATTTACGTATGTATGTGTACATACATACACCAACATACAGTTGGATCTTGTTGTGTTCAGTTAAATCTGAAAATACTTTTATGCAGTTACCTTAAATTTTATTATTTAAAAAAATGCTCTGCTACAGTTGATAAACAGAAAAGTTTTCAGCCTGATTTTTAGAGTTGAATAATCTAAAACTAATAACAAAGTAACTGAATGACACATTTTTGACAAAAAATTTTTAAGTTCTAGTTTCTGATATTTTCACAGTGTTGAAACGTTTATTCTTCAATCAATTCTTTTCTGATGTTTTTTATTGATGATTACTTGAACAGATTTTCCGCATCCTGGCCCGCCTTGAAATGATTCTCTATAATCTTTTTAATGAAACTATTTTAGCTTAAGAGTATACAGGGTGTTAATAGCCAACATGGATGTCTTTAATCCCCTAAAACTGTTTTTCTTAAATGAAACACAATACTTTAGATTAGATTATTTAACAGCGAAAAATTTTACATGGATTATTATTGGAAATTGGCAAAGGTAGGTACTTACTTTCTATTGATTGATATTTTGACATTGTGCTTCTCAGAAAAGTTTTAATGCGTTTGAAGGTGGAAAAACATTGTTCACATTCTGCTGTCGACAAGAAGGAGAATTTAGAATAGTTTGCAATTCATTCAACAATGTTTTTGCTAATATATAAGCATTATGTCCACTCGACTTAAAAAGCACCAAAAGCCTTAAAAAAATTGTCCATTAAACACGTGTCGAATAATAAAAACCATTTGCTGATTATTAGAGGTGTCTGTAGTTTCATCGTCCACCAAAGCAATGAAAATTGCAGATTTAATATTTCCTGCTTGTAAATTTACAACTATGCATCTAGCAATTCGTTCTGAATAGTTTTGGAGGTGCCTTTAAACACAAGCTCAAATGATAGCGGGTTTTTTAAAAGATTTTGCACACAATTGACATCCAATATTAATAATAAACGTCACTTTGAAACGCCTTTGAAATCACACATGCGCGGTACGCGCCGAAAACAATGCAGTCCCAATGAATGCACGACGTTAATTGGGGTCACGAAATTGTGTGCCCCAATAATAATATAAACGCATATGGCGAAGATAAGCGGAATCGGCCGATTCATATTCGAAATAGGGACATCAGAAATTGTACCCCTGAGGATAGCTTCGAGCGTTGGTATATGCGGTAGTGTCTGTGGCGCGGAAAGAAACTTTGATACCATCGTTATATAAATACGTAAAAGTAATAAAAGAAAATAATGCACTGTATTACATGCGAATTTCTTTCCGTGTTTATCTTGGTGTTTGGGTGGGCACGTACCCTTGTGCCGTTTAGGACCAGCCGCCACTGCTAGTAGCAGTTAATCTAGCAGCATTTAACAATACTAAAAGGCATCCAAAAGCAGAACGCTATTAGTAGAGTGGACGCCTCTAGCCGGTATGTTTTCTTACAAAGGAATAGGCGCCGGAGTATTTTTAGGGGGCCTAGATCGTCGCTCGTCTGGTACTAGGGGTACCCCTGTTCGTCGTTAAAAGCGCGAAAACGCGTAAATCTTTTCCGAAATTTCAATTTTTCACTATTTTCGGTAACGGACCGACAATGCCCAAAGTCGATCTCCGCGCGCCGGCGAGATTATGCGATATTGCTGTTTATGTAATATTGTCGGTGATCAGCAGGTAGTCATGCACCGAACATCAAAACCTTAAACGACGACGAATTTTATGTGAAATACGCACAAAGGGGATCGAAGAATTGGTAAAACATTAACATTATAACTAATGTAATAACCATTATTCGGAAGACGTCGGTTACCAAATATGTAAATTATCAATAGTTGACGGATATCTAAAGCAGATCAGAATTTTGTGTTTTCTTCGATTGTTTTAGTATTACAATGGAAAACAATGATGATACAGTATGTGTAATTTCTAATTAAGAAAAATGAATATACAAGGTGACAATTTCACGTTTAATTATCACAATATACTCAGTATGTGTAATTTTTAATTAAGAAAAATGAATATGCAGGGTGTACCGGAGAGTGGTGGGGTATAGGGGGTCTACTGAGGTAGGTCGTAGTGGGGATCAAACCAACGACTGCGAGTCTTTTTACAAGTGGGAGGGATTTAGCGGGTCTTCTGAGGTGTGTCGCAATCCGTTTTCAAATCAATGACTGCGAGACGCGAAGCGTCGAGTCTTTTTACAAGTGAGAGGCAGGAATTAAGAAAAAGGAATATACAGGATGTACGCACAATCCCAAACCACAGATGTATACGAGTGTTAGTGGAGGGTGGTGCGGTTTAGCCGGTGCGCTGTTTGGGAAGTAATCCGTCATCAAACGACTATTTAATTGGCTGGGTGAACGGTCCGGAGTTTATTAGTATAAATAGCTAATACCGTATCTTTTGCATGCATATTGGAAAAAGTATGGGTGAAACCACTTCGTTTTTTTTTTTAATAATTATTACATCTTGTTATATTACTACGATAAAACAAGCGACAGCCGAGCCGTTGTACAATTACAGGACTAAAAATCTCGATTGTCTCGCTTTTTTCCCTATACAACAACCGTCGGTAATTCTATACTAGTCGTGTCGTACAATTGTTTTAATTAATTAACCAATTAACGACGGCGTACCTATAAACAACTTCTTCTCAACAAATCCGGTAGGCGACGCTTCCTACGGAGTCGGAACGTAACCAAGTACCATACAGACGACGGAGACGAACAGCACTTGGTCATGTCTTCGCATCTCTGTTCAGTTCGTATGGGAGCCGTACGCTACGTGTAGCTACAACGCAGTATATAAACATAAAACAGAATCGCTAACAAGTAGTTTCAATTCCAGGAATTTTAAATTTCCGAACAGTTTAAAATGTTTCGAACACACGAAACACGAAATCTATTACTCGCTTCGGACTATACGTTAGCGACGTGAAGAACGCGTAATGGTGGGCACACGAGACACGAAACAGAAGACGGTGGTTGGACGAGTGAGACGCTAGTTTACCCGGGCAATGACGGGAGGAAAAAAACAAGACGAAGTGACACAAAAAAATGTCAACCTGCACCAGGTAAGCGTCCCCGACCATTGCCGGAGAGGCGAGACGTAGTTCTCGTGACTTATGACGATTGTTCGCCTATAAAAACAATTGTACCGCGTCGGGAACTTATAACCTACGGGTTTAGAAGTATAATAAAGGAATTAGTGGACACAGAAGAAGCGATTGTGTACATACAAAGAGAAAGCGAAGAGAACTCCAAGAGTTCGTAATACCATGGTAATACCTCTGGTGGTACCACCATCAACTTTAAATTTATGTATGTTTTTCCACTAATTTCAATGATATGTTCATAAATACTTACTACCATTCTACAAATATAAGGAGCAAAAGGTATTCCGCATCCTTTTATTCATAGTTTGGAAGCATATTGCAGACTTGGTATTGGTACTGGCAGAAAATATGTCATATATTATATCAAATATATCAGCTAAACGGATATCATATTAAACTTCAGCCTGCAAATTCAGACCTCGTTCTTTATAGGCAGCTAAAACTGACACAAGCACATGATTTCTAGTTTATCTTTACATAATACATGCAATATCACTCACAGGTACATGCTCTGTCTAGCGACTCACAGTGTAATCTCAACTGCCATAGTTGATTGATTTCATATGTTTCCTCGACAACAACTTGCATCGACTCTACCCCTACCTGCATTCATAAACACAACTATAAATAAGCAATTTACAACTATAGTTATTTACGTACCAAGGCTGGAAAGTAGGACTTTATCGCACGAATTTAGGGATTGCGAGCCGAGGAGAGCAACCAAAGTAGTTCGATAAAGTTACTTTACAGCCGTGTTGCGTACAAAATGAGCTCGGCTACACCATTTAAGTTGCGTTTTCACGGATCGATCTAATCAAATTGAATATATAAACTTATTTTCGATTTGATCCATCAAAGTTTTGCTAAAAATCGCATTTTTTTTTGTTTTAAATTCGCTATAAAATAACTTGTATGATCTAAATTATCCTAATGTTTGTTTGAAATATGATCTAGACACCCAATGAGACGCTCTCGTTCCGTCAAAGTTTATCTGTCTAAGCCACAAATATCTCAACAATGTCATAACTTTGTAGGTTAAGTTTCGCACAATATACACTCCACATATCCTACACAATCTTATCATTTTCATAACATAAAGTCGCTAACAGTCCATAATGTCTGTATAGCACCAAGTCCGTTTCACTAATCAATGCTAATAGTCCCTATAACGCATAGATATGGTTCTCGTCACACTTACTAATAACACTGTACCACTGCTAATAAATCTCTTCTTTCGTATTGTAGCTACTGTAATCGCAAATTCCATTGTTTTCGGCCAAACTTTGTTCTCCATGCAGGAGCAACACGCTCTTTTGATCGTTATAGTTGTCTCATTTTTCTTATTTATTATTGTCTATTCACTTGTAAACAAACATAATCCGCAGGAAAATTAAATAAATATGGAACCTGTCGAGATCAATTCTACCGTGTAGACGTTCACGTATACGCATACAACCACTTTCACTCTCACTTTACAGACCCAAAGAAAATAAAATTTACTTTCACTTTCGAATGTGGGAGCCAAAAAAATACTTTATATACTTTTACAAGAAACTATTGCGTTTTGATGTTAAAAGTATAGTGCTAAAGTAGAAGAAATATTAAGCATTGCGCAACATAATACTTTCTCGATTAAACTAAATAAACACAATATACGCTCAATAACGTTTTGGCGCTGCATTCGAGTAATATATCCTAAGTCCTAAGCTGCCCGTCCTTTATGCTCGCACCTTTCGCTTTATTTTCGCTTTTTTGTACAGTACTTCTCCAGTTGTGCGTCTTTTCCATTCGCCTTCTGTTGTTCTTAGGTGCCCTGATAATTTTTTTTACTCCAATTTTAAATTTTTACAGAATCAGAAAAGTACCATTGAAAAATTTGGTACTTTTGTTGTCGCTACATACATGAAAAACAGTTGATCATAGATGTACGTACTTACACCTCCTTTAGACCAAATGCAATTTGTTACCTTGAGTTCCTATAATTATATTAGTAGTTCACGATATGGATGGGTGATGATGAATTACTTTTCTTGGTCTCTGGCACTAACTATTCCAGCCAGTCACTAGTACACCACCAAAAGATCGTAGACACGCAATAAAGACATCATATAATTAATGTCATCAAAAAGAATTTCCATAAGTTTAACTGTCTCTAACCAGTTGTGCATCAGAGTTTATTAACATTGTATCAGATGCATTTAAAATTATAAGGATAAATATTTAATTCTTTCAAATTATAATTAAATAACGATGGAAATATGTATTTAAAAAGTTGTTAAAAAAATAACACAACTAGGTATATTTTGCTTTTGTGATCATTAACAAAAAGTTTTCTAAAGTCTCTTGACAGTTACTTATCGCAAGGATTTTTTATATCATATCTAATAACAAATACACGAAGGAAGAATAGGGACTAAGACTAAATATCAATTAATACTAATTTTGTTCTTCTTCCGATTATTGCCACTGGTGATTTAGAGTACATTCTTTCCACTCTCTTCACGATTACTTAACCACAGAACAATGTCAAGGAAATAAATCATACTCTCCTACAGCGCATTCTACATAATACGATCGTATTCAGTAGTTAGAAACAACAACGCAGAAGATGGATAGATTTATTCGATCATCGGATATCTCAAGACCCGCTACCATATATTTAAGCGGATCGCGGCACTAACAAGTCACCAGGATCGCTCTCCCCGGTCCGATGTTTCTACACTCGCCGCTGTTGCTTACTGCTGCTGCTGCCGGTGCACCTGGTGAACGCTTCCACTTAACGTTTTGATGGATGGAGTCGACGCTCTCGCACATTAATCATCTCCGAAATCAATTTGAGGCGACCGCGGAACCCGGCGGGTCCTATCGGCGTATTTAGATCGATTCTTCTCATCATTATCGGACACGTAGGTGCGTAAGACGTTCGTTGATACTACGTGCAAGTACCAGCGCTAATAGGTACTGATGAATGCCGAGGTGATGTGGTGTTAGACGAAGACAATCGGTAACAATAGCCTTTAATGAGGTTAGTTATTATCGCACTCGCTGATGATTTGAACTTTGACCCCAAACGCTTTGATGTGTGGAGAAAAAAAAAATAAGTGATTTCGAATGTTGGAGGTTGGATGTATCCGTGAATGACCACCCGGGAGTTGGTGTAGTACCTGTATATAGTTGGCATTCTATTTGATAACAAACAAACATAAACATTTGGGTAAACCGGAACCTAATCCGATACTTGCGCAGGAAAAGAAAAATATTACTATACCTTCCCCTTCATTTGCCCGTACTAATAATTTTTACTTACTTTCTTTCAAGTATAGATGAATTTAACGTATACAGTAGTACCCCGTTATGCGCTGACTCCGTATCCGCGGTTTCAGTCATCCGCGATTTACCTATGATGAGCAGAAAACGCGTTATATCAATAAATACAGAAACAAATAAAGAACTTCGAGCCTTATTAAAAGTTATAATAGCATTTGTCGATATATCTTCGTATATATGAGTCATCCCCTGAATTCGGCGCTCTCTTATGATAAGTTAAACAAGGTGGAACGTGCTTAAGGTGCCACTCGCTTTTACTTGTAAATATAAACGCTCCTGTTAACTATGAGTTTAGTACTATTCGAATTGTCGGACAAGACAGTGCTAGCAATAGTTTTTAAATAAAGCAAGTAAATTTGAAAATCATTTTAAAATGGCTTCTAAACCAAAAAGAAAACGTGAAATGCTCACTATTAGTGAAAAAATAAAAATCATTAATATGATTGAAATAGAAAAAAATCTGTTGCAACTGTTGCTAAAATATACAATAAAAACGAATCTTCGATACGGGAAGTGTTAAAAAACAAAGATAAGATTCGAGCTAGTTTTTCTAGTGCACCCCAAACTGCAAAAGTTGCAACCACAATACGTAATAAAGTGTTACTTAAGGTAGAAAATGCCTTAAATTTATGGGTGGAAGATATGACAAGAAAACATATTCCTATGGATGGCAAAGTGCTACAACAAAAGGCGTTGGTTTTATATGCAGATATGCAGACCCAAGATTATACTGAAGAGGAAGGAAAATCATTCACAGCAAGTAGGGGGTGGCTGCATGAATTTAAAACTCGGTTTAATCTAAAAAATATAAAAATGACAGGGGAATCTGCGTCGGCTGATCATGTAGCTGCTGCCCTGTTTCCCGAAAAATTTAAACAAATGATTGCAGAAAAGAATTATCATCCTAAGCAAGTTTTTAACTGCGATGAGACTGGTCTTATGTGGAAAAAAATGCCTCAACAGACTTATATTCATAAGACTGCAAAGAGTGCACCAGGCTTTAAAGCAATTAAGGATAGACTTGCCTTGATATTTTGTGCAAATGCAGCTGGTCATATGATTAAACCTGGGCTTGTTTACCGATCACAGAATCCACGTGCTCTTAAATACAAAGATGAAGCTTGCCTGCCTGTGTTTTGGCAATCAAATCGAAAGGCGTAGGTTACGGCTGCTCTATTTACACAATGGTTTCATCAATGCTTTATTGCGGAAGTGGAAAGATATTTGGAAAAGGAAGAATTACCATTTAAAGTGCTGCTGATACTAGACAATGCTCCTGGGCATCCTGTGTCACTAGGCACAGAAAATAAAAATGTTGAAGTGGTTTTTTTACCACCTAACACGATCTCATTGCTTCAGCCCCTTGATCAATGTGTCATTAGATGCTTTAAAGCCATATATATTCGACAGGATATCCGGCTCATGGAATGCTGGAAGTCATTTACAACTGCTGACGCAAATCTATTTATCAAAGGAGCGATGGAGGAATTAAAGTCAGAAACGATAATAGCATGTTGGAAAAATCTGTGGAATGACATCGTTCTTAGTTCTGAAGACACACATGATATTAATTCACATCTAACAACGATATTTAACATAGCGCAGAAAATAGATGGAGAAGGATTTAACGATATAACCAAAGAGGAACTCAGTGATTACATAAACGAAGAGGATCAAGTATTCACCAACGAGGAATTGGTAGACCTTGTGAAATCTTCTCCAGAAGCGAGTGACGATGAGGATGAGGGTCAACAAGAACCGCCAGCATGAACGCTTGAAAAATTTTCAGCGATGTTTCGAACTGCTCAAAAATTAAAAGAACAGATAGTAGAATATGATCCAATAATGATAATAACTTATTTTTTCTTGTTTCATTGTTTTAACTTTGCTTCATATTTCATATTGTATTCGGAAATAAAGCGTTCGCTACTATCCGCGGCTTTCAGTATCCGCGGAAGAGCACAGAACCAAACCCCCGCGGATATAGGGGTACTACTGTACAAATGTTACATATAGGATAAATGTAAGTACCAGTAATTGGTCATGTCCTAAACTTCGGCCACTTGGCCGAATTTTTAGCTATAATAAGAAAAATGCTCCTGTACTTAAACGATACGTCGATGGTGTTAGTTCACTCAGTAACCACCAATCAGCCAATCAGGTAATGGAGTTTCTATAAGGATCGTTCCTTTTTGTGAAGGTTAACAGATGGCGCAATTTAGTATAACTGTTATGTCAAGAACGTGACATACTCTTGACATAGGTTATCCCTGTTGACGTTGTATAGGACTGAAATAAAGTAACTACCACTAAATACCATATCTAATTCATCGTCATGTGTCCTCCTTCTAGTTATTACTGTCTTTTAAACATCTATGCTTCTTTATTTTTAATTATCACCTATGTTGATTACTGGGGCACTGGAAAGGCATTGTTGTATCAATATTCGGACACCTGGCCGATTACTGGTGCAGGCACATTTATATTAAACGTATATTTTTCCACAATAGACTTACATGGGCATTGCATATATTTTGTTATAACGTTAATTATATGGACTATATAATCTATGGCCCAGGTATCGTCATGCCTTTTAGTAATATAATATCTTAGAGATCATGGCACTTTTAAGATTTAGGCTCATCAATATGAACTGGCTAGAAGTCGCGCTGTGCTGGACTTAGAATTTAAAATTTTAGAAGCCATTGAAGAATATCTAAGTTTAAGCACTCGACATGTTACTTCACAGTTAAATAGTGTATCTTCTGGCATAGTATGGTAAACCTTGGGCGAGCAGGGGTTATACTCATATCATATCCAACGCGTCCAAGCCTTGCATCCTAAAGATCCACCAGGAAGAGCACAGTTTTGTCAATGGCTGCTGGCAAAAGTTAATACAGAAGCTGACTTCCTCAATGTGTTGCTCACTACCGACTGTTTCCCAGAGGAGGTAATTTTAATATGCATACTTCTCATCTGTGGGTCGATGAGAATCCCCATGCCATTAGAGGCTCTAACTCTCAACGTCTGGGCCGATATTATAGGCGTACCATACGTTTTACCTTCTAGATTAAATAGAAATGATTATCTTAATTTCCCAATTGGTAAACATTTCCAACAATTTTTATAAGTTAGTGTGTAGACAGCAAGTACTTTTAAGGAATATCCGGGTATAGACATTACATTGCTGTTGTAACGCCGTGTTTAGATTCTTAATTAATATTTAAAATGGAATTTGTTTACTGTTTGTAAAATTCACTTGTAGAAAATCTACAAAGTTACATACATTAGTTTTCGTCCCCTTCTTTGAAGGGCACATATACTCGTAAATATCGTTGCATGCTCTCAATGTTTTCTAGCTTCGACGTTTTAGGTCATCGATATATAGTAAACAAACACGTGGTGAAATCTCTATGAGTATGCTTACGTTCCGTAAACAGAAACCGATCTATCACAAGACATTACCGCAGTTCTCAACAGTTGCTACATTTTAAAAATAAGATCACCTTTGCACTTTTTCGTTCATAATAATTACACACACTATTGCTTTTGTCTTTATAATTCCAATACCTTTGTTTCAACGTGTATTTTAAAATCCGCCTGTATATGACTATCTGTCTGAAACGACCCGTTCGATCAGTGAAGGTCCGCTATTTACAATTCGAATAGAGCTGTAATGCGGTAATTTAAGGAGTTTTATACTTCGCCGGTCCACTATCGACGAAAAACCTCCGACCCGCGGATCGCCGCTCTAAACTTAAGTCCCTCGACTAGGCCGCGCGATATCGGCATATAACGTAACGTAATAACAGCGGACCGGCGAGGAGAGCAGGCCTCCTCATTACACGGTGGGTAGAGATAGTCACGACCGCATAATGTGTGTACACATACCGTCCGATAATCACTTTTATTATAAACCAACCATCTTAAGTATTGTACATCTTGTTTTAGCTTCGCACTTTTTGCGCACGCTGGTACGGGTATACGCCGGAGAGAGCAGGAAGATTTATTTTCTCCGTTTTACCGGAGGGTAGACGACGTGCCGCAACGCAGAGCGAAACACAGCCGAAGACCACGATCGCGAGAGCACAACAACGAGTACCTACACTCGCGGTGGAACTCGTTACATCCATTATTTATTACAAAATAAGAAACCGACTGATAACAACGGTTCGATAATTATTTTCAGGCACTAGGGAGCGCGCGAAACATCGCCCCCTATCGGTACGAGCGCAAAGCTGGTGTTATTTCCCAAAGAAAACGCATAGACACGGTATACTGTCTTTTTTGAGCATCGAGGCGATCTCGTTAGAAATCAATAAACTAATTATACCCTTGGCAACGCGACCAACGCTTATATGTGTGCGCTACATAAACGGCGAATAAATAAACTAAAACATTTATTGCATTACCCAAGAACACGCAGGTCACAAGGAACATAAAAGTAAATCAGGCTTGTATAATTTAAAAATTATATGATATGTAACTGCGAATGCCATCAAAGTACCCACATAGGTAGATAATAGTGGTGCAACATAGACGTGTACTTTTATAGTTTTTGTATTTATCCTTGAATATATCTAACAACACTTGCAATAAAAAAAAACGCAGCAGCTTTTAGATAAGTGGACTAGGGGGCCAATTAAATAGTCGTTTGATGACGGATTACGTCCCAACCAGCGGACCGGCTAAACCGCACCACCCTCCACTACACTCGTACACACCTGTGGTTTGGGATACCCGATACACCCTGTATATTCATTTTTCTTAATTAAAAGTTACACATACTGTATATATTGTAATAATTAAAGGTGAAATTGTCACCCTGTATATTCATTTTTCTTAATTAGAAATTACACATACTGTATCATCATTACTTTCCGTTGTAACACTAAAACAATCGAAGAAAACACAAAATTCTTATCTACTTTAGATATCCCTCAACTATCGATAATTTACATACTTGGTAACCGACGTCTTCCGAATAATGGTCATTACATTAATTATAATGTTAATATTTTATCATTTCTTCGATCCCCTTTGTGCTTATTCCACACCAAATTCGAAATTTTAAACGACGACGAATCTCGTCGTTTAAAATTTCGATGGTTTGATGTTCGGTGCGCGGCTACCTGCTGATCACCGGCAATATTACATAATCCGACCCGTCTCGCCGGCGCGCGAGGGTCGGCCTTGAGCATTGTCGGCCCGTTACCGAAAATTGTGAAAAATCGAAATTTCGGAAAAGGTTTACGCGTTTTCCCGCTTTTAACGACGGACGGGAATACCCCTAGTACCAGACGACCGACCGTCTACGCCCCCTAAAAATACTCCGACGCCTATTCGCGGTCTACAATCGGATTCTTTGTAACAAAACATACCGGCTAGAGGCGTTCATGCTACTAATAGCATACTGCTTTTAGAAGCCTTTTAGTATTGTTAATGCAACTATGTGAAAAAGTATTTTGCATGTATCGTGCACACCATAGGATACCTTGAATTAAAAATATTGCACTTATTTTAGTAACACTAAAACGTTCATAGATATGCAAGGGCTGCAGCGAAATAATATACACCAAGAGTGTAGCCCGTAACTAAATGTTAGGCTTTGATTCAAATCAAGCTAGACCTATAGATGAATAAGCCCAACTGGTGTTCGCATCTACTACTCCAAGATCTGTTTCGGAATGCCTAGACAAGTACAATAAAAACCTGTGCCCAAACATCTACATCTTGCTGCAAGTTCCGGCAATAATTCCTGTTTCTACTGCTACTCCAGGTCGCGGTGCAAGGTTATGCTAATTAGATCTAATCTAATCTAATCCACTGCTACTCCAGAGAGGAGGAAATTATTTATATAATAATCCAGACTGTACAATTTCGCACAGCCTTCAACAAACACTCTAACTTCGAATCGCTTGGACTTCACCGAATTAATCCTTTCTGGTAGAAAAGGTTAAATTTATCCACTCCTAGCACAGAAATTTCTCTATCCCATAAAATCCCGAACGATATTTCATTGTAACGTCATTTTAAAACTCCGATCTAAAGTCACACAATGAAAATCGGCGTTAAGTGAATATATTAAAGAATGCCTCTCTTTTTGTAGTTAAGTTGTTTTTCTGGCGTAATCTCACAGCTAGTTATTTTGCAAGAAGGAAACATCAATTTTTTAATAAAACCATACTTTACTACGATTATACAAACCAAGTATATAGCTGAAGTGGAATCAATGCAGCAATCAGGGATGGTATATAACTGAATCGTTTTCTTGCGTAATGAGATTAAAACGAGGAATCTTAAACACATTGGTGCATAAAGCTAAGACGATTTCAGATGAAGAACACCTTGAAGCCAAACGCCAACATCTCAAGAACACACTACGACAAAACGACTACAGACTCAAAGACATTACAGCTACCATCAACAAACAACCAAAACAACAGGAAGAAACAACAACCACAACCGCAACGACTTGCCTGCTATACATGAAAGGATGCACTGACAAAATCGGAACACAACATCAAAGTAGTCTTCAATGTTCCAGAAAAACTAACTCTTCACATCCCAACTAATACTAAACTAAAACTAAACTAGTCACTTCACTTCTGAAGAACATCACGACAAGATGATCGAAACGTCAAGCAATTCAAACTTCCTACAAGGCAGAGAACCCGAGAACCAAAGAGCAGCCGGCAATGACGGCCGTTAAAGCCTAAAGACTACTTTAATTAGATTAAATTTAATTTTTTAAATCAAAACAAAATTCGTCTATACTTCTACACGTTCACCATTTTCGGAAAATTCAAATATCAAAGTTGGTCAGCTGACTTCATCTGCATGTCATACCCTATTACAAGCAATAAAAACGAAATATAAAATATGACTACAGTAGAATTAGCCTGAGTTGGCGGATGCCCGGCAACAAGAGGGTGTGCTCAATGGAGTGAGATACACCCGAAAGAATAAGGAGAATCATTATAATTCGCACGCGAATTATAGATACTATTACTATCTTCGCGATTTGTACAAAAATCATAATTCAGTGGATATTGTACGCCGTCCATCCACTAATTTTCGCCCTTCTGACGTGTACTGCGCGTAAAGGCGGAGTTTCCGCCAGCTCAGGTTAATTCTACTGTAAAGAGAAATTAAATTGAAGAAGTCGGCAATAGTCAGTAGTTGCCAGAAGCGATTAATTAGATTGGTTTCGAAACTATGCCATTGTATATCCGAATAATTTCATAATCTTGCCGGTAATGAATATTTTCGCATTTAAACACTGAAACCCCGATAAAAGGATCTCGTTCGCGGTACCGTTAATGGTCATATGAAATGCGGCCGTACGAGCTGTCTCTCTGACATGTTCGAGGAATGTACATGTACGCACAAAACTCGCGTATACAATTTCAAATATCAATCCGGATCTAATGTAATTTGTTACCCGGTAATTATTGTCCCGTAATTGCATGTTATTAGGTCCATTTGATATATTTATCTGCCTGGTATTCGTTCTTCTCGGAGGTACGTGTTATCCGTCTACTCTTTTCTTTCGTCTTGGTCGATTTAATATCGATCAGGCGAGAAGGTTTTGCACTCCGCTTAGAATTAGTTAGGGTAGGTATAGGATCATTGATACTATTGTTGTATGTATATATTGTAATATAAAAATAAAAATACGTTTGAAATATTCCAGAGAAATAAAACGAAAAAACTCTTGATTAAAATATAGAGAATTCTAATCTCTTGGCGTTTTTTGGGATACGATTGAACGATATAAGATAGCTCTCCTTACCTTGAATAAATTTAAATATAGCTCAGGCAGTCCCAACACAGAAGGACCTGCGTCCAATGTAAGATCTGAGCAGTCTGATCAGAGTGGGATTGATGCCAGAAACAATCAACTTGTGGATCAGCTCTTTGTGCCAGACAGGGTCAAAGCCACGTCTAAAATCAAAGAAAACTGCAGTTACGGTTTCTCTCCTCTCGAAACCGTTTCTTATCGCCTCAGTAAACCTAAGGAGCTGTAATTCAGTAGACAACCCGGTAGGGAAACCGAACTGTTCGTCCTGAATTAACTGAAGGTCGTCGCTAGCGAAGATTAGCCGGGTGAGGATGATCGACTCGACTCTTTTGAAATCATTAGACTGATCGGGCGATAACTCTCAGGGAAGCGGGGATACTTCCCAGGCTTGGGGATGTTAACGACATCGGCGTGCCTATATTGATTTGAACGGTGTTGCGCTTTTAACGTCGTTACAATAATGTTTCAACCCTAAAGTGATAACTGTGAATGTGAGAGCGATGTGTTCTCAGGGTTCTGATTGAAATGCGCAACAATTTAAACACTGAAAGTGTATTATAAATCAAACATTTTCCATAAAACAGGTGTGAAAGACATCCAATATATACAACAAACAAAAAAAGGATGTGTGGCAAAACATGCATGTACAGACGTGAACAAATATAACATATACAGGGGTAAATAATCAAACATTCGCGGGGCTTCGGTAATGCTTTTAAAATTTAGACGCGGAATTTATTGGCTTTAATTCTGGTAATCACATGAAATGGCAATTTACTTAAAAAAAAAATGTCGGTTAAACAGTGCGCGGACGGTTTTCACCTGCTATGACGAGTCAAAAATCTATGACGGCGGTAAACTTTGCGGAATGACTATGAATAAAACTCCAGGCGCATCAGTAAGCTGTGCCAACGCGGCTGTCAGAGCAGAGAAAACCGGCGAAATGCCTGTGTTACACCAGAAAAGGTGTGCCAGCGCTAACAGGCAGGCCGGGAATAACTGGAATGAGAAACTCGACGTAAATCAGAAAGGTGTGTCAGCACAATGGCCAGAGCGGAGGAAATGCCTGCGTTACACCAGAAAGCTGTGCCAATGCTAACAGACAGGCCGGGAATAACTCGAATGAGAAACTCGGCATGTATCAGATAGCTATGCTAACACATCAGCCAGAGCGGACTGGGAGAGACCTAGGAACTCTACTTAACTGTGTTGAGTGTGCGGTTAATATACGGTATAGCGTATTATGATGTACGAGTGTATTAACACTGAATAAAATATGAATTAATATAATGAAATATATGTAAATCGCTGTTATCATAGAACACTGGAAACTAACATAAACTATAAACGAAACAGAAAAGGAAAATTATAGTGTATATACAGGCTGTCTGTAAAAGGTCTTTACACACTCCTACCACATATTCCTTAGACCAAAATAAGCCGATTTAAGTAAACTTTTCTTAGTCCAAAGTCGCTTACTTTGGGCGCTATGCGCCCTTAAAGTTAAAATTTTGAAATCGTTTTTTTATTATAAATTCAAAACGGCTTATGCGATTTTAATAAGATTTGGCATGGTCAGTTAGTATTATTGGACGAATGTTTTGAGAAAATTTCAAGAAAATACTAATACCGGAAGTGAATGAAACACCCATGACCATTATGAAAATTAACATAATTTTTTTTGCTGTCTATAGCAGAGACACGAAATAATTTTTATTCGATAGAGTATTCAAAAGCGATCAAATTATGTCTCTTGTAAAATTTTCTTATTTTTATTCGTTTTCGAGAAAAACGAAAAAAAGTGCTTATGGTCGTACGATCGAAAAAAGCAAAAAGTAATCCAGTCACCTATGATTTCTATCATAAACAAATGAATTTCGCATGACTAAAACTACTGCTCAAATAAAGACTACAGGTAAACGAATAGGCTTAGTAAAAGTCCACGGTTTCGAAGATTCTGGATAACTTATTTACTACAAAAACGACACTCTTTATAAGAATTGATTACTCTAATGGTTTCTGCGAAATTTGTATTTTAATAATTCGCATCAGGTTATTTTACACAAAAATTATTAACAAAATTAAGTAACTGAAACATGAACACAAATAATAAATATGTCACAAAAACTGTTGAAAGTGTTCTCCATTTACACGCATACAAAGATTTATACGACGAAGGAAATTAAACTGTACTCTTTGCAAAATGTCTCCATCACCTCTAAGGTTACTTATGGCATGTTGAATACGTTGCCATAGTTGTGCTTCATTAGCCACAGGTGTCTTGTAAACCACGGACTTAAGATGCCCCCATACAAAAAAATCAGCGGGAGTTAAGTCTGGAGAACGTGGAGGCCAATTTACAGGAGCGTCATTACCTCTACCTATCCATTTGTTTGGGTATACTTGATTTAGGTAGTTTCGAACATCTACTGAAAAATGTGGTGGAGCTCCATCGTGCATGTACCACATATCTCTCCGAAGTTGTAGAGGTAAATCGTCTAACAAATCTGGCAATGTATTTTGTAAAAATTGCAAGTAGATGTCTCCCGTTAATCTTTGTGAAAGAATAACAGGACCAACAATAAAATTGCAAATTATTCCAATCCACACATTAAGTTTAAATTCGTGTTGAAAATGATTTATCTTTATGGCATGCGGGTTTTCAACTGCATAAACGTGTTCGTTATGGAAATTAGTTACCCCTCTTCTTGTGAAACAAGCTTCATCCGTAAACAAAATAGTGTTGCCAAAGTTTAAATCTGCTTCTCTTTGCCCATTAACAAAGCGACAAAAACCCAGGCGCATTTCGGGATCATGTTCTAAAAGATCTTGAACTGCTATTTTATGGTATGGATATAGCAACTGTTCTCTAATTACTGCGTGAACGACATCTTTACATACTCCTACTTCCCTACCTATTCGTCTAGTACTTATTTCTGGATCTTCTTCAACACGTACTAAAATTGCTTCTTCAACTTCAGGAACCCTTACAAAACGCCGCCTTCCATAATCAGCGGTTGCAGGAGCAAAGCGACCGGTCTCCCGAAGACGTCGCTCAACGGCAGCAAACGTTGGGTGACTTGGTATTCGACGATTTGGGAACCTTTCAGAATACACCCTAACACACTCTCGAGTATTTCATTCACAAAATCCAAATACCAATAGCATATCGGTATATTCTCCATTGGTGTATTGTAAGGCCATGATAAATCACGAAAAGTTAAGCTTTAAGGTATTTTAGATTTGACACTATTATTATTTAGCCATGCGAAATTCATTTGTTGATGATAGAAATCATAGGCGACTGAATTACTTTAAGCTTTTTTCGAACGCACAACCATAAGCACTTTTTTTCGTTTTTCTCGAAAACGAATAAAAATAAGAAAATTTTACAAGAGACATAATTTGATCGCTTTTGAATACTCTATCGAATAAAAGTTATTTCGTGTCTCTACTATAGACAGCAACAAAAATTATGTTAATTTTCATAATGGTCATGCGTGTTTCATTCACTTCCGGTATTAGTATTTTCTTGAAATTTTCTCAAAACATTCGTCCAATAATACTAACTGACCATGCCAAATCTTATTAAAATCACATAAGCCGTTTTGAATTTATAATAAAAAAACGATTTCAAAATTTTAACTTTAAGGCCGCATAGCGCCCAAAGTAAGCGACTTTGGACTAAGATAAGTTTACTTAATTCGGTTTATTTTGGTCTAAGGAATATGTGGTAGGCGTGTGTAAAGACCTTTTACAGACACCTTATATACAGGGTGTGGCATTTATTTGTGGACGAGCTATTGTGGACGAGCTAACCTGTCCACTTATGTGAAATATGTTTTAGATAAAAATGATTCAGGATCAAATACTCTACACCGTAAAATTATTTTTATATATACAGGCTGGTCAGTTTAGCCTGCGCGGTATACAACTTTGTTATTTTAAATGGAACAGCCTATATATCATTACATTTTTGGATTCCCCGATGCAAAATAAAGTAGATTTAATTCACATACCCTACACCAAAACCGAACAGTTTCGGAGTTATTCGACTTTTTAGAAAAAGAAATGCATTTGCTTGGGTCACTTGGAGAATCAATACCACCGTTACTTATAACAATTTTGCGATTATTTTGTAGTATAGTCGTGACAATATTTGAAAGTGTATAACCAATTAATAATTTCTTTGTTATGTTATACAGGGTGTTGTTAAAGTGACAATAAAGCTAGGCATCTTTAAATAGACGGATCTCATTTTTTTCAAATGGAACACCTTGTATATTTTTGTGCCATATAATACAGAATTAAGTCCTCTTTCAATCGCATGTAACATTTCCTATAGCTAAAGTTAATACTTTTTGAGTAATTTTGAATAATGTGCTATTTAGTAAAAAAAATGATTATTATAATATGTTTACTGTAAAAGAATATTTTTTTTTTCTTTTATTAATTCAAGAATTGGAATCTCTAATTGTAGAAATTAAAACAAAAAACAAAACGGTAAAGATAATTTAATAACAATAGAAATCGCAAATTATAAAAATAAAGATAAATAACAACGAAAATTATAAAAGAACTTCAAAATGACCGCCTACATTATTTATGCACGTCGTTGAACGTTGGGTAAATGAATTTCTAACGCTCAGAAGCATATTATGGCAAATTTCTTTAAAAGTTCTAGAAATTCTGCCTGTCATATCTTCTGGTGTAGTTGGTACCTCCTCATTTACTTTACGTTTGATGTACCCCCATAGAAAGAAATCCATGGGGGTCAAATCAGGAGATCGTGCTGGCCATGCAATAGGTCCTCGCCTACCTATCCATCTAATGCCATACATTTCATTTAAAGTTTCTCTTACTGCATGGTGGTTGTGGCTGAGCGCACCGTGGTGTTGGAACCACATACTTAGTCTATTCTGCAATGGCACATCTTCTAGCAGACCTCCTAATTCGTTCACAAGAAAGTGCCTATATCTCTGACCGTTTAAATGTTGTTCAAAAAAGTACGGTCCGATAACACTGGTACCAATGATACCGCCCCAAACATTAAGTGACCATCTGTTTTGGCGACGAGTTTCACGAATAATGTGAGGATTTACATCTGAGTAATAGTGAAAATTATGTCTATTTACGCATCCATTATTATGAAACTGGGCTTCATCTGTCCACAACACATTACTCATAAAATCCGGATGTTCGTTCATTATTAATGTAATTCTGCGACAAAACTCTACCCTTCTATTCAAATCTGCTGGCAACAGTTCTTGGTGGAGTTGAACTTTATAAGAATGATACTTATTTTTCTTCAGCATTCTTCCTAATGACCTCATACTAATGACTAAATTATTGCTCATTGTTCGCAAAGTAATATGAGGATCTTCTACAATAGTTTGCAAAACCATTAATTCGTTTTTTTCGGCAATCACAGTTTTTGAACGTCTATGAGATCCGTACTTACCAGAACCATCATTTACAAACCTGACCATCAAACGTTCAAAAACTTCCGTTCGAGGATGTCTGCGGTTTGGATACCTCTGTACATAAATTCTACTTGCCAGTAAGCAATTGCGTTCACTCTCACCTAGGATAAAGGCCATATCTATAAGCTCTTCCTCCGAGTAGTTCATATTCAATTTGGAAAAATTTAATAATAAAAAATAACAAGCAACAGATAACAAAGAATGTGTAACATAAACCAAGAAACAAGTAACAAGCAACAATAATAAAACTAGAAAATTCACACTGTCGTCAAAATGCTGAAAAATGGGTAATTACCACAATACTTGTACGTAAAATTTGACAGTTAGCTAGATACCGTTAGTTCATTTACTATCACAAAACATGGCCTACTATAATTTTATTTTGATACCTATTTGGGCATATGATTATAAATGCTTATCATGGAGATACATAAATAAAATTGTACCTAGTATAAATCAACGATGGATAAAATATACCGATGTTTACTCAAAAAATTCATTTTTACAGCACTTGATTATGTCATAAATGTTTTTTTCATAGAATATCGATCAATTACTGTTTTTCTCGCACTACATAGCACATTATTCAAAATTACTCAAAAAGTATTAACTTTAGCTATAGGAAATGTTACATGCGATTGAAAGAGGACTTAATTCTGCATTATATGGCATAAAAATATACAAGGTGTTCCATTTGAAAAAAATGAGATTCGTCTATTTAAAGATGCCTAGCTTTATTGTCACTTTAACAACACCCTGTATAACATAACAAAGAAATTATTAATTGGTTATACACTTTCAAATATTGTCACGACTATATTACAAAATAATCGCAAAATTGTTATAAATAACGGTGGTATTGATTTTCCAAGTGACCCAAGGAAATGCATTTTTTTTTCTAAAAAGTCGAATAACTCCGAAACTCTTCGGTTTTGGTGTAGGGTATGTGAATTAAATCTACTTTATTTTGCATCGAGGAATCCAAAAATGTAATGATATATAGGGTGTTCCATTTAAAATAACAAAGTTGTATACCGCGCAGGCTAAACTGACCACCCTGTATATATAAAAATAATTTTACGGTGTAGAGTATTTGATTCTGAATCACTTTTATCTAAAACATATTTCACTTAAGTGGACAGGTTAGCCACAATAGCTCGTCCACAGATAAATGCCACACCCTGTATATACACTACTACACTATGATATTTTAGATCCATTAAAATTCTTGGCAAGTGACTAATCCTTATATCTCGAGATCTTTGCCTTAGCGATTTTGGTGGATGGCTTCTTACGGAGTCAATAGTTATCAATGTAGCAACATCATTTTCATCATAATTATGTTTGTTTTTAATATCTTTTACGTCTCGTGTTATGTCAAACTGAACGCCATTAACCCTCCATTAGGCGCGTCTGCTTGCGACACAGGCATAGATCCACTGGGCCTATGCGCGACTAATGAACGGTTAACAGAAACATACACCCAGCATATTTTTCATTAAGAAGTTCTATTGCATGACGATAAGATATAATGCCTCCACCATAGCACCAATAGCACACAACCAAATAAATTCGTTGCTCTGGCAAAAGGTATTAAATAACTGTCAAATATTCACCATGACATCTTCCTTCCAATGCGGGCTGCCTATCTTAAAGGCGTTACTAAGGAGATTCAAATCAAATCCAACAATAACGCAAAAATATCAACAATGAAAGTCAACGTGCAAATTTCATATCTGAAGTGCTGGTGATATTTCAACTAACTTTTACTTATGCTATTTTCAATTTACTTTTTAATTATTGGTATAGTTTATTCTTAGCACAATTTGACGTTGTCTTGAAGTGAGCAAAACTTTTTATAAACAATGATTGAAAGTATAGTTAGGCCCATCCGAGAACACAGCGTATATATTTAAAATAAAGAAATACCTTATACGATACTGAAAATATAGCGGGCAAATTTAGCTGAATTCTATAGCAATACATATTAAATATTTAGAAATCAGTCAACTTTACAAGAAAGCGATTTTCTCGTTTTGATGCCAAAATTGCTATTATTAACCGCGTCAAACTATAATTTATTTTGATAACATTACATTAAAAAAAGATTTTTTTCCCAATTGTTTGCTTGATTTAATATTTTAGAACAGGGAAAACCTTACAGTCGTACACTATAATTTACTATTAAGACAAAATTGTTTGCCGACTAATATCGGAGTTTCCAGTTTGCAATTATTCCAACAGCGAAAGAATTTTTGAAATCGGTCCAGTAGTGTTGAATTTACAAACAAACTCACACTCTCTCTTTATTTGTAATATTGGTAAAAGTTAGGGAGACATATGGTGATTCTCATATATAAGGTACTACTAAGGTATCTACACTCCGCCAAAAAAGTATCGCATAAACTAAAAAAGGGCATTTATGAACCAAGATATTTTTATACGTTCACAAAAAGTTTGCCTCGTGTATGTGAACTATAAAAACACTAACAAAATAATGGAACTTAGCGTTTTTACTTTTTTTTTTTCCTAAAAGAACACATTTAGAAAAATGCATATGTGTAAGGTTTGCTCAGTTGTTTGTTGAAAGTCTTCCTATACGGACAAATTTTAAAGTGCGAAGTCAGAGTTCTGTACCAACGCTTTTAAAACTAAAATGAGCAATTTAACTTCAGAACAAGTGGCTGCTATAGTTGCTTTAATCGAAGATGGACGATCTCAAGCATACGTTGCTAATTTGATGAACATCAATCAGTCAAGTGTTTCTAGAGCCGTGGCCAGATATAGGGAAACAGGCATTTACAGTAGAAGACCTGTACCAGGTCGTCCAAGATGTTCTACTCGCCAAGATGACCGCTATTTACTACTACAAGCATTACGTCGAAGACATGTAACTGCGAGACAATTGCAGAACGACTTGGCTAGAGTCAGAAATACTCGTGTGAGTACTCAAACTATTCGGAATAGGTTACGACAGAGTGGATTAAGAGCTAGAGTAGCTGTAACAGCCCCTCGTCTCACTAGGAACCACCGAGTGGCTCGCTTAAGGTTTGCCAGAGAACATGTAAATTGGAACATTAATGACTGGGTCAATATACTCTTCACAGATGAGTCAAGATTTGGTCTTTACACCTCAGATAGGCGTATCTCACTGTACAGACGAGACGGTGAGCGCTATTCGCAGTGTAATATCAGACCTGGACCTAATTTCGCTGGTGGCTCTATTATGGTTTGGGGAGGCATCTGTTTAACAGGTCGTACAGAGTTAGTACCAGTAGACAGAGGTACACTGACTGCCCACAGGTATATAACGGACATTTTAGAAGAACATGTAGTACCATATGCGCCAATTATAGGAAACGAATTTATGTTAATGCACGATAATGCACGACCGCATGTTGCAATAATCGTCCAGGAATACCTTAACGATGTTGGTATTCCAGTTTTAGATTGGCCTGCGGTAAGTCCGGACATGAACCCTATCGAGCACGTGTGGGACCTCCTTCACAGACGGATACGAACCCAAAATGTTGCCCCAGCGGACCTGCATGGACTAGCAAATGCTCTCCGTGACGAGTGGGAGAATTTGGATCAGGCTTATATACGGAGGTTAATCGAATCTCTGCCAAACCGTATGCGAGCGGTCATAAGAGCCAGAGGTGGCAATACTCAGTATTAAAAGCTCCTGTTATGACATTTTTCTTTCCAAAATTATAATTTCTTGTTTTAATAAAAATCTCAAGTATGAGTTCTTGTTTTTATTTGGCCTGTATTTTATTTAAACAATCATAGAAATTATATCTTAGAGCGCATTAAAGTATATTTACAACTTTATGCTACAAACAAAGATTATGCGATACTTTTATGATTCAAAACTAAATTATGCGATACTTTTTTGGCGGAGTGTACTTTTATCGTTCACAAATACAACAATCTATTGACTGGTGCTTTTAAAATAACGAAATAATTAAGTGTTGTATTTCTAGACAACAGTGAATTCTATATAAACCTATATACATATAAGGAAAACCTTTGCAGATTTTTTTTTTTCAATTAAAGATAGGATTTGAATCTATCAGTTTTTGGCAGGACGTATGGTTACGTGCGTATGAAGCATTTTCCTGATGTGAAAGCACAAACTTTTCACCCATCAGGCGCTTATCTTTAGAAACCGAACTAAATGCAGCAGCATCTCCAATTCTCGCTGACGGTCCTCGGTGAAGACGCGGCACTGTGGTGGCTGGCCGTGGCCCGGCTCGTATATAATTATGGGCGCGGGAGATATCATGTCACGATTGTGCTAAGTATAGTGTTTGGTGCACCAATAACCAGACCAGTTGACCAGCACTCATAGCCCTCGCGATCCATATCGTCGATACTGATTAATGAGCAGATGGACGGCTGCACCGGTCGATTGGTACTTTATTAACGATATATAGGTTCATACCTGGGACCTCGACGAACGCAGCCAACTCTCCGAGGAATATAATATGGATGCTGATCGGATGATGAGGAATTCCTTCGAGGTTTTTGTACGCTCTTGTTCCTTTTTCGATTGCTCTCTTCCAATGTTTTCTTTCTTTTTTTTTTTTCTGGTTTTTGTTGTGTTGTAGGGGCAACAATGAGACTTGTTTTTCCTGCGCGAGTTAATCGTTTGTAACATGTACACAATATATCCAAAAAGCAGGATTAAATGTGTATCTGTTTGTTTGTATGTATAACATACATACATATACTTGTATTTCCTAATTTTATTAAAAAAAATAGGTATGGGCAGGCGCGGCTTGTGCTATATGGCTGCACGGAGAAAAGAAGATGTTACCACGTATTATAAATATAATGAATGATATTAACTCAAGGACAACAATACGTTATCTAGTACCCAGTATTCATCCATGTATTACTGTTTATTAGGAAGATGGTACGCTCTAATATAATTATAATACAACCAACTATAGAGTTAGTTGTCCCTATTGTTACTATCTATTTTTCTCAGTGTGATGGGCTAGTGCCCCCCAGCTCCGAAAAATAATAAATAAATCTACATATTACAATATAATATTTATATAGTATGTATAAATATACCTTTCATATTAACAATTAACTATTAACGTATTACTTAACTAACAGAACACGTGAAATTGAATATCAATGAGAAAATACAGGTATAATAGTTTACATTGTCAATATGAGTAAAATTTACTGGGAAAAATACAAGATTATTATAGTGTTAATAGATTATACTGTAGTACACTCCGCCAAAAAAGTATCGCATAATTTAGTTTTGAATCATAAAAGTATCGCATAATCTTTGTTTGTAGCATAAAGTTGTAAATATACTTTAATGCGCTCTAAGATATAATTTCTATGATTGTTTAAATAAAATACAGGCCAAATAAAACAAGAACTCATACTTGAGATTTTTATTAAAACAAGAAATTATAATTTTGGAAAGAAAAATGTCATAACAGTAGCTTTTAATACTGAGTATTGCCACCTCTGGCTCTTATGACCGCTCGCATACGGTTTGGCAGAGATTCGATTAACCTCCGTATATAAGCCCTGATCCAAATTCTCCCACTCGTCACGCAGAGCATTTGCTAGTCCATGCAGGTCCGCTGGGGTAACATTTTGGGTTCGTATCCGTCTGTGAAGGAGGTCCCACACGTGCTCGATAGGGTTCATGTCCGGACTTACCGCAGGCCAATCTAAAACTGGAATACCAACATCGTTAAGGTATTCCTGGACGATTATTGCAACATGCGGTCGTGCATTATCGTGCATTAACATGAATTCGTTTCCTATAATTGGCGCATATGGTACTACATGTTCTTCTAAAATGTCCGTTATATACCTGTGGGCAGTCAGTGTACCTCTGTCTACTGGTACTAACTCTGTACGACCTGTTAAACAGATGCCTCCCCAAACCATAATAGAGCCACCAGCGAAATTAGGTCTAGGTCTGATATTACACTGCGAATAGCGCTCACCGTCTCGTCTGTACACTGAGATACGCCTATCTAAGGTGTAAAGACCAAATCTTGACTCATCTGTGAAGAGTATATTGGCCCAGTCATTAATGTTCCAATTTACATGTTCTCTGGCAAACCTTAAGCGAGCCACTCGGTGGTTCCTAGTGAGACGAGGGGCTGTTACAGCTACTCTAGCTCTTAATCCACTCTGTCGTAACCTATTCCGAATAGTTTGAGTACTCACACGAGTATTTCTGACTCTAGCCAAGTCGTTCTGCAATTGTCTCGCAGTTACATGTCTTCGACGTAATGCTTGTAGTAGTAAATAGCGGTCATCTTGGCGAGTAGAACATCTTGGACGACCTGGTACAGGTCTTCTACTGTAAATGCCTGTTTCCCTATATCTGGCTATGGCTCTAGAAACACTTGACTGATTGATGTTCATCAAATTAGCAACGTATGCTTGAGATCGTCCATCTGCGATTAAAGCAACTATAGCAGCCACTTGTTCTGAAGTTAAATTGCTCATTTTAGTTTTAAAAGCGTTGGTACAGAACTCTGACTTCGCACTTTAAAATTTGTCCGTATAGGAAGACTTTCAATAAACAACTGAGCAAACCTTACACATATGCATTTTTCTAAATGTGTTCTTTTAGGAAAAAAATAAAGTAAAAACGCTAAGTTCCATTATTTTGTTAGTGTTTTTATAGTTCACATACACGAGGCAAACTTTTTGTGAACGTATAAAAATATCTTGGTTCATAAATGCCCTTTTTTAGTTTATGCGATACTTTTTTTGCGGAGTGTATTATATGCAACAATGCAACTAGTAAATTTAATTATAAATATAAATTTACCTACGTAATGCTGGTGATCCTTTAATTTCCCTGAAAATAATACACAATAAAGTGAACAACTATATACCAGAAAAAGTTTTAGAACACTTTATTTTGGTTTGTTTACAAAAAATAAATTTTATTTGACAGTTACATTTTCACTTCCATTTGTGAATGTTGTATTATTTGGGATTTTTTTTTTTTATTAATTTCACGTACATCGAGTATTACATCTGACAAAATACCTACATGGTTCCTCTTGGATTTAAATATCAAGCAACATAAGTGAGTCTTGTATTTGTTTGGTCATTTATTTTTTTTTATTTATACTTATAATTATTTACACCTGTTTATACAGGGTGTAAATTAAAACAATGTTTACAAATTTTAATCATAGAAAGATCATTAAACAATATTATCTCCCAAGCGAGTAAGTTCCAACACTAGAGCCGTTTTTTCGCGACGCAGCGATACGAAAGCGCTGCGTACTATTTCAAAACATGTCATTCGAGCGACGAAAGCGCTTCAAAGAATGACGTCAAAATTGAAATTGGGTCAAGCGTTTTTGAACCGGTCTGCAAGACCGCTTCAAAATACGTTTCAAGCGGGCGAGGCGCTGTACCTAACCTCGATAAATAACGTGACAATTGACATTTGTTGTTTTTCGGCAAGCTTACATGTAGCCAAGAAGGAAACGATTCATATATTTCAAAAATAATCACGCGTGCAAGCAGGACACCACCGCCAAAAGTCAAACATAAACATTCGTTGCGCGCAGGCGTTGTTATGTGCTAACGTCAGTTTATTCTATGGTGCTAACAACTTCAAAACCGTTTCAAAAGTTATGCATTTTAGCGAACGTAAAATTGATGACGTATAAGACGAAACCGCCTCAAATATATGTTTTAAAATCTTAAGTCGCGAAAAAACGCCTTAGGTAACAGAGATATGGATTTTTAAAGTTACAACCACCGTGCGATGCTGATTTATTAAATAGCAGCGCACTGCATAACTCGGCGACGAGTAACCCATTGTCTCCATTCATTGCGAATATTTTCACGAGTAAATTTGAGACGAAGTTGAATGAAGAAGCTAATTATTTCCCTAGGATTTGGTTGAGGTACATGGACGACATATTTGCGGTTTTCGATACAACTAAATCCGCCAACGCTGATTTTGTCACCGAAATAAATTCAAAATTTCACGGTATAAAATTCACGGTAAAAGAAGTAAACAAGTAAATTCCGTTTCTCGATACCTTAGTAATTAGGAACAATAACAAATTAGAAATAGTCATCTATAGAAAAGAAACCAACAGTAGATTGTTTATGACTGATTCAAGTCATTGCGCACATAATACATGACCGGCATTAATTGCGTGATTATTAAATTAATAACTTTGCCACTTAATAAGATTACAGATTCAAGAGAGAATTACAATACATTAAAAAGATTGCAATCTACAATGGTTATTCTTCTACGAATGTACTTGACAGCTAAAAGAGAATTCAATATTACAATAGGTATGTGCGCAACTCCACGAGTTTAAGTTCATTTCAAACCCGCGATAAAAATTTTATCAAACTACCTTTCCACTGAATTTCGAAAGCTATAGGCGGCATTTTTAAAGAGCATAACGTGAACACGTTTCACTGCACAAAATACATAACAAAATTTGTTAGGTTCTGCGAAGGATAAACCGACCGCCAACAAAAACTCCGGAATTTATAAAATTGGGTGTGGGGACTGCAATAAAGTTTATGTCGGACAAACAAAGGGAGCAATTGGATTTATTTTTAAGAAACATATTGCACATTATCGGTACAGGAGGGTTGACTTGTCCAGCGTGGCACAGCATATTAATGATACCGGCGATAAGATTTAACATTGGAAACCTCGAACTACTAAAAAATGTAACATCCCCGAGAGAATTATCTGCTTTTGAAAGCTTTTATAGTAAAAGAGAATCTAAAAATAATATTTTATTAAATCGTGAACAGGCCCCGCTCTATCATTCTGTGCTGATGGATTTATTAAGGTAAAAACACATTTCTTTTGTAATTACATTTTCGAGTTCGGAATTCACAGAATTCTAACAGGTCAAAGTAGGCGGTAAAGCATTCGTAAATATAAATTTAGGGTATAGGGATAACTAAGCATGTTTAGATATTTTATCGTTTCTTAGTTCATATTCGGTCTTCGGTTGAAAATTGAAATCCACGAATTTCCGAAACAATTGTCCGGAATTAATTGACAACTGGTGTACCCCGGAGTGATCGAATATCTTGTGTGGGTCTTTGATGATACTTTCCCATATGGTAGTCGAAAAATAATAACTACTTTCGACGCCAAGTATGAACGCCTATTAACATTGACTTTATTTTGTAGTTTTCTGTATATCCTATTAATAATCTAACCAGAATCTAGTAAACAAAATACCCTAAACGGATTACAAAATTATGTTAGATGAAGACATTATTGGTACCATAGATAAAGAGCCACGCACACAAAGCCAGTGTAACATCTTTTTCTATCTTTTAATATATTCGATAAAGCGTCTTTGTCTTATTTCGGCGAGAAAGATCTATTAGAGTAAGGATAAAAAATTATTGTTGGAGTACACGTAATTATATACAATGTTATAAATTTGTTTCATGTACATTAGCAGTTGATGCACGGATATAAAAAAAAAATCAGAAAAATATTCTTACCCTTGAGCATGTGATTTACCACCTAACATGGCAAAAATCAAAACAAATTATAATACTAAAATGTTATTTAAAAAAAAAAAGTATCCACGTCCCATCTAGGGACAAATACCTAAACTAAACATACCTATATTATTTATAAGGATGAAACACAAATTCCCAAAAATATATAGAGAAAATAATCAATCACTGGTATGAACAAAACTATTTATAAGGCTTTTTTATTATATATTTACAACATATTATTATTTAGATAATAATATATAATCCTCGTTCAGTCGTTCATATTTTCTTGATAGTTTCAATCGCTTGGAAGTACATTTGATATCCTTTAGATGGCGCAGGACATAAATGAGATTTTTACTTACGAGAAAGTGTTCTATTCATACGTGTCGTGTGCCATCTAAGAGGTATTCATAGGTACTTCTAAGCCGCAGATCTCTGTGTCAATTTAACTTTGTACTTTTTTTATTATTTTAACTGATTTTACAAACAACTAGTAGCTAGACTATTTTATTAAATCAATAACACTTAAAAATTAAGCTGATATTTGATTAATTAACTGCATTGATTATTAGGCAATTACAGATTTCATTTACGTCTCTTCACCGACTGAGATTTGCTTGGCTTCCTGATGACCAATGACAAATTGTTACATTTTCAAACAACTGTCAATAGAAAAAGCGTACAGAAAAAATCTATAAATTCCACGTTTATTTCATAACCGTTCATAGCTTCGCAGGTGTAAAATATTCATAACCAGGCAGAATTCCAGCAAAAATGTTCTCTCCTAATGTTCGTATAAATCACGCTCAAGAAAGTAAGTATTACAATTACAATATACGTTAATATATCTTAAAATCGTTACGTCCGTTAACACAGACGGGAGTTCGATTGCAAGAAAACCGGAGCTTAACACCATGAGCGCCAGGAAACCATTTGTAGACCGTTCAGTGAACGAAACACCTTTCCAGAAAAATAAAATTTACCCAATTAAACAGGAACACATTCAAATTAAGGCAAAGACACCGCAAAAGAAATATCCTGACTGGCTACTAGACATTTGCAGTTACAAAGAGGTGTTTGATGATTGTTGGGATATAAATCACTCGTCAACGGAAGCTTTAAGAGAAGGTTTATCTTCATATTTTAGAGCACAAACTCCACCCCCTTTGTTGGGAAATGTTGAAACATTTTTTGAAATACCAGCAATTAATATTTTGCCCTACAACGATAATGAAAATTATTGCAGAATGGAGGATATTGATGACGAGCCATCTGTACCATTTATTGATATTGGATTCTAATGTGTGACAATGAATTTACTATTAAGTTTTTTATTGCTATAATGTAAGTTTGTATAATTTCATTAATAAAGAATTATTTTCATATTTATTTCGTTTATTTTTTTTTTGCAAATATACCAATCAAACTTTTACTTATCTACTACTTTGGATTTGCATTAAAATAATTTTTTATATTATGTATTCAATTATGACTGCAAAAATATAATACCTACCTGAAGTTTTTAAATATACTATATTTTTTAACTATTATACTAGAAAATATAAGTGTAGATAAAGCTTCCTTGGATGGCTTAAAAATTTTGTACTTTTTTTCTTGCACGAAAGCAGTGTGATTTATTCATTTTAGTAAAAGTTTCAGCAGATAGTTTGTCATTCTAAGAACAAAATATTCCAAAATTTAAATGTGGTTTATTTCATGAAAACTTACGTTATTTAAAGATTTAAGCTGATTTAAGAACCACGGTTTATTTTATAAAATAATGCTACAACTTTGAAACAAAAGAAGTTAAATTCATATAACGTTTTCACAGAATCTTAACACCTCTCAAATATTTACCATACAGCTCCTGAATAATCTTGTGTAACTCAGTATAAACGGTGCTAATATGATTTGAACAATTTTATTTATAAGTACATGTATTAAAAAAAATTAAATATTCTACTACACAAAAACACTATAAAATATAAGACATTGTACTAATAAATTTGTTAATGGAACGCAAATTCCTAATTATACAAAAGACGATCTAAAATATACAAACAAATCAAATAAAAGGAAACTAATATTACTACAACATACTGCTACAAAATATTATTTAACCAAAACAGAGAGCATGAGATCATTTTGACTAGGAAAACAATATTTTATAATCAGTACTTATACATATTAAGCAAAAACAAAAATAGTTTTTGTTATATACATATGTAATCACCAAAAAATTAAAACTAAGGTACATATACTAATACTCAATTACAAAAGTTATTTAAGGTCTACGAATATTCTTACATTGTAGTGATTAAACTATATATTATTTTAAAAAATATTATTTAATAACTTTTTACACTATATGTGATAAAAATAATAAGTTACAAAACTGGATAAATTGCAAAAGTAAGTGGTATAAGGAAATGCTTCAACAAAGAATTTTATATTCGCTAATACGTGCTGTTACATGATTGCCCTTCTATTGTAGATTATGTAGATCGATCGAATAAAGTAGCTATTTTCGTTTATACTGTGTAACTATCAGTTTTACGTTTTTAAATAAGCGACCTATTGAAAATATTTAAGCTTATTTCTATTACCTGTTCGCATTTTTTACTATTGTTTCTTCAGAGTAATAAAGATATACCAGAGAAGGAATGCTAATGTTGTGCTCCAAAGTATGTATTAACAAATTTCTTATTCATATGATCTTGATATATTTAACTTAGATCATCACCTCAATCTTGAGTTGATGGAGTTTATACTTTATTTGAATTCTCAAGAACCATTGAACACAGTTGAAGACAAAATTTAGTTGAAAACTGTTTTAAAAATCCTGCTGATTTTTGATGCTTTGCATCATCATCTTTTCTTATTATCTCTTCGCCTAGATTATTGTTGAAATTCTTACAAAACAGTAATATTGATAATGGATAAAAATACTTATCCATATTTTTTAACAATACCTTTTCTAACGCTGGCACAGGTAAACTATTTGATAACCAGAACTCAATACATTTTAGCAAAATATTTTGCATTAATATGTGGTTTTCCGAAGCGTAAGTGTTCTTAATATAAAATTCGACTAGTGTTGAACCTATTTCCACTACATCGTTTGTGTTGTTGTCTTTAAAATCTAAATCTAAATTTTCTTTCAATGTTTCTTCAATTATTTCATTAGAAGATACTAATTTTGACACACTGGTTATAGGAGGACTGTCGTTTTTCATTGATTGCATATACTGAGACACAGAATACTTAACGTCACCCATTTCTGTTACCTCACAAGGGCTTTCACAACCACCCTGATGCTCCAAGTCGTCCCATTGTCGGATACTATCTAAAGAAGAACTTGAACTTAACATATGTGCTGGTGAAGTATTTACAATATTTAATTCAAACTTGTTCATTGATGTTTTGTTCGAGTCTACTTTTTTGTCATTTTCATTCTTTTCAGAGTCTTTGTCCTTTGATATTGGACTTAGATCTTTATACATTTTGTCCAGGTATTTTTTAAAAGCAGTCAATTGAAACCCAAGACTATCACTGTAATGCCCATCAAGAAATGCAATCTTACTTGCGGCTTGGTAGTTTTCAAAATCTAAGCATTTGCTTAAGATATTCTCAGCATCATAGTATCCATAATAAGTTTCTAACACATAATGTAGAGTATTTGTAGTTAGTTTGAAATTTGGTATACGATGTAGGTAATCAAAATTTAAAGAATTTCTGATAAACGGTTTCGAATTAACATCAATATTTGTTTCAAAATTTGGATTTTCAATACTGAAAATGCTCTGAGAGGTACGTTTTTCAATATAAAATAACCTATAATCACATTGATTAAACGTTATAGCCATGGATGGTAAACTCGGAACTTCAACTGGATACATTTCAGCGTTCGGCGCATTATTTTGTGGGAATTTTACTATTCGTTTTGTATTACGTAACATAATCATTCTACTATCTTGCTTGATATTTTCTTCATACGATTTTCCCAATAGCGTCTAAAATGAACATATATTACAATACGGTAGAACTAATATGAAAATAATATACTTGTGCAACAGTATTATTTCCCCAAGCTAACACTTTTCCGGTTTGCTCCATCGCCATAATATAGTCTAATCCGCATGACACATGTAAAAATCTTTGATTTAATGATATCAAGGTATCTTGATCCCTTAATTTCGGCGAGATTAGTTCGCCCTCTTTACTTTTGTTCCACAACAACTTTCCATTATGCAGGATGGCTGAATGTCGAAATCCCACAGCAACTTGTTCAATTGGCTTTTCAGTAACATTGGTATATATGTTTAGGCTATTTTTCCATGGTTCATACAATTTTGTACCAGCACTAATTAATTTTTGACTATATTTTGACTGGGATAATCTGACTTCCTGTGGACTTGCGCCCCATGTGTAAACTTCCTTGTCACGAACACAAATCTAAAAGAGAGCTGAATTAAGAGTGGTGATAATAGCTTCGCCCAAACAATGTTTTGTAATTGTTGGAAACGGTCAAACGCATATGCACTTTAAATTTAGTGTTTAGTGGCCAAAATCTTACAGTGCACATGCCCCTGATTACGAAAAAAAAGTGATGTCTTTACAGCTAACGCGTTAATTACATAAACAGTAAGATTCGTAATATAAGAAATGATGTATAAATAAAGCAATAATCTAAAAAAATTATATTTTAAAGCAACTGTGTGTTTTTCAGTTTTAGAAACTCCTTAACTTAAAACGACCTACACACCTCTGATGTAAATTATTTTAACTTACATTATGGAAATATGCTGTTGCAATTTTGTCAATGGGGGTGTATATGTCAGGCATTATAAACACCCACGTTGGTTTCGTTGCTTTTGTTCCGTCAATATTGCAGTTTTCCAATTGTCCAAACGCATTAGAACCAAAACCGTACAGCTTTCCCTCGTTAGTTAAAATCAAACTATGAGCATGTCCAGCAGCTATTTGTACTATGGGATAATCAAAGAACAACAACTTAGGGTAGAATTCGTTGTCACAGTTGCCATGTCCGAGTTGCCCATGTATTCCCCAACCCCAAGTATAAACCAATCCATAACACGTTAGCGCCATGCTGTGATATTGTCCAGCTACTATATCTACAATATTTACACCATTCAAGGCACTAATGATTTGCGGGTATGGCGTTTCCCTGAGGTATTGGCCCAAACCCAATTGGCCAAAAGCATTGGAACCCCAAGCATACACCTGCGGCGCAAATATACGTAATAGTAACAAAAATAGGTAATTAAGTATTAAATTTCTTGATTTACCCCAAAATCTGTCAATGCTAATGTATGGCGGCGTCCACAACTAACACTTAAAACTTTCAGTTTTAAATCTGCTAATGTTTGAACAAGTCTTGATGAACTAGTCTGTGTTAATAGCGGCCCCAAACCCAAACAGCCTGAACTAGCGATCCCCATGGTAAAAACACAATTATTTCGAATGATAGCTGCATGTTCGTTACCGCAAGAAATAGGTTTCAAGTCAGGAAGTTTTTTAATAGGTTCTCTGTCTTCAATAGGCCATTCAGGTGGTTCAATATTCTCCAAATGTGATATGCTGAAACTATTATCAAGTTATAGTTGCTTCATTTGGAGTATTTGCAAGTAAAATTTTATCAATATATTTAGCACTTTAAAACAATAGTCACACTTACAAATGTTCACTGCTCTTGCTAATTAATGCCACCACCACCGTAATAAACGTCTCAACAAATTCTCTAACCACAACTGCAGTTTGAGGGGAATTATCCAAATCGATGGAGTCAAATGTTGAATCTAAACTCGATGCTTGCTTCGTACGATGGAACAGTTTGCTAATCAATGGTACTGCACATGGTTGGCTGGGATCTAACTGCACTACAAAACGTTTTAGAATATCCACGGGGAAATGCTGCACATTTGATCTGATAAATGCTAAGATAATTTGACAGTTAGCTGGGTAAATAAGCAAGCTTTGGGAGAGACTAGGTTCTGATAAGGTCAATAGGAATTCTTGATCATGAAGTTTGGGAGTTCGCGACGCCTGTATAATTTGACTAAGAGCAGCTACGACTTCCGGTTGTAGCCCACGAGATTTCGCCAGCAGAGTGACAACATCCCAATGCGCTGCTTGACAGGCTACATTCACTGCTAATACTTGATCATAATAGTCTTCGTAATATAAGAAGTTCCTAAAAAAAATTAGGGAAGGAATTAGTTTATTACGTTGGTAAAATTTTAGTAAAATTATTACATGAACTCTCTTTTATTAACTATGCGTAAATGTCCACCATATCTTAAAACTAATTCAGTGTAAGCCATAACAGCTAGATTTCCTATGTGTATCTTCGTAGCCATAGACATATCTACCTTGCTAGCACTTAGACATAGATTTACAAATTTTAACAATGCTTTACAATCTGCTGTTACAGCTAGTTTTAATACTCTTTTCAAAAGGTGCGTTTTGGCTTGTTTATATAAAATCAGTCCTTGGTGAAATGTACCATTCGTTATCAATAAATCTCCACAACTCTCCAATAATTGCTGTAAATTTAAACTGAATACTATCGATAAGTACTCCGCCCTTTCCAAGTTCCATTCCCCATTAACCAATTTTATAAACTTATTTATAGGATTGCAACTGCAAAGTACAGAGAAGTTATAAAATAAAATATAAAGACTCATAACATGCAATAACCATGTAAAAGCAGCAACATATTAATGATTACCGATGAATTTAATTTTGGTACAAAATGATATCATATCTGGTATACACTTAACTTTAACTATAGAACAACATTTTTTTAAAGAAATTGTAAAATATTGTTTTTTTTCTATATTATTTTTTTTTTGTAAATAATTGAGGACAAAGTTGCCTATTTTTTGCAGTTCAACACTCCAGCACAAATTTTTGTTTTTTCAATTTTTATTAAATATTGCTTTACACACCCTTTCTCATGCAAACCAAAATTACGCTAATGTAATCGCACGGACAGCCAAACCAAACAAGCACATATTTGGTATAATTGAGTGAAAATATCTACACCTCACAGAAAAACAAGCAAAATAACTATTTCACATAAACTATGTTCTTTGCATTTATTCTAACATTTTAAATTTTTCATTCAATACACGAATTCTTCCTAAAAGTTTTGGGCTGTGCATTGCCCATAATAAGTAACACTTTTATAGTATATACTATCTTCAGGTATTTACCTCGGCGATTGTAAACTCGGCCGATTATGAAAATTAGCATTAATATCCAATGTAAACTGGGCTGGTATGTAGTGTTACGTATTATTAACTGTTTGGAATGACTTCTCTTTTTGTAAATGCTTTTTTACTCGACGTACATTCCACAATTCCATGTAATTGTATTACAAATACGTGTACATTTCAATATGGTGTTGTATACGCTGTGCACAAGAACAGACGTGTTGCTGTTCCTATTTTCAGAAGCCACCGACAGGTGTCGCTACAATATGGCCGAGTTTTAAGTTTTTCAAGTCGGCCGAGTTTACATATACCCTATTTACCTATTGTGGAACCTTACCATGACTTACTACAAATATTATTAATATTGAAAATTGATGAATAGTGTTTTTCTAATTTTTAATTTGCAATTGCCCATCTAGGAGAAAGGGATGTACACTGCCGGTCATTGAAGTTAGGACAGCAAGTACAATTTCAAAAAATTTTTTTTCAATATTTAATACTTTTAACTTTATTGTAAAATTTTCTACAACAAAGTAAGCATAACAGTAAAGTATTTAAGACGGAAATCATCATTAGAATAAGCCTAATGAAGAGAAAATTTAATTTAACCCAATAGCAGGTAATAAAACAATTACAAACGATATTCAAAGGGACCCCGACAAGCATGTTTACAATAGAGCGGTGGGTTAACAAGGTCGTAAAATTCTACCTGGGTGTTTCCCAAAGATCTCCCACTATAGTAGGGAATATTTAATATCATACTCGTCCTGAATGATTCTACTAGTAAATGCGGTTGTTCAATTGCGATGTTTGTGAAAATAGTATTTAAAAAATACCGAAACGAAAGCCGACAAGCATAGAAAAGAGATCGGCTATTATCACATTATACGAGGAATGATATTCTGTGCGTGTGATAGCCGAAAAATTAGGAGTTAGAAAATCTACAATCCATTACACTGTTCGTCACTACCGAGACACCGGAACATTCGAAGACCGGAATCGCCCAGGTTCGTCACGAAAAACAACCCTTACGGAAGATCGACGCCTTCAGATGTTGAGTAAGAGAAATTGATTGACAGCGCCCGAAATCGCAGCGGAGATGAATAGGCGACGCGAACAACCGAAATCTGTAACAACAGTGCAACAGTAAGGGAAGCCGGTTTATTCGGCCGCGTTGCGGTAAGAAAACCGTTGCTACGTTCTGGAAACCGCCAAAAGCGACTACAGTGGGCCGAAACCCATAGAAATTGGACCGCAGGAAATTTCAGAAAGGTTCTTTGGACTGACGAATCAAAGTTTGAAGTCTTTGGACAGAGGCGCAGGGTTTTGGTAAGACGCACGAAGAACGAAAAAATGTTGCGCGATTGTGTGGTTCCCACAGTAAAACACGGTGGTGGTTCAATTATGGTTTGGGGTTGTTTCAGTAGTGCGGGGACCGGAGATCTCGTAAAAATTGACGGCATTATGCGGAAAGAAAATTATAGCATACTGGAGGAAAATGCTGTAACATCAGGATTACGGTTGATTGGGGAGAATTTCTTGTGTGCGCATGATAATGACCCCAAACACACGGCACGGATCTGCAAAAATTATCTATCGTCTCAAGCAAAAGCCAATATCTTGGAGATCATGCCCTGGCCTCCGCAGAGTCCGGATATGAATCTCATCGAATTACTATGGGATGACCTGGACAGGCGAGTAAGAAAAATCTGCCCAACTTCGAAAGAGCACCTGTGGCGGCTCCTCCAAGCCGAATGGAACAATATTTCCCAGGAAACTTTGACAAAATTAACAGAGCGCATGCCACGGGTGGGCCGGGCCGTATTGCAAGCAAAAGGAAGCTTCTTCGACGAGAAGAAAGTGTAGTTATAGACCAATATTTTAATGAGAATGTTTTAATTTATTTTTTATTCTTCTTGTTATTTGTTTATATTTTTGTTTCTACGAATACATTTTTTTTTTTTTCGAATTCGTGTCGTTTTTATTTAGTTAGCAGTAATTTACTAGTAGTCCTAACTTCAATGACCGGCAGTGTATGTCTTGGTGACCAAAACAAAACTGTCCGCGTAAGTATGTCCGCTGTAAAAGGGCTGTAAATACATTGATTGTCTACACTTCCGGGCAGAGATATTTTAAGTGTCGGTAAAAACTTGTGTTCGTTAGGAGAGGTTTCACTGTATATCTTCGTAATTTCACTTATTTAAACAATCGTAATAAAGTAGGTTTTCTAGTTCAAAACTAATTAAAAAAAGCTTAAAAAACAAATTTATGTTCGAGTGTTGAAAGTTTGCAAATTTTTTGATGTCGAATTTATGTGAGACACAGTATGGAGTAACTTACCGCACAAGTAATTTATATACAGAATTGGTAGTAACTATCACACAAGTATCAATTTTAATTTTACGTATATTCAGATCATTCACAGCTTTAGGCAAGATAAATGCTCTATTATCCTTATCTTTCCGATTATCATCCTTTGACCAACGGATTTTATCCAGAGTCACGTCAGCAAGTTTATATACATTAAGGATCTTTTCAAAATGATTTTCTAGCTTAAAATGTGCTATTAAGGAATATGGGTTGAATTCCTAAAATCAATTGTACGTCTTTGCATTCTTAAATAAATTAAGCATGTAAAACTCACCGAATCACCTTCTAATGGAGATTCTGATAATAGTGTGCTTATAATCGATACAGAATCAAGTTCATTATTAGTTGTATATATCAGTCGATCAGTTAGAAGCAATGTATTTGTATTTTGAGGTAATTTGTGAACATACAGTGGTGCTGATTCAACATCAGAAGCATGCACCTGTTATAAATAAAAGATGAGTTAGGTGAACTTATGTTCTAAGGTACTTTACTTACTGTTAACAAAGCTGTCGGTTTATAGTAGGCAGAAAATAAATATCGATTCCTCGCATATTGTGGTGCAAAATAAGTATCACAAAGTCTAGGTAATAATTCTGGTACTGAATGGTTTGAGATATCAGAATGTGATGATTCGCTTGCACTTTCACTAGCCTGACTATCTCTTCGTGTCCCTCGGCCTTCAACTAACCTTTGCTTGATAGAGTAAAACTTATCAACACTCATTTGTTTTAAATTATATAGCCTGGATTTATTATTTTCATCTGAAGAATTATTAGTCTCAGGAGGCCACAGATATCCTGTGGATGGTTGTTCCAATATCAAACGATATTGCTGTCCAGAAGATGAATTGATCTATAACAGATTAAATAAAGGTCATATTTATTAAAATATATGACAATAATTAATTATTTACCAATAGTGACACGGAATCTAAACTATTATCCTGGCACAGATATAAATTAGTTACAGCCTCATTAACAACGCAGCTCCCTAAACAACGTCCATCAGTCAAACTAATTAAACCAATAGATCCATTTTCGTGTCCTACTAATGCATTTTGGTTGCATTCTAACGTTTGCCACCATACAGCACACAATGGTTTAGACTCTGGTGTGTTGGAATGCTTAGGAAAACATGTCATATCATTCACAGACCACTTACAGTCAATTTTTTGTTTTTTATCAACCAAACTTAGAGCAGGAATTATATACAATGATGCATCCAAACCTAAAACATAAAAATGGAATTAACACAGCTAATACTTATAATTGAAACACATACAAACAACTAGTAACCATGTTGCTGTCGGGTCAAAACATATAGCTTGAATCACTTTATGACTATCCATAAACCATGGGATTCGTTTAAAAACTGCAGGTAGTTCTCCATAAGTATAATGCAAAATAATATCACCATCACTGAAAATGAAAAAAAAAATACTAAAATGCTTAGATCATTAAACAGAACAAACTCACTTTGTAACTACAGCCAATAATTGTTTTACCCCATTTTCAATCCTGCAGTTTAACCTGATGTCAATATTCTTAGCTATGCATTTCAGTTCAAAAATATCTTGTAATAAAAATTGAGACATCTTAAGAAAACATTAGTTCGTATAATTCAGTCCATTAACTTAAACGTAGAGAGGAATAAATGTATACCTAACATTAATCTTTGGAAAATATACCCTATTCTATAATGACATTTCGCAAAAACTGGACACAACTAACCCCAATCTGCAAAATCAGCTGATCGTGATGAAGGAACGTAAATAACAACAAAGAATAAAAATTTTAGAACTGTTACTAAATAGCATAAATTATAAATAGTATTACATAAAATTTATCGCATGTTTCCCAATGTAAACATTTTAATAATTATCAATTCAAGAATTTTTATTTATGAAATTTATTATAGATTCCACTAGCGACATCTAGGAATCAGAATCCTAAAGCATCTTAGATTATAACCCGCAAAAAGGGACCAATCAATAGCACAGGAGTGCGTTCAGCTATCTACGCCGGGTTACACGATGACGTCAATTGGAAGTAAATAGGCAGTAACTGACCAATAACAAGTTGTCGCATACGTAATTTTGACGTCAGGGACGTGGCCCGGACAACACTCGGTGTTAAATCTGAACGCACCCCTCCGTAAAACCATTCAAAACTCCTTTTGCTTGTTCCATAATTTTTATTCGACTATTAATTAATGTTTAGAAAAAATAACTTAATTTCCTTATTCTTTCTTTTGATTGATTTATTAAACTAAAGATAAGAGTGCGAAAATATTTGTGCACTAGTAATTGAACAGCAATAAAAGCATGTATTACTAGTATATTGGATATTATTATTTTAAGAGATTGTCGTAGTGTTTACAAGAAAATTTACACTAGAAAACACGATACAGCCGCTCCTTCTTAGACACGCTTGAAATTATAAACATATCGAAACTTTTATTTAATATACTGCTCTCATTTAAGGATAACAAAAACAAAACAAACAGTCGTCCAACCTTACAGCTCAAAAAAGTTTGTAAAAAGTTGCAGCATTATTTCTCTTCCCACACAAATTTCTGTCCGTTTACTGGAGAGCCGACTTATACCTATCTACAGTCCATGCATTTTTACCTGGCAGATGCGCAATAACAAAAGGCCGTCCTCAACGGAATGCGATACACCCGAATAAATATAGAGAAATGTTATAAGTCGCACGCGAGAATATATGCCTACTGTGGGTTCCGTCCGCCTCTTCGAGCTGGTGACAAATGTTGCGCGTGTGGGCGAGCTGTTGCCAATAAACAACGCATGGACTGTACATTACATGCCTTCATTTAATCATGTGATCACAAGGATAGGCAACCCACACAAGGCTAGATCGTTAATTACAAAGTTATCATTTCCATCCAATCACTAACAAATTTACTAGCATTTTAATTGTATAGTAGCAGAAATGATAATGTTTTGTGCTCTGATAACGTCAAAATACTGAATTCAGAATCAGTTATCACATGGCTTTCGGAGTAAAGGAATGATAGCTAGGGGACAGTATCGTTCACAATTAAGCCCTCTAATCAATCATTGGGATTTGGGTTAGTTTTCGTTTTCCAATTTTCTTTTTTATACTATATAAGGCTGCCCTACTGAACTGGCTTATTAGAAGTTCCCATACTTCGAAATTTTTGTGAACCTATGAAGTTATTTTTAACCAAAATAGTTCGAGTTATATGGAGTGTATCATTTTTTTGTTATTTTAGTCAAATAGTTTTCTTGGAACCAATGCATTTCTCGTATTATTTGCGAGCAGTTTATAGTAGAGTTTTCTGCATCTAAACTGTTTTTGAAATATTTTCAATTTCCTTAAAGTTTTGACGTTGATATTCCTTACAATACAATTAAATAGTTCGTAATGCATTAGATATTACGATGTTCTACTAGTGTGAATGCAAGTACCAGGTCGTATTAATTTCTGTAACAATCGCCAGTACTTTATATACAGAATTTTCAAACATTTATCCCCGATATGGATATATCTAGGCATTTCTTTTTTGTTTTCAAAGGAAACCTGGGGTTTTCCATTACGACACTGTATTCACCAGAAAATTGTACATCAGTATTAAGGTTTGATGTCTCCTCAGTGGACACGATTGCACGCGCGAGCAAGTATCAGCAACAAAACATATAAAAAATGAGCATTTTGTCACTGGCGCATGCTTTAAATCACATCTGCTCAGGACATAGTTATTTTCTATAGTTTATGAAATATTAGAACTTATTGCTGGTATTAGTAAATTTTGAATGGATTGTTGAAGAAATAAGCGTGAGGTTCAAGTGTAACTTTATTTTTTCATATCAGAGTATACTAAGTTGACAATTTAAACACAGACTGACCATTTGAAAAAGAAATACATGAAACCTATGTACATGCAATGTGGGCTGAGATCTCTGGAAAATGGAATTAAAAATTAATTATGCGATAAGTCTAAAACGCAATTAATAAGTCAATGGTGGCCAATTACAAACATTTTTACTTCTTTCGTCTACAAAAGCAAATTCTGAAAAGCAACATGCTAGATACATGTATATATTTTTTAATTTCCCATTCAATGTACCTCAATAAATATAAAATCATATACTTTGCAGAACTTGCTATGCTTTTGATAATTTTGTGGATTAACAAATCAGTGTATATTATTAAATTGGAAGAAAATAATTAAGAAACGTACAATATCAAAAAATTAAGACTGGTACATTACTTTCGTAAAAATGTATATAAATATGATGTATTAAAAAGATCTACCTAAAAAAAATGCTTGTAGTATTACCTGTACTTATTGTGGCATCATAAAGATAGGATGCCAAAGATAAAGTCAGACAGAAATGCCATAAAGTCGTTATTACTAAATATTATGTACAAAAAAGTAATTTACAGCATTGGTTTACATTAAAAAATAAGGGTGGTAAGATGTTGAAAGATCCATTTCAGAACATTTCCCTATAGTTCAAGCTTATACTGCTTAAGGAGTTTATAATGACAAATATAAGGTAAATGCTGCGATACATCTTTCATATTGGGAGAACACTACATAAAAGAGTCTAAAATTAAACAAACTAACCATCTAATTTTACTAAAATTCTTCCGTCTTCATTAATATTTACAACTTCCATTTAGTATGTTATTATACCATAGATTAATTATACATGTTTGCTTTTCACATATACAGGATGTTTTGCACGTAAAAAAAACTTAAAAATGCTTTCTGCAAGCAATAGTAGAAAATGTCAATATTATCACAGTAATATAAAATTGTAAATAAGAAAAAAAAATAGCTGAGTTATATAAATCACAATGTCTAAACCCACGAGATATACGTAAAAATACGTAAAATCTAGGTACTAATTAAAATACCTGCAAGGTTTGTAGATTTGCGTCATACATCCAGTATATGCTTTAATCATCAGTTCCAGTTCTAAATACGTTTTAACTTAAGCTAAGTTTACTAGATACAGATTTAATTAGATCGTCTTAATCGATGATACAATAATACTTTAAAATATGTTTACGATTAATATGAAAGAGGGCGTAATTTTGCATTTAATTTAATATACTCAAATACAAATTTGCTTGCACATACAGAGCAGTCTCTTGCCTCATTGCACACTTTTTTTCACACAAATGGATTGGAATATACTACTTGTCTGATTACTACTACTTCCTATATTCCTATGTATATATGTACAGTTGGTACTGACACGAATAACACTTATCATCTTTGTTTCCATTTCATTTTTTTTTTGTTTATTTTGAATTTTTGTTATTCACAGTCTTCACGTATATTAGTCTTCATTATGTATTTTTGTTTTATTTTTTTTTGTTAATATTTAAACTACAGTAGATTATAATTTATGTTGATACTTGAAAAGCATTTCTTGTTTGCTATCAATTTCATTTTCGTTATTGTTATATGCTTTGTATATTACTGCTGATTTTGCAACATTCTTACTTGTAATTATAATATATAACTATTTCGTAATATTGTAGACATTAAGCTAACTTTGTTGAAAAAAGCGCTAAGAGCGTCAATGTAAGAAAGAGTTTAACTTAACTATAATATTATAAATAGGATTGAACTAAATAAAAGCATAAGAATGTGGTCCCACTTGTAATATATCTATCAAAAAATGCTTCTCCGTTAAATACTTTCAATGATCGCAAACACAAACAATGCTTCACAGTACAACAATAAATTTATAATTGTTTACAGTCTCATTATAGTCTAAAATACATACAATACTAAGAACTAATGAAAAGGCAGTGATTATAACTGTACATTGAAAGAGTTGGCAGATCTACAATGGTAAAACGATTGTTGTTCGTACATTTAATTTTCTCTTACTCTTTACTTTTTCAATAAACTTAGTCTTTTTTAATCACATTTTTTATACACAGAAAACACGCACAAAGACAAACAGTGTTGGTTAAAACTGGTAAATGTCTTAACGCAGCGCCTTAAAACGTTTGTTTCTAATGAAACGCCAGCTCATTTCGCTTGCATTGCATAGGATCCCTGAATCATTATTTTTGGTGTATAGTTACGTCTACTTCTACATATATATCTATATGTATGTTAATATGGATCTGTTCATTAGTACCTCCAGAAGTATCCTCATCAATGGATATCAAAAACTGAGATAACCGACAATTCCTCTTGGGTAGAATATAATGTATTTTGTTATCTACGATTGCTCCAAGGTCACTTCCATTGATGTGGAGATGGTGGAAGTTCTGATGGATGCGCTACGGTTGAACTGAAAAAGAAGATTGGATATAATCTTTGTAATTTTCACGTTCAGGTAAATTAGTAATTATTCGATGCTGAAAATTAAGGAAGGCTTTACGGCTTTATTTTTTTAAATAATTTAGCCATTTTTTTTTAACATACCTAACAAGTTTTGTTGCTGAAAAAATTAAATAACTTTTTTGACAAAGGGTAATAAAATATTGATGTTGAAAATTTACATATTACGAAATCTTAAAATAATAAAAAAAAAAATTCATAACATTCGTTTAATCCTACTATATTGCATATTCTGTACGTTTTATAAGGCAAACAGGTAACAAAATAGTAATTATATATAAATATTATTGTAGGGCTGATGATGATATTACAAAATACATATGGCCCATTACCACAACGATGTCATACAGCATTGATGATGATTAAAAGAAAACCACAGCAGAATTATTTTCAGTTGTCGGATGCGCGAGAGCAAGAGGGTGTGCTCAATAGAATGAGACACAGCTGAAGGAATATGGAGAATCGTTATGATTCGCACGCGAGGTATAGGTATTCCCACTATCTTCGCGATTCGTACAAAATCCCTAATTTAGTTTTTGTTGCAATATCTGCAAGTACTGTAAACTGCACATCCAAGTGGCTCCGCCCGCCTCTTTCAGCTCGTGACGAGTGCTGCGCGTGAGAATGGAGTTTCCGCCAACTGAAAGAGTAATTCTGCTGTATATACCTATATATGGAAGATTCTTTAAATTCGTTTGTTTTCATTCAGTTCAACCAAAAATTCGTTCGCTTCATTCCATAATGCCGTGGGATGATATAAATAACAAAAAAATATGTTATTCTGTGTTACGTACGCTATACCTTATTTACAGTAAGTACATGACAAGATTTTACATTAGCGACACTGCATGCAAAAAATGAGATACTATAGCTGTTGGGTTTTATCGCATATTGTCGATTGTTTATTGTAAATAATTATTTCGTAAAAAAAAATATAAAAAAAAGCACTAACCTAAGTTAAAGCGCAGTCACGCAGCACAGAGAAAGATGACGGGTGATAAAAGAATTTCTAGGGTCTTCTTGAAAGGAGCGCAATGTTTTTCTTTCCTGTACAACACAGCCATCATCTTACTTGGGCCGTTAAAATATATATTTTTAATGAATAGATATAATAATGAAATATAAATTCATATGCGCATAGATATACGAATCTATAAAATTACTAATTCAAACTGTTACCGTTGAGTGAAGGAATTGTAAAGAAACGCAACCGTGCTTAATTTTGGGGATTGGACATCCACATGGCGCGTCAAGTCTTATCAGATTCTTATGGGACTTGGTGCTCCATCTACACTGTCGAACCCCGCAAACCGAGTACGGTTGCGTCTCTTTACAATTCTTCACTCAATGCCGTTACGTTTGACTTCAGTATTTATAAAATTAAAAATAAAAACTAAACACTATTATATGCTCTTGATGTTTGTATATCTATGCATTTGATCTCCATGCATCACTTTTTAGTTAATATCAATTGAAAGAAAAATAGAAAAGAATAAATTTAAGGTATCAATAAATATAGTCATTAGATCATTGTCATGGGTCATTATTTTTGTAAATTTGCGTGCGCAGCAATATGAGGCAAAATGATATGAAAAATACAGCTTTAGTTGATTGTGGAAGACACCTCTGGTAAATACGGTTAATATAACATTGTTGAGATTATCTCTGTGGGAGTTATTTTAGATGTTTATGTAATCGCTTTTATAGCAGTCTTAGTAAATTTGCGAAGTAGTTTTTTGCATTATCGGGTTCTGAAATATCAATAGCCTTCGCTGCAAAGAAAGTATTAAAGCAACATCAATATTTTTTAACAAATTACTGTTTACGATGTATTTAAGCTAGGAGTTTAATTTTTTTATTCACTTTACTTTGCTCATTCACACAAAATCTACACTCAGGATACGACAAGGGTTAAATAAACAAAATTTTGTTCAGTTTAACAATATCATGATGCGAAATACAGTCAAGTACAATTACTAGTGCGAAATAAGAGAAAAGCCATCTTTACGACAATTTAACGTATTAGGCAGAAAATTTGGAAATGGGTAATTCCAAAATCATAATTACATTCAATTAACTGCAATTTTGGTTAGTGTTTCTTAATACCAATCACTTTGTTAAATAAACAGTACTTACAGTTCAAATGAAGTCAATGGGTTTGTTAAATTAATAAAATAAAACTAACAAGATATTGCCATTGCTACAATTTTTTCTTAGGTTATTTATAATTTTTGTTTGTTCAACAATATTTTGTTAACAAAACCTGCTTTGTCGATTTAACATCTGTCGTTCCCACAGTGTAGGGTGTTTAACACATTCGACAAAAACTGTATTTTCCCCCATTTGGTTGGTAAAAAATGTATTAAGCTTAGAAAAACTATGCCTAATAATAATAATTTATTTGCATATAGATCGTTTTAAGGCAATTTGTACAAAATCATAAGTTTATACTAAAATGAGGCCTAATTTTTACCTGTAAACTTCATCTTATAACTTCAAACACAACAATTGGTCATAGAATCAACATGTAAAATATCCATATACAGGGCACATGAAACTTAAAATAGAAATATATTATGTAAATGATAGATTAAATAAATAAGCCTTTCTAGATGTAGGTACTGACACATAGAGAACGAAAATGACATGAAAAAGGCTGCGTTGTAAATCTGATTGGATGTTGTTATTACATTTCTTAATTGAGAAGTCAATTTCCAAGAATTTGTAAATACTGCTAATTTTTGAAAACAAACTATTTACGTATTCTACCTTAAATATTTGGGATTAATCTTATAAAATGACGGTACAAAAGTGTTTCCAAGACGAGTAAATGGATATAAACTGTTGAGAGATAAAGTATAACACAAATTAAAATGGTTTAAAATTCTTAGAAATGTGATAAAATAAAAAACGTTTGAAAAGTCTAAATGAGGAAATCCGTTGATACAAATGAATAACTATAGAAGTTACATTATAGAAAACAGAGCATTCAAATGATGTGTATGGTAGTATGAAGTGAGATTCGGAATTAAGTATAGAAAAAAAAAAAAAACGATGAAGATGGAAATAACAGAAAAGTTTTTATTGATACTAACTTAACGATAGTGAGCAAAAACGCATCTTTACTTACCACCCAAGGCAATAAATAATAAAGTTATATAATAATATGTTAAATTTTTGTTTATGACTAATGACTATATTCCCTATTAACTTAATAGCACACTTGTATTAACTTGATTTTAACAAATCTGTAAATTGTTGTGCTGATTTATCCACTACTTTCACAGTGTTGTCTTTTAAATTGCGACAATGGCCTTCCGATTTAAGACTATATACAATGACATTTATTTTATAGATAAATATAGCATAGAGTGTTAATTGTGATACAATTGTTTCGAATAAAGAAAATAAAGAAAAGTATCTTTCAGAAAGCGCTTTAAAGTTTTTATATTTCAGTCCAAAAGCACCAGAAGGAAAATGATGGACATATGGAGAACCACAAAAAATATTAGCTAACTACTATAAATTACTACTACAAAACACGCTTGCGCCAGCATGGAAATTAATTAAGTTAGAAATGGTACTGGTTTTATTAGTAGCATTGAGAGAGTAGAGAAAGGACACTGAGCCATTTGGTGTACGTCATTTTATTATTTCGATTCGTTCTATTAGGTTTCTAAGCGTTTGGAAAAACTGCAGAGGGTATGTTTCCGCATAAAAAAAAGTTAGTAGAATAAAAAAGTAACCAACCACCCATCAAAAAGAGACATGTGGAAAACTGGAATATATAATTTGAAACAAGATGCTTTATATTGAAAAGATATAATGATTTGGCATATTATTTATTATTAATTGGAAAACTATGTTTGTTATAATTATGTCAGTTTTTAATTAATATAAACTAAAATAATTTGTGTTCGCTACTGATCTGTTGCTGTGAAAATACGTACCTAGTGATCTCTATACATTTTTTTTTTACATTGCAGTTTGTTAATTTGTTATATCATACATAACTGATAAGAGAGATCTAGCAAGAGATGCATACAGTTTGATATTCTGGTCGTATACAGCAGAGTTAGGCAAAAACATATTTAAATAAGGGAACGAATAAAGATAATATAAGTATTATCTTTACACGAAGGCGATAGATAAAAGTATCTTTTATCTTTATCCGAAGGCGATAAATAAAAAGTATCTTTATTTTTATCTATGAATAATTTACGAAATTCTTTGCTCACGGTTAAGACCAACGAATTTTGTAGGAAATTGGCACCTGTAATTTCAATGCATAAAAGTATTTTGAAGCATAAGCAATTTTGGGCAGTAAATTGGGAGTAGTTTGAGCGTGGGAACTTGATGTTCAGTATGTGACGTAATGACATTTCACAAATAATTTTTCTGGTAATAATGATGATGAACACTTAGCAATTTAAAATTATTATTATAATAATGATATATTTTTTAGGGGTAGATAGCCAAAGGAATCGATGCTTGTCAGGCAATTGACTAGGTGAGATTTGAAGCCGCGACTCCATGACTGACAGCCAAGCGTGTAAGCCACTAGACTATCGGCAGCTTTAAAAAAATTTCGATAAATTCACTATCTTTCCACTATCACTTGAAGAATTAGAATAAAGCCACTCGACTAAATTTTGAATTTTTATTAACAATAATTATGGCTACGCAGAATACTATAGCATATAAAAAAACTTTTCATCATTGTGTATACATGTTAGGTAAAACTCATGCTGATGTATTTTTTATGGCTATGTAAATATAAATAAAATAAAATAATACACCAATACATTAGACGAGTATAATTTTTAAATTGGTACAAAAAACGTCTACCGACACACCACCGATCGCCTACCGAAAAGCATCTGGCCGAGCTCGTGCTCTGCTAGTATACTATTTATCAGTAAATGTTCTCACATCATCATTAACCATGTGCAGCGCAGTTACAGTTAAAATCATCTAGCTGAAATTATTTTTACTTAAAATCATCTAGTTGAAATTATTTTTAGATAAAATTATCTAGATTGAAATTATCTAGTATCTAGTTATCTATTATTACATGGCAAAACCTTTATAGGGAAACCATGCAGGAAAAGAGCTAGAGAACTGCTGCAGCTCAGCAGGAAACAGCTCTGCATTATTACGGGCCTAATGACCGGACATGCCGCGGTGAAAGAACACCTGCACAAAATTGGAGTGTTTGACGGGGACCCAAAGTGTAGACTTTGTGGGATAGAGCCGGAGACAGCCGATCACATACTGTGCGACTGCCAGGCACTAGATCGCAAAAGGCAAAGCTTATTTGGGAGACCGAAAGGAAACCTAGAGACATATATCAGATATATTGTAATCCCATTTGTCTTAGAAGGCACTTTCTAACTTTGCCTTCTTAATTAGATCTGTCATCCTTGAGGGCGGCTCCTTTATGTAGCTGTTAGCTGTGAGGTTCTCTACGCCCAGAACTAGAAACTTTGTCCTCGCCAGGCCGTCACAGTGACACAGTACATGAACCGGGGTTTCTTCCCTCTAATGGCAGAATCTGCAGAGAACGTCATCTGCCAGGCCTATGTATACATATGCTTATTCAGCCTACAATGATCGGTTAACAGAGCTGCCATCATTTTGACAGTCTTCCTATCTCTATTCAGTAGGTCTTTCGTAAGTTTAGGCCCCTGTTCAGGCTTATTATTGTGCATTCATTTATAGATTTTTTAACTTGCGATTTTAAATGTTAAAGAAAGGGCCAACTCCAACGAATAGCCTTGACGAACCTCCTCTGGCTAGGTCGTTCACCGCCTCATTTCCCTTCACGCCCGTGTAGCTGAGAACCCAGGCCAATGTTAGCTTCCTTTGGGTGGCCACCTCATTTAGGGCATTTACACAGTTCCAAACCAGCTCTGAATCAACACTTACGCTACTGATCGCTTTAAGTGTTGCCTGGCTGTCAGAGAAAAGAGCGACGCTTTTACCGAACTCGGCCCATCTTTCTACTCCTCTGATACAGTGATGAATTGCAGCAACCTCAGCCTGGGATACCGTCGAATCCTTGCTGAAGCTTATCGAAAGAGCTTTTCTGGGCTTCTTTCCATATATTGTGGCTCCTACGTCGTAATCAGTCTTAAACCCATCTGTGTACCAATTGTTGACTGTCTGAAGTATGTCTACTACAGGCCTAGCACTTTTTTGTATATATATTTATACGAATCGTAGCTTTAGAATTACCACTATTACGGCGGTAGGAGTCTATCTCACAAGCCAGCCTATCACTATCACGTGTCTAATTGCCCCTGCGTACAGCCACAGTGTCAGTTTTGGGCTAAGACTTCAATTTCTTCCACGCAATCTCTCATCTTGTACGTGGCAATAGTGGCTTTGTTGGTTTCGTTCTGGATATGTGTGTTCCATGTGAGTCTTTGATCAACCTTGGGGTGTGGTTTATCCCAAGGTTTTTCGCCTGTTTGACATATGGAATCCTTACGCTTCCTACTACGAGTAATTGTAAACCCTCTAGCAGCCTTTTTCCCGGTACTAAATTTTCTCTCAATGTGTATCAATGTTGGTAACATTTCACAGTAGAAAAATGCTTGTCCTATGCGAATATTGCACGCAAAACTATAAATATACGTATAGATCAATATTTGATTTATTTTTAACTTGTTTGTAATAATTCGGTAATTATTTTAATCTGTGTTTAATAAAAATATGACAACAGAAAGGCACTCAAAGGGACGTCCAGTGGTAAAGCATATCCTCACCGCTACAGCATTGGTGGGTCAGGTAATAGTGAGAAGTACACAACGTATTGCCATACGTGTGGATATACTTGCTGCCTCATCGTCAAATGAGCAACAGCTAAACATTGATAATCACGTAATTTACGTACGCCACAATTCGTTTATTTGTTGCTGCCACAGCTGCACGCCGTGGAATACACCTTGGCACTTCTAGGCACTGACGCCTATTGGTAGAACGTTTTTAGTTTTTTTCCACGAATAGATACACACTACAACGTAGTAAATAGGATATATAATTGTTAATGATCGTTAAGTTTTTGGGTTGGTGTTACAAAAAAAAGGGAATTATGAAATAACAAATACTGTCAATGATGTTAACTATAAAATATCAAATCGATTTAGTGCATCCAAACATTCTTTGTGCAAGTTTTAAATTTAAATTCGTTTATTGTTACTACACGATGTTTGCGCTTTGTTTGTCTCTATTCTCTATACTGTTTTAAGGTATTCGTATTTGGTACTTTAGTAATAACTGGGTAAACTATTCTAATACTATCCAATTGAAATATTCCAAATCAAATCTGTCACACTTAGTACATACCAAACTTGTATGTATATGTATGTATGTTTTAATTCTGTGATTTACTGTTATAATAACAGAATACGGGTTTTAATAATAAATAAATACTATTTGTATTTTAGGTTACGTTTCGGAATTTTTATTATTCCTTCATCAGACCTAAAAGGATATTTATCACAACCAAGGTAATTACAAGCACAATTAACATTTTACTTACACTTAACTATTAAACTTTAAAATTTTGTCATATACATACATATGTCAATTTGATTGATTAATTTAAATTTAAATTAAATTAAACAAAATTTTAAAGTTTAATAGTTAAGTGTAAGTAAAATGTTAATTGTGCTTGTAATTACCTTGGTTGTGATAAATATCCTTTTAGGTCTGATGAAGGAATAATAAAAATTCCGAAACGTAACCTAAAATACAAATAGTATTTATTTATTATTAAAACCCGTATTCTGTTATTATAACAGTAAATCACAGAATTAAAATAAACAGGACAAGCCAGTGTCGTGAGCGGCTTTATATCCACTAATCTTACCTATGTATGTATGTATATACGTTTTTCAATAACATGTATTTCATAATTTTAAATTTGTCATTTGTTAAACAAACCATTAAAACAATAAATAAAATACATAAAGAACGCAACTTGTTAAAATATTTACAATTCAATAAGTGCTTCAAGAAAAAAAAGAAACAAATAATTTGAGCTAATTTAGTCGTTGATTTAAATCGAAAAAAATGCTTTTTAACGTTATAACAAACCTTGATATAAAGTATAGAAATTATAGTATTATAGTAATCCATAAATTGTCTGAGCAGATGCTACTTTTTCACGGCAAGTAATTCCCCATAGGAGCTACACCAGTTTATATTTATGCATTTAGTAGTAACAAGTATCCGTTATTTACAGAAATTGTAATACAAATTCTATAAAGAAAACTTAAACTAGCAAATAAGTGAAAGATTAGGTAAAGGCGAAACCGTTACCCACTAGCAATTTATTGTTATTAAATGTTTTATTAGAATCGATAAGTCCTGATATTTTTCCCATCGTAGTACTTTTCATATTTAGATTTATGTAAAAATGTATATGAGAATGATAAACAGATCATTAATAGTACAATATGAAAAATAAAAAGAAAATATTGAGTAATAAAAATGAAATAATATAATATATATACACAATGTACAATTTTTTAGTTACCTGAGTTCTTCTGTCTCAATTTATATATTCCAGTTTAGTTATATTAAATAATATCCGGTATGTACAATTTGAAAGCCAAACTATTTTGTCTATCCATTAATGTTCCTAAAAAGAGATATTATAATTTCGCAAGTTACGACATTTCCAGTTCAATTAAAAAAACAATAATCGACAAACAAGCAAGTAGGATAATGGTGGTTTGTAGAATGATGCTTTTTGTGGTATGGTGATTTTGGTGTGGTGGTAGCGAATTTCGTATGTTCAATATCATGATATGGAAAAAATAATGTGCTTAAAAATTAATAACGTACACCAAATGGAAAATGTGCGGTCACCTATGCAATGGCGCTGCGTTGCTCTTCGGCGTCGGCTGCCGTCTTACCTGGCGAAACTCTTGAAAGCAGCGGATTGTGGATTTATACACAGAGGAACTCTACTTGTGTTAAGTTGCTCGGCGATGAACTTGTGAACTTCCTCTGTAAAAATAAAATGCAATTAGTCATAGTAGTACATATTATCTTTTTAACTAAAGAATGTTTGAATTGTCTTCTTTTGTTTCTTAAATTAGGTTGCAAAATCTGGAACATTTTAACCATTGAATCATACAAAAAGTTTGGATTGAACGCAAAAATAATCCTAATATAAATTAATTATAATTTTATCTTCCATTTCCAGAATGAGAGTGTATTCATAAACGATTTTTTGGAAACATAATAGCAGTTACTGAAGTAGTTCTCAGCGTTTATAAAACAGTAATTGATATAATCGATTGTAGATTATAGATACTTATAAACTTAGTTAAAATTTAGCCAACATTGTAACTATATAAAATCTATTGCAAAATTAATTATATTTTTAGTTTTGCAGGTGCTTATCATTTCTAAGGGTTTTGGTAACTTCATTATGATTTGTTGACTTTCAATAACTAATTCATCAGGAAGTACTAGAACATAAAGTGGTTTTCTCGAAGTTGTAAGAACTGCTCTCTTTTTATTTTTTCTGTAAAGTATGTTTGAGTTTCTTGGTATGACTTTCCACAAGATTATAATAAAACAAGTTGTATTCGTGGAGTACTATAGGCTTTCATTTAAATACTGAACATAAAATATTTTGGAAACGTTTCAACAGATTCATTGTCTTCATCAGTCCTATATGTATTTAGGGCCCGTCAGACTTCAAATATTGAAAAAAATCGAAAATATTTCGATAGAAAATCAGTATCTCCCAATGTTTATAAAAACAAATCATAAATCAAAGATTACATAACACTTATAATCAATCTTCTCTTTCTACTGGTGATCAAGAAACTTCTAAAAAAGTTAAAGGTACCGTATGTTGTTTCATTATCTGACAAATTAAACAATGCTGTCAGACCTCACAACATAACACTTGCCCATGAAAACTACAATAATGTATATAATTCTTCATTCTAAACTAAAATCAAAAATACCTCATGAAAAAATACTCATATAGTCTACAGCATCCCATGTAATGATTATTGCATATACATACATTAACAAAAAAAAACAAGTTAAAACATAAATTTAATTTCAATAACACGAAAATTTTAACGAAAGAAAACCACTACTGTTTTAGATGTATATTAGAAATGATCCATATAAAAAAGACGAACAGTACCAACGGCAAAATAGATATTGTAAATTTATGCAAAATTTATTATTTTTTAATCACCTAATTAATAAAAGTTTTCCATCCCCCACTATTACTGTAAAATAAATATTCTCCCTAGTTTTATTGTTATTCTAAAATTACTGATTGTTGTCCATCCCTGTCTTTTACAAATTGTTTACGATATATAGATATTTTCAATTTCAGAAAAAAAACCTTGTGTCAAAGGAAAAAACCTTCGTTGTTTAGTATTCTCTGTGATGATGCACCTATCGATATTGCATTCCCTAAAACTTTAAAAGTGTTTGTGCTTGTCTCAGATTTTAAATTATTCACTGGGATGTTCTCATTGGTTTTAATTTTTGACTACATGAGAAAATGTCATTTAATAAACATCAATTTACATAAATAATAATCAAAAGACTTAGATAATTTTGAGTTTTATCATTGAATTGCAGTAAATTAATTAAAAAAAAATTTATAGGACTGATGAAGACAATGAATTTGTTGATGTTTCCAAAATATTTAAAGGTTCACATCGAGTAGTGTCCCAAGACTTATCCCCGAGTGTACATGTCAAAATTAACAATACCTCCAATTACTATAAAAACGATTTTGGGAATTTTAGTGATTTTTAAAATATTATTACCACTTATAATAATAGAAAGAGCTATTAGAGAAAGCTCACTTCCTCGTTTTCTATTCTAATTGTAACTTTACTTTATCATATTCTGTATTAGCCCTTAACTTTTACAATTGTGATCTCAAACTTATATTATTTAATTTTGTAAATTGTTCTAGAACGAAGTCGGTAACTGCATATATTTTTTTCATTACCGCCCCACGTTTTTGTGATGACTGTATTCCAAAAGTAGTTAGCGCATATATTAGTCAGATAGTTTAGAACAAATTTAAAGGATTGGGTATGATCATATACGAAATAATCTATAGCACACAGACGTTGTTATCGTAGTATATATTATTTGCTAATATTGATTTGCTAGAGTGCAAACATTTCGTAGCATGTACCAAACGTTTCCTAATTTTGATGGAAGCCAATCTACATGGCCGACCGATAAATGTAATATATGCCACTAATACTATTGAATACAACTACTACAGATCAATGTTATTCTGGGTTCAATCAGAATTCAATTCAATTCCAAGAGTTTTTTTAAAAAGGTAATATATTAGTGATATCATTCCAATCATGTCTAAAAAAAAATCCTGCAAATATGCAGTGACCGGCATAAATGTTGTAACATATATGAAATTTTTTTTTATTATTAAAATATGGTAAAATTAAATTAAAAAATGTGCAATGAATTGGGAAAAAGTGTAGTTAGATGGCGTGATATCCAAAAAAAGTTATTTCACAGAAGTTGCTTAGAGTTCAATTCAGATGCTGTATGCAATTTTTGTAAACATATTAAAAAAAAATAAAAATCACAATTTTTCCAAATATTTTTTAAATAAATTACATTATTCCATTTCTTTTGGTTTTAGTACCACAACTGAAGCAAAGTCTTTAGATATCAAAAAGTAGGTTTCCAATATGACAACATTTACAAACATTTTTTATTCTACATTGCTTGAGGCAAACTCTACGAATTCTATTAGAATTAATCTAAATAAAAAGTAGGCATTGTAATGTATCTTGTTGTTGAATAATATGTTATGTAAACATTTTTCAAAAATAAACTTCACTGGTTCTTCTCCATCAATTGTAATGATGTAACGTCGGATCTTAACTTGATAATCGGTGTTACATTTTGATAACATATATTGTTAGCAGAGCGACCATAGCCGTTGTAATTAATGGTGAAATGTTTGAACTCTGTAGCCACACCTGAGATGCGTTCAGATTCTACTCAGAATTACCCACTGACGTTATTTTGACGTAAGTAAGTAGACAGTAGCTGACCAACCAAGCTGTCGAATAGGTCAAATTGATGTCATCGGCTAACCTAAAATCCGAACGCACTTCTATAGTAGAAGATTCTGTTATCTATAGAATATTTTATGAGAACAGTTGTTGCCCAAATTATAAGCTGGAAACATATGTTGCGATGTGTTGTATTATATCTGATCTGTTATTTGTTAAAAAAGAATAGGCACAATTGTACAAGACTAAGCATATTTTATGACATCAGTTATCCTAATATCTAACCAAACAAACTCACATGTTCGGATTTACATTTGAATATTGACTCTGAATATCTTATCTGTAAATCCTGTAATAATATTAATGTTATTATTACGTGTACAGTGTACATGTTTATTTATTCCCTGAACTATCACATGTTCCATACCAGCGATAAAGGTCCTTATACAACTGTTGCCATATAGAAATCAAGAACTTTATTACCATGGACTAATTTTCTTTTGTATGTTACTGTACCTTATCAAAACTATTTTGTTAGATTATTTAAATACGTTTGTTTAAACTTGTTAAAAGATTAGTTGAGGGCATATTAAGTGCGGAATTTTCAAACTTGCTTGTGTGTTATCTAAAATCATTTATGCAATTTGTGCATCAGAAGTGATCTTTTTGTATTTGCTCCTAACGAAAAATAATTGATTCTTTATCCTCCCTATTTATTGCTTATTTTTACAGAAGAAACAACAATATTCAAAACGTTTTTGATTGTGTGTTCTTAAAATACTTTTGTCACAGTTAAATGGAGGCAATATTAAATAAATATTCGAACGTACAAACTTACGATCAAATACACAAACTTTAGGTTTGATTTAGAATTATTTTATGATTCAATTATGGATCAGCAACAATATTTGTCATTTATTACATCAGTGGGAAACATGTATGTATATAAATACGTAAAGTTATACCTTTAACTTGCTCTATCGATGTCAGTTTTCTTTCCCAACTGTCATCGAAGGGCTGTGGTGCTGTTGTTTCGAGTTCCGTCGTATATTGGCGCATACCGCTGGCTGTCGTATAACAACATTTACACATACATGAATGATATCTTAATCTGCCTTCATCTAAGTAAGGATGAGCTAGGGCGTCTACTACAGATATACGTTTATCCTGTAAAAGAAGAAAAAGAGAATTATGTAATTAATCAGCAATGAGCTATTGGTCACATTCAAGTAATAAACAATTGGTTATAAATTTACACGTATATCATCTGATATACGAGATTAAAATGGAGACGTGAGGGGTCAGTTTCCCGGCTGTCGACTTGATCAGCTGATATCGTTCACTTTTTAACTTCTTTATATAGTATTGTTTTATAGTCACATAAATAAAATCTTTTTACATTATAGACAACTACAAACATGCAATTTTTCAATTGTCATACAGTAGTTTTTTATCATGTGCTCGTATTAGTGTATGTTGTCTTTTTAGCACTAGGTATATTTATTTTGAAGATATGATTCAGAAGAGAATTATGCTACAGCCAATTCTTATTCATAAATCGTAAATGAATTACATTTTTATATTATTATAGATATTTTATATATGTAATACGACATACAACTTCGCTTTTAAACTTACTGGATCGAAAACGAGCATTTGACATAATAGGTGAACGACTTCGTGCGTTGCCTGCGACGATAGCGTATATAAGGCCCTGAGCGAGGGTGGTTTCGGCGGCCTCCGGAGAATGTGGCTCTTCGCCCCTTCGCACGCGTATCTCATATCCTCCAATGAGGGCGTTCCCAGCAGTTCGGTGATCAGTTCGAGTTGTTGGACCGGGTTCTGCGCCTGAAACAGAATCCGACGACCGAGCAGTTCCCCGAAGATACAGCCGACTGCCCATACGTCGACAGCTGCCGTGTAATGCCTGGCGCCCATGAGTATTTCCGGTGCTCGGTAATACTGCGTCACTACTTCTTGTGTCATGAGCTTACTCGAGTCGGGTTCCTCTACACGGGCTAAACCAAAATCACAGATCTGCAAAGCGTAAAACATAGCTTATACTCAAAATAACATTGAATTAATGTGTCTACTTAAACATGACAAAAATGGGAATAATCCTTATTGTGGATATTACAAAAAAAAATCCTCAAATTGCCTCAAAGATATACTATCTCTATGTTTAAAAATATCAAAACGTTTGATAAATCCTTAAACATATTCAAATACTTATTTCTGCCGGGATTTTTTTGCGAAATGTTTACACGTTGTGCAATATTAGGTCCTGATTATAAGTAGGTATTTTTAATCCGTGATATTAAAAATTGTCACTTTGTGATTTGTGCTTATATGAGGAAACAAAAAAAACTAGGCGCACCTGATATTCACGACAGTTCTGTTTATAATTATTCATCTTCGCAAATATGCGAATTGTTCTTGTATGGTGAACACAGTAAATTTATGACAGATATTAACAAAGTGACAACTTTTAGTCGACTCATAGTTGGTATTATTTCGATGTATTTAGAAATTTAAAATACGCTTTTTCTAATGGAAATATTCGATATTTTTAAAAATGGGAGGAGTATATTCTGTTATTCTTAATTTATAACTAAACCAAGGATCTTTTCCATACATAATATATATATATTTTTTAAAAAGTACCAAGTTTTAACTTACAGGAATTTTGTGGTTAAACCTCAAAGTTTTTCCCATACATAGGTACAGCTTGTTCAAAGATTTCGACCAACTTTGTTATTATTAACGCAACAAATTCGGTTAAATTGGTAAGGATTCAGTATTTTTAATGCTGATGAGATTTGGTAATAATTGTTTTTGAGATAATTAGAAATTTAATATATATTTTTTTAAATTGGGGTCATTTTTTTTGTATTTTGAGAGACAATATAATTTGAATATGTGTAAAAGCTCAATGCACTACACCCTTGAAAAGAAATAATTGAAAGCTACGGTAAATTTTAATTTAAGACTAGAATGTTATTCCCTGCGTAAAAATCACAGTGGATTTGCAATTCAGAATAATCATCGATAATATAATTAGATATATATGGTAGAAGTTGTACACACATTTGTATGGGTGGTAAGTGTTTGTAACTATGTCCAATTTTACAAATCTGTGTTCTATGTTTAAAAAATGTTTTGACTAAGTACCTTTTAGGAAATTTAAAAAATGTGCAATGGATTGCCAAAAAGTGAGGTTAGACGAAGTGATATAAAAAAAAAAGTGGTTTGTGAAAGTCGTTTAGATTTAGAATTCAATTCTGAGGAACAAATTTTTGTAAACATATTTCAAAAAAATTTAAAAATCACAATGTTTCCAAATATGTATTTTATAAATAAATAATATATTTTAAGTTTTTTCGATTTTAGTAGCTCAATAAGTAAAATCCGTGGATATGGTTGATACTCATACAATTTTGGTAAATCAATCATTTTGTATTTATTTGGGCATGTCGGTAATTTTTCTAATCAATTTAAACTATTTAACGTTTCGGAATTCTTTTATTTCATTTTCAAAAACATTATATATACATATATATTGCGATCAGAAATTATAAAATTGTATTTAAAAAAGAACTTGTCAAAACATTTTTTAATCTGTTTGCGAGTATGTTGTTTTTAAACTAAAATTCGTAACAACCTCCTCATTAATCATTTTACGGACATAGCGTAATAATCACCAATTAGAGGGTTTCCAAATATTGAAAAATATACAGTGTTCAATTTGAAGAAATAGGTATATATTCTAAACTTCAAATTATTTCAAAATCGCATCACCACAACTATGTTGCCTTTTATATTTTAATAAGTATAGTACAAGTAGTGAACCATTGCTAATTTAACCGAATTTGTAGCTTTAATGACAACAATGCGTTAAAATATTTGAACAGGCATACTTAGAAAAAAAACTTCAAAATCAGCAAATTTTTCTAACAAATCCATTAAAAGCAATAACATTAAAGAAAGTTTACTAAATAAATTCTGTACTATATTTAATTGTAAAATAAAAATATTACAATTTTTAAATGGGTTCCGATATATTTAGCTACAATAACACGTAATAGTGGTTTATACAGGCCGTTTTCGGTCTTGTGATTTTATTTTCAAGAGGTGACTAAACATCTTAAAATAAGGTCATTAACGCAAAAAATATCTTAACAAAAGTTGCAAAATATAAAAAGATATATTAATGTTAAAAGAAAACCTAGTAGTTTTTATTTTTTTCAGATCATAGACTATTGAAGTTGAAGATGGCCTGGCGGTTGAATCTGGTTCTACAGCAAATAATCAAATCAATAAGGATTCTTCTAAATATTTTTTGAAATTTAATCTAATCTCTGCTGAAAAGTGTATATTTAATATTTGATAAATGTCAACTCACTTCCACGAATATTAAATAAGAAAGTATTCGCGGAATTTAAATTTATTTTGATTGTCATACAGGGTATCCCAACAAAGCATATCTTATTTCCTGTGATGGGTGGAGACTGTGGCTTGAAAACTATAACAAAGATCCAAAAGAAAAAGTGAAAAAATCCCTTACCACAAAAATTAAAGATACAAATCTAAATACGTATTTCGGCAACTAAGTTGCCATCTTCAGTAGAAAAACAAGTGAAGAGCAGTGTTAAACGTAGTGTTTTCGGCTAAGGTAAACCTTGGAAGATATGCTCTTCACCAAATCACTAGTGGAATAACACTCACAGAAGTGTTATTCCACTATAGCATATCTTCCAAGGTTTACCTTAGCCGAAAACACTACGTTTAACACTGCTCTTCACTTGTTTTTCTACTGAAGATGGCAACTTAGTTGCCGAAATACGTATTTCGATCTTTAATTTTTGTGGTAAGGGATTTTTTCACTTTTTCTTTTGGATCTTTGTTATACATATCTTATTTCACATAAAAGACCCAAATAATATTTTAACACTGGTAAGGTTTTTCCTTCCTACATATTTGTTGTAGCTAGGCGTGAGAAAGAGTGTAATATGCAGATTTTATTGAAGTACCAGTTATTGGGTTTATTATTTATTTGCAGAAGCAACAAAGTTATAAGAATGCAGGCTAAATCCTTTTTCAATTTTATATTTAATTAATCTCAGAAATGAAATAAAAAAAAAAAATATAAATTTTCAGTTCTATTTTCGTAAACTTAGTTTCAAATCTATCATGTTATTCTAAATGTTATTTATTTTTAATACATTTTTTGATACATACCTTAAGAGCACAATTACAATTTACCAGAAGGTTTCCAGGTTTAATATCACGATGAAGTATCCTAGCTGAGTGTAAATATTTCAGTCCTGTAATACGAATAGTAATGTAATTCAGTGGTTCATTTCATTTTTAAAGTGGGGGGTGAAATGCGGTAAAACTCCTTGGTAAATTAAATAGCAAAAATATTTTAACATCCATTTATACTTTTGTATATACCTTCTTTTTGATTTATTTACTTAGTAATTTTTCATTTCATTTTCAAAGAGGCAATTTTGATTTATTAGTGTTGAAATTTTTGGTGCTATAAAGTGTTGAGTAAATATAAAAAAACGGCAAGTTAGAAATAAATATACACATTTATAATGTGCTCTAATGATTAATTACAAACATACAGAATATTGTACTGTACATTTTCCATTCACTAGCCTATTTTTTAGACTAATTGCCACTCTAATGTATTTCCAAATGTATTGTACATTTCACAAAGCTCTAAAAATAGTAATGAGTGGACTGATAGCAAGTGATACACATATCTACACTATTTTTGGAGCGAATGATTGCAGAAACTGGAATCGTTGCCAATTAGTAAAAATGCTTTGCTGTGAAACGTACTTTTGGTAGCATTTTTTATTTCCTAATAGTTTGAAAACATATATTTTTTAAGAGGGCTGATAAAGCCTAAGCAGCAAGTGTTTTTCAGGCACCCGCGCAGAGCCAAATAAAAACATATATAAATGCAATAAATATGAAAATATTCATTGAAATCAATTTATTTATATTTACAGAACACCTTTAGGCACTAAACCTATTATTACTTATAGTTGAGAATCATTTAAAGTTGGGCTTCTAAAGTAACTCACCTCTAAGTATTTGATATATGAAAACTTTTATGTGGTCTGATGATAGTGGTTGATGTGACACAATAATTTTGTGTAAGTCACTCTGTAGTAATTCTGTGATAACGTATCTATATTTGCATTAAGGAAATTGTGGATAGAATAAAACAAGAGAAATTAGATCAAGTAACTCTAACATTTTTCACATACGCGTTTATTAACTTTCGGAGATCATCCCCATCATCTTGTCAATGTACGCACCAAATGATTTCAACTATACCAAGATAACATACTTTATCAAAAGCGCATTATACACATATATAACCGTTTTTATGTTGGAAACTGTATTTAGCAAAGTTACCTGTTTGACATAAATCGTGGGAACTTCTACGTTTACTCAAGCTGTCAGGTAAAAGGAAGAAGCTGTTGAAGGAAAGCAAGAATCAGAAACCCGACCATAGATTTTTCAAGGTTGTGGAGCTTTTGTACTCAGGTAATATTCTTGGGTACACAACCTTTAGTATCTAAAAATCTGCACCGCATAATCTCTTTGTAAGTAGTAGATATATCATTTGCTGTGTGTGAAATGTTTAAAATATATTTATTAGTATTTGTTCATACAGTTTTGTTTAGTGTTAGCCTTGGAAATCCGGCAATGTTGCCTTTATAAATAAAATAAGATTGCTGCAACAATTTTTAAACGTCATTTTAATATACGTTGACGCAATTCTTAAATAATATTAATTTAATGAGTCGTCTTGTTTTGATTTTCACTACAACATGTTGAATCAATATTCTACCCTTATGATTTCTAGCACCTGTAGTAACTATATAAATTAAAAAGTAAGCAAATTAGTTGGGAATACTACTAAATTTCCTATGACTGACAGTTCTGAATACATTCGAAACAATTTCCGATTTTTTTCTTGCCATGCAAAGTTGTCAAAATTTCCACAATAATGTAGAAACATAATGCATGAAAGGACAAAAGGTGCTCTGAAATGGTAACGACATTTCTAAGTAACATTATTTATTTTGAGTATTCACTATGTGTATGCTTGACTTATCTTTCTTAGAAGCGAAAAGCTGATTAATTTAACCTCAAAAATGATTAAATTAACAAGTTATTGTGTATTTCAATCAATGATTCTAATGTATTAACACTTTCAAGACTGTTGCAGTAAGAAGTATTTTATTTTTCGCAGTAGATGTCTCAAGAATATTTACTTATTTAAAACAAAACACGCAACTATAGTAACAATTTAGTTAAGAATATGAAAATATCAACGCTAATATTATCACAGTTAGCAGAAATTGAAAGAATTGTAAGAGTGTTAAATGACGATTGTTTTATTTAGTATTGTAATCCCTTGTTACGTCCTGATTAAATACGATCTCCACGATTCTTTGATATTTCTCTCTCTGTTTATATTTAATTAAAATCGAATTTTTTTGTTTTGGTTTATACCTAATTGTTGGTGCTAGAAAATAGCTGCTAATAAAGCAAATTTCTACCCAGACTATACTTTGCACTGTCATTAATAGTTATTTACGTTATTCGTATTCAAGGCTGAAAATTATGTTTTATCGAACGAGTTTGGAGAGCCGAGGAGAGCAACCAAACGAGTTCGATAGAGACACTTTCCAGCCGTGGTGCGTACAATATTTTTTCGACTACAACTTACTAAAATCAATTTACTTGCATTTGTAGTGTTCAGAATACAGATGACTCATATTTGAATGACAGATTGACGGCTATTTTGACAACCGAACCCAGACAAACTTCAGAATCTTGACAGAACAGCACGGTTCATAGTTCAACTCGGTAAAGTGACGCTTTCTATCCTCGAATGAGTGTAATAAGGTTGTACTTTCGGATGTGGTAGTCGAAAAATTAATTTGTTGGCCTCGTTAACTGTAAACACAGCATTACCTGCATCACCTGTCAGCCAACGCAACAGTAGGTTAATTTTACCGCCCTGCGATTACATGCACTGCATTTCACAGTTACTTACAATGTTCCAATATAAAATAAGTATAATTTCCTTTAATTTAGTTAAAAAAAAAAGCATTTACGGATATTTTTATTGCTGTTTTAATTGTTATTATCGAAAAATCGTCATAAAGTAAAGTTGTCAAAATGCAGTGGTGCCAATCCACATCTACAGACACCCACATGTTTTTTTTTTTAAATAAAATTTTCTAAATGTTTTCTCAGCCAAAGGAAAAATAATACAAACGTCGTACGTTAGGTTATGTACAGCGTTCCAACTCTGAGTTATCGCGCTGTAAATGACAGCTACCGCACTCTAATGTAAATAGCTGTCAATGACAGTTACGCTATACTAAAAAGTACTAAAATTTAACTTCTGAAATGATCAGTAAAGAAGAACGTATTTATCTGGTCAAATACTGTGGCATTAGAGAGGGCTTATAGCTTATGATTTATTTAATTAAAACTTTCGGAATACATCTGTCTCATACGTAGCTTTACGTAAACTTTTAAATAACTTCGACGAAACTAGATTAATACTACATTTAAAGAAAAAAACGTAAGAAATATGACAACAATTACACTTTTTTAATTACAAATAATTTATAAGGACAATAAAATATTGCCTTATAAACCCACAATATCCCATACACTTGAAAATGGAGACTTTTGTTTATGGTTTGGAGAGATTAAGCAACATTTATAATGGTAACGTATCTACACAAGCCATTGGGCTGCGGCGAATCTACAATTTTGGGTTTAATGTGCCTGCTATTATATACAAATTTTAGAATTCACTTATTAAAAGAGTTGAAAGATTGTATAACTTGGAGGAAGTTATATTGAATAGTGAATGTTAGATCTGTTTTTATATATAGGGTGCGGCAAAACAGATAGTGCAGTTTTGAAATGCTATTAAAAGAAAACGGTACAAGTTAGAGAAATGGGGTTTATTTTATTTTATTCGGTACATCATGCTGTTTTACACCTCAATTGCTGAAGATGACATCGGAAAGATGATGGCCTCCAGCAGCGATACATGCACGTAAGCGATTTCTGAAGTTTTCGACCGTATTTTGGCACATCTCGACGGGTATAGCGGCGATTTCCTGCCGAATTCGATCCTTGAGTTCTTCTCAATTGTGAGGCCGACGTTTGAAAACTTTTTCCTTCAAGTAGCCCCACAGGAAGAAGTCGCAAATGCTTAAATCAGGTGAGCGCGAGGGCCACAACGGAGAGACGCCGTTTTGTCATTGAAACTCGAGCACTATGAGACTAGCCCTGCCCTGCTGAAACCAAGTGTCTCCCAGATCTGTTTCCTCCCTCAGAGCTTCCAATCGAGGTTCAAAAAAAAAGTTCTAACATGGAAACATAACGTTGAGCGGTGACAGTTACGGTTCGTCCATTATCCTCGAAAAAATAAGACCCAATCACCCCAAATTTAGATATCGCACACCACACGGTTGCTTTTGGGGAGTGAAGGGGTTTCTCGTGAATTTGCCATGGGTTATTTTCAGCCCAGTACCGACAATTTTATTTATTCACCGCACTACAAAAATGAAAGTGGGCCTCGTCACTATCGCCTACATGCATGTATCGCTGCTGGAAGCCATCATCTTTCTGATGCCATCTTCAGGAGTTGATGCATAAAACGACATGATACCGAACGATACATGCTACCGAATAAAATAAACACCATTTCTCCTAACTTGCGCTGTTTTCTTTTAATAGTCCTTCAAAACTGCACTGTCTGTTTTGCCGCACCATGTAGTTACCAATTGGTATTTATTTACTTGTTTATTTAAAAAAACTGATTGTTGTTAAGCTTAATAATAAAAATAGAAGCTGTAATAATGTTGAATTCCAAGTAAGTGTATGCTTGTTGTCAAATCTTAATATGTTTTTGGACATTTTGAGAAAAGCAGAATAGGTACTTTAGAAAAAATAACTTTTCCTATTTGTAAGCCCACTAACAGCCTGTATTTAACATTTTGTAACATTAAATTACAAAATATTTTAATATTAATAGGATACTCCGCATCTGCATTATGTATATTAAACAGAGCTATGAAATGTGAGAGGAAAATGGAGTAATTGCCGAGTATAACAACCTATTTATCACTTTTCACATTTAACCAACCGGCAAATAAATTAATTCTAACAAATGCGATGAGTAGGAGTATTGTTTACTCACTGCTATTAGCGATATTCTCTTTCAACTAAGTATAGTGTAGTGTACTACTCAGTAATTATAAAAAAATACGATATCGAACACCATTTTTTTTTTAGTAATGAAAATATAATGCATTTAATTATTAGATATATTTACTCGTTTTAGATCATTCCTATATATATATTATTTGCAGCATGAACACGTTCATACTTTAATAGGTACGCGGAATATGGTGGAAACCCGTATGGAACAAACCCTGTATCGAACCGAGTCCTAAAAGGGATTCACTGCTATAGCAACACACGGACGCCTTTGTTGCCTCCGTCGGCCGAGGGTGGACCGGCACCGACGAAATCAGCCAGGCACACGGTCGAAGGGTGCGAGTAAGATCGAACTATGTATTCCGGTCGGTTCTCGCTCACTAGCTTGCAGCATCCTCTTTATTGCGTTAGGACGCCGGAGACGCAGCGCCGTTACGTCACTAGGATGAGAGTTGAATTTTTTACAGCCGCTAAATAAATTAATTGCGAGATGGAAACGTGGAAAATATGAGCCCGTTAATATTAAATTATAAAATAAATTTGCCTCAACTGAAAATTAACTAGAATTGGGACGCGGAAATCCATGCGCGGCCGAGGAAATGGAAAGTTTTTTACGCAGAAATATAGGGTGTGTCACTGATAAATGGATGCGATATACAGGCTTAGACAGAATGTACTGAACGGTTTCATTTGGACACCAACCACGTTATAGTAAAAGAATGAGCAATATATTCAAGATATACGATTACGGAATGACTATTATAAAACGTTTGTTTAACGCAGTGATAATAAGTGACTTGGCCATTTTTGCAGGCTAATAGCTGTGATGTTTTGATATAAGCTGACCAAGTTTTATTCACATTCAAGAACTTGGGTTGTTTTTACAACAGTTTAAATGATAGCAACAGCGAAATTCAATTGGAGCACCGAAGTGTTATTACCAAAGAAAGGCAGTTGTCCCAAGAATATTTATGACAAGGTGATTAGCGTATAAGAAAAAGATGCGCTATTATATAACATTTTAGTGTTAACAATTCGACCGAAGATGCTGGAAGCCTCTTGAAGAAGAATCAACAAAAACATCAAGAAAGTTAAGGAACTGGTGTCAGCAGATCGAAAAATAATAAGTAAAGATATTAGAAGCTCCAGTTTTAAAAAATTTGGAGATAAATAAAGCGCGTATTTCTTATTCTCAAAAAATTATGTCAACAGCACTAAGAAAATCTAGCGGCATTGGGTGACTACAAATATTAGTATATTACCCATGATTTTGCATTTTCTCGAGTCCACCCATATCTCTTCCGAAAATACTTTGGATGCCACCTATAAGTTTCAGAAAAAAAAAAAAAATCTACGCGACAATTCGAACAGAGTTTCAGCTAATGATAGATTATACCGATTTCTCGTCATCGTGTTTTTCCCTAAGCAATACAGAATTGGCGAAATTAAACGGAATTATGGTCAAAATACCACAACCAATCTCTCCTGAAATGATTACATTTTTACTTTTAGGGTACTTCTTTCTCAAAAAGTTTCTTTCTCTCAAGTAAAGTGCTAAACGATTTCTATTTGCCTTACTTTTTGCCTTTACTGCACTTGTATTATTCATTTTTCTTCACACAGAAAACAACACTTGGAAATTAAAAATGCAAATTGGTATTAATGCCTAATAAAGAAGTAAAATTTTATAGCTTCATATTTAAAACTTTATATATTATAGTCTTAAAGCTCTAATAAAAAAAATAAAGACTATATACTCAAAAATAGTTAAATAATCGCATAATCTAACATTAAGGCTTTTACTTTCGTTAGTTTAAGTATAATGGAGAAAATACCATTTGTATTATAAATTACTGAAAAGAACGTGTCTGGCTGTACATTTACCGCACACAAAGCAAATAGACGTTACAGTTTCTAAACAAAACTATGTAGGAGGAAGTACAGTATTATTAATGTTCTTAAAGATAATTGTGAGCATTCATGGAAAGTTATTAGCGTTAGCAAATACTCTAAGCCTTTGTCTTGGCGAGGTTGTAAGATTTTCATTATTGTGTAGTCACTTGCAATATCATGTGGAAGTTTCATTAAATTTAAAAATACTCATTTTGTTTTATAGGAGAAATAATTGTAATTTAATAAGGCCAATATTAGAATCTAACTGTGTTTTGATGATATATAGGTTCCTAAAGTTAGCGCTATACGAAATACGGCCATCTTGATTTTACGATCGAGAAAGGATTCAATTTTATGGCGAGGAGTTGGGATACGCAATTTTAATACGACATCAGCGGCAATAAAAAGTTTAAAATATCTCATTTTCGGGTTATCAAATCCCTTCAAAATGCCCCTTTCTCAAGTTTTAATATAGTCGTTAAACCTCTTCAATATATAATGCTAATTAAAAATTATTATATACCAAGCCATATAATATAACCAATCGATAAGATTAAACCGCATATAATAAGCTATTGTAACTTTTTTAAATTATATATAATTTTAGAACGAATATCCAAACAGTATGGCACCTACTGCTGAAACAATTGGACGTCTGATAGTTCAATTTGAAGAAACTGGGTCGGCCAGCCTTGAGGACATCCAAGCTGTGAGAGATAGTGTCGAGGAGGAGCCAGCAACATCGCCGATTTCTCTGCGATCCCTTCAAAGAACTGAAGATGTTTTCGTACAAAATTCAGATGGTTTAACAGCTGGTGCCAACCGACCACCAAACCCGTGTGGCATACAGTCAGAGGTTGTTACAGCTGAATGAGATTTTTTCGATAAATTGATGATGAGGCGCGTTTCCATTTTTCTAAACATGAAATACAAAACATCCGGTTTTAGGCAACCAACAATCCGCGTGTTCTCCACGAGACACCACTCCATCCACAAAAAGTGACCGTATGGTGTGCTCTTTACTCAAAACATATGATTGCGCCATACTTTTTTGAAGACGACAATGGAAACGCGCGGTAATCGTCACTGGCGAATAGTACCGGACCATGTTGAACGAGGTCTTAATACCGAAACTGGATTATTTGGAGTTGGTGTATATGTGGCTTCAACAAGATACACAGCGCACGACACCATGGAGATTTTGAGGAACACTTTTGCAGGCCGTTTGATTTCGCGATTAGGCGATTTTGGTTGGCCAGGGAAATCGCCCGATCTGACGGGCCCAGACTACTTTTTGTGAGGCTACTTAAAGGGGCTAATCTACGTAAACAGAGCCTGCAGATCCTCAAGAACAACATTCGCCAAGAAATCGACAATCTAACCCCGGGTATCTTGACGAATGTCATGTAAAATGCCATAAAAAGGGCCGAAATTTGTATAAACTCTGGTGGCGTCCACCAATCGGATATCATTTCCAAAACACGAACAAATTTAATTTATTGTTTCAAATAAACATATTACGTTAAAAAAATACAAAAAAATTTTTATTATTTTTTTGGAAATACAGGAAAAGATAGATTTTTCGCCACCTTGTATTAGGTTGATGTTACTGTTATTGTTATTTTTCCTTTCCGTGGGATTGATATTGTATTGGAATTCTCTTGGTAGTAGCGGAATATCACAATATTCCGCTAGAGAATTCCATTACAAAATGTTTGTGTTTATAAATCTAAAACTAGTGTCACAACATAGACGTTCATCTCTTTGTTCCGCGACAAAGGCATTTAGCTCTACAATGAACGCGTCGCACAAAGAGATGAGCGCGATGCGAAATACGGCGTAGAAATGAAAATGACTCCGTTTACCAAATACAGAATTTTCGGACGACTTCGTGATTTATTTGGTCGTTCTATTTTGGAAGTTGAAAATTCCTTTATGCGTCTCATTCGAACGCGACCGCTTCTCATGGGGCACTGGCAGACAGCGGCGCAGTTTATACTCATTTCTCAGATATAGTTTTTGAAGATTATATTTAGACACTGAACGAGTGCGGTTATTGTCTCTTTGTTTTAAACATCTTTTAAAGTAAATATACGCCCTATTCTGGCGAGGAAGCTATTGATCCGTACAAAATAGATAATGCTAAACAAATGTGTGAACTATTAAACTGTTAGCGCGAACTAATGCCGGAGGTAAATTTCAGTACAACGGAATATTTCAATTTAAAAACAAAAAAAAATAATATTTAGCGGACAGTACCCCACGTAATCAAATTAAAAAAATAATTGTAAAATCTGTTTTTTTACCAAATAACTTGTAAAGATTAAAATAAAATTAAGTGGAAATAGAAGTCTAGCTAAAAATCTAGCTGTTTTAAATTTTATTTTTTGTTTTACAGAGATATTGTATTTTCTTGTGTACGTACAAATATCAGGTACATTATTACCATCATCATTTAAATAAATTATAGATGTCATGACCTTTAACTCTGCAAGTTTTAAGCATAACCATAACCAGTGGACAAATATTTATTTGCGAGGTTACTTCAATTGCTACACTTATTGCTTTATTAAAATGCCCTTTTCGAATAATTAATTTTTCTACTATTGCAACCAACCTACGACAAAGTTAATTACGTAATAACAAACTCATGCACTATATTATTCCAATTGACTGCCTTTAATTTTCTTATGACTGTAATAAAAGTGAAAGCACTTGGCGCTAATACTCAAAACAAACAAAAAATGTATTAAAAAATAGATTTAGAATGTAAATGTAAATCCCACAAGATTGAAAACGCTTACACAATGATCTCAAAAATGGGGCAAAATAATTAAAATTCTAAATTAACGGAAGTTGCGAATTCAGCTTGCGCTTTCAAGATATGTGACTCTCTAGCTTTAAAGGTTAATTTCATAATTAATACTTGCAGTACTAACTGCATTTAGTTTATTTAAGGTTAATTTCACTACAACCAAGGTTTATTGTATGTGACTCCTCTTTTATTAGGTACTTAAGATTGTATATATTTGTATGTATGTATGTATTTTCTCATGCATATACTTCAGCTATATGTAAATTACACAAAATATTTTAGCTAGTTGATGCTCTATCTTGCATCAACCTATTAACTCTTAATCTATTTTTTAAAATAAATTTATAAAGGATACATTTCCTGGAAGAAGTCTAAATGAGGTGGTTGAAGAATGTCCAAAGCCGATAACACCTGGAAAATAAAAAAACACAATCATGCAGGACATCATTTGCAAGTGACTTACTATAAATATAATTAAATACCAGATAGATATCAGATTTGGTGATTTATTACGATAGTGTAAGTTTACTAAAAATTAGAAGCCATACTTATATGTTGTATAAAATATACAAATCTATTCAAACTGGGCAGAAATGATCATGACATGGAATAAATACTTCGTATTTGTATTTTCTATCAAATGCCGATATTGTCACTACAGGTTGTTGTGTTTGAGTCACAGTCCCAGACATACTATCTTGTAATAACGCTTTCAGCAGTAGTGTTTCTAGAAATATTATTATTTGTAATTTGGCAGTTATACTGTGTAATGTGTACCCGTGGTTCATATCTTTGTTATAAATGCTAGTTTTCTTGATTCATTCTACAGAAAACTTTTACAATATTCTGTTTATACAGTGATAAATATTCAGTAGAATACGATAGATAATCTATCAAAACAAGCATTCTATTGTCATATTGGCCTATTTTCACGGCGACTTTTTCTGTGATCCTTGAAAACGCTCTGCAATTTTGCCTTCTTAATTAAATGTATCGTCTTTTAGAGTAACTTTTTTAATTTATATAAATCTTGTCCTTGCCAACAAGGCAAGGCATACAAGCCTAACTCATACCAACATATTATACTATGCTAGTAAACCTTGCATGGTATATGTTTAGCGAAAAAGAGTAAAGGAACTGCAGAAAATGAAACTTTTTTTGTTTGGTATACACTTCTTGGTTTCCGGGTTGAAAATGTCATGTAAGTGTGGACGAACGTTGACCAGAGGAACTGCTAGGACGCGGTTTCAACCCGGAAACCAGGAGGAAGTGTATACCATGGGCAACGACAGCGGAAGTCTCCGAGTAATTTTTCTTGTTTCTTTGCAATTTTGAGATGAGAAATCAAATTTAATTTTCCATGACCTATCAGTTCTAGAATAATCATTTATCATTATAAACCTATACATATATAAATATTAATTGTTACATGGGTACTTACATTTTCATGTTTGAAGAAACACAGCATTTTTAATTCCCTAAAAACTCGTTTTGACGACACTAACGTCTGGAACACATTGGGTAATTTTTTCAAAGCTACTCGCCTACCATCTCGGGGATCAGTTACCGCCCTGTAATAAAAAGAAAAACTAAATTAGTACTATAACAGTTTATTTCAAATGATTAAACTTGAGATTTCAGTCCAATTTGGTTTTACTAATTACTCGAAATGTCCCTGCATAGGATAAATCGGTGGGGACGCGAGATACTGAATGGAGGGACATTCCGAGTAATAAAATGTTGTATGGCGGATGATAGAACGAGACTGGAATCTGAAGCCTGCATAAGTTATCTTGGCAAAATCATTCATCCGTCAGCATGTCCAGGTATGAAATAAATTGTGCCAAAATAAAATACGGTGATGGTAAAAATTATAGGTAAAAGGACACGCTAGTAAATTTTATTCATATTTAATTAATATGCAATAGTTCAACTTATTTTTAAATCTATAGTGTCCCAGGGGATTGGTGTAATGTATTTTGATATTGAAATAATAAACAATGGTAAGTTCGTATTCCAATCCTTTTTATTTTTAATATCTTTTATTGCGACATGTTTCGGTCTATTAGACCATCTTCTGGCAATAAAAATGTCAAAGGTATGTTATATGTTAGATGGTGTAATAGACCGAAACATGTCGCAATAAAAGATATTAAAAATAAAAAGGATTGGAATACGAACTTACCATTGTTTATTATTTCAATATCAAAATTATTTTAAATATTGTTGAATGCTTAATTGAGTATTTTAAATGTGGTGTATGAATAAAAAATAAAAGTGGTTACACATACTCAATACTAAACGTGCTTGACAGCACTGTTTGTATATACATATTTATGTAAGTAGGTAATCTTGATTTTTTATACCCATCATCATTTTTAACGCATTTGAGACTTTTAATTTTCTTAGTATAGAATACCAAAGTTTATCTTTGAAAAATACTATTATTCACTAAACATTTTTTAATATTTTAAAGAAAATGTATGCTTCAAGGAAACAGTAAGAAGCCAAATACTTAATAAGTGTTAAAGACAAGTGTTCATACAACGGGTAAATTTTCTAGTTCACTACGTGCAATAACTTAAACGCCAGATGTTATGCGTTGCTGTCAGCCAAAAGAAGTAGATGTATTATATATCGAATCTGAAGGAAATTAAAAGGCATATTGGGTTTCGCTTGTAAGTATGTATATGTATTAAATGTATACTCCTGTGAACCAAGAAATAATTCTTATAATTATCTATTTCTGTTGCAAAGATGATATGCATATATGAGTATTGTATACAAAGGCTTTATATTTAACTGATTCTAAATTCCAGAAAGCATTCTAAATTCAGTTTAAGTATTTAGTTTTAGAACAGTACTTTTTTATCTAAGGAAGGGCTGTAATTTCGGATGAACGTTGGGTATTAGCATCTTATAAATACGGGTACGAAATGAGTGAAGCAATTTATTGTGCTACACATCTCTATAAAGCAAATGCTACATCTAATTTTCATGATCGAACAATAAATACCATACATACATGGGAATAATATATGTTCTTAACTTAAAAACAAGTCCATACATTGCTAGGAGCATATTTCAACGCTGAGACTTGTACTCATATGTGTTTCCTATAAAATTTTAGCCGTTGTCTACGTTTTTAGCATGCTTATTTTTTGATTTATTGATTGTCGTTATTTTGTGAATTATTTATTGTGGGTATTGACAAAGCCCATATCTATTCAGATCCAGTGGCTAATAAAGATTATTATTATTATGTACATATGTATGTACAATAAGGGTGATAGTACACTGCGATTTTAAATATCTTTAGTGCCCCTATTCTAGTTATATTAGTTATATTTACTATAGCCATCCAGTCGGATTCCTTTTAAAAAGTGCAGAATGTCAGAAAGTCACAGATTAGGTAACTTTCTCTCTTCAATTTCAAATGCTCCCAGGTGCAGGGCCCTCGAGCTGCATAGTTCAACACAATTTGAGAGTAGATGGATGGATGTTTCATCCTGTTCCCCACAAAATCTAGATTCCGCTTCCTCTGCTATTCCAAGGCTACTCAGATGTCCTTTCAGTTTACAATGGCCTGATAGAAACCATGTCAATATGCGAATATTACTTTTACTTAAGTTAATGTATTCTATAGATCTCTTCTGGGTATAGGTTCCCAGAAGAGATGTAAATTGCCCCTCATTCCCTGGAAATTTACCCAGTATTTGATTTTTGCATTGTGGTAATTTTTTTCATGAAGCTGAACTTATTTTGACATATCGTCCCAGAGTATTTTACAGGTTCTGTCACTTTCAGGAGGCTGAGGCATATGCCTAACCATTCCTTCTCTAATCATTCTGTATGTGGTCATCTTAACGATGCTCTTCACCAAAATGTAGAGAGGAGTAAGATTTACTGCTGCTGTTGGACAGGTTCTGATTGCCCCAGTTATGCATATACATGCTAAGCTTAGAAAGATTAGCGCTCGCGGTGGCCAGACTAGTTTTTGTTTTTTTTTTTATATATATAAGTGATCATTGGTCTTACTATTCCATACATCCAGAACAGTATTTTCCCATTTTACTGCTGCATAATAACTGAAGCTATGACTTTTCACTGGGAACACAGCGTCCAGGAGTAACAAGTACGGATGGTGATACAGCCTCAGCTCACTCCACTCAATCGCTAAAGTTTTGATTGCAGTTGTTCAAGTGTTATGTAAAGGGGTAAATGATTATGTCGAACGTGCAAAGAAATACAAACGACTGCTTAAAGACGTATTTGCAAGTTATATTTTTCTAAATTAGCATTATTTCCGTTTTCTCAATTATTACAAAGCCGTGAATGTAATGCCTCGGTATTAATTGTAGTTTGGGTTGGGTTTGTTTATAGAAATAAGTTAAGTATATAAAAAATTATCAACAATACCAAATGCGATACGTAGAAAACGCCAATACAAAGAGTGAACACAGGCAACGAGTTACGAAAAGCATGAAACAGGCAGTCGTTTAACAACCATATAATAGTACTTATCTATTATTTTATTTGTTAAATGTTCTAGAACCATAATTACACCGTTTCCTGAAGTGCTTGAGAAACGGAAAAGATGGCCAACTAATTGTTATTATGACAGGAACCCCTAACAATATATAATAATAACTTCAGGCAAAATCAGAAATATTTTTTTCCCAATTTGGTGCGAGCATTTTGCGGTCATTGTACATTATCATCACAAACTACGGTCAAAGTGACGCGAATTCTCGACACGTGGGAGTGTACCGTTCTTAATATAACAACTTCCGCTGGACGAACTCTGCTTTTTTTCATAGCCAGCCAGCATCAATGAATACGTTACGCGGTTACCAGCGGCGTAGGTTCCCATGACATTGCGGGATCGTATGATACCGAACGATCAGATTGTAACCAGGTAGATACAGATACGTATGTGAAGTTACTTCCAAACACGGGCATGAACTGTACTGGGGTTTAAAAATGTATATATGTTTATCTAAATCGTATAACCTTAATTGACGTATTCGTTAACGTTTGTAAGGATAATATTATATTACTGACGACTATGAATATGCAGAAACTATTTCAAACACGACATTTTTATTGTAAAGCAAAAGCAGCCAACGTGTCACTTGGAAAAATGTATTATATGTAGTAATAGAGATATATTTACTTGTTATGCATGTGTATTTAATTATTTAATAAAACAATACCAATATTGCTTCAAATTCCAATGAAATAGTAGTAAAATATGCGTATTTCCCCAGCAAAAGCAGAAAAAAACTCGGAAAGTATGTAATATCGTAATATTGTTGGAATTCTTTTTGTATTGACCAAAATAATACCGATAGTACCTATATGTTAATATTTTCTTGGTTTTTAGGGTTTTTTTCCCCAATAGCATTAATCAATATCTATTATATAAAAAAGCAAAAAACTTCTCGGGTATGCGATCTATATTACATATTTGGGTCAAATTAATAACTTGGAAAGGGCAATTTTTCTTACAGTGTGAAATCATTATATGAATAAAAATTACAGATAAAGCAGAAAAGCATTTATTTAAATTAATAACTTATTTCTTTTAATCTGGATATTTCGTAAATTATTTATTTGTTTCTTTAGGAGAAACTACAATGGTAATAATTTATAACGGTGCAAAAAAACATAATGGTAAAAACAAGAATCGTTGTAACAATTTTGGGAAACGACCAGAAAAACAAACACATACAAAATCATAATTATAACAATAACCAAATTTATAATGTATTAGACTTCTTGGTTTTTAAAACTTATTCCATTACACTATGTAGATATAAAATTATAAAAATATAGGAGTATGTACTTAATAAAATTTTTGTTTTTGTTTTGGCTATAAAATCAAAATTTTTTTGTTTTAAAAAAATTGTTTGTTTGTTGAAACTTTTGTGCTTTATATAAAAACTGTTTTGTAACCTGTGTGTCAATTTTATTTTTCTGGTTAAATATGAAGAAAGTTACGAATGTTTAGAAAAAAAAAATGATTTTATGTATTTAGTTAATAATATAATCATATAAATAAGTTATAAAGTTCATTTTAAGTACACTGCCTATTTTTAAATTTTATTTAAAATTGATAATTGAAAGTCCTTAAAAAATGTGATAATTTGTAAAAAGAGCTTTGTATACTAGAAACTATTGGTCTTAGAGGTACCTATATTACGTTTTATACATTTCGTAATAGGATAAGTTTTATTTTTATATAAAAAAAAAAAGGTTTATAAAAACCCGAAAAACCTAAAAACCAAGAAAACAATAATATTGTGGTACCTATTGATAATCATGGCATAAATTAATAAAGAGAAATAAAAAAATTAAACTGCATTACTTGAATTGAATCATTCATACAATTAACACGGTTATTTGCCGCCGAACACTTTCGATAATGGGAATCCAACACACTTTCTTCTCGAGTTAAATTGAACGCTTTTAAGTTATTTATTGCATCGAGTCTCCCTGCATTGGTAAACAGACAAATCAGACACAACTGTTTACAAATTATGGTATATAGATTAATTCTTGAATTAGTTTCTTGAATAAAACTGAAATAAAACTTTTGTTTTTTACAATAAATTGTTTCCGTTGTGTGAACTTCAGTACATTTTTAATATGTTTCGTGCCTTTTCTTTTATTCATAAATCACTGCCTACTTCAATTAATCTGAAAGACATAATAATTTTATATTATATACATATGTGTCCTATATTGTTTTATTCAAATTGTGGGAGCTAAGACTTAATTTAATGATTAAAAATAATAAAAGTAGGTCATGCATCTTCAAAAACTTCAATTACCACTTAGGATTACTTATAGAAAGGTAATTCTAGTATCAGGTATTTTAGAATCATGTATACTTAACCTAAAGTATTTTAAATATCCATTCAATTATTATTTCAATTCCGTTAAACGAATTACTTGGTTGGTAGCCATCTTCGACGTTTAAAAAAAAATAATGTTAAAAAAACATTTATTTTTGATTTTTCGGATTTTCAAAATGCCAAATTTATGAGTTTTATTTGGTTCGAGTATTTTTAGTTTACCATCATTGAAAAATATTTTATCAATTTTTACTTTCCCGAAAAACTTTGACTTTTAGATATATCTGCTTCTTACCAAGCAATATATTTTGACCACTTAACAATATTACAGTAATACGCTTTACGAAACATACCTAATTTGTTGGTTAAAGTGTTGCACAGCAGACGCTTCTGCTCAAAAGTCACAGGCCGTTACTTGATTCAAAGTGGATATTTGGTATGTGCCAAAACGCACATGGTTTTCTGTACATCTTAGTGTTTAGTGTTATTTGATTTAAACAATTTCTTGGTGTCGTAATGTATGTTGTTGCTGGGCGAAGCTTTGGGTTGTGGAAACACTTCCTAAGCACTGACATCTATTTGACGTATTGTCCCATCCCCACTGAAATTTTGCCAAACCCGAAGGAGTTCGAACCAGCGAACAGATAAAATAATAAGACAACAAGGATCGCTTGTTATTTTTAGGGAATGCACGACTTCACCGGCAATTAGAGAAATATTTGTTTCGAAAATATATGTATTTGACTCTATTTAGTTCCACCATTTTTCTTGAGGTAAAATACATTTGCTTATAGGTGTCTTACCACTTCCGCGCTTTCCGTTTCCGCGCCTACAATTACAGCTAGACTTAACGCTAGCCAAATCCGCGCCTAATTGTTTAAGTGTCGCATTTCAGCATCTCTGATATCTAAGGGTATAATGCCAGAAGACGCGAATAATCAGAACGCAGAGAGTACTGTATTCTAAACCCTTATAATCGGAAACCCTTTAAGTAATTTGAGCCAGCAACGGCGGAAATTATGGAGTTGCTAAAAATGATTATATTATTTTAGAATAAAACTCTTGCGTTGAATAGTAGAACCATTTAAATGGCTAATAAATATTTATTTATCCTTAATATGATATATTTCTTTGTATGTAATATACAAGGTGTCTGTAAAAGGTCTTTACACACGCCTACCACATATTCCTTATACCAAAGTAAACCGATTTAAGTAAACTTATCTTAGTCCATCGCATAAGCCGTTTTGAATTTATAATAAAAAAACGATTTCACGATTTTAACTTCAAGGCCGCGTAGCGCCCAAACTAAGCGACTTTGGACTAAGATAAGTTTACTTAAATCGGCTTATTTTGGTCTAAGGAATATGTGGTAGGCGTGTGTAAAGACCTTTTACAGACACCTTGTATATTTCGTTTTTCCTTATTTTGTTTATGCTCGTTTGAATAGACCAGGGGTGTCCAACTTGCAAGGCCTCAAGGGCCAAAACTAAAACCTTTGATGTGGTTGCGGGCCATATAATAATTTTGTTAAAGTAATAACAAAATAACGTGAGGTATAAACATAATTACGCGGGCCACAACTAATAGCATCGCGGGCCGCCACACAGTGGGGCCAAAATAACGTTTTTGGGAAAAAAAACTATCGTTAAGTACGGATTCTGATAGGAAATTTTATGCTGAACAAAAAAGTTCCTATGAATATGGGGTCGCAAATCAAGCCTTCAGTCAGTTTCGCCACATTAATAAAAAAAATCCAGGTTTTGTAAATTTTTATATAAAATTGTAACTTGTACGGTCAAAATTTTTTAGATGACCAAGTGTGTACTAATAATAATCGAAAAATTATCCATGTTGTGAGCTAGAGTCATAAGAGGACAAGGAGGTCAATAATTAGTAAATACAGGTGTCCTAGCAAAAAGTGAATCTTTAATTAGAGCTTTATTTATCTCTTTTATTTTGGAAACTACAAAACTTTTATAAAATTAATTTAATTCCTTTCCCAAATTATTATATCGTAAATATATTCTTGACTATACAAACTGACCAAAAAGTAAGCAAAAGTTTATTTACTTCGCTACTTTAAACGGAACGCCTTATACATTTTTCTATATTTAAGTTCTACGCAAAAAAATATGTGACTTTATACAAACTGTTGTATGTCGATCTTTAAATATGATAATTGTTATTTAATTTTCTTTACAAAAATTGCCCCAAAAAGCAAAGCTTCATCTACGGTGGCAAGCGTGATTGACGTTTGCATTTGTTTTGGGCATTCATATTTTAAATACTGTAAATGCACACTTACTCAATGGCACTTTGTATTTCATAATACTTAGGTTGCTTAGGTAACTTTTCTATACTAACAAATGTCAATATTTGGAATGTCATTTTAGTGACAAAATGTCATTCATTTGATCAGCCATTTATTTGATATGGACATAACCGTTAATATCATGACTTGAAAATTAATGTGGAATAGAATCCACATACGGTGGAATATGGGAAAGATATGTATACACCATCGTCACAAGGATTATACCTATCAGAAAAAAGACATTTCAGACCGGAGGAAGGCGGAGCTTTTTTTGTAAGTCTTGTTAATTTGAGAAATTGAAATTCTGAAGCGTCGCCATTTTTCGATTGATTTCGCTCCACTTTTAAAGTAATAGGTAATATTTGAAATCATATTCTTAATAAAGCATTAATAATACAAAACTCCTGCAATTTATACAATTTTATCTGCAAAAATAAAGGGGCAAGGAAAAAAAGAAGTTTAGGTTGAAAACCGTCAATTTCGAACCATTTAAGAATACCCTAATAGTAATAGTTATTGATCCGTAAGAATTTTTTTTTTTGCTGAATGGCTTACGTACCTTTATTCTACAGATTATCTGCTAGGGTGTACGGATAATATTTCTTGGATATTCGAATTTTTAGTTTCGAGGTTTTTTCCACAGCGACCCCACTGTGCGCCAGTTGGACAACCCTGGAATAGACGGTCGCACTAGTTTGTGATGTGTTAATGTAAGCATACTGTTTGAACGAGCGTCCTACAGTCACCTAGCGTAATCAGCAATAGTCGGAAATGCGAGAGTGTATATAGCCGTGCCTGCAACGCTAATATATCTATTGCCCCTGTTACTATAATAGATATATCAGACCGTGTTTACAATTCATATAACATCGCGAGTGACTATAGTACGAAAACTCCTGCTGTATACGTTGACTGGAAAAATCATAATCTATTAATTAAATATGTGTATAATGTACGATAATGGTTTTATTACATAAAGGTCGGAAATGACCATTCGATAAATGCCTGTAATAATATGGGCGCGGAGATGAGAAAATTCTTATTGCAATGGGCGCGGAAGTGGCATGCACCAGATTGATAAAGTAAAGACTGTATGTTTTATTTATGAACTCTTTAAATACAAATAAAAGTATTTACTTTACTCCTGAGGTTCGTTCAAGCTTTTTTAAACAATTAATATCGTGCATGATACAAACTAAGGTAAGTACAGGGCAACTGAACTTATTTCTTTACCGTACACCGTGATGAATAAACGCAGACGCATCGATTGCCTGGAAGTCGTACTGCAAGAGCGGAAAACGCGAATTGCACTTTTTATTAATAGAGCAATTAGCGCGACCGTATTTCAATACCGATTTATTTTTAGGAGTCAAGCTCAGGATGTTGAACTTGGTGCGAGTCCAAGGTAGAACCAAACGAGATAGGTTCAAGGTCGTTAATAATCTCTTTGTTTTAGAGGAAATACACGCGTGCGTATACACATATGCGGTGCGGGCAAGGTGCAAAGGAAACAAAGTAGATACGTATGTGAATAAGGAGGAAGCAAAAAACACAACAGGAGATACCGTCTCCGGGTTTCAATCGCTACCGCTCTTTCCTCTTCTTTCTGCGATGCGTTTCTTTTTCCTTTCGCAGTATGCTGGCAAACTATTTAGATATTTCACGCAAAGAACCTAATAGACTTTTGCAATTTGGTATAAAAAATGTACTATAGGAAGTCCTCCGGATAAGCTCTAAGCTCCAATATTTAATTGCTCATTCGTTACTGAAATGAGTCGTTTCATTTAAACATGTAGTGGAACTAAGCTTTGAGGAGCATTCCTTTGCATTCTAGCAGTTACTAACTATTGTCTGCACGCTTCTATTTTATTCTTTGATGCGTTTGTCTCGCAAAATGTCATATTTCTCATAAAGAGCCAATATTCATTTATACAGTGCCGTTAAACAGTCCGGAAGTTACACTGTCTCAAACATAAAGTTCATAAGATCAAGCAAATAAAACAATAACTGTCTATATTTATTTTTGATAAAAATATATTCTAATTAATAAATTAATAAAACGGTTCAAGTTTTCTTGGGCCCATCACCTATAATTTCGAGAACATACGGAACTATATGGCGAAAAAGTGATTTATATTATATTCAGTTTTCTCTTCCACCTCATGCAAAAAAGTAAAATCGGAAGAACGATTTTTCAAAAACAGAAAAACAATTTTTTTAGTATTCGTTTGGATTTGTTAATTGACACAGCTCTTCTGCTAGATATTTTTCATAAAGATATTCTGCCGTTTTCAGTAACATCTAATAAAACAGTTACCCATATGCCGTGATGTTTCTTGAATGTATTTGCAACACAACCATCAGTATCCTTAAATATTCTCAAAATGGTATAGTTGATTGGCGTCATATCAGGGACGTCTTTCATTAAAAATTTCAGCTACTACTTTGTGTGGCGTTGACTCACCACCAAAAAAATAAAAAAATTTGCATAAAATTGATGCCTATCGTGTATAGGGTAGAGCATAAGTTGCCATCACCGGCACTCTAATTGATTTTAAAAGCACTAAAAATACTAAGTAGTTTGCTTGCTTAACTTACTTCGTATGATCTAAAACAACATAGATAGCGGTTTACACTTAATTTAGAGCATCCTGTATACATATCCAATAACAAACAAAACAGGAGTTAATATCTTTCAACTTTCAACAAATTACCTAAGATTTTGAATAGATTTTAAATATTTATAATCCTTAAAAGAAAAATCTAATCTTAAAACAGAACTAACATGTATATTATGTAATCTACCGCGCACATGGACTTTTGTATAAATTGTCCCAAACCAGGCCGGAATAGTAAAATTTAATTACAAATACTGGGAAAAGTGAAATTCTTAGATCTCATCACGTTCTCTTAGCGCTAAATTTTTCAAGTATACATCGCGGGTCATCGACACCAGCGAATTGTAGAAAATTTAATATCGTATAGGAAAAATAAATTCAGATTCCATAAATAGCTGTAATCCCGTCAATGACTTCCACGTAAGCAAACTATTTTTGATGTTCTCACTATAAATTCGGTTGATCGATATAAACATCGTTTTACGTCCAAATTTAAGGTGCTTATATATCAAGAAAAAAGAAACAGTTGGAGAAGCAGTTAGGTAGAGTGCATGACTGAATGAGAAAAACAGGACTGTTCTCCTGCAACGTCTAAGAATTCCATATACATTCATATCCTATATTACAATTATAGTTCTGAACGAAAAAAGGTGGCATTTATATTGTTTATTTTGTTGTTTATGCATAAGCGAAATGAATACGCCCATATGGAGGAAGTGATAAAATTTAACTACTGTTATTATTCTGTATAATATGTTCTTGTTGTAAACATTAGTTAATTAATTACTGCTCCAGTACTTTGTTTTAGCATAGTTAAAATGGTTATATCTATCTTTGCAACTAGCGTTTCTAACAGACTTATAGAAGCACTCAAACGAGTGCGTTTGTAACTGCCCAAAACATTTGGTGGTTTGGTAACATTGGGTGAACAATCATAAATGTGACAATTTAGGGTTATATTTTTATATATCATTTACAGATGTAACAAACAACTATACATAATCCTATAATATCAAATTTCTTTTTCTTTTATTAAAAAATTGCATTAAATTTGTTAATTATAAGCAATAGCAAAGAACAAGTGTTACAAGACTGAAGGCATTCATTCATTGAAATACATGGAACTATAGTTTCTTTTTTTTATCATACTACGTATTGAAATTTTGGCATAATGTTAGTTTAAGCTTTGATGTAACCTGTATTACACACACATTTTGCCTCGACGTTAAAGATGAAGGTTACTATTAGCAATTGCGCAAATTCTGAGGTGAAGTCGCGTTTCCGTATTTGCCAATTTTATTATAATCATCAGCGTAGGTACAGGTGCTAAATTGCCAAACTTGAGAACATGGTTGTCATACATTACATATAAAGATATTGCTATAGCCCCAATAGTTAGTGTAGTTAAATCATAATAAAAATATAAGTACATATAATTAACAATTTTTGATGTTTGTAATCGAGGTCACGCAAAAATAACAATGCCAAGAATAATTATGATATATAATATATTTTATTTTATTGCATTTATTATGTCAAGTCCATGTTTAAGAATCATTTCAATATTTGTATATATAGCATTCTCACAAAGTTAGAAAACTTTAACCCAGGCATTTATTAACCAACCATTAATATGATCGCTTATACAACTAGACACATTACAACTACATACAATTTAATACAGTGCCGCATATGTATTTGATAATTGGTCAAATTGATCGATATTATTATTATATTATATAATACCCCATAAAAGTTCTTTGACAAAGAAAAAAATCTCAAAAAATATTTTCAGATTGTGAAGCTATTACAATAATATACAGGGTTAGTAAAAAGTCCCGGAACGGTCGAATAACTTTGTTATTTGAAAATTATGATTTCTGAAATTTGGTATGGGGGTATAGTTAATATAAATGCATTTTATGCAATACAGTTAATATTTTTTTCACTTCCGGTTTAATCGGCAATACGTCCAACTTTTTTTTTTAAATGGAACGCCCAGATTTTTTTAACGCTTTTGAATGCAAAATAAAAAACTACGTTCAGGAAGTATTAAGATGTTTATTTTTATTCACAAGAAAACTGTTAAAAAATTAAAAAAGTGTCCTAATACAGAAAAATCAAGGTACCTTTGAAAAAAGTTGTTGTTTAGTGTTTGCATTCTTTTTGCCGTCACATTTGACAATTTTAAAAGCGTTTTAACTTTTGCATCGCTATAAATTTACTTATTTTAAACATTGACACATTTGAAAATGGCAGAAAAACTTACTGAATCAGAACGAATTGAGATATTAATGATGCGTGGGTACGGTGATCGTCAACGTTCTTTTGAAGAGGTTCGTATTTTGTTTAATACTGTTTATCCGGATCGTCACATTAGTAAAAGTACGGTATAACGAACAATTCAAAAGTTTTGAAGTCTTTCGTCAGGTGAAGGATTTACCTAGAAGGGGACGTCCATTAACAGCAACTGATGAAGAAATTAGTTTGAATGTGTTACTTACAGTGGAAGAAAATCATCACGTGTCCACAACAGAATTAGGTCAAATTCATGAGATCTCTCAAAAATCTGCTCATACGATTCTTAAATCAGCAAGAATGAAAGCCTATAAAATGTATCCCGTCCATGAGTTAACTGAAGATGATCCAGATCGTAGACTACAATTTTGCGAAACAATGACGGAATTGATCGAGCAGCAGCCTAATGTTTTAGATCACATCATTTTTTCAGATGAGGCAACGTTTTGTCTCAGCGGCACTGTGAACAGACATAATTGTCGCTACTGGTCAATTGAAAATCCGCATTGGATTGAAAAAGTCCATACACAGCGTCCTCAAAAGGTGAATGTCTGGGCTGGTCTTGTTGGAAACAACATCATAGGACCATTTTTCCTCTTTCCAAATGCAAACATAGGTGATCACCCTAATGCACATTTTTGGTTTCAACAAGATGGAGCTCCCCCCCATTTTGCCTATAATGTCCGCGATTATTTGAATGAAATTTTTCCGGGACGTTGGATCGGACGTAGAGGAGCAATCGAATGGCCAGCACGTTCGCCAGATCTCTCGCCATTAGATTTTTTCTTTTGGGGTCACATGAAATGTCAGGTGTACAAAAATCGTCCCCATAATCTTGAACAATTGGAAGAGAGAATAGTTCAAAAAGCCAATCGCATCACTCCAGAACAAATACAAAATTCAATAAGAAATTTTACTGACCGTTTACATTTTTGTCAAATTGTAAATGGAGAGCATTTTGAACAATTATTGTAATCCCAACCTGAACAGACAGGTATCTTGATTTTTCTGTATTAGGACACTTTTTTAATTTTTTAACTGTTTTCTTGTGAATAAAAATAAACATCTTAATACTTCCTGAACGTAGTTTTTTATTTTGCATTCAAAAGTGTTAAAAAAATCTGGGCGTTCCATTTAAAAAAAAAAATTGGACGTATTGCCGATTAAACCGGAAGTGAAAAAAATATTAACTGTATTGCATAAAATGCATTTATATTAACTATACCCCCATACCAAATTTCAGAAATCATAATTTTCAAATAACAAAGTTATTCGACCGTTCCGGGACTTTTTACTAACCCTGTATATTCAAATGATCAACATTTTAATTCAGCTAACAATTACTTAATAAATAAACTTTGCCCGATAAAAAACTCACCCTGTATATGAATATTTGCGTAAGTAAAACGTAGTGTTTTTATGTTCGAAGTTTCTAAATGAATGATACTTTAAAAGTTCACAAGGTGGTTTCTTAATTCAAATTTGTTTAATGCCCTGTCTCATAGGGGTGGTGAACTATACACAAAATAGGTGGTTTCTTAATTTTCAAAAACGTATTTGTTGACGATTGCTGAATTAACAAAAAAAAAAAATATTACTTCATTTGATACCCTTAGTATACTAGAGAGCTGATATAAGTGTTTCATATTTTTTTGGAAATACCCAACTTGGATCCACCAGGATGGCTCGATAAATCGAAGGCATTCTTTTCGGACAACCTCTATTTATCTCACTGTCTTTCTGAGTGTACTATACGTCTTTCACAAGAGATGAATACCTGTTTACGTGATGAATGTTCCCGATACCTATTTATAATGACGGGTAGCCGACTAGTTGAATGATACATGTCCGCGTCGTGTATGCTATTTGTTAAGACTGAGTTCCTTCATTATCAGCATAATTTTTCAACGAACGTAGAACTGTGGTGAAATAAAGGGGACATAAGCGATCAGGTAATGAATGATCATAAATAATGCATAGAGAAAAGAAAAACGTCCATTTTATTAGTTACGCAGTTAATTTAGTTAATAGGCATTAAAAGAGAGAAATTTTAATGTATTCAATAAATAATTTTACCAATCAATTATTCGCTGGATACTTTTTTTTGCGTTCAACATCATTATATACTAAACTAATTCTGTGAAATTTTATAATTTTGCCTATTTATTCTCCTGTTCGGCGAAAATTTTAAAGATGTCAATATACACTCCGCCAAAAAAGTATCGCATAATCTTTGTTTGTAGCATAAAGTTGTAAATATACTTTAATGCGCTCTAAGATATAATTTCTATGATTGTTTAAATAAAATACAGGCCAAATAAAAACAAGAACTCATACTTGAGATTTTTATTAAAACAAGAAATTATAATTTTGGAAAGAAAAATGTCATAACAGTAGCTTTTAATACTGAGTATTGCCACCTCTGGCTCTTATGACCGCTCGCATACGGTTTGGCAGAGATTCGATTAACCTCCGTATATAAGCCTGATCCAAATTCTCCCACTCGTCACGGAGAGCATTTGCTAGTCCATGCAGGTCCGCTGGGGCAACATTTTGGGTTCGTATCCGTCTGTGAAGGAGGTCCCACACGTGCTCGATAGGGTTCATGTCCGGACTTACCGCAGGCCAATCTAAAACTGGAATACCAACATCGTTAAGGTATTCCTGGACGATTATTGCAACATGCGGTCGTGCATTATCGTGCATTAACATGAATTCGTTTCCTATAATTGGCGCATATGGTACTACATGTTCTTCTAAAATGTCCGTTATATACCTGTGGGCAGTCAGTGTACCTCTGTCTACTGGTACTAACTCTGTACGACCTGTTAAACAGATGCCTCCCCAAACCATAATAGAGCCACCAGCGAAATTAGGTCTAGGTCTGATATTACACTGCGAATAGCGCTCACCGTCTCGTCTGTACACTGAGATACGCCTATCTGAGGTGTAAAGACCAAATCTTGACTCATCTGTGAAGAGTATATTGGCCCAGTCATTAATGTTCCAATTTACATGTTCTCTGGCAAACCTTAAGCGAGCCACTCGGTGGTTCCTAGTGAGACGAGGGGCTGTTACAGCTACTCTACCTCTTAATCCACTCTGTCGTAACCTATTCCGAATAGTTTGAGTACTCACACGAGTATTTCTGACTCTAGCCAAGTCGTTCTGCAATTGTCTCGCAGTTACATGTCTTCGACGTAATGCTTGTAGTAGTAAATAGCGGTCATCTTGGCGAGTAGAACATCTTGGACGACCTGGTACAGGTCTTCTACTGTAAATGCCTGTTTCCCTATATCTGGCTACGGCTCTAGAAACACTTGACTGATTGATGTTCATCAAATTAGCAACGTATGCTTGAGATCGTCCATCTTCGATTAAAGCAACTATAGCAGCCACTTGTTCTGAAGTTAAATTGCTCATTTTAGTTTTAAAAGCGTTGGTACAGAACTCTGACTTCGCACTTTAAAATTTGTCCGTATAGGAAGACTTTCAATAAACAACTGAACAAACCTTACACATATGCATTTTTCTAAATGTGTTCTTTTAGAAAAAAAAAAGTAAAAACGCTAAGTTCCATTATTTTGTTAGTGTTTTTATAGTTCACATACACGAGGCAAACTTTTTGTGAACGTATAAAAATATCTTGGTTCATAAATGCCCTTTTTTAGTTTATACGATACTTTTTTGGCGGAGTGTATTATTACGTTTAATTTTTAAAATATAACATACTTAAAATATCGTGAAATTACGAAAAATGTTCATGAAGATAGCGTTACCAACGGAATGAATTGAAAATGGAAGATATTCACCTAGATATTGAAAGACTAAAGGGTGGTAGTTATGCTACAAGATTATATACAATACATGAAGTGCACCACAAAGTAATTTAGTCGTATTGGCAAATTTATGATATACATGTAGATACAGTGTCATACATAAAATTCGCATAATATGAAAACTTTTCTTGTTATTCATTAGAGGTAAATTTGTACTCCTAGGTTTGTACTTGAAAGTATAGATGTCAGATGATCTGCAGACGAGCAATCACGTTTCATTCTTTAACAGTTAAATTTGACATCGCAGTTTTTGTTTATTTTTGTATAGAAAATATTATAGGAAACGAGTTATTAATATTTTTATCAATTTGTAAACTTTTCAAAAGTGTAGCCAACTTGTCCTAAGTCTCCATTAGAAGAATATATCGAATTTGCTAGATCCTAGTGTTTTTAGCGCAAGATATCTACACCACAAACCACATTAAGAAAATTATAGATACAGTGAAAGTTCATCGCCATACTACAGATGCCATTATGGAAGATTTCCTTATTACTTCTGCCAAGAAGATTGTGGGGGGAATACAAATAGAACTTCGTCCATCCAGAATAGTAAAGTACTAGCAGCATCGATCGAACACTCCTGCAGATTCACCTGCAGAGTATTGGAAACGTACCTCACTTATTCCAAACCTCGAATAAAAACGTGTCGGCTTTTTCTATACCATCCCTACATCCTTACCTTATGCTGAATATGAACATTGAAGATTTTAAACATATAGCAAAATCTATTACGAATTGTACGATTTGAAAGAGCTTCAGTCTGAAACTGAATTGTGGCATCCTGCGTCGGCCCAGAAAAACTTTGATAAACCGATCCCAAAAGATCTGGAAATTGTTGAAGGGATTAAAGACGCTAATATATTCTTGCCCGACATAAAAAAAATGCTTTAATGATCACAATAACGCAGTGTACAATAGAACAGAATACAAGTACAATAGAAAGATCATTTAGCATTTAGATCTACAATGGAGGAAAACCGTTTAAATGGATCATGTTTAATAAATGTGCATAAAAATCTTTTGTTAGAAACAAAAAAAAAAAGAATGAGGTAGAACTAGTAGTCATAGTAACATTTTCTCAAAATTCTAGGCGATTATAAATAAAGTAGGTGTTTTATTATTTATTTAAATACAAGAGTCTCCAAATTATTAACTCCAATCCCTCCCCTGACCAAATTCTGGCTAGGTCCATGAGTAAGGGTCTATTTTAAAATATACCCTATATTATTCTGGTTTTCCAATTGGTGATAATTTAATCATATTAACAAAAATAGTAGTTAAATGCCTTCATATATATAGCTTACAAAATTTAAGTTACTGCGTTGGCAATCAAACACTATTAATATTTATACTATGTAAGTATGCACTAGATATTTATTTTAAACAAATATTTTTACCAAGCACTCTTCCCTTTGTAATATGGCGAGAAAAGAATTTCCGAAAATATATATCTTACTGTATCCGTTCGATCTCGTTGACAATGATGAACAGGTAGGTTTATTGTTGGGCCAGGTACGAGATCCTGTGTATATCCTACAGCAATAACTTGAACAACTAGCAAACGATGAAGTGGAACACCTGAAATACCGGTTAACCCGTGTGCTCTCACCCGAAAATATCGTGCGGTACTGTAAAAATTTGTGTCCGATTAGATACAACAGAGTTTAGAACTCGAACTAAATGTAGCAAATTGTGTTATATATATGTACAATATACTATAATTCAGTTACTGCACAAATAACTGAAAATTATAGTTGTCTCAACTGTCAAAATGGGCGTCGCATTAACGATTGTTGTTGCACAGATGTTTTAAATTTAATATCCATACGTCTAATAAACATTCTAACTATAGTAATCTTTTAAAAGTTTATATGCATTAGATATATGACGTCGCGAATATAAAGTTTATATGGCGGTTTTATTTATTACTTGGCTGTTGCTTGAAGCTAGTTAAAATATAAAACAAATTAAATACTTTGTATGAAGATTTTACTCGGTTTATACTGCTTCACCCACAGTAAACTATAGAGCAAATGCAACTCTGCGCGGCAACAAAGGGTTTGTTAATTTTATTACAATTTACAACCCAGTAGCGGATTTAGCACCCTAGGCGTAAATTTTGAGGGCCCCCTCTAAATATTTTCATTACCCCTACATCCTATAGGGTGTATTCTAACCCAGGTTTCTAACACCCGTTTGGTGATGACCCTGAAAAAAAATAAAATAAAAACTTACAAAAAATGCAGTAACCAAAGTATTGCCACAAAAATTATTTATACACTGTCTGTTGTTTTTATTTTACATTTATCGAATTTTTACTAATTTTAAGTTTTCATTCTTGGGGTGACACTATCGATGCCACTGCTACGCCGCTGACTATACCGGTGGTCAAAAATAAGTGCGATACAGAGAAATGATCAACATCAGCAACATTTTAAAATGTAGTCAGCAGTTGTTAATATTGGTTAATTTTCAATGTAATTTTCCTGTGTCTCACTTTTTGTGGACAGTTGGTATATACCGTATAAGAATTTCAAAATAAAGTTATTTTACAAAAATATATCAATAAACACATTTATATATATGTTTATTAAAGTTTAAAAATATTTTGTATAGATGGCATTATTAATAATATCCGAATTTTTACTTTTAGATGAAGAATTATTTAAATGATATATATATATATTTTTTGTTTTTATAGTCGAATTTTGAGGCTCTCTTATTTCACCAGACCCTAGGCGCGCGCCTCATGTGTCTATTCGCAAATCCGCCACTGCACCGAGAGCAAAACATGGTTTACTTAACCATTTATAAGTTAACTAAATAGATGTTTCTTTTTAAATACGAGCAATGCGTCTTAATGTTAAATTTACACCTAAAACGTTGTTTTAATCTCAAAAGTGTTTGATTAGACACATCTTTGCATTCTTTGACCATTTAACGATTAGATGAATGTTTATAATATTTACGACTACAAAAACTGTTCGAATAACCTTTTCATTTCTCTCAGTGTGAGGTAACCTACTTACAGTAAATATCAACATATTTTTTTTTACAAAGATATGCAAGGACTGTAGCGTGTTACTACAGTCCAGGTATTTTCAGCTAGCGGATGCGCGATAGCAAGAGTACGTGGTCAATGGAATGAGACACACCCGAAGAAATATGAAGAAACGTTATAACTCGCACGCAATTCGCTCTAAAATCGCAATTCAGTATATAATGCAGTACGCCATCCGTCGCCTATAGGCTCCGCTCACCTCTTCGAGCTGGTAACGTAAGATGCGCGTGAGGGCGGGCCTTGCGCCAATACAAAATGCAAAGTGTCTGTAGTTGACACGATATTTTCGTTACACCTCTCAAATTATATTATGATTAATTTTAATCTAACAATTTACGTTGGTAAGTTGACAAATGGAATTTTAGAAGTCAATTTTATTAATTTATTTATAGCAAATATATTACTATTATTATATCTAACTATAAACGCACTGTAAATTTTATAAATTTAAGAGTGGTTCTGTGGAAAATAAAAGCCGAAGTTAACATTACACGTCTTACGTGTATAATGGCTTCATTACGTGTATAGGTTTCTCTATATGGCACAAAAACAACTATAAGCTATATAATTGTATTTTTTTTTCAGACAAGTTTTTGGCTATTTAGAATTTCAATACAGAAGAACTGCAATTTTTAGCGCTGATATTCAAAAAAGAAGAAATAGCAATTAGTAGAGATAGGCATCGCATATTGGTTCAAATAAATAATTTAATTGTTTAAAAAAAATGTTATATCATTCAATTTTTCTATTTTTTTTTATGTCTAAAACGGAATAAACAAAGCCAAACATTTAGTAAGTAAATATCCTCGCTGATCCAAATCTCCATCATAAACGTTATAATAAATTCGAAAAAACAAAAAACATCCCAAGGTGGTGCGATTTTAACCCTTAATCCCTACGCACTGACAGAAACGTTTCTTTGAATAAAAGAAAGATCCTACATGTTGTACTTAAGACTTTATAGTGCAAATGCTAAAGATATCGGGGTATGTAAAATCTGTTGAGCTTAATGGTCCAATGACGAAAAGATCTGAAAAATGTGTAGGAGTTGACTATGTGGTCTTTATATGAGAAAAAAGCGCAACTTTACAAAATAAGATGACTTTTAAAGGTTGTATAAATGAGAGTAACAGTAATAAATTGAAAATTGTAGACGGGCCTACTAAGAGCAAGACCGCTTAAAAAGCAAAATAGAACGAATCATATAAAATGAAAGAATAGTGAAAATAAATCAGTGCAATCAATATTATTATATATAAAAGCCTGAATAAAAATATGAGGTCACTTCGCACGCGTTCGCCCTTAACGAAAGCAGATTAGCCTTAATCAAACAATGGCCATGGCCTCATTATACCAAGCAGTTCAGAAAACGTTTGCAAATATTTATTTTAGGAATATACATTTAGCCACTTTTCATATTCGCAAGAAAATATATAGGTGCTGGTCATGCAAAATCTCTAACGTACATGCTGTAAAATAAAGGATATTATGCCTTATATACATATGCATACCTACCTCTGCCATAATTTGATGTTACTTCACTATTGATATCAACCTTTATTAATATTGTAATAGTTACACATGTTCCCAATATTACTGTTGCTATTATCAACACTAACAGTTTATATGCATAGTGTGTATGTATTATATGGATATTTCTTTTTGTTTCATAAGTGGCGTTCACGGAATATTAGTTTAAGTTAGGACATAGGCATATGTTTTTTCTCTTACTTTATATAAATATCGAGGTTCGCATCAGACTTACAAATAAGTAGAGCTGCGACTTTCACTGGCGCATCAGAGGAAAGAAAAGAAAACGCCAAATAATTAAAAAAATCATAACAAATAGTTAGGTACTTCTATATCTAAACCTTGAAACAAGAATACCAATTTACTTGTGCAACGGTTGGCATCATGAATACCGAACCTACAACACATAAGGATCAACAGCTCATTTTTTACTCTCAGGTTTTTCACCCTGTTTATATGTTGTATAATCTTTATGCTATTCAAATAACGTATATTTATTTATACTTATATAACAGAAAATTATATATTGAGAGATAAATATTTTTAGTTTTGGAGTTTTGTAAAAGTTCAAAGCCTGTTTTAATAGTGCATTTTCACAAATGCAGGCAATTGCTTATTGAAATATTTAATTTAAATGCTTAGTCGTCATAACTCATACATTTTTCCTTTCATTACTCATAATCTTAAACGGAATTTTATTTAATCATATCTGGCTTATAAATATAAACGTACGTATTTTCTTTGATGATGAGTTACACATTGTTAAGAAAACTGAAATTTTGCCAAGTGATAAAATTAAACAACCTTCGAGGCGGGCGGTAAAAACATATGGGTTCAAGGATATTCAGCGTCGATCTAAGAACATTCGCTAAATGGAAATGCCTACGAATTGTGACCTTACAAATAATATAAAATTTACAAAACTTTGAATTAAGGTTACAAATATAAACTAGGTAGTAAGGACAGTATTGAAAAGAACGATTATATGTACCTATAAAGGAATAATTTTTAACAATCCCTTTAATATAGTAAACATTTTTCTTTGTTAATTTTTTGTTTGGTTTGGATTTAGTGCCACAGTACACAGATTGTGGTGTTTTTGTAATTTTTTTTCTGCTACTTTATTATTATGCTTATCTAAAATCCAAATGTTTAAGTTATTTAACAATAAATATGTATATATGACATTTCTTTGATGAAATTAGATGTTCTTTTGTTTGAGTTGATAATATAAAAAAATCGACAGACCGTTGTATTTTTAGTTTTTATTAAAGCAAAACAGTACTACTTTGATAATTTAATCAACACAAAAATAAGCATGATAGCAGTAGCTCCGAAGAGGGAAACTTACAGGCATTTGAGCTTCCTTGCTTCATGCGAAACTATATACACAAACTTGTTATCTAGATCGTGTTTAAAGGGGCTGCTACAACTTTCTTTCGCTCAGGTATAAGATATATCCGGTATCTCGTTACCTACGCACGCATTGCCAGAATACCCCGGTAAAGATACGATTTATATGAATTATATTTCATGAAAATCCCCTATACAACTTAATATCTTCTTTTCCAGATAGTTTTACGAATCCTGTTTGCATCACCTATATATTTCGGTATTAAATTAAGCATGTTTCTTATTTACTTTAAACATATTTACTTAATAAATACTAATCATTTATCTTTTAATTTTTAGCTATTGCTATCTCCTGTCATATATAACCAAGGTCGAATTGATATTAAGCAATAAAAAATAATTCTATTTAATAATATGATTTTTTTTTGAACTGTAAAAAATTTCAGGGCTTTACAGCAATCATAAAATGAAAACATTGCACTATTATACCTAAAATTTGAAGTAAATCAATTTTTATCGTAAAAATTATCTAAAAAATAGCCTTTATTACGAATTTACCATTATAAAATTAAAAATACCGTCTTTTTTATTTTACATTTTGATGGTCTAAAAACTATACGGATGTATATCTGAATTCTTTTGTATTTCCATTACACATGTGACTAAATACGAACATTTTTTTACGAATAAAATAATAAAATCTTTTACTGCATATTGATGAATTATAAATATGTAACTAGCCAGCATCCACCAGATGTGAAAATGTTATAACTCATTTGCCTGGTGCTAAAGCTTCCGGAAGGAATGCTACAACTCTAATTGAATGTCTTCAGCTTTCGGTAGATGATGAGATGATAGTTAATACTAACACAAATTATAGAATTGCCGAAAAATCTGAAAAATTTAAACATTCGCCACCTTATGTTGACACGACAGCGGTAGAAATCAAAGCTCTTCTTGGCCTTCTTCATTTAGCTGCGGTATTCAACAATAGAAATTTACATAAATTGTGGAACACTGACCAAGGGTTTGACTTTTTAATTTTTTGGTTTGGCTAAAAAAAGCAATTGTTAGGAAATACTGAAGATTGTAAGAATGCTTGTATGGATATCTGACGATCGATGAAAAATTGAAGTACACGCTTCAGTAGACGACTGCACTGACTACTTGGTCAACAAAGAAGTATATGAGAAGTATATATGGCCCAAAAGTCCATTTAGCTGCAGTAAGAGTCCTAAAAATATCGCTGATCGATTAGTTGAACCAGATTCAAAAACTGAGTAAAGCATAACCTGTGACAACTGGTATGCAAGTATTTACCTTTTCGAATCCTGCTGCTAACGCACAAACTAAGGCCGGCCGTAAGTTGAAGGCAGCACAGGGCCGCGCAGTACAGCCGAGGATTTTGCGGTATACGGAATTACATTGACTCTGAGGCAGAGCAACTCTGTTCAATTTGCGCTTTAACATGAAATTCCATACAACGGGCTGTACTGTGCTGCGTTCAACTTGCGGCCAGCCTAACTGGTGGAGAAACCATTCGTAAGAATAAAGCAGATATTCCTCCCAAATTTTACGTAGTATGCGTCTGGTTTTCAAAGAGACTTGATTCTCGTTTCTTACTTTCCAAAATCTGAAAAAGTCACGTTACACCATGATAATATAGTATACAACCTGATGTATATCGAATACAAGCTATCGGAAGTCATCGCCTTCTACAACTTCAGTAAGTATGTGGGGTTGAGGTAATTTACAAAATGACGTCAAGCTACAATGTTGTTCGCAATAGCAGATGCTGCCCTCTAACCGCATTCTTCTCGTTAGCCAATACCGCTTCTATCAATAGTCAAATTATTTTTAGAGAAAACAATAATGGGTAAGAATATTCCCAGAAGACTTTTTATAAAAGAATTATGCAGTTACGAAACGAACAAGTGCAAGGAATAGGAAGACTATCGAAGGCTCACATGTGAATTACGTACCAGCATTTGCATAGTGTTAGGCGAAATTCTTGGGAAATTATCAATATAATTTAGAATGAATATTAGAGATTATTAATTCATCCCGCAACAAAAAGGATTTCTATAAAAACAAAATTAAAGTGTTGTTAGAAATATCAGATTTAGAAACCTCGAATTTGTCGATAGTTTTTTTTTTTAATATACTAACAAGGGGTGGTCGCAAGATCTTAACTTCAGTTTTTATCCCGGCCTTGTCAGTTGGTAGTAGTAGACCCCTTCAAGTACTTTTGTAAAATATTAGCCACAGATAGCCAGGCGTCTATTTTTGCCGATTTTTTGAAGTTTGCAGTTACTGATAGTTTCGATTAAGTACACTGGAAAACGACATAGATTTGCAAGCTACTAGTAGCGTAACGGTAAAGCGCAAGAATAGTATGCGGTAGGACACCGGTTGGATTCAGGACGGATGCCATGCTTTTTTATTTTTATTTTTTTTTTTAGAGATTATACAAATGTTGTCTTCGAAAGTGGAGAGCAATTAATGGGTCATTTATCTGTAATGTTTCATAGATAGCATATTTCTTTTAAAACATTTTGATAATAATAATCCTAAAACCTAATTAATATTTATTTTGGATGAATATGAATATTTGTATAATGTCTTATTATTAACTTTAACGAAATAAATCAATTGTCATCCAATTACTATCTAAAACAATTAACCGATATGCATTTATCTGTGATTAATTTATTCTCTACACCTAATAAAATACTGATATTACAGACAGTATGTTTAAATTAAACGTACTTTTACATCTTGTAAACACTAATTTGAAACGATTAAAATAAAAGAAAAATAAATGAAAAAATAAAAAAACCATTGCCTCCGTCCCGATTCGCACCATCGTCCTACCGCATACTATCCTTGCGCTTTACCACTACACCACTAGTAGCTTGCAAATCTAGGTCGTATTCGAGTGTACTTAAGCGAGACTGTCAACCACTGCAAACCGTAAAAAATAAATGCCTGACCATCTATGGCTAATATTTTACAAAAGAACTCCAAGGGCACCCTACTACCAATTGGCAAAGCCGCGATCAAAACTGAGATTAACATCTGACGATCTCCCCTTGTGAAGACATTTATACAAATAATTTTTTTATATGAATTCTGAATATCACCACAATCGATAGCACTGAAACATTATACCGGAAGTCGTATTAATAGCATAATACATTATTTTTTACTTCATTCTCATGTTGCCGCACCGACAGTTCAATTTAACTGTGTATACCTTCCCACGAAAAAAGTTCTTTAATATTATTGATTTTGGCGATAGGCACGCCACTGGTAAGACACTGCATGTCGGGTGGGTCTTTGTCTCCTCAAGGCGACCAGCTTGCGTCTAGACCAGCCAGTCCGGTTGTACCCATCGCCAAAGTGCCTTAACTCCAACATCTAACCGATGTTGTTCCTATTTTGTTTTGAAAAAATGCAAGTACCATAAGCACTTGGGGGAAACCAACATTGAAAATCAATAGTACATAATTAGAGACAGACGTCGGCTTTATTGAAGAATAAAATGATCGCATGACTATTACGTGTGAAAACAATATTAATAGAATATGACATTCGTAAACTAAATCATATCTGTTGTATGCACATGAACATACGTTGCACATTGAAATTTAAAAATCAGTTTCCATGTATATACAGCATGCCAAAGGAATTTTATTAATTCATTACCTGAAATGTGACTAACAATTACGGGTCAAATTAATTATAGCAAAAAGAAAAAGAAGAGAGAGGCTATTGTGAGGTATTTTCTTTCAATAACACAACGCTCCAGTGTACCTATGCATGAGAGCCACCTTAAAACCACATTACAATGCAAGTTTCGAGGTCATGAAGAATCCCTCGTATACATATCACCGAGCGAGCTACAGGTGACTTCTTGTTATTTATATCCAACACTAAAAAAGAGTCTGCGGGTAAATAACCAAATTTAAAAGCTACGACCATTTCAAGACTTTTTCTCTAATCACAATCGCCAATTTCTTGAAGATAACTGATATATGTGATAAGACGCTATCACACCATAAAATATCGAAGAAAGTCTAAGGGCAAAATTGTGAATAATTACCATTGCCATCTTCCTCAAATATGTCTGATCAGCAGTGCCGTGGGGTATCAAACTTATTTTCTTTTTTTTTTTAAATGCGTCACTCTCTATTTTATTGCTGATTTGGAAAATTCTGGAAGAGCACTTATTTTTTTTATGCAATAGGTATGGCATACTCCTACCTTTAGTGGTTTCGTTGTTATAACACACAGGAGACCATCGATTGAATTTCGGCGAATTTTTTTAGCAGGAACTAAACTGCACCGGCGCGTCGCTTAGGTTTCGAATTTAGGGATAGACTAAGACCTCTTGTACTTTCACAAATTTTTTTTTTTTTTCAAGAGATTTATCGAAAGAAGATAATTTTGAATTGGCATTCACAAATTGTAATTTTTTTTTTAAATGACAGCCAAAAAAAAAAAAATTACATCGTTGGATAGCCGAAATTCCAAGTTGGTTAAAAACAACACATTTCATAACCAATTTTTTAAAAAAGAAAAAGTCCTTTTCAAGATGAATAGAAAAAAGAAAAAAAAAATGTGGTAAATACAGATATGCTCAAATGTATTAGACACCTATATTTCTAGCGAATAAATAAATAAATAATAATGTTATTCTACTATATAGATTTTGTGAGCAAAAGTTTGAGTTTTCTTATAAAAGATCTTTAGTTGGTACAAATTACCCACCGTATATGTAGTTGAATGATCGTAATTATAGAATAGATAATAGTCCGATATGCATTACTCCGAGAAGCTATTTTGCATAAGCAGGCAATTATGCAATTACATACAATTATGTAATTGTACAAAATTTGTGATGATATTAAAGGTGAGGTTTTTTGATAGCAATTGCACACGAATGAACATATGGATCTTTTTCTATTTTCCCATTATACCAGAAAAATTGGTATATGAGCACAGGGTTCAACATCGCTTGCGATCTACCTGAAAATACTCTATCATTTGCCAATTTACTTTTGTGGGTGTAGTACCCAATTCATTTTGTTTTTATGAATAGTAGTTGCTTATTTTCATATAAACAGATACCTATATCTACTTTAGAATGTAGGGCCTATATGCCGAACGTTATTCGATTCTAATTTTACAAAATATCCGTGTTACGTATCGTTTACTACCGAGAAAAGTATACCTACTATGATCGATTGTAGTAACATATAACCTATACATACATATATTCCTATACAGATAACAGATGGAAATAGTTAAGGGTATCAACGGTTGGACAGATTTTTGGGGCGATGCCGTCGCGTCGTGCGAAACAGCTATAGAAGGTTGAAGGCAATAGAGGCGAGAGAAACGTAGGCAACCGGGTTCGATAGCCGGGGTGCCCGCTATATCGAGCGGGCACGGTTGGCGTTCCCTACTTCGCCTAAAACGCTTACGCGGAGAGTGCCGAGAGCCGAGACCCATTCACAAAATTGAACAGAGGCGCGAATAAGCTGCTGCCATGGCTCCGATGCACAATGGTCAATTTTCGTAGATTCACGATCGAAAGCTTAGATTTTCACTTTTACCTATGACACTGAAATTCACATATTATATTCACCTATCGTTAATCCACGTGTGACATCAAAATTAGGTGATTTGAGTCATACCTATAGTTATAGTAATAAGCAGAGCGGCGACGCACAGTGGTCAATGAGAGGAAAAAACCTATAATTTTTTATTTTCTTTAAATATGTTTTTATTTTCAGTACGTCTTACTTAATAGTCTGCTACTATATTTATAACAAAAGCATATCAAATTATGCTATACATGATTTACAATCAGAGAAATAATGTTGATAATTGATCCGTCTATTATATCTGCCATAACATTTGTAATGGCCTTATCTCTCTATTTACCGTACAAAATTGCATATAAATTTGTTTATTTATGTTTATATTCATTAGTATTCGCGTTGAATACAGTTGCTTCCCCCCTTCATTATCATTAACAAATGAAAATCTTAAAAGAAGATACAAAATTAGCTTTTAAAATTTAAATAGGGCACAAGTTTTGAGTGCCATCAAGCGACGTGTCGGGAATGGTTTTGAAATATCCTGTATATAGGCTTCTAACTAAAGATTAAAGTCATTTTCAGGTGCGGAAACCTGCGGAATGCCTTCTTAGTTTACATTTTTTGGTAAGATAAATCTCAGTGACGCACAAATTCAATTTGTTATGAATAGCATCTCTTCGCGTAGGTACATACAGTTTGTTGTGAGCTCAGATTTTCCTGAACAAAAAATTTAACAAATTCGGGTCTATATATGCCACGTTTTTCTTAAAAAAATATATTTACAAAATACTTGTTTGGAATTACAAACTTTGTTTTTAATCCATTGTATAAATCAAACGTATAAAAAATATGTTTTTGCATAAAATTTAACTACAGTTATAATAATTTCCTTTAGTTTTCCTTTACTTTTCAATCGGTAAACACGTCTATGTATTTTTAATAAATTCACAATGAGTGTTTTTAATGTTTGTTGCCAGGAACTAGTGAACGTTTTATTAGAATGTGGACATAATGTAGATACATGTTTAGAATCCATTTTTGGGAATAATCGTTACTTAACACCAGCCAACTCGAATTGCATTCGAAAGGACTTGACCAAAACATTTATACCACATTTTAATAAAAGGTGCAACAAAAATCAAAAGCGCTCGATTTACACGATGATGTTAAAAAACTATTGCTTTAAGTTATTTGTCGATTTAAGTAGTAAATGTATTAATTTTAATATGAATACTTATATAGTAAAAAGAGTGTAATTCTGTCCAATCTACAATTATTTCCTTAATATTTTTTTGCCAAATGTTTTGCTCGTTAATCGAGCATCTTCAGGCAAAAAACATCAATGATTTGAATTCACAAAAATGAAAAAACGTCAAAACGTGGAAAATAATGTATGATAAAAATATTGTAATACTGAATGAACTATAAAATATGATGCTATATAAATTAATGTTATATATAATATATATATATATATATTATTTCTCTTAATGAAGTGTCCTTTCACATTTAATTACTGACCAAAAATTATCTAGACTGTTTCTTAATCAAAACGGGTTTGCTGCATATCACTCGTATTGAGAAATTTTCTAAAATATATTCAAATATATTCAGAAATTTGGTAATATGAATGTCTAGGTATATAAATCTTATAAACGTATGAAAGCACAAAATATCGAAATTTGTTGTAGGTTTTAAGCGGAAGTAGTTTTTTCCGCATTTGGCGAGTTCTGGACCAGTGTGCGCCGTATTTTGTATTTAATTTTTTTTCTCTTTTATGTAATCCAAATCCCTTATATTTAATCTCATTACACTGAAAAAATCATTTAAAAATTCCAATTCTACAAAAAGTTACAGGTTTCTTTCCGCAAAAGCGCGATTCTAGACCACTGTGCGACGTTCGGTGCAGTTTATTATCATTGGCGTTCTGTTAGGTGCGAGACTCGACCGTATATATGTGTGAGTAGAAGGCTTCGGAGAACATCTGTTAAGATACATACATATTTAATTCGTTACCGTAGACTTCTAGAGGTTTCCTTTTTTGTTTATTTGTCGTTCAACATTTTCATAGTTTAGTATTCGTTTAAGATTTTCTGGTTTCGCATTGTTTTTTCGTTTTGATTAGAGTAATATTTTATTCATTATTTCCCAATAATGCCGAGAATGATAAACATTCTTTCAGAATATGGCAAGATCTTCATAGTCATTAACAAAAACGAAGTACTTTGCACCATTCGTTCTCTGGTATTAGCTTTCAGAGGCAAATACAGTCTTGAAACGGCGTATAAAAAGTATTAAAGCATATGAAAAATCAAAGATTTTCTCATGAAGAATTTGTAAATGATTTATGTGGAGCCTTTCTTGGTGGCAATATCCCGTTAAATAAATTACGGAACCCACTAGTCCGTGGGTTCTTAAAGAAATATACCAAACACGATATTCCTCATGCTTCGATTATTAGGAAGTATCACATGCCTAAGCGGTTCGATAAAACAATAAATAAAATCAGGTCAAAACTAAGAGAGAATTATCTCTACATAAGCGCAGATGAAACGACAGACATTAAAGGAAGATGTGTTGTTAATGTAATAGCTGGCACATTCCACACTGAAAATCCTCCTATGTCATTTTTAGTAGCCGCAAAAATTAGAACGCGAGTAAGTGCAAAGAATATTAGCGAAATGCAGCTGGTGACGATTGTTCAAAAGTTCTATTATTTCTTTCGGATGCTGCAAGTTAAAACCAATGTTAAAAACAGAGAACGAACTTAAGAAACGCTTTCCTAATATGTCCTGTCCCCAGATGTAATAAAAATATAAACCAACTATTGTTATTGTTATTAATATTATACAATTTTCTGTAATTACAGCTGCAAGAGCAAGTGCACATCAAATCCGTCATACACGGATGATTCATCAGCTGTGAAAATTCACAGTAGCAGGAATCGATGCTAGTCTATTCATTGGTCACATTTGTGACACACACGTTTACATTCGCAGAAATACCTATGAATGTCCAGTTTCCAGTTTTGACTTATAATCATCCATAGTATATTCGTAGATCGGAAGACAAAAAGTATCTGAACGTTGTGAACCTGAGCGAACAAAAGAAAAAATATCGGTTCTTAGTAATAGCAAGAAAACCGATATCTTCTGTTTGTTCGGATATTTTTCTACTCCCAGCCTACATAGACATACGAACCGGCAAATGAACATTATGTGTTAGTTAATTTTCAGACGTAATCACTTTCTACAGATCAATTATTTATTTCTTCAATACTTTTTATTTAAGTTTATAAAGTTTAGAATAAACATCGAGCCCTCGATCGGACAATAAATCCGATTTAGGAAGATACAATTAACTATTTGCGTCACTAATTGTAAGTCTAAATACATATGCAGGTACACCTATGTATACAGCAAAACTTTTCACTCTCTCGTTCTAAAAACCGTTCAGATTTATCGTTTTGCTCCAAACCGCATATTATGTGGGTCAACTAGCTGGAGACGCACGTTCGAATGTGGTTCATATATACGCACAGCAAGTAAATGTAGTTCAAGTTTGCAGAAAGCGAATGACGTTTCAAGTTTTAACGTTCCGGATGCGTTATTCGATGACTATTAATTGATTTAACGGTGCTTTAGGTATCTTTCTGTATATTACGGCTCGCTTTTATGCCAACGCATGCACAATGCACAGTTTCTGGAAATAAATAAGAATTAATTATTAAACGTTCTTTTCTCACCGTATCTTTTGTGCATGTATTTACAAGTGTGGGTGTTTTATAGACATATTCCGTATTTCTATGACTTATTGTTAGCAAGATATTCTTTCTATCGAATTATATGTGGGCATATATTATAATTACATAATTAACATACAGATTAAAGTGAATATCCAAAGCAAAATTGCATGTCATATAATAAATGGTCCAATATTCGCCTGGTAAATATGGTAAGTTTGTATGTCACTTGATGGATGGTCAAATATTCATAATGAACCAATAATTTGTGTGGATGGAAATAGTTTCTTGTTCGAAAGTATACATACATCAGGGCACCCACATACATCTGATTATCTTACAGATATCGGTGTAAATGTAATAAATAAGTGTGACACTGAGTATAATTGCAAAGTCACTAGCATTGGCACAGACAATGCGGCTAATATGAGTAGTATGAGAAAAAAACTATCAGAGCTCCTGAATTTGAAATATCCCATTATAACTTATGGATGTTCTGCTCATATACTGAATTTGCTTTCCAAGGATTTATAGATTAAACAAATAAAAGAACATGTACTTCAAATTGTAAAATATTTTCGCAATACACATTTACCTAATGCTTGGTATAAACAAAAAGGAGGGAAAAAATTAGTACTACCTCACGATGTTCGATGGAATACACTCGCCGACTGTTTTGAAACATATGTCAGTGAATGGTCGAAGTTGTTACAAATTTCTGACGAGCATGAAGGTGTCATTGATCCTGTGATTTTTAAAAAAGTTTCGAATATTCAAATCAAAAGAATGGCCGAAGACTTTTTAAAATTATTGAAACCAATTTCTGTGACACTTGACAGAATTCAGCAGAAACGTGCCTGTTTATCTTATACGGTTGAGGAATGGAAAAAATTAGAAGCAGTCTTTACAAGTTTTGAATCAACTGAAACAATCATAAAACAAAAGTTTATTAAGAGATATGAACAAGCCACGACACCTTTTCACTTTTTAGCATATTTGCTGGATCCTACTACAAATAAAAATGAATACCCGTTGTCACATCAAGAAAAAAAATCAGCTGTAGAAATAGTTTGCAAATATTATTCTGGCACTGGATTATTACCATTAGTCATTAAGTTGGAAGCCAAATCAGATCCGTTCCACAAAATAATGTTTTCGCAAGAAATAATACAAAATGTAAATGCAGTACAATGGTGGAGATCTCAGAAGAACGTTCCAGAGATTAATCAAGCATTGGATATCATTGTTCCGATTTTGTGTGCAAGCCCTTCTTCTGCAGATGTCGAAAGAACTTTTTCATCATATGGGCTTGTCCATTCAGAATTAAGAAATAGATTGGGTAATGAAAAAGCATCCAAATTAGTGCTTCTTTTTAAACATTATAATACAACATAAGATCAAAAATAGTATTTTTTATACTTCTGTTCAACTAGTTAATCTTCTGAAGAATTTTTTAAATTTTAGTTTTGCAAAACGTGTATTTTTTTATTAATATGAAACATATAGTTTTCTTATGTTTATTTTTTCTTTGTATTTCAAAATATTTTATGTATTGTGTTACTAAATAAATGAATTTTTGTAATTTTGTAATGTTTTTTCTGCTTAAAACATTTATTATGTAATAAAAAATAAAAACTATAAGAAACTACTATAAGAAAAGAGATCATGATTTTTTTAATAAAAAATCACCTTGATTTAAATCATGATTTAAATTCTGATTTTATTCAAATGATTTAAATCATCTCAACCCTGCATATGTATATGTATGTCTATTATCACTCATTGCTATTTCCAATTTAAAATCTCAAACATATAATACTTAAAAATTACACATGGTGGACATATGGGGAACTAACTAAAAGAAACACTACGTCGATAGATTAATTAAAGATAATTAATCGTCTTTGTCAGTTATCTGATGAAATTTTTTAGAAACTTTTTAACAAGGTCTGTTTCGGAGTAACACAAAATGTTGGTATTTAATAATATAACAAATGATTAATTAAAACCTTTTTGAGGACACTTCCTATTCATTATCATATAAATCTTCTTTGCTATATCTATTATTATTACCAAATATTTCACAATAATGCCGAACATTAAAGGCCCTAGAAGCAAAAAAAGGCTGATTTTAAGTAGCGTTGTGCACAACATTGTGTTATATGCAGCACCGGTCTGGCATAATGTCATACGGATTAAAAAATACAAGAAACTGCTCGAAAGAGCGCAGCGGAATATTCTGATGAGAGTGGCCTCATCTTTTAGTACAGCATCCTTGGCGGCCCTGCAAGTCATTACTGGCACGACACCAATTGACCTGATGGTCCAAGAACGAACATATATTTTTGACCATGCACAGGAAGACCGTAACACCGTAGTTAAAAGAGCCAAAGCATATACACTGACTGAGTGGCAGAGAAGATGGGACCAGGAGCCGGAGAAGGCCCAGTGGACAAAGCGCATAATAAAGGACATCCCGTCCTGGATGAGTTGCGCACATCGATCGGTTGATTATCATCTAGCGCAAGTCTTGACGGCACACGGAGTCTTCCGCGCATATGCAAAAAGAATGGGCAAGGACAGTGATGACCAGTGTATCTACTGCAGCCAACTGGATAACGTCGAGCATACAGTGTTCGTATGTGATAGATGGAACGTGGATAGACGCTTAGCCGAAGGTAAGATTGCGAATTCAATTACCCCCGAAACGATAATCCCATTGATGGAAGAATCAGCAGTGAATTGGAACTCCATCCAGACAATGATTAAGTCGATTATGAGCCAAAAAGAAGGGGAAGAAAGAACTAGGCAAATAGCTAGAGCTGGGGAGTAGAGGGATGTAGTGCAGCTTAGAACGCCACTGGCATACCGATGTTATGTCGGACCGACGGTTTCCGGTATGTCAGAGAGGGCTGTAGAGGGGTTTTAGTCGGAGTAGCGCCCGACACTACCTTGTGCACATTGACCCAGTGCCAGGTGCCAAGCGGTTTCCCCTCTCCAAAAAAAAAAAAAAAGATTAAATATATCCTTTTTAAAATTTCAAAGAAACATCTGTCATTAACGGCTAATAATCTCAGTGCTTGTACAAGGAAACGGATGCCAGCTTCCACGAGGAAACGGTCTGATATTTTATTACATATATATGGGGATATCCCAACAACACTGCTTTTAGAATACGAATGGATGCGAATAAATTAAAAAGTAGACTTCCGGGCGATCAGCGATTAACGAGAAATTAAAACCAAAATAATCCATACCAAGTAATTTATAATATACAGCTTGGAAAGCGGTTGATATTTTATTTCCGTTAAACGGTTTCGTTAGGGCAATTTGCAATTTCTATTCACTATGGCATAAACCCCAATGAATATGTGCTGGACATTAACACTTTAAAATTCACAATATAACTAGTTCAAATCATTTACAGATTTCCAACACATTCAAGCCAAATGAGCACCGAAATAGAGAAACTGGGTTCTACACGAACTAAATGAATACGTAATCTGTTGGGAATTTGAAAAGAATAAATATTGAAGTAAATTATTAGCAAATCTAACTTATTATAAAAAAATATAACATTGGTGTTATTTTAAACATATGAAGTGGATATAGCTGTACAAAACAAAACACAAAATGTGGTTTATAGTGTAGTACAATGTTTTAATAAGCTCCCTGTAATTATCAAAGACATTACGAATCGAATATATTATAAACAAATCATATTTAACTTCTTGGAAGTTTTCTTATAGTCCCGCGAATTTTTTATACCGTAGTATATATGTTCGCTTAGTTGTTCGCTTTAATTTTCGTGGTTTTGATGGAAAATATAATGGAAATACATGTACTTTTGATGATTCTCTAGTTGTCGACAGATATCAATGTAGATGACATGATGGAAAGAGAAACATTAGTGAAGTATAGGAAGGAAACCGATAATTTCCAAACCTTATATTTTCGGTTAAACCCATGAACTACTTTGGAATTGACTCAAGGCCAAAGGTAGAATACTGTAGATGAAGATTTGATCTATAACTGTTTCTTTAGATTTCTGGAAGTGGTCTTTGATTTTAACAAGCAGTGCAGTCCTCCCATACATTTTATGCACTTTGTTATTCTTTCCTGCATTTCTATTTTTTCCTCCGACTTATTGGGAATAGTTATTCCTAAATAACCACTTGATCGAACTGTACCGGGTTTCCTCGGTGTTAACATATAAAATCTTGCTTTTCGTATGTGTGTTTTCATCCCCGAGCACCATATACTTAGTTTTATTTTCGTTTATTATTAGACCTTTATCTTTTGCTTTTCTCTCTACTTCTTTTATAGTTTCTACTAAATTAGTTTTGGTTCTTGCAAGGGTCACAATGTCTCTCACAGCCTTTTCCAAAACGATATTAAACAGAGTTGCGGACAATCGGTCTAACTGTCTCAAACCCTTAGACACTAGGAATTTTTCTCCAGGCAGTCCATTAATGCACACTTTATAATCTGTTTCCGATAATGTCATTTTTGTCAGTTTTACGATTTTTTCTTGCACTCCAAGTGTTCTCATTGATTCGTATAATTTTTCTCACCTCACTGTATCGTATGCTTTTCTGAAATCAATAAAAACCAGATGCAGTGTTAATTTCTGATCTATGGTATTATCTAATATTTCCTTTAATATGAACACTTGATCCATCACCGATCTGTTCTTTCGAAATCCACACTGATATGAGCCTATTGCTGATTCTACTGGCTCATTCAGTCTGGCCTTAATCGCTACTGCAAATATAACAATATGTATATTTTGGATAATTACCAATAAATAGATATTATTAAAAAAATATCTTATTATTATTAAAGAAGGTTTTGGGTCCGCCCAAGCTTCAAGCAAGAACCCACTATAATTTATAATAATATATAATAATAAACAAAAAATAATTTTGTTTTTTAAAAATCCTTTCTTTATATTGAATTCTGTAAGAAGCGCCACTAGAGCATCATGTCTCTTATTTCGATTTTTATAATGCGTATTTTTAGTATTCCATAGATTTATTTTTAATCTGAAAGCTTCAATAAATTAAAAGATCATTTCTTTTTCCCTCTTCATTTCTTAAAAAAAATATTAAAGGATACCTGACTAATCTACGCAACAATGTCAATGTCAAATGTCTACTGGCAGGAATACCTACTAGATTCGACACGTTAAACCCTTTGGACAACTGACGGGAAACCATTTGACATGTCGAACGACATAGTCGATTGCAATGTCTACGCATCGACAATGTCAGCCCAGTGAGGACCTGGCTTTATACAAAACTTCTAACATTTTGTCGAAAGATCTTTGAAAGTTTTGCGTTGTTTTGAGATTTTGTTTAATGGGTGTTCCTAAATTTCATTTAATTTAAAAATATAATGGACATCCAATGTTACTTGACTTATATATAACAAAATTCTAAGGACCTTCAAAAGACACTTTTTCTTCTATACACCTACTCGGCTATGACCTTGAAATAGTTTTGTAAGTAATCCGCTTAATTCACGTTTTCGATACCGACACATATTTAATGAACACTCTCAGGATTTTCAAAACAATTACGCTTTTAAGATAAAAACAAGTGGGTACATTACTGAAGCATATATTAGATAACGACAGGCAATTGGAACAGTAATTCGCTATTTATCGCGAAGCAAATATATTTAAGAAAGAATTTATTAGCTCCAGGTTAGCAAAGCTTTAGAAGTCCTGCAATCCACCAACTGATTTACATCTAAATTAGACACACACAAATTTAGACCTAACTAATGATGTGATACTATATCTATTGGTACATCTGATGAAAGCCTGTAAGATTTTGTAAAATAACACACCGTTCACGTCTTGGACTTGCAAAAACAAAAACAACTTACATGAAACTCGAAAGAAGAGCGCAACAAGAAAAGTTGCCTGTAAAAATTTACGTTGCCGGTTAGGCTAGAAAAGAATACGTGTTTAGCCCAGGGTCGCTGAACGAGAAGCAGAACAAGAACCTGGGCAAGAAACGGCAGCACCCGACGCCGCTGTATGGATACCAGGCCGGTTTATAGTTAGTATTCCACAATTATTAATACTTATTGTGTGCGATACTCAGCACTATTACACAAGCAAATAAACCAAAATTGCATAAATATGCATATTTGTGATTTACGTGATTATTGCCAGGATTTCAGAATAACAAACTAGTCAATCACAGCAGTATAGCTGTTACTAAGAAGTTTGTTTATTCGCCATGAGTAAGTATACAAAATCAAATTGATGTTGGATTGTTGTATATGAAAAATTTCTAGCAAGATACATATTGCTATTAGAATTTAGCGGGATATTTTTCACAACATTATTCAATTAATTAAACATCGATTACTTAAGTGCCATACAAGAAATCTTTTAGAATTAATTAGTGTTTTTTGTTCGGCAGCTTAAAATGTTCAATACCTAACTTAAATTTAAGGTGCTAGCATTATCAAGATTACAGCCCGAAATAGCTTTATAATAATAATTAATGGAATAGGAATCTATTAATGGTTGTGAATATTTATCGAGAAAATAGGATTTTGGCTTTTAACTATTAATATTAGGAAACTATATTGAGAAAGGAATTAGTTAATTCAACAGCACACGAAATGCTGCATTTATACTTTAATCCAACATATTATGTTTGTTCAACACTTTTGTGGGTATATTCAATACGCGTTGCATTTTCAAACAATATGCAACTCTATGTTAAATTATTTTGGTTAAATCAAACTGATGTGTGTTTTGGTAATTCAGCGTAAAGTGTAAACTTTAATCAGAATAAATCGTCTTTTTCTCTCTGCCAGTACAGAGTTGCCAGGTCTAGCGAAATTTCATTAGATCTGCACGGAAAAAATCACTTGGAAGAATATACTACAATGTTGTAGAGAAGATATTGTGGCAGTAATTAGCACAATTTTGTAACCTCGTCGCAGAATTTTGTTAATTATTATATGTTGTTTTCACAAATAATGGTTCAAAGTTGTAGTTAGACTTTTGTTGTACCGTTTCACACAAAAGTAATACTCTTTCCAACAATGTTTGTATCGAGACGCCCCGGACAAGTTTGTGGCAATTTTTGATACAAAACTTTCTATTATATTACATTTTTGTTTCTAAATAAGTGGATTTAGGGCCGGTCTTTCAATCTCCTAATAAAGTTCCTAATAAAAGTTATTAGCCGAATAACAGAAATAACTGTTTTTCCACCAACTAATAAAAATTATGTAGCTAATAAGCCGATTTATTCTCCTAAAATGTTATTAGGTGGTTGAAGTGGCCAATAAGTACTATTAGAACCTTAATAGGTAAGCTCATCGAAAGTATCTAAATGTCGCCAACATAACAAAAAAAAAAAGTTTGAAATTGTTTGAGATTATTTGTAAAGGAGGAACATGGATATTTTTGAAGATTTCGAGGAGTTTGTGGAAAATGATTTGGCCAAGCTTGTTGAAGTAGTTAATCGTAAGAGACAGTATAGTATTAGAGAGCCTCATATAAATTATTTAAATATTTGGAACGATGAAGAGTTTGTTAAGAGATTTAGATTGTCAAAACGCAGTGTTCAGTGGTTACTAGAAAGAATTAAAAATAGATTAAAATATACCACAGAAAGGTTACTAGTAAATATGTCAATTTTAATAGATTGCTAACATCTTTAACACAAAATGGCCGCGTTCAATACACGTAGCAAGCGGTTTGGGACCTGTTGACAATTCGCCTCAACAGATTAACGCTGCATGAATAACATATTAGGAAGCGATCGCCATTTTAGGTAGCGGATATAAAAACTGATATCCTTTTGATATGTATCAAAGAAATACCCTTCCGTTTCTATTCATATTTGTATAGCGCTGTCATTTATTGCTTGTTGTAAAATCTTATTGGATATTACTAACATAAACTAGGGTTATGAAAATGCCGAATAACTATTCACCTAATAAATAGTCGTTGAGAAACGGTCTGTTTTTATTTACCTAATATATCTTCCTTATAACTTATTAGCTAAATTGTTATTAGACACATTTATTAGGACATTGAAATACCAGGCCGACAGCTATTATTTATAGGGTTTATTGTTAATTTATTGTTAAGATTATTTATTTTCAATATTGTTTATTGTTAACATTGTTCATTGTTAATATTGTTTATTATCAATATTGTTTATTATCAATATTGTTTATTGTTAATATTGTTTATTGTCAAAATTGTTTATTATTAATATTGTCTATTATCAATATTGTTTATTGTCAACATTGTTCATTGTTAATATTGTTTATTGTTAATATTGTTTATTGTTAATATTGTCTATTGTCAATATTGTTTATTGTTAACATTGTTCATTGTTAATATTGTTTATTATCAATATTGTTTATTGTCAAAACTGTTTATTGTTAATATTGTCTATTATCAATATTGTTTATTGTTAAGATTGTTCATTGTTAATACTGTTTGTTATCAGTATTGTTTATTGTTAATATTGTTTATTGTCAAAATTGTTTATTCTCAATATTGTTTATTGTTAATATTGTCTATTGTCAATATTGTTTATTGTTAACATTGTTCATTGTTAATATTGTTTATTTTCAATATTGTTTATTGTTAATATTGGTTATTGTCAAAATTGTTTATTGTTAATATTGTCTATTATCAATATTGTTTATTGTTAACATTGTTCATTGTTAATATTGTTTGGTATCAATATTGTTTATTGTCAATATTGTTTATAGTTAATATTGTCTATTGTCAATATTGTTTATTGTTCACAATGTTTATTGTTAATATTGTTCATTATCAATATTGTTTATTGTTAATATTGTTTATTATCGAAATTGTTTATTGTCAATATTGTTTATTGTTAATGTTATTTGTTGTTAATATTATTTATTGTCTATACACTGTGCTTTGATAATCTAAACCTCTTGATAAATCACGATGAACTATTTTAATTAGATTGACCAAACCCCTTTCAACCAAAATTCTCGAAATCTTCAAACATGTCTGGTTCATAAATAATTTCAAACTTGAAAACATAACCTTCTTTGTTGTTTTAACAACTTTCAGAGATTTTCGATGCGCTATTAAGCGTCTAATAATTTTTATTGGCTACTTCAAGCACTCAATAAGATATTAGGAGAATAAACCAATTTATTACCTACATAATTTTTATTAGTTGATGGAAAGACAGTTATTTCAAGTTCAGCTAATAACTTTTATTAGGAACTTTATTAGAAGTTTGAAATACGTGTTCTTAACGTAAAAATACTCGTTGAAAGACGGTCTGTTCTTATTCACCTAATAACTTATTAGCTGAATTGTTATTAGATACATTTATTAGGAGATTGAAAGACCGGCCCTTAGTTCAAATACACCAATGGCAAATTAAAACCGTAAAATCTACGTCATATACGTCATTAGTGTTACTGCATTCGAGTACAGCACCATCAAAATTTTAATGGACAGTGGGTTAAGTCAGTTTGCAGTTGCTAATGTGATTTGTGTACACATTAAATATAATTTCGGAACGATAGACGTTCGTTATAAACAAACTAAGACAATAAAAACTGGAAAAACTACGGATCTTTAAGGGTGCTTGGTACAAAATCATAGAAAAGTTAAAAAAAGGAATTCGTGAACTATTTTACTATAGCACTGGAAATATGTTAAATTTGCAATATATTTTTTAGAAGAAAGAAAAAATAAAGCTATGATGAAGACAGATTTAAAATTAAAAAATCACGATTTTGTTACCATTCTTCTAACTCCAAAGAAGAGAACTCCAATTCTCCTGGTCGTAGAAAGATGAGATTTGATATACATGTTTATAAATAGTATTTCTACGATTTTGCGCACTAATTTTCGTTTTTCTTTAACTGCGGCCTTCTGACATTCTGCACTTTTTAAAAGGAATCAGACTGGACGGCCAGCTGTAAATACAGCAAGAATGGGGGACACAAGAGATCTTTCAGTTCGCAGTGTATTATCACCCTAATATTACATACATAGAAGGAATCTCTTTTTTTTATTTTGCTATTTATTCGTTTCTGATGTTTTTTTTTGCAGAAATATTTTGTTCGTTTATTAATTTCGTTCATTGAATTCGTTTGCATGCTCTTAATAATAATAAACTTCCTACTAAATATAATAGTGCGCATTTCAATATGTGTTTTAGCGAGTTTACAATCTTAATTGTTCAGTGGTAACTGTACTCACACCCCGAGTGACTGAAAATCGAAGTGTGCTGTTTGATTTCGAGAAAAAATCCACACGCAGCAACTACATATGCATATCAGACGCTTGAATAACTGAAAACAATGAAATAAAAATTATTGTAGTGTTCTTTTGGCAATTAAAACATAAAAATTAATATAGACTCAAAAGGTGGTTCTACTTTTTCTACATCAAACTTCGATGATGAATGTTAAAGGGTAGAAGGGACACCAGCAGAAGAAACACGGAGAGAGAAAAAAGTAGACAGGACAAACACGCACTAACACATACACACTTTTGACTTTTATTTTTTTTAATTATGTTATGAATTACCTTCGACGAATTCTTTTCTAAAAATAGCGACGTGGCAACACTTACCTGAAAATAAAAGAAAAGTACATTAGTCATATTAACATATATATTATACGATAAAATAACGCACAATATTCCTAACTCTTTTATTAAGTGATTTTTTGAAAATCTGAAATATGTCAGTGTAATTCTTTATAAAAGACACTAGTTGATGAAAATTTCATTTACATTCAGTGATTTATGTTATATAGTCATGACATCATTAATTGATTTTTTTAATCGCAATCCCTCTTTTCCAATAGAAATGAATTGACTATTACATTTCGAGTACAAAAATATAGAGCGTTCTTTTCTTAGAATATAACATAAAGCAAACGATTTTTATACTTTTCAAAAATAACTTATATAATGATCTAAAACGGAAGCGATAATACTTCTTGTAATTGTTCAAAATTTGACCTCGATTTTTCTTTTCGTTTAATGAAAAAATTATAAAAAAAGGATCCGCCACGATTCGAACCATCGTCCTACCGCATACTATACCTGCGCAGTTTTTGCAGTGTTAAATAGTAACCGTTTGCATAACCATTAAATCGTGAAATGAATGTAAACAATTTATATTAAAAATCTCTCATTACAGCAATATTTTAAGTGTAGAATTAACATTAAAACTAGTGATGGGCACTATCGTTACTTTCGAACAATAATTATCAACAGTAGAATAAAAACAACGGAAACTAAAATAAGGTAATTCTGTTAGGTGTCTTTCATAGAAAACACTTACGACAGGGCTTTCACTATATACCGATAGTAAATATTATCGGCAGTTGATAGTTAAAAATATCCACATTGCTTGTAACCAAAAATAAAAATGCATTTAGTTAACTAAAAATTGTTTACTAAAAAAGTTTATCTAGAATTATCATATACAGAAATTTAATAGCCGATATTACCTTTTATGACAGCTATCAACAATATATTTGTTAATTTTAAATAACTTTTATTATATATGTGGTAAAACACAATAATTAATAGTATCATACACTGAGAAAAAAGGATTGATTATGTCAGAAAACGCCGAAGTTTGGAGTATTTTTTTATTTGATTCAAACTATTTTTAATTAAAGCAAATACGTTATGTGTTAAAGCAAATAACGTTCGATGTTGGAATAAAAATTTAATTTTATTTGAATTTTTAGTTTTTGGTTCAAACAACTATTTTAGGCAACGACCAGTTTAGAACATATGTATATTTGTTGATTCAATATTTTTTGTCGTTTAAACAACAACGCATTGAACGAAACGATGTGATTGTTTTAGTGTCAAAACAAAAAATATGTTTGTTATAAAGTAAAAATCGGTTTGTTTTTATTCAAATATTTCAGGTGTTAGATTTAATAGCAAGTATATTCGGAATATACGCCTGCGCATTGCATCATACAATGTGTTTTTTATAGAGGTATAAAACTGTAAGTTGGCAACACTTTTTTAACTGGCGGCCATTTTGTCAGCTGTCAAGTGATTTATGTTTAGTTTGGTTTGGCATTTCAACATGAATAGACTGACGCCTGAACAACGCTTCCAAATTGTGCAAATTTATTTTGTTAATCATGGTTCCGTTCGAAATACGTATCGGGCACTACGTCCATCTTACGGTCAACATAATCGTCCATCAGAGCAATTAATTCGATTAACTATGGAACGTTTTCGCACCACGTGTACTCTAAATGATAATACGCATCCAGAGAGACGTCGTACAGTGCGTACAGAAGAAGTCATTGCTGCTGTAGAGCGTAGCGTAGAGGAAGACCCGAATCGGTCTATCCGCCATCGTGCACAGGAATTGGATATGTGTCCATCCACTTTATGGAAGATTTTGCGGAAAGATCTTGGTTTGCGTGCTTACAAAATCCAACTCGTGCAAGAATTGAAGCCACACGATCACCTAGCAAGGCGTAGATTCGGTGAATGGGCCTAAAACAAGATTGCCGTTGATTCCGATTTTCATAAGCGAATTTTGTTTAGCGATGATGCTCACTTTTGTTTGAATTGATACGTCAATAAACAAAACTGCCGTATTTGGAGTGATGGTAATCATCAAGTGTATGTTGAGACACCGTTACATCCAGAAAAACTGACTGTTTGGTGTGCTTTATAGGCTGCTGGAATCGAAAAACGATGGTGGTCAGAACGTTACAGTCAATGGTGACCGCTATAGAGCCATGATTACTGACTTTTTCGTTCATCAATTGAACAACCATGATGTGCAGGAGCTGTGGTTTCAACAAGACGGCGCAACATGTCACACAGCTCGTGCCACAATTGATTTATTGAAGGAAACGTTTGGTAACCGCATAGGACCCGTGAATTGGCCTCCAAGATCGTGCGATTTAACGCCGCTAAACTATTTTCTGTGGGGATATGTGAAGTCGCTAGTCTACGCCGATAAGCCCGAAACGATTGACCACATGGAGGACAACATTCGCCGCGTTATGGCCGATATATGGCCACAAATGTTGGAAAAAGTCACCGAAAATTGGACCTCCAGATTAGACTACGTCCGAGCCAGCCTTGGCGGTCATATGCCAGAAGACATATTTAAATTATAATGCCAGAAGATTATCTTTCGAATAAAGTAAATTTCATGTCAATTTCAAAAATTCATCTTCGTTTTATTCCATTTCAAAGTTCTATACCTCTATAAAAAACACCATTTATTTAGAATCTGTTCGGTAATTAGTTGGGAGTTGGGGGTTAGTTCATGTCGATTGCTATTTGATTGTGTCGTTAGGCCGTATTAGGCCTGCCAAATACCTCGTATTTGTCCAATAAAATAAAAACATTACTACTATAGGTTCATTTCAGTAATTACAAATGTATTAATATAATACATTGTAATATGTCTATAATAATTAAATATGCCAAAATGTTACAATGAATGAATACGTAATTCCTGAAAATGCTATATAAAATTGCTAATTGGTATAATTTTAAGTAGTTATTATTGTGTGTTCAAATTTACTGTACATATTTGTTTGAACTTAAATTTTATATTTTCCTATTACCAGAAAACTACCAATCTATTCCTGCAAATATATCTATTGCATTGGAACAATATTTTATAGCATTTAATACGATATACACTGTCGATTGAATAGAATACGGCTAGTATTTTACCCAAACGCAATGATTGTTTTATTAAAACTATATCGATGTATTTGTTGGAAAGAACTAATTTTATTCAACGCATGCGCTGCAAAAATTTCAAACCGTATAGATATTTGATAGAAGAAACACATATTTTTCTGCCAAATAATAAGTTTAAACATTTCTCGAGTATTTGGATTAAGACTACAGAGTGTTGAGAATACACAAATGGAGGAGTTGCTTGACACAACAAATTATATTTTTGGTTGAAACAATCCTTTTTCTCAGCGTATGTTATGATAATTTGCATTAATTGGGCATTACATGATTACATTTGCAATGCCTTCCATTTTATTGGAAGTATGTCGTACTACAGTTTTCTTTAGGTAAAATAGGTCAGCATAATTGTATTTAAAAAAAAACAAGCTACAGTTCACAAGTGCAATGTTATTTTAATCAAATTTACTCCCAGTTTTGCCTTGATAGGCAGTATAAAGTAGGAGAAAAGCACTTTGTAGCTTACAGAAAAAACGCTGGGACACATGACTCTCTCTTATCGCGGAAAATCAAACATAAAAATATCGTTTTCTAAAAAGATACGGTATCTACCCATACATAATTTAAAAAAAAAAAGAGAGTTGTTCAAATACCGATGATAAGATCGTTATTACTAAACCTAAGACAATCGGAAGTTGATATAACGAGCGCGTCTCACGTAGCCATATCTTATCGTATCGTGTCGGTGTAATCGTCTCGTTCAGTCAACTCGATACGTCGACTGAAATTATGAGGTGATGGGTCTTTGATTCGTAGAGGTTATTCATCAATGCGACGCGACGGCCTTAGTAAATGCGAATGTTCTTCGAATGCCATACATCAATTGGTTAAACGTCATTAATTATTTTACAATCGACGGCCATATATACTGGCTCCGACAATGGCGATGTTTATCGCGTGTACGTATCCAAATAAACAATCGAGATTGCCATAACATTGAGGGGAGCAAGAACAATGACTACATATTTAATAAGTTCATGTTGTATATGCGTATATTGATATCTTATACGTTTATTGCAAATTTGTCCTTCGGATATTATGTATTGAGATAAGAGAACGTCTGATCACTAATCGGTTACTTGTAGTTGGTAAGGCCGATGATACTTTAAAACGAAAACAAAGCTATTCTAGTATACACACAAATAAATAGATAAGTATATTGTGGAAATTGATAAAAATCAGCTTTATTATTTATTAGAAGCTGGGCATTTAAGATAATGCATTGAGGGAAATGAAACGCTTTGATTTTAGAATATCAAGATCGGACAGCCTGTATATTGATATTTGTTGAAGAAAATGTATTTACTGAACAAACCAAAATCGCACGGAAATACTTTGAGACTTTGTTAGGGAAATTACAAACCAAATAATAATTTCCAAAATCCAAACAAAAATCGGGAGGTATAAAATGTGTTCTACATGATGATGAGTGCTTTTTTAAGGAAAACAGTTCACTATTTCTACACCGTAAAGGGATAAGAGAATCTATCCTGCATGCAATTTAAGCAAAACATATACAATTATCTAATATTATAGGAGCGGCAAACTAAATATGGCAACTCCAATAAAACTAAAAAATATACTTAATCCTCGTGTGTGAATAGGACTTAATTGTATGCTATAATATGTGGAATTGTCCATAATTAGGTGTACTGCTAATACATAATAGTAATAATGCTGTAATTTCATAGTAAATTGAATAAACCAATTAGGAAGTACATACTTCTGTATTATTACTACTTATTATTCATTGTAAGCGTTTAAATTGGTTAACAGAAGGAATTCCTATCTCCATCTTTAAATGCGCATATGCCAAGGAAAATCCACAAGAAATCTATGACTTCTAAGGACTAATCAGTAAACCGTTTCTGACCACATTATACGGTAATTGCAAATGAGTAAATGAGTAAGGGTATTAACTTTTGATTTATTCAATAATAGCCATGTTTATAAATAACAAAACATTCCTTGCCATTCCTTGTGGACAGGAGTTCTTTTAAACTGTTTATTTACTTGTTGGCCTATTTCTTACTTAAGCAAACCCCCATTGTTTTCCAAGTAGATATACGTAGGTTATATTATCAAAATGAAAAGTATTAATTAAAGGCAATTTTTGTTTTAATTAAAAAAAAAATTATCCAATACAAGAAAAGTATTTTAATATGATTTTCATTGATAATATATGTAATAACTTTTATACATTAATTATGAATTTGAATGTACGCGATACTATGTATAATGAATAATAAGTATTAAACAAAATAAATAATGTGTAATAAACTATAATTATCAAATATTGTTATGTTGAGATGTTTGTTGAAAAGAAAGCCAAAAGAATTCTAATTTTTTTTTTTCGATAGTATATACGGTTTCATATATATATATACTGTGTCCAAGATAAAAATGATTTCTTTTTTACCTTCATGTGCACCTCGTCCAGAAGTTCTATTGTACCCCCATGGTGTTTTAGCCCTCTCGACCTGGTTGCACCCGAGCAATGAGGTCGGGAGTAAGTTTACTTAGACTGGGTTCGTGTAACCGAGCGAGCCCTAAATGACTCCGTCTCTCCCTGTCCGCTGCCGAGCAGTCGGCCAGGAGGTGCACAAGCACAAGTTTCTGCACAGAGGAGACCACTCGCCCCATGCGGTGCAAGTGCTTATTCAGTGCGCAGTGGCAAGTTAGGACTCCCGTAAGTGGTCTCAGTCTGTTCCTGCTCATAAAGACAGCCTTGCAGAGTCTTTCCTCGCCCGGATGAATTCTGAGGGTTTTCAATGTCTCGCGCCGGCAAGTCCATGTTAATAGGAACGGTGACTAGCAGCGAGTTCAAATCTGATACCGCGGTAAGAACTCCCACACGACGGTTCTAGACCTATGAATTGTCGTTCACTGGCGCCTCTCGCTAGTTAGTCAGCAATTTCGTTGTCTCTGATGGCAGAGTGAGCCTAGGCACCCATCTCAACATAATGCTGCGATGTTCCGTCAATTGTTCGAGTTTCCTATGGCACCCTGGTACCACTTCCGAAGCGAATTTGACAGCCTGCAGTGCCCTGAGACCAGCTTGGGTGTCAGAAAAAATGTCGACCGATCCATTCTCATGCGGGCAGTTTAAGATGCCCTCTGCGCAGGTCTGGATGGTTATTACTTCAGCCTGAAAAATGGAGGTGGAGCCTCCTTAACTGATGGCTTCGCCATTCGGTTCTCCATATCTATAGATCACAATGCCTGTGCCATTCGGCGTCTTCGACGCATGACTATTAGAAATATCTACAAGGTATTTCTTGGTGAAGCTGAAAACCGGCGGAATCTTGATAAGAATGATTTGTATGAGGATCTCAGATACGGCAAGGTACGGTTATTTGAAAAAAAGTATATAACTTACTGAGGGATCCATTGGACGTCTATTGTTACTGTTTTCAGTTATCGAGTATTTATAAACAGTTTTTTTTTTGTTTTTCGTTTTTTTGCGTTATATGAAGAGATAGAAAAGAAAACTAAAACCACTTCCTTGTTTTAATACAAAGTACCCCTTCAAATGACGTTTTTAAATTTTTTCCGACAAGCTTCGTATCCGTCCGTATATATGAGGATCATTAACTTCATTTATTTTAAATATGGACCTTTTTTTTCAATTGATTTCGGAACAATTTGTTACATTAAAACCAACTGTGCAACAAAGAAAATGATTTTAATACATTACAGAACAAAAAATATTGCTTTGTATGTACCTACTAATATGAACAAAAGATGTATAAGTTAACTTAAACATCATAATGAATATTCAAATAATTGAATGATTTTCTAAACACAAATAACCTCCTCGTACAGTAGATTCCAGTGCGTTTTTTAACATACCAATTGTACCAACAACATTTCTTAATTGTGCTACATTCTCGAAAGGATCCAAATGAACTCTATTTTCGATATAACTCCACAGAAAGAAGTCTAATGGAGTTATATCAGGGGATCTAGCAGGCCAAGATTTCGCGAATGTGTATTCGTCTATTTGGAAATTGATGATTCAGATATTCTATAACAATTCGTGCACTATGAAGACCAGCGCCATCTTGTTGGAACTAACAATCTCGTGTTTGTTCGTTTGGTAAATTACTTAGCACTTGTTGCAAATCATTTTGTAAAATATTGAGATAATTATATGTTGCGGTTAAAGTCTTATCATAGATAATAGGACCTATAATCCTGCTACCAAATATATTCCACACCACATATTAAACCCGAATTTGTGTTGAAATCTCGATTACTTGTATTTGCGTTATGTCTAACATTATTTTTATTACAATCAACAAATATACCTATTAATTGCATAGCAATCCAAAATGCACATGATAAAACAAATCGCTCATGTATATACACATATATATAAATATATATATATTTTGATATTAAATAATAACAGGAAAATGTTCGTTTTCCAATCCTTTTTATTGTTTAGTATCTTTTATGTGCTATTAATATTATTATATATTATTTTGCACCTAAAAGATACTAAACAATAAAAAGGATTGGAAAACGAACATTTTCCTGTTATTATTTAATATCAAAATTACATCACACCAATCCCCTGGAACACTATAGATATATATATATATGCTTGAAAAAGTATTGATCACATTATGTGCCCTTCCCTATACTCATTTACCATGCCCAGTTCATTCACTTCTTTTGTTTGCGAGGGATCGATCCAAAACCAGCTATTTTACTACGGCAGTGGGAACTATACTAAAATAACGATAAAAAAACCAAAACAAAATAGAAAACATAATTTCGAAAAATATATACAGATAGATTTACGATTAGGTGCTAGCGCCCAAGCCCATGCTATCTAAATATTAAAAAGCTCCTTTGAAGCTCCATGAGCATCGTATAATATCGACATAAAGCCCTATTATTAAATTTTGTAAGTACTTATTCGTCTTTCTTCACGTATTGAAAAAGAATATGCGTGGATCGTAACTACAAGTATTTATTTAATGTGGCCAAGAAGCAATGTTGATAAATGAAGAAATGAAATCCATCATTTTGCTTATTCTGCCTATGGGCCTCTGGTCCATTAGGCCTATAGTGCTAATGTATATATAAATCGTATTTCTAGTTTCAAGTATATTACATATTGTGCTTAATCAAGTGACGCGGAGTGTATGTTACAAAACTGCCATTTTATATGATCAATTTTGTTGCTATTTATCCAACCATTGTCCATAATAAACAATAACAAGTTTCTCGAAATTGATTGGTGTATAAAGCGCACATCTTAATAATATATGAAAGGTAATTAGTACCGATATCAAACTTTATTCTACAAGCAAATATCTATATGTACGATGACCTAATTCTACAGCACATTTCCTATTACTCACCTGATAAACCAAGTTTACATGTGTATTTGTTTATATATATTTAGAATTTCGGTTTTTTTATTGTCTAATTACACTGTTATTGCAATCCTGTAATTAAATACACATTTTATAGGTATATATTGTACAACGTAGGTATAAGTGTCTAGTTTCATAATCACTTTTATATATTATGCTTACCATAACACCCAGCATGTATCAGTAAATGTATGTGCAAGTGATTACTCACATTGTGCAGTACAGTTATTTCGCAATATTCACAGGTGCCAGTTATACCCTTTTAAACAACAAAAACGAACCTCCACACTCACGCCTCCATCGTCGTCTTTCTTACTCAACCATCCCACCCTTTTCCTAATGAGTGAATACATCTTTGTCAGAGGTTCTTATTTAATTAGTTAAATTTGCAGACTTGTGTACGCGTGACAGACTTCCGAAGGCTATCGATACCGCTTTCCTTGAAAATACTGGCTGTATATTCCACTACACTATGGACAAGCAAAAGTTATCTGTAGGTTGTGTTATTTATCATTTTCGGTTAGGAAATCGCGATTTCAACACTATTTGTGTGTATGGATCGTAGAAATGGCAAAGCGCTTTTCAATTCAATATTTATATCTCAAAATAAAATTACGTTCGAAAGATTTTTGTTATTAAGGAATTAACACGTACTAAAATTAGTGATTATCTTTTAGTCAAAATTATTTCCTAATTAAGGTTTTTTTGAAAAAACAAGTAGACATGTTGAATTTAAAAAAAGAGCCAGTCTAGCTTTCGTATAAGTTGCAGTAACTATTCATTTTATTTATTGACCCTTGCGTATGCATTTAACGATTACATGCATGTAATGCTGGTATTAATCCTGATCTGTTTAACCACCAAGCGAATATTTAACCTGAAATAAGAAATTTAATTTCGAACGAAAGCGAACTTCACATATAGAGGATTCTGCTCATTTTGCGTCCGTATCAACTGTAACAACAAAGTTTCAGTCCTCCTTTCATTTTGTCTCCCTCCTTCCGACCCGATAAGTGAGTGTTCCGCCCTTCTGGGCTCGACAACCCCTGGTAATGCTCGTATCTAAAGCAGACGCGTCATACGACCGTTCTAAATCCCTCGGTGAAACTTCTTTCTTTGCCATCGACCGTTTGGCAGTCTCGCCCTAACTTCATCTGGTGATCCCCTGAAACCCTGCCGTATATTCGAGCTATGATCGAATTTTGAGGTTTAATATTACTTATACATAAATACGTCTACATATACTAGATAACTAATTTATGGAACTGCTTTTGCATATTCGCTGTTTACTAATTTGTCGAAATGGAAACGTTAGCAAACTAAATCCAAAGGAAAATGATTGAAAAGGATAATAAATGCAAAAAGAAAACAAATTACGCCATCTTGAGAGAACCTCAGAAACTTAAAAATATTTTTAAGAATCTTTTCATTGCCACATTCACCAGTATAATGTTTTCCCTTAAGCTCTAGCACCAACCGTTACCAAAATATCGCCGATAACTAGCCTTAATGAATCATCCTGTACATATTTCATATTAAGGATTTTTTTCTCTACCAATCATACATTTTAATAATCTAATCGCGTTTCAGTGGTGGAGAAATCTGCATATTTCCATTTGTACTGGGTATTGAATCAATGTTTTGTAATCAGTAAGTAATAAAAAAAAACAAGAAGTATAACTTTTAAAAGAACTGATAACGAGAAAACATGCCAAAGTCTTCAATAATTAAACACAAATGCCATATGTATGTAAAAAAGCGTATAGAACAAATACGACATTCTAACAATAAATTATCAGTTTTTTCTTATTAATTATATAAAAAACACCATATACAACAAAAAATAAAAAAAGAGGTCACAACTTAATTTACTACTTAAGAACTCCCATAAAAGTTAAAAAAAATAAATCTTATCTAAATCCTATATTACGAATATTGTATATAATTCCCTGACCGGTAATGTATTTACATGTTCGCTTACCTATTTATACCTGATATGCTAAAAAAATACGATTTAGGTCAACACACATGCGCAGCCAATTTTAACGCACCGTACGAGGTTGACACTGACAGAATCCTGTGTAAACTCAACTGTCCACAGTAGTTTAAAAAATGTAGCAGGGGAGAGCACAATTGAGTTTATTAATACGGCAAGGGAAAAAATAGATTCATAAGCAACGAATACACAGAATGCGTATAGAATCAGTGGGCACAATTTTTTATGTCGATTCGTTAATCGGAATAATTCCGGGTGAATACATTGACGCCCGTCCGTACTAAAAACTGGAACTAACAATTAGATACATGCAGATGCAGCATACACACATCGCTAAACGATTATTGTGATATCATCGAGCCTCGTTTTATAATTGATTGTTCGACATGTATTTCGTTTTCCCGTTAACCTTGAGAGATGGTGCTCTGACATTGACACGCATAGAGATCCACGTTTATTCTCTGAATTGTTTATATCGTTTTACAGTTACCTTTATTACTTGGTCGTTGGAAATACCTATATTTTGAATATAAACTAATTCATACACCGTAAACATTATCACATTTATTAATATGTCTACTGATAAAAGTGCTGTCCGATTAAGCATAATGTCAATAATGTGACTTGCGTAACGGAAAGATTGACGCATCTACTAATTCACATAACATTCTATTTGTAGTTTTATTTTTTGCAAGAGAAGTTAGAAGGATCTTTTGGTAATAGATTTGACGAGTACGTCAAATTTATCAAGGTACGACTAATTCAAGTATACATGCAATTCGTGAATAAAATAAATAAAACTGCACGAGCTAAACGGAACTAAGCGAAACGGTATTAATTAAAGGGGGAAGCCAAATTGTCCCCCATCAACCATTCATAAACTCATAGGGGATATATTGCACGACGGATGTGTAATAGTTTATTGTCGCCATTTGTCACATTGTGTTGAAAGGCCAAAGATACATCCAGCTTCTAAATTAGGTTGCAACATTTTAGTATTTTCATTATTAAGATTAATTTAAATTGCTTTTCTAGAAAATGAAAACTTTTCCTGATGGTGTGTATTTTCGTTTGTACTAACGTGAATGTGAAAACATATATGAGTTGCGCAAACCACATTCAATTTGTACATTGAAACTACGGTAAAGCTGGATTAACCCTAGAACTACTTATTTGATTATCCAGATTTAATTGAGAGTAAAGACGATTGTACCTATTGCCATTTACATTTATATCTACTCATTGGCTATAGTGAAAATAAACAGACTTTATGTGGTACCTACATCTGGCACGCACTGCTACACAGAGTTGACACAATGTTGTAAACACAGTGGTATAGACATGTAACTAGAGTTTACGCAAAATCAATTGGTGGATGCGCGATATCAAGAAGGCGTGCTCAATGGAGTGAGACACGCCCGAATAAAAATAGAGATATGTTATAACTCGCACGTGAGAACATAGCATATAATGATTTTTTCCCAATTTATGTATACTTTCAACTTTATTGTAAACTTCAAATAATTTTATATAATTTACATAAATCCGACAAATTTGTGAGTCACTTCATAAGACTAATGTTTTATTTAGAAATATATGTGCATACTGAAAAGAAGTTTAACTGCAGTATATCGTTAACTTCAGTTCATTTCAATGGCAGTATTTAAACTATACATAATAAAATTATAGGAGAAAATATTGGGGTTGAGACATATTACGATTGCCAGACTACAACTGGACAATATAATCATTCTTCTATCTCTAATACGTGTATAAACAAGACTCTTAATGATTTTCTTGATGTGATCAATAACAACTAGCCTACAAACGGTAAAATCAAGTTACCGCCCTCTTCAAATATGACCGTAATAGCCCAGTTAGGAATACGGTATGTTTATAACGTTTAAATACATGTAGACTTCCAGTCGAGTCGTAAGCTAGTCCAAAGTACATAATTAACTCACTAATTGTGAATCTGGCTTTAACGACCGTCTTAAATTTTAAATATTCCTTTTGTCTGTCTGCTATTATAACCTGCCATCAGCTGTATATATACTTACAGAGAGAAATACGTTGTACGCTGTTTTAAATGTGTTATCGACAAAATAGAAATCCTTCATTATATTAAAGTTAACGTTTCCTAGTGGCCACCAGCAAGCTTTAACTGGAGTTTCATTATAGACGCCAGTCTGCTAAAGTCTATACCGTTATTTTCAAACGAAACCTACATGAGAAAATTAACTGTCTCTAACGCAATCTGTTGCTTCCAGTCCGGACGTCAATTAGCAATTAACTGTGTGCTTTTTGATTAAATTAATGTCGCTATTGGTGAAAAGTGAAAAATTCCCTTGATCTAACGGTCAAATGGTGCGCGTAGCGCACCTTCTATTTATTCTTATTGCGTTATTGAGCATTTCCTTTACATAACGTTAGGTTAACGTTGATTACCTTGTAGAATGTCGTATTTTCGATGTTTATTTATACCGGTTAAGCAACGTAATAATAATTTTTGTAAAAACCATGTCATGGAATAATAATATTTAAACTATTGTATTGTATCTAAGTATTACATAGTCGCCAACAAGTATCGAGCTTCACGATTCAACAAATCGTTTTTAACCCAAAATTAGTACCGCTAAAAAAGTAGCACATGTTCAACATGTGAGAAAAATACGTAAACTTTAGACTTATGTGAACTTAGCACCCTACTTTTTAAACATAAACTTCTTTTATAGGAAATGCCAGTATTTCGTTTGCAGTAACAATAATTTCGTTTGCAGCGCCATCAATTAATAATTACAGGACCTTCAAAAAAAATCAATTGCACCCCACTTTGAGATATCAAAAATCCGCTTTCACAGTTCTCTTTAGGATCGTTTGTAGTTGTTTGTATAGTGATTTTTCTTTCGTTTGTCTTGATTCTAAGACCATCGTTTTAAATCTGTAAACATAGATAACATACCGTCCTCCACAAATATTATTGTGCATAGCATGCCTGGGGTTATTATATTACGAACATGATATAGTTGTCATTGACCTTGGTTATAAATAGCCCTATTTTTGTTTTATTCTAAGATATATACTAAATATTTATATGTTGACAAGTCTGAAATAATTACGAAATATTTAATTAGTCATATATATATGACATATGTGTATTTATGTTATTCTGCGGAAAATATAAATCGGAATTGTATTGAAATGATGGGTTGATATAATCGAAGGCGGCATACGCCAGGTCTAAATACAGTAAAAGGTTCCCCCTACTCTTTGTTGTATTTTTTAAATGATTTCTTTTTTTTTTGAAAATTGATTATACTCAAACTGATGTAGATGATGGCAAACCAGAACTGGTAGAACAGCATACCACCGTATATAACCAAAGTGGCACTATTAACCCATTTCAGAGTTGCGACCAAATACAGATAGCGGCAGAGCAGATCCATAACGCTCTAATCTCTGCATATCACAAAAATTGTTAATTAAAGGTGAAAAGATGCAACAGAGGCACACCTTGGTGGAACCAGCTTTGGTAGAAAAGCAGTTCGAATATTTGGGAGCTGGGACCAATAAAGTCAAGCGCTAGCGGAATATACCAAGGAGATTAGAAGAGTCATTAAGGAAGTACTGACATGTCAAATACACCTGACGCAGCAAGGATCCACAAAGTACTCTCAAGAGATCCCTGCAAACATTAACATTGGGTAAGGCACCGTTAGAGCTTCTGGCACAGAACTACTTCCCAAGATGTCATATGATGATAGCATATATCTGGGTACATATGCGTAGTGAAAGGGTCAAATCCCGCGAACCAAACAAAACGCCGCGTGAGAAGGACATATTATCGGCACTCTTGATAAAGAGATTGACCATGCTACAGTAGAATTATTTCCTGGTGGCGAAATCCACGCGCATTCAACATCATGAGTTCAATGAGAAAGTCGGAGCCCAGTCGTCGGCTGGCGTACAGTACTGAAGATACATATTACAATAAAAACTGAATTACGTATTTTGTACGAATCGCGAAGATAATGGGGGGGTGGCTATGTTCTCAAGTGCATTTCTCTAAATTTCTTCGGGTGTGTTTCACTGCATTGAGCCCACCCTCTTGCTATCGCGCATCCGACTCTGCAGAGCTAGTCTTGCTTGAAACTATATACTAACAAGGTGGATGAGGTAAGAGTGGTGTAAATTCCCTAAATGGGAAAATCGAAGCCCTTTCCTAGTTCCTTTCGTCCAATTAACCTGATGTCATTTCTTCGGTCATATCAGAGAAGTAAGTCTTCCAGATAGGCCCCTTCACATACACCAATATGCGTATCTAGCAGGCGAATCCACGGACCTTGCACTAAGCAATCTTGCCTCCACGACTTCGGACTAGATCAAATGTAAGGAAATTGCAATGGCAGAATGAAATGAATGCTAGAAACGGTAATGCGATAAACAAAACGTCTTTTTTCAAAAAGTTGCGCGAAGTAGCACCTGAAATCGCTGGAGCAAGAACTAGAAGGATCCTAGATGACAAAACAGTTTTCCTGTTTTTGGGCAAATTTGGGCATTTTTTTAAAAAGCTAATAGAAGTTAAAATTTAGTCATAGAACACCATCTTCAAGAAATGGTAATTGTACAGTTAGTTACAAATATGATTGGCTAATATTTTGCCGGTTGAATTACACATAGTTAATGTATATTCTGTGTAAATTGCAGTTTCGTATCGTTTCTAATTCCGAAGATTTCAGTAGTTCAAGAGGACGGTCGAAATGCACTTTTAGCGTAACATCTCCGAACATGTACTTTCAGACTTGCTTCTGTTCGATATCCCGTCAATCTACTTGTTTGTACTATGATTTCCATATCTAATGCTTATTTTACTATACACATTTTATTATGATTCTGGAAGATTGGCTTTTTTACGCTATGTCAGATTTTTAACCAACTTCGATCCACTGTGCGCCGTGTCGTGTTACTGCCTCAATATGTGTACGTCAAGGTTATGTTGCGTTATCAGCTGAGTAACGCTTCGCTTTACAGTACCGGACCCAGCCCAAGATATCTATAAAAGCAGAAGTATTACTAAAACTCTAACACTTAGGGTTATACTTTATTTATAAAAAAATTTCTATATCTTTATTACTCCCTATTTGCCTGATACCCTGTATAAACGAAAGCTTTCCTATGTTGTACACACCGTTCACGTATACCAACAGCGACATAAAGGGGTCCTTGATATTTTAACAATAGATCGTTATTTTCAGCAAACGATAGGAAAAACAAGCACAATTTAATACGTAATGTTATAACCCTTATCGATCAACCAGCGCATGATTTGGTAAAGTATTTATTGTATTGCTATATTAAAAGGTCAAACAGGAATAGATATATTGACGAAATCAGTGAGACTGAACGAAATATTTAATTTCATATACTTTACAAGAAATAGGAAACAAAGTTAGTCTAAATCGCCATCAGATTTGTTCCATGATCAAAGACACTCACCGCTGCAATAAACAACTTTGACTTGCCAACTATGTGATGCGCATGCATCTAGTGTCCATCTGACAGTTAGCGAGTCTATAGTTGGCACACGCTTTATATACTACACCATTTGAACGCTCACGAGTGCTCGATGGACTAAAGTACAGAACAAAAGGAATGGAAATATATTTTCGCTTACTAAAAATGAAAAAGAGTACACGCAATATTCTACTGTGCCATTGTATCTATCGGCGAGAGTATGGCTTACTGCATCTTTATCTTACACATCGATATTCCGATATCTTTGTCCGACAGATTAGATTTCTTATGATTCCGACGATCACATATTCAAAATAAGTGGTGAGTGCAACTACAATAGAAACATACTGTAATTATCGCATTCTTACACTTGAACATGATGTACTATCGTAATATGCGACGCAGCGAGCAATTGTCCAGAAAGATAATACTTTTGGCGGTATACGACATAGCCGCTACCAATCGGAGTTACACGGGATAAGTCACAAAAAACATCAGGAAATGACATATGATATATGTAAATCTAAATATGTGGACTGAATATGACTTGAATTTATTTTTATATATCTATAGCTGAGAGGTAAACAATCGTAAGTCCAAAATTAAACCTACAGGTAAATATTTAGCAATAATATAAAATGGCTATCAAAAGAACTCATACACTGAGAAAAATGGATTGTAGAAATTAGATCGTAAATCTCTTTATGTTAATTACTAAAATAATTATTGTCAAAACGACAATATGTGGTGTATTAAGAGTAAAATAACCAGAATTTATCATGCTTATAGTAAGAGGCAAAATCTGGATGTTACCATCTACATCTTATGGATGTAACAATTAATATACTCTATTGCTGAAAGCCTATATAATGACGTGGATTATATAGATAGTCGCTGCGATTGACTGCGATATTATCAGGTATTCGATGCATATTCAATTTCTAAAATAAATGTTTGTAACGCTCTTCCCACCACTTGCTCTATTCATTGTCGATCTTTACCGAAGAAATCGACCAATAAGCTGTTTTGCCGGGACAAAATTACTGACACATGTTATGTACGTGTGATATAGGTGTACGTATTCATGTCGGTGCATGTTTGTGTCTGGTCGTTCGTTGATTGCTGTGGATCGTGAGTAGAAATGGATGCAAACGTGGAAAACATATTAATCGAGTGGGGGTTTCCACAGTTAATTGATATATTCAAAGCTAAGTGATAGATATTATATGCATACACTTCGTAGTGGGTACCTACTTTATGCTTTGATACAACATTAACCTAAATCTAACCTACTAGTGATTGTTATGTTAATGAAAATAATACAAGTTGGAATTTTGTAATAATGGTTCTAAGGACAAATAAAAAAATAAAATCAATATTATAGTTTTTATTGTGTAATAGGTATTCCACTTTCCCTACTGGGTAAAACCTTGTATAGTACTATATTTTTCATTACAGGTAAGTATCGCTGTATAGTGCCCGCATATGATCCATTATAATATTGTTTACTATCTACTATTTTAAATGCTAAGAGGCGTTAGATTATTATAATAAAAAATAATATTGTAAGTACTACAAGGCTATATAGTAAGTATGAACATCATGTATCCTACATAGTAAAATATTACATTATACTGGGTACAATAAAAAATTTAACAGTTATTATCAAATATAGTCAGTGCTATTAGACATTTTTTTCACATTTACTAACATATATGCTCAAATTAATAATACAAATATAGTGCACCAACTTTAACAAACGAGTTAATAAAAAGTATTCACAGAAATTTACTATACAGATATTGTCACCGGTAATATAAAATATGATTGTCCCTATAGGAGCTATAAAATATATTAAAGTATACTATATTTATGTTAAAGAGTACAATCTATTTCTCTCAGTGTAGGGTTAATTAAAATACTATAATAACTATAATAATACATTGGTAGTACTTGGTTCAGTTATGGGAAGTTTCTAAAATTTTATAATTCATTAGCATTTCCACTTGTTTTGCTCATCACTTGAAATTTCCTTTTATGGACTTACGATTGTTTATCTCTCAGCTATAGATATGGTTTCTACCTACATGCATTGGTATAATAAAATATTGAAACATCCATGTACGGCAAAAGCATGGAAAACAACAAACCAAACTTCAAAAAGATCAATTAAAAATAAAGAGCCATGTTTTGATGAGCACATGCTTCTTAAATGAAAGCAAACATACTTAATATATCAAGTTTAGGTATACTACACACTTAATAGTTTATGTAAATGTGAGTAGGTATCTAATTGAAACTGATAGTGAATACATGAATATTTAATGATTCATTGTCATCAGGTAGACATAAAAGTAAGGTGTAAAGCATTATATCACCTTTAAAATTGGCAGTAATGGATTTTCACTGCTGTCTTACTAAAGCATCTGGATCTGGAGGTCCTATCTATGACGTTATAAGTATCAGGCTGCGCATGATATCTATCCTGTATGTTCTGATAAGTGAAAGTTTATATCGTAAAAAACTTGACAATAAAATTGATGCTCGGGGACTCTATTACTGTGCAAGATTAAATAAAATGAAAAGCCCTATGTATTATTGTAAGTTCCATCAAACTTTACTTAAAAAATCGATATAAATACCCAGAATCCAGTTTGGAGGTGACATACTTGTCATTTTTAGGGACTATTCCTAAATCTAGAGATTTTTAACATGGTAAATCTAGGCATGTTTTAAAATTCTGAAATGAATTTACAGCATTAAATTGTCAGTAATACTTGATGCCGTGATGCCAGGTTATAGAAATTCCTTAAATAGAGAAAGAAGGAATTTTTCTCAAAATTTTAGGATTTAATTGACTATTGTTTTTTTTTTTAATACAACAAAATTTCAACTTTTCTTTTGTATAAAATATTTTGCCTATTTTAAGCCATCCTTGTTTCATATTCAGTTGGGAAATCCTATATGTATCAGGCACGTACAAAAATTTCGCAGATGATTATAAATTCGTTAATGTCGTTAAAATGGTCCTTTGTATTATACATATATGCATGAGTTCGTCGCAGAGCAACGTAAAGACTGAAAGAGAAGTTGCATTAGTAACAGACGTCAAAATGAAAAACGGAAGAAATTTAGTTAATGTAGTTTCTTTAAAATTTTCTAGTAAAGATAACAGTTGTCAATCCTTATAAAAACGTTTACAAGCGATGGTATATCAATTTGTTTTTTTTTCTTTTCTAAAATATCTTGGTGTAGTGCATTGGTGAAATAAAATCAAAAAAAAAATTCATTAATACAACCTTTCGCCAGTGTATAATTTTATGAAATGTATTTATTTATTTATTTGTACGAAATAGAAAACCTACCGCATATATAATAATACACTTTTATTTTGTTCTACTTATATTTATAATTTAATTAATTATTATTAAGAGTTTAGTTAATAAAGTGTTCAATAATATACCTTATTAATGGCAAAAGTGGTGGGATATTTAATGAGATCTAAGGAATTCTCAGAAAGGCGACGTCTATATAGGAACATCTAGGAAATTTTTAGAATCGCTTTTGGAATTTGAACTTTACGGTACTGGCATCACCGCTTTCATGCATATGAAAAAGAATTGCTTGCATATGTCTTTAGAGTTAGAATAGTGTTCCTGGCCAAACCGTTCAGTTTGCAATGGCCTGAAAGGATCCCCGTCAATATACGAACATTATTTTTACTCAGGTTGATGCATTCTGCAGATCTCTTCTGGTTATAGGTACCCAGAAGAGTTAGCTTGTCTCATTCCTTGGAGATTCTCCCTGTATTTGGATTTTCTCTGCTCTACTTCATTTTTTAGTTTCACCAGTATTATACAGGCCCTACAAAAGGTATTCCAGACCCTTTCTTAGCGAAATTATCTGTTATTTCGTTTCCTTTCACTCTTGTGTGTCCCGGAACCCACATTAGGGTTCCCTTGTTCCTTTTGCTTTTGTTTAGTTTTTCTAGACACTCCCAAACCATTTTGGAGCTGATTATGTTTGACCTCAGCGCCCTAATGGCTGCTTGACTATCAGATATTATGATAATCTCTTGGTTTTCGTAGCTTCTGTCAATGTTGAACTGGACGCATCTTTCAATAGCGTGTATTCCCGCCTGGAAGATACTTGGATACATCCCCAAGCTTTCGAAATATTTGTTTCTAGGCCCATATATCCCTATCCCAGTTTCCTCTGCCGTTTTAGAACCATCCGTATACTATAGCAATAATTCTGGGAATCCTTCGTGTATTATATTGAAAATTATCTAATCTAGCTTCTACATTCTAACAGAGCTTGAATGAGAGAATTGTGTATTATTTCCCGTGAATGATCTTGAAAATATACTAAATACGTCTATAATATTTGTAATTACGTTATTAAATGTTATTGTGAGGCTAGCAATTATACCTTTAATATATTATTAACACAAAATAAGGTAACTTACAGTTATTGATATAGAATATTTTCTTCAGCAATCAAAGTTTAGCTTACCTAAAACAAAGGGATAAATATTACAGTTTTAAAAATATACGAAAATAATTTAATATTATATTAGAATAAGAGCTGTATGTAACTATGCAGATACAGCATCCCACAAGTTTCACCGTAATAAGATAACGGCTCAGTGTTAGCTATTGAGAAAGGAAAAAGATCGCTACTTTGACCTAGTGACACTCTTTTCCAGTCGCACGATCTTGCATAACCCATTTTTTGAACAGTTTATGCACACACTATTCATTTCATTTCACTCAACCTCTTACTTATCTTCCCTCTGTTCCCGCGCTAACTAGTTTGCGGAAGGTTTCATAAAAATTATTGTATTATGTATTATACCTACATAACAAAACAAATTCCATTTATTAACACACTAACTGGTCAAAGGCCATAGCGTCATTGATAAAGTAACAAACTTTAGAGGTTCAGAGAAAACAAGTAAGTATATATATTCAACTTGCGTTTACTTTTTATATATATGCTCACGATTTGCATTATTCTTTCCTTTTGGATCTTTGTTTTGGACGTGATAAAATGTTTCCGATTGCGTATAGGTACTATTAAACTATTTTCACTACAGAGCAGTTTTAGAGTTTATTAAATACTTCTCAAAGGATTTCACAGGCCATATCCTTGGGCACTCGTTTACTACATCATTCTTTTCACTATCATATATTGTTTTACGTATATGTGTTACATAAGCTGAATACGGAAATTGTAAACCTTATAACACGTTGTAAAAGAATCTTCTAAGATCATATTGTTAGTATTTGTCTGTAGTCCATTACTATCCATAATTAAAAATGATATACTTATCTATTTCATGTGTATTTTCTATTTAGTTACTAGAGAGATAACATTTTTGTGAAAGAAAATCCGATGGAACTTACGAAAGGGTTAACTGTCAAACGAACTGTCATACTGCGCTCACTTTTTGACATTTATGATCAATATACTCTGGCAAATAGATTGACACTTGAACAACGCTACTAAATTATCCAGATTTACTTTGAAAATCAGTCATCAATTCGCGCAACTTATAGACGACTTCGTGATTTTTATGGCGCACATTATCGTTCATCTGAGGAAGCCATCCGTCGAACTGTGGATAGATTTCATACCACATACTCTCTAAATGATGCAATAATACGTGCACGTCGAAGGAATGAGAGAGAGAGAATATCGCCGCTATAAACGAAAGTGTGGAAGAAGGTCCGAATTTATCGATTCGTTGTCGGTCGCAGGAATTGGGGCTCTGTCCGTTCACCACGTGGAAAATTTTGCGCAAAGATCTTGGCTTACGCCCGTTTAAGATCCAGCTGGTGCAGGAATGAAACCCACGAGACCATCACAGGCGTCGTTCTTTCGCCGATTGGGCTCTAGACTAGTTGGAAACTGATCCGATGTTTTATCGCAAAATTGTGTTCAGCGATTAGGCTCATTTTTGGCTTAACGGGTTTGTTAATAAACAAAATTGCCGCATATGGAATGAAATCAATCCACAACAGACCCGACAGACTCCATTACATCCAGAAAAATTCACCGTTTGGTGTGGTTTACACGTTGGTGGCATCATTGAACCTTATTTCTTCAAAAATGAAGCCGGAGCTCGCGTTACGGTCAATGGAGATCGTTACCGCACCATGTTCAATGATTTTTCGTTTGAAAATATGGATGACCTTGATCCGGACGAGATGTGGTTTCAACAGGATGGCGCTACGTGCCATACGGCGACCGCAACCATCGACTTATTGAAAACAAAATTTGGCGATAAGGTTATTTCGAGAAATGGATCTGTCAATTGGCCTCCAAGATCGTGCGATGTAACACCTCTCGATTATTTCCTGTGGGGCCACGTGAAGTCACTAGCTTATGCTGATAAACCAGCGACAACCGTCGCCTTGGAGGCCCACATTGTTCGTGTTATTCGTGGCATACGGCCAGCAATGATCGAAAAAGTGGCCCAAAATTGGCCGTCCAGAATGCGCTCCGTCAAGAACAGCCGTGGTGGCCGTATGCCCGAAATCATTTTCAAATGTTAATGTCAATGCCAATACCTGACGCAAGCCCTCACGGCGCACGGCGCATTCAGATCCTATGCGAAGCGCGTTGGAAAGGACACTACTGATGCATGCATATACTGCGATAAAATCGATGCCGCGAGCACACCATCTTCGAGTGTCCTCGATGGGGCTATCTGAGCCGAATGGTGCAGGCAAAAATTGGCACACTGACCCCTAATAACTTAGTCCCGTGTATGATTTCGGCCAGGGAAAAGTGGCGGTTGATTCATAGCCACAAGGACAATATCAGGACAAGGAAAGAATATGAGGAATTCGATAGATAGAGGAATGGACCCATATAATGTGATTAGGCTTAGACATCCACTGACGCTGACTGATGTATATGCCTAGGCAGTTCTGGCAGTGTTTATTTATTGGGAGTGATAGAGGGGTTTTTCGTGGATAACCAGATATTGGAGTCCCACACTATCAGGCCATTGATCCAGGTCTGGTGTGCTAAGGCATTTTCCTCGCCAAAAGGGCGTTTTAAATTAAATCGCTTTCTTTGTAAATCCAACATCGTTGTTGTTCAAATAAGAATTCGAAACAATTATTTTCTGTGATCAATTTGCACGACTTCAACGCTTACTTTTATAGAGTATACCACAACAATATGGCGCTTTCTTGACACTTTCAATTAATATTACAAACGCATTGCTCGCGGGGTGTTGTCGGTTCATTTAACACTTTTTTCTCTGGATACTCCCATATATATTTTCTTTTAAGACCTCTCCAAATGGGGAATTCATGCGTAAGCAAATAACATAACAGCTTCCTATATTTTCTAGTCTATGCAGGCTGATATAAATAGGTACACCTACTTGGAGGATTACAAGAAAATTCCTATAGACAAAATAGGTCAATTGGAATTTTAGATGAAATTTATGTTTCCAAGAATATATCCTTCTATAATATGGGTGCCAGCTTCTTGGAAGACAGAAAATCGATAAATCCGCCATGTTACACAATTAATGAAATTGACTCTAAATGGGTTCTCATTATAACAGCTTGGCCGAAGATTCTGCGTTTACGTAAGAGGTGAAAAGAAGTAGAACATTTAAATAATCAAGAAAAAAACACATCAGAAAGCGACATCTAAAACTACACAACATGTTTTACACAAGAAAACAAAAAACATTATATTGTAAGGGCCCCAGCATAGTTACGGTGAATTCGTGAGTATTTCACAAATGATCCGTATATATAGATGTATTTATTGTACAATTTCGAGGTACTTCGTGACTTTTTGCTAACTCAACTGTATACAGTTTGTGTACCATCACGATTTACTTTTCACGTAGACATTGTTTATTGAATGTGTGGAGGAGGAATGCTATGACATGTGTGCACACCGATCGGTAAAAATAAATTAACATGGACAATAAAACGTTGGGTTACATCTGTATGAATGATGCAAGGGAAGAAGATGATTGCATCTCTACCTCTCCTACTGTCTACTAAAAGAAACCAAAGAACAAATTCACAAGAAAATCCATATTTGGTACGAAAATATGTAATTCTAATATAGCTATTGATGGATACATACTTTTTAATTAATTCAATATATGCTAGTTTCTGAGAATGAATGTAGTAAGAATAATAATATAAACAAAATAGCAAATTTAATTACATCACAATTCATAAATTCACAAGATTATTTTTATAAATAGACATGATCGCTGCATTAGCTCACCATTCCAGGGCACATAAAGTTATTGTCCTTCATACTCATTGTTGTTTACAATTACCACTAAAGTGAAGATACTTGGCTCGTTAAGTAGAAAACAAAGAATTAGATATACCTAGGAGAACAGGGGGCAAAATGGGTATGTTAAGGTGAAAAGTCGTTTATCAGTTTAAAACATATACAAATGTGTAATTTAGGGAAGTTATTTTTCAGTTTATCGCAAGAAATATACAAGCATAACCGCATTTTCTTCCAGCTTATTTATTTTCAAAAGAAAAATTTTTTTTGCCGCAGTTTTCACCATTTTGCCCCGTATATGGGGCAAAATAATGATTACCTTGGGACAATATGGGGACCATTAAACTTTATTCTTACAATATCTACAGTTATAAACCAACGCAGTATCGTTTTCTTCAACATGTGCACAGGAATTATCAGACAATTTCTGACAGACAAAACAACTAATCCAGTATTCATTAGATTTCGAATAAAACCGATGACAGTAGATATTTCACGTCAGATTCATCTTCTGTTTTGGATGTAAAATTATCTTGGCCCTGTTTACGCTTTTTCAATTTTTTAAATTTCGCCAGAGAGAGCTCCCTCAAACCTTTCAACCATTTCACAAAAACTTCACTGTGCACCCAGCCACTAAGGTGCCATTCTGCCAATGTTCCAGAAGGGACTTCATTCAGGAGCTTAGGTTTCAAACGTTGCCGAGGGAAAATAAGCATTACGGGCATGTAATTTCCATCTGTAGAAAAAACATATTTCAGCCGTAACGAGCTGACTCCTTTCTGCAAACGTAAGGCTTCCTACTTGCCGTCGACCATTAGCTGCAACTATTTTTGACTACGTTTTTGGAACAGTTGTCATTCCGGCTCAATCTACATTGAAGATTTTACTTCGGACCAATTTGTGTTTATCAACTACTACCTCTGAAAGTGCAAAAAATTTTGCACGGCCTCTTTATTAAATCCCATAGCTCGTACGGCCGATATTGCTTCAGATAAACCTGTAAGCCAGTCCGTGCCAGCTAAACATAGTTTTTGATCAAATTGGATTAAAGATTTGATTTCTCCCAGCTATGTGGTAAGCAAGACGTCCAACACCTTTAGTTGTTAGGCCAAAAAGCCGCAATTCTATTTGTTTTAAATAGTCCGAAAGTTGAGTTTCCTGTGCAGTTGTAAATACTGTAGGTATAACGACCTAGTCCTGAAAATTCTTATTTCGTTTTACCTAGCTGAACATACATATGTACCTATTTTCATGAAATATCTTTTCGAATATTACCGTATTCTTTTAAATTTTCTTGTTCTTGCTTCAAGAGTAGTTTGGGGCAGAATGAATAGCGTAGCCGCTCTTGGAGAATCCATTCATGTAATTTACCAGCTACTACAATTAGTTATAGCATTTCGCATAGACTCTACACACCATGTCTGTCTATCAGTTTTTCTTTTATTTGTGCGCACCATATTGCACTAGAGAAATATTATTTAAAAAATACCGGTTTTTTTTTTCTGACAGCAAAATAGTGGAAATAGGGGCATACTTGGGAGCTTCTCATTTTGCCCCAAGCGAACTTGAAATCATCTTTGCTTGTTCTATTGCATACGGTAATTGAATGCATCCACATTGTAATCAGAACGTATTCTTAAGACTATGTACTAAGCTAATTAAATCATTAAAATGAGAATTTTGAACCTATCTTCTTAATAAACTAATTCCTCGATTACCAAAAAATATATAACCGGCATGTAAAAACGCAAATGCGGAATAAATGTCGAATCAACTGTCACAGGCGACTTTAAAACTGACAATAAGCATCATCTCTGAACGTATATCCACAGCATATACTCTGAGACACACACTACGTTAATTTAATATGCCATATCCCCATTTTGCCCCCTGTTCCCCTATATAGTTTTCGATTTACTACCTGTAACAAAAAGGAAACAACCTGTTACCAAAATATAAAATTCAGATCTGAAGATTTCTTTATGTAAAGCAAATATAGATTTCAAATGCCTATCTAAAAAATGTGTTTAAAACTTCAAATAAAAACTTGAAAACTTGTTAAGTTATTAATTAGTATATTTCACATCGACTAGATATATCTATACTGGGCTTTATCAATTGAGGTATTTATTCTTTTATTACTCGCAGCATGGTGTGTTGTATTACCGAAATCGTCGACAAACTATTGAGTAACAGTGACTGCATGTATTTATTGATCAATAATTTCTATTTCAAGAAGAAATTATTATTAAAATTATTGCATTGCCGCAGCTAATATTGGTAATTACATTACCAATATCTCCAGACAGACAGGCTAACTAACCAACTTATTAACCGAAATACTTGGATGCGGAACATTAATCACAATCACCATAAATCAATCGGAAATCGCATGCTACATCATGAAACAATATGCTTGGTGGCCCGACAATGTATATCCTAGACAATCTAGGGCGCTAATAACATGCAGCTCTAAATTATGAAATTTAATCACTAATTCTCTGACGGCATTAACAGATGAGCTTGTCATACGGATATCGAATGAATACAACTGTGTAAACAAAATATCCTTATATTACCACTCATTTATACTTCATATATGTATAATTTGTAAGTATTGTAATTATCATCCACCATTATACCTATATAGATTTATTGTGTATGTGTATAGATGCATATATACACTGTGAGAGTAATAACACCTTCAGTAGTTAATGAATATATCATTACATGTACCTGCATATGTTAAGTGAAGATGAAAGCAGTATGGAGTAAGTAACTGATGCGGGGGTATACATGTAATACCCAAGTAAACAACGTTCTTCAGTATGACGGCATTATTATTTCATACATTATAAAAGTTAAAGGATAAAATTACAATAACCACATGCTTGCGACACACGATTTTCTACAGTGAAAGATTTATTATTGTCATAATGCATAACCGTAAGTAAGTACAGTGATGAGCTTCTTAAACGAGACCCCTGTAAGGAAACGTTGACCTTATCCACACTACATGTAACAGAAAAGCATAGATTATATTTAGGTACTCTTTTGTTGCTATCGCATTACAATTTATAATACTAAAATTCTTATTTCTCCTTATAAAAGTATTTTCTTTGAAATTTATATTTCAGTGGAATTTCAGTTTGCTATGTATTGTATAAATTTCTTTTAAATGCTCCCACAATTCTATCTACATATACAGTCGCGGACACGGTAAAAGGGACACTAACAAGAACGCTAAAATTTTGTTAATTTTGTTAGGAATATTTAAAAGGTAAGATGGAAATAGGTGTGAATATATGACAAACGGGAAGGGTTATATAGTGCATTTATATACTTTGTAGTTGGCTCCAATGATAATCAAGGGAATCCCGTGTGTATAGAAAATATAGGAATAGTGCTGCTCGAGGTGCCAATAATTGGGGTTACGTTAATAAGGACAGTGGTGAGTTATGCGTGCAATAATATCTGTTTTGTCCAGAAATTTATACTATTATTACAAGTAAGCACCAATAATACGAATATACTTACATTTATTGTGGTTGTGCAATTAAATATGGGAAAAGGTAAACATTGGGTCGCTGTTCCACGCAAAATAATAATTACATCAACAGCAAGGTGGTTTTTCAAGTGAGTTTAATGTTTCCAAAACTTTAGTGCACAACGCAATTACGTATTTTAAACGACACGGTACAAGTGACACTTTACGGACATATCCCAGGAAAACGTCTGAGCAGGTGGATAGAAAAATAGTGAGATGGGCAAAATCTAATCCATTATTGACAGCTGTCGATATTAATATAGAGCTTGCAGCCAGTTCAATTAACATAAGTTCACGAACAGTTCGAAGACGTTTAGTTGAGGTTAGTTTGCATGGACGAATTACAAGACGAAAACTGCTGCTTTCCAAGCGCAAACGATTACACCGAATAAAGTTTGCACATTGGGCAGCACGGCAATGGCCATTTGTACTTTTCAGCGACCAAAGTAAATTTATCAGAATAGGATTAGATGATCGCCGAAATGTGAGATCAAAATATCTTTAATCCCAAATATTGTACAACCGTCGGTCGTGACCGGGTCATTAACGGTATAATGGACCAGCATGTTTACAAAAATATTATGAAAATCATCATGCTTCCACATGCAGAACATTTATCGGTAATTTGGAAGTATGTTCAATGACCCTAAGCATACTTTCAAGTTGGCAAAACAGTGGTTTGCAGATAATGTAGTCGATGTTATTAAATGGCCATCGAGTAGCGCCGATAAAACATTTGTGGAGTGACGTGAAACTTGGTTTGCGTGATAAAAAGGTTTCTAATTTGAATGAATTTTTTACTCTGGTGACGAAACATATGGGAAAACATATCTCCAGCACGTTGTCAAGCACTAATAAAGTCTATATATGCCTAAAAGATGTCCTGTGGTAATAACAGCAAAGGGATATCCAACAAAATATTAATCTCAATTTTATTTTATTTTTTATCCAAAACTAGCAAGAATTGTACTGTCTTATTTACTTGGCCACATGCATTTACAAAATGTTTTATTAATTTATCATGTAAACCATAAATTGGAAAATTTTTAAAAATTTGGTTTACACACACAAAATATATGCAATTCCTACGGAAAATTCCAGTAACGTATAAGGTAAAATTACCAAAAATTGGGAAATTTACTAGAAAACTTTAGGTATATTTTCTAATTTTTGGTAAATTTACCCTATACATTACTGGAATTTTCCGTAGGAATTGCAAATATTTTTAGTGTGTATGTACCACTTGTCTACAACTATGTTATTTCATATTTTTTACAAATAATGCAACAAAATTTTAGTTTTTCTATAAAAAGCATAATTTATATTTTCATCTTACTGTCACTTTTACCGTGTCCGCGACTGTATCTATATAGAACTAGGAAGTTCGTGGTTAGAACATTATTGGCAAGAAATATCACCCCATACAGTTATAGATATAGAGTTCTGTTTTGAATTAGTAGAATTTTTGTTTGATAATACCTGTTTCTCTTATAATGAATTAGGGCATGAATTATTATTATTATTATAATGGTAGATTTTACAAACAGATTTTTGGTACAGCCATGGGCAATCTAGCATCACCGGTATTAGCCAATTTAGTTATGAATGATATATTAACGATTATAGCATATAAATTGACGTTTCCTGTTTTATTTCGAAGGTATTTATTTAAGTAGGTTTTGTTATCAAGAGTATTCTCGAAATTAACCAAACCTAATTATTGATTATTTATTTATTATTAATTATGTTTGTGTTGTTTACTATTACTTGTTGTTTTCTGTTTTCAAAACCTGCTTGAATATCTTGCGTGCATTAACATTGTGACTTTATTACAACAGCGATTGTCATACTGGAAAGCTATTTTTTAGTTTTAGCTAGGTATACTAATTTTTAGAATTAACAAAATTATTTGAATATCCACCATATTTAAAAATTTTACTTCAGTTGTGCTAAAACCGAAAAAAAATAAAATGGTGATTTTTAATTTTTTTTAAATATGTTTACAAATAAGTGAATAAGTGATAATTATTTATTAAGTGTTTTATTGGTAATTAGTGATTAATTAGTTTGCGTTTTATTTAGCTTTATTTAATTTTTAAATAGACTTTAAGTGCATAAATAAATCAATTTTATTTAATATATCGCCAGTGTTATTTCTTTGTAACCCGACGTTTTAATCATCGAAAAACCTTACAATATTTTGTGTGTATTGAAATTATTACATCACAGTTTTATTTTCATGTATGTACCAAACTCATAGCGTATTATTGTTAGTACTTTGAAATAAAATTATACTATATGTTTAGTAGATGTGCTATTTATAGTATTACATTACTTTGGAGTTGAAGAGTGAATTATTTTCGATTTTGTTACGTTATATATTTTTCATCATTTACAAATTGATTAACATATTCTCACCATCTTACTTGTGCTAATTCTATTAGTACCTGCTGTAACTGTACATACATACGTATATGATATATTAAACAGACGTTGGTCATGAACGAGTCCTTTTATCCGTACTAGTACCTAATAAACGTAGGACGTGTGACAAATGGAACCGCTATTATATTATGGTCCAGAGCGGACCCTATATCCTATCGGCTCCTATTTTCCATTATCTCTCCGCAGCCTACCACTAGATAAAAAGAAACCGACAGCACCGCAGCCGCCAACTCAAACCGGGCATCGATCCTGCGCCACCGCTTTGGCGCTACTAGGATGACGTCATTGAATCGGCGTCTGCCCAACCGACGCCGACGCCACACGTCCGTCTTTGAGGCACAAACAAGAATGATAAGGCTTTAATTTTCTTAGTAGACGCCTTTATTTAGTCTGAATTCAAAGTATGAGAGTAACTTATATAGGAGATGAAATGTATGATAATTTAAGACCCAGACGTGGTTTTATTTGAACATGAAATGCAAATGAGTAGGTAATACCATTTGACAATATTAAAACAGAAATCGAAAGACTTTATTTCGAATTCTACAAATTACATATATGTATAAAGCCAGAAATTCAAAAATAATTAGTGTAAAAACCAGTCAATCTTCATAATATTCCTAAGTAATTCTGTATTCCCAGGAACTTTTTTCATTTAACACGAATTCAAAACAAATATCTTTAAGTATATGGTTTCCAACAAATAACTTAAAGTAAATAAAACGAAAACATAGAATCTTTTGATTGTGTTTCTCAGATTCAAATATTTACGATACTATAATTATAATACAAATATTGTATGTTATCATTAGGACGCAGAAGCAAATTAGTTGTTTATCACCAGAATCGACTCTGTACTCTTCCTTAAAATAAATTTATTTTAGCCAAACTGGTTTTGGAAATCCGCGACTTAAAAATATTGAGAGCATAATTGTGGCAGTTTGCTTCAGCAATCTATGCAACACTAAGAATTTGCTTGAATTAAACACACACAAAGCAAATCTTTTTAAAAAGAAATATTCCAACTTAAATTTATTTGTTCTAAAAAAATACTGACATAAATATTTTAGGTTAATCGATGAATTATTAAAATTTTAGTTGAATTATAATTTTGAAAGAAATAAAAAGTTTTTTTTCAAATAATTATTTTAAGGGGCAGGCTAATCAAAGAACTGAACTTTCATGAACACCAATATGGGTTTAGAGTCGGAAAATCTACCTTACATGCACTGGAGACCGTAAAGAGGCGATGTGAGGACTCCGCGAGTAAATGGTGTGTACACACTAAGAAATGTTTGCAATTCCTACAGAAAATTCCAGTAACGTATAAGGTAAAATTGCCAAAAATTGGGAAATTTAATAGAAAACTTCAGGTAAATTTCCCAATTTTTGGTAAATTTACCCTATACATTACTGGAATTTTCTGTAGGAATTGCAAATAATTTTTAATGTGTACTTATAACAATCGATCTTAAGAACGCATTTAATACTGCAAGCCACAGACTAATTGTTCAGGAGCTGGGTAGGAGACGGGCTTCTGGATACCTCGTGAATATGATCTACAGTTATCTCAGAAACAGGAAGATCGGGCTGGATGGTGCTGATGTGTTGGAGACTGGAGTGGAGGTACCTCAGTGCTCGATCTTGGGCCCGACGTTGTGGAACCTCCTATATACGATGGTGTTTTAGATTTGAACCTCACTGTGGGGTTCTGGGGGTGACTGTGGGGTTTGCGGACGATTTGGCGCTGGTAGTTGCAGCGAGAAACGAGGTCACATTAATGAATAATGCTAGGCGAGTGGATGCAGGACCACGAACTAACCCTTGCACCTGAAAAAACAGAGTGCGTAGAAGTTAGAGAGGGCAGGAACAAAGATCGCCTATCCTTTATCCTGCAAGGAGTAAATATTGCCCCTGTGGAGTCTGCAAGATACCTGGGCATTATTTTTAACGGGAGAAGGAAGTTCGGGCGTCACATCGAGTTAGCGACTAAGAAGGCAGAAACCAGGCTGACCAACTTAGCCAAGCTAATGCCCAATATATGTAGGTGGACCGAGAAGTGGCAAGAGACAAGTGCTGTGTGCTGGTCCATAACATACTGTTTGGATGCAGGTGGTGAACACTAAGTTAGGGTTCAAAGGCAAGCATTGTTGTGGGTTGCATCAACGTACCGTACTACATCGGCGGTGGTCTTGCAGGTGATTATTGGAACGCTTCCCATCGACCTAATGGCAAAAGAAAGTGCTCACATTCATCAGCAAGGGGACGTAGGAACTGAATCTCGTACTCAAGCCAGAGAAATTGCCCTGAATAACTGGCAAAGCAGATGGAACAACGGAACGGATAAGGCGAAGTGGACCAAAAGACTGATCCAGGACATAAAACCTTATATTTTCTATAAATGAAATATTGCCAGCGACTTGAAAAAATGTGGCATCCCACAATTTTCCATATTTTTATCAGTAGGTTAAAGACCCAGAAAAAGCATTATGATACTCTTTATATACAGGGTGTTTGGCAGAGCAATGTAAACTTTGGTACGGTCTATAGGTAAGGTTATTGGGAACCATATTTATCGTAGCCCAAAGTGTAATAGATTTTGAGATATTTGAACTTTTAGAAAATTTTGAGTTTCCAAGAAGTTGACAATTATGCAATAACTTTTTTTTATTTTTGGGATATCACGCCAAAAGTTATTTTCTATGGCAGTCTAATGCATCGTTCTTTAAAAAGGAGCAATTAATTAAAGCCCGAGGTCATTTACAGAAAAGTATAGAAAAAAATTTACTGAAAGTTCAAACATCTGAAAATCTGTTACACTTTGGATCATGGTAAATACGGTTAATTTCGTTCCTAATGACTTCACTTATCGACCGTACACAACTTAACATCGCTCTGCTAAACATCCTGTTGATAATATTTTCTTGCGTCACGTGCACATATGAAAATGAGAATTACCTACCAATTTGTTCTACAGCTTGAGAAAACGGTGCGAGCCTGCACGAGCAAGGGGGAAGACATCGGTTCCGTTCGATTATTTATTAGGCACCGATATCTGTCTCTTACTCGCTCAAGCTCGCATCGTTCGGATACTTTTTTCCCCGGCGACCCAACGTATGATACAATAAATCACTAAATGAATAAAAGAAATCTATTCAGATCGCCAATAATGAATGTAATATATGTAATATGTATAATGCTAATACTAAAATCACGTAAACTAACATGGAACAAAATTTAAAAGCTTATAGAGAATCGAGAACAAGAAGCAATTTCGAAACACATTAACGACCAGATAAGCAATATAGGAAAGGATTAATGGTGGCATCAGTTAGAGTAATAATAATAACGCTCCTAAAGATAAAAGAATTGCAATACATTTATGCGCCCTAAATGTATAGATAATATGTACATATATGCATCCACGTTTCGTATATTCAATGATAATGACCCCAGATCAAAAGAATAGATTAGGAGATTTGTAAAGTGACTGGTTTTTAACATTAGTCCCTATCTAAATGCGCCACTGGTTTTGAGGTCATCGCACTATATACAACATTCACGCTTTATATTCTCAACCACTTAAGTATATGTAAACTTATACAAATGTAGTGCAATATATTTATATAACTATTTGCAGTAGGTACATGTATACACAATGTGTCAAATTAAGTATGAAACAAATGGGATATACTAAATGGTGAAATGAAAAGTTGATACTTAAAGATATGGAAAAATTCTAAATAGAAATTTTCAAAAGAGAAATAAGAAAAAACAACACTTTCTTGCGAAAGGTCACACACATAATAAATTAATTTATAAATACCAATTCAGTTACATTAAAAACATCACGAGATTACCTTTACAAGGAAGAACTGGGAAACCATATCAAGTCATTCACAACTTGTGATTATCCTGGCAAATATGGATTATCTCTGTAAGTACACCTATACAGCATCTTTTTTTTTTTAAAACACCTTTTTAACTCTTTCTGAAAATGTCTAAGACTATCAATTAAACTGAGTAAAAGAAATTGTAGAAACTGGATTGGATTATCTCTTTATAATCTTTATTTTGAACATTATAATAACAGGTAAAATGAGAATATGCTGCAGTGAGAAAAATTGTCCAAATAACTTGTATATTTGGCATTTATATAGAAAAGTATTTATGATTTGGAATAAATAAGTAGGATTATCTAGACTTGCGTTTTAAAGAGAAGCATAGTGCTTACTTATCCTAAATTAGGGATGGCAACGATATATCCATAAATTCTATTTATCAATATTTCATAAAATATATCGGTATATTATAACATATAATAATAAGCGAAAAACTAACCAACTGCGCGAACCATTACTTAGGGTCTGTCTATTTTTGTTTATACAATTAAAGGTGGCATAATCTTTACTTAAACGAAATTAGGTGCTTCCCCAAATAGTTTTCTGAGAGTAACCCGATAACGATCAACGAATTTTTTCCACGGTTTTCATAGTGCTGCAAATAATCCCATCGTAAAAATCTTAAACTAAGAGAAAAGTGAAAAAGTTGTTAATCGAAGTGAACGAAAAAATGGCTCCTCTTCGAAGTAAAATTTGGGAATATTTTCAAGCAGTTACGGCGAATGCAATATGTGCTCAAAGGTTTTGAAAACTTCAGGAAACAACAAATTTGCAAACACATTTAAAACAGAAACATTCCTCTATTTTCAAACATTTGTAAGATTAGAAAAAAGAATCTGATGAACTACACCCGTCAAAGAAGACAAAAATTCCATGGCAATCCAAAAGCCAAATAGATGTTGGAACTGGAAGTAGTTTACTAAACCAAGATAAAGTAAGGGTTGATACGATTAATTTTAGTCCAGGAATTCCAGGAAAAGCCAAGTAATTTATAAGATCTTGCTCACCATTCATAAACTGCAACTATATCAGTTTCAGAATTTGATTCAATTTCAGAACCAAGTACTAAGGGAACGTTAGCTTAGAATTCCAGCAGACTATAATTTCATCTGCATTTAAAAACCATTTCATCCGTCCGAGGTAAAAATTAGTCTATATGTAATGCGTGTTTCTTCAATCAATTGTTTGTTTCTATTTAAGATGGTGACTTCGAAAATGTGAAACTGGCGGATGGAATAGTGAAATTTATTATCCAAGAAAACTTTCCATTCTGTATGTTTTAAAACACAAGCTTCATAAAGTGTACTTTTATCGTACATACGAAACCACGTTTGAAATGAAGATTTCCCAGAGGACGAATGCAGCAAACGTCTTTATTCGACGAATTTTTTGTACTAGCATTTTTATTTTCATAATTTTCAGTGTTTTGATTTAAATTAAGATTTCAGATTTTCAATTCGCTGTATTATTCTCTTCCAATTTACTTTTTAATAATTAATAAAAGAAAAACATTTGTTTTTCATTATTAAGTACAGCAATCAATTTTCAATTAGTGGTGAATAAAACTCAACAGTAAAATAACATACTACGGGTGATGGTAGCACAATGACACCAATCCTACAAATTAAAATGTTGTGTTGTATAAGATATATATGTAACACTATTTTGAATGGCGAAATTGCTTTATACCAATCCAGAAATAGAAAAATACAATTACATAATACTATTACATTTAATTGCTGTTATGACTAAAAACTTGTTAAGATTTTGTATCCTTTTTTTCTTGTTATCCGTTATTAATTTACACAATCTCTATCTCTACTTGTTATCGGGATAATTTGTTTTTTGTAGTGAATTTTAAAGGTACCCAAATAATATAAGCAGTACACTGCTCCTTATTTGAATAGGTAAGTACAATAAGCAGCTGAAAGACGACGATCTATTCTATAATATGAAAATATGAATGTGTATATCTTGCTGAATTATTGTGTTTCTGTCATTGGAGATGCCAGCTTAGTCTGTAGATTACTGCGAAAAAGAAAATTGGTAACAAAGGAAAACTGACGAAGCGTTCAATTTTTTAATCCTGGACACAGTCTTTATACTGGAAGTCAATAGCACTACCTTATTTTAGTTCTAATCATAATATTTTTATTCAAGCTATCTAACTTAGCGATCAATTGAGGAACCTGTTCTTTTGATAGAATTTGCTATGTTGGACTTCCTTTGTTGCCCTATAGCAAAATCACATCATCAGTTCTGATGGCGTGTAAAATACGGCACATTTTCAGAGGAGATGGAAGTACCAGTAATTCAAAATATAAATATTAAAAAAACCCAAATAATAATTGTCTTTACATAATCTGTAGAACCCATTAAGGTAACGAAAACAATATTATTTTACTTAAAATAAGAAAGTATTATCGACTTCCGAAAAAACAAAACGCACTTTTCTGAAAAATTAAAATATTTTCAAATGATTGTGAACACGTAAATGTAATACTAACTTCTTAAGAAAAAAAACTTATAATTGCAAGTTCTCGAGTACCTGACAAGAACCTCTCGAGAACAGCGAACATTTTTAGGAATTGAATACTTTTGATTCTCAGTCCTCAAGAACTCCCTTATTTCCCTAACTTATAGATTACAGAGGAGTATAAATATCTGTACGAAAATTGGAGTGACATTTGGTTAGAACTATTCAATACACCTATTATCATACTTCCTTACAGGTACTAAATGATAACGTATGCCATCACAATTTTTTTTTTTGTTATTATATTATATATATTGTTATTAAAACCAGTAATCCTTAATGAGTATAAAATCCATTGTTTGAATCGGTATTTTCAAGGGAATTATACAGCTAAATGATCGCTAACCCATTACTCACCAATCAATAATCATTTACCGTTTTAAAAAGAATTTATGACGGCGTACATGATAGATATTACCACATTCTTCCAATCGAAGCCATAATCATTTGTTGCAGTTTTTATCGCTAAAATTCTTTTCATTTGATTTCTCACATTATATGTAAGCTCTTAAAACTGCTTGGTTTAAAACAATAACTTATAATAGTAATGCATGCGTAAACGTAGTGAATTTAAATTCTTTACAGCTCAGCGCAGATGGCGTTTTACTAATTTCGAGAGTCGTAGTTTTGGATGTGAATTTAAAGTCTGGAGGGTTGGCTGCATTTGATACAGGGGAGCGATAGAATAAGGGTCATTGTACGAAGGGAGGAAATGATCAGCTTGAAGAGGCTGCATCCTTTCTCTATTTTAAGCAACCGTAAAAATATAAGGTGTATATACTGGCTGATTGATTCTGGACCTTATGTTTATTACGAAATTTTAAAAAAAATGTCGGCGATTGTAAGTCTCTAAAATATTTATTTTATGAAGAATGGAAATTAATATTTAGTAAGGTAATGGCCCTAACAAAACAACGAAGAATTTCAAAATAGGCTCCAGAATTCATAGAAAAACAATATAAAGGCGAGAAATTCCAAAAAAAAAAAACCTGGGCGATTATGCCCATTATTAATGAAAATTGCTAGTTATTTGAACATTTGTTGTGTAATTTTGCTTTTCTATTATTATTGCTATATAATATTATTCTTATTTTCATTTATTGCTGCAAAGAATGGGCAAAATTCATATAGCACATATTAATTTACCACCTATAAAATAATCCGTTACTTTTATTCAAAATACTGTCAATCAATAATGCCACACCTAACATTCACTTTCTGTGGTTGTCGAGTGTGAATTTGTTCCATGCATTGTGGATTTTGGTCTGACCAGTACCTACAGTAGTGTCGATTAACTTGCCCATTTAAACAAAAAGTTAATTCGTCACTAAACTAAATTTCGTTGGCAAAGTTAACATTTCGATTTAATTTATCCATAATATTTTCACAGAACTCGATTCTCCGATCAAAATCATCGTCACTGAGTTCTTGTAATAAGTGAATGGATGGATTTTTTCTCGTTTGGTAATCTTTTGAATGGAATATCGACTCACGTTATGATTTAAAGCGCTCTGTTGTGTCGAATTTATTGGATTTTCAACCACATCTAACATGACATTTAAAGAATTCTCTTCATTTGTAACACTTACCGGTCTTCCACTTTTCGGTCGTTCTTTGACACCTCCTATTTCACGAAAACGCTGCAATGTATTTGAAACGATCGAAGGTCCTTATCCGGATGCAATTCGTTAAAAATATTAACTACTTAGGCAAAACTTCTTATTCTTATTAAAATTCCAATACGTTCCGTTTCAGTTAAATGTGCCATTTTTACACTAAAATGAATCACAGCGAATAATGGGTTTGTTTTGGTTCTTTCCTCGGACGGTTCTATTACCGTCCAAAGCAGTGGACCTATATCAATCGTGATATTGTCGTATAGTGCGAAATCGTTTACTACCTGGGCGGGCGTTTACTTTGAACTGTAATAGAACCGTCCAAAGTGAGAACGAAAACAAACCTAATGTAATTTCTGACAGGTGCTGTCAAGATCACTTAAAGTCAAAAGAATGGCACTGTGTTGAGTTAGGATATTTCTAAGGTAACTTGATGGACAATAAATAAGTTTTTTTTTGTTGATGAACAGTAATCTATGAAACTTGATATCTCCAAAACTGTTCAGTTTTGATATATGGTATGTCGTATGATTTTTGTTTAGAATTACGAAAGGAATCATAAATCGAATAATCCCATTAAAAAAAAAACCAACTTCGTTCTGCAATGAAGTATTGCCTAACCTAACCCCATGTCTGTAATTTTTATTTATTATAAAGATCTTAAAAAACCTTAACATTTTCTTAACATTTTTGCATGTAACATTTTTCGCTAGCTATCCTATTTTAGAAAATAATTGACCATTTCCATGCGTATCAGCGACCCTGTATATGCAGAAACTAAGCATTTTAATGAGCTACCAGCAAAACGGAATTCAATGTAGGGAAATGTTTGACATTTTCATAACAAATAATATTTGTCTCCTAAATATCAATTAATTGAAAAAAAAAATCTAATATAATATAAGTGCTTTAATAATACCTTATTCTTTAAAATTTGATTAAAGAAATTATTGAATAAATACGTAGTATATTAGAAAATGCCGAAATTCTCACTTCTGAAATTAATTATTTCAAAAGTTTAGAATGCATTATAACAAAAATTCAACTGAAATGAAAAAAAAAAAAGAATATAAAAAGTAATAACTATATAATAACCATTCGAGAACGAAACGAACTTACGAAATTACGGGGGTCGATCGAACATATTGGTGCATGTGTATATTAGGTGTATGTTAACATCTGCAGCTGTTCTATAAGGGCAGGTGGTTCAGCATCTGCCGTTCGAGCCGGATCCCGAAGACTAGTCCTGCTAAAGGTTGAAGCGCCTGCTTTATCCGTGCCGGCTTTCATTTGTTTTTCATCGCGCACGTGATGTAACCAAGTTCAAAAAAGAGGTCACACAAATTTCTACTATTTACCAGCAGGGTTAAAACACCAATTAAATCAATACTAGAAGGAACATTTTTTTTTAGTACACGACATTATGAGTACTAGCTATGTACAGAGTGAGCAACCGGATGTGACCACCACGTGATCACGAACGTCACAGAAAAAGTGTATTTTTTTGTTTTACTGTTTACTGCTCTGCTTGTTGTTTACGTTCTGTCATTTGACATTTAACGTGTTGGAAAAAAATATATGGCACGTCTTATTTTAAGGTTAAGTTATAAACATATTGACAAATCAGTAATGTGACATATCTTGTACTACCAACTTAACAATGTTGCCACCTTAAAATTTTACGTCACGTGGTGGTCACATCCGGTTGCTCACTCTGTATATGTTATGTGGAACATAGTGCGGTAACCACTTTTGGAATAAATAGATTTTTCACGTTATTGTAGTTTTATGAAAAATACCCAAATATGCAAATGTTTAATTTTAAAGATGAGCCTTCTGAATGAAATTTGAAATATACAGGGTAATTCATGCGTAAAGTAGATGATCTTTTTTTTTAAATTGAACACCGTATATTTTTTTTATTTTTGAAGTCTCCTTACTGAACTGATTTCAACGACCAATAACACTTATGACCTAAGTGAGCAAATAATTGTTTTCAGGGGAGTTAAATTCGGAAATTCTTTAGAAGACTATTAATTTTGTAAAAACCCAAAAATGTCAAAGAAAAGATGCCAAACACAATTAGAACCGAAAAATGCCATCAGGCAACAACAGACCATGAATCACCACACCAGCAAAAGCAATTAAAGGAGAATAGCACTATAGAGACGGACTCAAGTTTCTGCATTCGAGACGTCATCAGCGTCACTCTAATGCCCGTTTGCACCGCCACGTTAAGCTTGGTTTAACTTTAACTAACGGTTTGAATGTGATACTTCATATTTAAAACATACAGCGAATGTCACATTCTAAGTATTGTTTAAAGTTAAAGCAAGCTTAACGTGTTGGTGCAAACGGCCATTAGTGCATTACATCGCTATGGCATTCTTAAGCTATATCTGCCATTTCTCTACTATGGGAATAAGGGTTTAGATTGTCTCCATCTACGGGACACAAGCAAAACTCTCAATCCAAGAGAAGGCCGCAGCGAAATATAAGCGCAACAGTAAAAAAGTGTACATACTTGTTTTTAAGCGAAAACTAATTTTCTACAATGCTTGTCGCCAAATTGCAGTATATACAACCAAAGAACGATACTCAAAAAGTTTTACACAAACCTATAAAACTCTTTCATCTAGCATTTGAAAACAAGAAGATTTTTTACACGAATAAAATTAACTTGGGCAACAAAACATGAAAATAAAGTTAGAATGACATTATCGTCTACAGGGACAGAAACATTTTAGTAAATTATCTCTTTTAGAAAGACATTATGTCCCTAATAAACACTGCGATATTTAACAGAAAGTCATCGTATAGAAATTTTGATGATGATCGGTTACGGAGATAAGTGTAGAAATTAAAGTTACTGAAATCTTTAATCAAAAGTATCCGTTTCTAAAATTCATTCAGTTTAGAGAACTTGGACAAATCCGCCCGATAAAAAGAAAACCCCATTTTGTGGAAGACCATGTGAAACTAGACATTTATTAAGTGTTGCAGAGGATCTAACATAACACAAATAGCTCGAGAAAATAACATTAGCCATTCGACTATTTTAAAATATTTCCTTCAGCAAAAACTTCATTCATATAGGAATACAGTTCTGCGAAGAATTAATGAATGAACTGAAGAGAAATGAGGTAACCCTTGATTCTATCCTCTTTTCGGATGGATCAACTTTCATGTTGAACGGAGAAGTAAATCGTATGAGAATCCTCATTGGATGCGTGAGACACATATACGCTATATCCCCAAAAGATGAACGTCTGCGCATGTAACATCGGTAAGCATATAATTGGTCCAATTTTTATTGATGGGAATTTGACAGCAAATATTGGATCTCATTTGAAATGGGTTGTTCCTGTTTTGGCAAATTTATATACAATTGTAATAGATCAGACCTTGCCAAGTGAAAATGTTCGGTTTCAGCAAAATATTGCGCGGTGCCGGGACCGAACCAGTGTCGGAGAGGGTTCGCCCGTGGCATCACGCAATATTCTCTTAGTTTTTCATGTTTCTTATTTTTTTAACTATTATATGAAAGCTACTAGCTTTTAAACATCTAACGTTTTTCGCCTGATGATGGTATATCACCGAAACCAGCATTTGCAATTTCATATAGTTGGTATGGTTATTACCTTTATTAGGTAACACAACCTAATTATGGACCTTAGAACTAATCATTTTTTTTTTTATTATTATTATTGATGCTTACAAAAGTTTAAATAAAATAATATAGGGTGAGATCTATAAAATCCCGCTAAATTATTAATTGGGCTGCGTACATACAACCTCAAATTTCAAATCAAATGTCAAATTTAAATTCAACTGTCAGTGCTAGAAACTCATTAAATAAAAATCCCTGAATCTTAGTTTAAAATAAAAATATTAATTTAAAATTGATAATTACCAGAATAGAAAAAATAATTTAAAAAAACTCGTTTCATAAAAGCGTTTTGTAGCATTAGGTCATTGGAAAAAAACAAACAAACAAGAGTGCTCTAAAGATACAGAGAACGCAAATACTAAAAAGTAGAGCTGTTATCCGGACCCGGATAATTTACTATCCGAAACCTCAGATCCAGATCTGCTATGCAAAACCTCAGATCCGGATGCGCTATCCAAAACCCCACATCCGATTTATTTGGTGAATGTGTGTAAAAAGCAGAATATTGAAATCATCTTCAAAATGTAACAAGTGTATTCATTTACAAATATATGATACAAAAAGTACTAAAAAATAATACAATAAATCCTCAAGAACAACTAAATTGGACGGTAAAAAAATATTTTTCTGCGTAAAAGAGTGTTGTTTAGCCATGAATGCGCTTCTTACAGTGTGAAATTTAAAGAATGTTGTTTAAATAAATTTATTTACAATTTAACATTGTCGTTTTATATTTAAATATAGTATAATTTTTATGCATGTACTTAATAAAGGATAAAATATAACGGAAACGTTGCATGTATGAAGTGTTTTTTTATCATTAATTGGCCTAAAAACCAAGAGAAAATACCAAAATAATTAAAGGTTAAGAAAAGAAGATTTTAAACAAAGTTGTATATATTTTTGCATCCCAGTAGGCGCAAAAAATAAGAGTCTGATACTTTTAATTTGGTAGTGTCATATTGACAGTTAGCAAAGTATTCCAATGTGGTTAAAAAAATCTAAATAATTTACCAATTTCTAAATCAAATAAACCCTAGATGTATTGTTAATTCCAGACAACGAAAGCTAGATAATACAAACAAATATTACTCGATATTAGAAAATGTATTGTTGTCATTGAAATAATACCAGGCATTATATTCTTAATAACTGATATGTAATGTTTTTCTCGGTGCACATCACACGTGTACACCATTATTAATAGCCCAGGTATTGCTAATCCCAGAATGGTTTGCTATTACTGAATTACATGTTTGGTTCTTTAAATATTTCTTTCATTCCATATTTTGAGATATATTTCTAGACATCTAATAAAGATGTTACCCATTTGTTGTAACATACATTCTATTAAGCAGGATACAGGCAGGCGTAAGCATTTCTTAGTTTGAGCGAATAAAAACTACCGGCATAATAAATATTATATGCATACACTGCACGTGTAAAGACCAGAGTGCATGCATGTAAATTTTTATAATGCTTAGAAGCTATCAACGGTAAGAAAAGTGTAACATATGCATGTGAATATTCGACACATGCGGGTAATTGAGGGCCAGCTGAATAGACTTTAGTTAGCCTCCATCGTAGATATTGTATAGCTCTTAATTTCTCACGCAACTAGCACATAATAACGTAAAAGAAAAGCATTGATTCATCCTTTCAATTGCTTTGTAGCTACCTTGGAGTATGTATTCAACGAATTAGAATCTTCTTTTGTCCATAAATGATAATTTCATGGGTAGTCGTAAAAGTAGGATTTAACATTTAATTCCGATTAACATAAAAATATTTATCTTTTGGATTAATAGTTTATCATTAAAATTTCTTAAAATTGCTCAGATACATATTATGTTTAATTTCCTCCATAGTAATCCTGAAGCGATTGTGTGTATTCCTAATCTCAGTAGTAATCTAGTAGCAATCTCCCTTACAAAAACCCTTTAATTACAGTGTATTTTCCTGGAACTATAAACAGATATAATAAATTCTTAGGTTTAATAATGACCCCAAAGTACTTCGACGATAAGTGAAATAAATTTAATGCATCCTTGTACAAACAATAGTTTATGAAGATGAACTTACGATATACAAGCCATTTCAGACTGAATGATTTTAAATTATCAGTCTCGTCGTTAAAGTGGTTAAAATATAAATTCACATAAGTCTAGTTTTACACACATTTCATACTCTTAAATTAGTTAACATAAATAAATGGTGTAGTCAACTCAAAATAAAACTATATTTAGATCAAATGCATGAAGAAATTAGATAGTACAAAACCCTGGAGTAAAAAAAATCATGTCAAATATTTGAGTGAAGACCATGTAAACAAGTCCACGGGTACTACCTGTGCGGGTGGTCCATAAACCGCACCAATTGTTGAAAAGAAGCTGTTATTACAAGGACGTCGACCTCCAAACGTTTAAATGGAGATTCGGCTTTCCAAGAATAGCATAATCGGGCATACCTAGGTAGGTATAAGCAAAACAGGCAACTGTTGCAGAGCGCTATTATCTACCTTTGTAAAGTTCTAAAACGGTTAACTGCAGTGCATTTATCAAATATAAAATATTTACAACGGTTATATCCTAATATTTGAAAGGTAAAGAAGGAATAGAAATCTTTATAACACCTTCAATTCGTCCCGATAAGTACGAAAAAGAAACCGTTAAGCAATTTTGCTGAATAACAACAGTGATGAGAAATTTGTACAGTCACATTAAAAAAACGTAGATATACACCATGCTTGTGTAATTACTCAATTACATTTCCCAGGTGTTAGTCATTCTGATGAATGGGAACTTTTCATATATCATAAGAATTTACAACATTTAAAATAAATTAAGTTTGGTTTTGCAATACAGAAAATCTTTGCTTTCAATGCTTTTTGGATATTCAAACTTTCAGATGTAAAATCTAAATACTCACTGTCATTTTGTATAATAAACGGCAATGTTTTAATCACGAAGGTACTACACAACTTATCATCGGTTTTCCAGTTAAAGAACTTTAGGGGTAGCTACTTCCAGGTGTATTTATTTTATCGAAATAGCTTTAAATTGTGACCAAAAAGGTACGTAGCGTGAATATCTGTACAAGAATAATGAACGGGAATAGCGAATGTTTATTCATCTTTATATGGTTGTTAAATGATGAGAATATAAATTTTTAATTAATATGCTTTAGAAAGGACAACTTAATGCCATACATACCACAGCATCTATCAATATATAATAATATTACCTACATTTTGTTCATATTATCAAACATGCGCTTTAAATCCTTCAAATGTAGCATGATGTCAATTAGTCCAAAAATATTATTTATTTCAAGGTTAATGTGTCAATAACAGCAAAGACGATTATATTTTGCATAATACACATATAACGAGTAAATGCATATGTATAAGACATTATATTTTTTTGCGTTTGTGAACAAAGGAAGACACCGAAGTAAACCTTGGGCCTAGGAATGGTAGACAAGTAAAACCGGCCCTGACAATACCAGTCTATTGTATACACTCACCAGACTACACCGAAGGCTCCGTAACCGATGGGTCTGTCAGGTTGTACCTGTTCTTGAGTATGTGCCGGGGCGGCTGCATGTTGTGGATGATAATAAGGTTGGGCGGCATGCAGTCCACCCTGCTGGCCGCCAGCCGTCGGGCCCGCAGCACCGTGCAAGGACATGGACACAGACATCGACGTTCTGGAGTGGCGGGTTGGACCGACCACAGCCATCAAATGCACCAGCTCGCTTTGATTAATAAAAAAATTCACGCACAAAACATAAGTCCGCACAAAGTGTAATAACCGCTTAGTCCAACACTGGTTTCCTGTCTGTTCTTTTGTTCTCCTACTGTGGTTCCTTAATTTGTGAGATCAACGCAAGGAATAAAACTAGTTGATACAAAGCAAGTGCTTTATCGTTCAGTGGTTATTTACACCCGTAATCTAGCTAATTCACACGTGCAATTCACTTTTTAGGCTCACTTAACCTCAACACACAAAAACACGTATGCACTTCCAATAGACAAAAGACGTTCGTTGATGTCTAAGTATTGTAGTAATTACTGTGATGTCGAAATTGTTAAGTAATGTCTTCTAGCGTTGACGTTGTTTACACTTAACATTAGTCACTTGCCTTTTAATTGGATTAATTTTCCCAAATACAAGTACGGGGGTATCTTAGCAGAAATGGATTGTAACGTAGAATGGAGGCTTAATTTGCGCGCACTTTGATTAATTGTGTGTAGCTATTATTTCAGTACGTTAGCAATAGAGTTTCAGGGTGTCGTTTAAAAAATAAGAAAAAAACTGTGTAAATAAAAAAATAAAGAAGGCTATTAGTTTTTGTGACGCAGACACAACCTCCACCACGGTTGCTAGAAGACTATTTGCGAATATTGCCGATTGAAAAGAATCGAGCGCACTCGGACATGCGCACTGGCAAAACAGCTGATTGCAGGGCCGCTGCCAACATTCAAAAGATGTTTTACCGGCTTTTCGTGCTAAAACTGGATATTGGATCTTGGGGTGTGTATTAAAAATAATATATAAAGTTTCAAACAATATTTAAACATATTATAAGACTATTTTACTGTTTATTTACGTTTGATATACCGAGAATTCGATTACATACACAGGGAGCTGTCTATACACAGTTATAGGTGCAACAAACAATAAAAATAAACCAGATAATCATTTAGATTTAGATTGAACAATGATTTTTATAAAACTCATCAGTAGAAAGTAGAAATAATATTACTAAACTATAATACCTACCTATGTGTAATTTAACGAATAGTGGAAATTGTAATAGTAATAATAATATAGCGCTGTCTTCGTCTGATAGCATGAACATTGCCATATTGCCAATATAAAAAATATATATACATACATACAGGGTTTCTGAGGGAAATGGTTAGTTAGAAGTTTTAGGCTCTTCAGATTTAAAAACTTAGGATTTGCAATAGTTTGGGATTTACTTTTTTTTTCTAAAATATTTCCAAGTTTCTTACACTTTCGGTTAACCAGAAGTTGCCATAAACTTTGTTATTTTTAATGGAACATCCTATACAGCATAAAATTCTTATAATTACGGTTTCCTCTCACTTATACTTACCTTTATACATTTACATCGTGGTACGTAATTGATTATTTTTCACTTGCTTTATGTGCCACAGGTTCCCCATTTTAAAACTCATACCTAAGTTTCATCAAAACGTCTTTCGTATTATACAGAGTGTTTAAAAATTAGTGACATATCACAGAATTTTTAAAGTTGTAACTCAATTTTTCAAATAGAATACCCGGTATGTTTTTACACTGTGTGATATAGAATTAAATTTTACAGCGATTTAATGTAACATTCCCTATATCCATCTCCAATCATTTTCTCTAAAATACTCGTTTTATTTATTAATGCTTCCAAACCGTCGAATAATATTTGTAGTATGACTTTTACATTACAATAAATTATTGTCTTTACAACGATTTTCATGTCAGTTTAGACTAGACCTTTAAAGCAGAGATAAGCTGAAACTTTAAATTAAAGTTCAGGTGAGGAATACACAGACTTTAGTTGAAGTTCTAAAGTAATATTTATTGTGAAAATTGCCATTAGTAAAAAACTACTGAAAAGTTTGCACCGACATTTCTGAAAATGGATCCATATTATCGCATTTCAAAGTTCTATGGACACACAATTTTGAAATGTTCTGAAGTAGCAGCAGGTACTGAACTACAGGATGCCTCGCTTTGAAGTACGCTAAAATATTAATATCATTTTCCTCATTCTCAGAACGAACAAATCTCAATTATTGTGCAATTCGACAAAATTTTACTTAAACAGTTTTTGGCTTTATCCGGCTTGTCAAATTGCACAACTGACTTTGTTCATTGACATTCCTGTCATTGTTGTTGTAATCATATGGATCAGCTTCACATTACAAATTAAGACATATGAGACATATTACATATAGAAGCAGCACACTACAGTCATTTATGCTCTCACACGTTTTTCTGAGATACTTTTTGTAGATATTTCGAATTAATGCACATGACTGTATTTGTATGCCTAGTAGCTACTGAAAACTTGCGAAAAAAGATTGGGAGTACAATTTGCAGATAATGCAGTGGCGGAGGGGGATAAAAGGCTATTTACATGCGGATTGTTATAATCATAGAATAGTTATAATGATAGAATCTTATTTCGTCCCAATTACACTGGAGTTTACTACAACTTTTTATCTGCATTGGTGTCGGGGGTAAATACGTGGGAAAATAGATGTGAGACTCTGTAGATGAATGAAGTTAACTGACATAATATAGTAGCGTGTAATTTTTATTTTATTGAAGACAAAGAACGAGAAAAAGATTAACGAGCTTATTTTGAAATTTCTTGTGTTTAGAAGAATATTTTTATTTCTCTAGAGCTTGTATTTATTGATTATTTAGATATTTCATGAAATTGGTAATATAGCGACTTACACACTTTTACCTGCAATATGTTCTCAATGGTTATTCCGACGTTGTTTTGGCGCAAACTATAATGCACCAACTGACGCTATTGTAAATTAGGCTGCATAGTGCATAATTAAATAAAAATTGCATGTTACTATGCTAGCCAACTTCAATCGAAACAGTGAATGTAAATATTGATATCAGATTGAATTTCTCAACTGGTGTGGGAAGCTGAGGTCCTTACTCTTTCATCTCTGATGTCAGGCGGTTGGGTGCGTTTGGGGAATAATTTGGAAAAATTGCTCTGCAAGGGTTTTGTGTGATCATCATTCTGTGGGTATGAAAACAAAATATAAATTAATCTTAGAAAATTTACCTCATTTTTTTATTTTCAACATGAGGTACTCTTTAAATTGAAGAATCGTTACCAAATCAGCAATGCGGAAGTTAGTGTCCTTTTAATCTGACTATAAATTAAACATTTAAAAGAAAAATAATTATTTAATTCGATAGACATCATAAAACACATATAAATACAGCGTTACATTTTTTACCTGCATTGTTGCAAAATAAAGATATTTTTTGAAAAATTGTTTATGTAAATTGATAATCTTTACATGGTCATATTCCAGAAGTTCTGTAAACTAATAATCAAAAAACATCTTTCTTTTGTGGTTATATAGGCTATATAAAAATGATATGACTAAAATTATGGCTTCCATACATATATACATTTTACACTTATACATTTATTTAGGGTATCACATAACATCGAAATAGATATTTATGATAATTCAAAACCTGTATTACAAGTGACAGCATATCGTAACTTCTCTCGCAGAGTACTCTTCTTCTGATAATTCGGCAGTTTTAACAGATTAAAGCAGGTCGAGGAAGTTGGTAAACGATTCAATGGATCTTTCTTCCTTATAGTAAAAAATCCGCGAATGACACTACCTAAGAGAATGATTACATTATTCGGGTTAGATATGGAATTTATATTTATTTAAAATAATAACCTATAGTGTCTCCTGTGTCATCATCGTCTCCTACTTCTACACATCTTATAGAAAATGGTGGTTCTAAGTGCGCAAAACCTAATAGTGGGGGCTTCGAACAACTCGTAACAAACTGTAACAGATTTTATTTTAAATTTAATAAACGAAACAGTGTTATTAGCGGAACGTTAACGGCGAAATCTTTCTACAGATACAGAGTGGCGCATTAGGAACTTGATATATAAAAGTTATCAAAAAAGTTTATTAGATTAGATTAGACTAGATTAGATCTAATTAGGGTAACATTGCACCGCGACCTGTCGATCTATTGTGCCCCCCTACATCAGCTCTAAGCTGCTAGGGTTTGCCCGCACTTACAGCACCCCATCCAGTCTAAGAACTTTAATAAATTGCAATAGCTGTGAGGGTTTCAAGGAGGGTATTTCTCCCTTGTCTATGACGTCTTTGCCAAAATAGTTGGCACGAGTTTCTGTGATGGCAGTGCAGTTGGATATTAGGTGTTCCGAACTTTCACCTTCCGCTCCACAAAACCTGCAATCACTATTCTGTTTCAGACCTATCCTTGTCATGTGTTCCCCCCGATGACAATGCCCTGTCAGAGAACCTGCAAGGATGCGTAGTCTGTTTCTGCTTAATTCTAGCAGGGTCTTTGCTCTTTTCTTACTGTAATTTCCAAGGAATATCTTGGAATGTCTCAGACCAGGGAGATTTTCCCAGAGTGAAGCTCTGAGCGTCTCCTCCCTGTCTTTGAGTTCTTTTTTGTAGGTGCTCATCCCTATGCCGCAGAACGGTTCTGGTCCCACAAACGAAGTTGTGGCGGCCCTTCTTGCTAATAGATTAGCTACCTCGTTGCCGCTGATTCCAGTATGTCCTGGTACCCAGCATAGTGCAACTTTGTTTTCTTTGCCTAGATTATTTAGTCTGCCAAGACATTCCCAGAATAATTTCGAACAGATGGTATTAGTGCTCAGTGCCATTATGGCTGCTTGGCTATCGGAGAAAATCACAATGCTCTGCTTCCGATAGTTCCTATCAAGGTTCAATTGAGCACATCTTCCAATCGCATTTACTTCCGCTTGGAAGACACTGCGGTATATTCCCATTGGCTCTGAGTATTTGGTTCCTGGCCCGAATACCCCTGCACCTGTTCCTCTATCAGTTTTGGAACCGTACACATACCATTTAATGGCATATGCCTTTAGGGAGTAGGCGGAGGATTCTCCTTTCCAATCTCTCTTATTGCTCAGTTTCGTAACAAAATTCTTTTCGAAGCTGAATTTTCTAACCATTTCGTCATTCGGTAGACTTAGAAGTGGGGAGAATCCCGCTCGAGGTAACCAAGCCCTCTGGCACGGGGTCTCGTACCCTCCCCGTTCTAACTAGTCTGTACATTGCCGCATGGGCCGCTCCCTCCACTACTAAGTGTAGGGGTGTGAGGTCTAGGATGACCTCCAGGGCCGCGATTGGGCATGTTCTCATAGCTCCGGTTATGCATACGCATGCCAACCGTTGCAGCTTGTCAAGGGCATTCCTTGTTGTGACCTGTGTGACCTTCTGGAACCAGGTTATCGCCCCGTACCGTACCATAGGTCTTACTATGCCGAAGTACAGCCATCGCAGTATATTTGGGTTGCAGCCCCATGTTTTGCCTGCTAGGTTCCGGCAAATCATTAAGGCTCTTGTTGCCTTATTCATTGTTAATTCAATATGCTTGTTCCACAGAAGTTTTTGGTCTAGGGTTACTCCTAGACTTCTGTTTTACATTCAATTACTGTTGCATCCAAACGGATGTCTTTCATGTTCGAGGTTTTCCTCTTCCTAGTGAAAGGTACAATCGTGGTTTTCGCCGAGTTGATACTCAGCCCCACTGATCGACACCATTCACTAGTGATTCTAAGGCTTGTTTATATTAGGTCACAGAGAATTCCCTCAAACTTGCCTCTTGCTATTATAACAATGTCATCGGCGTATCCTATACATTGTACGCCGGAGGCTGTTAGCCTGTGAAGCAGATCGTCTACTACCAGGCTCCACATCAAAGGCGAGCATACACCGCCTTGGGGTGTTCCACGAGTGGATCTGATTTTAATAGTCTGTTCGGCTATTGTTGTCACAGTTATCGTCGTAGAGAGCACCTGGCTTATCCATCCGGTTACTGTTTTACTCACCCCCCTTGTTTCCAGCGCTCGTCTGACCGCCTCATGAGAGGTATTATCAAACTCACCAGAAATGTCTAGCAATGCACAAATTGCTGTTTCTCCTTCATCCAGAGTTTTCTGAATGATTCCGGTTAGTTCATGCAGGACAGTCTCTGTCGATCTACCTGCCCTGTATGCATGCTGACTCTTGTGAAGTGGAGCCTTTTCCATAACCTCCAGTCTGACATAGTTGTCTATTACTTTTTCCATTGCTTTCAGTACAAAGGACGTCAAGCTGATGGGTCTGTAGGATTTGGGGTTAGTTCTATCCTCCTTCCCTATCTTTGGTATGAAGGTGACTTTTGCCCTTCTCCAACTTTGGGGTATATATCCGGGCGCCAGACTACTCCTTGTTATATTTACAAGGTGTTGGATTACTTCTTCCTGCCCTTTCTGCAGGAGCACGGGGAAAAAAGTTTATTAAGTTTATATACTTATTATTTAGTTAGATCTGGCACGGCGCTATGAAACATCCTGTATGTGTGTAATAGGAAGCGTAAGAATGCCTACACCTTTTTTTTATATAACTTTTATAATGTCGGATATATCGAGTTTTCTCACACTAATGCACCACCCTGTATGTTTTGTAATATGTAAAAAAAAAAAAATACTAACTTTCAAAAACATTCCTTTTTCCTCTTCACTAAAATCTTTTTCTAATATATCCCACAACCAACATACAACCCTGTGGGAATCATGAAAACCGCCATAATACTGAGTGTGCTTCCTCAAATCTTTTAGATCTAGGGGGACGTTATCGCCAGATATCAATCGCTGTAACTAAAATAAGAAATGTTTTAAAATGTACACGTATGTAGAATCTTACATACCTCTGGCGTCGAAAATAGAGCCAGCCAATCTGGATTAATTATTGATCTGAAACCTCTGATGAATGCGCTTGTCTGATCTTTAATTTGGACGTGCATGTGAAAATGTGCCATCAAATGGATATAATTTATTCTACAATTCGAAACATTAAGTTGAAAAATTATTAATGCACCCTAAATAAAAGGTAATGTAATAGTAAATACATGGAAAAATGAGATTATTCTTTCTGCTGAGAAAGGTAATTCTAGCGGACAAAGTGAATACGAAGAAATAATAGATTTAAAAAAAGACAGATAAAAATAAAAATGAAACTTATTTGTATCCGTTGCAATATTAGCAGATGACGAATACGAATCATTTCAACTGCAGCACATACTAAAACAAAACTTTTACCAGCAAAACGGAACCGGTATTATCTATTCTATTTTTTATTTTAAAAATTGTGGCACTAGTGGAAATTACTTAGGATATTTAGCTGCAAATAAGTCACATACTCTTTAGAGCGAATTGCCAACGTGATAACTTCTAATGTGTCTGTCCCTATTGCATCACTGTTAGGTGTTGTGAGAGAAGGTAGGAGAATAGATTCCTTCCCGCTGTTTACTTTGCTCAGATTTCCCAGGTACATAAAAATTATTAGGATAAATGTTGATTTGTTTTATTGTATCTTCTCTAGACTTCAATCCGCACCAAGGAGAGCACTTTTTATTACAGATAAAGAAAAGATTCAACTTTGGCAAAGTTATTAATTTAAAATTATGTGTTTTTTATGAACCCGAAATGAAAATGAATCTGTGGCAAATAACGCTCGAAATTAAAAAAAAAAAAAACGAAAAACACTTGTTTTCTTCTTGTTTGACTTATGCAGAAAATCTAAAAATATTGAGAATGTGTCCATTTTCGATGATCCATCTGATAATGTACCAAAAACGTTTCAGTTCTTTCTGGTCATCATGATGTCACTGTCGTTTACTTTTTTTCTGATTTCAATTGCGTATAACATGACAACATCCACGAGGTGGCCTCGAGAATATGATTTTAGTCAGAGCGTATTTACAGTCAGTGCTATCCTGGGCTACTTAAATCTGCCCCTCCCTTCCCCCGCTTCACTGCGTTTACTTTTAAATAAGGGCAGTGGTAGCATATTTGCGGGCCCTACAATTCTGCGGCTCTGGGCTATAGCTCCTTCAGCCCATACGTAAATATGTCACTGGTTTTAGTTCTTCTCTACATGGCCAAACTAAAATGCTAGAGTAGGGCTGCTATTCGTCCCTATATGTTGGGAAATGTCACGATTCTTGAGAGTAGTGCCCCAACGATTAAGAAAGGTTTTAGTGCGTTTTAGCCAGAAGACGTCTAAGACGTTTAGCTAACATTAGCACATTATGGTACTTAGACAAAATATACATAAAACTACACGAATATAACGATTTTAAAACATACTTACTTGTTTTCGTTTGTAACAGGCACAGCTTTCCCGCCAGGTATTAACTCGTGTGTCACCAGTTTACCCAAATTGTCCTCATCTACACTGAACGTTAGATCCAATGCCGACACGTCACCTTTATAGTGCTTCACATAGTTTAAGCTCCGGTACAAATCCGCATCTAAGGACGGTAGTTCGTCTACACAACTGTACAATGCTTGTGCAGTTTGTCCCAGCACTTGACTTAAGAAAAACAATGCAAACGGCACGTCCACCACAATTCCTTCGTATATTGCTTTTCCTAACATTCTCCCCACAAATTCAAACAGCTGTAGATGATTGTCTTGTAAATAAGACGTGGGCGACGGATAAAGACGCTCTTCACTTGTAACTTTGAAAAAATTAAGAGCGGGGTCGAATATGCGCTTAATACTCTCTTCAAGAAATTCTTTAAATACGCCGTCTTGGTCGATACCTGCTTCATCCAAGCCTTGCTCATTAATGAATCTAACCCTTATCACTCCTTTGAGAGCCTGTGGTGGTAATAAAGCTAATTGTCGATATCCATCTTCTACTATACGGGATCTATAAAAGCAATATACTTTAGTTACATCTGTAATTTTGTAGCAACTGAACATTATATGTTTACTATTTTGCATAAGTGGCCGAGGGGCCATGAGTTAACCTCAATTTAGGTTCTGGCTTTGTCGGGTGGTAGTAGAAACCCATTTACTTACTTTTGCAAAATATGAGCCCTAGATGGTCGAGAGTTTTATAGTATTAATTATTACTATAGTATATGATATTGAGAGCTGGACATAAACGATTCGGGATGCCATGCCGTGCTAAACGCGTAAGAATTGCCAAATCGTTGCATGACAGATGCGTGGTGAGCGAGTCTTCTCTCAGCAGACGTGTACGTATAGAAAACAACCAGAAAAGATCTACAGAATGCATCAACCTGAGTAAAAGTAATATTCGGATATTGACAGGGATCCTTACAGGCCATTGTAAACTGAACGGACATCTAAGCAGGCTTGGAATAGCGAAGGAAGCCGAATGTAGATTTTGTGGGGAACAGGACGAAACGTCCATTCATCTACTCACAAACTGTGTTGCACTGTGCAACTCAAGGGCGCAGCACCTGGGAGTATGTGAAATCGAAGAGGGAGAGTTACCTAATCTGGGGCCTTCGGACATTCTGCACTTCTTAAAAGGAATCAGACTGGACGGCCGGCTGTAAATACAGCGAGAAGAGGGGACACAATAGATCTTTTAGGTCGCAGTGTACTATCACCCTAATCACACATACATACATAGAAAACAAGCGTTGGCAACTACGCCTATGGATAAGTTTTGCCCACCCCGGGTCAATTTTTTCCAAAGCGGTATGTACCCGAATACGAAGTCCCACAACTAGTGCCATCAATAGTCCACTAGCGAAGGACCCCGGCTCATAATCCGAATGTCGTGAGATCGAGTGTGGGTGCCATCATCTTTTGTTATTCTTTTTTTTTTTTTTGTTTTACTACTTTCAAATTATGATTATTATCATTAATTGTATTGAAGAAGAACGTTTAAATTACACAAATTACTTACACTATCATTATTGAATTGTATGTGAAAGTGAATATCAGTAACTACCATTTCAGTCCAGATAAATACCTATATATATGCTTTTCCATCATCGCATCGTATTGGTAAAACTATAATAATTAATTGACCTAAATTATCAATCTTCTACATTTCATAGGTGTGAATCATATCTATCTAATTTAAAAAAAAACGAATTTTAGTTGATGTTGTTTGGACTATTCCCACCGTCTGTTGGATTGTGGAAATCGGACGTTTAGATTTTGTATTTTATATGTTATAGTTGCACGTGTTTTACAAGCACGAAGGGGTAAAGAAATAAACAAAGATCCTACATCATCAACAAAATTTACAAGACACTCTACAAGAACAGAAACGAAATCAATAACGACCACATGCAGTTCAGACTCACACCACATTACAGCAAACCTCCACGGCCTACCAAAAATTCAAACCCCAGATATTCCATTACGACCAATAGTCAGCTCTAGGAACTCACCACGCCATTCACTTGCAACAAAGTTCCCACTACAGATAGTAAAATCACTAACAGAACTTACAGGGTCCGCGGTTAAGAATGCCGAGGACTTCGTTGAAAACTTGAAGAATCTACGGTTAAATCCAAATGGCGCCATGGTTGGCTTCGATGTTACCAGCCTCTTTACATATGTACCACCAACAGATAAAACGCTAACAATAATCAAAGAAAAACCCTCCAAAGACGATACCTTGCAAACAAGAACCACTTTGAGTGTCAACACCATCATGGAACTACTATTAATATGCGTAAAAACAACATACTTCTAGATGGGGAGCAAATTTTACAAACAAGAGTTTGAGATAGTGATGGGCTCCCCTCGGTCGCCAATTCTGAGTAACATATATATGTAACAGTTTGAACAAACATTAATACAAACACATCATCTCAAGCCAAGGCTGTGGCTCAGATACCTCGACGACACTTTTATGATATAGTCATACATTAACCGCATGGAACCTTCAATCCAGTTCACCATGGAATTGGAAAAGGAGAATGCCATCCCATTCTTAGATGTCCTAATCCAGAAAATGAGAGATGGAAACATAAAAACCAGTGTGTATAGAAAACCAACTTACACAGGACCATTATCAAATCACCCCCAATTTACAAAAATTGGAATTGCAAGGTGCCTGTATGACAGAACAAAAATCATATGCTCTGAATCAACTGACACAAAGAAATTCTAACTACCACCGATACACTCAGAATAAATGTATACCAGGAAGATATGTTGTGTAAAGGAAGAAATTCGAGAAGAAGAAACGCGACCAGACAAGACACAAAATTCGGACAGATAGGCAAACAATATGACATAACCATATATGTAATAGACATAACGACGATAATAACCTCCAATATAACAAGGTCATACTGAACTAGAATGCAAGCGGACAACATAAACTTATGAATCGAAAACTGTATGTACAGCACTCCATGTTAATATGAACGCTCAAACATTGGTAAAAAAAAGCAGATAGCTCAAAATAAGAACAGAAGAACACAAAAATATGAACAGGAAAACACACAGGAAAGGAGAAACAGAAATCAAAATTGGCACAGCACGCCTGAAAAACAAATCATAGAATAGATTAGGAAAATGCTTCCATCTTATCTAAAGAAGTTGCCAGTTATCCGTCGTCTAATAGAAATGCTAAAATAATATATTACCGTTGTTGGTCATTTTTCCGCGACACAAACATCAAAGGCGCCGACAGAAAGTGACCTTTCTTGTCTTATCTTTTCGCTGTTCCTACCACCAGTCTGGCAAAGCTAAGACCAAAGCTCTTTATAAGTAAACAATCGTTACAATAAACATATTTAAGTAAGAAAATTTCATTTACTTGCCTATGTATTGTAATAAGTGTTGACTGTGGTGAAGCACAAGCCGATTCTGTAAGTCCTAATACAGTCTTCTCGTTCGTGATATATTTCCTGAAAAGTCTAACTCTCTCTTCATGCGGTATGATATGTGGCATAGACTGCAATAATAATTGCGGTGCCCTGCGGCCTTTATCCAAGTCCGCCATAAACGATGATATCTTTATATCCTTAATAATCCAATGACCAGGCGGTGTATAGCTTCTTCTACAGTCCCTTTTGTACAACACCATAAGCAATGTATGCAATGATTGAAATAGAGCATTGGCAAGAATTGTTTTCAGATCTGCACATAGCAAATGTTGTAGAAAATATATGCATTTATAATACAAAAATATCGAACATACCAAAAAGGTTGCCGAGAATAGCTTTGCACAAGAAAACATTCAGAAAATTCGACATTAGGTTTAAATCATTCAGTTTGAATGGATGCTGTTGTTCGTACATTTCCATATCGTCTAAAATTCTAAAAAAAAATTTTATTTATATTTTTTAAGAGATATAAATATTGACAGTCTGTTCCCGTATGTCTTATATGCTGAAAGAGCAAAAGGGTATGATTGTTTAGCCTTAATACATGCGCACACTAATAATAATGTCGGTTTCATACGCATATTCAGTATTAAAATGGATTTTGTGGAGAGCGAAATGGTTTGTGCGTTAATTATAAAATGGGAACGTAGATGAAAAAACGTATTACAATTTAGGGCTATTTTACCATTTATAAACTGGAAGTTATTAATAAAACTCAACTTACACATGCGGAAATATAGACAAATAATCAAAATAAAATAAACAAACACTAAAACTCACGGCCTAAAAACATTACCGAAAATTTTGACACACGGCGAAACTCCGAAGAAGCTATCAGTATTTATCATTTAAACAATCGATTAATAATCAGCAGGTAGATGCACAATATAAAATAAATAATTCAGAATTTAAAAATTCAGAAGCCTATTAAAAATATAAAAGAAAGTGAAAAATTTCATATCAGCACGCATTCTAGATACCCCAGACAATTTTGTCCTAAACGTGCAGAGTATCTATTCTTGTCGCACGATAATTTGGCTCATAGACTATTCTGTTTTGCCTGCTTTATGTCTTGTAATGTATGTAAGTCTCCTTCTAGCCCTAGTAGTTAAGATAAAACTATCTGTAGGCAGAAAGTTCTCAGTGTAAGGTTACTCTACTTGTAACAATGCATATTGTAGGAGATAATTGGTAAATGTAATTACTTACGTAACGTAGTGCGTCATACAATCAGAAAATAATTGTAAAAGTTGAAACTCCGGAGCGGTGCATTTTGTATTAATAGCCAAATGATCCAGGAATGTTTTTAATCCACAACTTGGTCCCAGTGAGCACAAGAACAGCCACAGGTTATAAAGTACCTCTCCCTGGTAGCATAAACCTAACATTTTCAATTATATATTTGAGAAATATTTCAGATATTTCATCGCCAATTACCAGTTAAAATATCCAATTTGAGTTGACTTAAAGTGTTCAAAGCAGTATGGTACATGGAGCAAAGTAATACAATTCTGTGGACCTCTGGACTGCCTAGAGCCCTATATACTTTTTGGACATTTGTTTTATTTCCTCTAGATTCAAAAGCTCGCTTTATGAAGTTTTGGGTACTAAAGTTAGCATTTGTTGGGCTAGTGGCACTTGGTAATGCCATACCTTTAACCATTTCCGATAGAAAATTACCTATAATAGAAAATTATAATCTTAAGATGCTATGGTATCTTTCAAGAAAGTTACCTAGTAAAATCGATATCATTTGTGAGTTCCACAAAACATGGAGTTGCGTCTTAACGTGCGGCATGGCTGCATGTAGGGATGAATCCATAGGTTGAGCAAACCACCCGAGTACAGGATGCCAATGAGTTAAGTTTGACTGCTTACTTACAACATAATTTTGACAACTTTCCAATAAACTAGTAACAACAACCTGAATAAAAATGCAGACTTAATTATTACTACCGCTAATGGTAAATCAATTTAATACCATCAACATACCGTAAAAGTTGGGAAGCAAACTTCTCTCAGTGTCGTTTCTCTTTCGATGTAAGCAAGCTGTAACAAGTTGGCCAACAAGCATAAAGCATAACTGCCTTCCAACGTATTGAAAACTATCCTCATAGATTGTTGACTTGATAGAAGATCTAAGCTTTTTTTCAATATCTTATATGCTACCAAATTTGCTACACTCTAAAACGAACAGTAAATGTTGAAATTTGAAACTATTTATTTTCGTATACCTTACTTCCGGTGTTAGAATATCTAAATGGTATATAAGTCCAGGTACAGATAGAATATGTATTAAAAACATGGTCATTAATTTATCAGAAAAATTTGCAGAAAGCAATGGTCGCAATGCTAAAGTTACTATAGCGGACAATGAAACATTTTTGTACAATATTTTGGTCCTACCTAATCCTCTCAGAAGTAAACACTGCAAAAAAAAGGTAGAAGGTAGGATATTTCACACAAGTAGTACGCTAATCAAATGAAAAACGCAAGAAGAAAATCCAATGTGAAGGGAAAGAGACAGAGATTTGCGGTGTGTACTCCAAGTATACATTTTTATAACACATGTTTGTTTGAAATCTTAAATAGGAATGTCGAAAACTATGTACCATTTGTCCGAATTTTTTTTTTTTCGATTCGCCACAAATGGCGCTCTAATCGCAAATAATGAAACAGAAATTAAAAGAATCAAAAAACAGAAAAACACGTATTTAGTGTTTTTCGATAGAATATTTATGTTTCGGATGGTACTGCTGTTAGGATTTATTTGGCATTACCAAATGTTTTTTTATTTGATTAGCATACTATGATTACAAACCACTCCTCGGCTATCCTTTTTTCAAGATCTATTTGGCCAAAATAGCAGGACAAAAAATTGTTAGAAAAGTTTCCTCAAACCAAAAGTTAGGAGCTACTTTTTCTGTTTAAATAAAATTATTCATAGTTTTTGAGAGTTTTTCAATTCCTTTGATATTGCATATTTTACAAATACTCCAGATTTCACCAAGAAATGATTGATTGTTCATAAATTTATATTCAAATCAGCTATCTTTGGATATTCTTTTTTTTTATATGGAACAGCATTCAAAATTAGCATTATTAGCATATTTATATAAAAATTCATACTTGAAAAATAATGGTTAGTAAAAATAGATTCTGACAAAAAGATGTTGAATGAGTAGTCTGAAACATTCTTTCTATTAGTGTAATATTAATTTCTTTTCTTACTTTTATGGTCAAGTAGAAACCCTTATGAAATAATTGCCCCATAATATTTGCACATAACTGACTCATGCCTGGTTTTAATATTTCCATATTTTTATGCTTTAATATGAGCCAGGTATTAGTGCTTGTAAATGATACAAGTACGTGTAAATACAGTAGAATTATTTTCATATCTGAGGACATTTCCGGTTTAAGTTCTTCTAGGTATTCACAACATTTCCATAATAAGTCGTTTATGTGCGATATCCATTTTAAGACGTATTCTTTGTTTAATGCCATGCCAACATAACTTAATTTGGGAGAGTCTGAATCTAATGACGCAATTAGATAATAGCACAATTTTGCAAATCTTTCTCGGTCCCGCTCTTTGCGCCATATTATGAGGAATCTATATGCTTGATGAAAAACTTGAACAGCTGGTATTAATGTTGGTTTATCTGTATCAGATATATTTAATAGTAACTCATCAAACTCCTTCCTGTAAAAATAAGGGTCACGACAAAAATAGTAGTGTACTTTCAGAATTCCGGGCTTACAAGATACTGTTGGTGAATTTAATGCGTGCCAGCCATCCTCTAATGTGTTTTTGTATAACTGTAGCTGCGTAATCTCTGCGTTTTTCCAAAGCTCTCTCCTCTCTAGCTGCCTTCGTTTGTTCAAGAAACGTACCCTTTGAATTTTCAGTCTTGTGAAACATTCCTTACATTACCACTTTAATTTCTTGTAGGAATATAATACTTAATTTGAAAAGTGAATTTTGTACTTATCTATGGAGAACAAGTACCTATATTCGTTATTACACATTATTCAAATGCATCTACAATAAAAAATTAAACAAACTAACGAATCTAATCATTCTTTATTTTGACAGATTGAAAATAACCTCAAAAATCATAGAAAACGTTGTTACTCGTGTGAGGGTGTGGGTGAAATCGTTCAGTATCTCTGACTCCGTCGCTCATATCACTATTTATTGTTATTCAACCGTGCGCAAGTACACCAGAATATCTCCCAGATGGCGGACTGCGTAAATAGGTAACCTTGACATCATGCGCCATCTAGGAGACATTCTGTTCTACTTCGACACACGGTTGAATATAATAATATGTATAAACACCGCTAATAGCCTTGTTTATATATATTTACAGTTTTTCAACCGTTTAGAGGTACAACAGGATGTCTCGAAAATAGGATTTTACATTGGCATTGTGCGTCTGCTTTTTTAACTTGTTTAATTTACTATTATATCCTACAAATTCATAGTTTTTTTAAACTTATCTTTCGAATAAAAAGATTAAAAAAAATGGTTCCCGACTCCATTGGAATGGTAACTCACACACTAAACTGGGACCCAGGACATGTTTGAAGGGCCTAATTGACACATTATTATTGTAACTGCAAAAACAGAACGCATGAAATTGAATATCAATGAGAAAATATCGGTATAATAGTTTACATTGTCAACAAAAGTAAAATTAAAACTCGCGTCTTAACGGATCTCAAGCTTCGCTCTCGATCCATACCCTCGGCTGTAATGAAGCTTTTCTTTGCTCGGTATATAATATACTATTATGTTGTCTAAGGCTATAATATTTTCGGACACACGGATTGCAACAAAATATGCCTGTTTTGGTTTGTGAGCGATAGGTATACAATTTCCAGGTTAGCGCCTTACAAAAACGGTGAAAATAAAAAAGTTAGTTTATGATTAACACTTTAAGAATAGGTAGCTATCACTCATAATTGACAGTTTCTTGAAGATAACGGCGACAGTGATTCACCATTTTTCTATGTCATTTTTCTATACACATGTCAAATTTCTATAAAAAAAAATAGGTTATTCGGTAAGTCGTCACTTTCAAAATTCTCTGTAGATAACATGGATACTATTTCAGGAATTCTAAACCCTTACAAAAGTATTATTGGCATTGCAGCAGCAACATGCAGTATTATAGAACGCCTTGCTGGATTTTTTATATGCTATAACGTGTATAAAACTAAAGTTACTTCGAGTATTTCTTCGAAAATATTTGTGGGCAATTTAACCGTATCGGCATTGGGTTTAAAATTTGCTGCTTTAATCGACGACAGTACTACTTTCTATTTATATTTGGGGTCAATATTTTTGCAGTCATTTTACATTTTTATACACTGGATCTATACGGAAGACAGAAAATCCGAAATTTACATTCCTCTTCTGTGTGCAAGCTCAATCGTTTGCACTGCTTATGGTTATGCCGCTCTTGAAGATCCTGAAAAAGTGCCATTCAGATATGGACTGATGTTGACTGCCTTAATTCTCGCCGTGCTGGCAATTCCACTAAAAAACTTGGTAGGTTGCCAAACATTTTGCTTATTAGTAGTAAATTGTTAAATAAGTAGGTACCTGAAAATATAGTTCTTATTTTTATGAGACGTTTAGCCTCGCTTTCTTATTGTATAGTAATAGCACAAACGTCTGATTATTTTGCCGCGCTTTCGCTCCGAAGAATACGTCTGTAAAAATCATCATCCATTTGAATTCTATTTAAATTATGTTGCAAAAGTTTATTCGAAAATTTATATTGTCGTTTTTACCGTTGATGTTCGTCTAAACACTACGTCTAACAATAAGTTATGTTTTTCTTGTTTTGTACGCCTTTTTGTTTATCAACTTCTACTAGCATTAATATTTTTTGCAATAAACGAATCTGTTTCACGAAAACGTTGACTCATGTTCGTAACACATTTTTACTAAGCTATCTCCAGTTTGGCAAATGTATATGCGATATTTTCTTCCATATTAACATTTTCATTACCTACCTATTGCAACCGTGTATCCACAAATATACACAGGCATTAAATAAATGCTTTTCTGCTAATCACTGTAATTAATATGAGGCAGTTTTTATATGAAAAATTTTTACCTGGTGTTGGATTTGAACCCGACACTTCCCGTTCACCGGGTTCAAATCCTACAGGGGGTAAATTTTTTTAATATAAAAATTGCATCATATTAATTACAGTGATTAGTATAAAAGCTTTTATTTAATGAAGTGCACCTATGCGCACATAGGCATATTTATTGAATGTAAAATACATTATAAATAGACAAAAATAAGAAAAATTGAAAAAATACAGAAGCACAGGAATTAATCGAAACTACACAAATAATCAAGGGTTGACAGTAACGTTTTTGATTGCAAGCACACACTAGCATATAAACTTATTGTTTTATATATGATCCCAAACGAAGATAATTGGAGTAAGCAACATTTAAGAACAAACTTTTTACTCAAACAAAATACGTTCGTGTTTACTAATTTTTATTTATTGTAAATTGAATCTATCTCCATCGGCAGATATCGAACTTTGTCGCTTATTTGTGGCCTAAAAGTCCGAATTTTGAGAAACTCGCGAAGATGTATGAAACCATGCATTTCATATACACACACCATATGTTTTAAAAACCTCGCGGTAATTCCTAAATTGTAAGAATTTATTTACAACGTTTGTTTTACAGGTCTTCATAATAGAAGAGAAAGATGCTTCCAGTATACCCTTATCAGTTGTTCTCATATCTACGTCAGTCTCGTTTATGTGGTGCTTGTATTCCCTCGCTATAAATAATGGATTTTTGTTGGTATGGCTTTAGTTACATATATTTTCCTACATTAAACTTATATCTATTGCATTCCTTATTGCAAATTAAACTGTTGTTATGACCACATACGTTACTCTTGTAACTACCGGTGAAATGAAATATTTTGTAACGGCGAAAGTCCTCCTCCACACACAGGAGTTCGAAGACGTAGACAGGCTTTCGTCGGCGCTCGACGAACTGCAACGCTGCATTACATAGTGAATTATTATTTTCGAACAAATCGCCAAGATAGTGGGATAGTGGGGCTATGTTCTCACGTGCGTGTTATAACATTTCTCTATTTTAATGTGGTGTGTCTCACTCGATTGAGCACGCCCTCTTGCTCTCGCGCATTCGCCGTTACAAAAAAATAAACCTGTGTGTATGATATTCCTACTATGTATAGATAAGGAAATACACAATAGTAATAACTTTACAATAGTGCAATTTTCTTACAGTGTGAAATCATTAAATAAATGCTTTTCTGCTATAACTGTAATTTTAATATGAGGAAATTTTTATATGTTTATGAGTACGGCATTAGTATCTTCTCAGTTTTTGTATTTTAAAAAGTTGTACTGTTCAATACTGCAATTTTCTTACAGTGTGTGAAAATTCACACTGAAGAAAATTGCACTATTGCATATTTGCCGTCCTGCCGGCTTCCTAAGATCTGTACTCGAAACATTTCAAATTGTGAAAACCAGACACCTCGTTAGCTCAACTGGTAGAGTGTCCGCCTGGCAAGCGGAAGGTGCCTGGTTCAAATCCGACACGAGGTAAAATTTTAATATAAAAATTTCCTCATATTAAAATTACAGTTATAGCAGAAAAGCATTTATTTAATGAGTCATAACTTTATTATCAATGTGCTTTCTCAAAAATAGTGAAATAGGTCAATTTTACATTTGTAGACGTAAAAGATTTTTTTATTTTCTCGTTTATACTTAGCTATGTCATTATGTATAAATTGGGATACTTTTAGTGTAGTTATTCAGTTTGTTTGAAAGTGTATAAGCGTGTAGTGTTTACAGTTGGTGATGATCGGTTTGCTATTGAAACATTCGTCCAGTGTAGTGAAGTTTGTGGTAGAGTGTTTAAAACTGTTGTTTCTTTAAATTGTAATATCATTTTTTCATAAAAATTATTTTCTCGTTTATACTTAGCTATGTCATTATGTATAAATTGGGATACTTTTAGTGTAGTTATTCAGTTTGTTTGAAAGTGTATAAGCATGTAGTGTTTACAGTTGGTGATGATGGGTTCGCTATTGAAACATTCGTCCAGTGTAGTGAAGTTTGTGGTAGAGTGTTTAAAACTGTTGTTTCTTTAAATTGTAATATCATTTTTTCATAAAAAAAAAAAAGTTTTAAATTTAACTAAACTCTCCTCATAAAATCGGCGGATTGCTTTTACGTTCTACTACGTCACGGTCAATTTACAGTAACAAAAAAGCCTTTAATGGGTAAGTTACACGGCGCCAGTTGGTCTGGGACCTTATTTTCAAGATCGAACACACATTTCGTTCGAATTGGTATTCTTAAGCTAATATTGTTCGTTCTTAAAAATCGTTCAGGTGATAGGCAGTCGAATGATAATATCGCCACCTTTTCACAAGCAATACGCCAAATCGTATAACCTTTTAGTTGCGTATAGTTAAGTTTTATATAAGCATGGTGCACGTCGCTAAGATTTCAAAAAGAGAAAATTATTTAAGAGTATGCTCAAATATTACAAATATTAAACTGTAGAAGCCAAGACCCAACATTTCTATACTAATTCACTGTTTATACGATTTTGTATAATAATAAAAGTTTCAGAGTTTATACCTATAAAGCGGTGGTCAAAAAGAAAAGCTACACACTAAAGAATTACCAAAAATTGGGAAATTTACCTAAAGTTTTATAGTAAATTTCCCAATTTTTGGTAAATTTACCCTATACATTACAGGAATTTTTCGTAGGAAAAGTGTAATATTTTTTAGTGTGTAACACATGTTGGATTATTTTATAAGCGCTGAAAATACTCTGTAATATTACCTATCTTTTCTACATAATTTTGATGAATGTATAAATCATAAATGTTACTTACATATCAATTTAAAAAAAAAATTCTTTTCAATATGTTAGATTGATTAAACTATTTTATTATTATATTAAATTAAAAAAAAATTGTATAGTAAATGTGAAGTGTAATAAATAATGACACGAATAAATTGGATTAAGCTGGGGGATCGTACAAATACAATAGATGTCAGTGCCTAGAAGTATCAAGGTGTATTCACGATCCGCTAAGCAACAAACAAACAAACCACTTTTCCCTTTTCCGTTCTACTTGTTTACACAAAACTTAACCCCACGAACTTGGGATGAATGAAAAAGTTTTTAGTCTTCCGTAGGCATTATTCTCGAAACTGCTGTAATTCACTGTGAAACTGCCTTATTCAATAGTTCATATTAGTTTATGCCTACTATATACTGAAAAATGGAGTGATTTGATAAGAATGTTGATCAACTTTTATATTTTTTAGGATAGAATAGAAGTTAAGTGATATTTTCTGGCAACTATTTAGACCTATAAAAGTATTATGCAATACAACTAGCCCTCCTTCTTTGCTTCTTTTTGGAAAAAGAAAATTCAAAGTTCATTTCCTCACTATGTGACTTGAAACTTTGATATTAAAGATTTATTTGAATTTCATGTATTCGCAGAGTAAGAAAAAAAAGGTGAAATAAAAATTTCTGGCACTTGCAAATATAATAATAAAAGAAAAAAATTAGAAGCAAAAATAAACGTTCATGACCATTACAGTAGGTAGATACATAAACATACTATGAGTGAGCATATAAATTTCCCAATTTTCAACATCACTTGAAAATATTCTTTTTAAAGCTTACAAAAGCATCCAAGAAGCATAGCTGCGAGAACCCACACTTTTCATGATTTTTCAAGTCACCCTAGCAATTACAAATACAAATAAAGTGATATGGTAATGCTTACTATGATAGTATAAAAAGAATTTGAAGTTATGTTGTCGTTGCCGTTATAATGTGGTAACACGAAAAAAAATGCTGCAGCGTTTTCATTCTTGCAGCTGCCATAGGTTAACATAAAGTGTTTCCTAATTATAAATTAGTTAATTTCCTTATTTACGTGCTAAAGCTGCACATAGTCAAAACTCTCATTAATTTTATGCGGTTTGCATGTAACACTAAATTCAATTCTCTATACATACATTCGAAGTAGTCTCGTCAGAGATTCTTGTGGATGACGAAAAAAGTCATCTGCGTATTAAGGTTTTGTTTACAAGTAACCTCGTTTTACGATACACGTAAAAATATCCCATTGAAATAGAGTTTATCACATGCCAATTATCGATCAGATGTTTTACGTATACTACCGCTTATTATACGAAATACAGTGTTGCTTGAACTTTTCTAGGCGCAATCAGGAAGTAGTTTCCTAATATGCATTTCACAAGTTATGCTATGCATTAAGTACCCAAAACCACCGAAAAGTGATTAATTTAGCAACATCAAATCATATATCTGAGGCCAAGTATCAGGAAGCATATGTAAAAAGGGTAAGAATATGTTTCTTATTTATTTTGTTATAAATCTAATGACAATGTTTTCTTCTAATGTAGGTACAGATGGAAAAAGAATAAATTGTAAATATTAGCATATCAATTTTTTTAAGTTGAGGTAATTATCAGAGATTGTGTTTATAAACAGATATAATCTCAGGTAATAGAACGATGAGCATGTTTTTAAGTTCACATCCGATATTTCCATTCGTTCGCCATAGCAATGGGCGATAACTATATTATGAATCATTGTTCCTTTACCGTAGATTATACTGGAATATGTATACATATATAAAAGTCTTATATTATTATTTTGACACACATATACCACACATACAATTTATTAAAATATAAAAAATCTACTAAGTACGGTATTCAAATTGATGTCCAATTTTGTAACTACCACAATAAATAAAAGTTTACTAACGGTCGCACAATTTTCCACTGGTACAAATGCTGATTTATTATATTACACCTTTACCACAGATTCTACAGATGTTTCATTTGACGTTAAGTGTATCTGGGAACGGTTCTTATATGTTCTTGTATTGGTTCATGCACGGGTTGGTCATAAATAGTCATAATTTCTAGTTTAGTGATGTTCTCACTGATCGTCACTTATGGGGTAAATAATATCTAATAATTGCAATAGTCGGATATTATTATTGAAATTTTTGTTAATAATATCTTTTTGGTATTTTTCTAGTGTTGTATTGATATACATATCGTCATCAATAACCTTAACATAAACCAAAAAAGAACACATCAAACATAAATTTATTTTCAATAGATTCCTCCCCAGCATTATTACTAACTAGGGATCTGTCAGTAGTAGTAGTTTGTGCAAAGTAACTTTCGCGCCAGCCAAGAACATCAAAGATGTCGACAACAAATGAGACGTCTGTATAATCTGTGCTCTTACTATAAAAAATTCATAAAAATCACCAATAATAGATACGTTTATTTGGTCTTATGTTGTTGGCACTAATGATATTTAATTTTTCCATTTGATACATTGTTATTGTCGATTTTAGGTTTCTTCGGTGTTGAGAGGTAGGCGTTATAATAGAACTTTCCAAACAAATAAAAGAAGAATGCCGACTGGGTGACTAGTAGAAATGCGATGGGTTTTGGATAATCGCACCGACGGAGCAGCACTTGGAGTTGGTGGAAGAAAATGATACAAAATTGTACCTGAAAAACACATGAAATTGATACAGCAGTCAAAACACAATTATATATAATTCCTATAAGTTACACATAAAAGTATCATGTAATTAGATAAAAAACACGATTTTTTCTGTCAAGTTTGAAAGTTTTTTTTTTTTTTGGCCTCGGTATTATTACCATTAACCACGTCAGAATAGCAGTTACACACAAAGAAATACGGTGTTGGATTCAACACCGATTTCTCACCGTCTGGTAGTTCCCTCGCGACCAAATGCACAAGTAGTTAAACGTGACGGAGTTGTGTAATTTAATAATAATATCCGTGCTTCGGAGTTAAATTACACTTTTGGGGAGTTGGTTGATTTCCTAATGGAGTTGAAATTATTTGATTTTGGAGTTGGCTTTAACCCGCGGCGGTGTTAGCAGAACTCCGTTATAGAGTTGCATAAATTCCCTTGTGGAGTTACAAGCACTCCGTTATGGTGTAACGTGAACTCCGTGTCGGAGTTACATGAATCCAGTTGCGGTGCTGCGTCAACACCTTCACAGGTTACGGAGTTAAATGTACTCGGTTTCGGTGTTAACTAAATTCCGCTACGGAATTCATACTACTGTTTTATGGAGTGAGGATCACTATTTATTTTATTTATCTTTTAAGAAAGCTACAACTCCGTTTAATTCAACTCCGTAAAATGTTTATGTGTGTAATATTTTATGTCCTTATATAAGCACACAGTTAAGCTGTACGCGACCAGAAGAAGAAAACGAAGATGATTATATTTTGTTGAGTTTTATAAATGTCGACCCATACAGCACAATATGATTCATTCAAAGGTATTGTATTTACCCTTACAATGCTTTAAAATGATACCGTATCACTGAACAAGTTTCAGTAATACTCGTAATAAGTTTTAGACTACAGAGTAATAAACATTTTCCAATTTCATGATATAAAAATTTAATATACCGAGTGGCTGTGGGAAATATGCGTATATCTGATCATAATATATAAAACTCTAAATAGTAGTGAACAGAATGGATCCGACCTATTCTGGTCCAGTTACACCATGCTACGCTTATTAAGACGCCCCGAACTTCACTGATGCATATTAAGGGGATGTTGAAAAATGTTGTTAAAACATCAAAGATGCTGACACAAATGTTCTAGTTATATCGTAAAAAAAAAAACAAAAAAAAAACACAAGAATGTTAAGGAGTAAAAAATATATTGAATAGTAGTCCACTACAATATATTTTTTACTCCTTAACATTCTCGTGTTTTTTTTTTTTTTTTTTTACGTTTTGAAGATGGAGTTTAAACACGTATCCTCCCATTCGATTAATTTTTTATAAGTTCTAGTTATACTCTGCTACAGGTATGCTCATCTAACATACCAGCTGTAGTTCAGTGATGTGCTTCTTCCACCACAAGTATTTCTGATACTGCGGCCCCAATGACGCTAACATGTAATACAAATACATCCAAATATGTACGAATGCATTTATCACACCGAGAAGTGTCCCATGTCCACCTACGAATTTAAAGAATATTCATAGATTAGAAAGAAGTTACTTCAACAGAGCATGTAGATATTACCTGGCAAGTATTTAACGCCTATCCAAGCACATATTGGCATCATAAAATGATGGTAGAGGTGAAGAAATGATATTTGGTTATTTTTCTTTCTAAGAACGAAGAAGATCTAGATAGTACAGATTCCATCAGTTGCATATGAACTTGCAAATTATTTACGTATTACTTACTGTGTCTAATAGTTCAGTTAATTTTGCCATATAGTATAGCCAAACTGCATTGGCCATCTAGAAAATAAAAATAAAAATGAAAATGAAAATTAAAATTAAAATAAAAGTAAAAGGAAAAACAAAAATATATAATGACTTCAATTTTTTTTATTCTGTTCTTGACATCTACAATTTCAAATACTACAAGCTTCCAACTGACACTTCCAAGAAAGAAAATAAAAAATAAAATATGAAAACTTCTTTCATAAAATACTAAAATACATTTCGATATAGTATGAATAATATCAGAAGCAAACTTGGAAATGTGACAACTGTTTTGAAGCAGAAAAAAAAACAAAACTGGTATTAGCTTACTCTTATGGCTCTGGGATTCATACTGTAGTCAACTGGTTGACAGGAAAACTTATAGTCGTGCAACCATCCTCCTTGTAAACCCTGCATTGGGATATACACATGTAAGTATAAGGCAATTATAACTCTGGATTGTAGACTAGCATAATAAATATAAGTTATGTATCAGTATATTCCAATATCAGTAAATTTATTAATTAAATTTGTTTTTTTAGCGCTATATCAATATTTTATATTAAAACAGACAACATGCAATGTACATTACAACTAACCTCGTAGAATAAATATATGCTGAGGAGAATTTGTATGAAATTATATACTGCTATGGTATGTTTTAGATCCATTGGTTTCCTGTCCTTCATAAATCTGGGGCCGGCTTTCACACAGAAGTACACGTATGTGACCAATATTGTTAAAAGTAGTCCAGGTGATTTTACCAAAAACCAATCATCTGTCCTAGGATCTAGAAATTGAAAAAAAAAATCAATTTTGATTGTGTTGCACTCAAATTATTACAATTCTCTCGTTATAAATGTGAGTTCAAAATGACAACAAGCATAAGTAAGAATAGTAGGAACTATTTATACATTTTAATATGATATTAATTACTGTTTTCGTTTATAAACTTAATCTTTTTTCCCGTAAACTGTTAAGTCTGATATTTTATTTACAGTATTGTTTCGCAGTTTTATTCTATATTTTAGGCATAGTAACAGCATCTGCTAAATTCGTTTCTTGACTGGTTGTTTATAAGGTAGCTACTCGTTCTTTTCTTGTACTTTAAAAAATAACAATTAGGGTTGCGCATATCCCTGGGCTTTTTTGTATTACCCCAACTTTCCCGTTCAGGCAGTTTTCCTCAAAGAGGATCTATTTTTTTTTCAAGCGGGTGGCGCCTTGTTTCAGCTTTTCGTTACCCACGTCCTATTCACTGTATCTTGCTGGCACCGTGAATGACATGACACACAGATGAGATTCAACTGTCTGATATAAAACCGGTTCTAAAGTTGAATTAGGTTATTATTCTTGTTTTATTTTCCTCTGTTGGATGGACCCGAGCAAGGTTGTGAAGTAGACGCGACAAGGCGTACTCTGTTCTTATTGCTTCATTAGTTATGATTGAAACATGTTTTCAATGTGAAAGATTTAGCATTCGTTGTATTTTTTAGCGTTACTTTAGAACTTGTTACGTTTTTTTGACCATCGGGATGTAAATAGATATGTCCTCACGTCCCATTGAGGGTCAACAGTAAATTTAAAATTTGGTGGTAAATGTTCCTGGATTATTTATAACTTTAATTGCTTCATTAAAGATTTGAGCCAATTACGCACTATTTTCGTCAGAAATTTTTTGCCATATTATGCATTGGAATGTAATAGGCGTTGTGGAATCGTGAAAAACTTAATTCTGCGAAAACTTTTGCTCGAATTAGAAACACGTAGATTTGCTTAAAGCATTTAGTGCCGCTTTAAACGTCACAATTTGTGTTACCCGTTAATATTGAAGAAATGTAGCAGATGTCGTTCTTCCTAACTGTACGAGATTTTCTGAATTATTTTTAAAAATTCAAATATGACAATGTCTTTTCTTAGGTTGTGTTTGAGGGGTTTTGATAGACTGAAGTAGTACGTAACGAAAACTACTTAGGTAGTGATCCCTATTTCCTATCAATACAATAGGTACTAGGGCACTAAGATCATAGTCAATCATGTACAGTTCATGCACTCGGAATTGGTGGAAGACACGCCCTCACGCGCATCTACGTCATCAGCTCGAGGAAACGAACGTACGGTATTGCAGATACGACTTACGACAAAAACGTAATTAGGATTTTTGAACGAACTATGTTCTCATGAGCGAGTTATAACATGTCTGGATATTTCCTCGGGTGGCTCTCACTCCATTGAACATCTCCTCTTGCTATCGCGCACCCGGCAGTTTATTTTACGTAAGCTGTAGCGTGCTATGAAACCAATTATGAATTTGATAGTTGTCAAATTATGCCATGTGACAAAATGTAGCAGTTTTATTATTCAAATAGTCTGATCAAATCACAAAAATAAACAAACAGTGATAGTTAGTAATCTAAAATCTGAAATAGTGAATCATCAATAGTAAGATTAACGCAACAGTCTTTACAATTAATATACGTATTCAATTAAATCTGCAGTACTAGAAAATACCTAATTTCCATAATTGTTTATGTAAGTTGATTGTATTCTACACATCTCCGCAAACACTTTTCCAATAAATACGCAAATTTAATTAGGAATAGAATGATATTTAGAATATCTAAATGCAGAAACTAGTAATGGAGAAGTTTTCTTTTTTCAATGTTCGTTTAATTTTGAGTAGGAATTCAGCTAACTTTATTTCGTACGTTGTACACTACTACCTATATAGAAATTTGTATATACGGGGTGCACGTGTTTGACTTATTCATGGGTAATGACTGGTCGACCGTAAATATGAATGACGACTAAATATTTGAACATAAAAAATCCCAAAGAATATACTGGTGACGGCTTAAGACGATCTTCAGCATCGGGAGGCGGAGGAGATTTGATTATTCTAAAAGGAGGAGGTTCACGTTGCTCAACTGTGGCTGAAGGCTATGTCGAAGAATCGATAAACAGAAAGATTGAAGTTGCTAATAAAATATTCAATCATTCAGAAGTAGAGCAGAAGACAGCGTCAACACCAAATAGCATTGTAATTGGAAAAGACAATGAAGAACATAAATTATAATATAACACCTTTGACTTCACCAACTACAATTCTGCAAAATGAAGTGGTTGCCAAAGGCGTGCAGATTTACAATAACATAAATTGATTGTACCATAAATATTTCATTTAGTAATAATTAAAGATATATTTAAATTTTTGTTCGTTCATATTAAAAAACGATATTTTATTTTATTTTATTTCCTGAGATGTGTAATAAAAAGTATCGTTCATTACTCGTCCTTAAATGCTTTTCCCGTGCCTGAACGGTTTTTCTGTTTTCTGGACTCCTAGTGAAATGTACTATTCTGTCCATAACACCCGGTGGCCTCTCAAAAGGGGGTAAGTATATAGTTTATCATTATTTTCTACATTCTCAATCAAAACGATACATTTAAAATATATACTTGTTGGTTCTTGAAGATAGTTTTGTTCAGTGTAAGATGGAAATTCATGTTATGTATAACTATATTATATATTTCTTCATATTTTTGGATTTGACCATATGGAAAAATTAGATAATACAAGAAATAAAGTCTTACTTCATCAAATCAATTTTTTGTTAAGTTTTTCTTTCGTAGATCACAAAAATCTCTATAAAATGATAGTAAGTAAGATTGCTTGAGCAAAATATGCCGACTTACAGTTGTTTAACTTATATAAATAATAAGAAGAGCATGGTAATATAACCTGTTCCTATAATTTACAAGATCCCCACAAAATGAAATAGATACATAGAAAATGAATAATAAAAACAAATAAAGTCATTAATTTAACAACTACGTACAATATGCAATCGTTTCCACACGTAAACACTGATCAACTAAAACCAAACTTGGCCGATAATGCGCTACTAATCATCTGCTGCATTCCCAATAGATTTTATTGTTAGTATTTAGGCAAAGGTTATTGTAACTCCTAGAATCGGTTATTTTTTTTTGCCCTTGAAAATACTATTATTACATAACAAAGTTCATTAACTTTCGACATTTAGAATTATATAACATTCGTTAGGTCTAGGAAAGTAAAAGCTAACGGCATACTTGGCTAGCGGCAATAATGACACACGATTCCACTTCGACCATTAACCTAGATAACTGACAATGAGTGGAAATGTATGATCATTTGTATAAAATTAATGACGTCGTTATAATTAAGTATTAATGAAACTGATATCAAGAATTAGTACTAACTGTAAGTAACAATGATCGTTAGTCAGTAGGTACCTACTTCTTATTTCCTTTTTTTAATATAATAATTTATAGAGATGAAAATTTAAAGCAATTAAAGATATCCTTCTGTTTTTGTAAAAAGCATTACAAAGCCACAAAACAATTAGGACTGAATGAAAAATTGAAAAATATTAAAAATTTGATATTTTGAAATCTAATTTAACGATGATAACAACTTTCCAGGATTGCTATTTCCAAAGCATGAAGAAGTGTTATGGAAGATAGCTTAATTATCCTAAAGAAGTTGATAATGGCTGGCAAATTTTTACCCGCGGCGAAATTTGGAGTAAGTTATCGCTGTTATCAGTAATAAACATGCGGTATGTAGGTATGCCGTAAAATCAATCATTTTACATAATGTCTAGACAATTTACAAAAAGCCAACGCAATGAAAAACGTTGACATGTATGACATGTCAGGCATATTGTTAATTCTATTCACCCTAAGGTGGCGGCTGCTGCATACATCACAGGGAGGCCTCTGACAATGATCGAAGTTGTTCGTATGCTCTCGTTAAATATGTTTCTATGTTACGAAGTTATACGAAGAAGTTCGATCATTGTCATAGCCCTCCAGGGACGTATACACCAGCCGCCGCTAGTTCACCCCAGTATGTATATATTTTTAAATAAAACACTAAAACGGTCACATGGATGATTGACAAACAATAATGATCACACTTCAGAATTACTTTACATTACAAACACATAAAAAACAAGGGCATAGAGCCGGTCGAAATTGAAATGAAAGTGTGTTGGATGTAACGCACTCATGGACGTCAGGATAAGAAGAGCAGAAAGATAAAAAGAAATACAAAACTAGACATCCACGTAAGACCAAAAAGGGGAGAAAAGTTCTATTAGGTATTTGTAAAAGAGATTAGTAAAGCTAGCAGCTAGCTATACTATAGGAGTATGATTTTTTTCTCCTTTTTGTCTTACTGTGGGTATGTGGCTTTGTATTTAAGTTTTACTTTTTTCCCATCCTGCCTTAGTGTTAAAGACTCCATTTCTACTAAATATGCATTCATCGCTCCAAAAAGTTTGTGCCAGAAAAACGTTATTATTACGAATCATCGCTTCCTATAACGTTCTCCTCTCTCTGTGATTATTGTCGTAATGTCATCAGCATATGCCACTACTTTTAGCCCCTTTTGTATGATGTTTCCCAGTATTGCACATGACTTCTCATGCTTTCCACTGCTATATTAAATAAAATTGCTGACAAGCTATTTTTCTGTCTTATCTCTATATGTGTTTCCATCTTTTCAGTCATTTCTTCTTGTGTGTCTGTGTGTTTATGCCGGTTCAGAGTCAGAATTGTTTTTTCTTTTCGGTTGGGTTTTTGTTGTTTTTGAGAAACGTTTTTGGGAAACGCACAGTTGTTGTTGAGCTCTCGCCCCATCCGTTCGCTGTAGGTGACCCGCTGCGGGTTAGTGATTGCAAAATCCTTTACCTTTTCCATTTTCTTACCTTCACTTCCCCTTTTCCGCAAGGAGAATATTGTATCATAGTCATTTCAATTAATCGCACTAATTTCTATAATATCCTCACGTGAGTGTAATATAAAGCTGAAAATATTTATCTATTGTTAGGTAGTAGTTATGGCCAACTGGCCAAGACTATATTGTGCAAGTTTCAATTCAAAATCAAATTCATACTAGAAGTTAGAAAACTTCTAATGAGTCGATTCCGTGGGACGCCTGTATAATTAATCTACGTACTGTATGATGATGTGAAGATAAACATTCATGGCCCGGATCTTGCAAATATGTCCAGGCAATAAGTAAGTAAATAAATTTATTACGTTTTGTATAAACACGGAATATCTCGATAAAATAACCCACAAAAGAAAAAAAAAGTACAAACAATTGATAATTTATGTACAATCAACTTCAATATTTAATTTAATTGGTGCTTAAAAAAATCCGCATGTTACATCATACAAAACTTTATGAGTAAGCCACATTTTTAGTGCTTTTACCAACCGCAGATTTGTCCATGACATTGGCTGGTGATTGTATATTTTAACAAATTGGTGAATGACGTTTTTCTGTGTTGATTTTAGCTGTATTTTAGGCAGCATCAAATGCATATTTGAGTATTGGTAGAGCACCCAAGTTTTTTTTTGTTTTTATTTTTCACGCAACTGTTCCTACACGTCTACAGAGCTCAAACACACACACAGTGGTCTCAGAAAATGATGCCGTACTGTAACGTCGATGAGAATGACAATGAACACACATCTCACCTAGGGTAGGAACCTGACGTTCAAATATCCTTTCATCGCTGATAAAGCGGCACGATCAAGCCGCGGGGTGGGGTTCAGAAGTAACTTTGGACAAGTTACTCTGCAAGCGGAATTTGGAGATCATAATTTTTTGATGAATAACTTGGAAAAGGATTAAAAGTGAGTGTCTTAGCGTTTTAGACAGGCGGTCGTCACGGTTAATATATGTTAGATATTATTCTAAGGAAACATCTAGACGTCTAACTTGAGAACGATTTTATGTACCTGCAGGAAGATGTTAAATGCCACATTACGGGATACCGTTTTTAGGCAATAGCACAAGCTGGATAAACGAAATTACAATTCCTCAACAGATGGTTTCTAGGACTAGCTAAAATTCCGGCGCAAACCAAAAAATAATAATACATATCTTTATTTTCCTCAAATAATATAAGAATACGAAACAAGAATATGAAATTAAATAACATATGATATTTATTAATTATTAATATTCAAGGAAAACGGCGGAGTTCAGGTTACGACTAGTCGTGTTCCTGCTCTACCTCTCAATCGTTAACTAACTGAAGCCTAAACAAAAAACTGACAAACAAAAAATGACGAAACAAGATGGATACTCACAGCGTGAGTGAAGATATTAGAACTTTTACAATTTGTGGGTCACTGCAACATGAATAAGTGTAAAAAAAAATCTTTTTAAAAGTGTGAATATTATTCGGTATGTAGTTATAGTAGTGTTGGGCACGGTAGGGGAAAATAACTATCGTTAGCGAGGAGCAGACAGGCTCGTATTTATTCGTATTGGGGGAAGGGATCGTGTTGCTTACCGGCTTTTCCGAGAGTCGACTACACACGAGTCTGCCTAGTCTTCGCTAACGATAGTTATTTTCCCCTACCTTGCCCATTACTAAGTTATAGTAATGCGATACGTAAATCCCTTCTTAAACAGTGCCAGTTTATGTACGGGAGGCGTTAAGGTGCCCTCGTATCTGATATTATTAGTATGAATATCCGTCGTAAATTTAATTTTATTGTTCAGATATCCTGGCTTCCCAGTGATAATTATTGAATGATACAAGGCGGCCGCATGCAATAATCTTCTATTTTTTCATGTTACTATTTAAAAGCATTCTGCTGGCATAGATCATTCTCAATGCAGCATAAGATCTCCGCAAGCACACACCGATGTGCTCCTGAAAATTCAAACAATCATCAAGTACAAGTTCAAGGCTTTTGACACTGTGCTGAAAATTAATACGAATACCATCAACTATAATATTGATTCTGTCACGAAGCAAGGTATCTAAATTGAATCTTTTTAGATATATAATAATAGAATTAATTTAGATTTAGCTGGATTTAAACAAAGCGAATGAGCTTTCGAAATATAAACCAATTGCTGTTTTACAGTTTTAACAAACACCTTGCATCTGATATAATTAAGCTGTAATAGTAATATGCTTTTATTGAATGAGACATACAAACGTATCCGATAGATCGATTAATGTGTATATTAATAAATGTAAAGTAAACATAATATATAAATAAAATTTGTATAAATATTAGTACATAGAAAAAAATTGTTTAATTAATAAATGAAAAAAGAGAAAACCATAATGACAATGACGCAAGTGTAAACAAAGATAATAATACACTTCATAGGAACGGGCTAAACGACTTCTTCGATTAATGGTTTGCGGAAGTACCTATTGTTTTAGTATTCGTAAAGGTAAATCTTTTATATACATACATCAGCAAATTATTATAAATTTTTATTACTTGTAGAATAGGACTTCTTTTTACGGTCATTTTCGTTGTTTGGATTAGATGCAGGGATGCTCGAACTTTTACGGCTACAGGGTTAGTCGTCGTGTGCTTGATTTGGAACCCAGAATTTTTTAAGGTATTGAAGGAAACCAAGCTCAAGCACTAGGCATGTTGCTTCGCAGTTAAATGTATTTTATAGAATAGTACGGAGAACCTTGCGCGAGAGACTGTACCCGTATCAAATCCAACGCGTCCAAACTTTGGATCCTCAAGATCCATCACGAAGAGTGGAGCTTTATCAGTGGGTGCTGGCAAAAGTTAATAGAGAACCTGGCTTTCTCAATATTTTGCTCTGTTGCTTACTACAGACGAGTAATTGTTTACCACAGAAGATACTTTTAATGTGCATAATCCTCATCTGCAGTCCGATGAAAATCCATATCCCATTGTGGGGGGTAGGATTATTTCGATCGACCAGCTAGGGATCTGGATGGACTAGTACAGGGCAGATATTGGACTGGCTGGCATAATTTTATGGATAAAGGAAATGGGAGATATACTACAAAAATCCAAGAGGCTGCAGTGTTACCGGTGACTTCGACAATTAAAAAAAAGTCATAGGGTCCCTTCATAAATCCTTGACACTCAAGTCGGTTAAGGGTCTCGAAAGGAATCCACGGAATGAGACCGACGCGACGATGAGCTGACGTGATGGGGATCGCGTTTCTACTATGTGGGCCCGGACTTTTTCCTATTTTTCCGGTTACACCCAACACCTTAATAATTCAACCACTCCAAATAGAAGTGGATAATCACTCTAGATACTTTCTTCTCTACCGGTCTAGATAGAAATACATAATCACACTTCGTCAAAGACAATAAGAAATTATCTGCAGCATTCTTGTAGTAATCTACCACAAGTAGTGAGACTATTGACTGGCCACTGCAAGCTTACCAAATACATACGCCGCATGGAATTGGTCAACAGCATACTGTATCGTGCGTGTTATTAAGAGGGCGAAACGCTAGAGCACATTTTATGTGATCGCACAGCGCTTGTCTATCAATGGGCCCGGTAAGGGTTGCTGAAGTGCACCTGGCCACCACTTGTGGCCATGTAATGTTGTAAATCCCGACCCAAAATGCTGTTTATCAGTGCGGCATATGGATCTTCTCAGTTTTTGTATTTTAAAAAGTTGTACTGTTCACTTTATATTTTTTACCTTACTGCCGTACCTACTCAAATTTGTTTTTTACTATTTAATTAGTTTGTTCTATAGATAGGTTTCTTCAAGTTATTTGTTGTGTCGTTTTCAATTATCCAATTATCCTTTTCGATTATTTTTTATAAACTCTTCTAGAGATAATTTGAATAGTATTTTAAATATTCCAGCGTTAAATTAAAAATTAAAAAGAAAACGGCTTGATAAAGATTATAGTTGTAGTATAAATGTTGCTGAACGAAAAATTAATTCCAAAAAAAGTTACCCGCTTTGAGCTCAATTTCTCCGGATTGAGCAAAATCTCATTAAAAAACTTGCTTTATTGAGGTGTATTTTATATTTATGTTAGCAAAATATGGCACTTTTTTACACTTTCAGTGTTGAGATTTTTTACTTGGGTGTCTATTCCAGAGACAGTTGCCCTATGCTTGTTTACTTCATAAATGTGACGTCATTGTGCAAGCACTTATTCCGTAAGCGTTGATTTGAGAATTATATTTGTTTGTAAAAATTTTACAATATAATGGATATACGTTTATTACCTACAAAAACAAATTATAAGTGACTTACAGTTAGAGAATATTCTAATTTAAATTTAATAAGATGCACAACTCCACTTGTCCGATAAACCCAATAGGTTGTTACCAGGTAACCTTGACTGTTGGTGCTGCGCAAGCATTACAAAGAATAATATATTACCATTTATTGGTGATAATTTCAACTCATTATATTTTCAACATTCCATGGAAAACAAACCGTACCTAATATCATGAAGTAGATAATTGCAGTTTAGGTGAAGTAAAACTAAGTAAGTATATAATTACCTGAATAATGGGCATGCTGATTTATTTCTAACAATTAATATTTTAAAAATACAATTACATGCTTACAATATTACAGATAACCTTGGAATAGTATAGTTGTAGGTTGTAGTAACTATGAAGCAGTAATTCTATATAATTTAATTTCATCTGCGTTGCTTTGAATTTTTGACAATTAATGTGAAAATATGATTTGTATGAAGGTACACCAGCGAACGGTATGCCTTTGTTACATTTTTTTTTGGATAACTGGTCTTTCACGAGTAAATATTTATGAAAACAAGAAGACAGCTTTCTGTACCAGTACGGAAGTGCTCATAGACTATGGGCGCATTTGATGACAGTGATTTAAACAAATTTTTGAAGAAGCTTCGGATCAGTTTCGCTACAAAATTTACTATTGCACTTCTCACACCATATGTACTTATACACCCAGTAATATTAATCATTAATGATAGATCGTACACGTCCACATTCTGCTGGAAGTTCCTTCCAGAAGGACGTTTGTACAGGGGAGTTAAAACCGTTGACGTTCTACCAGGAGAGCGTGATTTTTTTTTTAATTTGAATGTCCTCCTCGCAGCACGTTAGATTTTCCCTGAGAACTGCTAGGACTGTTTATATGCACAATCAGCGATTATTATTGGGAATTTTTGAAAGAATAGATGACTACAAGAAAATGGAACTTACCACCAATAGCGTTCGCGGATAAAGAGAAGATTGTGGATTCATCCACAACGCCGCACTTTGTTACTCGAGTAATATTTCCGTTTATATCCCATTTTACTCGAATAAACTTATTTTATTTAGATACTACTGTGTTTTAAATAATCCACAAAATTTTTTTCGACTCCATGAGTTATTAGAGTTGGAGGAGTCGAAAAAAGTAGCAGCTGCAGCGGCACGGAGTTCGCCTTTCGAACCAATCCTTGCCAATACTGGGTGGAAAAAGAAAATTCGAAAAACTACCCTCACTAATTTTTTTCACCACCTATGCGAGACCCAGTCGGTGGATTACTCTAAGCTGTTTCAACGGCGCCTAAAAGTTTTTATTAGAAAATGCGTATTAGCATTGGTGGTATACCATTAACGCATACGTAACCGAATAGAATTTGTGTTCTGCGAATTATAGCTATATTTGTAGACCTAAGTTATATTTTAAATATATTGTTATATATTATTTTATCGTGCTAGTAGTATTATATTATAAATTATATTATTTTACGACTGAAAGAATCGTTTTATGAGAAAAAATCTAGTATCTCTAAAACAGTTTTGATATAGGTAACAGAATATTAAATAAATAACAATAACACATAGCAGATTTCTCAAAACTAAGCCAAAGTTGAATAACTCATTAACAAAGTTGAATTCTTCATCACACAAACTAAAAAGCTACGAAGTATTTGACCCTCAGCTTCAATTAAAGTATTTTTTTTTTATTAATGGCCCGTTGCGTAAAATTTCTGCAAACACATTGGTCACTTCTATTTATGAACGTACATATTGCATTTGCATTAAAATACATTTACAGTAGTTAAGTATATTTGCATTTATATATATTTATTTGTTAAGAATTCTCTGAATAAGCAGCATTAATGCGATTTGGAAGAAAAAAGGTTACGAAATATTAGTGCTAATGATTGGATAATATGATTAAGCATTTCGCAATTTTACAACCTAAATTTGTCGAATATTATGTATTCCTCTAAGAATGCCGAAAATCTTCAGGTGAGTATATACGCAAACAAATTACGTAAAAAGTAGTGTGTAACGCTTACAATACATCTTTAAAACTGGTAAAATCTGATTGAAGTACAGTCGGTTTATTATTTAAGCTTCTTTTGTGGGAGTTTATCTATTTGTTTTCTAAACCAAATAAATATTGCAAAATTTTAATAATATACAATTTTTTATCCATGTGTAGGTAATATTCTTAACACCTTCCTAAAAAAGCTCAGACTTCATAAATAACCATGTAATAATGTTCTATGGTGCTAATTAGCAGTAGTATTATGTAACATTTTAAGCCATGCCAGCAACAATAAGGATGGTGTTAAACAATTACTAATGGAAAATCTTTAATTTGCGAATGAATGGAAATGCGAATAGGAATTATTTATACAGGAATAGCCCAAAACGGTAACACATTTAGGTTTAATATTTGGTAGAACGTATTTTATTTGCTTCTGTTCTTTTAAATAGGTAAGTACAAGGTGTAACTTTGCATCATTTGAAGGGCATTTCTTCATAAATTTGAAAACTACATGAAGGAAACGTCAAAAGCACAAATTAGATACAAAAGAAGGAAGGGCAGGTAAATACTTTGTTCACTTCAAGTTACAAACAAAATGTTATTGAGCTAACCGAAATATAGAAATTATTATTATGAAATTGTAAATTATTTTAAAGTGACGCGGAGCGTCGAGTCTTTTTAAAAGTGAGAGGTATTGTAATTAAAAAAAAAATAAAAAAGGGGACTAGGCGTATCAACTTTTTCAATAGGGCATGTACCAGGTGGAACGTGGACTTTCTGCTTTCTGCCGAGTTGGGGCATAAGCGGTCATCAAACGACTATTGAATTGGCACTATAAATGGACTCGGCTTTCTATATCTTTTTCAACGAGACGCGTAGCGTCGAGTTCTCTAGGGCGGAGCGTCGAGTCTTTTTAAAAGTGAGAGGTATTTGAAAAAGAAACTTGAAATTAATCAAAATAAAAAAATTAAATATATTTCCAGCGAGAATTAAGAATAAGGAATATACAGGGTGTACCGACGATCCCAAACCTGTAACAGGTGTGGACGGGGGTTAGCGGAGAGTGGTGCGGTTTGGCTGGTCCGTCGAGTTGGGGCGTAAGCGCTCATCAAACGACTAATTAGCTGGCTGGGTGAACGGGTCCGGCTTTCTAGTTCGTATAGTAAAGCTTTCTACCCATATGTAGCAAATACGTTAAATATACTACAGAAATTGTTGTACAGGTCCCAGTTTTCCTATTTCAGTTCAGTAATAAATAAACAAACAAAAAATATTTCTTTTCAAATGTGACCATATGATTGTATACAATATCATAAAAACAAATAAGTTTTCTGTTATTTTATACGTAAATTGTATATGGCAAAATTAATCTCGGTAACAGTTGGCCCCAGATTTTAAAGATAAAAATTATACTAGTACATTATTCTTTTTAATATTTTTTCTCTATTAAAGTTGCTGAAAAATAAATGCAAAATAAGCAGCTCATCATCAAATGTTTTTTGTTTTATAAACGGTTTGTCTCTTTTTGCAGATTTTTGCGAATGTAAAGCTACTAACTAGTCTGCTGCAATTTACAGGTAACAGTATTTTGCCTTCGCTTTCTTATTTCCTTATTTGTGATTTGTTGATAAGTTAGCTACTTCTTCTAAGATTGTCTATCATTAATTCATTATATATAATACATCCTGTTGCGAATGAATTACATAAATATATTGTGAGAAGTTTGGTCTGAGAGCTGCCCTAATTAGATTAGAATTTAAATTACTTACCACGTTTAACATCTATTAGATGGTTATATGAATCGACTACTGGTCTAATAATTCCATTCATCATGCTTGTGTATGTACCTGGAAACAAAAAGAGCGATTATTTCGGTTTCTTATACCATGACAGTAACTTATATAAGCTATTGTGATTCAATTAGAGAAAATGTGCGATAGAATTTAAAGATGACATTATATCACTACATTTAGTATTTTGTTTAGAGAAATTTTAACCCATGAGAAATAGTGTACAAAGCTTTACGTAACTTATTTACATGAACGTGCAAATATATGCAAAATGTTTGTGGACTTGTTCTATGGGAAATACGCTTTGGATTACGATTTGATTGTGTAATGTGTCTAACTGACTGTTGTCCGCGGCCAAGTCAGCATGGATTCCTTTTTGGTAAAATTACCTTTAAGAAGTGTTTGAATATCATATCCAAACTTCTATATATAGTAGCACTTACGATGTTGCCCATTTCCGTAAAATTATATGTTTAATCTCCAGATTTCCACAGTGAAAGAAAAAGATTGTAATTTACAGGAATAACAGAATGGGTAAACAATATTTTTTCTGTAGAAGAAGGTCAGTGAATTACTGCATTTTCAAAGAGTAGTTGAACAAATTTTTTGTGATTTAGGCTTTACACTTTATTTAACATTTAACATAATTATGTTAGTATGAAGCTAAAGATAGTTTTTTGAATAGATCATAGCCGAATGTGACTACCTTCCAAACTTCATACTCAGATTTGTATCAGAAGTATAAACAATTTTACTAACCAAGTTCGGTGGGATCATCGGTATATATACTATGAGATTCAAAATGATTGTCAAATCCGCTCCTATAGATAGTAGCAGGGTGTAGGTATATGCCGCGTGTTTGTAATGAAGGTTTGAACTAAGTCAGTGTTGGAACATAAGAAAGTAAACGGATCTGTCATAAATAAGGAAAACGTAACCTATATTTGAACTCGCATTATATAAACGACTATGGATTGGTGTTTCTGCTTGTGAAAATGAAATGTAATTAATTTAACTCCTTAGGAAATTATGATATTACAATTCAGTACTAACTGGTGTTCAACTAAATTTATTTATTACTTTAAATTATAACATACAATTAGTATAATTATTAAGTTACAAAACTTAAAAATTGTTTAAAGCGCGTGTTCAAAATGTCCACCATGAGCATTAATGCAAGTGTCAACTCTTCGTTTCATGCTTTCGAAGACATTGATTAGTTGTTGTGCAGTTATACTCTGTACTGCATTGATAATGGCATCTCTCAGTTCTTCTATGGTATGCATGCGGTTTCTATAGATCCTATTTTTTAGATAGCCAAACATGAAGTAATCTAATGGGGTTAGATCAGGCGATCTTGGTGCCCATCTTTGTGCTCCAACGACCCTGTCAGCAAAAAACTGTTGAAGATATTGGCAGGTTTGTCGAGCAGTATGCGCTGGAGCATTATCGTGCTGAAAATAACCTGCTTCCAGCTCATTTTCTTGCAACTCTGCAATAAACAATTCCAACATCTGTTGGTAACGTTGGGCTGTTACAGTTTCCTCGAAGAAAATTGGCCCTATTATTCGTTGCCTGGACATAGCTAACCAAACTCCAACTTTTACGGGATGCAATTGCGTTTCTCGAAATTCGTGTGGATTTTCTGCAGACCAGATACGATAGTTTTGTGAATTAATTTAGCCCGTTAGATGAAACCAGGCTTCATCTGAGAAAAATGATTTGTACAGCAAGTCATCGTCCCTTAAATTGTTATTAAACCAATGACAATATTCCAATCGCCTATCGTGGTCTAATGGGAATAATTCCTGTACCGTAGAAACTTTATAGGGATGAAAATGTAACTTTCTTTTGACAGCTCGTTGCGCTGAAGTGTATGATAAGCCTGTAAAATTATAAAATGTAATAAACTATTTCACTTAATGTTAATATTGATTTTTTACCTGTTTGTTGAGCTAATTGACGCAATGATTTAGTGGGACTCTGATCTAGACGAGTTCGTACATCCTCAATTTAAAAACGAAGGATACTACAACACGTACACCAATGTCGTTAAATGTCAAGAAAATTGATTTAATGTATGAAATTTGTATGTAGCTTACTTCACTCATTAAATTGGTGATAAGTATAGATAAATTTTTCCGGAAAACAGTTTTTTTCTTACGACAATCATTTTGAATCTCATAGTATATATGTAAATTTGTCACTTCAAAAAAGAGTCGTTAATGAAAAAGACTATCAACAGTCGCTGCGCAGAATATTCTCGTCTAGGTCATATTTCTGCAAGTAGCTGGTAAATACTCTGTTTAACACTGCTGCAGCTCTGTATGTTATACTCTGTATGCAACATAAAAAAGTAAGTAACAGCTGTAATTGAATTGTCATCCTTGCAAATTAATATATGCGTCAATATTTAAAATAGTTGTTAAAGTAATGGATAGTAAACTTTGAGTGTAGAAAAAACCCACTGCATAAAATTGTATGTAGTTTGCCTGCATGCTAATTATCCATAGATTCTATTTTAAATATTAAGGCAATTAACGACAATATGTCTGCAAATATTTTATTTTCTTGTAATATAGAGAACAGCCGATTGTGCTTTTTATTTGGAAAGATATTTTTCTCTTTGTTACGTGTAGGCGCTAATGATAAAGAATCTATTGATGTCATTTTCTTTTGTACTTCTAGTTTAACAGAAATTGGTAGCAATTTAGACTTTTTAAATAAAAGACCTCCAATATGTTCATACTTTTCATGATGCATATATTGAGGAAAATAGGAACAAGTATATTAGTTTCAGAGTAACTAATCTCTGAACGATCCGCATGAAAAAGTTACAAATACATGTCATTCAACGAATGGACTTCTTACAGTGTGGAATCATTAAATAAATGCTTTCCTGCTAATCACTGTAATTAATATGAGGCAATTTTTATATTAAAAACTTTTACCTCCTGTAAGATTTGAACCCGAACTGGCAGAGCAACCATCCGGTGAATGGGATATATTCAACGGATGGTTGCTCTGCCAGTTGAGCTAACGAGGTGTCTACGGGTTCCACACATTTGAATGTCTCGAAGATAAATCTTTTAAAGCCCACAGACCGGCAAATATGCAACGAATACACTGTGTATCAAAAAAGAAAGTACGTAGCGTTTATGCTTAAAGAATCAACAAAAAGCATATTTGCCACAGCTAATGAAATATTTATTTTTTTGTTTGTAGATATAAGTAACTGCAAGTGAAATTTTGCGTTAAAATCAGAAAAATCACAAGTACAAAGTGCAAAAAAGGTAGGTATCTCCACCATTCATATATTTATGAAAACGTTCTCCTTCAATTGTTGAAATTAAAAATAAATCTTATATTTACTGCGTTGCCACACTTTAACCTTGTAGGAACAATGTTGTAATCTTACAGCTTCCTTATAATTTAATGCGGAAGAAATAAGGAAAACGTTTAAGTCGGCATAAGGTATTGTGTCTGGCGTCAGTACTAAAGTGTGTACTACAATTAAGTCTTTTTTTAATTTAAAGATTAAGATGTAATCGTTAGTTGCCTATTACAATATAATGCAGCAAGTCCTTGTTCTTAGATTGATTTGCACAGTTTATGCAATAAATCATAAGTTATAAGCATTAATAATAAGATTATATTTTGTTTGCATAAAGATATCATCGCAGTCAGTAATACTGAAAATCAAGTAAAATTAATTTTCTTCATAGTTGCATAAAATATCTTATAAGGTTATTTTTTCAAAGTAAGTATTAGGTATATTATCTTTTGTTACTGAAAAGTTTTTACTTTCCATTCTTATTGCTTTGGTTTATCGCTTATTCATTATAATTCATTAGTTACAATTAATAAAAAAAAAATGAGAAAAATAACGACTACCACTTTTTATGTAAGGTTATCAGATTATTGGCACCTAGAGGTTATCGGCTACTTCATTTGCACAAAGGCCATCGCCTACTTTATTTACACAACTTGCCTTGTACTTCGAGCAGTTTTCCGTATCCGTACCTGCAGAGGATAAAGAAATCTTGGTATGCATGCATACTTTTAGTATAAAACATCTAAGAAATGCTTTTGTTGGAAAACCGGTTATGCGCATTTATTGTGCATGTTATGTGTGATGTGATTAGGGTGTGCACATATACCGTGCCGGTAAGAAAAACGTCTTGGATCGGGCTTTACATGTAGATACATAGGGCATAGAAAGTTGACAAACCGTACGCGTTTATGCATAATATGTATGTATACTAGAGTCGTCCTTAGCTATAGAGGTGAACATTTTTTCGAACTTCTTGATTGCCGCATTACTTAGAATTATGTTCTGAGATATGCAATGTGTTAATGCGTTTTTACCCTAATAAATCCATCAACATCGAATGATACAGGGCTGGGGGCTGTTCATGATTTAATAAATGATTATTTTTAGATTCTCTTTTAATATAAATACTTTCAAAAGCGGATAATTCTCTCGAGGATGTTAAATTTTTTAGTAGATCGAGGTTTTCAATGTTGATTTTATTGCCCGTATCATTAATTTGCTCTGCCACGCTGGACTGGATAATGTGCAGTATGTTCCTTAAATCTAGGTCTAATTGCCCTCTTTGTTTGTCCAACAGGATTGAAAATATTAAAAAATCTAAAGGTAGTAAACAACACTGCAGACGGAGGTTAATAACAGATTATAATACTTTACTAATAAAAGATAAAGAAAACAAGCATGATATGTTTCAAATTTTAGAAGAATAAAAACAACGAAATCCAACTACGAATAAATCTGCTTTCAAAGAATAACTTCTTTTTCTTAATAATTTCATATTTAGGTTTAATTTTACTTTTCTAGTAAATGTATTTTTATCTCAAGTTTGTATTGTGTAATTTTTATTGTAATGATTGCATTCTTCTCTAACCTCTTGACTACCGCAAACGAGTTATTAACTCGTTGAGACTCAATAAAAAATTAAAGGTACTGAAATCAGGTTAAAAAAAAAAGACATCCTTTTACGATATTTGAAAAACTTAATAATTAGTTATGTAGTTTCCACGCTATGTACAATGTTTCGTAGTACAATATTTGTGTTAGGTGATTATGTAGCTTTTGATGATATGTAACTAATGTATGTACGTAACTATTTTTTCTTATGACATCAACGTGGTGTAGGTGAAAGAAAAGTAAAACTTGTTGTTCTTAACTATGTGTATATTTGGTTTCGTCTCCTCTGGCGACTATGTGAGAATGCTCTGTATATACAATGATATTGTCAGTTTTCTGTGAAAGTGCGCTATTTTCTCGTCCCTTTGCGTTTGTTTAAAATGTATCTGAAGTACCTATTTAGTAGGGAACAAGAGAAAAAAAGACGACCACCAGCGGCGGACATATCAAATTGCAGCAGTTTATGGCCTTCTGCAATTACCTTTGTCGAAAGTAACAATGCTCGACTTTTGACCGTGATTTACGATCACTCTCTCTTTTCAAAGGTTTTAAGGCCTAAATGAACATCGCTACATTCTTCGACAGTATGTAATGTTTTGAGATTTCTATTGAATATCGTATTGCACATTAAAAAATCACAGATATATGAAATTATACTTTTATTAAAAATATTTGCTAATAAAATTTGCAACACGGCATTTGTTTATACATATTTACGCACGTCAATTCAAGGCAAGCAATACTAAAACTACAAACAAATTTCATAAACGGGCCTGTAATTGCAAAATAAAGGTTAAAAAAAAGGTCTCATATTTGAAATTGATACTTTGAGGTGGTTTATATTTATCTAAGATATATATTTCGTTTTCAACGTAGCCATCATAGCAAATCCACCTTTGCCCAAAATTTAAAATTGAGGAGTTCCAAGATGTATTGCGTGGAACAGATTTAACTGTTGGTTAAGCTTGTGTATATATAAATTTAATAATATAGTGAATGAGAGTTATACGACTTAAAACTCATTATTTTTGCGAAGATTTCTGCTAATTTGTGAATTTAAATATACATGTTCTTATATTAACAAACATTTGAAATAGTTTTGACATAAGCCGCTAAATTTGCGCTGATGCGCCAATTAAACGCAGTTAAAATGCAGAAAAACGTATACAATGTCATATACTATTATTGCGAAAGCATTTATACGCTTTATGTATAAAATACAAATATCGTCGAGTGACACTGACAAGTCTTGAATAAGGCAAAACATGCATGTTTGCTAATAACTGCATTTGTATACATTTTTCTGCATTTTAACTGCGTTCATAAATTTAATAACACCACTTCACTAAGTCGTGAAATTATAGTAATAGCAGAATCTCAATCCAATTCCAGGTAGATACATACATTCACAAATATTCTTATTCAAGCGAGTTCTTGAAATGAAAACAGTGGCCATAAAATGCGGCTATTCAGTTTTGATGTCGGGATATTCGGTCAAGGACGGTCAAACAAACCAATTCTTAAGAGACAATGAAGATAATCATTGACCAAGTTTGCCCTGTACCTTTTAAGGTAGGTCTTTGACTCATTAATGGTCAGAAAAATTAAATTATCTTGTTTATTTCAGACGTCCCAATTATATCACGTGTATTCTGCACAAGTCAAATGTTTAGCAAAAAATAATAATTAATTCTAAACGTTTTATTATTCATTTTTTATTGAACTGCTTAAAATAACTTAAGACATCGAGAATACTAAGATGTACCAATACTATCAATAGACATTACTACAAGTATTAGGCATAGCAACATATGACCACCACTATAATATGTAATAAAGAATATATAGTATAACCAATATGAGTAAGCTGAGTTTCATTCGTCTTCACAACACTTCTTCTTATGGGCATCTTGGTATACTTAACCAATACTTATACAAAGAGATTATCATAATGTCTGATAGTCAAGCAGCCATCAGGGCGCTGGGCTCAAATATTATCTGCTTCAAGATGGTTTGGGAGTTTCTATAAAAACTAAACGAGCTAGGAAAAAGGAACAAGGTAATCCTACTGTGGGTTCCGCTACACACAGGCGTGAAAGGAAACGAAATATCAGATAATCTCGCTAAGAAAGGGGAATACCTTTGGTAGGGTCAGAACGTTTTCGCGGGATAAGTAGCAGTATAATACTGGAGAAACTCAAAATTGAATTAGAGCAAAGAAAATCCAATTACTGAGAGAATTTCAAGCTAAAACTCTTCTGGGAACCTATAACCAGAAGAGATCTGTGGAATGCATCAACCTGATAAAAACAATATTTGTATATTGACAGGGATTCTATCAGGTCATTGTAAACTGAACGGATATCTAAATAGGCTTGGAATAGCGGAGGAAGCCGAATGCAGATTTTATGGGGAACAAAATGAAACATCAATCCATCTACTCTCAAATTACGCTGCACTGTGCAACTCAACGGCTCTGCACCTGAGAGCATGGGGAATTGAAGAGGGAGAGTTACCTAAGATGGGGCCTTCTGACATTCTGTACCTTTTAAAAGCAATCAGATTAGACGGCCAGCCCCAAATACAGCGAGAATAGGGGACACAATAGATCTTTCAGGTCGTAGCGTATTACCCTAATATTACATACGTATATATAAGTTTTTACACGAGGAACTGGCGCCGTCACCAAAATAGTTTTCATGAAATTTAGAAATAAAACCGTATCTTTATTGTGCAACTGGATAGGATGTCTAATGTCAATGAGGATTTATTCCTGAATGTCAACACAATGAGGAGTTACTTCACAATTTTACGTTTCCACAAGATGGAGCGTCTGCCCACTGTGATAGGCAAGTTAGTTAGTGTTTATCTTCTTTAATAAATGAAATTTTCTTGAACATCTAATTTTTTAAATATTTTTCTCGGGTTCCTTTATTAAATTTTCATCTGAACAATTGTGTTTAAGTAAAACAAGAAAGATCCTGCATTTAATTAATTAACTCTTAAATGCCTTTTTTGCATATCTGCTACTTGTTATTGATAATGGGCTAAAACTGTACGGTCCTGTTAATATATGTATAGCTGCTAATGCAAGGTGTTGCAAATTATATATATGATGTTCTAATTTGTTTGTAAATGACATTCTAAGTATCAGTTCGAAAAGTTATTCTGTTTGTCAACTGTCACATGTGCTAAAGCGGTTGATGAGAAAGTTAAATATTTGTTGTTTTATCAATTTTTACATAAAATGTGCTGGGGAAATAGTTTTAATTTAGTATAAGGCACATTACAAAACAATGATTGCGCAGAATGTTATCTAATATAGGATAAAGTGGATTATTGGATATCGTAAACACAAACGGATAAACCTCAATGCGTTACCGCAGATCTCGATCGTTGGGACTTTTTTCAAAATAGCATTTTACATATTTCCGTTCATAATTAGATAATTACAAAGCTGGGGCATAATGCGCAGTTTGATCACGTTTGAAGGTTCATTATTTACTTTCACGACGCTCGATCGTAACAACATCTGTGTACAGTGAAGGCTAGTCGTTTTTTTCGCTAATAATATTTGAGAAAATATTCCTATAAATGAAACAAATCTTAGATAAAAAATCTTACTGTAAATTATTCACAGCAACCTAAATAAGAAAGTAAATAAACGTAAATAAATATAAAAACTAAACTGCACAATATTATATTTTATATTTTTTTCTTTTTTCATGAGTTAGCGGCTTATTTTTATATAATGATTTGAAATTTTCTAATCAATTAAACACTTCATTAACGTTTCGACAATCTATTTATTGTTGTCTTCTTCAGAAAATTGTTTTATATAATTCAAATTTTTATACATTTAAGGACAATCATAAGGACAAATTTTACATTTTCTTAAAAATTACAAAAACATGTTGTTAGTCAATTACGAAATGTGTATGGAGAATATTTTGAATTCAAACTTCAAATAGATTGTCGAAACGTTAAAAAAAAAAAAAGAAAAAAAAAAGTTTGAATTCAAAATATTCTCCATACACATTTTGTAATTGACTAACATGTTTTTGTAATTTTTAAGAAAATGTACAATTTTATAAAATAATTTTTAAAATGTCCTTGTAAATGTATAAAAATTTGAATTATATAAAACAATTTTCTGAAGAAGACAACAATAAATAGATTGTCGAAACGTTAATGAAGTGTTTAATTGATTAAAAAAATTCAAATCATTATATAAAAATAAGCCGCTAACTCATGAAAAAAGAAAAAACATAAAATTGCATTAACGGCTACGAACAAATCCCCATCAAATTATATTTTATAGGAAGTATAACTCTAGGTCAGACTTCGGTACTAAGTCTGACAAGCATCTTTCCTAGCGAATTCGCTGTGTGACAGAGTTAGTTAGATCTAAACAGAGAGATGCACAAGAGCAAAACCTTCCTCTGATAATTAAACACATAACTGCTCTTGGCTATTAATTTTGAATTTGTGTCATGTGCAGTGTAAGCACATCGTGAACATGCTTCATTTTTTTCGTTTGTCGAAAATGTAGCGAAATGACATATTCATAATGCTTCTCTCAATATAGGTATGACTTGCATATATTTAGTGTAGCTTGAAGTTAATTAAACCAACCAGATTTAATCTATCTACATTCAATTAGGTCAGAGGAAAGCATTTCAACTTTTCCCATTATAGTGTGTGCGATACCAAAATATTCGCATCCATGCATATGTTAGACACGCTTATTAAATCGAACGTGGTCACCCGGACATTATGTAACAAATCTAAAGGTGCATGCATATAGCTATGTGTCTGTGCTTGTTGATATGTAGCATTTAATAAAGAAATACCACTTTCTCTTGAGGTAAATAATATTTATTGTTTTTACAAATAACTGTGGATTACTGCTATATTTAAAATTACTTTACCGGTGTTAGCAACTTAAGATTTAAATAACATATCACGCAGGCAATTTTTCGTTTCATATACATGGACACAGTTGTCAAATCGTATGTGCGTACACGACACATGTATTCGCTTGCTTGATATACGCGGCAACTGCACTTTATGAAGCGTATTAGATTTTATCGGAACCCAATCGAAAATTTGCAGCTCAAAAATTATAAATATGCAAATTGGGGGTCCATTGAATCATATCATTTATTTTCTTTTCTTTCATTGATAGAAGAGAGAAGAAGATCACTGCCTGGTGTTGAATTTGAATGGGTTTATTAACTCTTAAGAATTATTTGTTGTATACAATAAACGTTGCAAAATTTACATATTGCTGATTGTAACAAATTATATAGAAAATCCCATCTTATTCTTATGCTAAGTTTATACAATTTGCATATGATTTATCTACGGCACGTTTTGTTATTACTGAAGAGGTTTTTTTTCTAATCAACGGTGTTTATGAATGGAAACATAAATAAATACGCGATTCAAAGGTCTTATATAATTGCTAGAAACGAGCAATTTTAAAAGTTAAAATTTACATATAACAATTACTTTTTGTCGTCATTATTTGTACTTAGCTATATTAGTAAAACATTTGTCAGCTTTCTATATGCCTTTTTATTTAGTTACCATATCAACTGTCTCAATTGGTTCAATTGTACAGATGCCTGCAGACAGAAAAGTTTTTCGTTTTTGAAAATAATTATATACTTGCCACTGATCAGTAATAATAATAATAATATACAGATATGCTCAAATGTATTAGACACCTATATTTTTTGCGAATAATCAAAGTAAGGTGAGTATAGTTTTTCACGTTACATGAAATTGAGAATTTGCAGAAATCTTCTGGACGCAATAGATCAGTGTTTATACACGATGTTTTGTTATTCAACTCTTTCCTGAGCGGTTAAGCCAGATAGCAAACGTATTTTTTCGAATACAAGCGGGCAGGACATTTCTGCAAAAACAGTGACAAAATCCTTATAGAAAGGAAACGTACGAGAAAATAAAGGGTTTCCTCCGCTTGTCTTCGCCATATGCGTTTAAATCCTCTCATTCGGTCACAAAATTTCGTGTCTCCAGTTAACATCGTGCATTCATAGGGATTGCATTGTTTTTGGCGCGTACCGCGCATGTGTGATTTCAAAGGCGTTTGTAAGTGACATTTATTATTACTGATGAAAGTTATAATTGTGTGCAAAATCTTTTAAAAAAAACTCGCTATCATTTGAGGAAAAACTTTTAACTAAGAAGAAAGGACGGTCGATTCCTGATCTTCAAATAAACTATACTTCCACAAGTAAAACTCTAACTTACAATTGTGTATTCAATGCGAATGTTCACTAACAAATAAACTTTTTTGTTTTATCTGTTTACTTTTTAAGAAAGATGTTGGTGCGTGGAATAAACAAGGGTTGAATGATTTAAAGCATATCGCAGAGAGGGCAAAGAAACACGAAAATTCCGTTTCTCACATGAATGCATGCGTGGATTTTAGTGTTATAGGCAAAGTGGACATACGTGAACAGTTAGACAGTGCTTATTTGCGACATAAAATTAAGTACAAGTAGAAAATGTGTAGAAAAATCGTCATATTTTGCATCGGTTAATTATGTGTATAAAATTTTGCGGAGTCTTTGAATTGGCGTTACGAGACCATGATGAGACACTGACGTCAGCAAATCCAGATATTTATGTAGCCTTAATCAACTTTGCAGCTGAATTAGACGCTGGGCTTGCAATGTATATGAAAGATTCACAAGTGTTTAAAGGCGCCTCAAAAACTATTCATAACGAATTGCTAGATGCAATGTTGGAAATTTATAAGCAAGAAATATTCATATATTTCATTGCTTTGGTAGTCGATGATACTACAGACACCTCTAATAATCAGCAAATGGTTGTTATTATTCGATACGTGTTTAATGGACAAATTTTTGAATTGCAAACTATTTTAAATTCTCCTTCTGGATCTTAGAATAATAAACTAATCGCTCAAAGTTACGATGGAGCGTGCGTGATGAGTGGTAAGCCAAGTTATTATCACAAGAACATTTCCACATGCACATTATATTCACTGTCAATTATCAATTTAATTTAATTATTGAACGAGTGGCACAGTACGATAAAAATGTAAAGTTTTATTTTGTGCTCACCCTCTTTCATAACTCACGAGCCGCCACTGTGTTTCAATAACTTACTTGCCATCCGTCAACGTCAAAAACTTAAAGAAGCGAAGGAAACAATATATCTAGGTTTGAAAATATAGAACAATATAAAATGGGATAGACACATAGATAAAATAATTGAACAAAATTAAAAAACTATTGCTGCGTTGAATGAAATAAAGCCCTTGATTCCAAATACATATAAAAAATCTATATACCACGCTGTTTTCATTGCAAGAAACAGCTATCTAATCAACATCTGGGGAAACACAACGAAAAAGAATGTAGGGAAACTACAACGACAACAAAACAAAATTTTGAACAAATTTACAACATGCGATACAAAACACTAAATTTAATTATTGACAAATAGAGATTACAAATTACAAAAACCAGAAGAATTTCACACATAAGAACCGACAAATACACACGTCAAACATATACGCAATCTCTGACAACAACGGCAATAAAAACTAAACTAAAAATAATAAAATACCAAAAACAATTAAAAAATCTCCCTATAAATTATTCAAAAAGAAGATAAAACAGTTACTAAGAGAAACCACTACCTAAAAATAATATAACCGCAGTCGACAAAGTGACACAAAGCAAGGGTGCCTAAATACCACTAGCCCGCCACGAGATGAAGAAATATTGATATATTTGTACATGTTGTGTTAAATTTAATAAATAAATAAATAAATTTAACCTAAGCAACAACTGGATACCACCTGTATACAATATTTGGATTTCAGTTTCATTGTTGTGTCAGACAAAGTATATATACATGGTATTTAAAATTTAAACATCTAAGACAAACAACCATACAAATTACGCCGCCTTAATAGAAAACGCCTGCATCATATTATTTTTTTGTGTAAAATTTAGAAATGAAATAATATATGGGGCATTCCAATTAAAGTAACAGGGTAAGAATGAGTTTACATACTTTGCGGGCACTGTATAATCAGGAATAATTTTAGGTTATGCACAATTAAATTTTATAGCTTTAAGATGTTTTTTTTTTCTAAAATGCACAATATAAATGTAAGATCGATGTATTTCTTTCTTTTTATTTAATTATATAAGAGCGGTACCTTTAATAAAAAATATTAAACAGATCAATTCCTAGATCGTGTACCTAATAACGCATTGCAAGAAAATCGATGCGATAGTCACGATTTGCATCGGAAAAGGTGAAACGTTAAAAGTTTTTTCTTGGAAGTAATTACGGAGTGAGAAATTGAATTAAAATATACGTAACCTATGTAATAAACCCGATATAAAATAACTAGATATATGTTTGTTGTGTTACTAACTTGTATATGGATACCTTTTCCTTGCGGAATCGAATGTAAGAGAAATAAAGATAAAAATAATAATTAATAATAAAAATTATTGCAATACATACCGTAAAGTATATCTTCCATGAGGTCCATATTTCAGTGGTCAAAGTAAATTAAATTTAAACTAAGAAACTAGCGAGAAAATAACACTACGTTTTTCACTTATCAAAATGTCAGAGTATTACAATATATCTTTCGGAATTGTCGCACCGCAAACCTTTAAAACTGACTGGAAATTCTGCAGAAAAACTTTGGCAGTACACCGCAGAACGAGTCATGTTTAATGCAAAAGTAGTAGGGGTAGTTTGGTGTGTAGCAAGTGCTGCTCAAAGCCGGTATCATTACTTGTTGATAGAAAGTGAAGATGCGATAATCTACATAATACACACTATAATAAATGATAAGTTAGTCAATGTCACCGTATAGATATTTTTCACATAGTTTACGTTATAGAATGAATATTCATATCACGCACGCCTAATATTCGACTCCAAATTCATTTTACGAATATTTAATTGGTTGTATTAATGGTACAAGGAAACGTTTTACTTTCACATGTTCACCTAATTGTTACGGTCGCGTATCGGTAGTTTAAAAGACAAGTTCACGTAACTGGTTATTCTTCGGAGAGATTGATGAAGTCAAAGATGCGAATAAGTACTCTCTTTGGCAAACATACAATTTGCACCGTACTTTTTTTTGCTTCTTACAAACTCTATTTATGTTTGTGTAAATAGATTCTGTTGTCCACAGGCAGCTTAAAAGATTTCAATTTTTAATATAATTAGGTAACGAACGCATTCTTATTGCATTTAAAATTTTAATGTATACAGATTGGTACGAAATTCGGGGATACGCCCTATAGGATGAGGTTAAATATCGAAAACTAAAACAAACTAAACAAATTACCGTTTTATAATCTGACCAATATCTTCTGACATAGCAATATAAAAAATTAAAAGCAAAATGCGTAAAATTTTTTACTATTAGATAACTGAAACTGTATAACACAGAATTGTATTAGAATTCGAATATTTTTTTTCCGGCACCAGCTAATGATCCAATTTGCAATTAATTATTTATACGTACAAACAAATGTGTTGCGTAATTACCTAGTTGGCCTTTCTACTCTTGCCATTTAAAGGATATAGTATTTGTATTTTAACGTTTAAACAAATGGCCCAATACTACTAAAATCGTGAGTATTACAATATGTTGAAGGCCCTTGGTATTTCAAATGATAACGCGGGTCAAGAAACGTGATTGTATGCGATGCGATTTCCTAGGCGTGCGATACAATACAACTACATAGATATGCTGGGTGTCCTCGCTTACATCATGATGAAGTTATTGATTTAATAAGAAGGGATCCTTCAAGAAGTACTAGATTCGTTGCGAGAGAATTGTGAACAGCAAATCAAGTTCGCGAATGGCGTGAGACGCGATCAGCAACACCCTTATCATTGTATAAGTGTCCAGCATTTATAAGAAAATTACGGTTTACTTCGCCAAGCGTTCTGTGTATGGTATTTAAATCACGACATGAACGTCCAATTCCAGACGGACAGATCCTTATTTACTCAAGATGCACAGAGTCATGGAGGAAGCTTTCTCAGCGATTGTCAGATGAACGTAACACAACAAGGATCCACAAGAAATCCAGTGGAAACATTAAGTTTATTAAAGCAAACGGATGGCACATTTACGGACTCGGGAAAGGCAAAGTTGGATCTTCTTCCACAGAACTACTTCTAAGGATGTCAGATGATGAATAACTTCTCAGAGGACTCGCAGTATCCAACGTCCTAAGTCGACGGATTTGTAAATAGCCAGGAAAGCAGTGACATTCAATGCAGTTAGCTGCACTTAAACTAGACAAGACGCCGGCACCGAGTGAAGACGATATGTTTCTGGAAATCTTGCAAAAGGGGAGCACGATACTAGTCCTCCATCCGGTTACACTTTTCAGAGCTAGTCTTGCTTGGGATTATACACCAACACGATGGACCGAGACGAAAGTGGTATATACTCCCTAAATGGGAATATCAGAAGCCTTTCGAAGTTTCTTTCGTCCAATTAGCCTGATGTCATTTCTACTAAAAGCATTAGTGTTAGAGGGTAATAGCAGAGCAGTAAATTGCGTATCCGGCAGCCAAGTTCACGGATCTTGCAGTAAAAAGTCTTGTCTCTAGGACTTTGGATTCGATCGAATTTAAGGAAATAGCAAATAGCATTTGTGAATATAGAAGGAACATTTAATAATGCAATTCCTTCATCCGTATGCAAGGCGTTGACCCGATCATAGCAGATGAATAGTATACTATACTTACGAATAGTCCATCGTCCAAGCAAAAAGTGTATAACTATGTAATAAAATACGATTAGAATGGATTTTACTGTAATAAATGTTGAAAAGCATGGCCATTAAATTTCATACTATAGTACAATCCTGCTTTAAATGCTCTCTTGACGTTTCGCAACATTTCTGCATTTATTCGTTGACATTCTTCAAGTGGTCTTGTGACTACTCATTCAAAAGGTCTAAAATATTGTGTTGAAGTAAACTTTTGGACCTGTTATACGCGTATCATTTCATTTTAATGTAAAATGTAGATCCATTACGAATGGATCCCACTGTATATATCCATAAGTATGAATGTATCTTTCTCTTTTTCTTTCTTGACTGTATCCTATAGGTTTTATGTACCTTTTTGGGAAATAAACGTTTACTTACTTAGCATTAGACCATTTCAATGGGTTTTTCCAACTGCTTAGGCTCCCTTAAGAAGAGCTAGTACTGAGGAATCTGCGATTTATACTTATTTGCATATCGCAATACGTGCATACTAATTCTATTGACATTGTGTAATATTTTGGGCATTTTTGGCATCATATTTCTCAAGTATAATGTGTAATTCACATTATTTTAGTATTTTAAATCGAAACTAGGAAGCACAACGTAGCCACTTTCAAGCAAGCTGCACGAATAATACTTTTCATGTAATAAATTCCATTATTTTAAGAGAGAGCCTTAACTTAAAATCACGTCTCTTTTCGCATATTTATAAATAGGTTAATATTCCCTAGATAAGAAAATTCATCGAAGCAAAAGTTTTCTAGAATCAAAACTTTCAATTTTCTTAGTGGTAAAAGATTTACATACAACAAAATTATTTCATTTTCTCTATAAGAAATTTGTGTTAAAACAATATTTTGTTTTAACCTCAGAATGCATTCTTCTGTGTATATACATGACTATATACATTTCCATTAACATTAGAGTTATTATTTTCTTGTAGTTGCTTTTTCCTTACATTTGTTTTAAGCGCCTTCATAGAACTTTACCTGAACGTATCTAGCATCTGACGTACAATTAACTCGTACCATAACAGATTTATTTATTTATTTTTCCACTTTGTACAACAAATCTGGTTCTATTTCAATTGTTTCCGTTATTTGTCCTTAATTTTTCACTACTTTCCTTTACGATTTCTCTATGTGTTTTGTTACATAGGTAATGTTTGTATAATTCATTTTTTCGTTCATTAACTTTTTGCTTGCATGTTTTCTAGTGTCAAGTGCCACTTATATATAACCTGAACCCGAGTAAACAATCAAGCACACCATCTTAATAAAAAAATTATACTTACAACTTTTTTCTAACAAATATGATAGATGAAAGTTGTATGTTGTTCTTGTAATATTGTTATAAATGTGAAACTATGCGACGAATTCATTCACTCATATTATTCTAACATAATTTTTGTCGAACAATAATAGCGTATTGTTTGGATTTCCTGTTGTTATTAGGATGTCGGTGAAAGCCCACTTCGTTAATAAATAAAGCTTTTTGTGAATATGACTAGATAGGTTTCTTTTAATGAGGCATATTGATCACTCTAAAAAGGCTAGATCTAAATATAAAGAATGGTTTAAAATCTTTTAACATAATATTTATTGTAAAATTGTTCATCCCTGGGTTTACTTTGAAATAATCTCAAAGGTAAGTTGGTTTTATGCAATAATATAAACAACCAAATTGATGAAGCAATATCTATCAATTAAGTACCCCAAATCAATTATTTCAAATCTAGTTTTTAAACTTCTTGCAGAAATGCCAAAGGTGGCACACGCAGTCAGGTTTAAAACAATAGATCAAAGTTACAACCCTAAAATGTAATTGGCCAAAAGACTCTAAACCACACTAACTTCTGGTTGCAATGTCACTACAAATCGTGCGAATTAACTAACAGCACCAAGCTATCAAATATCTAGTTTTCATCAATATAAAATTTGATAAGCAACACTCATTATCAGCGGACGCGTTTCGTCTTATCAAGGCCCATCAGTGCTACTAGATGACCTGCTGCATAACACGACAAAAGTCGTATTACAGTGGAAAAAGGATGTATGAGAATTAACGATGGACATCTCATTAAATTCGTCCAGATATTGTGCTAAATTGTTATTTCCATCGTTAATTCTCCTAATCTTTCCACTGTGATCCGTATATATACGACTTTCGTCGTGTGATGCAACAGGTCGTCCAGTAGCACTGATGCGCCTTGGTAAGGCGAAACGCGCGTGCTAATAATGACTGTTGCTTATCAGATTTTATTTAGTTTATTTAGCGTTAGTTATACATGCAAATTTAGTGACTTACCTTCGACCTACAATATCGTGTTTTTTGTTTAAAACATATTATAGAAATAGTTCGACAATATAGCATAAAATCTGATCGAATTTAATAAGATTTTCATCTTCCATTGTTAATCCTCATACATACACTTCTCATTGTAATATTACTATTTATTAGAGAAGTTTTATACACAGTTTTACGATTATAATTTATAATACCAGTTATTATAAAGTTTGCTGTCACTATTTGTATTACCTAGTTTCCTCTGTGGATGAAAATTATTGCTTTTTATGATTAAACATCAGAATAAAATAGCCGAAGCATTTTTAAGAATTGGATGAGAGCTAGGTCGCAGGTGAAACGGAACAGCAGATTCTGATTGATAAATTTTGGAAAAAGAAAGATGGAATCTGTATATGCATATCACCTAAAGGTAACAGTACGTAAAATTTAAAATACGAGTGAAATTAGAAAGTGCAATAAATATTTCTAATCGATAGCATTAAATAGATTGCATTTTATTGGTGTTTTAGAGGTAATTAACTGTACCAAGTATAAATAACACATATATACGCCGTTTCATACTTTTCATACAATCTGATCGATTGAATTATAAAAGTATTGTTAATTTTGCTGGCTTAAAAAATGTTATTTGCTAAGTACAACATTTACCGAAATAGAAGTATCTAGTTGTGCATTTTTCGTTTTCATATATTATGATGTTTCATGTTTTTCTCAAAAAATGTAAATATAATTAATTCACATATGATCCAATTAACGATAAAAATAACTTAGGTAAAAAACATAGGGATACCTATCCAAAATTAGAATACAGAAACCACATTATTTCTTTTGTTGGATGCTTCTGACTGGAAAAAAATCATTCTACGTATAGTTTACGTTCATTTCGATGTTTTTGTAGGATATCGAAATAAATGGTGGAGTTTCTTTTTTCTTTTGTGTTAATGCTAACTTGTATTTTAGCTGTTATTGACCGCATATTTGTCCCGCAAAATACAACAACAAGCAAAAGAATAAAAATTAGCGTCGCGCATCTTCCATCACATGGACAACATGCATACCTATATTACCTAGGGTAAGTTCACTTGAAACCTAGTATCACGCTAGTATGATTACAGAGCTTGAGAATGATCTGCAGTTTATACGCAAAGAATTGACACTCACCTAAGTAAGTTTTGGTTTTAATATGTAGACTTTCTAAATGAATTATAGTGTCGCGACATGAGTCTTTTCGGATTTTTTTTTAACAAAAAGGATTTTGCACATTATAACCAAAAAAGGGTTATGTAGCAAAATTGGCAGTCGCTTTTTAATCGTTTCTGTAAAAAGAAAATTTGAAATGCGACATTAGTAAATCCATACCATTCAACGAACAAAATAAAATTTAATTTGATCGTAAAGTGCTGCCCTAAGCGGTATAGTTATGCATTATCCAGAAATTCCGACAGGTTACACAATTATTGGCAACGTTTAAAAAGCAATTACTCATTACTATTTTTTTTTTTGCTTTTCGTTCCCATAAGCCGTCTGTGAAATTAATAACATATAAATTAAGATCTCCTATAATCTTGGATAAAACATGGACACTGCTGTACGCTTCGGGGCCTGTCGAAACGACGAAACAGACAAACACAAGTTAGGCCAACGGAAAGACAGGAAAAACCCATATAGGAACAAACAAAGCATAGCTAGATAACTATTTTTGTGGCTTTGATGTATTTCAGTAAGGCTCTGTATACGTAGATCTTATCCTCTCTCAGAAATTGCACCATATTCGTCGGTTGCTGAACCTTCAGCTGCGGTAGTTCTCTTAACATTTCCTTTCTGACGTTCGTATAGTTCCCATATTCTAAAATAAAATGGTCTGATTTGCCATCCTGCAAGTTGGTGATTGCTTCAGGTGTAACCTATAAAGAACCTATAAGGAAACTGGCCATGTCAAAATTTCAGCCGTGCAATGGTAAAATAAAACCACCTGGAAACCGAATATTTTGAGTACCATTCTGTTATTTATGTTAGAGTGGATTAATCCATACTGAGTTGGTCTTTCGTCGTTAACCCGCTCCCATTGATTTTGCCATTCTATGTAAATTTCTTTCTTACTAATAGCTAGTAGATCATTCCAGCTTAAATTTACATTACAGAATGTCGGAGTTCGGTTTGGTATCAAGGTGCCCTCACTTTTCGTTTCATAGATACCATTACGATATTTTCTAGAAACGTTTGTAATAATGTTGGTCTATTAAAAATTAGTTAAATAAAATATAAAACAGCAAAATTTCATATGAATCTCAATATTTATGAAATCTTGAAAAATCTGGTAGCATAGATTTTGCTTATTTACAATTGAGGCGTTTCATTTTTACCCAAGAAATAATACAAATTTCGTGCTTGTACTAATACTCAATGTTTACTCGTAAATTTACATATGAGCATTACGTGTGGTAAAATGGTATTTTTCAGGTCGCATTTTCTATTGACAAAACCTTAGCGGTTTGCACATCTTTTAGATAAGGGTAATAGGTACCTTGAACTTTTCTTCAAATATTTAACATAATCGAGTAATGCAATATGCACATATAATAGTAAATTCATAATAATATAATATACATAGGTGTGTATATGACAAAAAAATAGTATTACGGTTGCTCAACTACTGTTCCCAAATACAAAAAGCGAAATATATGAATGTATAAATAAGTATTCATACATTACGCATATAATGCGTACTGAAGTGCTATGAGAGCTCTATTATTTTTTAAATTTTAATTATTTGTGCAAATATCTGCTGTAAAATACTATTTGCTAATTCTAAATGTAAATACATTTCATATTTGCATGAATATTGGTCATATGCAACAAACTAATGATAAAGTAAATAAATAAAACAAATGAACACATGTTAGAATAATTTTCGTCATGGTAGTATTAGATTATATAATCCGATGAAAAAATTTACTTTCGGATTGGTTAGGACACATAGAGATAAATAATTTGAGTTATATATGATAAGGAAACAACAATAAAAATTGTGAGATGAGGTTTTAATCACAACCATAATTATTTTTATTGACGAATTTATCAGAATGGTTTAGACGTTGTCAATATAAAATATTATTAAAGAATTGTATTGAGTACTGAGGGAGAGATGGCATCCGCGTCCCGTTCATTGCGGCTAGTATATAAAGCCTGTTGCAGAGCGCATGTTATTTTAAAGTGCATCCAACATATTGAGGCCCTTAAGTAGTTTAGAATTTTACCGATCTTTTTCAGGGCTTCAAGAGAAATGTCAACTCTTTCAAAAATTAGGTATGTGCCTGATGGCTTGGTTCCAGAAATTGTTTTGCAGCATTCTTTCTCACAAAGATGTCTGCTTTCTCATATCTCTAAATGAATGAGTGCCCAGATATCTAGATTAGAAATAGATTTTCGCTGTTCTCAATATTTTTATAGTGTTTTTACAGCTCCGCACATCAGCTTCAAGTTGCATTTATGCGCCTCTAATGCTTTCAGCAACGCCTGACTGTTATAGAAACTTTCAATGATTTGTGTCTTTTCAAACCGTCTGTAAACCAGCAGGTGTTTGCCTGTATCAGCGTTTCTTCGTTGCATCTCTATTCTCTTCTATTTGCAAAGGAGACAGTACAAATAATGCATCGATTACTGGTCGAATGCATATGATGTCCGATAGTATTTCCAACATGCTGTCTGAAGTAATCGTTTCCAGCAACTTGTTAGCTATACAGACATGAGTATGTGGAGATAATTCTGCTATGTTCGAAAAGCGGAATATAGTTTATCTGACTGGCTCATTTTTCCCGATGATGCAAGAGCAGTAAGTCCAGAAGTTCTAATACTAATGACTTGAAAATTGTCTACTATCATCAAACATAAGTTTCGATGGACTTAATATTAATATTAGGCATAAATATGTTATAGCTGTACCATTCCACGGAACTGCCACATTTCAGAAGGGGTTCACGTACCGTATTGCTTCATTCTGCCACACCAGTTTCCAAAGTATATATAAACAATACCGTTTTCAGTGTCAGCAGTGTGAAAATTAGCTTTGTCCTTTTATTATTACACTTTGGATGTTATATGAAATCCTAATCTTAATGTAATTTATTAAGTAATTACTGTGCAAATAACGAGCTTTGTAAATAATTTTATATGCATGTAACTACGGTCGGATTGGAAGTGCGGACCATTCAGTCATAAATTAATATTTCTTATATATTCTCTTTTGGCTTTTCTATATAACGTGTACTTGCGGTTAATAAAGCAATATTATTATTATTACTCCTCTTTCAGTATACCTTTCGAGTTCTTTTCAATATATCTTAGAAGGAAATAAGTGCTTATTATATACTTACAATTTGACGAGAGATAATAACCAAATAATAAAACCAGTTTATAAATTACAGTGTACAATAAAATGTTTTGCAGCTTTAGATAAATAATAGATCTTCAATTCTAGCTTTTTATTTTTTTACACGATTCAGTCCCCGAGAAACGTACGTATTGCTGTGGTCTGGCACCCGGGTTCTTGTAAATTCAGTTGTTTTTCATTTCTTAAAGTTTTGTCAATGTTACGAGAAATTCCAAATTGTTTTATTTTTATTGAAGAGTGTTATTGTTTTGGATTGTAAAATTCATTTATTTTTTGTTCAGTTGTATGTATTTTAATTTCATGCAGTTGTACATTTTCCTTTCACTAGTATTGTATATATTGTTTTGTTTTTGCGAGTTCGTCTGTTTGCGGAGAGATCTTATAGCGTGGTGTCGCACGCATCAAGTTTTTGTTACTTGTACGATTTGTTTAACCGTGTGAGTTAGTTCCTTGAATGACTCGAAAGTAAGTAGATATTAAAAATTGTATTTCTCTGCAGACATTTTGTAATTTTGTGATTATTGAATTTTCATATTTGATTTTAATTAAGTCCATCAGGGAACTCGATTAATAATAATTGGTATTGTATTTTTGTGTACACATTTTTGATATAAGATCTGTTATTATTTTTACGTGCAGGAAGGTATTTTAAGTTTATAGAGTTAATTTTTTTGTTCGTTTTTAATTTTTCTATTTTGTCATTTATTTATTAATCACCCCGATTGGGTGAACAAAAGCTTTGTGATTGCTTTTAATTTCATTTATTTAATTGACTAGAATTTTCCATAATAAAAAAATTAGTTGTTTTAAGTTTGAGAACACGTGGATCAAATTGAAGAAAGATTATCTTCCTGAACATTTTTTTTATATCTCTTGCTTTGTTAAAGGATTTAGTTTTGTTTGTCTTTTGAGCCAAAATAAAATTATTGTATGAACGTCAATCTAAAATTTCTGTATTTTTATTTTTGTACAATCCTTTTAAAGTTGTTGAAGTATTTAATGAAAGTCAGTTTTTTTTGTCGCCCACATTTTTCTTTACTTTGTAAACGAATCCCTGAGTTTAAGTGTACTTTTGCGAAATTGCTTTTGAAAGCTAGCCGATTTAATTTTTCATTTTAAAAATTTCATTTTTACTTTTTTGTTGGTACTTTCAGTACACAGCAGTATGTAAACCTAGCGAGAAAAACGTACACATTGGTAAACCCTATCCGTATTCTCGATTCTAGATATTGGCGCTTTAGCAATGCGATCTATACTTGGTACCGTGTTAATTAATTCAATGTTAACGATGTAACTAATATTGTGAGTTATAATCAAGGTAACCTACGAGCACTGTGAATAGTTAACTTACATATACATTCATTTCATTGATTTCGTTTATATGTATTTTATTGCCTTGCCTTGTGTGGCAGATATCCTCATTTCAAAATGTTCCGGTGCATAAAGTATTTAATTAGACTTCATTAGGAAGTGGTTTTACGTCTACATGCATCCTCATATAGTTTCTTAATATCATTGTATATGTATTGCTGTATACCCTCCTTTATTTTCATTTCCAGTAATAATTTCATTTAGATTATTTTCGTTTTAATACCCGTAGTCACCTTGTTTCCCCTTGTCAAATTATTAGCTATTTGCAAAAATACTAAATCTAAATTGACAGATGGAATTAACTACATTGATAGGTATTTAGATGGAAAGCACATCCCCACTGGGATTGCTGATGGATATAAAGAGGCAGTTACCATAATTTGGTGTGATGAAGGATGTTGCAGTTGATTCAGTGTTTCGTCAAAATACTTGTTACCATAACAATAATTATCTCTGTGTCATCTATGTGACTTGTAGAGTAAATTTCTAAATAAAATCGTTATCATCACTACATATTCCAAACATCCCTCAGTGGTGAGCCGTCAACTTCTATATTACCTTCTAGCACGTTCGCCAGCTTTTGGAACTCCAGTGCTCGAAGAGGCAATTACTTATTCTTGGAAAAGAAAATAGCTAACCCCTAATAATTCAATAAATGTTTATTCCAAACATTTTTAATCTTTCGGACGATTATAATTAAATGGACTCACAAGGAGTTTAACGCAACCTCTCTCACTTATATGTGCTTATAGTCAACTAGCTATTGCTAATGTTCATACTATACTCAGCTGCCTAAAGATTATTACCTCTAGCCTTTTCATGGAATATCATCAAAATAAAGTAAACAATTTGAAGGGATTGGTATTTTTTTAAAGGCGCGATTACATTACGTTTTACAATATAATGTACAAAGACGGATATAGCTTCCCCTCATACTAGGCCGAGACAAAGTGTAAAAGGAAATTTGTTACTATTGGGGAATTTTTTATTCTACGTGCGGTTTGTTGGTAAATTGTTGCTCGGTGATAGATTATTGTACCATAAGCAAAAGGCACTTATTCAGTGCAATAGCTTAGTTTCAACGTTCTTGGTGTGTGACTTTCTTTAGTCGCAGATACATTGCTTGAAATTGGATTAAGGATTTTTTAATGATAAAGATCTTGATGAGATAAATCTTCATGATTTCAAGGTGGTCTAAACATGTTTTCCTTCTAATGCAATTTCTTGCTTATCTCTCAATAGAACTTTTATACCCACGCTTTTTGCATTTGATTGCTAGTAATGATAAAAGAATAAAATCTGTGATCATAACATTCCGTTATCCAGGCTTGCGCACCATATTCGCGTCGGTTTAATATTTTTAAAACATTTTAATTAGGGTTTATATAGATTGGTAAGTTTGTGTCGAAATATACAGAGACACCCAAAAAAATTAACGCACCAATTTTATAAAAATTTAAATGGAACACCCTATATATTATATCATATTTTGATGATATGGTAAAGGCACGTTACTACGAGATAGGAAACGTAACAGTAACTTGTCATTATTTAGGTTCTACAATCAAAACATAATATATAAGATGTACCATTTAAATTTTCGTAACATTGGTGTGTAATTTTTTTTTTGACCACTCTGTAAATTTCAAAACAATTTTATAACGTGCTTCTGATGAATCTATATAACCTGTAATAAAAATATTTTGAAAATATTATACCGCTTTTCGTATATAAACCGACGCGAATGTGGTAAGCCACCTGTATATTGCAGTACATACCCTGAATAAAATTAAATAAATAATAATTTAGATGTTTAAAAACTAGTTTTATTGTACTTTGAGTTTTCCAGTAGGTGTATTAGTAATTTCCCTTTTTCCTAAATATAGGTGTAGCGTGTAAGACAGCATATAAAGTCGTCCAAGTAGAACCAGCATGATGAACTCATGCGTAAGCAGTATGCTATTCATGGTCTTTGGATAACCGCATTGTTGGAATAAAGCTTGTGAGTTGTGTAAGAAGAGTATGAAAAACTGAATCTGAAAAGAAAACGATTTATTACGTCCGCATTTGAAAACATTACAAACCTAAAGTTATACTAAAATAGCACATCAAATAATTCAGAAAGAAAAATTGTTTGATCAATCTAGATTCCAATATCAATATTTTAAGAAATCCTTTATCACAAACTCATGATGCTCGTTTTAAAGGAAATTTTACTTAATAAAAAATATTACTAAATAAAATCATTTCCATAATATGTTGCTTTTATCGAAATGGGCAATAAAAGCATTTACAAAATGAAGCTATTTCTTCATAGGCAAATTTATTGCGCACTTTCAAAATTTACTAGACTCGATATTAAAAAAAGTGACGCATGATAGATAAGAACTGCAGATGCTACCGTTGGATAGTCACACTGACGGAAGAAAACTTGCAAATTGTGTAAGATGAGTATGGAAAATTGAACCTGAAATTAGAATAATGTAAATACATTCTGCATATACAAGCTGGGGCAAAAGTAATGTCACAATGTGAATTGGGTGCCATTTTGTTAGAAATAAAAAATATTAGGAACTGTGTTAACGGAAAGTTTATTTGAAGATGTTAAATTGATGATATTAAGTTGAAAAAATGATATCACCTCCTGAGTTGATGCACGTTTGTGCTCGTTTTACGACATTTTCAATCGTTGCTCGCAAAACATGTGCCTCTAAATTGGTGATTTCTTCTTCAATGTTGGCTTTCAAGGCTTGCAAAGATTGTGGTTTGTTGTAAACGCCAGATTTCAAAAAGCCCCAAAGGAAAAAGTCTGGCGCCGTCAGATCTGGCGATCTGATCAGCCAGTTCAAATTACCATAACGGGAGATAACACGGCCCGGAAATTAGTGTTTCAAAATCTCCATTGTTACCTGAGTTGTGTGCGCAGTTGCTCCGTCCTGCTGGAACCAACAATGCTCGAGACCCAATTCAGCAAGTTGCGGCAAAAAAAAACTCGATTAACATCGCTCTGTTGCGCTCACTAGTTACGGTTAGGGTGGTACCGTCGGCGTCCTCAAGAAAATAAGGGTAATGGTGCACCAAACAGTCACTTTGAGAGGATGCAATGACTCTTTCTGCATTTCATGTGGATTCTCCGTACCCCAGAAACCTAAATTCTATTTGTTCACATAACCACTTAAATGGAAATGAGCTTCGTCGCTCATTATGATTTGGGCATATGAAATCGTCCTCCTCTTGCACCTGGTTTAACAGAGCACAGGAGTAAGTTGACCTCACTTGCCGGTCAGCAGGCTGCAATTGGTGAACGGTTTGCACTTTGTTAGGAAACATCTTAAGGTCTTTCATCAAAATTCGACGCAACGAACGTCTGCTGATGCCAAACTGTGTGCATTGTTGTCTCGTCGATGTTTGTGGACTCTCTCGGACGTCGATATTCTCGTGCGAACGAGCAATACAGGACCGGCCACTTCTTGCGACATCTTTAATGGCGAGCCGCTCAGCCAAGCGCACATGGTGCAGGACGACGAGGAAAAGGACAACGAAATTCACGTTGCGTTAAAACAACAGATCGGATATTGGTCAAATAAGCTGTGACGATTATTTCACGTTCTTCCGGTGTGTATCGCTCCAGTGCTTATTGCTTAACTGATTCTCTATCTGTCTACAATATAAACGTCATAGCCATGTCATAGCACAATTACATTTGACACCATTTGCAAAAAATATGGCACATTTACATTATGACATTACTTCTGCCCCACAGTATTTGTAATATTTTGGGGGTAGGTATATTTAGGATGTTCCATTTAAACAGTGAGTATCTGTAAAATTATTAATTGTTGTGAAATAAATGTTTAAATTTAGATTTTTTATAGAATGAAATAGTCGTAGGAGCTGTAGTAAAATGTATCAAAGGCTTGGCAAAAGAAGTTCCTTCATGAAATTTAAAGGTTGTAAAGAAAAATGTGTTAATATTAAATTTGCTACATACCATCTGTAATTCTGTTATATGCCGCTTCCACCGCAGATATTTTAGATATCCAGGTCCTAAACTTGTTAATAAGTAGTACGAGTACATAAGAATGTGAGTGAAGGAGTTAATAAGGCCAAGCAACGAACCATGTCCACCTAATAATATAATAATAAAATATTATTTGCAGCCGCACAAATAGTAAAATAGAAATATTGAATATTATTATTCATTGTCTCCTCACCAGGTAAGTACTTGGCGCCGATCCAACTACACAATGGCATCATCGAGTGATGATACAAATGAAGGAATGAGATCTGAATATACTTTTTACGCAGAACGACGAACACCTACAAGAACAGCAAAGTAATTTAAGCCCTAGTGTATAAGCTTCTTATACTTACAGTATCCAAAAGTGCAATGACGTTTCCCATGAAATACCACCACACAGAGGAAGCCATCTAAAAAATGAATATCGATGACTAGTATTCAATATCAGTTCTGTAATACATTCGCCGCCTTGCGCAAAAAGTGGGATCTTAATCGTCTGCGGGTAGGTTGTGATTAGCTGTTGCCAAGCAACGAAAAACCGGTTACTTATGTTCGTTCATTGCGCATGTGACGACATGTATTCTCTACTTACTCTCATTGCACTGGGGCTATCTGAAAAATCTACTGGTTGGCACACAAAACTATAAGTTCCTCCCCATCCGCCTTTAAGGTGCTAAAATGAAGAATTTACTACAATTGGATGCGAAAATGACATAAATTAAAAACTATGGAGCTAACCTCTACAAAAGTATATGTGTTAAGTATAATTTGTACAATATCATACAGTATTATAATGTATTTCATCTCAAAGGGTTTCCTGTCTTTCATCAAGTTGGGTCCCAGTCTCATGCAAAACAATAAATAAATGGCCAAAATAGTTAGTAGCGGTATTGGTGATTTTATTAGTAGCCAATCATAGGTCCTTGGATCTAAAACACAAAAATTAATCAGTAAGTTATTGTATTAAGGTTGTACGTGTATACACGACTATAGGCCCGTCACATTATTAGATTTTTTTATTAACTAACATTTTTTCTTTATACGTAACATTCACTTACCACTTTTTGTTTCCATGAGATAAGTGTAAAATTCTGAAGAAGCTCCCAAAAACCCCTCCTTGAACTCTGTATAGAAAACTGTAAGCAAATAAACAATGCCTATAGCAGTTTAAAGCTTTTATAACACACAAATAAAGCAGGGTATTAACGGTGTGGATTTTAAGAACATTAAGAAAATGCTATAGTACACATACAGCAGAATACACAAAATCCTTAAGGATTATAATTAAAGAATAATAATTACTAAGATCATTTATGAAGAGGCAATGGATGAAATAGTCCACTCGTCCAAAACGCAAAGTAACTACATATGTACATTTGTTTGTAACATGTTTAATTTTAATTTATGTAACTTTTTAGTTTACATTTGTATTTAAATAGGTAGCTGTTGAATTTTGGTGAATACAATACTAATAGTCAGAATGTTATACTTAGCATAAAATGGCATATTTCCTAACATCCAGGTATAAAATTTGTCTTTGTGGTGTTAATTATTTGGGCAACAGAATAAGTTTCATTGTATGTTAATACAACAGAAAATAACAAATAAAACGTAAGATATTATTAAAGGATATCAAAAATATAAGCCAAAAGAAGAAAAACGTTCTTTACACTTATTAACATAAAAAAAGTTATGTAAAGTTTCTCTGTTGTCGTACTTGTAAATTTTACAAAATTTTTAGTGTATATACTTACTTTGTGACAATGACTGTGGTTATGTTTTATTCAGCACAGTTTACTTCTGTTTAAATTTATTTTGTTAATTGAAAAATACCAATAAATGGTCGAAACTTCTTAAAAATAATTTAATTCCGTTATTTATCAAACCTTATAACAAAAAAAGAACTAATTATCTCGATACATATCCAGTACAGGCTAAATATTTTAATACTTAACCGTGAATGTGATAGCGAGCATTACACCGATAGAGCTCGCAGTCCAAGAAATATGCGAAAGCTGTAATGGCAAAGCCAAGACGTTAACAGCAGAAGAGGCCATGAGAAAGTGGCAATCAAACTTGAACCAGGGGACCTATGGAAGAAGAACTCACCAACTCATACCGGACATTCAAATCTGGGTAAATAGACCCTCCGCAGATGTCGATTATTTCCTGACACGGGGTCTTTCGGGTCATGGAAGCTTCCAAAAGTACCTATACAAACGGGGAAAGGTTGATACGGATCAATGCACGTACTGCGATGGTATCGATGACGTATCACATACCCTTTTTGCCGCTACCTGACCCAAACGGGAAAGACCTTCAGTGCAGAAACTATGATGCCGGAACTGGTAGAATTTGAAGAAGAATGGACGTACGCCTATGCAGTATTTTTATTCATTCATTCATAACGTTAGGGTGAATACCTTTAGTCCAGGCACTTGAGCTAGGTGTTCATTGTACCGTCCCTATTAAATCTCTTACTTCCACTCGAGCAGCTTGGTGTTCTCTATAAAGCCCAGTATCTTGCCCACTGGAAACTTGAGAACCTTCGAGGGCTCCATTAGATCTTTCCCGAAATGTTTCTGCCGGAGTACTTTCAACTCCTCACATGTGCAGATTACATGTAAACTCGTTTCCTCCTGTAGCTCACATCTTCTTGCATAGATGCTTTTTCAGGGGACAGTGTCCAGTTACCAGCCCAGTAATGATTTTAACTTCTTTCTTGCTGCGTCTAAATAGGTTATCAGAGAACTTAGCATCCCCAGTCGTCCGCCATTTATTTGCGCTGTTACCGGGTTCGAGACTGCCCTGATAGCAGCCTGGCTATCAGTCATTATACATATTTTCCTCCTCATGCAGCCCCCCCTTGCAATCAATTCTGCGCAGGCTGCAAGGGCCAATACGTCGTATGCTTCCCCAGGCGTATGGATACCCTTTGATGAGGGCTCGGTCCGCAAATACCGGCTCCTCTGCCTTGGGTGGATTTGGATCCGTCCGTGAACCGTCATTGAGAACATTAGTAATCCTACGTGCCTGGTCTCTGCTCGGTATAGAGATTTTCACCTTTTCAGTGAAGATAATTTCGGGTGCCATACTGTCCGTGGGCATTTGCAGCAATGGCCCGTCCAGTATCGTACTCGTAGTATCAGTGTGCCCTCCAACCTTAATGTTGGGATGCCACAAATTGTTGGTCTTCAGTCTAAGCATCGCATTCATAGCCTCCGCCTTCATATAAAGCTCCAGTGGGGGGAGGTCCACAATGGCCTCCAAAGAAGCGGTCCCTGTGCTGTTGTTTAATTGTAGCTGCTACCTAAACAGTCTAATGCCGCCTAGGTCATTGAGTTTCCTCATGTTGATGAAAGCAACCAACTTTGTTTTATGTGAATTAACTGAGAGTCCTTGTGAGAGGCACCATATGCAGTAGTAAGAAATATTGTGGAGAGCAAAGAAAAGCTTATGAGGAGCCGAAGAACGTAAGAGATATAGACAACCCCTGCACTGAAGTAATGCGAAAGCGGTTTCCAGTGTAGAGTGTAGAATGGAGGAGGGGTTTCTAGTCGGTAAGAATCCGATACTACCTATTAACTTAGCAGGTGTGTTTTGTTTGAAGATTTTCCCCTCGATAGAAATAAAAAATTGTCCTCCTTTGGAGCCAAGACATATCCCTTAGGTATTATGCCATATTTGTGGTGTTTATTGGGCTCAAGCATATTTAACGTTAACACTGAAAGTAACAACACCTAAAAAGTCATATACTTAAATATACATTACACAGAGTATCCTATAAACACCTTCTATATTAAAAAACAAAAAGAAATTTTGATAATCCACGAAACAGAAATTAGCAGACTCGAAAATTACGTAGAACTAAATATGCAAATACATACAAACTGTTTTGTATGATAAGCTCTATATTTTCTTTGAAGACAACTTTCAGAAATTATGAAAAGTAGATTTATTTCAAAATAAGGTGCTATAAGAATCTTTTCAATCAAATTAGTTCTAACCTAAACTGTGCAAATACATAGTTATCTACCATTCAACAATTGAAAATGCAAAATGTACTTAATTAGGATGTTTGAAGTTTACATATTTCTTTGTTACTAAAATAGTTCAAGATTACTATATACTAAATATAGCAAATATAAACATAGGTTAGTGTCATTTCTACATTAAAAGAAACATTAATGCAGTCGAAAGGTTAACTGACGTCGTATTCTATAATAACTTGGATTTTCTTTACTCCTAAAGTCCTTATTTATCCTTATATATATACATGTACCTATGTATGTATATTAAATTAATATTTGAAATTTATATTAAAGATACACATATAATATAATAGGAAATTATGAAATTCTACTACTAGAACAAACAGAAATACTTACATGAAATAGCATCCATAGTAAACCAGAATATCTAACCGCATGGAAAAATGTTTTGCTTAAATAATTTAGACTTTCACAACAAATAGAATAAATAGAAGAACTTTATTTTATACTAATTCATGGTGTCACCGCCATACTGGAATAGCATTTGCAAACATCAAAATTTTATCGCAATGTGAATTTACGTATGATGGAAAGCCGTAGGAAGAACAAATGCTAATTAAATTCAGTATATTAATATAGTAATAATTGTTTTATGTACTATGTGCTTTTTAAGTTTGCTTCGTATTGCATGTTGCACTCATAAACAAAATTCCATTTAATATTAAGTATCCGCATAATATTATGTATTTTCAAATACACTTTTTAAATTTGAATATTAGTAAGCACAACTAGTGCGGCTTAGGTGAATGAACTTTAGCTATATATTTTGATAGGTGAAATTTAGTGCATCAGTGGTTATTTTATAACGTTCCTGTCTTACTGGTACTATGCATGTGGAAAATAACTAACCAGTTTTAATATATTGGGACCCTCTATACTAGTTTAAGAGCAGGTAGAAATCGTTGGGTAGAAAAGGTAACTATGTCGCGATCTTTAGCTGTTTATAATTTTATCTCGTTAAATCAGAAATTGCCTTTCTTTAAAACAAAATAGGCTAAAAGTTTAGAAGAGAGGAATGAAGCAATTTGGGTAGCAATAATTAATAAACCTTACTGTAATAATTATATTTGGTTAACCTACGTCATAGTTTTATTCAAGATATGAATTTTTTGTTTAAAGTTTCATGTACACAATGCTCACGTTGAAGAATAATTCAAAATACGCTTTGATAGCGAGTGATCAATATTTTTAGTTACCAGTATTTTATGATTCATTCGCGAACAAAATCTATATCTTATCGGGGATTGAAAATGAGTCTCGCTACGAATAAAAACATTCACTCACAAGCAAATCGTATTTTTATTATTTTTCCTTTCGTTTTATGCTACCTAAGGATATATCAAAGTGTTTACAACAGTGTTTGCGAATGTTCAATTTTTATTACAATATTTATCCTGAAAAATGTTAAGGGTAAAATCGTAAACAATTAGTAAATGTTTGTTCTTTTGGAACAAAAAATCATTCTTTTAATCGAATAACGGGAACTAAAATCTAATAATCCATGAAAGAAGTTGAATCCTGAAGAAATTTTCAGAAGTTATGAAATTTTTTTTAAGTGTCTGGAAAAGGTGGCAGTTAAGCTAGATTTAAAAAGTTATTTCAAGGTAACTACCGTACTTTCATATCGTTCAATCGAACCTCATAAAATTTCCTGAGAATAGACTTATTTCTTTCATTTATTCAAGAGCCTTTCATTATTTACTATTATTACAGTACGAAAGAGATATCTTGCAAATTGGGTAAGTACAGCACGATTTAGCCGAGTTGGCGGAAGCGCAACAGCAAGAGTGGGCTCAATGGAGTGGGACACACCTGCAGAAATAATTAATTAATTGCACGCGAAATGGTAGCAACCCACTATCTTCGCGATTCGTACAAAATCCGCAATTCAGTATTTATTGTAGTTTATATTTGTAGCACTCTACGCCGACCATCCGGCTAGCACCGCCCGCCTCTTCGCGCTCGTGACGTTTGCTGCGCGTATAGGCGGTCTTTCCGCCATCTCGGCTGAATCGTGTTGTATCTGTCGAGTATAGAACAAAGAACCTTTTGTACAAAGTAGAATTTCTGAATAAAGGTAGTAAATAAGGTCTAGTAACTATTTTCTAATATAAATTATTACAACCAAGTTCAAATTCCAATCCGTATTTTACAATATATTTTTATTTCACATGTTTCGATTCTTAATAATCATCTTCAGGTAAACTACAAATTTAAGAAAGATAGAAATGACAAAAGGAATTATCAAAAGTAAGATGAAGAGTCGAATTCTTGATGTAACATATATAAAAACCGTTAAAAGCATAGTACATAGAGAAAAACATGTTTATTTAAAATGTATCATATGTTATTAAAACAACGATCGCAAACAAGTTAAAATATGTGCATATACAGAAGAGAGAATGAACATAAAATGATAGTAAAATTGAAATTCCCGTGTAGGTATGTGTGGGACATATTTTAAATGTATATGTGAAAAGAAAATGTTTGTGTGCGATGTTTAAGTGTGTGTAAGTGAAGAGATATGAATAAATGTTTAATATTATAAAAAGAATTTATAAAATGTAATTATAACTTTTAAATTGAAAATTAATCTAAATTATTTTCTAATAGTTTGAATTGTCGACATTTTGCTTCGGTATAGTTTTATGACTGATGGCAATTCACTATTCCCTATGTTTTCAATATACTACAGTGTGTAATTTGTATAATACTGTCAGCCACGCTTCAGCTCTATTGAACATAGAAATGCACAGTAAATAATTAAAAACGCAAACAAATTTAAGTGATTCCAGGGGTCAAAGCGTATTGAGTACCATGACAAACCAAAATTATAAAAAATTTCGCATATATTACAAGTAACATTAGGAGGTGGAGCAGATAATTTACGCTACAACTAATAAATTTTGACATTCATTGTTATTTATGAATGTATGCAGTAAATATTCAGTTAGCTGAAAACTGGTTAAATTGTGGATTGTTGAAACACTTGCTACTGCATACTGCAACATTGGCATATTTTCATATGTGATAAATTGTTTACGATTTTTGCACATTATACCTATTCTGTGAGGAACAAGAAACCATTAGCTGTAATTGTGATGAGCAATTTAAAATTAAAATACAGCTAACTAAATCAGGTGCAATTCGATGCCATTGTACATCGAATTGCACCTGATTTTATGCAACCCATCATACTTTGTTATTCCTTGGCTTAGGGATTTGATTCAAAGATGGCTCACTAAATGTATACAAAATAGAAAACTTTTACCTAATTATTACATTTTATAATTTGATAAGTAATGTAATTTCAGAGAAACTATGTCAACTATGCATAATTATTTTATTACATTTATAAGTTAGGTAGTGTGTTACCAAATTAATAACTTTCAGTTTCAGTAATTGGGTTTTGGAACCTTTGGTGTAACAATAACTATCACACTGACAAAGTCAATGCTAGGTTTTTCCACTATCACCAAATCACATGTTGTTTGGTGATAGTGGAAAAACCTAGCATTGACTTTGTCAGTGTGATAGTTAACTTTCAGTTTGGTAGTCTAGAAATTTTAACCCATGCTACAGGAAACTACTAAAAAGAATCCTTTAAAAAATAATTTATCATATATTTCTATGTCAAATGAATGAATTATTTACACTAAAGCAATCGCTATTTCACATGATAAATATTTCTTAGTTCTCTATTGGGAACTTTGAAGTAAAACATTGCTTTGAAAGGGAGAATCCTGAGTAGCACTGAAACATTGTGCAATCTTATCCTATTGGCTGAATGATATAGTAGGTATATTTCATTGTGTATTTAAAAGTGAATGGATCCGATTTATTCCAAATAAAAATCTGCTGATGGAAATAAATAAAACATTGTTCTGTTTTATGTGTAAAAAATATTTAATTTTGTATTAAATTAACAATCGGGATCTTAGTGCTGTATATTGTTATGTCCAAAATTTAAAAGAAATTATTTGTTGGCTCATATATACGGCGGATATGGAAAAAGATATTTGAATTTTGTAAAAATAAAGCAAATTTTATTACTTGTGTTAGTTTCGAAAATTTAATAATTTCGTGAATATTTGATCCGGATTACTATCCGTACCCCGCATTCGAATCTGTTATTCAAAATCTCAAATTCGTATTCTTTATCAAGTAACTGGAACTTTCATCAATAAGATTATTGTGTTTGCTTGTTCTCGCAAGCATTAGAAAATGTAATAGAAAAAAAAATTATTACGTTGCAATATATTTGCGTTCTAAAATAATAATACAAATCAATGTTATAACTAATATTGTTTTTAGCTTATAAATATTGTTATGTACAACTTATTATGAAGTAAGACTGGAAAGCCGGGCCCGTTCACCCAGTCAACTAATTAGTCGTTTGATGACCGCTTACGCCCCAACTCGATAGAAAGCAGAAAGTTTGCGCTCCATCTAGAACGGATCCGGATATCCGAATAATTTCGATCCGGAACTACAGCACTAGTCCTGACCCATCTTTCTTGCTTCAATCCAGCCTATAATTCTATCCTCTAACATTTTTGCAATCTGTGCGTTCCATGTTTGGGTCGGTTTTCCTCTTCCCTATTTGCTATATTTTTTTTATTTTTCTGCCGTGGTCCATTCGCGCAATATGTCCAACCCATTGTAATTGACTTGTTTCTATTTTTTGTGCCACTGTCAGTACCTCAAACCTATTTACAAAATAGAAATCGATCCAATACATCTTAAACAGTACTACTAGCGTAAGTAACACTTCAATATTTGTATCGTTTCCTCGTTCGTATGCATCGACATATTGCAGAAAAAACTAATCAATATTAAATAAATACGAATGGCGTATATAAAAAATTAGCTTTATTCCTCTGGGAGATTTTAGAGAGCCTTTGTAAAATACGTAATAGAATTATTTAGAAATGGTAGCAAAATGCCGGAGTTATGAGTTAGGATACAAAAAAAAAAATACACCACGTATCGAATACCTACCTGGCATATTATAAGAGATCCTTGCAAATTTTATTAGGAGTGTATAAGGGTAGGGGAACCCCCAAACCTTCGAGCTCTCACGGGACGCCTTATCTACGCCACCGACAAGTACCTAATATAACTGAGACTATAACGAAAAAATTATGGAAGAGTCACGATGTTAAAGCGAAATTAAACTGTATGTTAAAATATTAAATCTAAAAAAATTCTTAAAACGTTAATTTACGATACTCTACTGAGAATGTTAGAAAGTCTTCGTATGTCGGATATCGTACTAAAGTTACAGTTTTCCAGCCACATGTATACTTCTTTCCCTTCTTTAATATGAAGGTATCGTATTAAAACTCTGAAATTGTGGAGAGGTGGACGTAATTTAAATTACAGGTTTACTTTGTTATTTAAATATTTCCAGATACTCACGATAAAATAATTTAGTGAGCTGAAAGACATCGCTAATGGAGGAAAAGGTGTAATTTGTTTACTCGACTTGACTCTGATAAATTTAATGGGGTAGAATTTCGGCATTATTTCACAAAGACAACGTGAGATCAAACGCGAATCGGGCAATTTGAACGTGAACGCAGAATTGCGAATGCGGTCTGATAATTTTATTGAGGCGATGCGAACGCCACCGTAGCGAAACTAATAAAAGGATCTGTTGGTGAAGATAGCCTACAAGATATTCTTTTTTTCGTAAGGTAATTTCAATGAAACATTACATAAATATATTACAGAATAATCTTTCAGTGATCTTGATAACTAGAGAAATGAAACACTTGGTGCCACAACGTTAATTTAAGCTGTTTAGATTTGAATCAATATAATTGCCTAGTGAATAATGACGTTACTTTTGTGTTTGCCACCTATTCAGTGTTACGTACTTTGTAATTACATAGTATTTTCTGTAAATTCAACCATCAGAACAAAACTGTATCCAAATGCGATATCTTACCATTTAGAATTAAGGTACCTAATAAATGAAATTTGAGGTTTTTAGTTTTGCATTAAATTAATAATGTTAGCATTTTGTCCTTAATATCCGAGTATTGTGTGCGGTCGATAATTTAAGTACATAGCAGTGAAGTAAAGTTTATAGAAATGTATAACAGAAGTTCCATTCATCCAACTGCCTATAAAAAGAACGGAGAAAAATACTTTGTGAAAGGAAGTTGTTTTAACTAAAAAGGAAGGACATTTTCTTTCGCTCTTACTTAAAACAACGCCATTTCGGAATCAATTACCATCGAAGCATCCCCGTTCCCTCTTTAAATTTTTATGTGTATGCTTTTCCAAAAGGACTATCACAGAAAGCGCAAAACGAACGAAATCGATTAGGTTAGTAAAAGTGTTTAGAAACGCAACATTTTAGGTGTATAGGGTTCTCAAAATTGTTTTTTCTTTTTGCTATCACAAGGATACATAATTGTCGAACTAATTCAGGTAAAAAAGCTTTGATACCCTCAGGCTTCATCTTTCATTTCTTGTTCCAATTTAATCATACTAATTCTTAGGATTAGAAGGCAATTTGAAAATACTAAAGTTAGTGTGGACATATAACGTTTTTGGGCATAATGTATTTCTAAATATGTCAATGAAATTATCCATTAATAGTTATTTCACTAGGCCAGAAACTATAGTTTTACGAGTATGAGCACGGTTTGTGTGGCCGAGGCGAAGCCGAGGTCCCACAAGTGTGAATACTCGCAAAAGAGTTTCTGGCCGCGTGTTACACACTATTTTTTGCGCCGACAAATCTTAATTTTGTTGAAAACAATAAAAAGAATTAACGCTAGGGAGTTAACGGTATAGGTTGGCAATACATGTTACGTATGAATTTTGAATTTGAAATTAGGGTTAAGTTACCTTAGTATTTTGACGTTTTAATTTTCTTGGTAGTTTTGACACATATTCATCAATAATAAGGGCAATGGAGACTTCAGCTCACACTACAGACGTTGCGCAACAAGTTATTAACAATTCATTACCTGTAAAATCTTCCGAAAATTGATTTGGAAAGAATATGAATTAATTAAGAGATTGTGTAACGAGAATTCTGTCATCTGTCATTGTCTGTCATCGAATCTACAATTAATTACAGAAATGTCGGTAACTCGAATATATATGTTGCCAACCTTTAGTGATCTTTTTGACGGCCTAGGCCGGAGAATGGTAAGTTTCCGGCCGATTTATAGTAATGCAAAATCAGTGTTTCTGGACGGAGGCGCAAAAAATATTATTACTTACTGATAATTCAGTGACACATTGCATCAGAGCTGAAATAATTTCTGTAATTCGGAACATATATTGGACCTGTAGGAAGCGATATTGTCATTCTTTTGAACTATTTATTTCGAAATACGTACTAGGTATTTCAAGATTAAATATTTGTTGATTAATTTGTCATATTGTTTAGTGAAATTCTAGTAATTTACATATTTTGAGGTTCGTGATGATTCTTTGGGTGTTCGTATATGATTTTACTGTCAGTATATTTTATGTTCATGCGTTGGCCCATTGACTTGTGAAAGGTACTTTGGTGGGATTTTTTGTGGGAAATTTGAATTTTACTTATGTTTGTAAAACCACAGATCTAAGTTCTTAGCCTGAATTGAGATAATAGAAATCTTTATTATTGTGATTTTTGTATAGTAAATGATCCTACTCACCTGAGACTATATGTAGAAAGCTTATTTCTTTGTCACATTTTTAATGGTATCTTAAACCCTATATTTCCATCTAACCCGCTTACCCACATAACCGCTTTGGGTTTAATTTTCTGAAGCTGTCGTTTCGAAGTAAGCTTGGAGTCAAGAACGACACCAAGATTTTACTTCGGTCTATTCTTGTACAACTTCTAGAGCATTTAATTTATCCTAGGTCAGAATGACAATATCTTTAACAATAAATCTAGAATAACCCGCGATTGCTTATTAAAGATGTCAATTGTCACCAAATCTAAATCAATCTAAATGTTTAACCACGGTATTTAGTTGTACTATCAGAAAAGTGGGTAGCACGAAATGAAAACAATGAATTTTGATTGGCTTAAATGGTAGTGATATTTCTAACTGAGTCTTCAAAAATCTGTTTTGACAATTATAGATATAAAGAAAGATATTGAGGTTAAATCTGGCAGTTATCGAATTATGTTTGTTTTTCGATTATATATTTAACAGTTTCTCAAAGATTCGTCTTATTTGTTTATCAGATAATTTCTGGTTGATGTTTAAAGCTTTTAAAATATTTTTTAGATGTATGGAGTTTAAAAAAGAAATTTTGGTCATAGTAATTTTTGAAACAGAGTTTGCGAGGAATTTTGAATGTTTATAAGTAGGACATTGTATACAAGATGCTATAGGTCTTAATGTAATGTTTGTTTTATGCAGTTTTGGGAGTTTGTAAATTTTTAGGGGTTGGGCATTATTCATCTCTAATTATTTTGCTAAGTGAGGAGGGATTAACTTTTATTATTCCACTTATCTAGTAATTTGTTGCGTATTTTCTGAAAGGTAGATGTGGAATCTGTGGGCTATACCTACACAGTTTTATGTTGCATTAAATTTACGGTTTTAGAATAATTATCCGAATTCATATTGACTTGTTTTATTGCTTTTATCTGATTTAACTATCTTAATTTGAGGGTTTAGTTTTAAAATTTTTTTGGTTTCCCTTAACTTTTTTGTTAATATTTTGACTATGGTTGGTGATTTATTTTATTAGTGAAAGAATTTCTATGGTTGATAATAATATTGCATACCTTATTTCAAAACTTATTATCTATTTTTGTATTCATTGACAGAGTTAGTTGGTACGCGGATATAAAAAGGTATCCCACATCTGCCCTAGTAGGATTATTATTATGTTCTATATTTTTGGAGCCAGCGTATGTTTTTTCTAACATTATAATTTTAATATTTAGATAAATACTATTTTAGGATTATTTTTTCAAATGACATCTAGAATTAATGAGAAAAGTCTAAATGACAATATTGTGCAACTGATAAAATAGTACTCAGCTTAAGTTGACTAGCTGGTGTAAGTGCTTCGAACTTAAAAAAGTTATTACCACCTGTATAATACAGAAACATTTGGAGTCGTTCTTGTTTCTATATTTCAAATCAACTCAAGTTCTGGCAGAGTTTCTTAGGTATTAAAAGAAAGAACCGACAATCCTGTAACGCGAGCAGCGCGCGACTGCCAGCTTTCCGTCCTGTTAACGGTTGGAAACTTTTCGATAAAGAAGCGCTGCATCGGTGTAGGATGTAGAAAGAGAACTATCCGAAAGCTCGTAAATTCGTTGCACGCAAGCGCGTCCCTCCGCTTCGATCGTTACGTCAATAGCGGCTTTTTCCACGTTAATATTATCGGGCCAGAGCTATGGCGTATCGACTGGGAGACTGAGAGGGTGTTGCAGACGGAGAGAGTCGAACGAAACGGAGATATCTTATTCCAAATCGCTTTGCCCTGCGGCTAGCGCTCCGGAGGAAGGAAGGCGCAGGCGCGTATCCACGCGCTCCGCACAAATTAAATTACTTTTTTCTCGGTTTTTCGGTTTGTTAATTAGTCGGGTTTTCGGCGGTGCGGACGAGGAGAGCGGTGCGGTAACAACAAGGATAAACAAATGGCAACAGTTTTTACCATGTCCAGTTAAGAACTCTTTAACTTTGCTGGTGCAGAATTGCGCCGTTGTTCGCATGGTAAACGCACAGACGCTTGTAAATGTTTTCATACAACTAAGCAATTGCATAAATTCTGTACTCTATTTATTTCTCTTTTCTAATTATACCTGCTTAAAATAATAGAAAATCTATATGCATATACAGTACTGGCCAAAACTGAAGCACCCCCGTTACAGGATTGTAATTAACGCCAAATGTTTTGATAAAACAACATAAAAATTTAAATGTATTTAAGTTTTTGTTAATTTAACTTATTAAATTATTAACCAAATCTAACAAAAATTATTCAACAGTGTTAATATCAAAAGTCTAAACGGAAAGTGTGCATATATAGTATTTCAAAATTGAGTGGACGAAACTAAAGCACCCCCTGCTTAAGAGTCAGAAGTTTTTCTTTTAATTTTTTGTAGCACACCCTTTACTTTGTATAACTGCTGCACATCTTTTTGGTATCGAAGATATCAAGTTGCCAATAACATCCGCTGATATGCTGTACCATGCTACGTTAATGGCTTCAAATAGTGCCACCTTTGTTGTACAATTTTCTCTATTAATTTTCATATTTACAATCTCCCATAGGTTCTCAATTGGATTGAGATCGGGAGATTGAGCCGGCCACTTTAGAACCTCTATAGCATTTTCCTATAACCAAGTTTTACAGTGTATTCTTTGGATCGTTGTCGTGCTGGAACCTCTATTTTAAAGGCATTTCTTCTTCAGCATACGGTAACTTTACATCATTTAAAATGTCAGTGCACACAAACCGATCCATTATTAGATAAACAACAACTAAGATTTACACTTTATTAGTTTTTAACTATGACAGCTGTTTCGCCGCATAACGGCAACAAAACTTCAGGTAAGGTAAAAGGAAATGTATTGCCAGATACGATTCAGTCTAAGAATGGAACATGCCACTTCTGATTACAGCATTTAATGAAGGGGTGAATTTTTATTACTAGTACTCCATAGTGAATGCAAAACAGGAATTTTAATTAGACTGTGGCCGTTTACTGGCTACGTTTGACGGTTTCGTTTATATACTAAGAAAAGTATTGTTAGAATTGCAATAAGGATTACTGCAAAAGATTACTATAAAAATAAAATAGATCACAATAAGATAATTGCTCTGGCCAGTACTATTTGAATACTTACAATAGTGAATAGGAAATAATGAGCAACTAAAATACAAATCAAATTAAGAATCACAGAATAAAGGAAACTGAAACTAAGCGAAAGAATATTATCAATAGTTCAAATAATTAATTTCTAGAAACATTTTTTAATGCATGATATTTCAATATCCCAGTTTACGCCAGAAGCTTAGTGCCACATTCCCTAAAAGTGCCTCCAAAGTATGGCGCATTTCTGTTTAAATTTTGACTATTAAAGCTTCTACTTTAAATTTTTGTAAACTTTAGTGTTTAAATATCCTAATAAAAAGATATCCATTGGTGATAAGTAGAGCAGACCACTTTCCGTGCGCGCCATGTGCGCCGATGTGGGGATGACTGTTTATGCATATTACTTTAATAGCAGAAAACCAAATGTATATTTAATTATTTCTGATAGAATAAATGTCTTTACTTCTATACTTATATCGGTAACAAGCTCATGTTGCGTCCCTATTCTGTCGCATATTACGAATTACACTCCCATACCGGCGCACATGGCGCGCACGGAAAGTGGTCTGCTCTAGTGATAAGTCTGGGAATCGCGTAAGCCGCTCACCAAAGCTTCATCTGGGAACTGTTAATTTAAATACTTTCGAAAATTTTGTCCATTTTCACTAAATTTACCTATTTAATAATTACCTCCATAATGAGTTTTGGATATCAGTTTATGAATCTAAGTATTACATGGATCTATGCTTTCCTTATGTAAAATGTCATAAAACTATTTCTAACGACTGAATAACTCGTGAATTAATCGAACTAAAAACTAATTTGTTGATTATGCATGGTATCAGCAGAGAACACCCCTATTTTTAAGCCTGATTTCTTGAGATATGAACGATTCTATAAACAAGCACTTATTGCAATGAAAGGAACTATATTAGATAATGATTCAGTCATAATATGTCTAAAGCCATTTGGAACGTTAGCGAAGTAATTCATCTATTTTAACCAAGGATAAGGAACTTCCTGAAACTAATAATTTAAAACAGTTTTGCAATAAATTTAATCAATTAAATTCGCAAGATATTTCGAATATGATTGATGTAAAGCTTCTTGATCACTCCGGTAACCACAAATGATGTATTAAAGGTAATATAAATAAACTACACAGCTATATAACTGCTGGCCATGACTCGATCACTTCATTCATCATAAAACAATGTTCACTATTAATCATAACACATTTATCTTATCTAATTAATTTTTTTTTTGCTAAAGGCATATTTCCTTCAAAATTACTGGCTGTAGAAAAGGTGACCTTGACTGTCTCGATAGCTATCGTCCCATAAATATATTACCTGTTCAGTTATGTGCACTTCTTCACAGTGTGAAATTATTACGGGAAATAATACTTTTCTGCTATCACTGCAATTTAAATTAAGAGGAAATTTTAAGAATTTTTTTTTTACCTCGTGTAGGATTTGAACCTGATGCCTTTCGTTTACCGAAAGAACGCTCTACCAATTGAGCCAATTGAGGTCGACAGATTCGTACGATTTGAATCACATCAAATACAGTTCTTAGATGGCCCGTAGTACGGCAATTATGCAGTTACGTGCACAAAATTTAAAAAGCATTATTTTTTATACTATTTGTTCTTTCTAAACTTCATGAATCTTTGATGAACGAGATATTAATCTCCCATTTTAACAAATTTTTTCATTTTTCATTTTTTCCACCCAACAATACGGCTTTATTCTTAACTGATCTGTTAATACTGCTTTATATAAATTTATTCAGCAGATCTCAGTATTGACTCTAATTGTCTCTGTTTGGCAATGTTTGCAGATCTTTACGAAAAGCTTCTTATAACGTTGATCGCAAAATATTACTTGCTAACAATAAGGTACATATAACTACGATATTAGGGATGATTCTTTAAATTCGTTTTAAAATTATTTAACACATTTATCTGTATAAGTGAAATTGATGTAGATGTGGTTCAAGCCTCGGTCTTGGGCCCAGTTCTTTTCCTAATTTTTATTAATGATCTTCCGATGTTCCTATTAACTGGTTTGAACCTTACTTTCTACGTTGACGACATCAATATAAGAGTAAATTCGTTTAGTCGATCTGCCCTCTTTCAGGAACCTAACTTCTTATGCACTCGTCTATACGGAGTATTTCAATAATCTTGCGATCAATGTTAACAAAACGAGTTGCATCTTATTTAGTAATTAAAATTAATATAACATAAGCACTTTTATACTGAATAGTAATCCTATCAAACTAAATAAATCTTCCAAACTATTTGGTGTCACTATGGATGAAAATCTAAAGTGGGCCCACCATAATTTACAATTTTTGTGGAGAATAGGTTGAAATATGTTATGTTTTGTATAATTCGAAAAGGTCGTGTAATACTATTGTTTTGAAAACTTATTATTTCTCGAATTTTTACTCAAAAATGATCTATGACATAATTCGCTGGAGATCAAGTTATGATGTTAGTCGTATATTCTTGTTAGAAAAGCATGTTTTCCGCATCGTATTTGATTTACCATCTTGTAGAGATGTGTTTAGAGCTAACAAAATATTAACGTTTTTTGATGCTTATATTTTGGAAGTTTTATGTTTTGTTTTTGAGTATAGATTAGAATTAATTGCTGGCATCTCACATAAGAACAAAACACGACTACGTTAGGAGAATACGAGCAATTAAAGGTAAGTGAATCGTATTCTAAAGTATTGCTTTGGAAACATCGACAACAAATTCAATTATCTATGTGTTCTATATCTATAATAGCTAGAGTTTTTTCCTCTTTCCTTGATTTATTAATATCGCAATTCTGTCCCAGAATACGTTACAGTGACAACCAATAAAGTTATGAATTTCTGTTATATATCTCCGTTTTTCGACGTTACGTGACAGGCCGGGTCTTTTTTAGAAGCGGTAAATGAAATTACAGCAATCACAAATTCACCCTCTTCCCCTGTTCCCAGCCGTTACTCCATCAAGTGCGTCAGGGCTGCATCCATAACCAGACGGGCTAAACATCTTGCGGAAATCTATTCCTTCTACTGTGTTTTCTCCTTTTCTCATTCTTCGCGTGTTTGCTTACCAGCTTTTTCTCTTTTTCACTTGACGGGGAACGGTCGAGTAATCGCGCGTCCTGACGCATTCGGTACATCGTCATCGGCGTTAGTGTTCTCTGTCTCACGCCAGAGATACAATGAACCGACGGAGATGGGCGTGACATCCAATCTTTCAGGAGCGTTTTAATGTTTGAAATAAAAGTTTGTAGATCGTCCAGAAACTTTCATTGATGTACAGTCTTTCTTATGTACGTAATGAAAGTTTTGAGTAAATGAAGTAGCTTTTAAATCTGGTTTATTTGTATCGCCCAAAGTGGAAATTAATTTTTCGCAATTTTTCTTTTTGGTAAAATATGTATATTGTACATTATTTACACTTTAAGTATACTATTTTACGTATTTGGACTGTTTTTAAGCCTTGACGCATGCAACTTTATTTTGGCCATATTATATTTACCAGAACTTTATATTTAATCCATAACATTATGGCACCCAAATGGTCCTGGAATTTTTCGGAGGAATCCTGGTAAATTTATTAAATTTTGTTAGTGTGTACTAAATCTTTTATTTCGTATATAGAATGTTTTAAGAAATACGACTTTGTTTGGGTATTTGGTCTGTCTAATAGAATTAAGTTTTTTAGACCTCTATACTTCCTCGTTTATTTAATGACTTCCTCAGTAGGCAAGGTAAAATATTAATACAGAGTATGAAACAAGATACATAATAAATTATATAAATGATAGAATTGGAATGTATATAATAATAAAAATTATGTTAGAATAATAATATTTATTTATCCAATAGAGCATACAATTCTATATGGGATAATTAAATAAACAGATATAAATCAATGTTCAGTATAAGAAATAAGAAGAAAGTCAGTGACGTTTTCCTTAATAGGCTCACCTGACTTTAACCTGGCTTCAGGCGCCAAATTTTCAAGGGGTGTCGCGAAATTCCAAGAGGCGTCATTATCGAACGCAACTTGAAAAAACCTTGCTTAGTAGGTGGCAGTATAATGTAATTTGTCACCTTTTCTTTTTAGTCAAACATTTTTTGTTGGGAAGGATTTATAAGACAAGTTAGGGCGCCAATTGAATTTTAACCTAAGGCGTTTTAAAGTCTTAAAACCTCGCTGAACAAAGTAAATATGGTGAAATGCACTTGTGATTATTATACAATTGTGCAATAGTTACAGATTGTACGACAAGAAAACAATAAAATTAAATGCTTCTTGCAAAACCAGAAAGTTCATTCCGCGTGTAAAGGACGTTATCCCCAAGGAATCTTAATAAAGCAGTTTAAAATAGCTTAATACTGCGTATATCAGTTAAAGACGGTAAATGAATATTTTAACACCCATATAGTAGACGAACAGTCATAGGCAGTTAAACTATGCAAAGTATGAAGAGGATTTTTTTATAAATCACTGTTCGTTACAAATATACTGAAGTTTTTCATAACATACAGGCTAATTTCGAGGATATATAAATTAGTCAAGGTCAATCTTCAGTGATTTGAATTACGAACAGGAAGGGGTACGTTTTAAAAGTTTATCTATATTTCTAATGGCCAGCTTCTGCATACGAAATAACTTCCGACAATGTATCGAAGTTCCCCCAAAAATAAGAGCATTAGCCATAAAGTTTGTCAAGCAAAACCGTATGATACTCTACTAAGATCCATAAAGCATCAATACATTTTTACCACAATTTAATCCATTATAAAGTACATTTGTGAAGTGTAATATAGCCGTTGTAGGTGAGCGATGTTTAAGAAAACCAAGTTGCTGCTTACTTAAAATTTGATGATAATCGAAAAACAATTAATATTTTTTTTTTATTTTTTTTCTATTGCATATAATTTTTTTCATAACTTTAAACAATACGGATGAAAAAGAAATAAATCTATAATTTTGTAAGATTTTTTCATGATTTTTCTTGCACACACGAACAATTTTTACAGTTTTTGAACATTGCGGAAATATCCTATCATAAAAAGATCTAGTAATCAAGACAGGAAAGGGCTGGCAAATAAACTCTAATAGTTACTTACGAACCAAGTGTGAAAACATGTGCCCATGAAACTGGCCACTCATTTGCGAAATGTATCACGCACGGGGTTTGTACAATATTTTTTTGTATTTTTAATAATAATATGAAATACCGTTTATTACGATTAATTCTGCCTAGTTATGTCCTGTAAAATAGACATCATGTTAACGTTGTAACGTGAAAAAATCCATTTCAACGTCAAGTTTTAAGTTTATTTTGAATTAATCATTAATTCTGTTATTTTGATCGATTTTCCCATGGGTGGCAGCATTACTACCGCATGTTATTTTATTTCGTTAAGTTTTTATTTGTTTAATATTGTTTACGACGCAGACGGTGCTCGATCACGCACGCTCAACTCCCACCATCGCCACCGCGTGAGGGGAACCGCAGGTGTATTTAAACCGTGCGCTTTGCACAAGTAGGAGAGAGTACCCCCCAGACTGCTCTGGTTGATGTGTCGGCAAAGCTCTTCTGATACACGCCGAGCCCCTTGTTTCAATTATTCCCGGTCTGATTGTAGCGCTGGCAAAGCTTTCTGGTGCAACACAGGCATTTTACCGGTTTTCTCCGCTCTAGCCTTTGCGTTGGCATAGCTTTCTGACGCTCCCAGGGTTTTATTTACAATTATTCCCGTACCGCAGAGTTCAGCGCTGTCACCGTCATAGCTCGTGAAAACCGTCCGCGTACTTTTTGACCGACCCCCGTATACAGATTGTCGTTTTATGTTGTTAACCGAAACAAAGCCATTAGATTCCGCTTCTAAATCTCAAAAGCGTTACTGAGACCCCGCGAATGTTTTAATGTTCCTCACTGTACATATATTTATGTATGCTCACGACTGTAGTACATGCATATCTTTTGACATTTACCTTTTTTTTACTGTATAAATGCGATGTCTTTTACACCTGTTGTATAGAAATAAATGTTAGATTTATCATACACTTTCACTGTTTTCGTTGCGCAATCGATCTAGAACCCTGAACATCCCCGCACTCAGACTCATAGCTACAACTTTGGGGTTAAAACTTTGTTATAACGGCGTGAATACGATGGACCAGCTTTAAACAAATATGAGATTGTAATTCACCATTTGACAACTGGCCATACGATCAGTACCGCCGAACGTGCTCGGGCGAACCTCCTCTTTCGACTTACGGGGATCAACGCATAAGTAATAAGCATCTTAAAAGTAAGTAAGTAATCGAAAGTCTGTAAGCAAGGCAATGAAGAGTAATCAGTAATTATCAGTTCGTACACCGAACCAGAACCGAAAGAAACGTCGTTACAACGTTTGACAGTTTAGTCACTTTGCTTTGTTAAATGTTACCAGAAATGTCAATGTATTTGTATACGTCAGTAGTACCAATTTCACTTCACGCTCTAGTGCGTGAAATGCTACTATTATGCAATATGAGTACAAAAATTACTTTTGAATATATTGCTTGAGACTAAGTCTAAATAAACCAGAGATATTCTGTCATACATTCTGTTTTAAAGCGTAGTTTCGAACTCAAAGCCTCGGTGTAATACCTTCAGTGCACCGATGTATGTCAAATATGGGTGCATACAACAGCACAAATACAACCTGCTATGACACTGTTGCGTAACTTACGCTGATGGTACAAGAAAGAATAGGAATTGGCATTCCAGACTTCACAGATTATTAAACATGTTTTTATCAGCACATAGTTTAAGAGCTGTAACAAAATACAACCGTCTTATTTCACGAAATTCCACACTGCCCACTTCTGTACATTTTATACGAGTCGTTATGCACATGCTCGCATTTGTTCATATGAAGATGTAAACTGTATGTAAGTTATTCGTATGGGCATGCCCCACATACATACATACAGTCATGAAGTGGAGAGATATTGTTTAATTGTTTCAGCACACTTATTGAGGGATCAATATTTGTGTCCGTTAATGTAAATATTGTTACACGAGCCAGTTTAAATTGTATTTTCGATGGGCGCTCATAGGTGGTGTTAATAGGCAATGAATTGAACAACGAAGTTCACGTACGATACATCAGAGGGCGGAATGGTTCTCTGTATACAACGCTTAAATAAAAGAATCGGAATTAATGCGACAAGCGTCGAGATGTCCCGAGAAACTTCTAGAAATGGTAGGACGAGATTTACAACTGGCGCAGCGATTGGGCAGATCAGTTGGTTCGGTCGAATGGAAGAGTCGTACACCGTGAAAATAAATAGTAGAAATAAGAAGTGAAAATAAATAGTGGACATAATTAGTAAACGTAAATAAGTGATTAATTATTTAACTGTTTAATTACATATTAAGTGTGATTTTAGTAATTAGTGTTTAAAACGTAAATAAAACACAAAAAAACAATATATTTTACTCCTTAACGTTTTTTTGTTTTATTTATGTTTTGAAGATGGAGTTTAAACACGTATCCTCCCATTCGATTAATAATTAGTGTTTATTTAATTATTTGGTTTAAGCGTTTTCTTCGACTTTATTTAATTTTTATATAGTTCTATGTTTGTAAATACAAATAAAGAACGTTACAATATACAAATAAATTATTGATTTTCTGGGATTAGAAAATGTTATATTTTTACAAGGTTATTAGCTAGTTTCTTGTTGTTTACTGTATATGAGTTTTTGTTGTATTCCGTAAGTTAAATTCAATTTATTTTCACAAGGGATTATAGAAGAAAAAAAATGTAGGGATAAGCGATTTTGCCGAACAAATTGTTATTCTATTTAAGCACCCTACGGATAATAACGATGTATAGGCCTCCAGGGGTATAGGACGTATATCTTATCCGCCCTTATATATTCACACAACGTTAATTAATGAATTATTGGATCTTAGGGTGGTATCAGGTGAGACAGATAAACAGTCTTAAAAGCCATTAACCCGGTAATAATCACGCTATCGGTCTGTTTACCTCGAAACCCATGTATTTTAAATGTAACCTATCATAAGCGGTCTTAATGAAGGGTTAATAATTATGGTGTATGAAGTATTAAGCCACACACTTCCACAAACTTTGAATTCAAGCAACATGACGAAGCTACCTTTCAGTTTTGTAATTATTTGTACTTGACTGTTTAAATAAATATACCAGTGCGTAAGCTTTTAGAATGGAGTGTATAATTATTTTCTCGATGCAAGATACTTGATATAAATACTTTATTTAGTAACTCCAATTTCATATTGTGAGAGAAATATGGCATTTTAATTATTTTACTGTCACATACATACTATAACATTTACTTGCATAATTGGTAGTTTATTTATATTCTATTAATACTTTTAACGTTAACGTTACAATACACTGTCTTGTAACGGACATTCCCAGGTCAGGTAAGATAAATAAGTGAGAAATTATGACATCATTACAACAAAAAGAAGAAATGTTTTCTTACTTACAATTCGACGAAAGAAAGTTATATTGTCGGAGGCCGATACAAATTGGATTTATCTTTGTTAAACTTTACTATTATTTTCTGCATAATACAATGGCAGATGATATGTTCCAGCGTTTGCTCGTCCTCCAAATGCAGTTGTCATTCAGTTTCATCAGAATTGGTGTAGGTGCCTGTTTGCCCAAACCAAGACAATTGCTTCAATATTGGAGTGTTTTCTGTTCTATTTAGAAGTTGATATTCTGTTTAGCAATCGTAGGTGCTATGTCAATTTTGGATCCCGGTCTTTAAAATATAGCTTTACAACGCCACTTCCTGTGAGAGTGTCTACTTCGTTACTTCTCTGAATGAAAGAATAGCTGCAAACACACATTAGGGATCTATTCTTAGCCACCCTCAATGTATTTAGAACATATTTCATGTTAGTTTCGAGTTGCATGTATGTACCTTCAGTAGTTTTAACACCGCTTGATATCACTGATGTTTTTGGTTGACTTGTAACTAATGTTTTTATTCAAAACCTGTCGCGGTGAGCTTAATGGCTTAGATGCCTGCCACAAAAATCATTTTGTGTTGTTATGAGAGAAAATTCCTACGATGACTCTCTCATGTACCACCGAGAGCCTGTCTGTTTATTTGATTGGTTGATTAAATATGTGGAAATCCTAAAGTCTAATCTGATGCCCTAGTATAGCCTTAAGATAGTCATAATCAAACAATAAGTTAAAGAAGGGCTTTAATACAATATTATAGTGAATTGCATTTGGTTTTCCTTCGTTTTTCTCGATTGTCAAGGTTCTTTTCAAAATCAAGCATAAAGAAGTCGATTCCCATTTAACTACATTTAATTAATTAATTCTAATGTAAAAAAGCTTTAAAAGTAGTTGTGGTTAGTTTTCACTGATGAGTTTAAGTTTACCTTTCTTATTTATAGTGTTCAATTATTGCGTTCAATTCCAAATGACGGCATGCATAGAGGTAATTAAAATGCTACAAATGTATTTCCTCGTTTTCTCGCCTTAAAGTTTTGTATACATATCCGGGCTCTATGTTAGAATATTTATCTACTATTTTAAATAATTAATACCAAATGATGAATAATTTATGTCTTAATTCATGCCTCGTGTTTGTAGGAACATATCAGGTACGCATTTTTCATAGCTGGAAATCTGACATTGATCGGAAAACAAAATTTGTTTCTTACTTCATTAATGGTTAAGACTTTTCTAAAAGCAACACAATAAGAGATCTGGACAACTTCAACTGCTAAACGACTCATATTTATTACACATATTATACAAATGATGTTGTCGTAAGTAGGAAAAATGCAAAAAACATATTCTTTTATCATTTTAATTTATAATAATAAAATTCAAGTATTTTTAGTTTTTCTTTTTTTTTTTAAGAAAGAAAATCACTTAATAACAAAGTCATGAATATTGCGCTTTCCTTTATCGACACTCTGTATGTCCACGGACACGTATGGATTTTGAGTGATGAAGTTTATTTAATGATTGTTTAGGATTTGATTAAACATAGTCATTAGCATAGCATTTAAACTTTCTATCTATGTACATACATTTTGTTAATTTATTTTCTAAGAGTTTAAATTTATTGTCATTGGATTTCAATTTACTACATTAAAGATCTTTAATCTATATCTTAATCTGAGAGTTAAATTCGATGTAAATTACCGTTTTAAAGTATTTACTGCTTCTTTTCGTTATTTTTAGTAAATCCCAAATATTATAATAATGTATATATATAAGTAAAAAGGGGTAAAAATAAAAAGGCAAACAATTTTATTCCAAACAACTAAGTATGTTAACACCAGTGTAATTACAGTATCATAGTATAGATACCTACGGCTTCTCGCATAGATTTAATTGGATACCTATATGTACAACATACCTACAAGCATTCCGTATGTAGGCGCTTTAATAAAATACAAGGCTATACCACACACTTTACTGCTTTATCGCTCAATCGGTCAGAATCTGTTATTTCTTAATGGCGATTAAATAAATAGGTATTTTATTTAAGTTCTTTACTAATGAGAAATTATGGAAAGTTACCACCCATATTGAATGTTCCAAATTCTTGAGAACAAGTGAGGTCTATGTGCTACTATAAAAAATAGACGCATTAATTAAAGGGTTTCTGGAAGACATTATTGGAAAGCGCTTCGCTTATGTCCATAAAACTGAGTGTTTGCTCCTATATCTTAAGGAAGTTTCTTGGACAATTCTTTAAAGTTGTGCTATAGTAGGAATATTAAACGATTTACGGGACTGATAACAGAATGTTAGATTACCAATGGATAATGTGTGAATCAGTATAAGTTTAACAAACATAATTTACGATTTACAAGTTATGACAAGAGAAATATATTATGAAAAATACGTTATAAATATGGGATAATAACATGAACATTTTCAATCATATAGTTTGGGAATGTCGTATACATGTATAGTAAGGATTCCATACGACTGACACATATTCGAATTTTGACCAAATTAGCGCAAAATATAATAAATTTAGAGTATGAGTACTAGTAAATTGCTTGCTGTAGCGAAGCAAACAACCGAGATTTCTAAGTGCAGCAGAAACTGCACAAGTGATGTGGTTACAAAAAGATAGTTCTTCATCAAGCACAACAGCTAGGTCTTTGTACTGTTTACACGATCCAGGATTCGATCGTCAATGGAATAATAACATAAAATTGATTTTTCTTCTGGTGTATGAGAGTGTTTTACATTTGCTAATAGTGAGACTAAGTCGATTTATTTTGCCCCACCTAGACATAATTTTCAGAACTGTCTGAAGCAATTTACAATCGTTATCGGAGTTAATTGTTGAAAAAATTTTCACATTAAGACATTGATTTCGCATTTGATAAGTTTAGGTAAGTCGTTTGTGAACAATAGGAATAACAAGGTTGGAACCCTGCGGTACCCCAGATTCAGTAATACGTAAAGTGAAGGTATAATCACTATAATAAAAAAATTTACGATCTCGCAAATATGATGGAAATAATTGGATAACCAAATTACTAAAACCTCCGTTTTAAATTTTACTTGAAAGAGTGCCGTGATCAAAGGCCTTTGACATGTCCATCTATATGTTAGATCATCCTGACTTTGCGCATATAACGTCGCAAACACGAATTGTGTAAAACTGCACAAGTTAGTAACCGTAGAACGCTTTTCGATGAATCCATGCTGAGCAGAAGATATAGTACAACGTACAGCGGAGTAGAGATGTTTATAAATAACAGTCTCAAAAACTTTTGGTAACATTTGATAAAACTGATACTGTTATATAATTAATAATATCAGACATATTATCACTACTTTTAAAGACAGGACGGATCTTTTCGGAGGATACAGTTAAAAATAGTATGCATCAGAGGTTGAACAAGTACAGGAGCACAGTCTCTCATTTTTCAATTCTTTTAAGGCGGATAGTATATCTTCTTCCGGAAAATATTTGACATTAATCAATGGGGTATTACAAGCAAAGTCATCACACTCAGCAAAAGCGGTGGAATCTTGGAACACAGTGCAAAAATAATCTGAAAATGCATTGACAATGAAATTAGGTTCATTAAGTTGTATATCGCTCCTGTACATGACTTAAGGAATTCAATTAGTACTTCTGCGAGTATTAACAAATGACCCAAAGCAGCAAGGGTCAGCCGCAATGGATTTTTAACCTTTGATAAAAAAAAGTATGTTTGCTTTATTTGTAATTTTACTATTGTACGCTGTGTCTTCTAAAGTTTAACAGATCCGATATACAGGGTTACTACAAAAGAAATAGACACGTTCAATGTTTTATTAATCCAAAACTAATAATGTTATTATGAATTCATTTAAACTATTTTATAAAGTGATTCTTAAGGTTTACTTTGAGAACTCATAGAAGCTCAATATGGGCTCCTCCTGTCGCATAGCACACATCAAGGCGATAGTCTAGATCATTCAAAACCCGGTGTAACATATCTGCATCGACACTTTCCACAGCTCTCGTGATGCGTTGTTTTAACTCATCTAAATCATTAGGAAGCGGAGGGACGTAAACCAGGCCTTTCACAAATCCCCATAGAAAAAAATCACACGGTGTACGAGAACGCGGTTGTCGGCTGTTGCACGGCCTACCCAGCGCTGTGGAAGTGTTTCGTCCAGATAATTTCTAACGACACGGTGCCAGTGAGGAGGTGCTCCATCCTGTTGGAAGATAAAGTTCCTCCCGTCCTCATGCAGTTGAAGCATCAATCAATCGATCAACATTTGATGATATGTAGCTCCCATTACTCTGTTTTCTTCAAAAAAGAAAGGACCATACACCTTTGTGCGAGATACAGCACAGAACACATTCACTTTTGGAGAATCACGCAAATGCTCCACCAACGCTTTCGGAGGTTCAGTCCCCCATATTCGGGCGTTGTGTTTATTCACCTTGCCACTTATGTGGAACGTTGCTCGTCACTGAAAATTATCCGCTCGCAAAACTAAGCTTGTCATCTTCACGTAGATGCTGTACCAACTGCAATCTGTAAGGCGTTTTAGCGTTTATGTCAAATTTTCCACACAGTTCGTAAACAGCACGAACGTGTTCCACTGTTTCTTCTGATACACGAGGTCTTCCCGGACTTTTGCCTTTACATAGGCACCCTGTCGTTTCAAATTTATTGTACCAATCGTAGATCGACTGTCTAGTAGGTAGTGGTTTTCCAAAATGTGTTCGAAAATGTCGTTGGACAACAGTTTTGGCAAATCCAAGCACGCAATATGCTTTCTCAGTAGAGTTAGCAGCCATCGTAGCTATTATCCTTGCGCAGTACTACCAACTGTACTATCGAAACTTCTACAGTTCCTCAACCTGACAGTGCAAAATGCATGTCGATATCACAAATAACTTTTGTTTTATGCAATACCAAAGATGTCCATTTCTTTTATAGTAACGCTGTAGATATGAAATTCCTATCTTAATTCGTAAAAGAGCTATGGAATCCTGATGCATTATTGCAGAACGTATGTAAGCTGTTAGTTTTTGAAATATAGGTTAGCAAGATTTCTAGCTAGTTTTACTATTACAAAGTTCAGAATTTAAGTCACGGAATAAATATATTGCTATGATTTCATGCAACCTAACCTCTACAACTTACAGCAACATACGCAAAGTATTAAATTATGTACCTATATAAATGTATTTTGATTTATGTATTTATCTATTTTGTAAATTTATTGTAAAAATCTAAACTATACACTCACTATATCGTATCTAATTAAAAAGGGCACGTTTCCATGGATTTTTAGGTATAAAGTTCCTTCGCTGATCGTTCGAACGTGGGTTGATTTAAGGTTTCGTATCGCTGGAAACGATATTCTTCTGGGGTCTGTTTTGCCTTGGAGATATGAAAGTTGTTTAAAACAATTGTGATGACTTCTTTTTCGAGATTTTCCTGAGTTGGATGTATTTTCGAAAACACCTAGAAATTGCAAAATTTAAATCACATAAGAGTCTTTTAACTTAAGATTTACTTGCCAAGAATGAAGTGTTGTGTATGTTGTGCTAAGATGATGGTAATCCAGTGATTTCGAAGATTTGGGTGGCGTATTTTCTATTCCTGGGGTCAATAGACGGGGCTTCGATTCGAGCTTAGTAGCTGCGACATCGTAGATTGCTGATTTGAAGCTGAAAAGATTGTTGCAGAACTGGAATCAGTATTTGGAATATATATTTTGGAAACTAGGAGCAGTCAATTGAAAAAGGATGGCGCACGATAGACAGATGTGGAGAGGATTAGTCCACCAAGCCTTGGGCCATTAGGCCTGTTAGTGCTTATATATATATATATTTGGAATATAAGAAAGCAGTTTATCGTACTTCAAGTAAGCGATTATTCATCTTTTGAACTTATAACCGGCGTTCAGAGCGTAAATAGAATTCTGAGGTTAGAGTGTTTTGATGGCAGTTATTTATAGGGATTTTTTGTATGTAACCAACGTATGTTGCTGTAAAAGGTTATTAGCGATGCTTGATTTTATGACGGGAGTTTAGCGGGAGATTTGAATTCAATTTTGATATTTAAACAAGATATATTGAGTTTAGTTTGGATTAAGATTCAAGGAATCTTATTTTTGTACAACTTAAATAGTATTTGAACTTACTTACTTATCCTGAGAGAGAGAATATTCACTTTAATTGTTCATCATTTTTTTATTAACTCGAATTAAACAAAGTAATTTATACAAAATTGGTTTTTATTCACTATAATAGAAGAACATTACGAATGAATAAGTAATACAGCTTTTAGTAAAGAAACAAAGATTATAACAAGTCAATTTAGGATAATAATATACTTCTTTGTTTGGAGAAGTACATCCTCCCACGTCCCAAGATTTACTAAGGATAATACCCGATTGGTATGCGGTATACTCAAAAACAGGTAGAGGGGTAGATTTCATTCGCTTGTGTGCTACAGAGGCATCTACTTATTGAGGCATAGCTTATCTGTGGATAACTAATTTAACTTTAACAGAGGACGCTGCATGTATGAAATGTTAATAAAACAGTGTTGAATTAATTTAAAATTAATTTAATAAATTATAAAAATATCTACAAGTTTCGTAGCAATATGCATCTTTTTGAGCAAACCTACTGACAAGCTTTCGTTACTCGTAATTATTCGCCTATGCTAATGGTGCATATCTAATTCATGGACGCAAACCGCAACCTATAACCTGGTGTATGCCCGTATGCACCACAACAAAGGATAACTTCTCCGAGGCGTGCAAAATTACATATTTTATCATGGTCGAAATTGTAATAGGCGTCGGCGTAATTTCAGCAGTTATAAATAATAAATACGCGAGAGTACATACGTCATAAAAGCAATATTTTAAAGACAGGAATCATACGGAAGATATTGTGCAACTGAACCTCGGGGGCCGTAAGAGTGGAAAAGATATTTAAAATAGAGTTCGGGGTGAAAAGAGAACACTTAGGGTGACTGTGAACAAGGAAGGGATGACTAGGGGATGCGCGTCCGGTGAGGGAATACACTTACGTCGTCGGTCGTGTGGAGTTTTGGTAGCCGCGCACGAGTACATACCTAGCAGGCCGGCGGGCTATAGCTTCAACGTCAGTTTATATCTGGTGCCCGGGCTCCCAAAACCACCATTCGCCGTTTACGCTCGCTTTGGACATTTTTATATCTGTATACATGCACAAATACACGGACACTTACATAAATAGATAAACACACGTACACTTTCATACACAAACACGCACTCACCAAAATATTATACGTATACATCAGCATGTATAAATGAAAATCTTTCGTTGTGAATATCGTGATCGACGTTTGTTTTGGATGTAAGGATTTTCGCGTTCGGTTTACACCAATGCTACTTATTGCATCGAGTTGCTTACAACAAGAGCCGTATTGTTGACAGACTAGCATGTTCCCAACGGGCGTCATTATGCCAATTATTCCAAATACTTTTAAAATCAGTAATAACTTTTAGTAAAGCAGTGACGTACACAGGTACTTTCTGAGAGTTTCTGTGTCTTTCAACAATTACAAACATTTATTTCATCAAGCGATTTCGACGTGTTACATATATGAGAATAGGTGAAGGTTTTTCTATGACAATTTAAATTAGGTAAGTCATTCATTCTCATTTATTTACTTCAATGCAAAATTTGACAGATAGAATGCAATTCTATAAATAAACTGCATTTCCGATTTTCGGTTTATACCATCGTTAAATCGTTCAGATATCATACCAAAACGTTTTAGTTAGCGCATTAATTTAAAAGGAAATTAATGTAATTTATCCGCTGTCGCTTTGTTTGCTCGATATTCAATAATTTTGAGGTTTGGTTTAGATTAGAGGATGTTAGCAAAATTATGTGAGGGAAATTAATTTGTGTTTGGTTCATTACTGTCACTATGAATTAAACTACTGGTACTTAAATTGAAAAGAAGTTTAATATATTTTTTGTTTTGTGAATATCATCCTGCTTTTTCTATTCCTAAGTATATAAAATTAATTCAGAAAGGAGTTTAATATTTATTACTACTTACAATAATCATTTTCATAAATGTGAAATAAGGTATGTGCATTTACAAGTCATAATAATCTATATTACCATGTAATAGGGGCAATCAAATAATAAATAAACATAATTCAGTGCAGAAGGACCTCGCAAAAGGAATGACATTCATAAACATTTGATATACAGGAAGACACAAAAAAGGTTTAATGATGTATAAAAATGCCGTAAAACTTGTATACCTATATATTACATTTATTTTATTATATCCCGTCAAATAGCCCAAAAACAACACAAAGTATATTACCTAAAATACCTATATATTAGGAAGCTTTTTAGGTAATTTTAACATATATGAATGTACTATATTTGGTGCATAAAAGATATGAAGTGATCTAGTTTTATAATAGTAAGTATGCAAAATTAATTTTGTGAGAAATTTAATATTTTAAACAAAGTAATCTTATAGAATGTGCTTATCTAAAGCAATACAGATTGTTATGTTCTTGTATTTTACTTAAAAAGTGTGCGTATTATTTTTTTATTCAGATAAGACATATGTACATGTTGTGATTTCATTTAATTTTGATTACAAAGGAATTGAGGTTATGCTACAATATTGTAAATTTCATGAAAACTCTTATTGAAAATAAAATCGAAGGAAATTACTTTACTGTCTTTACTACTATTAGATAAATTAACTGACCGCGAAATAACATTGCGAATACAATATAGATGTACAGTTGCTACTATAATTTAAGATTTTCTGAAAGCTTTGATTTGAAATTTAAGAGATCATGGATATATAGTATTAATAATAATAATATGCCTTCATTTACAAATAAAATCTATATGATATAACAAATAGATAAATACAAAATAGGTACCTATATGAAAAACCTCAAAGTAAAATTTTGTTATGCAATTTGGAGATGCATCCAAGTTTTGATTGATATTGATAGTAACAATAAATATGCCGGAAAAGAAGTTTTAAATTTGAGTATAAGCGTTTTATAAATAACGAAGCCAGTTTTTTAAATCTAAAAGTGTTCTTCTAAATACATCTAAATACATACCAGAATTTTTCATATTTTCAGTAACGGGTAGTTCTAATCTATTTAATTTGATTAAAAGTTTTAACTTTTAACAAAGATTTTCCTTATCAAATAGTATATGTAACTGCAGACTGATTGTTGGACAAGTATAGAAGCAAATTCGAAAATCTTTTAAGATTTAACTATAAAGCATCAATTTCTTTTTAATTTGTTTGCATTTCGTGTATTTTCATGTCTGTGCTTCTCGTCGCTCATATTTGGTTTGTTTGCAGTGCAGTCAAACTAATCACAAACTAGTTATTTCTGTTGGACCATTTCAGTCATGTTAAGAATCGTAATTAGGCAACCATGATTATTTTACTGCTTAAACGGAATGATTAGTAAGAAACTGCCAGGGACTGCCTCTGCAAACAATGCTAATAACAATCTTTGTAATAATTTTAATTGCAAATATACCTATTTTATATTATTATTAATAGGAAAAGTAGTCAATAAACACCGACAATATTTACAATTATTGGTATAGAAAACAAGAATAGAAGAATATTATTACCTATATGAGCAACCTTTATTAGATTATACCGAGGTAGCACGGAATTCCATAAAAAATGCATTATTAGAAAAAAAAATGATAGAACCGTGATCGTTGAACTGCTTTTTAAATCAATTAACGCATGTAATTGCAAAATATTAAGAAAAACTAGATAGATGTTTAAAAAATTTATTAAGATGCAGTGTCAGGGCAGGTATGTCCGTGGCACTACATATGGTCGAGGAAGGGGGTTCCCATATTAATGTTGAAACAAGTTTTATATGTCTTTCTTATCGTTCTATTTATTTGCAAGGATCATTTTAGGCAGGTATCTGCTCTTTCATTTCTTGAAATTCCTTCTCTCAAACACACAATTTATAAATTTACATTATTTTAATTTGCAGCGCGCATGTTATATATTTAATGTCTTAGAATTTATACTTATAAAATACCAGGATCTTATTTTTCTTTACCTCATAACCGTAAATACTATTCAATCTCAGAAATAATACAATACAAAGTTGAGTTTTCTATACATACATAGGTATGTGAGTTAATAGAATCGACTAATAATTATATTTTAGCCACTTAATAATTATTATTATTGATAGATCAATTTAAAAGCAGAGACCAAAGAGACTATCGTTTGTTTACTAGATATAAATTTATAGTTGACCAAATGTTTATTCCATACATATAAGTTTACGGCGCCCTCTTTCCGTATTTCTACCAAGGGCTATGGGATTCTATAACGGTGTCGCTTTATCTGCTCTCGAGTGTACATCCGTTTAGAGAAAGATATCGTGAGAATGCTCATAAATTAAATCCGTATTTTCTTTTATCTATTTCATATAAAAATGTGTGCATAACTAGAGTTTTTAATAACAGTATATTAGCATTTTTTGGAAGCAGATTCACAAATATCCATTTACTGTCACAAAATGACATTGGATTACTCTCTGCCACAGGATGACGTTTATTAAACACAATAAATCAAAATTATCATCTATATTAGTGTACTATGCGTGAAGTTGTACAGCTATACAAGGCCCTATTATCAAATTATCTGTACCGTGTAATTGAGCTACTTAAATCGGTATTGATGATTAACTTTCTTAAATACGAATGGGCGCTACGTGCCGGTGCTGACGACACGGGTCAATACTCCTTCTTCTCTTATCTGCTACATTGGTACCCACACGTCTAACACATCCCGATAGGAGCAGATATATATTTCTCGTTTATACGCAAAAGTCTTCTTTTAAATCTCGATTGGACGCCGGGAGCGCCCTCACTGTTTCTATTCGGGATAAGCAAGCGTTTTTCACTCCGGGATATATCCTGTGGGGGATCGGATAATCCTGAATTATTTAGCGGCGGCGGAGTTTTAAGTTTCGGGGTTTCTCTTTTGCGATTTATACATTGGAACCTATTTATATCGAGGTGATTAGGAGCTATAGGTTTTAACGGCATTAATTCGCGAGAACGCTCCAGTTAAATTGTTATTGTTACGCATCCCAGTTCGGCCCTTTTTCCCTGTTTCGGGATATAATATTATAGGCTGGTTAGCATTAACGTTTGTTTTAAATGACGCTTAGATTAATAACAGAATTGACGGTAAAGGATCACGAATTGCTTCTGGGAACTCCTTGGTAAAGCGCGCCTTACTACCCGTTTAAAACCCGTCATAAAAAAAATCAATACATGTTGTTATCAAATAAGAAATTTAAAATATATCTTCAATATAAGACATCTTTTACAATTTTATTACAGCGAAGTCTATTCCAGAATTGCTTGTGGTGTAGTGTTTTGGGGTTCGTCGGAGTTGTCACACGATGTTTTTATCGCCCAGAAAAGAGTCATCCGATGTATGGTCGGCATCGGAAATTTGGAAACTTGCCGTCCGCACTTCAGAAAGCTATTTATTTTGCCTTTGCCCAGTGTATATATCATGGAGTTACTCTGTTATATATATGTTAATCAACAAACCTTTGTGAAATGCTCTGATATCCATGAGCATAATACTAGGGCGAGGAACAAGTATAGAGAACCTTTTAATCGGTTAGAGATGACCAGGCGTGCTCCTACTTCAATGGGAGTTAGATTATTCAATTTGCTTCCTCAGGCTGTCAGAGTTATACCAACTATAAAACAGTTCAGGCGTGCGTTGAGAACGTTTTTGCTTGAGCACTGCATTTACTCCGTCGATGAATTTGTTGACTTAGTATCTAATTTTAATGTGTAAGTTTCTGTGTTGTAGATTGTAGGTATTATTTTTTAAATTGACAATGTATTTTCAGTATTAATGCTGACACATACAATAAAGCTCTATCTATCTATCTATCTATCTATCTTTAAAGCAGTTTTTTTGTAGTTGCAAATAAGAATCCTATACTCCTTTAAAACCGGCTCAAACAGACCAGCGACAAATCACTAATAATTAAAGAATTTTGCACTTTGAATAAGAAACTTTTTGACAGTTAAATTTAAAATAAAAATGTTTAAAAAAATTATAACAAGTCGATTTCGATATGGCAAGAACATATCAACACTTTTGTGTGTTGACAGTTCCATATTAAATAAACATAGATTCATTAAGAAAATTACATACAGTCAGACGTGAGTAAACTGCGAATAAAAATGTCTGCAAATTTGATGCTAATTGTGCTTTACTCAACAACACCATAAACAGACAGCTATATTAACAATCCTCTCTCTGCTACGGTTGTACGCCAATTGCATGTAATCTGTATTGCAGGTACTGCGTATGACTTGTGGGGTCGTTACTGGTCATCACAGGATCCTGGCAATGGCGGGCCTTACACGTTGCTTGACTTGTGAGTCGCGCCGGCGCACAGTGGATCGAAGTTGGTTAAAAATCTGACATAGCGTAAAAAAGCCAATCTTCCAGAATCATAATAAAATGTGTATAAGTGTATAGTAAAATAAGCATTAGATACGGAAATCACAATACAAACAAGTAGATTGACGGAATATCCTGTATTATAATAACAAATCTTATTCGGCGAACTATTAAAAAGAACTTGGAAAGTAATATTGATGGTAATCTCTGTTTATTATAAAGCACTCAGAAAACTTGTCTCGTAAAAACTTTACGAATTCTCGAGGACCCACTTCAATTTCCACTTTTCTCCTTATTTGATAACGTGAATTGAATGGCATTGTGAAGCGGAGTGGAAAGAGAATTGCGAACGCTATAAATTATACTAACAATTCCCCAGACCTACATCGCTTCTATAGATGAAGATATAGCTCTAATTCACATAGTTTGTCATATTTATTTCCTGCTTGGGTGTTTTTTTTTTTGTTCGTTTTATAAACCTGTTATAAAGTTATCTAATTAGTATCGGCAATGGACATACCTATACGCACTGGATGTACTTTCCGAGAATAAGCGAAACAACATCAGGAACGATAACATAAGGGAACAGTTGTGTGCAGGGAAGGATAGAAAACAATTATATTTTTAGATGAATGTCATCAGCATAGAGCTCAAGATCAAGTGACTAGCAGAGGTTAATCCAAACAGAAGATATTTTAACCTGATGTTGTCTAATAGGGAATGCCTCACGCCAGTGTTGTTTGTCAAAACATAAACATTGCGTAGTTAATCCGAAATAGTAGGTGGGCTTGATTTATGTTAATTGCTCTGCTGCTGTATTCTATAAAGTGGTACGAACCGAAGAATTGGAGACGAAACGTTCCACCTAAGTAAAATATGAATTATTTTGTTTATTTTGTGGTTTAACGCGGTCAAAAATTATAGTAATATGGCTGGAAATAAATTTTGATAAAGTAAAATCGGTAAACTTTTACTTCCTTATGTTTAATCTAATTTTTGTTTAATATTATCAACTTGGGACGATATCATTTACCACAATTCGAAACGCATTCAACTCGAGAAAGAAAAAAAAACGAATTTAACCGTTCTGTTTAATTTGATGCATAATAGAGTAGACGGGTTGCGTTTTGGCAAAAGTCCAAATGGCGCATCTAAAATCAATCTTACCCCTTATTTCTTGCGCTACCGTAATACTTTCGCATGCAAATTAATCAACGATAGTTCTTTTTATGGCGGCAGTAATTTAACATTTCTATATCAGACTGACTTTTATGAAAAGCGTATAGTATTCTTAATACTATATAACATAGTGATTGGATAAATAGTATTTTAAAACACGAGTGTCACAACGACGTTTATAATGCAAGTAAATTTAATGAGTATTTATTATTGGAGTAAAATGTAGTGATACTTAACCTTTTTAAATCGTACAAATGGACTTAGCCGTTGTTTAACCAATAAAGGACGGAACAGGCTTAATTGCTGTGTTAATGCGTTGCTAACATAAAATAAGTTTGCAAATCTTACTCTATGATATGTATAATTAGTAAACTATTTCTATAATTTTATTACAGAAGAAGTGCAAATATCAAAAATTCAACAGAATTGGAAACAGGTATTCCAAAAACGGTTGAGTTTAGGGTACGGCATCCTATTTACAAATCATGCGAAACATTTATTTTACATGCAAAGAAATACGATATTAGATTGGTCGTGTCTAACAGCCATGTTTCGAAGTAAAACTTTTTTACAATGTGTGCTCCTATGCGGAGTTAGCTGACAGTAAGTGTTGCAATTATTCTCTTTTGGAGTTGGTTTAAGCCCGAGGTAGTGTTATCAGTACACTTTGCAGAGTTAAGATACAGTAGTATCTATACTAACTTAAGAAATTATTTTTCACTTTTCGGGAATTGTTCTAATAAGCTTACGAGAATAAAGTCTTAATAATGGTTTGCTAATTCACATTTTGGTGTCACCTTAACTCCCTTCCATAGTCAAACCGTTGATCAACACCAAACGTTTTCTGATTGGAGTTATTATCCGATAGCGATGTTAAACAAAGGGTAACATCGTCGAAAGATATTATATTTATACTTTTTGGAGTTCCAAATTTCTAATAATATGGGGTATAGTTAGAATCATTTCCGAAAAGTGTAATATATTTTGACAAATTTTTAGTGATAGTTTAACTGCTTTTAGAAAAGCTGCAACTCAGTTACATTTTTATGTGTGTACCTATTTCCGTGAAATTTTTACCATTATATTTGACGAGCTTGTGCTTAATTGTCCGGTACATTTTGAGAGGTAAAATTCTTTAAAATATATGTGACCAGGTATAGCAAAGATAATCGATGTTGCAGTATATTTTCGACCAAATTCGATCAAGATAAAATAGACAAAGTGTGTACACGTATACGAATGCACGCATTGTTGGTGGAGTAAAATATAAAGCATTATTTGTTGGCTACAATACGACATGGAACATGCTACTGTTTAACGAAATTTAAATCGGCTTTTACTACCTCTGACTTAAATTAATAACTTTATTGTTCTGGTGTATTTCGAGAAGCCAAAATATCGTGAATCATAAAGACGCGAACGTCAAAGCTGACCTCTTAATAAAAATATATGTACGTGGACGCCTGGTACAACCACTAGTTATTTCATAATACAACCACAACTGAGATATAAATACTCGTTAGACGCTGCGACAAAGCTCTTTGTGAAGATTACTTTAAAAACGACCCAACAATGTCCAAGTAATCATCATTTGCCATTGTGCTAAATTCTTTCTGCACTCCGAAAATACACATTTCATATGTATATATCGGTCACATTGTTAGCATCTACACGAATACACCGTCTAAGAATCTGCAATAACAAAGTATTCCGTTCAAAGTAATACTAGGTGTAAAAGTTTAATATTTTGTTATATATACATACATTGTACATATTCACTGTTATACTTTAGCTTTACTGTATAGATTTAAAAGCGGAAATATATTTTATAATACCACAATCGTTTTGGATTTGATGATTCCTGTATAAGTTTACTCATTGTTAGTCTGTTAGCCACAAACATTAGGTAACACATCTATGCTCAAACGTATTAGACATCCTCGGTTTTAACAATATTATAGTGTATTTTGTTAGTATTTCTGAAGAACCTACCTAACTGTGTAATTGGCGAAATGCCAAATATACAAATATGGTACACAAAACAGGGGTGTGCAATACACTGCTGCAATGCATTGCTGTATTTATCTACAATGTGACCAAGCTTTTGCTTAATGTTTGCTAAACATTGTATGGGTCAAACTCATGGTGATTAACAAAGCAGATTTTCTAGTTATAAGTACCTAAGTAAGTAAATTTAGTTGGATAATAAGTAGATTCGTATAACTTCTATTTAGATCAGCAATTTAAGAAATTTGGGTTGACACCTTCATTAAAAAGTGATGTACCTTTTTTTTTTTATTTATTAAAAATTAAATTCCACGAGTAGATGACAAACAAAACAGAGAAAATAAAAACATCACTTTTTTTATGATATGCAATGTCATGTGTATTATAAATGTTGCAGGAATCCACATATTTGTTACTAATCCGTTACGTTTTAATCAGTCACGTTTTATTTCACTTTATTCACATATACCCTCGCTCTTATTGTTACTACGTCACGCAATGGTACTGAATATAATATAAATAAAAGTGCCAAAGTATTGTGCAACAAACAACAAAATAAACTTTACAGTGTGTAGTGAAGTTTTGCGGATGCTATTCTCGTTTTAGATTAACATGTTTTATTCATGTAATGCCAGGTTTGTACATGGAAGTTACGCTATACTAAAATATGCGACGACTCACGCAGATAGCTGCATAACATATTGGCGTTACATTGTTTTGTGGACATAGTGGAAATATAAATTATGTCTCGCGCAGTTTTTCTGGAAGATTCGGTCCTAGTGGATTAAACTGTGGTTAAACTCTGCTTATTGCTAGTTACAAATGTAATTCATTGTATTATGTTAGAATGGCTGTGAATAAAAAAAATTATGGTTTTGAAAAAAGAATAATAAAAAATAAATATATTTTTAACATGCCAAAATAATGAACACAAGTAAATATTAAATAAAATCTAGTTAAACAAAAAGAAAAGCAATTAATATATATTTTAAAATCCACATTAGACTTTGTAGTGAGTAAGGTAAATGTGGTTATTGTGATTTTTAATAAACGTATTGCTCGTCCAAACTTTACATCGCTCTTCCAAACACCCTATATGCTATTAATAATACCTAAATTTTATTAAAATGTTACTATATAATAACATTTGAACCTCATATACGTGGGAACAACTAGCTTAAATAAATTTTCGTAGGGTGAACGTTTTTTTTTTCCGAATTTTACCTTAGCACATTTTTTCGATTGCCAACTTTGTTTTTCCCGGCACATATCTTCCTGAAAGTTTTCCACCGACGTCAGAAAACTGTGGAGAAATAATGCTCTAGATGTGACCCCGGGGAATTTCAACCTTCAGAACGGAAATATTCTCCCGAAAACTTTTAATTGAGATGGGACACTTGCGCATCTCCGTTGGAGAATGTATAATTTTTTAAATTTCACTCAAGTGAACTACTAGGGTGCGCACAGGGGAGTGCGAATTTTCACATTCGCTAATAACCTGACTGCGAAATCTGACACTTTCCATCATTCACGCTCAGTTTTTATGGTAATTTCCCCCCAGGCGCCTGTAGTAGACATGATGCTATTACAAAATTGTATCGTGTCTTTATGAGAATATATATTATTTCTTAAATCGGTTATCGTAGTCATTAGACACTGTACTTTAGGAGCATACATATATTTATATTGCTATTATATGATTTATATATAATATAATTTGCTATGTTATTTTCTTCTGAACATGGATTATCCAAAGAATTGACTACTATCAAAATTTATATTACTTAGCTTATATAAATGTTTTATATAACTGTATCATTGTATTGTATTTTTGTAAAATTCTGACCAGCAACTTACTTGGTCGTATAGACTTTCGCAAATGTAACCATGGATATGGCGCTGTATTTGTATTTTTTCAAACTGGTGTTCGTCGTTGGGAATTTTGAATTCGTGCGTGTCTGCGGTAACGATATTCCTATTTCTTATTTGGTGATGTCCGGGAGAGTTTTCCTTGGTAATGTGTAGTTGTTGAATACAAAAGAGAATTGTCTTGTTTTTGGATCTTCTGAGAAGTAAAGTATTTTTATCGAAACATTTATCTAGAAAATTGTTAGACATTTGTTTACTTATCATTTTTAAATCGCAAGAATAGTTTAACTTACATACTTTGAATGATAGAACTTCCTATATGGTGCACAATGGATATGAAACCAGTTATTATGATGGTCTCGAATCTTCTCTGAGTTAATCCTTGTGTTTTGCTGTATCCAATATTCGAGGCAATTTGGCTGGTGGTTGTCTGCGGGTGTTTGGGACACTTCACGAGAGCTGATATGACTTCAGGAATTCAGAACGTATGTTGAAGTTGTTTTAAGTACCTGTTGTAAGCAAAACTATCATTTGTTGAACTATTTAAATCAACATACGTAATAGGTATTTCAAGGTTAAATATCTGTTTGTTATCTGTCAAGGTCATGTAGTGAATTTTAGAGATTTGTATATTTATGCAAGATTGAGATTGGTATCAATTCTTTGGTATGTTTTCTTCCCTAATTACAATGACTAATTCATCTGCATAGCACTGGACATTGTGCCCTTCTTTGTGCAGTTTCCTAAGCAGATCATCAATAACCAGGGACCAATAGCTGATGAACTAGCCAAGGAGGGCTCCAAGAGCCACTTCATAGGTCCAGAGCCCGTATGTGGAATTACAAGGGATTCTGCTAAAAGGGAGATCTGGACCTGGCTGGACAATGCAAGTACAAACAAATGGAGGACGACAGAAGGTCAACTCCAAGCTAAAGCGCTAATAGGGGATGGGGATGCCAAGTTCTCTGATAACCTACTTAGACGCAGCAAGAAAGAAGTTAAAACCATTACTGGGTTGGTAACTGGACACTGTCCCCTGAGGAAGCATCTTTGCAACACAGGCCGAGTAAGCGAACCGTGGTGCAGGAGATGTGAGCTACAGGAGGAAACGAGTTTACATGTAATCTGCACATGTGAGGAGTTGAAAACACTCCGGCAGGAACATTTCGGGAAGGCTCTATTGGAGCCCTCGAAGGTTCTCAAGTTCCCACTGGGCAAGATACTGGGCTTTATAGAGAACACCAAGCTGCTCGAGTGGAAGTAAGAGATTTAATAGGGATGGTACAATGAGCACCCAGCTCAAGTGCCTGGACTAAAGGTGTCCCCCTAACATTATGAATGAATGAATGAATGAACCAGGGACCATAACAGGGGCGATAAATCTCATCTTGAAGTTTCATCGCCCTCCGTCCCAAAGGTCAGTGGATTACTGCTCAACTGTGCCGATACCTTACGACTTTCCAGCACGGGGCACATCCGCACATCCATTTCATGGCGGAATGCTTAAGTCCTCTGTATTTCGTAGCTCTAGTGATTGATTCATAGGAGGTATGATCAAAGACTTCCTCTACATCAATAAATCCACACAAAGTCACCTCTTTGCTGGTGATGGCCCCTTCCAGAATCTTGACAATAGTGTAAGGTTTGATTTACCGGTTTGGTAAGCATACTGGTGCCGTTAGAGTGTGAGGTGCACACTTCTAATATAGTTGCCTATGATCTTATCCATTGTCTTCAGCAAAAAAAGACAATAGACTGATAGCTCGGTAGAATTTGGGTCCTCCAAAGGCCTGTCACCAGCCTTTGGGATGAACATCACATTTGCATCCCTCCACATTTGTGGGATGTAGCAGCTGGCTCTAAATAGCATTAACTTTGTTGGAAATAGTATATAAAACCCTTTCTGTAAAAGGCCTGGAAGTATGCCACCCTCTGCACCCGATTTGTAGAGTCTGAATGACTTAATTGTCCATTTCACCCTTTCAGGAGTGAAGTTAGTGTCCCATAGACTTTTCACCCGACTGTGAGGACAAAAGGATTCGTCAATGGTCCGGTAGTAGTCTCCGGTATCTTTCATAAGGTACTGATTTACGAAAATGTGATTTTCTGGAGTTGTAGTGGTGGTAGGAGTGTGGACCAAACCCTCTATGCCTTCGCAGAAACTTTTCCATGTATTCCTTCCGGACTTTCTCTCAATAATTTGCTGTATTGTGTTAGGGCTGTCTTAATTCCAGCTACAGCCTTTGCCTCTGTTAAACAACTTTCTCACCGTGGTTCTTTGCAAGCTTATCCACCTTATTCCACCAAAGCACATCTCTATTAGTGCTCTTTTGTTTCAAATGATAGCTACTGTCGTAAGCTATAATCATTGTTTCTTGTAAACTGTTTGAGGTAAAATCTATATCCTTCAGCTTTTCAAGAAGATTTGTATCTTCCAACTCCGTTGAATGGTGTTCTCGATACTTAATCCAGTCAGTGTTTTTGGGTATTCTTTACTGCCCTGAGTGAACAAGCGGGGCTTCTATGATAAAGCAGATGTGCTTATGATCTACTTACCCATCAGTTTGGAAGTACAGATGCAGACTTTCTAGATTATTATTATAAGCAGAGGTAATTCACTTGTCGCAAATTTAGAACAAATTTTTGTGTAAAAGATGTAGTAGGTACATATATTTTAATATCGAAAGTATTGCGGTCGGATTTAAGGCCGTTTAAAAGAAATAGACCCACAGGATCGCATGAGTCACTCTGAACGTCTTACACTATATAGACATTTATGTTTCACGTGCTTTGAATGTCAGTTTCTCTTTTCCAGTGTAGATTTTCACTCGATTAATCATGTGGATATTGGCAATCATTGTTTTCGTTATATGGAAAATTACTGTCATCACATCATGTAATAAGAGCCGGGAAGTTTTAAACTTGTGGATAAATGAGTTTTCATAAAATTTTAAACAGTAAAAGCTTACGAATGCCACCATCTTTACTGTCTCTCTGCACTAAATGCGTTTTAAACGGTCAGTATTTACTGGTTTTTAATATTTTATGTTCCAAACCAATCGGTACACCATATTAATCTTTGGTCATTAGCTTCGTTAGTTGTTATTGTCTTTGGACAGTCGCACGAATACATGTATCATTAAAACAGCAATTTATTGCTTTTTTAATTGTTATTCGAATCTTATACTACATTTTATAGGGCAAAATTTAAAGCAGTAATTTCAAAAATCTCTACTTTCATTCTCTAAAACTAATTCAAGCATTAAAAACATATTTAATCTTCTATCTATTCCCACTGTCGTTAAAAGACTGTTTTAATTGTTTAAAAGGAAATCATACCAATATAATAAAATATTTTGTAACGGCGAGAGTCCTCCTCCACGCGCGCGAATTCGAATAGGTAGGCGGACTTTCGTCAACGTTCGACGAAATTAATGAATTATTATTTTTTAACGAATCGCCAAGATAGTGGGGGTGACTGTATTCAGAGATGTAAGTTATAACATTCCTCTATTTTTTTTTTGGCGTGTGTCTCATTCCATTGAGCACGCCCTCTTGTTGGCGCGCATTCGCCACTACAAAAAGATACACTTGCACCTGCCAATTCTGGGATGCAATTTCAACTGACGGCATTTAACCATTATAAAAAATAATTCATCGTAAATTATTCATTTAAGGCATTAGTTTCTTTCTCCCTGGGTGTTAAAAGTATGGTGTATAGGTGTCCCGCCGAACTGGCTCTTTGGAAGTTTTCGGGTTCCAGTTGGAATTTGATTTTGAAATTTGCAGAGTAGTCATGGCCCTGACTATGATCTATTTAAAGAAAATATTTTCATCTTCATGGCCCACCTGGTATACAAGGTGTTGTTGTCACTTTCTTATTTCACATAGAATGATCTCCAATTAAAAAAAAAATAAGTTTAAAATTATCCATATTGGACTTGAGTTTCTGAACATCCTGTATAGGATCTTGTGGTTACCGGCGCCGCGATTAATGCCTATGACCATGTACTTGCATCCGCATCAGTATGGTATTTTAATTTTCAATACCTTATGAAATATTTAGTCTTACTGAAAAGAGTGCAAACGTCAACATTTTGACAAAATTGCAAATATCCTAAAAACTAGATTTAGATTTACCAATACGCAACATTAATACAAAGTGATCACAAATGATCCAAGAAATAGACTAGAATAATAAAAAATACACCAAAATGGGTTATAAAGCTGAAATTATTTTCTTGAAATAAATTATAGTGGCCCTTGGGTACTTTGGAAGTTTCACATTCTAACTGTAATTCTAATGAACCACTTCGGTGGGACGCAGTGTATATCAATCAATCGTTTGATCACAGAAAAATTGAAGCAAGATCCAAATTTGTTGGTGTTATACATTATTTATTTCCTAAACATTCTCCACTGATGTTAATAAACATTAGTGGAGAATCAATTGTCCAACTCTCCTGCCAGTTTATTGTTAATACTATATAGCACAAGTACCAGAGCCGTTTTATTTTTGATCTCGGGAATGTGTTGAGGATTTTTTTTTTACTACAATAACAACGACCAAGTTCAACCAGTTTTCAAGATTTATGAGTTAGATTAAAAAAATCACTAAAAGTTTAACTTATAAAACACGTTAATAAAAGTACTAATTGTGAAATTACAATCAATATTAAACTGCCAGGGACGGAAAAATAGCCCATAGTTTTAGAATCGTTCGTATAGCTATTAATCTAATTTATTTGTTTCCATTGAAACTAAAAAACTAAAGAAAAAACTATTTTGTTTTCTATCTTCACCATTGCATCATTAAGTCGTAAGTCATGTAAATTTGTGACACCATTTTTTGTTGAAGTCCAATAGAATTATAAATAAAAGGGAAAATAAGAGAATACATGGAAATTTAATAAAGTTTAGGTTATAAAATGGTTTGGATACATAATCTTTATCTCCGCAATAATTAATATCTAGAAATACTTAGATCAAAGTAAATATGTATTCAATAGAAGAACCCAAGTTCAAACAGGTATCGATTTCTCCTTCGGGGCAGGATACTTTTATACTCTCTCTACCCGCTTTACATTGTCTTGAAAAATAAACTTTTGTTCTTGCGCTATCTAGAAGTTTCGTCACACACTGCATATTTTAAAGGATTTCCGATATCTGCTACTTCACATATTGTACTTTCAAAAGTACTTAAACTACTCACTTCAAAATAAAATGCTTTGACAGTAAAATCTATCTTGTAAAGTTTATAGACTGAGACTTAATTAATGCAGTAGGTAAAACTTCCATAGTAATATACTAATAATTAATAAACAATTTCCTAGTTATTGTTTCGTAATATATGAAGTATTTATAGTTTGTCATATTCTTTTTTCTTTTCCTTTTATTAGTTTATTTATTACTTACTTTTTTTTATTTTCATAGATTCGTGGTTATAGATTTTTGTTCGTTACAAATACCTATATCATATATACGATGATGAGGAAGATTTGCTCCTATTTAATGCAACCACCTACTTTTCAATCCCTACATCGTATACTTTTATAGGTCTTGTCGTACCAGCTTAAACTCACGTACAACAATTTATCGTAAATTTGCATAAGAAATAAGATGACATGTGTGAAAAGTCTTTTCCATGTAAGTTATTCAAATGTTGAACGCAGAATTGGAATTTTGTTTTTCTCTCGTTCCAACTGCAATTTTCTTTAAAATTTTCTGTCGGTGTTACGCGAGAGATGTTTCGAAAACTATCTTTTTTATTTCGTGTGCCGTACTTGCTACGTTCTCCATTTTAACGAAGTCGTTACCTAGACAATGTACCGCGCGTTTTTGAAGAGGGTACTATCGATTCACTACTTTTTCTAGGCGTATGTACTTCTGTGTGCATATACGTAGGTTAGGTATGCATTCGCGAAGCAAGTTAAATTTATTTTGTTATATTTTGTATTCATCTTCAATTGGTTATCGTAAATGTTATATACAATGCTATGTAATTGGTTGGTACAAATATCAATTTGACAGGAAGGATCAAATTCAATTTGAGGAAATATCTTGAAAAATGCTCATTATATCCTTATGGATTTGATTATTTACTGTAGCACTAGTTTTGATCGTTAGGTAGCCTTCAGATAGTACTCCCTCTGTCCAGAAATAAGTGTCCGATTTTCATTGTTTTTAAAAATTAAGGAAAGATGGCGTTGCTTTAAAAAATTAACTGCCATTTTGAAAACAATTTTTATATGTCAAGTTTTTTACAGCAGTTTGAAAGTTTTGTAGATTTTCTCTTCAAGATTTTCTCAAGACTTGATATAAATCTCCGCTTTACGGTAACATTTTGGCGAAAAACCATGGTAAGAGACCTAATTTGACTCTAAACACAAGGCAAGCGATTTACCATACCTTACTTGAATTGAGCTACTGAAGCAAGGCGACAGACAATAAATTCAAAATTTCTGTGAAAACTGTAACCCGAATTTGTCATCAAGGGCGAAAAAGCCGATGGTGCTGAAGTAGCAGATGTCAAGTCAGGTGAGAATGGACGCGTTGGTCGGAAACCAAAAGGCTTCGACCCAGAGCTAATAAAGTCACTACCACTGAATAATCGTCGTGAACAATTCGTTCGTTGGCTACTTCTATTAACTTATCAAAATCTACAGTTCATAATAGACTCAAGTCAGGAAAATTATGGCTACACTCAAATACAGTTAAACCTTATCTCACAGACGCTAATAAAATTGAAAGACTCAAATATTGTTTGTCAATGCTGAAACCGGAAAGTTTAAATGTTCAAGCACCCGAATTCATCGACATGTATGATCGGATTCATGTGGACGAAAAATGGTTTTACATTAGCAAAACAACTAACACATACTACCTTGTAGAAGACGAAGAAGAATCGTTCAGGACCTGTAAAAGTAAACGTTTCATCACAAAGGTGATGTTTTTAACGTGTTGCGTTGGAATCATACAGAAAATAAGAATTTCGATGGGAAACTTGGTATTTGGCCATTTGTTTTTTCAGAACCTGCTAAACGGAGCAATAAAAATCGCGCAGCTGGAAGGATTGAAACGAAAGTGATTACTAATGTTACTACAGAAGAGTACACGTAGGAGTATGATTATTGAAAAATTGTTACCCGCAATGGCCAAGAAGCGCTTCACGCAAAACAATTTGCATTCAACAAGATAACACTAAACCACACATTCTTCCTGATGACATTGAGTTTAATGAAGCTGCGATTTGCAATCAAAATAATATGCCAGCCACCTAATAGTCCCGACACCAAAGTCTTGGATTTAAGCTTTTTCAGTGCAATACAGTCATTGCAGCAACAATCGGCTTGCAAAACTGTAGACGAATTGATCCGTGCTGTTGAAAACGCTTTTTCTGCAATAAATCCTGATACTTTAAATAAGATTTTTCTTACTCGCCAGCAGTGCATGAAAGAAATTGTGAATATAAGCTATAAAGTGCCTCATATGAGAAAATACCATTTACAAAAGCTTGGTAAGCTTCCAGTTTCTATAAATTTCGATTTTGAGCTTTATCAACATGTACGAGATATTACCAATTAATTTTAAATAACTCAAATTATTCCTAAAAGTTTGTTAGTAACAATATTTGTAGTTAAGTTTCAATAAAATACAACTATAAAAGAAATCGGACACTTATTTCTGGACAAGAAAAGAAATCAAAACGGACATTTATTTCTGAACGGAGGGAGTATAATTTACCAGACTATATTAAATCCAAAAAATATCCTTGTTTGGATATTTAATAAAATTTAAAAAAATAAAACGGAAGAGTTAATTATGAGTTATAAAAGATTCAAAAAATTATGAAAAAGGAGAAAGCTCACAAGCAGAATGTTGCATTCCCTCAGTAGAATCTTTCTATATATCTTTTCAAGCGCAATTTCAAAGTTTAAGGAGAGATGTGACGTTTCGTTAGATTTTTAGTTTTTGTTTGAAAATCATGACCATCTAACCACATTGGGCCCTGCACATGTTGAATATTGTAAACATATTTCCCATAAAAGTGTAATATCTTTGAAAATACTGGAAATAAATCATAAGGAATTTGCTGACAGTATCAGAAAATATGGGTTCAATTTAAAAAAAGTTCAAAAGACGTTTGAATTTCGATAAATATCACAGGTACACCTGGCAACTTTACAAAACGGATTATTTTATTTTATAGACAGAAAAAAAACAGTCCTAGGGCGTAAGGACTTTTAAATATTTTGAATATTTTTTGAAATATGTTACTAAATTGTAAGAATTAAAACATATAATCTCTACTTGTTTAGAGAACAATGACGAGTTTATGATGGTTATCATTTACAAAACGCAACGCTTGTTTGGTTGTAAACAACATGTGTTATTTGAAAATACTATCCAAACGTTTAGCGCCATACAATGCACGATCAAACAAAACATGAAACACGAAGTGCCAGTACAATAACTAAACAGAATATTGATTTAAAAAGATATGTTTTCGATTCATGTATGTTATGTTAAAATTGCCGCAGTTTCTTCTTCACCCTTCATTTTCTTGGGATAAATGTTTGCAGGATAATGCGTGTTGCATGAAAACATCATAATCTTAAATAGACTATAGTAAGAAATAATTTTAAATCTTACGATGATGAGCGTAATCCAATTTATTCCAAAAATACGAAGTGCTAACAAAGACCTGTATTGTTAACGTCCGTTGTATTTAGGAATAACAAATGCGGATATTCTTGCAGTGATATTTTTAGTTCTTACTAAGAAGTAATGTGTCAATGTCAAGACGCCCTAGAAAAAGTATAGTCTAAATTGAAATAATAAACGAGATTTGTCACGGTGCCAAAAAATGTGACACCAGAACGTTACGGCGATCCTGACCGCAAGATATTTGCATTCTGTTAAGTGAATTAAAAGATTATTTTGTCAAGATACACGACCGAGCTTTTTAAGTAGCCTAAATCTTTTTAATAACCTGGGATTTCGACGGCGGTGAAAGATAAAGACTGAATCGAGGAAAAATTAATTTGGATAATAGCGGCAGTGGATATCTCTCTTAATATTATCGCTATTACACGGTATTTCGCCATTTAACTGAGCGTCTTAATTAATCGACGCAGATTCCGAATGAATTGTAAGTTATTTTTAAAAGGAAAATGAAATAATGTAAAACATATTAGGTTCCTTTTAATCTATAGAACCTTACATAATTAATAGGTATTGGTATTGATATTGAGGTAATATAGCATCCGCATGGGTCGATTATCCGTCCCGTCCACCGTGGACGCTAGGGCATATTGTACAGCGGATGTTATCTTAAAGTTCATCAATCAAGTTCAGGCCCTTAAGGTAGCTCAGTATCTTTTTGAATGAGGTCGTTTACAGGTTTTCTAAGGAAAGATCAACCTTCGCAAAGATGTCATACCTAATTCTCGTTGTGGCGGGGCAGTGGTAGAAGATATGCTCAGATGGCATTCAGTCTCTTCAGAGAATCCGATTCTGTGTAGGTGATTTTTGAGTTTGCAGTGAACTGTAAAGACAGAAGCTATTACTTTGACATTTTTTCGGTCAAATTCTAGTAGTTACTGGATTCTGACATGATTAAACGAAATGCACTTTTTCGCATGTACTATACCAGGACAATTGTTCCAATGTTGGAGCACTTTCTGCTGCACTTATACATTGGTTTGCCGTTTAGCTACCGTAGGTGCAATGCCAATGGCGGGTTCTGGTCCCTGGAAATGCTCCGCAGCACCCTTTTTTGCAAAAATGTCTGCTTCCTCATTGCCATTCCTTTGTATGCAAGTTTTGCTGTGGCTGTGGCTTGCAGCGCTTTCTGCCACCATGCTATCGCTCCATAGGTTATGGTTGGACGTACTACCATCACATAAAGCCAGTGGATTCGCTTTGGGGATATCCTCAAAGATTTCCCACATATTCTTCGGCAAGTCCATAAGGATAACCTTGCCTTGTGAGTAATCTTTTCCTTTTTAGATAATAGGACTGCCATTGAAAGTTAAAAGTAGTGAATGAAGCTCTTTGATATAGTTCCTACCAACAAACTATCAATTTTATTTTTTTATTAATTCTTTAAACCTTTGGATATAAAGTTAATAACAATTACATAAAGTAAATATTTAATACTTTAAGTTTATATATGTTAACTTTTAGAAATAGATTGTTATAGAATCAAAAATGTGTCTCTAACTCTTAATAAAAGCACTAATATTCTATAAAGTGCAGTTTGTTTTAAATAAGTAAATACCACATAATAAAAGAGTAAACTTAGAAAATAGAAGTTTTCTATTTACAGATAAACCGCACTAACTCAAGAATAACAAGCGGTTGCCTCACCATCTGACAGGTATGTATGTTTGCTGTATGTTTATTCGATATTTTTGAACCACCAACATTTAGTGCAACCTTGTATTACAGCGTCATTAACCACTTTTAAGTTTTCAAGAAGTTTCTTTCCGTTGCTGTAGCTCGATTCTGAATCAATAAAAATATTTATTTTTAGAACTTTCAGAAAAACCGGTTGTTACGGTATGTTGCACTAGTATATTACTGCTATAAAAGTTGGAACATCGATAATCTTTATTTGCAATTTTCATATTATCAAATAAAGCGTGCGTTGTTTTTAGACAAACTTATGCTGGACACTAGCATACAACTATTCTAAGAGATATCCTCCAATGAAGGCAAAGTACAATGTACGACTAAACTAGGACTTATATACCAATCAAGCAAATATCTTTTTTTTATTATTTTTAAGGAAGTAGATAAAGCCATTTAACATGCTGATCAGGCACCTCCGCAGAGCCAAATCTAAACGAAAACGTGTTGTTGAAACTTTGCAGATAAGTATAACGATATATGATACATCTGATTTCGAGTTTGTTTTGTTTGCACCAAACCGTTTTAGTATCACTGGGTCGGAAGCAGATGGCAGACCGCAACTAACAAAGCTATTAGAGGCAACATTGCTATTGAATTAGAAGAATCACCTCAAACTTCTACCATAACTTTGGCACTAAACTATCGTATTCGTATAGAGTACACTTGATTCAAGAATTATCAAACGATGATGTTGCCCGACGGCTGCAGTTTTGCGAAGGCATGATAAGAATTTGCAATGCACGAATTTCTTGCAATTAATGTGGTATTTCCTGTCGAGGCAACCTTCTGTTTAAATGGAACAGTTAATCGCCATAATTCAAGGTACTGGTCGAATAAGAATCCTCACTGGATCCATGAAATAATAGTTGGTTATGGTTAATGGTTAGATTAAAAGTGTAGGAAACAGGCTTGTAGGCCCATTTTTTATAGAAGGAAATGGGGTGCTACCTCCCTTGTTTCAACAGGATGGAGCGCCTCCCTAATATGATAGGCGAATTAGATATTTTTAGGATGGTACTTTCCAAATCACTGTATTGGCCGTAGAGGACTCATACAGCCTCCATATGATATACCTATAAGGAAGGATTTAAATATGTTATTAATTATTTTAGTGCAGTCCTGTTTGAGCAGATTATTTTCTAACTGGTTGTCATATGATCAGAGATCTCACTTATTGCATCCACAATTTACACTCTCGCTATACCAACTGGTTTACGCTTTGCAACGCTACCAGTCTCCATAAATCGGTGTACCAGCCTGTTGCGATGTCAAATAAATCGGTCATATTCAATCTCTTCACTTGGATATTTCAATGTGAAGTTCTGCATGCAGGACTGTAGAGAATATGACCAAGATCTGTCTTGTGTCTGCGTAGCACTTCGAAAATGCGCCATTACAATGAACCCGTCTTCGTCATCCATAAATGCAATTTTCGCTGGGCAAATATTGAGCGTTCCGTTCAGTAGTCTTTAAAAAGACAGTTACTGTGTAATAAATGCTATGTTTACGAAAACTCGCAAGAAAATCGCAGAAAACGTGAAAACTAGGCCTCTCAAATGCGTTAAATGTCAGATGACAGAAAGTAAATAATAAATATGGAATATATCCGCAGCAAGGTTATGCTTCCAATGCTTCCATTTCGATTCTCTGGAGCAACGTAGCGTTTCGCTACAATCTTGTGCACAACAGCATTGACGCTCCCAAACTAATGAGCAAGCTTTCATTCATTTAATATGCAGCATACATTCATATGTATGCTGTATATTATTTTCTATTGTCCAATTCCGAGGACTAATATTCTGCTAACCTTTCCTGTTTATCTCATGTGTTGTGGATTCATCGATGTTGTCTCGGCCGATAGCGTTTTTTTTTTACCACTTCCGTCACCACTCGACTAGTTAAATAGCCCACAATATACCACCAATTGCATTTATTTACATACCTACTTTGTTTTGCATCGTGTGTTTATAATTTAACGTACACATAAGGACTATCTTTCTTTCTTTTTGTCCTGTAATTAGATTTAATCATTTGTTGGGAAACTATATATTATTATCATTACTAACAATTTCACAAGTTTAATTCCAAACGCAAACATACACAGTAAAAATACAGGAAGTAAGGACTCCGCTCCGCGTTACTTGTTCAAAATATAAAATAACTGCAAATGTGCACGTCGTATTGGATCGAAAATTTTTAATCAATTACCAGATTCTATGAAAAAAACGCCAAAAATCATTAATTTATTTCCAAAGATATTCAGGGATTTATGCCTCGGAAAGTGTTGTTAAACTCTGAATGAATTCTTTAACTAATTTCATGTGTGTGTCTAGTCTTTAGCTTTAAGTGTTTAACTTTCGGATTCCTATATATAATTATTTACATCTGCAGGAATAAATAAATACACACAACCAACATTTTAGGCTCTAGTATTTTGTAAATTCAAAGCTCTTGTAATTTAATGTTAATGTTACGTTATTAAGCGAATATTACGCAATATCAGAGGTGCATAGTTTTCGAATGCCACATCGTAAAATAGTTTATTCTTACGAGTCGGCATTTCTTCCTCAAAACAGACAGATTTCAGAAACATTTGTCAGACGAAATATGCCCCACGTTTATGTCACGCTGGAATGGGAGGTATACTACTGGAATGTATACATACGTGGGTACATATACCCTTTATGTAGTTTCTATGTATCGCATAACTGCGAGACGCGTGCTCAAAGTGATTTACAGGCGGAATAGCTTTTTGTAGGGGTATAATTAACGTCGGCGTTTCATTAGTTCATATATACATACACACATTGCTTGGAATAAAAATGAGTTGTGTCTACGCCAAAAGTGGAGAGTTAATTATTATTTTTTTTTATTATTACGACAATATGGATATAGACTTTTATATTTTTGCGGAGGTTTGAAAAATACAGGTTCAAAATATGTTTTTATATGTATGTATGTATACAGAAACATATACACAAGAAGTTGTTTCCTACAAGTGCTTTATTAAAATTGTCCGAAAAGCAGAAACTAAACCGAATAATTGAAATAAGCGAGTAGGTAGTAGGTATATGGAAACTGAGATAAACAAAAATACATTTTTCGTAAAAAATACACCAACTTAAGTGTTATCAATAAATTTTTATAAATCTGCTGTAAAATTTATTTTTTTACGAGATTTACGTAATAAAATCTTTTCAGGGTTAAAACTGGTTTATTTATTTTATTTTGTGGGATTGATAAATTGTTATGAAAAATCAAAATAAAAAGTACAACACAATATGATTGCCTTCATTTTTCTTATTAGATTAATTATAGTTTTGGTTAGTTCAACTATATTTTGTTAAGAAATCCTAATATGTAAATTTAATACCTGTCATTTCTTCAATGATAGTATATATTCATAAACTAAAAAAATTCCTTCCTTGAAGACGTTTATACTCTGAAGGAGTGGAGTGTTGAGATTCTTAAACTGATATTCATTTGTATTTCGTATCAAATAACACCATACATTTATACGAAGACTTTTTTCATGTATAGATTCAAATTTTCATTGTATATTCTTAAATATAGGTATTATAATAAGCAACGTAACAAACAAATAAACCGTGGTACGAAACAACTAATGCGAAAAAGGAACTGAGTACATTATTTTAGATAATCTTATTGTTTATTTAATTTCTAAAAATCAATAAATATAGGACCACAAACATCGTGTTCATAACGTCATAACTTTGTTATTGCTACAAATAAACCCAACAAACCATACGTACAGTATACTAGAGAAGCCAGTTCCTTCTGATCAGTAAACTATAGATACAATACAGATTCAATCAAAGCCACTTACGATTTTGTATCTAAAATGTTTGTGTAAAAATCTAAAAAAAATACGCAGATTTGAGGAAAGTATTTGAATATTATTTAAGAAGGTACAGTATATTCCAGCGATTACTGGATCTTTGATTATGTAATCATTTTGTTGAAGCGTTGAATTGGAACACACCCGGTTTATAATGACTTGGTTTATTAACGAAAAAGATACACACAACAAATCAACCTAACCTGTTTAATTTTGTGACAATGACAACGATCAATTTTACATTGCCACTTTTTTACAAATTATAGTTCTATTTTTCATTTTGGAAAAATAACCTCTACAAATAATTTATATAATCGCAATGTTGTATAACCTAGAAATATTCACAGATATTCTACAGAGTGTCTCGACAGTAGGTAAACACATACTTGCTCCATTATTTTAAATAAAACACTCTATATATTATTTCATTTCTAAATTCTATGTAGGTAATAATATTACTTTATATGAACTACTATATTTCTATCTTTAATATGGTTATTTACTCTTGCCAAAAATGGCCTCCATGCAAATCTTCGGGTTTATAAGGCTTCGGGGTATATAAGGCTTATTTCCTACTTGCATTTGTTTTAGACATTTATGTTTTAAATCCCATACATGCACATCTAATAGAAGAGTGAAACTATACAGATATTCACTGTAGCGTTGAACATTTGCTTAACTTTACTTCAAGGTAACCTTGTCTTTGCTTGCGCTAAATAATTAATACTTGTATAAAACCCGTTTATTCATTTAAACGTTTCTGGTGTCTTGTGTGGGATTTTATGCTTAATTAATTGATTAATTTTCAAATTCGGCTTCTTGTTTAGCTTCCAACCATCTTCAATCTTTCTTGTTGAGTAAATCTGCTGCTCCATGCTCTTCTTGGGCATCTTCCTTGTTTTTTTTTTTTTTAGTAAAAACACCTGAAATGTTGGCTCTTCTATGTTTTCTTTTTTTACTATTGGCTCCACAGTCACTTTATTCCTTACTTGCTTATTGCTCATGCTATATATTTCATTAGTTCTTATTAGTATTTGAAGGTATTCAACTTCAATTGTTCGATGGATTTTCTTTTTTGTTATTTTGGATAAAATATCGTTTTCAGATTAATTTCTTGAGTTAGTCAAGTATATAAATAGATTTAGTTCACAGATGTAATAGTATTATAGACATAAAACCTAGAGCGTATTAATCCATACAGCACTGGCACTTTGATGTTGATATACCCACTTTCGACACGTAATGTCTACATAGGTGGCTGAGATCAAAGCAAGTAAAGATTCAGGTTTTGAAATGAGGTAAATTCATTCGTAGCGCACCATTAATTCTATTCCGAACGACTGCTTTGTAATAATCTATCATAACATTATACCTACGGAAAATTTGTTCAGGTATATACACTGGCGCACACAATAATAGGAAACAGAATCATTTTACTGTTGATTGTGAGGTGCATGCTATCCTAAATGCATGCACCTCCGTTATGTTTCATATGCTTTTGTAGCTATTAATAGTTGTTATACTTACAGCTATACAGGAAGAATGAAAGCTATTTAGATGGGATTTTAGTGCAGGGATAATGATTGTTTCAGATGTTTTATACAGCTAGAAGCATTTATTTCTGTTATACGAGAAGCGATATAGGGTTTATTCACCAAACCAGGAAAGGAGTTCGAATGTAGTAAAAGAAAAAAGAGTGGGAAGTAACAGAGGGGGAAAAAAGTCCTTCAGTCTCGATGGACCCAAAATTTTATACCAACCATTCTACATCTCTTTTTCCTCCACTTTATTATTTTCATACATCCGAACCGACCTCTGCAACCGGGGCGCTTTTTCTTGTTCGCGTACGCGCCCATTCTCATCTCTTAAGTTGGTACATCACCAGTTCAAACCCGCGTCATTAAAATGCGAATGTTGTCCATTTTTCATATTTTTTGCCTTCTTTTGAGATATTCTCCGCCGACGGGGTGGATTTAAAAACTTATGCACGCTCAAGAACAGCGAACGGCGGAATATTTTATTTTATTTTACCGCACGATAGGCATGGACATGCAATATTTTATTCTCGGTATGTTTATGAAGCGTTCACTCCTTTTTACCTTTTTTTCCTGTTAAATATTCAATCAGTTCGGAATATCGTTCGTGTTTTCAATAAGTTGTTTGTTTACATTGTTCGCTGCTATTAATAATTTTATCTAATCTTTTGCTCCTCTTTTGATCAACGTTGCTAAATCATGGATATAAATATCAATAAGATGATCTTAAAATCGGAGGTTACGTGATTGCTAATTACTACCGAATGATATTTAATTAATACTTTTCACTATCAAGTTTGATCATGGATATTTAGAAGCGGTTATTTACTATTAAACCTTATTTTGGCTAACAGGCAAAGTAAAAGGCATACAGAAATATATAGAAGCCCATTGCCTCCTTAATCTTTAAAATAATGCACTTACTAAATAATATATAAATTATTTTAAACTAGCAAGTATTTTTTATACTATAAAAAGATTTGGTAGAGCCACAGTGCCCTTGTTTCAGTTAGAATTTGATTTTGAACTTGCAGAGTAGTCATGGCCGACTATAATCTATTTAAAGTAAATCTTTTCAGCCCAATGTACAACGTGTTGATATCAACTTATTTTAAATGGAACAATGCAATTTTTACGAATCCAGTGTATTTCTTGGATCATTTGTGATCAGTATTTATATTCTCTATCCGCAAACCTAATAGAAATACTTGCACTTTTGTGAAAATTTTGACATTTGCACTCTTTTCATTAAAATTAAACATTTCATAAGGCATTAGACTGATGCCGATGCAAGTGTATGATCATAGGCACTAATCACGGCACCATAGATTGTTTAGAAACTCATGTCTCATCGTTTGCTTATTTATTTTCTTATTCATTTTGTTATGTATCTGCTTGAAAATATGCAATAAAAAAGAAGAATTGATAGATATAATTTAACAAGGAAAAAGTATTACATATACAAAATTATTTTTCGACAGTTTTGACGTTTAATTATTAAGGTAAAACAATATACTAAAAATAAGTACTTACCATAATGTTTGACGATGATAGATGATTACATTAAAGTTCTTCTTTTGTCAAAAAACGTGTCATTAGTTTTATTTTTTTTTTATTTTATTTTCAAATATAGTAGTACCCCGTTATCCGCTGACTCCGTATCCGCGGTTTCAGTCATCCGCGATTTACCTATGATGAGCAGAAAATGCGTTATATCAATAAATACAGAAACAAATAAAGACATTCGAGCCTTATTAAAAGTTATAGTAGCATTTGTCTATATATCGTCGTATATACGAGTCATCCCCTGAATTCGGCGCTCTCTTATGATAAGTTAAACAAGTTGGAACGTGCTTAAGGTGCCACTCGCTTTTACTTGTACATATAAACGCTCCTATTAACTATGACTTTAGTACTATTCGAATTGTCGGACAAGACAGTGCTAGGCAATAGTTTTTAAACAAAGCAAGTAAATTTGAAAACCATTTTAAGGCTTCTAAACCAAAAAGAAAACGTGAAATGCTCACTATTAGTGAAAAAATAAAAATCATTAATATGATTGAAATAGAAAAAACATCTATTGCAACTGTTACCAAAATATACAATAAAAACGAATCTTCGATACGGGAAGTTTTAAAAAACAAAGATAAGATTCGAGCTAGTTTTCCTAGTGCACCCCAAACTGCAAAAGTTGCAACCACAATACGTAATAAAGTGTTACTTAAGGTAGAAAATGCCTTAAATTTATGGGTGGAAGATATGACAAGAAAGCATATTCCTATCGATGGCAAAGTCTACAACAAAAGGCGTTGGTTTTATATGAAGATATGCAGACCCGAGATTATACTGAAGAGGAAGGAAAATCATTCACAGCAAGTAGGGGGTGGCTGCATAGATTTAAAACTCGGTTTAATCTAAAAAATATAAAAATGACAGGAGAATCTGCGTCGGCTGATCATGTAGCTGCTGCCCTGTTTCCAGAAAAATTTAAACAAATTATTGCAGAAAAGAATTATCATCCTAAGCAAGTTTTTCACTGCGATGACCCTGGTCTTATGTGAAAAACAATTCCTCAACGGACTTATATTCATAAGACTGTAAAGAGTGCACCAGGCTTTAAAGCAATTAAGGATAGACTTACCTTGATATTTTGTACAAATGCAGCTGGTCATATGATTAAACCTGGACTTGTTTACCGATCACAGAATCCACGTGCTCTTAAATACAAAGATAAAGCTTGCTTGCCTGTGTTTTGGCAATCAAATCGAAAGGCGTGGGTTATACGGCTGTTCTATTTACACAATGGTTTCATCAATGCTTTATTGCGGAAGTGGAAAGATATTTGGAAAAGGAAGAATTACCATTTAAAGTGCTGCTGGTACTAGACAATGCTGTTGGGCATCCTGTGTCACTAGGCACAGAAAATAAAAATGTTGAAGTGGTTTTTTTTACCACCTAACACGACCTCATTGCTTCAGCCCCTTGATCAAGGTGTCATTAGATGCTTTAAAGCCATATATACTCGACAGGTTTTCGAAATGCTGTATACAATGGCTAACGAATGCTCTGATATCGGGCTCATGGAATACTGGAAGTCATTTACAATTGCTGACGCAATTCTATTTATCAAAGAAGCGCTGGAGGAATTAAAGTCAGAAACGATAATAGCATGTTGATATTAATTCACAATCTAACAACGATATTTAACATAGCGCAGAAAATAGATGGAGAAGGATTTAACGATATAACCAAAGAGGAACTCAAAGTGATTACATAAACGAAGAGGATCAAGTATTCACCAACGAGGAATTGGTAGACCTTGTGAAATCTTCTCCAGAAGCGAGTGACGATGAGGATGAGGGTCAACAAGAACCGCCAGCATGGGCGCTTGAAAAATTTTCAGCGATATTTCGAACTGCTCAAAAATTAAAAGAGCAGATAGTAGGATATGATCCAATAATGGAACGCAGTATAAAAATTACTCGCACTATAACAGACGCCTTGAAATCTTTGGAGGATTTGTTTAGTGAAATGAAAAGACAAAAACGAGAACTACCAATAACAATGTCCTTTGAAAAAGTCGACAAAACTATCGATAATGCACAGCCATCAACATCGTTTGCTTCGGATCTAAGTAAACAATCGACTGCTAACTTACACTTGGAGGAAGATGAATGAATATGTAGCTCACGATGATAAAGTTTTTCTTGTTGTATATTTTCTTGTTGTGTAGGTATGTGAATATGTACTATATGTACATATGTATGAACTTATACATTTATTATACTTAAATTCTATTTGTGCCACAGCACAAGAATATTTATTTATTTATTGTTTATTTATTTTAAATAAATATTACATAGCTTATTTTTTCTTGTTTCATTGTTTTAACTTTGCTTCATATTTCATATTGCATTCGGAAATAAAGCGTTCGCTACTATCCGCAGTTTTCAGTATCCGCGGAAGAGCACAGAACCAAACCCCCGCGGATATGGGGGTACTACTGTATATCTACTGACATCAACTACGACAATGAAAACTAATCGAAAAATCATGGACTTCCAATATTTTTAACAATCTTATTGGGGCCAAAATAAAAAGGCACTTATCGGCTTCGTTTCAAAAACGTGACTTTATTATTCCAGAGATGTCTGAAATAAAGTGTTTTCAGTAATATTTAATTTTTCTATTCTAACATGATATTATATTGATTAACCGTTTTTAGTTTTCCCCCATCTCCCTACAAGTGGATGCTCTTCAACTTTAGATGTTAACTTGCTTCTTAACTTTAAAACTTTATACCGCACTTTCCAAACTATCAAGAGAGTAAGAAGCATACTTTATCACTAAATCGTATTATTTTACTCGATACGGGTTTTGTTGAGGATAAATTTATTTTCTTATTAGTTCGCCGTACTAAACAGTAATGAATTAACAAAGTTTATTACTGTGTAAATCATAAACATAACACGCAAGTAAAATAATCGATAGAATTTATTTTGTTTTTGCTCTGTTTAGGTACATTTTTTATTGTTATATCAGGTTCTGTTACACTACTGTAGTAACTTCGCTTTGAATTGAAAATGGATAACTGGACCTACAAATCAAACAAACTTAAAACGGTATTACCAACATTTTGATTAATGACTATAGTATACTAACTCTTTAATAATTTATGACCAGAGAAAAAAGATATTCCCTAAAATTCGCTTTTGCTAAATAGAAATAAAAACGGTTAGTTACGGATATAAAACAAAAATTACAAAGTTTGCAACATATGAAACATTTGTTATTTATGTTTGATAGTTTCCTGAATTATGTATGTGTTATTTATTTACCTGCAGAACAAAGCGGGCAATGTAATTTTACGCATGCATTAAATCTAGTAGATAGTACATTTACATAATAGTACTAAAAAGAATAAATAAACAAAATTAATTTGCGACATTTATATCGTATGTATGGATTTTCTTAATTATGTAGTAAAATTTTATCCCAGTGACAGGAGTAGGTACTAATTTTATTGATTGAAATTGGCGTTAAAGCATCCCATGCTAGATGATAATCAGTAATCGCTTCATTTATCTCTGTATGCGTCCAATTAAACAAATTTATAACACCAGTGCTTCTGGTTTGGACTGTGTTGATTACACAAGTTCCACTTTTGTTAACCGTGCATTATTGTAGGTCAATAAATAAATAGTGTTCAGTTAAACATTTAACAGGAATCAATTGGGCGATATTAATAACACGGTGCTACAAAATTTCCTTTTTTGCAAGCACTTTCAAAGTGACCTAGTGTATGTTATAGGTCTAGATGAGTGTATTACAAAACCGGTTTTAGAAGTTTCAATATACCTCAAAATTACCGAGTTATGGGCCAAAGAAAATTTTTTGAGGCTGCTACTTTTAAACATTTATAATTTTTTTATTTATTAACCGATTTTTGAAATTCAAACGGTTTTGGAAAGCAAAATAATTGTTATTTTTAAATATATATACTTCTCATACAATATTAGCACAAATATGCATAGATTTCTTCAATTATATGGAAAATTTTTATGAGACGTCATTTGTTCAAATCGGTTGAGAAATGAGGAAGTTATAGTACTTTTTGTGAACAAGTGTAAGTGCGAAAAATTGTCAGAAAAACAGCGAGCGACGACCTATTCAATAACTGGCAACTGGGACCAGAAGCTCTGAGAAAGGACCTTAAAACTTAGGTATTTAGCTACGAAAGCGAACTTGGTGAGGTTACCTACCACCTCGCACAACTATTGACGGGACACTGTCATTTCCAGGCGTACCTGGAAACCCGGTTATGACTCAGTGAAGCGTGATTGTTAAGGTTGGATTATTTGAAAAGGAGAGATTTCTAGCTAAGATTTGGATATAGTTGAATTGCATTTGGTGGATAGTTCCCAGCCTATGCTCACCAAGTGTAGGTCCAATTACACAAAACACACGAGTAGAGCGCTCATATTCTGCAACACGAGTGCCCACCGACACTTTGTTTCACTAATGTAAACGCCGCCACGGTAAACGCCAGCTTTGAGAAGATGACGATCTTGGACAAGAAAGGACTCTGAAAGTTTAGAATTAGTGGATAGGTAGAAGTACCGGCTGTGGTAGTCATGGGTTTGAAGAAATTGATTTACTGGGTATGCAACCAAACAAGATTAAAATGAAATTCCTTTTTAACCGATTTCACAATCAATTTATTTTTTCCTCAGGAACAATAAAAGGATATTGAGATAATCAAAATACACAAAAACATACTTGCTTACAACAAGAAGAATGTCTATGTAAAAATTCCAAGATTTTAAATACAAAGGTCTTAAGTCTTCACAGAGAACCACATGTAGAAAGTTAATATTGTTTAGAGTTAGGTTTAAAAACGGTGGTATAATGAACCACCATTTCGGATTGAATCGCAAAGTTCCAAACCAGTGTCTATTTTGTTCGTTGTAAGTCGTTCAATGCGCATAATGCCTTCCTCCATCTTCTATAATAACACTAGCGTTAACATTATTTCACCGTTTAAATAATTTATTCTTTTTTTCATTGCCAGTCATAATACTAGGAGTTAGTCACGGTTTAGTATTGATACTACTACAACATTTACTTTTTTTTTAGTATAGAAAACCCTTGCAAGGCACTATAGTAATAATGAAATGACTTAGAAAAACGTAATTAGAAAAAATTAGTGCATGTTCCACATGATCTCTTTCATCATCACTTAAGCAATCAATCCCAACGGCGAGAATCATTTCGAAATAATGAAGAACAAACCAAGTGGCAAATTAGTGTGCGCCAGGTGTTCGAATAAACAAAATAATAAAACTTAATTAGTAACAGATAGAAGCAGCTGTTGCCTGGGTTCTTCGCAATTAATTATAGCCGGGAAAAAAGTTTCGTAATTAATTCAATTCTACTTTTCCCATTTTGCATAACCGTTCGCGCTTGAAGTTGAGCACAGTCGGTGACGGACAAGAAGGGCGTAGGGGAGGAAGCAACGGGCCCGCTAAATTTCATTTCGTGGCTTGACGTGGGCCAACGATTTTTTTATTTTTTAAATTCAAAACAAGGCTTAATTTATTCGGCGAAGAAAAAATCCGCCAGCAGTAAATTTCACGTTAAAATGTTGGTTAAAATGCTTTGTGTTAGTATACGCTATATTATTGCCTTCGTATTTTAGCTTCTCATGGTGAGATTCAATATACATTTTGGATTGTTTTTTCTTTATTGTTCTGCGCCTAATTGACGTTATTTTAGCACAATCTAATTTTTATCGAAGCACAAATTATTCGTTTTATAAAACAGCGAGAGTTGTTTTGAGGAATTGAACTCTTCTTTAACTTAGCAAGGCATTGGATGGCATATAAAAACTGACTACCTTACCGCTGCGATGGAATGATTTGTATATAAGGAACTACTAGGTCTGCAGTATACAGACTTATGCACAAGCAATCAAACACCGATAATTCGCATCAAAAACTACTAGATCAACTTAAGCGGGCGCCCCTTATGGCGATGCCAAGTGATGCCAGAGATTCAACCTAGATAGAAAGTGTCAGGGTACAAACCAGATAAGAATTAATGGGAGAAAGGCCCTCCAGTAAGAGCGGACTCAAATTGGTATACAGACGGCTCTAAAGCTGATTATGGCGTAGAAGCTGGTGCATATGGAAAGAAGCTCAGAAAGGTCCTTCTAATAAGCTCGGCAAGGACATGGTGGTGTTCCAAGCTGAGGTTGCTGTAATTCATTACTGTATCAGAGAATTAGAAAGATGGATCGAGTTAGGTAGATGCGTCGCTATTTTCTCTGGCTGCCAGGTATCACTTAAAGTGATCAGTCCCGTAAGTATTCACTCTAAACTGATTTAGGACTTCGTAAGCGCCCTAAATGAAGTCGGCACCTAAAAGAAATTAACACTGGCTTGGGTTCCCAGACACACGGGCGTGAAGGTAAGGCGACCAGATGAGGTTCATCAAGGTAATTCGTCGGAGCTGACTCTTCCTTCGGCATTATCCAAGTTTAAATTAAGAAGTTCATCAATTAATAGTTGCACAAGTCACCAGGGCAAAGACAGGCAAAAGAGTTCCGGTGGAAACAGAAGCCGAAATATACTAAAGATTTACTGAGGAATGTCAGGAAGACTGTCAAAATGATAGTAGACCTGTTGACCGGTCATTGTAGACTAAATAAACATGTGCATAACATTGGCCTGACAGATAATGCTATCTGCCGATTCTGCCAAGAGAAGGAAGAACACATGTACTGGGGTACCACTGCAAGAGCCTGTAGAGCATCTAGTACTACCGGTAGAGAACTCCACAGCTCATCGCTACAAAGATGATGATGGGTCTTAATTAAGAAGGCAAAGTTAGAGAGCGCCATCTAGGACAAAGGGAATCACAATAGATCTCAAAAGTCGCTGTGAAATAGATCCGCATGGCCACCTCAACCCAAATCCAACCTAATGTACTAAACCCTCTGGCAAATAATGCAATTGTTCTTTATGATGATTCTTTTATAACAAAGAATTTAAGTTTAAGACCATGTTATTGATATTTAATAGTAATTACAATGTAAAAGATAATATTAGAAATAAGACTCTAACCTGTTCTTCTTAGAGTTGACTTTAGATACCGGATGCAATGGAAGTAACATGTAGAAACGTTTGCGTTATGCGTTAAGAATATTAGTGTTGACGTGGCTGCATACTGTGCATTTGTGTTTTCGCGCCCCAAGTACGTTGTCATCTTTTGGGGTAACTGTGCGGATGCAATGCAGATTTTTGAGCAACAAAAAAGATGTATTGCAATATTACAATCATATACTGTTTTGTTTACAGGTTTGTTACTGTGTTTTCATCTCGCCTTTGGCATTGGTTCTCAGAAGAAGTGGATGTAATAGTATGTACCTTCTCTTTCTAAGCAGAAAATTGACAGATTTTATAAACAATTCTGCCGGTATTTCATCTGATTCCATGTCGATACATGACGTAGCTAACTTAAAAAAATCTCCATTCCGCTAGAACTATTTATGAAATGTCGTAGAATATGAAAAGATGATCTTACTTACACGTCACTAAATACCTAATTCGTAAATCACGCTGCCAGCATACAACAATAGAATGGTTACAATTAGGAATCTAACGCTAAAGTTACACAATACGTAAAAACAAAGCTCCCGCTGATCAAAATCCAACGGGTAAACATAAAACGAAATTTAATCCGAGCAAATACAAACTTCGAAAACACGAAAATAACATTCATAAATAAGGAAGCCGGAACAATGCACGAAAGAAAGGTGTAGCGAAATTAATAGCATAATCCAGGTAGGAATTGGAGTACGGTTTCGCATTATAAATGCACAGCCGGCGAAATACGTTGCCGGGGGATTTTGCGTGCAACAATAAAACCTCCTGTTCGTCGATGATTAAACCTTTTTAGTTCCATCCTAGAGATGCTGTAATCCCTCTCGGGATGTAAACGAAGAAACTACCAGTGATACGATTGGGAGCGGAGAGTCGGTGTAGTTGAATATAATTTACTGCAATAAACAGAGCGGTACAAACGCTGCGAAATGTAAGGTTGCATTATTGAAGTAATACCGAATATGAACTGCTGCTCACCAATCATTCTACTTTCATTAGAAAACAAAGATTTTTTTACATAAGCTACTATATTAAATGTTGTTGTTGTATTTTATAGGGGAAAAAAGAAAATTTAATGTTTGAAGTTTAAAATTGTTAATTTTACATTTTTATAAACAATATCATCACTAATGCGATCTTAATAAAGCATATTTATTATTATTATGGGTAGCGCTTGTGGCCTTAGATAAAAAAAACTCCTTTAACTCACCCACTTGGAACAAAATTATTATGGAGTTAAAAAGAAAAAAGATTTCCGACTATCTGGTCAATATCATAGAGGACTACTTTGACGCCAGAAAAGTTATTCTAAATAGTACAACCAAAATTGAAGTGAGTGCCGGCGTCCTCAGGGCTCAGTACTTGTCCCCACTCTGTGGAACGTACTGTACAACGGAGTGCTACGCCTAAACCTAATTGAAGGAGTCAAAACAACGACCTGGCTGTAGTGATAGAGGCTGAAAGCCCTGAGGATATGGTATTCAAAACAAACACCGCCTTAGAAGACATAGCCGAGTGGATGGTGCTCAATGATCTGCAAATAGAACCCAGTTTCAGTGCCCATGTAAACCTTGTAATCAAGAAGGCCGAGAACACCCTAGCGGCATTACTAAAGATTATGCCAAATGTGGGCGGGCCAACTGATAAGAAACGAAAGCTTTTCCTGGGCGTGATACAAAGCCAAGCCCTGTATGCAGTCCCTGCCTGGATGCCGGCCTTGGAGTTGAGAAAAAACAGAGACGCCTTGGACAGACTCCAGAGAGGGGTCTTACTACGAGTCATTAGCGGATAGCGCACCATGTCCACCGGAGCGCCTCAGACATTATTGGCGGAAGAATATGCCAGGTGATTTAGTTCCAAGGGCAGAGAATACGAAAGGACGAAGATGAAGGAAAGAGAAGTGACTATTCGAAAGTGGCAAAGGATATATATCCTTATAATATCCTTAACTAAAAACCGCGGAATGGACGAGAACTCTGATATCCGATATATCAGCCTCGGTGCGGTGCAAGCACAAGTGAGTAGACCATCTGACTCAGTTTCTGTCAGGCCACGGTCACTACCGATCATACCTACATAGGTTTAAAATAGAGGAAGAGGACTCCTGCATACAATGCCGGCAAATTAGTACACCAGAGCACGCAGTCTTACTTTGCAACAGGTGGACTGAGGATAGAGCAGGCATAGAGGATATTGTAAAAGAAACACTCAACAAAGAGGCAATTGTGAAAAAAATGATGGAAAGTAATTCAAACTGGGTGACAATACATGGATTTGTAATAAAAGTAATGGCGCACAGGGAAAATATAAAACGTGGTAGACAAATCTAAATATAGGTACAGCAGACATCCAAACGTTCTCTCATGTTTATGCAATAGGGCGGTTCCAGAGACGCTGTGGAGAACCTGAGCGGGTTTTAGTGTGTAGGCCCGGACGGGAGAGCCCCATACTACCGGGCCGATAGAGCCATGTGTCCGGTGTCCATCAAGGATTTCCCCTGCAAAAAAAAAAAATAGATAAAGCATATTTAGCAGATAGCACGGATTCTGCTACCGAACGTGTAAAAACTGATGGTTTTAGCTTTAACTGAGCTGCCTAACTTTATGGCATGAGCCGATAATTCTATTAAATCCTATGAACAATTATAAATGTAAAGATGTTGAAAGGCCGATGGTTCATGCTGTTAGCAAGTTCGCTGATTCGAGATTTCGCCATGTTAGAAATGCATGTGTCAGTTGGATTTATAACCTATGAGACATGGTTATTTTGATGTACAAGAAAGTTATGTATTTTTTACTATCGGTGTTGTAAAAAATACGCCATATGATAACCTTGTTGAACCAATATAATTAATAACACAGTTGTAACCACATCTAATTGTAAACTTTCCTATAACATTATATATCTTTGTGTTAGCTTATAGAAACTAACGTAGACTGTCTTTTGGCAATAGTAAGGAACGTAAATAAATTAACAATTTCAGCATGTTACGCCGCCGTAACCTAACAGGTTAGCGATGTATTATGTTGCGTGAGTAACCGCAGTTCGATACTATTTTATCCGAAGAAATCCTGGGGCTCACGCACACACCAAGCCGTCGCCTCCCATGCAGTGCTGCCGTTGTTCACTAGAACAAAAAAATTAAGATAATTCGATAGTTTCTGGCGTTGAACTACAACTGCCGGTATATAGTTTGATAGATAGCATTATAATATGCAACATTTCCTTAAATGATATGTCCCATCTCGTACCGTTCGTTATACCGTGAAATTCTATTAAAACTCAAGAGATTCTAAATTTCCTATAACTGTTATAGCGGCACTTGCCTACTGTGTACCTCCATTACATAGGAAAAATGTAGAGAATGAATCGTTTTAAATAGCTATGTAATATCCTTAACCTGCCGAAGGTAGAAACTGAAGTTTTTTTAATTTCCATTTTTATGTATACTGTGTAGTTGCAAATATTTGAAAATATGTAGAAATAATGATCGACATTCTCTTTTTTATACTGCACGATGCAATAAAGGCATTACCATTCAAGTAAAACAATTAAATAAGAAAAAGAAATAGTGTTAAGTGGTTGTACATAAAGTATTCAAAATAAAATTACATAATTTGGTTAAGCCGTGCAATTAAGCGCAATGCAAGGGGAACTAGTTCGTAAAAAAATAAATAAAATTATTTTACTTTTTCAAATATTTTCTTTGAATATCATGTTACCTAACCTCACTTTTTGCCAGTTCATCGCACGTTTTTTTAAATTTCCCGCCATACCAATGGTCACGTGATGTGCGTCAAATATGTTGCAATATGCGGGTCACTGTATAAAAAGAAATGTATTTCAAAGTTGAAATTGAAACAAGAATTTTTTGACAATGTTATATAATAGATACAAATGATTTAGTTATTAAAATGAGAATAGAATTATTGTTAAAATGATAAAAATGTTAAAAATTTTATTCTTAAAAATATCAGAATTTGCAATCTCTTGGTGATCGTTAACAGAATTACTACGATCTAAAATGCTTCCTGCTTTATATTTTTTTTTGCCGTAATATTACCCCGGTGCGGTCGAAATCAAATTTATGGTGTTTACATGTACCGTATTTTACAGTATTCACCTAAAACTCGTGTTTCGTGTTCTGCGAAGAGTCCTCAATCAACGTAGTAGTAATGTCGGAACTATATCAGAAACAAAAGTTCAACATTTGTTACCGTTTCTAGTCATATGCGAGGGTAATTTATTGATTCTTAACCGCTACAATAGTACATCACGAAACTCGTAAGCTTCAAACGAAAGGCCGGCTTATCTACGTCTCGGCACTTGCTCCCCACTAATCCCACCAGCGATATATTGTTTTCGTAAGTAATTTTTACAACTCCGTCTCTTCCTTTACGAGTAGTCATTAACGGACTACAGCGGCAACCGTTCTAAGAATAAATCTCTTATTAATTACAACGGCAAGTGGCCCCGCGACCCCAGGACCATTAAAGTATTACGGCTATAAAACTGTCGTAACTCTGAAGCTTCACCTCGCCGCCGCGAACGTCTTCCTTTGTGTATGTGACATTCGTGTAAGTTAACACGTGGATGTTTCTCATCTATTGGATCCGAATTAATAAAGCCAAAGGTACCCGAGCATGTCCGCGTGTAGAGGACCACAACCCGTAGTCACGTGTCGTAAAAGCACCACTTCAGCAGCTTTATTGAGTAATAATATTAATTCTTATCACGTAGGCGAGCCCAAATGGCCGATATCTGATGTGAACTGTTCAATTACAAATGTGTAGTAGTCGAAGTGATCAATCAAACTTTAATTACGGCCAGAATACCATAATGAATTGGTCATGCGGATGGTATGAGCAAATCGATCTTAATTACATATTCATCGCTCTATTAGAATTTGCAAATTATTGTAGATGTGTTAACTTCAAAAAGAAACTTCTTTTTGTAAAATATTGAAAATACCAGCTGTCCATGAAATTGCTGACTATTAAAAAATGTTTCTAGCCAGCAATAGTTTTGAATTATAGGTATGTATTATAGGTATAGTACTTACGAGTTGGTTTCTACAACGGAAATGTGAGAGACCAATATTTTGTTGTATGATGTATTTTATAGGAATTTGACGTAAATGCCAAACAACAAATTAAGTATTCATGAGAAACATTAGTGCAGAAAAGTATTGAAAAGGAACGCAGAGAAAGTCAATAACAAGAAAATCGCAATATATATTTGTCTACCATTGACTGTAGCTATATAGATTCTGGAAAACTCTTTTTTTTTCTAATTGTTTGTTATTTTTCTAGGCCTTTTTCAATTAGATCTCTACACTATTCTATTTCTTAAGTATTTTGCTTGTTATGTTGTATTTACAACAAGTATCCTTAAAAGCTTGTAAGGACGTTTTCTTTCAGGTTCTCGGTCGGTATACAGATATTTACCGCTTACTCTTTAATGTCTTGCTTATGGGCTTTCGCTTTACCTACTTACTTTTAAAATGCTTATTACTTATGCGTTGATCCTCGTAAATCGAAAGAGGAGGTTCGCTCCAAATTCGTTCGGCGACGCTGATGGCCAGTTGTCAAACGGTGAATTACAACCTCGTGGCGGTTTAAACGGTGTTGCGTCTTAATCACGCCGTTACAATAAAGTTTTAACCCCAAAGTGGTAGATGAGTATACGTGCGGTGGGATATTTACGCAACGAAACAGTGAAAGTGTATTGTAAATCAAACGTTTATTTCTACACAACAGGCGTAAAAGACATCGAATATATACAGCAAAAGAAAAGTAAGTATCACAACAAATGCATGCACAATCACAAGCATACATAAATGTGCACAATGATGAACATTGAAACATACGCGGGGTTTCAGTAAGGCTACGGGGGTCGGTCGAAAAGTACGCGGACGGTTTTCACGGGCTATTACTGTTAGATATCGGTGACGGCGGTACACTCTGCGGTACGGAAATTACTTTGTAAATAAAACCCTGGGAGCGTCAGAAGCTGTGCCAACGCAACGGCCAGAGCAGATATAATCGGTAGTATGCCTGTGTTACACCTGTGTGAAAGCTTTGCCAGCGCTATAATCAGAATAAGACACTCGACGTGTATCAGAAGCTTTGCCGACACATCAGTCAGAGCAGACTGAGAGGGACTCGGGATTATGATAATATAATCGATTATGAATGATTGTGCGAAACGAATGATGAATTACCTTACTTACTAGAGAAAAACACACTGGTCGTGTTCACACATAAACGTTTATCGCTGGAAACGACACACAGTACAATCAAACAACGTACCTTATTATAATGTAACACGCAGGAAAGATATACATGAGAAAAGACCTTAATAACTTATTAAAACGAAAATATGCTCCTCTTTAATATTCGGTGTTGATAGATTTATTGAGGTAAACGGGTATCTTTACCCTTACATTCATCGTTAGTTAAGAGGTCAAAATAGACGTGGAAAAAAAAAAGCACTAGCAAATATATTTTATAGTGGAAACAGCAATGCATGTTTAGGTTACATATTTTCTTAATTCATTCAGTTTCCGGTTCAAAATGGATATCCCTGAATTTTCCAAACAATGTTCCCGAATAAATAAATTAGCGTGGAGTGATCGGATATACTTTGTGTGTTTATAACATACAGAAAAACCTGCTAACATTTAATGTAAGTACGTTATGTATATTGAAACATATGTGACTACATACATTATTCACTACGGTGTATTGATCCTAAAGCATGTACTACATAAAGGTATAAATATATTACACGAAGTAGTTAAGAACGTAATACAGAATACAGCGCAGATTGTTAGCAATTCTGTTGCTCTATACTTTTAAAATTCTTAACTTCGACGCGTATTATCTTCTCCTCTTTATATATATATATGTCGTATTTGGATAACAAATTGTTGGTAACAAACTAGAAATATGAAACAGTTCAATTATGTGCGTATTCTAATATTGAGTATCCTCTATAAAGATTTTAAAAATATGATTTTCTTATTATTATTGTCATAAGAAATTATTTCACTTCATCTTTATCTACTTATATATCTTATTAAAATAATTAAACTCGAGAAACTGAACTATCCATACAAAACCTCCAACAAAGCACACAATTTAATTGGACAAAATTGTAGTAACACTTGTTTAAATTCAACGCCTTTATCAGCTCTCTTAATTAACAAATCTTATTGGTATTCTCTTCGCTACAAAAAGTTTTAATAACAACTCTTCAAACTGTCTTGTTACTCACGTTCAGTATTTTCTTACGGAAACAGAAGTTTTTGCATCCACTTTAAATTGTAATAAATTCCCAGAACGAACTTCGAACATAAAGAAAATCCATAGATACCAACTTCTTTAACGGAAATAGAATACTTCGTATTAAATCCGCCCTTTAGAATTTTAAATTTAGAGCAATTTATATTTTCTCACTTTATAATATGTAGGTATGCTCCGCTGAGGATTTTAGCATTATTTCTATAATGCTCTATTTGAATAATTAGATAAATTAAATAAAAACAATGTGTTTGACTAATTAAGTACGTAATCTTTTGTACATTCCTATTAAACATATTCTTCTCAGTATAATTATAATATTTTTTTTTTTTTGGGAGATGAACTGCATTTACGATGTGGTGGACTCCTTCTACAGAGGACTACCATGTGAACCACCCCTCGCGTGTCCTAGATAATTCATTGCAGTATAAACCTGGCTAAGATATATATATATAAGATTGATCATAAGCAGCATAAACAAATGACAACCATAGATAATTGTTAAATGAAGTAGTATACAAGACTTGCCATTAGTTCTAACAAGAGAAGGTTTCCAATATAAAAAACCAGAAAAAAATGGAATTTTCTGTATAAGTTGTTCGCCTTAAGACACGATTTCTTTTCTAATTGCGGAAAAACATGTTGAGAGGATGAACATCGATTCCTTCTTTTTTTTTGACCAAGTTTATGCATTCCACATTTATAATATCTAATCTATTTAAAGTATTCCCTTTGGTGTTTTGAGTGTTTATAAAAAATTGTTAAAATTCACATGAAATGTTCCCGGTTTTGGCGCTTTTGTTAATCTTCTTGGTGAACTGCTAATTAAATAAAACTATTCTGGAAATTGCACTTTAAGATTGTAAGGTGCCATTCTGTGGGAAAATCCATTTTAGTATAAATTTTGAGTTTATCGCGAATTAATCAGTAATTCTTTTTCTTTTGATTGATTTTCCCATTGTCGGTAGAGTTACTACCGCATGTTATTTCGTTTAATTACGTTTACGATAATAAAGCACTCTCTTCTGATGCAACGCTAGCATTCTACCAGCATTTTCTGGCAATCGTGTCGGCACAGCTTTTCTGATACATGCACAGACTCCCAATTATTCACGGCCTGGCAGTTGCCGTCGCCACAGCCTCTGATGTAACACAGGCATTTTCTCTCCAGTCATCCTCTTTCTGACTGTCCTGTTGGCACAGCTTTTCTGATACACTCAGAGATTCCCGGCTTAGCATCGGCAAAGCTCACTGGTGTACACAGAGATTTATTCCTAATCATTATCGTTTCGTGAAATTGTGCGCCAGCACAGCTTTCTGACCTTACGTCCGCGTATTTTTGACATGACTCCGGTATATATATTTCCATTTCACGTTATCACGAATTTAATTTATTTAATTTTAAATAAATCAAAGAGCCAACGTATTTGAATGATAAAATACGAAAATGCATGAATGTTGGCAATGTTTAATAAATTTAACCAAAGAATGCAGTAAATTAATACGCTACCAATACTTAGGATAAATTCGGTATTTCACTTGACTAAATTAATTGAGCCAAATAAGGGCTATAGGTTTCGCTTGATTCGGGGATAATTACGGTTAATTGCCAAGTGCCAAAACAATCGGCTCCGTTCAACTCGGAGGGTAATTACGGATAATTGGCGTGCCAAAATGACCGGCTCCGCTCAACAAATTCTAATAACGGGCCAGATACCGGTTCCCTTCAATTAGGGGTTGGAATTGATCGGTGATCCAGGATCCTTCTCCACTCGATTAGCGGCTCGAAGTTTTGATTGGCGTGCCAGAAATCAACACCAGTGCCGCTCGGCCAACGGATGGTGGCTTCGTTTAAGCGAGGGAAGGTGGGAATCGGAAGACTGATGCTCGGACTCCTGGACTCTCGGACTTCTGTCTCTATTACAAAACGGCGCTTTAAATAGCTTTCGCTCCCCACTATTTTGTTGCGAATTGTGCGGACAAAACTTGTGGGAAAACACATGAGACAAAATAGACACATTGGATAAAACTATATATAATGCCTTGCAAAATTAAATGATCAATTCGGTGTATTAGAAATTAATGATAAAAAATGCAGCAATATTTTGGAGACATGATAAATAACAAGTGATATTAAAATAACATTTGCCCCACATTTCATGAGTCGCACCAAAGCGATGCTTCATAGTTGTTATGCGTTGTCGAATTGATGTAAAGGAAAAACGTACCTTAACATTTATTATTTACTGGTGTTCCAAGGTAATGCATGTATTGTGGATTCCATGTTTTTAAGATAAATTACATTTCTCTTAATCCAGAAAGACGCTTATTTATCGCTCCCTTTACTAAAACATAAGTAAATATAGCCAAGAACGGTTAATTCTACCAATATATCTTCACGGTAGAAACACATAAATAACTTCCAAACGCACACGATCTATAAAAAAAACTCGCAATTTTCCAATTTAATTTCTACCCTATCTGCGCTTTCTTTTTTTTTGCCCCGGGAACGGCTCTCCGTTTTTCACTTCCCATTACCGCTCTCCCTTTCGAACGTTTCGCGATCTCGAACTGACGGCTCGGACCTGAACCTCACATTAAGATAATTTTAATTTTCCGACTAAACGAATTAGTGGCATTACATCGTTAGGTGCATAAAAAAATGCGCAGTGAGTGAACGCTAGGTTGGATTCCTTAGTTCTTGGTAAGATAACGGACGGTGGTTGTTTGGTGGCAGGGAGCGACCAGCGGTTAGCCTGGAATGGCTACCGATGTTGCCACCACCGTGGTTGCGTGTTAATGATCTATGGCCGCCTTGCTTTTGTTGGCTTTCATAATCACGCCGAGTCCGATTACCGCAGTTAAATATGGCGGTTAATAGGCGACCAACAAGCGTTTTATTTACGATATGGTTTAATGGTCGTGCGTGAAAGGGCCAATTTGCAGTTTGTGTGTATAGGGGACTTAATGACGGCTCCTGGTCAAATATTTATTCTTCATTACGGTAGCAGTTGTCGGCTTACATCTTTATTTGCTGGTTTACGACTTCGATTACATACAACATTACAGAAAGACGATTTGGAGCTATTAACTGTCTTCAGGAATGTGCATTGGAAAATAAATTCTTCTCGTCGTTTAAAACGTTAAAAAATTCAATATGGATAGAATAGACAAATTTTTTCTTAGAATTTTGCAATTTGGTCCCACGAGTTTTACCATGATTTATCATGATAAGGCTAAGCTAGCCTTTTATAATATAATATATTATATGGCACTTATTTATTTGTAATTAAACCATTACAGAAGTAGGTTAATAATAGAAAACGTGTAGTATTACATCTATAGTGAGTCAACATCAGTAAGTAACTAAATAAATAATCAAATAAATAAGTAACTGTATTTGTATGTAAAAGAAATCAAAAGAATGTATAAATATAATGAATGAATAAAGTAGACCATGTATTAGATAAACAGAGGGAGGCAAACAAAAAAACAAGACACCAGAAAAAGGAAACAGGACATCAAGATCAGGCCAATCTCTCCAAACAGGAAATCTTCTACCCGATAATACTCCACTTCTATCAACATTTCCTTAATTTTAGCTTTGAAGTTATTGGGTGATAAATCTTTGAAGTATCTCGAGATATGATTATAAGTTTTGCTCTTTTAATAGTCCGCAGCATCCTGAGTAAACGTCAATCTATGAAGTAGGCTGTTCTTGCGGCCTCCTGTCCAGCTACATATGTGTGTAAGCCTTCTACTTGCAAATAAGGAGAAAGTTAATTCATTAATATGTCGCACCTATGTTAAGTGAGAGTCAATAGTTACACCCAAAAATTTTATACTCATGGGTCTGCGTTTTCGTGGTGTTCACGAGTTTCTCGCCAGCTCGTACGAATCAGATGTTTGTGCCAGGAGAGACGTATCGTCTACGTAGAGGCATAATTGATGGCAGCAAAGAAGCAGGTCATTAATGTAAATGGTAAATAACAATGAACCCAGAATCGAACCTTGGGGAACGCTGTGACTCACTCCTATAAGCTTTGACTTGATTTCTTGCCATTCCGTTAACTGGACTCTGTTAGTTGAATAGAATTTTAAATGATCCAAAGACAATCCTCTGATTCCATAGTACTCAAGATTACGAATCAAGATTTTGTGATTGACTGAATCTTCAATAGGTTTAGCATGTTAAGTTCGGCGTCATCTAAAGCCTCATGTATGCTGTTTATCATTTGTAGTATTTTGCTGATTCTCGACAGAATAGCGTGGAAATACAACGGCAGGCATTTCTTAGATCACGCCAGTGCACGCTTAACTCAACACTAGAGCAGACCACTTTCCGTGTGCGCCATGTGCGCCGATGTGGGGATGACTGTTTATGCATATTACTTTAATGGCAGAAAACCAAATGTATATTTAATTATTTCTGATAGAATAAATGTCTGTACTTCTATACTAATATCGGTAACAAACTCATGTTGCGTCCCTATTCTATCGCGTATATTACGAATTACACTCCCATACCGGCGCACATGGCGCGCACGGAAAGTGGTCTGCTCTACTCAACACACAGACGAAATTTTGAATGTAGTGGAGGATACACGTTCACTTGAGATAATGTGTAAATGTATAAATTATAAACAAAAGTTTTAAAATCTAGACCAGAGGTAGGCTATTCAAGATAAAATCCACTTCTACTGTTCATCATCTCCAATTTCATATTCTTCAAACATTTTCTGTTTTCTTGTGTCACAAGTACTTACACATAGCACAATACAACCCCGGTGCACAATAAGTAAAGGATTAGAAATTTCTTTACATTAATGTCATTAATCTTAAAAAATGTTCAGCTTCAGCCGCTGACGATCATAAACTTGAAAAAATCCTTGCATGATCTATTAATTGTTTCTGTGGCACTTCATGTACCACTTATATTTCGAGTAGTATTTTAAGTCACACTTAAATTTTAAGTAACGGTTGTGCAAATGGGCTTAAGAATCCCATTGTCGCAAACTTATAAAATCAACAAGGTTTATAATAGTATATGCTACACACCATCAGAGTTGCGCATTATTCGAATAAAATTATTCAAGTTGATTATTTAAGTACAAAATTATGTAGATAAAATACTCGAACATTATTCATAGATATTTTTAACTAAGGATAATTTCGATCTAGATAATTTTATCTAAAGATAATTTCAACTAGATGATATTAACTGTAGCTGGGCTGTCCATAGTTAAAGATGATTTTATTCTAAAAAAACCCATATCTCACATTATCTCTCGCCTTCGGATAAAGATAAAAGATACCCTCCTCCTTCGGATGAACTGTTACGTTACTTGTTTAGGCATCTATTCTACCAGAGATTCAGATTATAAACAGTTTTTACAGAGATAGAATCGCAATAGTTAAGAGTTAAGGGAGGCACAGATAAAATAAATATTTCATAAAGAAAAACTTTGACTTTCTGCCTTGTTTATTACTGCTAATATATCACATTTAAATAAATTTGTTTCGAGCATGAATTTCCTTCCTCTCCTCACATCCTTCAGCCAATAAAGAATATATCAAAAGTAAGTATTTGCTTACCTTGGAGGAATCCGGAATAAAAGGAAATCCAAAAGTTTACTGCTTATAAATCAGTCTGGATTACAACCGATGCCACATTCTATAAAATTTCCATCATTAATTTCGGAACCTCTACGACAGCAGCACCGTCTACATCTAAATCAAATCTCTTTCGTTATGATAAATTTCCAATAGATATAAATCTAACTTATTTGCTTTTTCGTATTTCTCTTTGCATGCTTCTTCGGTAATTTCCGATATTTTTTTCAACGACTTATTAAACCGATGAGAGCTTGTATAAGCTAATAAGGAGTATAATTAAGAACTCTATTACATGGTGAAAATTTAATTTAAACAAATGGAATTAGTACTTTTGATTATAAATGTGATATCTATTACTTATATTTTAGTTATACCTAATCGTCGTATTTTTTGCCTCATAATACGTATAATAGCATGCGTAAGGGGTTTTCAAAGCACATAATTTTAATTTGCTAGTTTTAAATGTGTTCTTTACAAAAGTTTGGTAGCTATTTAATGATTTAATATATTCCTTTATCATAAAATAATATCTTCTCACTATTATTTTCGGTAAATGTGGGCAAAATAAAATTATCTGCTCAAGTAAAACGTGTATTTTGTTCAATTACATGTTGAACAGTAGCCATAATTATGTTGTTAATTAAATTATCTGTTAAATGTAGGGAAATGTATGGGAATAAATATTATTCATTGGTTGATGCAACTGGATCTGTTACTAGAATAATAGCGACTTTATTCTAGTAATGATTACCTATGCAAAGTTTAGAACGGATTTCTGATTATAACAATGAAACAATACTTTCAATGGAAATTTACTGAATAATTGATCATTTTTTTTATATTACAATCGATGTTTTTGCAGTATATGACAAAGAGATACAGGGTTAGTAAAAATCGCGGACATTATGGGCAAAATGGGGGGGAGCTCCATCTTGTTGACACCAAAAATGTGCATTAGGGTGATCACCTATGTTTGCATTTGGAAAGAGGGCCGCAAGTGCTGGAACAACCTCATTTCGCAATAAATTTAAGTAGACGTTGCCAGTTAAATTTCCTCTTATAAAAAATGGTCCTATGATGTTGTTTCCAACAAGACCAGCCCAGACATTCACCTTTTGAGGACGCTGTGTATGGACTTTTTCAATCCAATGCGGATTTTCAATTGACCAGTAGCGACAATTATGTCTGTTCACAGTGCCGTTGAGACAAAACGTTGCCTCATCTGAAAAAATGATGTGATCTAAAACATTAGGCTGCTGCTCGATCAATTCCGTCATTGTTTCGCAAAATTGTAGTCTACGATCTGGATCATCTTCAGTTAACTCATGGACGGGATACATTTTATAGGCTTTCATTCTTGCTGATTTAAGAATCGTATGAGCAGATTTTTGAGAGATCTCATGAATTTGACCTAATTCTGTTGTGGACACGTGATGATTTTCTTCCACTGTAAGTAACACATTCAAACTAGTTTCTTCATCTGTTGCTGTTAATGGACGTCCCCTTCTAGGTAAATCCTTCACCTGACGAAAGACTTCAAACTTTTGAATTGTTCGGCATACCGTACTTTTACTAATGTGACGATCCGGATAAACAGTATTAAACAAACTACGAACCTCTTCAAAAGAACGTTGACGATCACCGTACCCACGCATCATTAATATCTCAATTCGTTCTAATTCAGTAAGTTTTTCTGCCATTTTCAAATGTGTAAATGTTTAAAATAAGTAAATTTATAGCGATGCAAAAGTTAAAACGCTTTTAAAATTGTCAAATGTGACGGCAAAAAGAATGCAAACACTAAACAACAACTTTTTTCAAAGGTACCTTGATTTTTCTGTATTAGGACACTTTTTTAATTTTTTAACTGTTTTCTTGTGAATAAAAATAAACATCTTAATACTTCCTGAACGTAGTTTTTTATTTTGCATTCAAAAGTGTTAAAAAAATCTGGGCGTTCCATTTAAAAAAAAAAGTTGGGCGTACTGCCGATTAAACCGGAAGTGAAAAAAATATTAACTGTATTGCATAAATTGCAATTATATTAACTATACCCCCATACCAAATTTCAGAAATCATAATTTTCAAATAACAAAGTTATTCGACCGTTCCGGGACTTTTTACTAACCCTGTATATGAATTCAATGAATGAAATACGTTAATTTTTGACAAATATAATTTTGGTTTAAACCCAACCCAATGGAGATAATGTTTTTTACTAATCGGAATTCTAGATTAAATCCTCAACAACTTTGCTCGATAGTATAATCATGGCGTTGCTTATTCAGTGTGTCTACAGTTGGAGTTCAGAATAGATATGATGGACAAAATATTTTTGAATTAGAATTTAATATTTGGGATTGTTGCTTGCTTTCGATTTTTTTAAATCTAGTGGGCCTTTTCAGCGGAGTAAAAACTGTTTTAGTTTCAGGTAAAGTGCCTTTCCATTCCGTCCAAATGCACTAATTGAAAGCGAGCAAAGTTTTGTAATTTAATACTAACAGCCATGTTTCGGAGTAAGATTTCATTTTGGTAACTTTGATTCTATACTGTGTTAGCAGTAGATGTTGCATTTATTCTGTTTTGGTGTTAGTTTAAGCCCGAGGTATTGTTATCAGTACAAGATATACCTAGATCAGTCAAACTACATAGGAGTTCATCTACTGTCAAACTCCACATGAGTGGGGAAGTAACTAGACTGAATACCCTAACCAAATTTTATTTATATTCGAATATACATTAATTTCATCTACAAATATGCTCATATGCGAATAATGAAAGTAAAGTGAATACAAAATAAAATTCTCAATTTAAATGCGTTATAAATAGTATTTTAATAAAGAATCTTAATAATTTGTCGCATTTCTGTAAGATTTTAATACAGTTGCAATTCTTTTTTCAGTGCGTAAAAAATTGACGTCTCAGAAACGTGAACATGCATAAAAATTTAATAGATCTAGGAAAAGTATCTATAAAAGCTGTTGTAAAATCATAAAAACGAATACCTCAACACTTAAATTAACTGCCACAGATGTAATGCAAAAAACACGAAATTAATGGTAAATCATAGAGATAAAGTAGTCTTTAGGCTTTCACGGCCGTCGCAGAAGTGAAGTCACTTCACTTCTGAAGAAGATCACGACAAGATGATCGAAACGTCAAGTAATTTAAACTTTCTACACGGCAGAGAACCCGAGAACCGAAGAGCAGCCAAATCATAGAGATGTTGACATAAAGATGACATTAGAGCATAGCTGTATGAATAAACACATTTAATTCAAGTATAAAAGTAAAAAGAAAATACATCTTTATGATTTACCATTAATTTCATGTTTTGGCATTACATCTGTGGCAGTTAATTCAAGTGTTTAGAAATTTACTGGGTAAAATTCATGCACTAGTAGTAAATTTCCTTGGTGAATTTTCACACCAAAGTAATTTTACTTACAGTTTCTGGTGATTTTCCCCCAAATGGTACTGGAATTTTTCGGAGGAATCCTGGTAAATTTACTAAAATTTTTTAGTGTGTATTGCAACTGTATTAAAATCTTAAAGAAATCCGACAAATTATTAAGATTCTTTATTAAAATACTATTTATAACGCATTTAAATTAAGAGTTTTATTTTGTACTCACCTTACTTTGATTATTCGCAAAAAAATATAGGTGTCTAATACATCTGAGCATATCTGTATTTAAAAGTGCTTGATTTTAATGAAAAAAAAAAAAACTTTGAATCGAGATAGATTCGATATACCCTTAGAACTCAGCTTCTTTCTACATAATATATAACAAATAAGGTCTCTCTTGAAGGGCTTGTTTATGAAATAAACAATCATACGAACTGGTGTCGCAAAGCTAATTAATGTTTGTTCGCGAACCAAAATTAACTCGACGTTACGGTTGCCCATTTATAAACCACTCTGTATAACGACGTCTCAGTAGAATTGGGTGGTATATACACACACAGCTACACATTACTATTCCACAATAGCAGATGCACGCATGCATGCATGTAAACCGTAAACAGTACGTTAGTTGATCTGATGCAGAACGCCGATGCTGTCCAAAGTCAACTGCACTGCTGATATACAGTGAATATTGATTGATGAGATTTGCTGATGCGGTCCCGCTCCCGACTGTACAACAAATTCGTGCGCGAATGCGGTTTTCTTTCTCATCGCTATTGACAGCTACGTACAGCAAATCCACATAACATAATTGGGGACGTGACGTTAACTAAGACCGGTATGTAACTTATCAAGTATAGAATGATACATGCTATTCATCGCCAAATTGATTTATTCTCATTAGTGGAAAACTATGTTATTACGAATGTTGATTTCCACTGTTGGTTGCTAGCATACAGGGCGTGTTAACGAAAACAAAACTGGATGGATGAAAGCTGTAAGGAATTTGTTTACAAAAACATCTATGTGTACGTAATTACAATAAAATAGCGTTTACAACAAAATAAAAAATCTATACAGCGTGTTTGTTTTTTTAGTACTGCTAATCACTTTGGAGAAAGTGTCAGACCAACTCTTTAATACGAAAAAAATCTTTACTATGGTTACTCAAGTGAAGTAAATGGAGGTTACATCACGTTATGGTTATTCTATTTTCGTATTTATTTCAATAAAATTTTCCAGAGGTTTAAAACTCGTTACAAGAAGCATTTGGCGCATCTTCAGCGCGTCATGCTTGAAGAAAATCACAAAGTGGACAATGTAAAATTAGTAAAGAATGTAAACAACTATATACAATCAAATTGTTATGAAGGTATAGAAATATATAAAAACGAACATCATTTAATAAATTCAGATTTAGGACCCTTAAATTCTAGTCTTTATAGTTATAGGGTATATAGCTATTCAGTTCAGTTTTACTATACTATATACACTCCGCCAAAAAAGTATCGCATAATTTAGTTTTGAATCATAAAAGTATCGCATAATCTTTGTTTGTAGCATAAAGTTGTAAATATACTTTAATGCGCTCTAAGATATAATTTCTATGATTGTTTAAATAAAATACAGGCCAAATAAAAACAAGAACTCATACTTGAGATTTTTATTAAAACAAGAAATTATAATTTTGGAAAGAAAAATGTCATAACAGTAGCTTTTAATACTGAGTATTGCCACCTCTGGCTCTTATGACCGCTCGCATACGGTTTGGCAGAGATTCGATTAACCTCCGTATATAAGCCTGATCCAAATTCTCCCACTCGTCACGGAGAGCATTTGCTAGTCCATGCAGGTCCGCTGGGGCAACATTTTGGGTTCGTATCCGTCTGTGAAGGAGGTCCCACACGTGCTCGATAGGGTTCATGTCCGGACTTACCGCAGGCCAATCTAAAACTGGAATACCAACATCGTTAAGGTATTCCTGGACGATTATTGCAACATGCGGTCGTGCATTATCGTGCATTAACATGAATTCGTTTCCTATAATTGGCGCATATGGTACTACATGTTCTTCTAAAATGTCCGTTATATACCTGTGGGCAGTCAGTGTACCTCTGTCTACTGGTACTAACTGTACGACCTGTTAAACAGATGCCTCCCCAAACCATAATAGAGCCACCAGCGAAATTAGGTCTAGGTCTGATATTACACTGCGAATAGCGCTCACCGTCTCGTCTGTACACTGAGATACGCCTATCTGAGGTGTAAAGACCAAATCTTGACTCATCTGTGAAGAGTATATTGGCCCCAGTTCCAATTTACATGTTCTCTGGCAAACCTTAAGCGAGCCACTCGGTGGTTCCTAGTGAGACGAGGGGCTGTTACAGCTACTCTAGCTCTTAATCCACTCTGTCGTAACCTATTCCGAATAGTTTGAGTACTCACACGAGTATTTCTGACTCTAGCCAAGTCGTTCTGCAATTGTCTCGCAGTTACATGTCTTCGACGTAATGCTTGTAGTAGTAAATAGCGGTCATCTTGGCGAGTAGAACATCTTGGACGACCTGGTACAGGTCTTCTACTGTAAATGCCTGTTTCCCTATATCTGGCTACGGCTCTAGAAACACTTGACTGATTGATGTTCATCAAATTAGCAACGTATGCTTGAGATCGTCCATCTTCGATTAAAGCAACTATAGCAGCCACTTGTTCTGAAGTTAAATTGCTCATTTTAGTTTTAAAAGCGTTGGTACAGAACTCTGACTTCGCACTTTAAAATTTGTCCGTATAGGAAGACTTTCAATAAACAACTGAACAAACCTTACACATATGCATTTTTCTAAATGTGTTCTTTTAGAAAAAAAAAAGTAAAAACGCTAAGTTCCATTATTTTGTTAGTGTTTTTATAGTTCACATACACGAGGCATACTTTTTGTGAACGTATAAAAATATCTTGGTTCATAAATGCCCTTTTTTAGTTTATGCGATACTTTTTTGGCGGAGTGTACTTATACCATGGATAACAACTGCGGAAGTCTACGAGTATGTTTAGAAATTGTCTGGATATATTCTCAGTTGGTTTGTAGTTTTAACCTAAGGGAGTGTACCATGATACAAAGGTAAGCCTGAGCGATCGCCGTATAAATACCCTACATATCGTCCAGGTTTACCTTTGTCCCATGGTACATTAACTTCTAAATCAAAAAGCATGGAACGTAGGTGATTTTCGTTATAGAACACTTTAAATGACGTTCTCTGAAACTGAAATTGTTTTTTAACTCACCAAAGTATTGAACCCAAATCGAGGTTCTTATGCAAAGTGCCGTTTAATATCAGATAGGGAGATATCAAACTATTCATACAACTGCTACAGTTATGAATCACGCGTGTCACGAAATCGAAGCAAAGAGAAAAAAGCTATCCGTTATCGCTTCTAGAGTTTCTGACTCTAGCTCTACGTAATCGAACTCGGTCGCCAGTGGAAAGAAAAGACCCCAATCAAAAGTCAAACATCGCAATCTCCGGTTCATTTAAACATTCAGGTGTCATTCACGTTTAAGCGCGTCCCGACGCTTTCCCTCGATTTCACCTACTCTTTTCCATCTCAGCTGTTGTACCCGAGACGAGGACATCCCTCATGGCTGTCAGAGAAACTTTTTCTCATAAATAACGACTTCGACGATAACTTCTTTTTTTTCTTTTCCTCCGTTCTGTCCTTTTCCTCCTTGCCATGAAGTCACATATTTCTAAGGTTCGAGGATGACTTGGAATTTTTCGAGGCGTTAATTTTACGCGGGGCTTTAATCGTGAAATTGCACTTAAAAACACCGCTTCGGATCGCGGCATATTTCACTTTCAGGTTTTATGAATCATATTAGTTTTTGTCGGCCGCATTGAAAGCTTTTAGACGGAACATCGTTTATGATTAACCTTTAGATATCGAAGGTTTTCGCTTTACTATAATGGCCAAGACAGTAGTAACCAATTGTGAAATAATACCGTTTCTGAGATTTTGGTTCACGTTTTACTTTGTATCATATTGTTTCAGAATTTATAGAGGATTAGTTAAATGTTTGCAAATGGAAATCTTTCGTTGTTAATATTCATGGCTATTTTGAATAAAGTTATGATTATATTCTTATCCTTAAAAGCAAATTAATAATCAAGCAAATTGGGTAGTAAGTATTTTAATTCATCAAAAATATATAAATAACAGTAATTTTGATTGTAGTCATTATAAAATGAAAAAACCGATTTAGAAAAACACTTTAATTTGTCATGGAAGATTTAGAATCTACACTGAGAAAAATGGATTGTAGAAATTAGATAGTAAATCTCTTTATGTTAATTAGTAACATAATTATTGTCAAAACGACAATATGTGGGGTATTAAGAGTAAAATAACCAGATGTTACCATGCTTATAGTAAGAGGTAAAATCTGGATGTTACCAGGTATTCGATGCATATTCAATTTCTAACATAAATGTTCGTAACGCTCTTCCCACCCCTTGCTCTATTCATTGTCGATCTTTACCGAAGAAATCGACCAATAAGCTGTATTGCCACTCACACGTGTTATGTACGTGTGATACAGGTGTACGTATTCGTGTCGGTGCATGTTTGTATCTGCACAGAGAAAAATCCATGTTGTAATATTTACACTTCACTGTTTGACGGAAATTGTAGTAAGAATTCCTACTATTGTGCAAAATTTTAGAACAACGGCGTTGCATTTTCCTATATCACGGTTACAAAAAAAGCAATAAAATTGTTTAAAAATATTGTGTGACAATCTTCTACAAAATATAGTGAAATGTTTTACAATATTTTACAACAAGTGAATATAATAAATTGCATATAATGTAGTGAAGACAGTTATAATAACAGGTGTAGCAAATTTACTGTGTTGTGTTTATTTAGGTTAGGTTAGGTGCTTGCAACAGTCACCTTACTTTGATTATTGAAAACGGCATTAATAATGAGATGGAATGAAATGAATGCTGTATAGTTTTATATCTATATAGTAGGAATATCATAATACTCATAATTGGTTTAGCTACATAAATATGTGATACTACAGCTTTTGTCGTACAGATGGCGCTACGCTTGTTTCATAATCTTTGAAATTCGTACTCAATGTAAATTGTGATCGGTAAATGTGGCTGCGTAATATCTATATGATGCTTATACATGGTTAACGTCGTGTAAAAAGTACTGTGGACAATCGCCCACAGACGAGAATTACGAGGCGCTTCAATACCGGTAGTACTCTACAGTACACGCGCCGGTCTGATTCCCGCAATCCTGCCCGATACGACGGCAATTCGCCCGGCTGTCACCGGCTAATCAAATTATATTAATTAATTATAATTAAAAATTATTAAACTATATTTATTATAGTTTTCATTGTTAACAGTTATTATCAAATATAGTCAGCGCTACTAGACATTTTTTTCACATTTACTAACATATATGCTCAAATTAATAATACAAATATAGTACACTTTACCATACGAGTTAATAAAAAGTATTCACAGATATTTACTATACAGATATTGTCACCGGTAATATAAAATATGATTGTCCCTATAGGAGCTATAAAATATATTAAAGTATACTATATTTATGTTAAAGAGTACTATCTATTTCTCTCAGTGTAGTATAATTGCTAATTTAAATTTCAAACCAAAACTATCCAAACGTTATGTTGATGATTGCCTAGTTATTGTAGCTAAAGAAAAAATAAATTATATATTAAATCAGTTTAACCAATTAAATTTCACCCTAGAAGTAGAAGGCATAATACCATTAATTTCTTAGATATTTCTTTAATAAAAAACAATCACAAAATTGAAACTTGTTGGTATAACAAACCTACAGCATCTGGCAGATATGGAAATAAAGAAGACATAAAAGAAACACTGTTATTGTTCTAGTTGATAGAGGACTACAAGTTTGGTATAAACATACACATATTTTATTAAACTATTGAAATCATAACGTTTCAGAAGAATAAAAAAATATAAAGAGCCACGGAGAGTTTATAACTAATAAATAAGATAAGAAAATTCGTCATTCAAATCAAGATGGAGTTATCGACGACCTGAAGTTCATTGAATATTGCTCTGAAACAAGATTTAAAAAAAAATATCTCACACTATGAGTTTTACCGAAACTTCTTTTTCCATGCTAAATATCCTAGAAACCTGGATAAACAAAGTGTACATGATTTATTATAGTAAATTCACAACGTTATTACATCTAATACTCCAGGTTTACAGTAGTGAAATTACTGTAATTTTTTACAGTGTTATTAACTTCGCGAGCTTGCCATTTTCAAAACTTTTAATCATGTTGGCGTAGTGGCTTGGTTACCTAATTTTACTCAAATAAAGTACTCTTATATTTTACTGACGTATATAAAACAAAACCGGAACTAAACATTTTTCATTACGCTACATTACTGCAGGTACATAAAATATTGACTATGTAACCTTTGCAGTAATTACTTGAACAATTAATGTGATTTGACCTTAATTTAAACTTGAAAGACAGGTGAGAGCAAAGGAATTGCAAGGAAAGACCGTAATATTAAATTTTACAAAGTTTCAACTTTATAAAGTTCTTGAGTAAATAAATGGGTAGTTATGTATCTACTCGGCACAAATTTGCTTTTTTTTTGTCATCACTATAACTCGCAACGTTTTATTTTAGCGCAAAAATCTTCATAGTTAGTAGACAATTTAATTTACGTATTACACTTTAGACTTCAAATAGTGGATTTTACGTTACGCAATTTGAACCATTGTCCAAAGCTTCACAATTTTGTTGTTATTAATTCCACAAAAGAATTGTAGGTACTACATTTATGAAAAAATTGTGTCCTTTACAAATCTAATGTTTTATGCGCAAAATACACCAGTGGGATGTAATGGGCAAACAACTGCATGCTAAATGCCAATTCTCGATAATTTTCTATAGAATATATCAAACATTTAGAACTACGCGACCTTTTGTAAACCAAAAAGCCTTTATTTACTGGGTCCACAACGCTTATTGTCTAGTTTTGCAGTGGGATTCTCTTATTGGGATATCTCAATTATTCTAAGACACAATGGCTTAAGAACAACAACGCAGTATCTTTGAAAAGAGTTATTTTACAATAACAAATCATTGAAAATGTTTGCTGATTTCTGCTTTTTTGCCGCCATTGCCTATTAATACATGTAAAAGCAAAGAGGAATAACACGCTATTGTTCGATTACATATTTATTAAATCTTTTTATCAAAATGTTTGTTGTAGGTACTGACAGCGATGAATGTTGCAACATATCAGATTTTCTTATTAATTATTATTAATTATTAATAAAATAAAGCAATATTTCTTTTTTGCTAGATTCAACATATCTAACAACAATAAAATTTATTTTAACGAATGTCACGTGACCACTATCATGCCGGAAATTTAAGAAATACACCACGGATTGGTAAAAAGTGACGGTAGATGAGGTTATATCCAAAAAAGTTATTTGCTACAAAAAAAAAACAATTACCACTGCTTTTACTAATGGAATAAAATAATTGGATAGTTGTTTGCGTGTTAAGGCTGGAAAGTGATGTCTTATCGAACGAGTTTGGAGAGCGAGCCGAGGCGGAACTGAACCAAAGCAACTAAACGGATTCGATAAAGACGCTTCCCAGCCCTGGTACGTACAATCTCTTTTGGACTACCACATGATTATTACGCACTAGAATCAATTATTTACTTAGAATCTCAGTGTTCAGAATACAGATCACTCATATTTGAATGACAGATTGTTTGACAGCTATTTTGACAAGCGAACCCAGAAAAAAGAAGTAGTAAAAGAAAAGTAAGGTTGTGGTAATCAAAAAAATATTTTTCAAAAACGATTATTAAAAGTATTTTGTTACAGTGGTTGTAATTAAGGAACTATAGGAATGATAAGTTACTTTTGCTGAATTCAGTATAATTGAGGCACAAAAAAGAATAATAATAATTTATTTATTGGTCTATAGTTACGTATTTAAACTTATAGATCGTCTAGGACAGAGGCTTCCAAACTTTTTTTTCTCGTAGACCACTTTGAAGGTTTTGCTGGTTCCGGTGGACCCCCTGCAGACACATTTCTACCATATTCCCAAAACTCGACAAAAAAATGTGAAGATTAGATCTAACTATGAAAATTGGCGTTGCGGCTGAGTTATTGGTTAATTAATTAATTGATTGTGCTGTGAGTTGATGTCAAAAAAGTAAAGTTAGCCAATCAAAAAAGTGATTCCATCCAACTTTACTCCTTTGACATCTACTCACAGCACAAGAAACCAATCAATTCTCACATATTTTATTTAGAAAACTCCCCATTCGGAGTGGTAAAAATAAAAAGAAAAATAGTATATTCCCTTGTGGTTGCATTTATTCAAATATATAATCATTACAGTATTAATTATTATTGTTATCATATTACATTGTAATATGATGACAGTCGTAATATAATTAAAATTAATTACGTAACGTAACTTTTACAATGACAATCACAAAATAGTCATAATTTTAGTGGGAGAGATGTACTTGATGGATTGACAGCAAATTATCAATATTTGGCTTCAGTTTTGTTAGAAATAACCGCAAATCTCCCCGTTCTGTGATATTCAATCTGCTCCTTTTTTTTGTTAAAAGGTTTGTAACGACACTAAAACTTTTCTCGACAAGATATGACGAGGGAAACGCTATCAAAAGCTTTCTCGCAATTCCCCACAGTCCAGGATATTTTTCGGGTATTTCTGCCTGCAGCCAAAATGTTTGATACCCTCTTTTAATTTTCACTTTCAGTTCCTCATTAGTGCTAAGCTCGAGTAGGTCCTCTTGTAATATCACATTCTCCACTTCCGTTTCATCAAGTGGATTTATGAACCATGGTGGTATTTCCATCGTCATAATATCTTCAAATCTGATTTTAAAGTCATCATGCAGGGCAATTAAATGTTGAACGTATGTGTGAGTATCCTCATCAAGGCATTCTACCTGTGACAAGTTTGGAAACTGGGAAAATTCGCGCCGACTAATATTTTGCTTCATAAATTTGAATTTTCCAAGAAAAGCTGAAATTACACCTTTTGTTTTTATTAAATTGAGGCTGTCCCCTTGTAATTGTAAGTTAATCTCATTAAATTTTTTGAACAAATATGTCAAATACGCGATGTCTGCTTTTAAATTGATCAGGTTTTCTTTTAAATCTGGATCTTTACTTTCCAGAAACTCTAAAACTGCTTCAAAAAGTGCGGAAAATCTTGTTAAACATGTACCTTTCGACAACCAGCGTACTTCAGTATGTAAGAGCAATCGTTGGAAGTCTTCATCATTTTCATCGCACAACTGTGCAAATAAACGCGTATTCAATGCATTGCTTCTTATTTTGTTAACTGCATTAATCACAAATTGATGCGATTCGTGCAATTTAGCACTCAAATTTTTCGCTACTAGGTGTTGTCGGTGGATGACACAGTGAATTGCAGTTACCTCTGGTATAATTCTTTTAAGATGGCTTATAAACCCACGACATCGCCCGGCCATGGCAGGAGCTCCGTTTATCCGTGGCATTCGTATTTATATTGGTGAAGAATCAAACAAGTTCATGCAAGATTGCAAGCACACATACCACAAGTCGTACTTCGTCCCTTTGCATGTCTGAACAAGCATTGCGGACGGCGGCAGCGGCAGCGCTTTGCAAGTCTCTACACGTTGTACTGAATATGCAAGTTTTTACAGTCGCTGAGCTTCTTAAAATATATTACATTGATAGGGGAACCCAAGTCAAGTTTTTAGTTCTTCACTATCGGAACCAGATAAATTTTCGTGGACCCCCGCTTACGAATTGTGAACCCCATTTTTTTGTCACGCCAACGTAGACCCCCGTCGAGTCTCCCGTGGACCCCAGGGGGTCCACCTGGACCACTTTGGGAATCATTATTATATCAAATTAAACTGTATTTCAAAACTGTATTTGATAGACATGTATATAAATATAGCTACCGATAATTATAGTTGTGCTTTGGTAGCCTTTTCCTATTATAAATACTATAATGTCAGTGGAAATTCTAGCTTTTTTTTTTATATATTTCTCAATTTATTTTAAAGAAAATCAGACGTTTCGATAAAACTTAGAAACATCAAAAATAAGCCTGTAATTTCCACTGACATTTGGGAGTTATTATTTATAATATACCGATCTATGAATGAGATGAGTTTCTTATAACTTTCTTCTACATATAAATAACATTTAAATATTTTTTCGCAAAGGAAATATTGCTGCTTACCTGGATATTAATCCTAGCAGCTACCGAATTCATTTCCACTGCTATCCAACGCCCTTCAGATATATTAAATATTTATCTTAGTCGACACTTTCTGTCGTACTGTAGTACCACAGCCCTCTGACCAATTCGGATGTGGTGCCAAAAAAAGGACGGGGCTCTGTCATTTACAGATGTTGCTTTTACCGTCTGCAATTTTACTTTTCCTCCGTTCTGCGGTATTCCTTCCCCAACTTTATTCGATACCGAAAGGATGTGATCTGACAGTTTAAGGACCGGTTTATAATTTTATTATTTTTTTTTTCGTCTTCCTTTTTGTTCTTCGTTGCTTTACTGTCTGTTCCCAATCGATCTTTTTCGAGCAGAGTTACCCGACCGCAGAAACACGAAGAAACCAATTAAGATTATTGGTCTTATTTATTTACTTTTTGCGCGCGTTTGTTGAATTACCATCGAACGATTTCCTCGGAAATAACATTATAAACGGAAGCCGATGCTTAGGGAGAAACGATGCGACGACGATGTAGAAAAGGAAGGGTACATTGCTACCCAATCGGGCCAAGAGAAGGGAACTGCGGATATGAACAAATCTGCGCAATTATTTTGTCATTTTAATTTCTGTGGTGTAAACAACGGGCGTTTGTTCCTAATTTTTTTTCTATTGGAGAAAAACGAATTTATATTATATTATTGTAATATATGTTATATTTATATTTCTTTGTTCTAATAGGAATAACTTTAACCTTATGCTGTAACAATTGTAGAATGCATGTCATTTGATAAATATTTCATAAAGTATGTTACGTACAGACCCCTAGTTTAGTTTTGTAGCAACCTTGTTTAAATGAATTGTAGATAATTCAAATGGATAACTCACTCTAATGGATTTTGTATTTGTTAAAGTTTAATGGAGCTGTTTATTTTTCCAGGTTTACGGATATCAATCAAATGATGACTATAACCTTGGAGCATAACTAATCTGATGGTGAGTAACATTTTCAGTTATACAATGTTAGCTTTTGTTTAGTATAATTCGATAAGGATAGTTGCTTTATTTTGAATGCTTTATTTGATTTGTTGCCTGTTGTTTTATTTCTGCACAATATCAACGCAAGGGATGATTTCGGAGAAATGATTCGGTTGTTTTAGAAAAATCCGTTCACTAAAACTGCTGTATACAAAACGTCTCATCAAACCGGGTTAGTTTTTGTCGATTTAAACAATTTCTGGCACCACGTATGATCAATATGTGAACAGCTTTTTAACATACATACATAGCAGTAAAAATCGTGAAGCGCGCAGTGATTTTGAGGTATCTTGTGTGTCTATTACTATGCTACACTCCTCCCATATCTTTGAATCTTACAATATACTAGCATACATGCATAAAGCACAGTCAAAAGTTATATATAGAATATATTTTAGAGTAGAATATATTTTATTGTCATCGTTCTGTTAAAAGAACATAGACATTGTCCATCACATTAATACAAAAATCTACAGGGCACGTCATTGTTAATAGGTACATGTTAAATATTCTTCAAGAGAATAGAAGCTATGTTCATACAAAAAAGTTTTTAATTTAGTTTTGAAATGGAATTTGTTACTACAAGTTTTTATATTTTCTGGTAGTTTATTGAAGAATATTATTCCTTTGTATGCCGGGTTAAATTCAAATGCTTTCGTACTATGTAAAGGTATACTTTTGTTGAATTTCTTAAAAAGGTATTTTCATTATTTTTCAAGTTCATCAAAATTTCATAGATATACAAACACGCCACGGGGAGAATACTCAGTTGCCTAAATAAAGGAGGACAAGAAACGTCAAAGGACTTACACAACATGCAACGTAGAATGTTTTTGCAAGGTAAAATTTTTTTTAAAACTAGGTGTGGCGCTCCAGCACCTAATGCCATACCGCAATCGTGACTCCACATACGCGAAATAAAAAATTCTAAACGAATCAATGCTTACAGCATCCCCAAGACATCGCAGTCCATAGAGAGCAGTCGCCAACTTACGCGACAGTGTAGTACAGTGGAGGTCAAATTTTAACTTTTTAACATTGTCAAACCCAAAAACTTAACATTATCACTTTGCGGTACGGACTTATTACACTACACATACAGGCTGCTGCCACCCTCCACCGTCGTCAGCGAAAATCGCATCAGACCCATCTTATCGTGGTTAAGTACTAAATTGTTAGCATCACACCATCTCATCATATCCCGGACCAACTTTAATGTTAAATTAGAGGCCGATTCAACAGTATCAGTCGTTATAATACAACTTGTATCATCAGCATACTGTGCTAGTCTGCAATAATCAAGTGTCGACTGTAAATCGTTGACATAAATTAAAAATAGGGTGGGACCTAATATTGAACCTTGCGGAACACCGCATGTTAAGTCAATGTAATCGGAACTATATGTCATTATCATATCATCCTGAACGCCCTTAACACTAACTACTGCTTTCCTACCAATCAGGTATGAATAAAACAAATCATAGGCCACCCCGTATATACCAATCGACTCTAATTTTCGTAACAAAATCGAATGGTCTACCATATTGAACACTTTAGATAAGTCAAAAAATACACCGGTGACAATATTTCTCTTATCCAAGCCCTCATAAACGTTGCGCAAAGCATGTTCAATCACAGCACTGGTGTTCTTTCCAGAAACAAAACCGAACTGCGCGGGTGATAATATTTTAGAGCGGGTTAAATAATCAACTAATCTGATATTTATCAACTTCTCATATATTTTAGCAAATGCCGAGCGCAGGGATATTGGTCTATAATTTCCTACATCTAGTGCGTCACCTTTCTTATGAATAGGAATGATTTTATTAAGCTGTAACTTATCTGGATACCAGCCTTCAGATATACATCTATTAATTAAATATTCTAGGGGACCTGTCGAGTAATCGTGTACCAGTAGTGGGATGAAACATGGCACGTCATCAAAGCCTGCTGAATGTTTTTTAGCTATATCTTTAAGTACATTTTCTAATTCAAATTTGTTTGTTGGCGCTAGATATAAACCTTTGGCGTTAGCTATAGCAGGTAATATATAGATATATATATATATTATAAGGAAAGTTATAAGTTCTCTAAAACCGGTTAACGTGCTCGAATCCTATAATTTTGGTATAAATTTACGAATTATTCGAAAAGCGGATATCCACCAATTTTATGATTATTACGCCTCTCAAAGGCTAAACGCACTCAATAGACGAACGTGACAGGTATGTAATTGTCCAGCGGTCGCCTAGACCAGCATATATACACCGATGCCAGGGCATTATTATTCCGAAGCAAAGCGGTGCGTGGTCTTCTTGAATCGAGATAGGCCGGATGAATAATAGTTAAGCGAATAAAGAAATTATGATTCGTCGGTATATGTGAGAATTATCGCATTTACGGGTGCTGCTTCTTCTCCGGAGTTCATTTCATTCCATTGAATGTGGTCAACGTGATAATCGAAACGATATGTGGGGTCGTGGGTCGGCACTTCGCATTCATTCATATTTAAATTTCCTAGACGTTCGTTTACTCCGCCTTAGTTTATTTAGACGGCTATTGGGATTGTATACACTCGCACAAATAGGATTAGGAATTTCTTTGGCCTTGGTGCTGTGTGTGGTAAGCTGGTAAGTCGATTAGAATACTTCTTTTATCGTATTTAACAACCATAACATGCAACATCTGTACAAAATATTTATTATGCGTGATAAATGCATCAACACACATTGAGATTCATGAATGTTTAATGGAGAGTTCCATTTAACAAAAACATATTATGTTACATTTCTTGACAGGGCTATAATATATTTTGTAGTTTACGAATTGTAAGCTTGTAACTGCCCTATTTCTTTTAACTAACAATAAGCAAACAGTTTAATATACTTTTCAGGTAACCTCATCAGGCTCTAATTAAGTACTAATTAACTGACTCGTGAGTTATGAAAGAGGGTGTGCACAAAATAAAAACTTTACATTTTTATCGCACTGTGCCGCTCGTCCAATAAGTAAATTAAATTGATGCCCGTAACAGTGAATGCGATATGCTTTAAATCATTCAACTATTGTTTATTCCTCGCACTAAACTCTTTCTTAGAAACTAAGCTGATAAAACAAAATAGTTTATTTGTTAGTGAACATCCGCTCATATTTTCATATATGTATATTTATACTCTATTGTTAGTTCGAGTTTTACTTGTTGAAGTGTAGTTTATTTGAAGATCAGGAATCGGCCGTCCTCTCTTCTTTATTAAAAGTTTTTCCTCAAATGATAGCTGGTTTTTTAAAAGATTTTGCACACAATCAACATCTCTCATTAATAATAAACGCCACTTTGAAACGCCTTTGAAATCACACATGCGCGGTACGCGCCCAAAACTATGCAGTCCCAATGAATGCACTACGTTAACTGGGGACACGAAATTGTGTGCCCCGACAATAATATAAAGGCATAAGCCGAAGATGAGCGGAAATAGAGACATTGGAAATTGTGCCTCGAAATATAGTTTCGACCGATTGCATATGCGCTAGTTATGTCATTTCATATTCTTCGTGACTCGATTTCTCGAATAGCACAAAACTAATTTAAACGAAATATTTTGCAGAATGTTTACAGAATTTCAGTTTATATTTTTGCAACTTTTTATAGGAGAAACAATAAAAAATAAACCAGATATGCAAGCGTAAAAAATAATGAAAACTAAAGCGACAGCTAATATTTGAAATTTATTTGCCCTTTCTCATTGCTGAGAAATATCTGAATTTATTTTAGTGTGTAGTAATTTTTGGTGGAATAAATCATAAAGTATAAAAACCCGTTGGAGAACAACCTCAATATTATAATCTCTAACAGCGTAATCACTACAAATAGAATGCAATGACGCAATAAGTCGCGTTAATCGGTGCGGAAGCATTATTCAAAAAATTATTATTTGTCGAGTATCAATAAAGATAGGAAACATATGCGCTAATAGTAAGTTATAATGATGAATTATCGCAGTGTCCTCTTTACCCATATAAAAACAAGAACAGATGTATGCGTCTTCTACATAATTCAACGAACACTCGGGCATGGCTCATGGTAGCACTTCGTTGAGGAATTACCGTTTCTAACATGTATCTAGTTGAATACTTTTACAGTTTATGTGCACTATAGCAATTATACACATAAAAACTTTACACTTTGAATTTGGCACATCATACACTTATCACTGTAAAACATATTTCTCTAAACGCTACTAACTTTATATTAGCAATTGAACACACGTGTTTGTTTGCCCGAATCTTACATTTACGTATACATTCGTATAATGTAATAAGCATAATATTTTGCAATATTAATGATAATTATACTACTACATCCCATAAAACTATAGTGGAGAAAACGCGCGACGAGTACCCATCCTGTTTTAGAAGGACGGGGTGGCGGGACTCATTTCGAAGCCTTGTTGTTGAATAATTTATGGAACATAATCTTAGTTTGCGTTTATTTAGAATGCAAATAACATTAATTTTATGTAAAATTAGGAGTTAACTTCGATATATGTTATCTTAAGTTCCTATACGCTATTATTTTGTGATAAACTATTTTCGATTATACAGTGTGTTAAAAAAAGGTTGTCGGATATTTTACCCAATTGTAGTACTGGTGGAAATAAACAAAAAAGTCTTAGTCAACATGGGTCCGCAATTCAACTGTTTTTGACATATAGTCGATTGCATATTGTTTTAGTAGGATAAAATTTTTCAAAGAAATTCTGATCGCAATGTAAACTAAACAAATATTTATTTAAAGTAAAACTAAAGAAATTGTTCTACATGTCCACCGTTCATTTCTAAGCACGCTTCACACCTTTTTATGAAAGATCGGCGCAATCTTTCGAAAATTCCTGGAGTCCTCCGAATTTCCTCGCAACAATTTACGATTCGTTGCCTGAATTCTTCCAAATTGTTTACAGATCGTGCGTACACTAATTGTTTTAGATGCCCCCAAACATAGAAGTCTAGAGGTGTCAGGTCAGGGGACCTAGGAGGCCATGCAGTTGGTCCACCCCGTCCTATCCATCTCTCGTTGTAATCTTGATTTAAGAAATTTCTAACTACGATGGAAAAATGCGCAGGAGATCCATCGTGCATAAACCACATATTTAATCTGTTAAAAAGTGGCAAGTCTTCCAACAAAACGGGTAATTCATTTCTTAAAAAATCCAAGTATACTTGTCCCGTTAAACGATAAGGGAGAAATACTGGACCAATTAAACAGTCTCCAAAAATAGCAAGCCAAACATTTAGCGAAAAACGGTTTTGGTGATGCAGTTCAACAACAGCATGGGGATTTTCATCTGCCATCTGTTATGAAAATTGAATATGCCGTCTCTTGTAAACCCAGCCTCGTCACTAAATAAAATCTGAGTCGCAAAATTAGGAGTTTCTGCCAGCTTTCGTAAAACCCAATGACAAAAAATCCTACGTGCATCATAATCGAGAGGAGCAAGAACTTGCACGCGTTGAATGTGGAAGGGATAGAGCTGCTGTTCCCGCAGAATTCTCCAAATGAGAGGATGACTGACGTTCAGTTCTGCGGCAAGTCTTCGGGTGCTAATATTTGGGTTGTCTTCTACCCGTCTCAAAATATCTAATTCTACTGCGGGAGAAGAAACTGATCTAGGTCTACCAGAACCACCATTAATTTTAAAGGAACCAGTTTCGGACAGCCGAATATGAAGTCTTGAGAAAATCTTATCACTCGGTAACAACCGATTTGGAAATTCTTCGGCATACATACGCCGTGCTCCAGTGGCATTACCATTCGCACGACCGTACATAAAATGCATATCGGCCATTTCTGCATTTGTGTACTTATGCATAATTTGAGAACAAAAACAAATTTACGCAAATGATAAATAATCTGATGACAGATGTCTGGCAGAACTAATTTTAAGTCACAATCAGTTGTTTGACAAAGGGAACTATTCTCAAAACCGAAAAATGTTTTTTTTTTATTTTAAAATATGCAATCGACTATATGTCAAAAACAGTTGAATTGCGGACCCATGTTGACTAAGACTTTTTTGTTTATTTCCACCAGTACTATAATTGGGTAAAATATCTGTCACTGTCAATTTGGGAAACCAGACATATTTTTTTTATCAATTTTAAAATTTAAATTGCAACGTTGTGTATATACCTAGACATAGCTCAGGATGTTCATTAGGCTGAAATCGTTGAAAAGAAGAAATGGAATATTAAAAAGACCCGTTTAAGAAAGTCCGCCTCTTAAAGAATGGAATGCACCATGGTTCTGACAGACTGACGCAATGCTAGAGGAAAAAATACAAGGCTAAAGGAAGAGCATCCCAGGATGATTTCGTCTTTTTGGTCAATTTATATGCAATGTACATACATTTATATTAATGTACCAATAAATACTGATGATATCCGACAACCTTTTTTTAACAGGCTGTATATTTCATCATAAATAACGAGTACAATTTCTGTATTCGGTGGGTACAGTCGAGAGCGGTTTAATCAACACCATTATAAATTTCATAATCCTTGCTAGAAATAAAGAAGGGGAACATCATAAACTTATACAGGGCATTTTAACAAATAATATCAATAACAAATAACCCTTTACCTGCTATGATTTATATAAAATTTCGAAACATGTCAATTGTCATATACAGGGGAACAACTTTTAATGACGGGCCTGACAATTTAAAATCATTACTACTACATTACTACTTCTTCTTAAAATTTGAATAGGGAAGATGGGTCTTGTGACCGCTCATTCAAAAGGTCTTTTAAATTCTCTATTTACGGCAATATGTATCAAAAAGTTTTTTTTTAATCAGTAAGCAAAAAGTGCGGAATTTGTAATCGGTGCAATAAAATACCATTAGAATAAAATGATTTGAAATTTGCTTTATTAAATGTTCAAAAAGATGACCATTGACCTCCATACAATAGTACAATCTTACTTCAAATGCTATTGCAGAAATTTTGGAGTTCTTTGTTGGCATTCTTCAACAATTTTTTGGCGTAACTCTTATAAGCTGAACGCGTGGCATTCACCTTAGGCTTAAGATGCTCCCAGAGAAAGAAATCAAGTGGTATAAGATCCGGCGATCTGGCAGGTTATTCTATAGGCCCCCCTTCGTCCAATCCAACGATCGCGAAAGTGATGATCCAGAAATTATCACACTCCAACAGCGCATTCTCCAACAAACTTGGATCTTGCTCCAATTTATCTGTGATCAAAGCATTGATTGTATCGTCCAGTATGTTCAGATACATTTGACATTTAAAGTCCCGTCAATGATTAGGCGTCCTATGAGATGATCACCAAAGATACACAAACCCATACATTAAGTTTCTGTGGCCCCTTTGCAGAGATAATATACCCAAGAGATAGCAAACTTAATACTAAAAAGTGGGTACACGTTTGGAATGTGGTGGGGGGCGTATTTGGCAGGTTACGGTCTCTGCTCATAGAGGCGCTGTGAGCTCAAAGCGCGTAATTTGAATAGGTATGTATGTATGGATGCTGTTGCTAGGCGAAGCTTCGGGTTGTGAAATACACCTTGACACTTCTAAACAATGACATCTATTTGTATAGCCCTCTCTGGAGCGAGACCCAAGCCAGCTACCCCTCCGGAGGGGAGAGACCAAGTTTTGTAATAAGAGTTGGACGGGAGTGCCCCTGTGTATGTGCTTCCCGCGTCAAATGCTGGTTGGTGCCACTCCCCATATTTGCAGTTGCGACGATTTATTTCACCATTGAATGAAAAAGATGTTGCAGATGTTTTCAGATGAAATAATCAAATTTCTAATAATTTCCACATAAAATGTTTCGAAAGCTACTTCTCAGAAAAAAAAAAACTGACCTCTCCTTTTGTTTTCAACAAACTACCCATTACCAAGGAAACCTCTCGCAGGCAACCCCAACTAGAAACGCATTTCCACAGATATTTGTAACAAAAATCCAAAAGAAAGAGTGAAAAAATCCCTTACCACAAAAATTAAAGATAACAAATCTAAATACGTATTTCGGCAACTAAGTTGCCATCTTCAGTAGAAAACAAGTGAAGAGCAGTGTTAAACTTAGTGTTTTCGGCTAAGGTAAACCTTGGAAGATATGCTCTTCACCAAATCACTAGTGGAATAACACTTGTGTTATTCCACATACCTTAGCCGAAAACACTAAGTTTAACACTGCTCTTCACTTGTTTTCTACTGAAGATGGCAACTTAGTTGCCGAAATACGTATTTAGATTTGTTATCTTTAATTTTTGTGGTAAGGGATTTTTTCACTTTTTTTTTTGGATTTTTGTTATTGTTTTCAAGCCACAGTCTCCACCCATCACAGATATTTGAACAATATTTGACGGGGTGTTTGTATTTTGAAAAATACAAACACCCCGTCATATCCATAGTTGCGTAATGAAATCTATACGATCAAGTAAGTTATTAGTCAGAATTTTACATTGTTACATTGATACAATATAGAATACACTTATATAAACCAAGTAAAATCAATCTAAATAGCGAACAATTCTTTGGGTTTCATAATTAATATAAAATAACATAGCAGTACCTATGTATACATTTCTCAGTTTACTATGGATATATGAGAAAATTTTGTATTGTATTATTTCTGTTATTGAATAATATTTACGGTTATGAGGTAAAGAAAAATAGGATCCATCAGGTATTTTATAAGTATATTTTTTATGGCATGAAATATATAATGTATAACACATATTGTTGCAGAACAAAATAATGTAAACTTGTAATTGTATGTTTGAGACAAAGAATTTTAAAAATTGAAAGAACAAATTTGAACGTTCCTTCTCCTATACTGTCTATAAAGTTTATATAGTGTACCTGTGGATGCTAAGGGGTTGTCACTGGCTACGTTCAGAACCTATATGCGCCAATACATGTTTAATAAACAACAAAATGGAAACAGTTTTTTGTAAATGTATGTAAGCTATGTTTATTGATCTCTTTTCATGCCTCATTCACCACAGAATTAATATTAAGTTAGTCTTAAGCATGAACATTTGTTTATTAGCTCTATTATTATTTCAAGGTTGGGTGGAAGAATGGTTGTAGTGCTGTGCACTCGAACCAAACCCATACCTTGTGGTTTTTCTTGTGTCCTCGATATTATTATTTTGTTTCTCTTGTACCTACTGTCTTTGTTATATGTACTGAACTCACAGAAATAAATATTATATTATATTATTATATTATAACTTGCATAAAATGACCCTTGCAATAAATTACAATTTTTCTTGTAATGTGTATCCTCTATTCTACACCAAATTGAATTTGGGCAATCACCAACCTTCATATTTGCTGCCTTCATTATTAAAACGAGCACGCAGACATGAAACGCATTTTCCTCACTCTATTTCTATGCTATATCTACATACAATACATATAGGCAAGAAAACAGGAAACAGGCAGTTTCCTAAATATGCTATTTTTAGTGATAAATTAAAAGCCAGAGAGAACTTTTTTTCACAAATCACAGATCTGCTGCTTTTTATCTCCCTTCAAATTTAACTATATTGCTTTTGTTTTAAAAAACAAATAAATACACCAAAAATCTTTATTAACGGGAAATGATAACATCGATTTAATTGTTTAAGCACACCAAACGGGTGTTAAATCTTACTGTACTTCTGCAATCGGTGGCAATTTAAATTTTAAAACCAGTCTGCCGTAAACGGATTATCGACAATGGGTAAGCAAAATATGATTGAAATTTACCAAGAGAAACCTGCGCTTTTACAACTCGCAAAGGGAAACTTTTAAGTATATTTTCTTCTATGTTCGAGCAATTCATTTTTTAGAAAAATATTACAAAGTTTCGACGACGCCCGCTGCTGAATATAAACTTCGTCAATAAATGGAAAGTTATTTCAATTGTGAGTATATGGATTCGAAGCGAAAAGCCGGAATGCGGGTTTAAATTAAAATAACTTTTTAAATTGCATTTCGATGGGCCGAACGCACTTTCTATATTAAAAGTAGTCACAATTTGTAAAATAGATCTCCGTATCTCCTCATTGTGCATATGTACTTACTACATAGGTATTTACTATTCGGTTATTAAATGTTTATGATGATGAAAGGTGTAATCCTCTTTTAAGTTTTCTTAATATCTGCATTCAAGTTGGCGTTACAAGTATGAAAAAGATGGCACAACAAGACTCAAAAAAAAATATGCTCTAAACAATTTGGCAAGGCAACATACACTGGAATGCAGAAAAATCGTGTACAGTTATTTTTCGCTGTGTTAAGTCGGTCTAGATTGATTTTGCATTTTGATTTGTCAGTGTCAAAATCCAAATAAAATAGTGACAATTTGATTCTCAGTTTATAACCTAATTACAAATAGCCAAGCTACCCCCAGGGCACTGCAGGCTGTCAAATTAGTTTCCGAAGTGGTATTGGGGTACCATAGGAAGCTCGAAAAAATGGCGGAACATCAGAGCATGAGATGGGTTCCAAGCCACTCTGGGATCAGAGGCAACAATATTGCTGACAAACTAGCTAGATGCGTCAGTGAACGACCGATCACTGGTCCAGAACCATCGTGTGGGAGTTCTTAGTTCTTATGGGGGCATCAAAGACAGGTCCAGAACCGTCGTGTGGGAGTTCTTATGGCGGCATCAAAGACGGGTCCAGAACCGTCGTGTGGGAGTTCTTATCGCGGTATCAAAGCTTTTGTCAGATCTGAACTCGCTACTAGTCACCAGCTCCTATTGGAATTGAGTTGTCGGCGCGAGACATTGCAAAACCCTCGGGATTCATCCAGGCGAGGAAAGACTCCGCAAGGCAGTCTTTATAAGCAGGAACAGACTACGGGAACACTATTTACGGGAGTTTTAACTGGCCACTGCGCACTGAACAAGTACTTGCACTGCATGGGGCGAGTGGACCCTCCTCTGTGCAGAAATTGTGAGAGAGCAGAAAGCACCTCCTGACCGACTGCCCTGCAGCGGACAGGGAGAGACACAGTCATTTAGGAGTCGCTCGGTTAGACGAGGCCAGTTTAAGCAAACTTACTGTGGATTAATTTGCAGACCTCTTCGTTCGGCTGCAACCAGGTCGAGAGGGCTAAAACATTATGGGGGCACAATAGGTTTGCCCATGAAGGCAAAAAAAAAAGAATGACGCAAACAGTATTAATGACAGAACATACATTGCATATTTAAGTAATCTGTATAGTAATATCTTGAAACTATAAAAGTTTTGCATTCTGACACGCTTGCATCTGATTTGTTTTCTTTTTTTTTTTAGTGGTTTTAAAATAAAAAATAACAAGGCATCTAAATACATATAGATTGTATGATAGCTCGCATTTGTAACATGTTTGTCGGAAATGCTCATTAGATATGCATTTACTTCTAAGTTGATCCACGAGATGCAAAACTTCTCTGACTCCACATTAAGTATGAAAGTATGGAACATAGCTTACATGTTTTTTAATTTGTGGAATACTTTTTGTGTTTATAATAATACGTATTAGTGATATGCCTAAATCATCAACATTTTACAAAAAGCTAAAGAATTTTCTTAATAAAAATGAAAACTCATGGCTGGAAGTATGATTTACTGAAATTCGCTTTAGTTGAATGTTTAATTTTCTTGTTTCTTTTCCATCCGTGCTACGATGTAGTAATGGGGACATAAATTTACATATTTTTAATAAGTTCACGTTCCGGTAGCTGAATTTATTATGCACTTTGTTGACCTGGCATATATCCTCGCATGTCAACCGCACTGCAATTTAGTTGAAATATTATAAGTCGTTACTATTTTTCACATATCATAGACAAAAGAAATATGCAATTATTCCATCCTTTGTAAGGATGACTAAGTTTTTATGTTTTTATTTGTTATATCTAATATATTGAATAATAATATGAATAAAAGGAAGTATAAAAGTGCCTAGGTAAATTTAATTTTAATAATTTCACCTCTAGAAACTAAATGTTAATGTACGCGTGTGTTCAGATAGGAAGTTCAAGATATATTTCAGTTAAAACATGTATAACTTATAATTGTTTTTACAATTTGTGTGTAATATTAATAATATGAGATGAAGCTTTATACATACAATTCAAATTTCGGAAATTTTGATACCAAGGAAGGAGTACATATTTTGTTTGCATAATTTTAATATGAATTTGTTTTGAATGATATGTTATTTAATTTGATATTGACTTTTGTGCCACTAGTAACGTTAAATGTTTATTACATAGAATAAAATTTAAAAAAAAAAATAAAAGATGCCAACAAAATTTGCTTTTCTAAAACAAAATTCAAAATTACTTAACATATTTAGCTAGTCTTTAGTAACTATAGTTACAATTAGATGCTTAATACATTTATGATTAAATTAAAATGCAAAGCGCTGCCCTTTGTAGGATACGAATATGATAGAAAATATAAGTTTAGCAGTTTTAGCATAGTAGAATTTATTTATTTGGTTTGTTTAGTTCATATTATTTAGAATAAAGATGCCCTATATGTTAGTCGTTTATGTACAACATCGACTAAAACATTTATCTTTATATTTTGTGTTTTATTAAAGCTATTTGTGTGTTATTTTTATATTTTTTTGTGAAAGCCTGTGAAATCAATTATCTCTTTGTTCATGATTGTTTTTGATCCAATTTTAGGAAAAATATACAGTGAAACGAAATTGATTTGGTTTCTGAGGAGGGATTTTGAGCAGTTTATGAAATTTACATATATTATGTACTAGAATTTTGAAAGGGATGTAAAATTTGGCAGAAGGAATACCTAATGCTCTCTTGTGAAACTCGGTTTTAGCTTTTGACACTTAAGAGGATATACTAAAAGCTAAAAGTGTTTCGGCGACATTTTCACGATAAAAAGTCACGATATGAAACTGATAAATAAATGTTGATAAAAAATCAATTTTAATTTTAAAAAATATTTTGAATTCTTGCATATTACGATGTTATAGCAATGTGTATTATGCGTCCTATTAAGACTCGCGCGTGCCCATGTAATAAAATAAGGAAGTGCGCTCGAGGGTTAATAATTCTTCAATGCTTTCTTTATAATACAGAGATCAAAATAATTTAGGAGACAAGCAACGAAATGCATTTCTGCTCCACATAGGTGAATAATTGTTTGTTATATAAAGGCTGACCATCATTACTTGTTTATTTCTGGGAACAGTTAAGGATACTTAATGGGAAACGTCTGTTTATTTAGAAAGTTTTCGAAATTAATAAAGTTTTATAAAGCTTATATGTAAAAAAAAACAATAATAATCAACCATATGTGACAATGAGTCCAATGTCAGTACCCTGTGGAAACTCCACGAGTGTTGACTACATAATTTTCTGCACCTGTTTGGCATACTCATAAGATATACTTCTTGTTTTGGTTGCTATGACAACACTAAAATTATTTATTAATGCAAAATCATTCATTAATGTGGATGTTAATAGTGAATGATTTTGTATGAATTAATAAAGCATATACAGTGTCACTGGAAGTAGCTATTAATGAAACAAAAAGGTAAACATTATGCAGTTCATTACTAGACGCCGTGCGATCAAATCAGTTTTATCTGGCGTTTTGCATAACATCTTTTTCCAATTCAATCACAAAATTTAAACAGCATTAAGATTTCGGTAAACTTCACAGTTGCGGTATCTGGCATCAACGACTATCATTATTACTATAATATCTTTAAATCATGACATTAACCATTTCAGCCGCTGAGCGACTTGTCCAGTAACTCGAAGTACTTTCAAGATATTGAGATTTTGTAATGGGATTAGAACAAAGGTTTTTAAAATGTCGGCTTTCACGGGAAAAGAATCTTTCTTAATCGGCTGCGATAATTTATTCAAATTCGCGGTAGACGTATACACAGTATAGGTACACATAACCCTATACCCACCTTTGTTTCTCCTTATTTTGACGTGTAATTTAATTACAGGTTGAGCGCGTCTCATGATGAACGTCAGTCACCGTTCATCGCGAGTTTATGCGGTTTGTATATACGTGTAAGGAGATACCTGTCTAAGTAATTAACTTTATTAATGCATCATCACGCAATTTTGGTTTGACGTAGTCACCGTCGCCTGTACTCGTAGTCGTCTCGTTCCGGGTATCCCCCCGGGGACCGTGTACACGCCGCGCGCACGAGGACGCCCTCCTCACGAATGCAAAGTTTCAACCCCGAGGGTGAACACGGAATTCCACTTCTGTATCATCCGGACGCCGCGGATCTCAGTGTCTTATCTTCCCCTTGTCGCTGTCATTATTATTACCGGTCTGACGTTTTTGAATGACGGCTGGAACACGTTTCATTCGTTCCTTTATAATTCAGAAGAAGCAGCGATGAATATTGTACCTTCATATCGCTTGTGTAGGTACGCTTTTGTACGGTGTGTCGCAGGGCGTATTATCTTCGGTAAATAAATGATGCTGGCGCTCTTAAAATGAGGCAATCTGGCAAAGATTTTTTTAATAAAAGTAGAATATTCGGGCAGAGCATTCACATAATCATGACTAAACAATTATCTGTAAAAGACTGCTGTAAATAATCAATGAGTTTGACATACAACCGAAATGTGCACAAAATGTTAGAATTATGATCCTTCTTAAGTGTATAGCTATTTCATTCTTACACGTGCGAGCTTATACAGTTATCCCAAGCTCATATAAAACGTGAATATCACGTTTAAACATGCGTCGCAAACTTAAAGAACTTTTAAAAATTGTTTTTCTTGTCACTTTCAATTTTATTCAAAAGTTTAGATAATGTTGCCGTAGATATTTAGGTATAAACTTCTTGTTCTAACTTACAGCTTTTTCTTGCATTTTTTCTTGACACTTTCAAACGTCGATGTTTAGGGGTATATCACTAATTTTTGTCAATAGTTCGTTCAAATCTCCTAATAAAATTAAGTAAGTCAATCTTACAACTTGTAACGTGCCGTTCCATGGGAAAATCTATTTCAGTATCCAGTTTGATTTTAGTTTGAATTAATCGTTAATTCCGTTTATATTGATTGATTTTCGCATGTTATTTTATTTCGAGTTTTTATTTAGTTAATTTTGTTTACGACGCGAACGTCGTGCCCGCCGACAGTGCCCGATTCACACAAGTCCGACTCCCACCATCGCGACCGCGTGGGGGGAACCGCGAGCGTATTTAAGCCGCGCGCTTAACACAGGGAGTCCAGTCCGCTCCGATTGGCGTGTCGGCATAGCTTCTGACACCTGTCGAGCTTCGTAATTCCGATCTGATTGTAGCGTTGGCAAAGCTTACTGACGTAACGCAGATATCTTTCCCGTCTGCTTTGATTGGCGTGTCGGCATAGTCTCTGATACCCATCGAGCTTCTTATTCCCTGCCTGATTGTAGCGCTGGCAGACCCCACTGGTGTAACGCAGGAATTTGACCGTTTTTTTTCCCCGCTCTAGCCTTTGCGGCATTGTTTCTGGCGCTCCCAGAGCGCTAATTGCAGTCATTAACGTACCGCCGAATTTAGCATCGTCACCGATATCTAACCGTCGCGAAACCCGATTGCGGAGTTTTCGACCGACCCCTGTACATAGATTTTTGCCTTACGTTATTAACCGAAACATCGCTATTAAATTCCGCGTTCAGTTTTCAACAGCGTTACCGAAGCCCCGTAAATATTTTAAAGTTCACCACTGTACTTATTTTTACATGAAGACGAGTGTACATGTTTTGTTTACTTACTCTTTTGCTGTATCTATTCCATGTCTTTTACACTTGTTATTTATAAATAAAAGTGTGATTTATAATGCACTTTCACTGTTTCGTTGCGTAATCCGAACTTTCTATATATTGTTAATCTCTGGTGTAATGAAAATAGGGTCCATTTAAATATAAACAAATGTGCTGTAATATCTTATGCGAAACGTAGTACTGTCATATCTTTTCCATACACTATTAATCAGATACCGATACCTAGACAGTCACGCATCAGGGACTTGGGGGTGCTATATGACTCACAGCTGTCTTTTAGTGACCATATTACGGAAATTGTAAATGCTTCCTCTAAGTGTTTGGGATTTCTGATACGCTCATGCAGATCATTTTCAGATCTCAATGTCTTGAAAACTTTGTTTTGTACTTTTGTTCGTAGTAAGCTCGAGTATGCATCCATTATTTGGTATCCTTACTATCACTATCAGCAGATTGCGCTAGAGAGAATTCAAAAACGTTTTTTAAAATATTTGTCATTTAAAGTTGATCATATTTACCCAGCACCTGGTTCTAACTATGGGGACTTGCTTGAACGTCATGGCTTTGAATCTCTACAACGCCGTAGGGTTGTTGCTAGTGGCAAATTTCTTGCCAAACTAATTAATAATAAAGTGGATTCTCAATCCCTACTATCTCAACTGAGCTTTGCCGTCCCAGTTTATGACTTCAGGTGTCCTTATAGTTTGCGTGTACCTTCCGCTAGAACCAACTTATTGAAGAGAGCACCACTTTCTCACATGATTGTTAATTCAAATGTCGCATATCCAGATCTTTTTTTTAATTCTTAGATGTATGTATGTATCTCATTATAATATAGTAGATATTTTTTTTACAGTTGTTTCAGGTTTCCATACGTTTTTCTTATATATATATATATATATATATATATTTTTTTTTTCTTTTTTTGCTTTGCTTTAGTACGAATGCTCATTTTGTTTGTTTTTGTTGGTTGACTTACTGTCACAATAATTTTTGAGTTACATTTATTGCGTGTAATGTCTAGTTTAAGTTCAGTTTATAACATTGTACTTTTGTTGTTTTTTTGTCCTGTTAATGGGTTTCTGTTGGACAAATAAAGATATTATTATTATTATTATTATTATTATTATTATTTCTTCGAATCGTTGCTACCATTTTAGGGTTTACACATTATTGTAACGACGTAAATATTATGCAGCACCATTCAAACTGAGCTTGTAATTTACCGTTTGACAATTAACAATCAGCGCCACCACACGAATTTAGGGTGAACCTTCTCTTTCAACTTGCGAGGAGCGGCCCACAAGTAATGAGCATTTTAAAGGAACGTAAGTAATCGAAAGCCCATAAACAAGGCTTTAAAGAATAAGCGGTAAATACCATCAGCACCAAAGCAGAGAAACTCGGAAGGTAACCAAACAAAACAAACGCCGGCGTACGTCGTTACAAACTTTTTATAGATTTTCGTATGAAAACTAAAGATTAATGTAAGAAACCTTTGTTTTTATTTCCGTAATTCATGCACAAATTCATAACATAATGTGTTACATGCTACATTTATATTGACTACATATACATATTGTATCCTGCAAGCTTATATAATAAAATTTCAAACATAATGTAACTGACTATATGCTGGAGCTTCTGATTGAATATTGTGTTCGTATTCCATTACACAGTGCATATACCATAATCGTTAGTGCCTACGTCAGCAGTATTAGCACAGCCGACGACGTGGGTTATCTAATTCGGTTCTCTGATTCGATCATGGAGGTGGATCGAATCATTCAGGCGTCCCGCACATGTATTATCGCTGAAATCAGCGATCGGTGTTTCGGAATTTACCATTTTTCTCCCATCATAATGTAGTCATTTATTCAGAAGAAGTTCAACATTTAAATTTTATTCGCCCCATTAAATCGCACGCATTACTATCAAAAGGGTGCTTTTGCGTAGGTCGTCGCCAAGACGCAGAATACACGTCGTTTTGTATGTATGCATACAGCGCGTTCATCAATCCCCTCTTACTAGAGCAGTTTTGTAAAGGCCGACCTTTCCCCTCACAACATAATATTCTATTAATTGCTTCGGTCGAATGGAATGTTACTTCGAGTGGAGTTTGAGGGGTCGCCCCTTGTCATTCTGTTCTCGAAACCTATTTCAATAAAATCATGTACTACAGCCGTGAATCGAAATGTATTTATACCCAAAAGCGGGCGAAGAGCGACTGAAGAGGGGAGTAGAAACGGCGACAGTGAATTTGACGTAGCGCAACCGAGGGTGTGGGAATCAAAACGTCAGATTAATTTCACCGAGGATAATTCGGTGACCAAAAATGTATAAAATTTTACGCACCACAGCGCGATGTTATTAACGCATGATTTAATTCCGCTCTGGCGATGTTTGTAATCGCACGATCACGTGATTAATTATTATGTTCTGCTTTTCTTCTTTTCTCCCCTTTTTATATAGGATACAGGTTTTCCTGAAACTCTATCGGCATTTACATGTACAGTCAAAACCACATCACCTAAGAACAAAAGCGGATGCTTCATAGGTCGTGTAAAAATCTCCTTTGTGATTTTTTCTCTTTACAACAGCATCTAATCAGTATGTAATATCAATATTGAGTGAGGGACCCGCTAGATGAACGTTGCAATGAATGAACAAAATGAATGAATTTTCAGCACATTGTAGATTGCAAATGTCTTCCACAGGTAGCGCAGATAACTTACAAGGAAAGGCACGCAAGTGTATCTCTCCAATAAAATTTGGTAGGTACGTAGAAATCCGGAAAATACTTGACACCTATTTTCTTTTTTTAATCTTTAAACTATAAGAAAAAACAAAAGTTATGAGTTTTTGAATTTTTTTCTAAATGTTTATTTTGAGGAAGTTTTCGTCATTTTTTATATACCCCTACAGAAGTATATTTTTCTTCATATTTTTGGATCCCCAGTTAATGTCGCAGTGTATTTAAATTGAACATTGTTTGTTGTATTAGAATATGAACTAGAAAGCCAGGTCCGTTCACCCGGCCTATTAATTAGTCGTTTGATGACCGCTTACGCCCCAACTCGGCAGAAAGTCGGCGTTTCCCCTGGAACGCATCGCTTGCGTGCCAACTCGGCAGACCAGCCAGACCGCACCACTCTCCGCTAACCCCCGTCTACACCTGTGACTGGTTTGGGATCGTTGGTGCTCCCTGTATATTCCTTTTTTTTTAATTCTTGCCTCTCACTTGTAAAAAGACTCGACGCTTCGCGTCTCGCAGTCGTTTATTTGTGTGATTGGGTTGGAATCATCGGTACACCCTGTATATTCCTTTTTCTGAATTCTTGCCTGTCACTTGTAAAAAGACGATTCGCGTCTCGCAGTCAATTCTTTGAAGAGCGATTACGACCCACCTCAGCAGGCCCCCCTAAAGCGCACTACTCTCTGCTAAAAAAAAAATTACTAGTACTGTACCTACTCATAATTTTCAATTAATTCGCACAGAGAATTTGCACAAAAATATACTGTTTAAGCGTTTATACACATGTATGAAGAAGCGAAAAATGATATGATTGACCGATGCAGATTATAAAATGGAATAATTTATTCTTTAATATTCCACATGTCTGTGTAATACCGCTGGCAGTGCTATGGGACTTTTAGTTGTAGCGCTGTATATCGATCGAGGATAAAAACATTTATTGCGTTAAAATTTGCTGGAATGTTTATTGAATGATACAGTTCAGTTTGGGAAAGGTCGCCGTTATTGTAGTATGCTGTGCTTTGTGTGTACCCATGGTGTCGTTTTTCCAAACCCACAACGTTTTAATTGTTATTGGAGCATTTTCCGCGTTTTATATGGCGTTTAACCTCTATATGTAACAAATCATTTCATTCGTGTTTGCAGATTGAATCTTTTTATTATTTATTTTTTTTTTTGTTCCTGAATTAATAACTGACTTTATTGCCCCTAGACATTAGGGGTTCTAGTCCGAACTTAATGAAAATATCTAAATAAAATAAAATATCTAAGCCACACTGATCGAAATTCCATGCCAATCTCAACAAATTTTTAATACTGATTGCAATCAGGATTTTTTTTGTCCTTTTGTTTTGTTTCCGTTGAAATGTCACTAACAATAACAGTAAATATTTATCTTTTGATAAAACGGATTCTTTTAATTTAAAGAAATATTTCTCTGTCGTTATTTAAAAGAACCTTTTTTTTCAGTTAATACATATTTCTTTTAATACGTATCGACTGAAACAAGTGGTTTGATTTAAAGAATGCTTTTTATCCGTGTACATTTCCTGGAAAATATAATGTATAATTTCTCTAGAAAGACCAAAATGATTACCACATGCCAAACTACCGGGAGGGTGAGGAAGAATTTATTGCGACAAGAGAGGGTAATGTTCTACAAACGTGTGCAGAGAGCTAGCCAAATATTGTAATTTCGGAACATTTTACGACGACTTTATCCAAGACAAAGTTGTGCACGGAATTCATAACCAGAAGATCGCGGAAAAGCTGCAATTGCTAAGTGATTTGACATTGGCGATCGCAGTGTAGATGACAAGGCAGCCTGAGCAAGTCCGAGAGCAAAACAAACAATTGCATGAGGGCGACGACTCAGAAATCGACCTTCTTCTGGAAGGAGAGAGCATTAGAATGAATTGTTAAGCAGTCAGAATTTATTTAAATCGTGACCAGTGCAAACAGCGGCATTCAACGGAATCAAGGCTCGAACACTAACGTGGTTTTACCCATCATGAGAAATGGTGATCACAGCCGATGCGTCGCCTTATGAGGAGCGGTACTAAAACAAAAACAAGGAGATGGCCGGTTTCGACCGACTGCATACGCAAGCAAAACTTTGACCAAGTGTCAAAGCAAATGGGCACAGGGTTTAAGAATTTTATTCTTGGACCACACTCGAGACACATCACAAGCCATTGGTAGCGATTTTTGACACCAAGGAGTTGGACGACATAACTCCAAAGTTGCAGCGAATGTATCGACGGCTGTTCCGGTACCATTGCGCATGTTTCGAATTACTATTATTTTATTCTCACAGAATAAGATAAAATCTTTGAGTTTGGAATAGTGATTATAAGTAGGAAAAAAATTCTAATATTGTTTTCGAATAGGATTCACTTTTGATAAATTATTGTTTAGAAATATGTTTATATACGTGAATTTAAGACATAAACATTTCTCATGTATCGGTAATCTGGTTAAATCTGATAGCCAACTGGTATTGTTACCATTTTTAAGTATCTGAACAATACAGGATTCGTGTAAAAGCTAAACTGGACAAGCACGTAGTTATTCGTGTAAAATTATACCAAAAGAGAAACAAACAAAGCAAAATCCAGTAAAACATGTGTTGTTTAAATTGCATTTTACAGAGGTGTGCGGGCAGATAGATACGATTCATATATGCAAATGTTTACGGTGAAAACAGTTAATTCAAGCTGTTATGACGTTCTAAATTTCAATAAATGTTTTCCATTGTTTAGTTGCAGGTTACACCTAATATTTTGTAAAAGTAATAAGCAGCTTCGTCAATACATGAGAAAATATTGGTGGTAAGTTTTTTATAATGTAGGTATGTTAATAGTTATGCGAAAAACTAGAAGCTGAAAGGCAATAGTTACAATAAAACACTACTCAATTCTTGCAAAGTACTCAGCAGACAACATCTACAGCGACACAGGGATATATGTGGTCCTTCTCCAGATCTGATTCTGTTGGAGGCGTCACACAGAGAAAAAGGATTCTCTAAGTCAAAGTAATATTTATTTGCCACTATTTAAAAGAATATTTTTTTCAGTCAATACATATTTCTCTCAACTGAAAATAGTACTATTTCAATGAAGAAAACACGTATTGACTAAAAGAGATATTAAGAGTCTCTTAAAAATTTGAATTAAAAATTTAAACAACCCTTTTTATCTGTGTGCGATTACGATCTCAGAATCATCTTGTCACGGTGGAGAGTGACCATGGCGCGCCGCCTCTTTTTGATACCGCGAGGGACTATGCACTACAGTGTTGATATGGACCCCTACGTTGAATTATATATTAGTTTCGATCAACATCTATATAAATTGATCGAAGATTGATCTTATAAACTTAATTTAGAGTTGAGACTACTAGTAAATTAGCTATACGTTCTTGCAAGCCGAAGTATTGACGATATTGCATATGGTGTCAACATTATGGGATGGCGTATTGTCCTTTACATTCACAGTAAAGTTGACACTACACCTCTAATAGTAATAGGATTACTTCAGGTTTAGTACGAGTACTTCTTCGCCATAATACCCGATCAGAAGTGATTGTTATTAGTAGTGACTTGATAATCAACTCGATTAAAGATCATAATGGAAACCCATGATGTTCGCGTTCTCTTATGGGACCGCAGCTATAATAAAGCAATCGATCACTGTACAAAAATAGATGGGAATCTACAACTATTTGCTGTTAAACACGTAAACGCTTCTTCAGGTTATCGTCCAGGACAGCAAGATATTGCGTAGAACTCTCACACCAACCTACGTCAAGTTGTAGGTCTATGAACTGGTCACTGCAAGTTTAATAAACACCTGCTTTGCATTGGACACTGTGAAATCCATTCCGGTACAGCTAGGATTAGTTTAACTACCTACACGTGGCTAGCCACTATCTCCAGCCAATAATCTAGAATTCTCTTCTTAACAAAAATCAAGGACCAATAAGGTGACATATTGATATTATAGATTATTTTATCATGACTAATATGTGTTAATATACGCACATGATCTCAAAAGAAGAAGAAATGAAGGTTGCTATCGAAAACTTATTTGCGAGATACGCTCCTATATTACTGCGGAGTACCGGTATGGAAGAATCTCGTAGTTCTCCGTACGGTGGGCGATTGTCAACCACAGTACTTTTATACGATATTAACCATGTGTAAGCATCAAATAAATATTACATAGCCGCGTTTACCGAATACAATTTTCATTGAGTAAGATTTCCACCGGTTATGACACAAGCGAATTTCAATTCAAATGCAAATATAAACACCATTATAGAAAAAAGGAGGAAATTGATAATCACAATGAAAAAATAATAATTATATTTCCAATGCTATACAAAACTTAGGAAGATGATATGAGTTATGCATCCACAATAATGAAGGTCACTTTGAACAGTTTAAATTTAAATTAAGTGTGAATAGGTTTTTGTCAAATATATTGGATGGTTTTGCATCTATTTTCTACTGATTACGTTTTGACATTTTTTAGTGGAATAACTCACTAATTATTTAAAATAGTCCTATATAATATTATATATTCGGAATTAGGAAATGAAGGGCTATACAAAAATAAAAAAGTATACAGGATGTCCCATTGAAAAATGGAAACATGTATTTCGTTGAGAGCGCCCTCTACCTGCGCAGCGGTAATAATTGCAAATAAGTGTAAGAAGATCATCATGCGCAATTTATTATATTTATTTTTCTCTGTATATTCATTACATTTTTTTATGACCATTCCGGAAACCAGTTTTAAATTCAATTGCAATATGCATGATGTAAGCTTCCGTTTTATTTTCTCGTTAAACTAAAGTTAGAGTCCGCCAATTAATGAAAGATCAAAAAGCAGAATTTCAATTACGTGAATTGAAAAGCAATTTTCCATTAGCAAGCAGGATGTGTGCCTTTGTAAGTAAATGGATAGATTATTAGGGTATCATTTATATACGATAGCAATAAATTGGAGCTAATTTACGTTTATTGTATTACAAGTTCTACGTGCAGGTTTGAGGTCGACAAAGTAGACAAAGAGAAAAATATTTATCTTCTAATAAACATATTGTGGTAATTTTTACTACAATTACCCACCAGTCCACTAATGTCATAACTAAATTGTACTAAGCAAAATGTTGTGAATACTATTTTTTTGTAGGTTCATACTATGGGAGATTATTTTAGTATTATTCAGCTAAATAAAGCCAGAGCATGCTAGCATTTTAAAAAATTTAATTTTCTCTGGCGAATTACAGAAAATTGTTTTCTATTTTTTTTCTCGATAATGGTCAGAGATAAGAAAAAAATACAAGAGATCAAAAAGTTTCTAAACAAGACAGAAAATTTATTGCGTATTTTAGAATCTAGCAGTGGCGCATCGCAAAAAAGTTCAGGGTGGGAAAAGAGGGCATGACCCCAAAAAAATTATTACCCTGTAGATTTACATCATCATTTGGCATGGCTAATGATGCAGGCCTTATAGCGTAACCTACCTTCCAAATTTGAGCAAAATATCTCAAGAACTGTAGGAGCTATACAGTAAAAAGTGAAAAAATCTTGAAATTTCAACACCCTGCAGATTGGTAACGAAGCGTTTGCAGACCTATGTATATATGAAATTTTAGGCACAAAATAAACCAAATAATTACCCCCTTCCTTATGTATATGATATTTAGGAACAGCCTGTATAGTTAAACTATTCAGAGGTAAAGTATACGCATTTATAAACGTGCAATATTAAAACAAAACAGAAGAATGCTAGAATCAGAAAAGATAAATGCCCTGCTAACCCAAATGTAAGCTAAGATTGGATAACATTAGCGATAACAATTAAATATATGTTTTATTATTTTCTCGGGAATCATCGACCTCAAGAAGATGTATGCGATTACATCGAAATCTCAGGACGTATCCAGTTCTTCTAAGAAACAACAGCGAACGCGGGATGATTCCCGAGAAAAGAATAAAACATCTTTTACCCGCGAAAGCATCCGCTACAATAATTAAGTATATACGTCTATGTACTCCCCCTCTAGGGATGGCCGACTTTGCCTTTAGAGAATGAGCGTAACAACTATTTACTTTTTGATTTTTTATCTCTTCATTTCGGTTTTTGTTTTTTGTACCCCTAAATTAACTTATTACTACCTTTTTATTTAATTAATTAACTACTTTTTATCATTGTCTTCTTTTGTGCTTCCATCTTCGCCAAATTATGAGTGTATATATTCGAAACAAGACGCCTTTGCATTTTAAAAATTGTGAGATTAGGCCCAAAACATTTTTTACATTTTCCCAATTATCATGTACTCACACAGAATCAACTTGAAGGAATTAACTATTATTATATCTTCATTGTCAAGTCCAAGAACATATGTTGACAAAGTAAGAAAAAGTGTTTTATAGCTAAAATAGATTTTCCCTTCAAATGATAAAAGCAGACGTTATATACGATTTCCTTTCATTAAAAGGTAAAGGAAATGTTGAAACATTAAGATTCCTAGGAACGTCCAAATATATTCTAACAATGCCGCAGTAAATTCATCGCTGACAAAGTAAATAACGTGAGCAGGTTGAATGTGCCTGAGACAAATCCGAACAGGTGCCCAACTCTCACATCTACCTACATACGTAAATATATAGCAGTCTGTGGTAGTGATGGTAGCACAAGGCATTGTAAACCAATTAGATGTCCTGCCAGTTACGGTACGTCTGTAAGCCAACGTAAACGTTCACGTATGTACGAATAAAATTTTAATGAACATAATAGAATCGTTTGTCCAAAATATAACCGCAATCAAATTACAACAGAGCAAGTATGCATTGCAAACTGGATATTTCCGCAGACAATATTATTCGCCTTTGTTTTTAAAATGTAAAGAATGTTATAATTATATCTTCACCGCACAAACCTGTACACACTAAAAAATATTTGCAATTCCTACAGAAAATTCCAGTAATGTAAAAGTAAATTTACCAAAAATTAGAAAATATACCTAAATTTTTCTATTAAATTTCCCAATTTTTGGCAATTTTATCTTATACGCTACTGGAATTTTCTGTAGGAATTGCAAATACTTTTTTAGTGTGTATGCATACGCATTCATACCTGAACTTAATTTGCCTATGGGTTTCGCTAACATTGAATTAAAGGATGATTTTTAGGATGAATGATTGATAGAATAATGTAGGAGTATTTTTTAAAGATAGGATCTTAATAGAGAGAGAAAAGGTAAGTTACAATAGTTACAGCTTCTAATTATTTGCAGTTTCTTATGGGAGTGATAGAGAAAATTTTGCTAACGATTGATGTTGGTAATGGTATTGTAGTACAATCAATATTAATATTAAAACTATTATTAATATTATTATTACTATTTCGCAGCTTGGCCAACTTTTTGGGAGCAGAATTTCGACGGCTAATACATCGTTTAAGCTGATTCCAAACGTGTTCTATCAAATTTAAGTCAGGACTACGCACTGGCCACTCTAAACGTTGAATGCCAATCCCGTTCAGATATTCGTTCACGATCTGGGCTTGGTGCGGTCTGGTATTTTTCGTCCATAAGCAGAAAATAATCACCTACATGTTCTTCGAGAATCTCCTGGATGTACTTCGGAGCGTTTAATGCTCTTACTCGGATCACTACAAGAGCCGTACGGGCCTGTAAAGAAATGCCACACCAAAACATTATTAATCTCATTGGAAAGATACTTGGGAAGCCATACATGCTTCTCTGTATCTTTCTGCTGATCTTCTCTGCTCCAGATAAAAATGTGTCTATCGGAAGATCTTACGCTTATTCTGACTTCATCGGTAAGCAAGACTCTCTTCTAGTCGTCCAAGTCGTAATCCACGTATCCGTGAGCAAACTCAAGCCTAGCTTGCTTGTAGGGTATGGTTAAGAGAAGGCTTCTTGCAGAGAATGTTGCACTTAATACAGATTCCTTGAGCCTTCCAGTTTCGAAAGAAATCGCAACATATCAAATTTCTTGAAGTGGATTTTTTATCTCGTTTCTTATAAGGAACAATTGATTTGTGAACCTTGTTCGGACTTGCCCTCTATAGCATAGAAATGACTTAAGACAGAACTAATTTAAGTGACAGTACAGAGTTACTTGTTTTTGTAAGAAAATGTGTGATTTATAAGCCCCCTTTATAAATACAATTATATATTCATAAATTTATAGGGTTGCGCTAATTTTGTCTAGCAGTATGTTGGCATTCAAATCGAAAAACAGTAACCAGTAGCTTTAAGAAATAGAAATAAAATTAATAGCATGTTTTTAAGTAGGTAGTTTTAGAAATGAAAGAACCCCATACTATGTATCTCGATTGTAAAACAGTTATAGTAGTTTGCCAAAAAAATTTGCCGAAACGTTTTAAATAAACTTATTGGTATATAACAAAACCTACATTGTCCACTAGCATTGGAATTATTATTTATAAAAAGCCTAGGAGAATTCAACTATAATTATCTTTTGTATTACACAATATTGTTGTTTAAGTGTACGGTCAAGTTCATACAATATTAATGATCTTTACTTAATGTCATTCGGAAATCTATCAAATTTTTCAAAATTTTTATAAAATTATAACCATTCCAACTATTCAGGACATGCCTTCTTCTTGGATAAGAAGTAAAGCCGTAGGTCCCGTGCTAATGCGATGTTTGGTACGTGAAACGTCTCTACAGAGTAAGATACATCTATATACTAATTTAATTCTGTTAAATGAAATATAGGAGTGAATTTTTGCATTTGAATATAATGCTAGTAAATATGGATAGCAAAGACTAATCTACACGAGCTTCCGCTATTATGCAAATTAAATTATTCTTTGATAAAGCTACTGCTAAATTTGAATTCACGTTGTAGCTGTAGAAGGCAACATTATTTAACGATTTGTTTTTTCGTAATAACTCGCATTATCTAGATTTTCACTTTTCACTTCCTACATGCACATATTAATGATGAAAAGTACGTAAATATAGTTTTCGAATATTATATCACAATTCCGCAATTTTTTTTTATTTTCGACACACAGCCAGTATAATGTCCGACCTGTTTAAAAAGTCGAAGGATAAAATCGAATTTTGAATCTTTTAATGGTATTCACGCGGGAGTTGTATATGAAACTATGAAGTTTGTCAAAATCGGCTACAACTGTTATGTGAGAGTTTGCCTTGTCAGTTGCAAAACAAGGGCAGCGTAGCGGTAACACCATAAGCGGAAGCCCTAAGGCCTTTGCGCGAAGTTATGCACAAATAGGTTAATCCTCGCAACTTCAGCTGAGATATCAAAAAGAAGAAATCTAATTAATTGAGGCAATGAATTATACTCGGTAAAGTTATAGGGCATATATAGTGATAAATAATTATAGGTTTGATTATGCGCCATACTTCATTTGCAGGCTAGATTCATGTATATATTGATCCTATCAAATTTTCAAACAAAATTATATAAAAAATTACAGTGTGCTAAAAAGCAGACTTGCATTAGGCTTACAATTATATACTGGAAACGTTTATTCAGACGTGGTAGAATAATTTCACGTTGAACATATTCTCAATGAAAAATTAAAATATAAACTTCGTTTGTATGCGAAGTTTAATTCCAATAATAGATGTCTAGTTTATAGAATTCAGTGATGCAGCATTTACAATAAGCGTTTCCACTTCAAGTGTTTTCGGATGAAATAAATGCTCTATTGCTCTATTTCTACGAAATACTGAAGTTCGCTCTATATAAAATGCAGGCAAAGTATTCCCACTGACACTAAAATGCGCAGAAACAAGGGAGCTGCACTAATGCATAACGCTTTTGGCAAAATTACATTAAATCTAGCTTCTAATTAGAATAACTTCATATTTTCAACGAATAATAAACTAAACATAATATATATAAATAAAGTATGCTTCCATCATGAGCATAAATTAACAGTGGAGTAGTTACGCTACACATACAGTTTGCAAGAATATACGCATATGTTCCTGGGCTCCAATATTTTGTAGTATTGACATTTTGCCGCTGCTACATTCCATTATTCAGATGTGGAAACAATTCATTTTACTGGTTAGGTTATCATACGTTAATATACCGCACAAGTTTGCTGCCACTTTTAGTTGTATACATTACACATATATAGTCACATTACAGTATTCAAGTACAACTTAACTTAGAGCTAGAAAGTTGGTTAAATGGGCATATTTCTGGGATTTTTTGTGACGATTGTAGTGGTGAAAATAGAAAAGCAATTGAACATCGTACAACATATTTTTTTAACGAATCACCCTGTATATTTCACTGGAGTTTGATTTTTCCCCTGCTTCGTGAGAAATTTAGTAACAGCGCAAAACTTGATATTGGACATCTTCCAAAGTTGTTTTTATCTTTCTTTCTCTCCGATATCAGAATGAAATTTGATATTTCTACCTAAAAATGATTCAAAATCAATAAACAAAAAATTAAATGCTTGTTTTCTGATCATAATAATATCATAAAATATTAATCATTAAATATTCAAATACCTCCTATGAAACCTATCAAATAAATTAGCAAAAACTAGCGATGTCTTATCTCACATCACTAAGATGATTTGGACAAGTTCTGGGATACATTTTTCTTATTTCTATTTTTAGAATGTCTTATAAGAAGCGAGAAAATGTCACGGGCTCTGCTTTCTCTCTTCCTTGGGAATGGATGATTTATAATATTACGTTTCAACGTCCGCTGGAAGATATTACTTTGTACTTTCGCACTTTATGCAAATGTACGGTACATTTACGCGCACAGATGGATATCTGATATTTTCCGCAACAAATATAAGTATAAATGATATTTGGATATGACAAATTACAGCCCAACCGAACTATGCAAAGGTCGCCGACGTCGTTTTGTTGAAAAAGGAATGGATATTTATGAAATGTCTTTTACATCCACACATATATACGCTATGGTTTATAACTTTGGCGGAATAAATGTATATTTTTAGATCCTCATATTGTAATAAATAAATGCACATTATTTAAGTTCCAGCACATCCCTTGTTTTGAATAAAAGTTTTCTCTATGAATTTTCTCCTTCAAAAACAGAAAATTTTCGAAAATGAAGTTACAGATTTTTATAACGAGTTTCCATTACAGCGAGACGCGTTTGAAAAAAAAAATTGAAAAAATAGGAAATGAAGAAATTATCGCGCAGCATCGAATTTTACTGAAGCGAGACGTTTGCAAATGTCAAACGCGTTTAACAAAAACTAAAAGAACCAAAACTTAAGAAAAATTCAAAAATTAATTACAAATTTTTCTAAAGAGTCTTTTTTAAAATGAGACGGCTTTGAAATAAAAAATAATAAAATAAAAAAAAAGAACGAAAAATTAAGAAAAATTAAAAAATTACAACTTCTATCAAGTTTAACGACAGCGAGACGCGTTTGAATAAAACAATAAAAAGAACAAAAAATTAAGAAAAATCCTAAAATTAAGAAATTACAATTTTTAACAACGAGACGCGAGTTTTCCAAAGACATATACACTTCAAAAAATTTCAAATAAAAAAATTTTAAAATCGGAAACTTGAAAACATTAAAAAATAAAAATATACAGATGACAAATTAATAGTTTGAAACTCAATTTTAGATTCCCATATCAATTCTACGCGATCAAAGAGCGAGCAGCTGCCCAAAGGGTACGCTCCTTCTATAAAGAGCTCGAGCAAGGCGGATCGCGGGCAGGGCGTACTAACTTTTATTTATAAATAATGCATAACTTATTTAAGTTCCAGCACATTTCCTTGTTTTCAACAAAAAAGTTTTCTCTCTCAATTTTCGCCTCCAAAAACCGAAAATCTAGGCACCCATAATTAATGTGCTCTTATTATCTAAATACTTTATAGTTGACCCTCAATAATTCTTCATGTAGTTAATATGTTTTTATACGTTTTAATGTGAACACCATAGAGCTCTTAAAATAAAATTGTCAGCTACCAAGACGCTTTTAAATTTCATACACTTAAATTTGTTTGTTAGTTTTCATTTATTCCGTATATACATTAGAAAATGCAAAATTACAGCGGTCCATGTAAGTACTTTCCCTAGCACGCACATCTGCTTTACTCCTATATAGTGTGCATAAGGTCGACGTTTGCTTATAGTGGTCTTGTTTAAAAAGTTCTTCACTGTACATCATAAGCATCTAATAACTATTTTGCCAAAATAATCCCCGTATATAATAGCTATTCCATTTATGGTTTTAATCGTGTCGAAAACAACTTTGTATTAAATGAACAATATATATCTATGAATTTCTATAAGGGGTTTTCATCAGCTAGATCCACAATTAATTTATCTAAAAAGCATAACACAACACTGCTATATTTTCTTTCTTGGGAATTAGCAATTTTATAGTTCGCGGCACTTCAATTAATGCAAGAGCAACTTTATGTATTCCATAGTCGCCGCAAAAAAAAAACAAACATACTACAACAGAAATAAGAAGGGACAAAGTCGAGAATAAATCTCAAGACATATAAAATACATTATTCATAATATTATGAATGGAACAAAGGGAGGAGGAAAAGACTTCGAAGAAATTTAAAACACCAAGCCGCAACAATGAAACGCTCCCTCGCGCCGTTGGGTCCAGCACCCTGCGCAAACACAAAAATTGCCATTACACATTCTCACTGACTGCAATAATAAACTAACAGCAACAGAAGAGGCTCTTATATTGAAATGTAAATTGAAAATTGTTAGTTTTTAGATTATTTTACTGTTGGCAAACAATAGTACAAGTGTCAGAGTGCGACCATTATGGAAGGAAAATGAGCTTGTGATTTATTGGGCTAGGAATCTGTCGATCTGTAAGGAAAACGTTTATTATTTATATCTGTGAATAATTTCATGTGATTCCTTTGCAAACACATCACATTTAAGAAATATATCTTCAAAGATTCAACGATGTCGGAGGGGTTTGCTGAATTATTAAGAAATCGTTACCTACCATTTAACCCTCTTCTCCTTTAATAGCACCCTGAGCCGAGAAACGAAGAAATATAATCTCTTTTTTCAACACTCCCTTTCAGAAATATATACGTTTAAGGATATTTCGGTATACCGTCCATTGTTCAAATAAATCGCTTTCTATTATTAGAGTAAATTGAATTTGTTCAATTTCAATTTCGGCATGAACACTGATTTTAATTTTGCCAGCTTGAACTGATGTCACGTGAAAAAATGAACGTCACAAATGTTTTTTTGATACTTGTATAAAAAATATTGAAAATATAAAGCATTCATTGATACTCTCTGAATATAATACTGTCACTATGTTTTCGTGATTCTGTCTCTGCGATACGTTATAAATTGTAAATTTTTGGTGAATATCACGTATGCAGACGATTCTAAACCATTTAAATTTATCAATGCATGTCCATAAATTTAAATGTGAAATGCCGGTTTTATAACGGATTATTCTTCATAAATATTGATGCGCCCTAAATACAGATAACGTCGGAGATATTGAACCTGCCAAAACTAGGTCTTCGCTATAACTAATTTGCTATTTTCAATATATCTTTTTTCTCATAATGGTAAAAATTATGTCTAACCACCATTCGTAATATAGTAAATGGTTTCTTATAAATTCTGATGTAGAGAAAAGCACGAAATATATATATTTGGTGTTTAACAAAATAAAGTACAACCGTGACACAATGAAAGCTACTAACCTGAAGCTAAAATTCCACAAATCTTTTTGCTATCATTAGTGCAGGTGAACCACTGGGAAGAAGTTGTAATTTTCGCGTAGTAACAAAAACCCCAAAGAAAATACGTATTTGTGTTGGACTGTTTTGTTTTACCTTCATATAATTACGAATTTCTTATTAATCGACGAAACAAAATCACTTCACACACATAGTATAAATCAAATTAGTAGTCTGTCAAAATTCTTTTCTTGATTTCTTTTTTAAAGTGTGAGTGTTTTAATTCTTTAATCTCTGTGGGTAGATTATTATAATGTTTGATTGCTTCTGTGTTTGGGATTTTTTTACACTTACTAACTAGTCTTTCAGTTCTTTCATGTGAGTGTCTTCTTGTGTTATGGTTATGTGTTTCTCTGTTGTTTTTTAGTTTGGTGTTGCTTTTTAATAATCCATTTTTCATCTTGTGTATGAGAATTAAATTTTTTAAGATGGTTGTCTTATATTTAGTGCTTGCGTTCTTTCGTAAACTTCTAGTGTGGGTGTTTTTTTTGTCTAATCTATGTAATATCTTCAAAATCTTATTTTGCTGTCTTTGCAATTTGTCTATATTACGTTTCGTAGTGTCACTACACGCATTTATCATGTAGCTCATATGGGATGTAAAAAGAGCATGATACAGTGATTTTTTCATATGTTCAGGCATTAGCCTTCTTATTTTGGTTATGCCTGCTATATTATAGTGTTTTTCTTTATGAGGTCTTTGATGTGTCCATCCCATTTTAGGTTTTTTTTGTATCGTTAATCCTAGATATTTTACTTGAATGGTTTCCTGAATGATTTGGTTTTTTTATTCTGATATTAAAAGTAGAGGTTAGTCGTCTTTTGGTAAAAACTATATATTTTGTTTTACTTTCGTTTATTGTTATGAGGTTCTTAAAACACCATTCCTCTATTTTTGTAATGTCCTCGTCTATGTATTGTTGTAGTTTCTGATCGTTTTGATTTGAGTAGACTAAGTCAAGACTATGTCATCCGCGTATGCATACATTTTTCCGTGTGTTTTGGTACTGAATATATCATTTGTGTACATTATATACAGAATGGGTGGTAGGCTTCCACCCTGTAGGATCCCGTATTCTGCTGTTAGTTGGTCGCTTTCAGAGTTATTAGTGTTTATGGTCTGTTTGACAAATATGTTTGTATTAGGTAGTTGCTTCTCTGTATTTTTTATGCCTAAGTTATCTAATTTTTCTATTAATTTTGATTTTGAAATGGTGTCAAACGCCTTTTCATATCAATTAGGATTATAAGGACAGTGTTATTTTCTGCTACTTTGATTTTTATCCAATTTAATAGGTCAATTGTAGCTGACGTAGTACCCGAATTTTTCTGAAAATCGTATTGTCGTTTGTGTATTATGTTATTCTTCGTCAGATATTCACTGAATTGGACTTGTATACTTTTTTCCAGTATTTTATTCAAAGTCGATAGTAAACATATGGGTGTGTAATTTTCGGGTAGTAGTTTGTTTCCAATTTGATATATAGGTATTATTATAGACTTTTTTAACTTACAACTAGTGGGGTATTGTCCGGTTTTTATAGTGTTGTTGATTAGTATAACTGGTATAACATATGGTTTAACTACTTAAGAAATACATCCATATGTCATAAATAAATATGGCGCATAACTACAAATATTCACAGCTATGTATATTATATTATTGAAGTTTGCAAGTGATATTAACCGCTAATTTTAAATAAAATTTGCTGCTAATATTTTCTCAGTTTAGAGCTCGGTTCTAACAATAAAAATTTAATTCGACAAAGAAACAAACTACAAACCGATATTCTGTAATTATATATGCAAATTTTAACGTTTGAAATATGTAATGAGCATGTTGTTTATAAAAAGCCAAATGTAAAGAAACGAAGAGCTCATTTTCAAGGAGGAACATATCTTTTTTTGTAAATCACTTTTTAACGATTCCCTAATTGGGATAAGCTCTGTAAGGTTATATAATATTTTTTATTTATTTACCTTTCTATCATTTCCATATGCTACCAGGTTTGTATAGGTTTAGGTGACTCACATACAAGTAGGTTGTATCTACTTCGTGAGTTCATATTCTTTGTTTATTGCTAGGAATAGCTTAATTGTTTGTATTATATATATTCTTATATTTTTATACATTTTCTTGCAATAAAGGCTATTATTATTATTACAAAGGAATAACTTAACTAGGTGATGGGCAGGAACCTATGAGCTGGGAGACCCCTATCTTACAAGGGAACATATCTGCAAGTGTTTCTCGTCGATTTGAATGAAACTGGGGTTTATAGACCGATTTAGTATAAGAACAACGGTACGTTTATTATGTCTTCTTATTTACCTATTCATATTTTAATACGATTTAGAAAAATGCTTTGCTTAACTTAAATTTCAAACATATTTTTGTCGATTCATTGATTAAGTCACATTAATTGTACCTCTGCAATTATCAACGCTATGAAACGAACGACCCCGTCTATCAATGGCAATCTTGATCAAACCTAATTACATATTGAAAATTCTTTTCTAATTTCTTCTTGCTACCATTATGACGTTTAATCATCGTCAATTATAATTGGATCACCCACTAACCGAAAATAATCTAGAGAAAAAGGAAAAATCTTTAGAAAATTACTGCGGAAAGTGAAACCGAGTTAAAAAGTTTAATGAAGCTCATTTTTAACGCGAAATCAGTACTATAATGCCAGTAAAGGTTCGTGTTAGACAGTTTTGATAGAATAAAAGAAAAAGAGATCAATGACCGTTTTCCATCTGGCGCGACTTCATTCAACCCTCCCATGGCTATAATGATCTTGCGACTTCATTAATAACTTTCCCTTTTCTCTGTCAGAAGTAATATAAAAAGAAACTTTTTCTTCTTAACTATTTGTTGTGATATAAATTGTGCCAGCATTCAATCTAATTAGAAGAGTCGTTGAAGCGGTTTCGGTTAGGAGAGAAATAAAGATACTGTTTGTCTTGTGAAATGTTATGATTATAACGAAGGTAAAAATCCCTGGATTTGTTTTCGTTTCTTTTGATAGGAGGGTTTTAAATGAGCCGTTCTGAAAAAATATATATGTATTGTTATGTTAATTATGTAATATGTTTATTAATCATTTTACTAGAGTTATCATTCTGTAAATAATAATTTCAGTCGTACAGAGAGGTTATATTTAAAAATTTTATGTGTAATTTGTTGATCGATTTAGTTGCATATTTTGAAGGCGTTTTGTAAGTGTGTGTCATTTGGGTTGCCTAAACTCCCGTATGGAACTCTCAAAATTTGTTATTTCACCGTGAACAATTTGACACTATATGTGTATGTTAGCTGAATATTGATAGCTACGGTGCTTCTTAGTTTATCAATTGATTATTATATCTTTCATATAACAAATACGTACTTTGCACGTATGATCGTTCATTCTTGCCCGAAAAGGCTAGGATTATTAGCATATGATTGTGAAATCTTTCATTTCAATTTCTTTATTACCTACGAGAAAACATTATCCAAAATTCATTTTGTGTTCTATAGACATACGTAATGCATAGCGTCATTTGCTAAAGGCAAACTGATGCAATGTTATTAAATTTGTTTTGTATTTAAGCGTTGCAAAAGTTTAGTTAAAATTAATTTATATATTGGTATTATGCACATTTATATAATCTCGCAATTGGATTGTTATTGTGAAATAAAATGGATTGTGAAAGCTTTTCGTTGTTCAGTGAAAATCAACTCAAAATCCACTCGTATGGACTGCCACTAACGTTTCCGAGTGGCTGGTCTAGTTTATAAGCACTTGTTAATAATAACAAATAAAATGTAATTTCCTTTTGTAATTTATAACTTTATTTTCGATAAATAAACCTTTTTAGTCCCTATTGTAGTACAAAGGGTACCAATGCACCTACGAGATAATATTTTTCGAAATTGGTTCTAGTTCCCGAACTCCCGTCTCTGACGATCCATCATATTTAATATCTTAGAACAATCCTCAGAAGACCGCTCAGCCACTATTAAATATAAAGGTTGTCGGAACGGATCTCGGCCAAGAAAAAAGAGGGAACGCAGAGATGCTTAACTGGGCAAATTTCTTCCAAATGTCCTCGCAAAATTTAATAAATCTTTCGTGATTTGAATTTAAACGGAGTGTGAGTTCTCCGAAAGGAAGAGAACGTGTCGGATTCACGACAGTTGGAGCTGTCGGTCGGTGGAAACCTACATACTGCCGAACAATTTAGAAATACTCTATTATACTTCACCATATTTTTTACGATTTAATAATGCGTTTCTATTCTATAGGTTTATTTCTAGGAGAAGTTCATGGAGAGAGAATATTTTTTTTCATTTATTTTTGTCATCTATTTTTGTAAAAATTTGAATATATAACCTATAAGAAAGAAACTGTATGTTAATAGTTTTTTGGTTTTGTAAGTCTTTTTTTTTGTAAATAATAGCAATCTTCGCGATTCGTACGAAATATGAAATTCAGTTTTTATTGTAATATGTATCTGCAGTACTGTACGTCAGCCATCGACTTGGTTCCGCCCGCCTCTTCAAGCTAGCGACGTAAGATGCGCGTGCGGACGGGATTTCCGCCAACAGAAAACAATTCTACTGTAGTAATCTTCACCATTAGGCTGCATAATTGAAAGATACCTCCGAAAGAAAAAGTCTAATCTATAATACGAAGAAACACCCATCTTCAGCGGTAGTAACAGCTGTGTCGCAGTATAACAAATAGGTACCTATATAAGATATCTCTTCACTCCTGCCTTACCCAAAGGATTAATTAATTTGAAACAATGGTTCCGAAAATTCGTGATTTTCAGTCTCAAATGTTAAAATCTGTTATTATTGAAAAATTAGGAACAGAGTTGATTTTTTGTTTCTTATTCTACTGTAAATTTAATTACAAATTTCCGAAGTAATTATTTCTAATTAGTCAATCTTTCGTGTGACATGGCAGTGAACAGATACCTTTTGTGTTTGAAACTACTCTTTCAAATAATGTAAAGTACAAACAAGAAGTGGAACGCTTTATGTATATAGGGGTACTGCTTGATAATAAATACTAAGAGGAAAATGAAATAAGTCTAAGAATCGCTAAGGCTGATAACTACACGGGTTTAAATACAATCCTAAGATCAAAAGAGGTATCTTTTCAAACAAAAATAAGAGTTTACAAGACCATAATAAGACCCTCGCTGACCTACGCAAGTGAAACATGGATAATGACGAATAGGGCAAAAGAAAACTTGGAGGTATGGGAAAGAAAAATCCTGAGAAGAGCTTTTGGAGGTAAACAAACGGAATGGGGATGGGAAAGGAGGTCGAACGCAGAGCTATACGAATTGCTTGATGAGACACGTGCAAGTGATTTTATAAAAATGCGAAGAATGCAATGGTTGGGACACTTGGAGAGAATGGACCAAACGAGAGATGTAAAGACGTTACCATGGAGAATTCCAGAAAATAAGAGGAAAAGAGGCAGACCTAAGAAGCGGTGGAGGGAAGCAGTGGAGGAAGATTTAAAGGAGAAACATGTTCAGGGCTGGAGGGAAAAGGCTAGGAATCGAGAGGAATGGAAACAGATTACAAAGCTATGGGCCTGAATGACCTGCATACGGCTTATATATATATATATATAAACAAGAAACGAAAAATAAAAAATTAAAAATTTGGACCACTAACGATTTGACCCAACAACCAGCATATATATGTAACAAAAGAATACATTTGCGTAAGAACTATGGTGAATAGTCGATTAAATTTTGATTATATCTACACACTTGCTTCAAATTTCCATAACCATCGGTACTTTCCAATTATGTATTGTTATACAAATATTTCAAAGTCGCAAAACATATTAAGATTTTAATGAAAAACTGTATTAAATAATAACGTTTCGAGTTTTAGATGTATTTTATTATATTTATGAAATGGGGCACTTTATTGATTAAAGCGGCGTCGTTGCCAAGCAAGATATTACAGAAATTGTGGCACGAAACAAAGGCACTACTACATTATATAAATTTAGAAACATGAATATGTCTAGCTATTCAGCAAAATTGATTGTAGCCTCTTTGTTGTGATTAAAAGGAAGCCTTGGAAGAAAACTAAATTATAATAGATGGAGGAGGTATTGAAACATAAGTTTTCGTGAATGAATAAATTAACTTTGTATTGCAATTTTTATGCAAATAAATTTATTGGTCTTCTTAAATGGTCTTTGAATTGCATTAATTTTCAAATAACCAAGGAGATTTGACAAACTATATACGGTAAGGCTATAGGAGCCCTTGCCTGATGCAATGAATTATGTATATATGTAATAGTTTAATCCAAACATAGTCTTAATCTATGTACAATGCATTGTGAGGTGTTCAGAAAAATTGCTGTAAACTGAAGAAATAAATAAAACGTCAACATCACAAAATTGCGCTTTTCAGCGTTTGTACAAATGTCGCAAACGTAGATAATCAACACTTTATATTATTTTGAGCAATTTTTATGACGTTATATTCACAGTCAAACTCACTCCCCGCTTTATTATATTTACAACTATATTGTATATGATATGATTGACTTAGTGAAATCTCAAAGAAGTTTAGATTATTGTGGAAGTTATGAATATTTAAAGTTGAAAATACCTGAAACTTATAAGCTTGTGCTCGTTTTCTACGGAGAAGGGCGTTATAAGAGCATCAAGGGTAATTGCGGAAAAATGGCACTTGTTCTACTACAAAATTCTGATAATGGAGGGAGTATATTTGGTATAATATTATATACATAGAGAAAACTGCTTAATATAATGTATTTTAGGAAAAGGATAATGCTGACAGTAATAAGCTTTATTGATACTTATTGATTCAGTTAATTGCCTGTATCATACCAAAAATATATATACAATACGTTTAATGGTATCATTTGGAAATGTTCATTAATTTAATTAAACCCTATTATAGCAAGGTTTCATACAAGTTGATTGCCACAAGTACAGAGCACGTTAAATACCATTCTAGGCATTATAGGGATTGTAGTAAAGTGTCTTCCTTATTTCAGTATTAATTTATGATTTTGTCAATAATACGATGCGGATTTAATGAAACTTATTTGATCTTTTTGAAAATTTGCATAACGCCATAATTTTGCGTTCTGAACAACTTCCTTTAGTGACACATTGGCATACTCTGAACGGAAAAAAGTACTTTACCTGAGACGAAATTGGCAAAATCAAAGTAACTATCACACTGACAAAAGTCAATGCTAGGTTTTCCACTATCACCAAACAACAATGCACAATCTCTCGACGCGCGTTTCGCTAACCAAGTTAGCATCATCAGGAGATGATTAACAGTTACAGCACTGTTAATCATCTCCTGATTGACTTTTGTCAGTGTGATAGTTATTGTTACACCAAAGGTTCCAAAACCCAATTACTGGAAAATCAAAGTAGGTCGAATGTTATAATATTTTACATAACTTCATAACTTGTTATTCTGAACCACCTTTCTTAGGAATACTTTGGTATACTGCTGGCAGAAGAGGTACTTTACCTGAAACCAAAATAGTTTTTACTCAACTGATTGACTACTACTACTTGATATTAAAAAATTAAAGTAAACTAACAATAAGTTTCAGATCAAGCAGGCTTTATTTTCTAAATATGAAATTCCAACTCAAAATTATTTTGTTCCGTGTTGTTCCTTGTTAACTCAATCCTGAGACTGCCTACACGGTAGAAAAATGTTAATTTAATATGCTTAATCAACACTTAAAAATAAAAAAAACTACAAAATTTTCTTTAACATTCGTATCTCTTTTATCTTTTGTTAAGATATTTTTACATTAATTATCTTATTTTACAATGTTTGGTCATCCCTAGAAAATAAAATCACAAAACCATAAACAGCTATACAGGCTGTTTATGGTCTTGTGATCAACTAATATTCTGATCAAAATGGTAAGGGGAAGGTCAACTATAAGGGCAGTTTGCCAACTTTTGGAAGAAATAACCAGTGGAATCAATTCGAAGGCCTACATCTACTGTTTTGTTAGATCTTTCGAAAGCGTTTGACCGGGTTAACCACCAAATTCCGTTAAGAAAATTTGAAAGACTGGGTTTCCGAGGGGTTGCACATAACTGGGTAAGATCGTATTTACACAACCGAAAACATTGCGTTCGGGCGGATTCGGCGGATGACGAGCGGATTAGATCTGAATGGGAACAAAGTATTTTTGGTGTCCCACTAGGTACTATCCTGGGACCTCTTCTATTTTTGCTTTATATTAATGACATGCCGAAGAGTGTACAGTGTTTAACGGTGCAATACGCGGACGATACCTCATGTGTCATAACCACAAACTCTGTTAAAGAAAATATAACCGAAATAGAAAATACTTTAGAGACACTAGACAAGAGACTCCCGACTGATGTATGGTGTGATTTTCTGGGGCAATTCTGTCGGTATAGAACGTGTATCTAAACTGCAAAAATCCAGTGTTAGAGCTATTTTTAATTTAAGAAATAGAGACAGCTGCAAATCATATTTCATAAATAACAATTTACTCACCTTGCGATGTTTGTATATCCTGGAATGCGCATTATCTGTCAAAGCTAATTATTAACAGTTTTTTCATAAGTACGAACTACACCACGATCATAATGCGAGAAGCACTGTAACACCACACTTTTTAGCCACTCAAACTCAACAAAAATACAGAGATATGCTCTACAATGTTGCATCGGGACACACAATCATATACCAGACACGATAAAGGCGCCACCTTATGTATTGTATAAGAAAACACTTAAGCAACGCTTAATTCATAAAGTCTAATACACACTTTAAAGAGCAAATAACTAATTTGTATTAGTAGATTTAGTAATAAAGTGAATAGTATTTTATTATTGAAAAAAAGGAAATTTTGTTACCTTCTTTTTTCGTTGTTTCAGATCACCGTTTTTCTAAACGTGGTATCTTTAGATACATGTAATTCGGCAAATTACTTCTGATACTAGAGGACCGGTGCCAACACATTAACTAGTAAGTAAATTCCAAACAAAATTTACGACCATTAATGACCTTGTTCGCAAAGGGCACCGCAATTGTTAATCTTTCTAACTACGTCTTAAATTAGTTATTGAGCAAATAAATAACGATCACACACATGGCATATTTAAGATTGTACTACCATCATATACCCATATAATTACCGGCTAGATTTTTCAAATTGCCCTTCAAAATAAAAGTGATAGGCAGGATAAATGGGAATTTTGCCATTTAAGGAACTGCGAGATATTACGGTAATCATAGTTTTTGACTACGTTTTAATCGCTGTACATGAAAAACGAATGGCAGTTCTCCTTTAATATACAGTCCTTCCGCGATTTCATACCATATCATTGTCGTCTTCTGAGATATATGTTACATAGGGGCATAATTCAGGAGTATGTAACCGCCTTAGTGTCACGCTAGCTGACCTGATTTTTAACTCATTACATTTTGCTTTTGCTCCGGGGACTCGTTTTTCTGATACTCCGCGATTTAGAGAAAACTAGGTACGCTTTTAAATAACTTGTCACACAATTATTAAAACATGGGCCTCCAGACATTGCGCAGCATATCGTTACCTTCGGAATGTGTAATGGTTTTTGGTGCAGTTCCTTTGGATTTTCTAAAGACCAATAACGGCTTATTGGTATAGCCTGATAAATTGAAATGCATTTAATTAGATATCCATTAATAATAAAATATAAACATCATTTTCTTGTTGTTACATCCTTTTAGCGAAATGCAGCCTATCAGGCAGATATGTTGGCTTAAGTGCTTGAAGAAGCTGGATCTTGTAAGGGTGGAAATGGAAATCCGTATGTAAAATTCGGAGAAAAGTCGTTCTAGCTAAGTCAATTGTCTGACTATGTTTTCGACTGGAACGTTTCGGACTGTGGTGTATAGCTGCTCTAACCCGATCAAAGTTATCTAAACTTTTAACACTTCTGTTTGGCCTCGTGCGTTTAACATTATTCGCTGATCCCCTTTCTTCAAATGTACAAACTCACTCTTTTATAGCGTCACCAGATGGAATTCTGCCGTGACGAGGAATATTGAAATTAATCCGAAATTTCTGTGCTGTGCTCCGACCACAGAGGAGTTATTTCTGTGAAAGGCTTTGATTATAGCAGAACGTTGCTCACCGGACCGTAGTTCCATGATTACTAAAGTGGCATAAAAAGCAAAAACAAATAATAAATAATGCAATGTTATGTAGTATTTATATTTATTTTTTGGTTATAGATTGTGTGCCACTTGACTACCTTCTTCCCAACATTTTGCAACTCCACCTTTAGCATCTGGAACTTCTGTTTTTATTTTATCGCGCTTACATTATCTACTTCTATCTGTACACAGAGAAAATGGATTTTTTGAATCAAAGAAATATTTCTTTACCGCTATTTAAAAAAAAAAACACTTGCTTCAGTCAATACATATTTCTATTCATTGAAAGAAATACGTATTAACTAAAAGAAATATGTATTAACTGAAAGAAAAGATTCTTTTAAGTAACGGCAAAGAAATATTTCTTTGATTTAAAGAATTCTTTTTATCTGTGTAGTCTTAACTCACCCAATAAAAGTTGTTTTATTCTTGATATCACTAGATTTTCTCGTACTCTCATACTGATTCAACTTCTCATTTTTCGTCAGTTTATTTTCTCTATTCTGAATTCTCTGCATTAATTGACATTTTCTTCCTTCCACTCCTCTACTTTCCTTCTCCATCTACCTGTATAGTCTTCTTTAATTGTTCTTTTAGAACTTTTAGTTCGTTCTTTAAATCCGTATTGTTTCGAGTTATGTCTTCTCCGTTTCTTTATCGCTTGTGCTTGTACTTCTTTGCTTCTTCTTAATGAGTACCAGTCCCTATTACTCATCTACGAAGAAGTTAGATGTATTTGCAGCTAATGCATTTTGTTTTAACCTAACTGCAATAGATAGCAATAAAAACGAAATATTGAAACATCAACCATCTTCAGTTGCTAGTAAAGATTTTATAGTTAAAATTGAGTTTCTTCAAAAACCATTTTGTAGACCCCATGAATTTCTAATTTAATTTTCTCTATATTTCCGGTACTTCTAAAATTACTTCAAACCATATTTTTACATACGCTTTACTAGTTGTGTACACGATAAGTTAAATATAAACAGGTTTAAAATATAAACATAGCTACGCACAGATGCACTTTAGTTTATATGCATCGCCAAAAGTAAACAGGAAATTAAATGGAAAAGTAAAACCCACATATCACTATATGGGCACTGTTTTCGATCAAATAGTCCTGCTTTATAAGTTTAATTGGTAAATATTGTCTTCTTTCTCCATGTTTATTAATGTTACTTGTTTAACTAATGCGTTTGAAACCTTTGGTATTCTCTTTCTTGACATCTTCTATTTATTTTTGCTTCTAAGTATAATTTAAACTGGCCATATAAGTACAAATCAATTATGCATCTGAGATTGTTTGTGTATTCACGTATAGTAGCTGCTGATGTATAAGAAAGTATGTAGGTGCGATTGGAAATTCTTAGGCACACTTGGAAATTGTAATTAAGTTTACGAATAACGCGTTTGCGACTGCTTAATGTCACTCTATTAAGAAATGTTCCTACATTGTTTATCCCGTGAAACCGTACATTTAGGTAATAATAAACAAGTATAACCCACGTGAAAGTGAAGCCATTAACGTGAAATAGGAAACTAATATTATATGCCGTAAAGGATGTCATAGATTAAGACTTTAACTGTTATAATTTCCTTTTAATAGGGAACTGTTTCAAAACGCGGGGTTCTAAAGCATATTATAGGTCACCAGCCTAACCTTTTAATATCACCGGAAATAGTCTCTCTTCGGATGTAACATGTGCAAGAACAACATTAAGATGCAAGATTATTATTGTAGTAGTTTCTAAGGAATATTCTCTGCTATTTCGCGAAGTTGTCTTTATTTAACGCAAATTGTACAGTGAGATAAGTGAAATGCTTGTTTTAACAGCTCTTGATGGGTTCAAGTTTGAGCTTTCGAAACTATTACTTATTTAGTGTTGCCATCTTGTGTTTAAAGGAATATAAACAAAACTGGTGAGAGCTAATTTGCGAATTCAACTTTGGTAATTGCGATTAAATAAAATGCTATATATTACTACAATACTTTAAATGAGCGATCTATCTAGATGAGTCACAAATGAAGCTCTCCTGAAACTTAAAAAGAAAGTGAACGAACTAACAACAAATACATATTTATTAGTAATGAGTTGTTACGAAGCAATCTGCTATTTTGTAGGAGCTAACGACGGTTAGCAGTTCGTAGCAGCTAATCAATATCAAAAGAAACTGCATTCTGTAGCAGTTTTTTAATGTACTATTAGGCAACCAAACAGTCGTCTAGCACCGAAAACAGTAATGCTTTGTAGCAGGTTGCGAAACATAATGAGAGATTTACCTATCAGTAGCAATTTGTAAATATCTGGCTTCGAAAACTATTTCTTCGCATTAGATATTACTCATAGAATCGAATAATAAACAACAGCTGCTTTAGGTATACGTATTAGTCCGTATAACGTAGATATAAAGCCTATAACGTTCATAATTTGTTAATTTAGAGCATTTTATAGTTGGAGCTTTGATGCATATGTATTAAAATCGTTATTTTTATGTGATTATTACATTTTTACTGTTATTATGAAATAGATTTGAATTATTCTTTATTTATTAGTCGATTGTTTATATTATTAGACCATCACTTGTTAGGCAAGTAAGGGCCTATATTAATTATTATTGCTTAATATTATATGTAAATCTATAAAAAGTATATCCACATATGTATGTATCCTGTGAAGTCTGCAGTTTAGGTAGGTATTTCTGTGTAAACTACCAACACGGGTCAAATATAAATACAAAACTGTAGCCACATAGAAACTGTTTCATGTAAAATTACCATACGTTGCTAACTAAAAGTAGCAGAAGCAGTTCATAGCTGCTAATGCGAAATAGCAGTTTTACACATCACTAACTACTAACGCAAAGTAGCAGTTTTACACATGACTAATATTTATATATATGACTATACAATTTTTAAATACCTATCAACACTAAAGTAGAAATCACAAAAACCCAAGCATGTATAACAAAAAGAAAGTTTGCTGCAAAATACAGCCTTCATAATTGGGTCATTCAATGTCAAACCGACACACAAATATTATCTCACCATTTTAGAATTTGCTAAAATTTGGTACACTCATAATGAGTGCTGAGACTCAGAAAAATACGAAGTTACAATTTTTTATTTCCAACCGTTTCCAAAATATGGCTATGTACATACACTGAGAACATACTGATCGTTATATCAATGATTTACATTTATTGAGTGAGTTTACATTGACAATTGACAGAACGAAATATTTCATTCGTATGATAAAATATTATTTACGATCTCTGGTTAAGTAATAACAAGATTCGCTAGTGGATCCAATGTTTTAATGGCTTGCAATTTATTGCAAGAACGTACAGATATCATACCTTGATGACCTTTATGGTTTTATTTTATTGTATTTAATCTCAAACAGATTATCTTGCATCTGTTTTGATCATAGGATGGAAACGAAAATATTAATTCTCTCCCAGAATTCATTTACACGAAACAAATTAAATAAAATTTTAGATGCATTTTTTTGCTAAGGTGAGGAAAATCACTGCTACCACCTCTCCTGGGTAAACAAACAAGAAGTAGTGAAAAGTATTTTTAAAAATATATACCTACATCAATAGAGAAAACCCTAAACTTAATGATGAATGACTTATGGAAAGCGTTTTCTTCATTTTCAACGTTTTGCAAGTGTCCATCCAAGAAGATTCACGTTTGGTGACAAAAATTAGGAATCCATTGTAAAAGAGTTGTAAATTCATGGATTTTCTATACTTCCTTTGCTACACACCGGTGAGTTCGGCAAAATTTCAGTGGGCACGGTACAATGTGTCAATAGATGTTCTGAATGAATATTGAATGAAAATACATATTATCTTAAATATGTATTTTTATTTTCCAGTGCCAAACTTGTAACGCCTGTTTTGACATTACAAATTTTAATGTTGTTTATGGGCTTGTTGTTGGGCCAAACTTCAGGTTGTAAAATACACTTTGACATTTCTAGGCCCAACATGTATTGATGTACTGTACCTTTTCCACTGAAAATTATATTTAAGAAATTCAAAAATTAAAATATAGGCGTATTACTGGAGAAATATAGCAACACGATCTCTTAATCTAGATTCGTAAAATACACCGAAAGCGATCACAGACACACTTATTAATCTTAAAGCAAACATGTCAAGATTCGAATACATTAAAACAAATTACCCGCTAGCTATGAGGCTGGAGATTCGTGTAAATAAATTTAGAGAGCAACGCTTGAATGCGGCGGCCACTTGCCTTCAGGGTTCGTCTTAAATGCACCCTCTACGTAAACAGATTTTCTATGTTCCGGCTGTGACGGCACCGACAGTGTGGGCGGCAAACACTTCTGTTTCACTTTTCCGAATCGGGACCAAGTCGAATTCCATTCCAGTACGCCGAGAGCTTGCATGGCGAAGAAAACCCGGAAGGAGAACGCAACTTCTACCATATTGATTTTCAATTTAGTTGCATTAATATTTTGCTCCAAGAATTTACCGAAGTGTGTATTTAGAGGGAAGTCAGAATCATTATTATTGATGGGGTTTGCCGCCCGGTTCGCCCCGCTCAATGCCCGGTCCCTTCATTCGCTCACCGTTTCTTGTAACGGCACGAACACCGTTACAGAAGTCATTCTTTATTTATTCGTTTTAGGGTTTTATCGACTCGATTTTTTTTAGATAACGCGCCTGGAGAAAATGGTAGAATGTCTGCGGTAATTCTCGAACAGATGACGAAGGTAATTTATCCCTATCACTACAGCCGGGATAGGCAACAATTTTAAATGGCAAATGTGCCGTGAGAATTCTACGTGCGTGTTCGTTTCTTATAATGGTTTTTACTCCGATGATTTTATACCAACATCTTATGTTCCACAAGGGACAAATCTAGGCCCTATAGGTCGCCGATGTCCTATTTGCTTACGACACTGACGATTTGAAATCTTACTCACCGATATGCATCCACGGCAGCCTTTGCAAAACAGCATCTGATGCAAGATTAACATATTAAAATTAATTACACAATGCGGCTGGAAGCTCTGAGGACACTCAAATTACAATCATAATTAGTGCTTTTTGATGAAAATCATAAAACATGTGAAATAAAGTTTTAAATTCATTTTGTATTTATTTAAGTCAAGATTTAGTAGTGTATACTTCACTTTGTAAGTATCCCACAAGAAGTAATCCAGTGAAGTCAGGTCGGAGGACCTCTTACCACTCAAAAAATTAATCCAATGGGAGGATACGTGTTTAAACTCCATCTTCAAAACGTAAATAAAACACAAAAACGTTAAGGAGTAAAAATATATTGAAATAGTCCACAACAATATTGTTTCACCACACAGTGGCTTCATCAGGTGGATGAAATTAATGTGGTGAAACAATATTGTTGTGGACTATTTCAATATATTTTTACTCCTTAACGTTTTTGTGTTTTATTTACGCTCTTACCACTCGATTGTACACTTTTTCCCGATCTGTCGGTTTGGAAAAGTGTCAGCAAGATATCCAGGCACATCTTTTGTATTATTAGGTGCTTTCTGCCATACTACTGCACCTATATATTTTCGGCGTTAACTGGTCAATTCGGTTAAATGTTCAAAAATATGTTTTTGTATAGAGATATTGTTTATAGTTAACAACTGGTATAATATCAAATAAAATTTAATTCAAATACATCGTACATTCATATCAGTAGATTCTGTTTTAGTACCTGTAAGGGCTGAAATAAACCAAGACCTAACACGAGAAACATAATTAATGTAAATTACAAAATTATTAATATATGAAAACAGAAAATTCTATACTTTAGAAATTATAACAATCTTTAAAAATAGAATATTAAACCGACGTCTCAGTCTACATAGAATAGTTTTTGCTTTATTAATTGGATTAAAACAAAATAATTATCCAAATAATCTTATCAATAAAATATTTAAACAAAGAATATTCCGTTTTTATAATAAATCAACAAAAACTATAAATAATAGTCAAACATTTATAAAATACATAAAAATTCCTTATGTAAAAAATCTTTCTGAAAAAATTAATCAAATTATCAAACCTTATAATTTTAAAATAGCAAATCAAAATAATAATAAATTACAAAATCAAATTTACACAAAATTAAAATCGAAAATTAAAAAAAATAAAACATCACATATAGTATATAAAATAAATTGTCAAAATTGTAATGGTCTATATATCGGTGAAACTATGCAATATTTAGAAAATAGAATAAAAGGACACAAATATAACAAAAATCTTACAGCTTTAAAAAAACATGAAATAACACAAAATCATACATTTGATTTTAACAATGTATCAATTCTAAACCAAGAACAAAACTATAAAGCACGAACTATACTTGAAATAATCCAAATTTATAAACATAATAATTCCATAAATGATAAAACTGACACAATTCACAAAACAATCTTTATATAAAACATTTCAAAACTCAATTAAAACAAAAAACGAACTGATTTTATCAATAAAACAAAAAATGTTATATATTTTTATACATCAAAATTTTATTTTCTATACATTATTAATTTTTAAAAATGTAAATGATTAAGGTTTTATAAATAAACCGAAAGGTCTTACTCAATCTAATAGTTGTTTAACTATATGACTTTAAAAACCAAGAAGATCTACACATATATATATTAAAAAGTCAAGAAAATTTGGAAGAAAGAAAAAATAAATATGTATGTAGTATATATGACCTAAAATGACGAAGAAAACAAGCTAGTGACTAAAAAAGAAAGTTGGATTTTTTTATTGGTTTAAGTATAAAAAGACATCTTCCTTCCAATAGAGCTAGTGCTATAAGAATTTTTTAAAACGTACGATTTTATTTTAGACAATGTATACAAATGGATGCCATACTAACATCCTTTAACAATATAGAAAAGTTAGCAGTTTTAGTGGAGGTTTACATATTAACATAAATGAAAAGTAATGTGCCTATCTCGCTTGTTTTCGACAATAACCCCCCGTTTTTCATTCCAGCTCACGTACGTATGCGTATATTAACCCAACACTAATCAGTGATAAAATAATCTGTAGCTTGTTTTGTCGCTTTATTGTTCCTTGGTTTCCCTTTATTGCCTGCTATTCGGCTGTGCACGCATAATTGAAGTGCGAATACGTGAAATTGCCTAAATGCACAAATAATCCGCCGCTGAAAAAGCCGCACACGGATAATCGAGGTTTTACTGTATTTATTGCACTATTGTTGTTGTTATGTACCTATTACATAGTCATTGTTATTTATATGAGAATGTAACTACGTTTATCTTCGTGTTTATTATTAGTTATGCTACTGATTCTTTCTTAGTTTTCAGAGTTCTAATGATTAAGAGTAAAGTTAATGAAAAATAAATTGTAGATAAAGAACATATTTTCGTCATATTTGTAGGAAACAGACGCAAATACTTTTGCGCAAAGTAACATTTTTTTGTGTGTATAAAATTTATAACTCTGTCCATTAAACGCTAATAAACCTTTTGCGCTTGTTACTGTAAAAGGTGTGTTGGACCACGTTTAGAGCGGGACTTCGCATAACATAGGGTGACCATAGAACGAGAACTCGTACTGTATACAGGGCTGTGTGCATACCGTGCAGCGATCTTGTCGAGTACACTGTACACTGGAGATACAAAACGACACAATTGACGCACAGTACCTACCGTATATGTGAATTAAAACTTATGTAAACGTGTAACGTGCATTCTTTGGGAAAAATCTATTTTAGTATAAATTTTAAGTTTATCATTAATTGCCGGCAAAGCTTTCTGGCACGACGCAGCAGCACCCTCCTAGCTGTGAGTTCGACTCCAGCAAACCCCTCTGGCACGACACCGCACCAATGTGTACTTTAAAACCGCCCGCGTACTTTTGACGCGTCCCGGTATATAGATTTTACTCGTTTTATTATATGTCTAAATTTGGTAAGCGCTCCAACATACGGCAAATAACTTAATTGTTGCGCACACTTTTATCAGAACCCTGGATACCTCGTACTCACACGAACGGCTATCATTCTGGCGTAAAATATGATTGTAACGACAAACAAGCGCAACCACTGACTGGTCCTACGCGCGGCATTTTGTTTGACAGCTGACTTGCACAACCAGCGCCGCTGGGCGGACACAAAGTGGAACCGCGGGTAAAAGTTTAGTATACAGGAATCGATATAAAAGCAAAGAGGTTAAAAGGTAATCATTAGCAAAGTATTAAAAAGTAAGATCAAAATTGAAAGCAAGTACGAAGGTAAAGTGGTCGTTACAAATGTTGTATATTTGATTACTAATAGTATGACACGGTCAATGTACGCCATACGTACTGTACTGAATTGAGCTTCAGAGTGGCACTTACTCCAAGGAATTATTTCGTTGAAGCTATACCTTTGTATTGTTATCGTAACTGACTGCTTTTTCTATGATAAAAATTATAAACATAAAATTATAAGCATAAAAGACAAGTGCATAACAAATCACATGAAAGTGCTGTCGATCTTATTCGGTTATAACTGAACATCAACGAACGAAAACTTTGGTAGCTTCTTTAACTCACTGACTATATTGTCCTTTAGTTAGTTTTTATTTATACGTATTAATGTTACTATTACAATAATTAATAGTATCCTAAACAACACTGTTTAATATATGGAGATATATTTTGTGATTTGAGTATGAAATAGGTTCATTAATATATTTTGGTAGATGAGATTATATCGCAGTGTTAGAAACCTTACTTTACTGGCTCTTATTGTGCACGACAATAATAATCAATATTTAATCGTAGTTTCCATTAACATAAAATGTTAAATGTGATTATTTGGACAATTTTTTAGTGACTAATATAGTATAAACACATACACTACAATAGACATTGAAAACAAACAAGGAAGCTTCGATTTCAGTTCTAGTTAATTTGGCCAATAACTCGTAAAGAAACCCGCAGCTATACGCTATTCAATTCCTATTAGACATTAATTCAATTTCATTTTAAACGGAAATATTAATAGGAAGAAAATGGAAGCGATAAAAAAAATGCCGATAATTTCCACGAAACCTGCTAGTAAATAACATTAACAATAATAACGTTGATGATTTTAATGAGTAATAATAATGCGACCTCCTCTGCACCCCTAGTCAAAACCCAGCTTTATCGACCGAACACCGCCACCACCAGTACGCCAGCTCTTTCTCGTCGCTTTAGTGCCGTCTCCGTCCTCATTTCGGTGCGTCTCGCTTGCACCCCACCCAAACCCCTAAAAATATCCCTCGCGATGGACTAACTTTGGTGGTTCGGCGGCAACAGCGGCACCTCTGAGAAATCGCCGAACACCGGAGAAACTAGAAATATAAAACGCGCAGCCCCATGTAACGTTAATCCGATGAATTAGCGAAAGATTAATTATTCTTAAGCATGTATCTTACTTTTTTCTGTGAATAATATGTATAAAATACACTACAAATTAATTAGAGGAGGAAAAATTTTGGAACTACATATATATACTTTCAACAACTTTTGTAAAACTGCAGACATCTTCTGACACTTTTCTGTTTGCATTTTCGAAAGAATGAACGAGATGTACTGGACTTTTCTCAGGCATTACCCAACGGATTTTCAAAATGTTATAAAATTGGAGCTATAAGAGCAATAACCGCTGTATGCTGGTGATTTTCAACATATTCCCTATTTATAATTTCCGTAAATGCAGTTTCAGATAACATTTTACAAGAATTACATTCAATCTACGGCATAAGTTTAGAAAAGGCGTTAGAAATCATGGACAAGTCGAACATTATCTGTTACTACACTAAAGACAACGGCAGAGCTCTGTATGTCATCAGCACAGGGAGGAAGCGATAGAAGTTGTATGAGTCAATTAATTTCTGCTTCTGCGATACATTTAAGAAGGATGTCTTAGGATAGCCCAATGTGATGATGTGCGAACACGTTTTAGCGTTGAAGTTAGCCGAGATAACAGGAGGAGTCAATAGGGAAGCGATGAACGATTTGCATTTCGTCGAGTTGCTCAAAATAATGTCCGAATCTGAGAGCGTTCTAAAATAAGGTTAGATAAGGATAGGAAGATGTTTGCGTTAGTGCGTTAAATATTTTCCTGTCTACTACAGCCATGATCAACTCATGTTTAATTTTTGAAATTGATGGATTTTAAAATGCTTGAGACAGTGTGATTGAGAATATGCTGAATTGGGCGTATTAGCAATCAGATTTGGCGGATTGAATTTTGTAATATGACGGAGTTTTTTCTTCCCCTGTTACTGATCATAGTAAATTATAGAGATCCAGAGATTATAGACGAGCCCTTTTCCGGAGAATACGCTGCTGCCCTTTTTGGTTCATCCTCACGAAAATTTAGAAATGTTTGAGCTTTACCAGTTCTTCTCGCAATTTCAATTTTGCACCATGCAGTAGTTTCTCGCCTATACATTGGAATCGCCTAACTTCAGTTCTTTTAGCTTTAAGTCTGTCTGCACATAACAAAACTGTTTTTTTTTCAAAGAGATTATCGATTGGTCGATTTAATATAAATGAAGATTGGAAAGAACAGATTCATTCCTTTTAGATAACGAAAATGGTTTAACACTTGAGCGCAATTTTCCTACTTCTTTGTCAGACTAGAACAAAATTTGCGCAACCTAACAATAAGGTCGTTTAACTGATTATGAGCTTGAGAGATTTTTCTTTTATTTAAGCGCTTTATAATTTCTTCTTTTAAAAGCTCAGCCTACATTTGAAAGCGCGCAAAGGTTTGTCAAAATCCACGTGTGATTCCAAATTATCCATTTGTACAATTATCGTCCAATGCCTTTATCTAAGCCAACTAAAAATTATAAATATATGTCTAGTATTGAATATTATCCGGAATACCTAAATTGTAAAACCAAAGTCCAATCGTGATGAGCAAGTCAATCAAAATTGTTCGTTTGCATTTGTATAGGCATTATCACTAAAAGGCGGATAGCCACAGGCACTATAAGCGACGATTCATATTGAGTCAGCGGGTTATACATATCGAGTGTTGTTATACATACGTCGTTGTGTGACAGTAGCGCAGACAGATATACTTTAATACGAATTTTAACATATGGTACATTTTATTTAATAAATTTGAAGTAGATATTCGTTTATATGCACTGATAAAAAAGATTCTTTAAAACAAATAAATATCTCTCTGACGGTATTTTTTAAAGCAGCCAGTTAATCCATATTTCTTTCATTGAAATAATATTATTTATTATTTTAACTGAAGGCAATCATTTTATTAAATAGTAGGGAAGTAATATCTCTTTGTATTAAAGAATCTTTCCTCTGAGTATGACAATATTGTACTTAAACAATATACCTGTGTTATGCAAGTCTGTGTAAACAAAATTTATATATTATGCATTAATTATTAAAATATATTCTAAATTCTGATCTGTAAACTGAGTCCGTTTGCTTGTCGTATGTCTTTAAATACAGAAAAACTTCTTTCTACATCACATCTAGTGAGTGGTCCATATTTAAAGTATATTTTAAAATTACTATACATTCCATTGTCTTCGGAACAGACATTTTTTAAGATGTTTAAATCCGGATTACGGTTAAAAACTGCGTCAATTTTTTTTGCCCAAATCGCCTCTAAAATCTCCTGGAATATTTTTAACTTTATAGTATTAGTTAATACTTTAAAGTTATTTTTAACTAAATACTATATTGTGGAGACAAATACTGAATAAAGAGATATTTTGTGCGACCGCTCTTCACTTGACTAAGTCCGTATCTAGCGCGCCTAGTCGTTCAACATTGTGTATCGTGCTCCGTCCGCCTATGGCCCAGCTTCGTAACGGTGATGCGATGAATAATAGTCTATGGTGCCTGTGACTATCCGCTCTTTAATTATCACACACGAATGTTCATGAGGAAAACTAAAATGAATAAAATATTTTTAAACATATTTCTTCGTTTTAATGCATTATTGTTTGCATTAAAGAAATAGTTATTTAAGTATCTTTTTGGCATTTCTTTAAAAAAGTATATTTGAGTGTATGTGAGTTTTTTTATGTAAAATACATTGCCTTGAATGAAATAAACTTTACAATCAGGGTAAACACATTTCAACACTCCATCGTCGGATTTTTTTAATCGTAACTTGCAAGGTCGCAGGAGAAACAAATACTACATTAAACTAGAGAGTTTTAACTTTTATTTTTAGTAAATTCGAAGCGAGATCTTGTGAGACGTTTACAAAAATTATAGTTCTCAATGCTATTTACTGCGTGTAGCTCCTAAACGAACCTGTTTTTAAATTTTGTTAGCATCTCAATTATTCATTTTAATATAGTTATATTATATCAACAATTTTAAATCGTAAACTCTACTAATAAGGATTACATATTTTATATTTGAACGTTAATTTCATTTTTGTTTGTTCATTTCTCCATAATTTTACTACTTAATTTTTTACTAATCGAATGTAGAATTTTGTAGTGGAAATTTTTATAAATTATATTCCATTAGAATACTGTACTATAAAAGAGGTTGAATTCCATTTTTTTTTTGCCGCTGTCCTAACTTAAGCATTGATTCGATCCCCTGCAGACAGTGGATCGAATCAATGCTTTTATTCAGTAGACCTGGACACCTTTAGTCGTCGGCAATCTTTAATCTCTCGCCAAGACAATAATTTTATTCACTCAACGTCTCAGATGTAAATGATAATTATTTCGATAAGACTTATGCCTGACAGAATAACTCTTGGAGAGAACGTGCCGAAACTACGAGGCCTTGTACCTTTCCGCTATCTCAGCGATCTTTTCCGTTCTTGCGTATCCTCCCGTGGGCCGTGCGGTATCCTTATCTTTCATTTTTGAGAAAACTTTATAAATAAAAGGGAGGGCTCGCAGTGAAAAACGTATAGACAGCACATTTACTTAAATTCTCCGTAATTATGAAGCCAGAACAAAAGATCTAAATCTTCCGCTCTTGTCATATTTATTAATAGAAGGGCGCCCTCTTGCAGGAAAATAAAGAAAACTTATAAAAGCGTTACAAACCGTAAAATTTTATCGCCTTCACGGTTACCGCAAATTTTTCTCCACTCCCTCTAGTTGATTTATGAAGCAATTAAAAAACGTTTGTGTTGTTATATACTTTAATCCGAGTCGCCTTTAAATTATTGAAACATTGCCGAGTTTTCTTTTTTAACCCCTCAGGATCCGTGGATACCGGAGCGCTTCGAATGAAATGATTATACAGCGTGTATATAAATGGCTGCGAAAGCTACACTGGTATTTTATAAATATAAATTCTAAGACATGGAATATACAGGGCATTTCAATTGAAACGAGCCACCTCAAATAACCCTTTACCTGTTGTGATTTAAATAAAATTGCGAAAAACCTGTCAGTTGTCATATCAAGGGGAACAAGTTTTAATGATGGGCCTGCCGATTAGAATAATTCGTGGGAGCGCAGCAGTCCCCACCCTTAACATTTGAATAGGGAAGATGAGTCTTATGACCACTCATTCACAAGGCTTTTTAATTCTTTTTATAGCAACATGTATCAAAAAGTCATTTTTTAACCAGTAAGTAAAAAGTGCGTAATTTGCAATCGCTGTAATAAAATACGAATAGAATGAAATGAGTTGGATTTTACCTTATTGAATGTTAAAAATGATGACCATTAATCTCTATACAATAGCACAATCTTACTTCAAATACACAGTAAAAAATTTCTGCATGTAAAGCTCAAAAAGTAAGTGGTAAAAAGTTTGCTTGTTAAAATTAACACCTAATTTGGTTAAAGTTGCATTTTGTTACCAAAATCAATTAGGTAAAGACATCTTTGCCCAATATTTGAAATATCTACACTTAGGGGTGTAAAAAGTTGACTTTGAAAAGAGAGGGGCGTAGATATGTACTCCTGCGCATGAACAATTTCTATCAGGTACATGTAATAAAAAGAGAGACACGTGATCGGATTCGTATTGAAACATGAATCCTGTGCCTCTGCTTTTAAGGACGCGATATACCTCAGAAATTTGCTAAATGGCCGCCCAGGGGACGCCACCCTATTTTTATTTTAAATTAGTAAGATTTCAAACCAACGTGAATAACAAGTTGCATACAATCTGTTTCCTCAGTATATAAACAAGGAAGCGACGTAGAGTGAAAGAGAAGGCAAAATGTGTGATGTTAGTTTTATTTAGTTTAGCGGCGAAATGTGCCACACTTTGTCGGTACGCTAAGCGGCTGAGCGGTAAACATGTCAAAGAATGCCGTCAAGGAATAACTTTAATACTTAGAATTAATATGAAACATCACGTTCAAAACGTTACATCCCTATTTAGAATTGATATGGGAATTTAGAATAGTTTGAATCCATTAATTTCTCATGTATTTTTCTCGTTGAAAAGGAAATGTAATTTCTTAATATTTTATTTTTTCTGAATTTTTGGTTTTAATTTTTCTTTTTTCTTTCATATAAAAATATCGTCCAAATTTCGGGGTTTTCCAAAAATTTTCTTTCATAGAAACATTGTTCTGACAATACGAACACAAAAAAAAAATAAAAATTCTCAAGTGATGCTTGGTCATACATGTGGCAATTGATTTTCATTTTTACAGATTGTAAATCAAACGCATGATTTTGTGTCATTTCGATGTTTTTTAGTGAACTCAGATTGTTGGCGCATTAAGAAACCTACAACTCCACAAATTTTTGAATTTTTATTAACAATAATTTATTATGGCTACGAAGAATACTAAACTATATAATTAAAACTTTTCATCATTTTACTTATAAATAAATGAAAATAACTAATGAGACTTAAGTTTTTGTGGCTTTCTTTCGCTTTTACTAGAAGCTACTTTGGTATTAATACTTTTGATATAATTATTTAGAAATATATTACACACGTATAAGAAGATTTATGTTTAAAGCCTGTTTATGTTTGTTTATTTACTAGTTAATAGTTATGACGTTGTCACTTTTTTCTAAATTGTAGTTCAATTTTATATTCCAATAGAAATGAATTCTCTACTATTTCACGAGTATAATGCGAACGATAATGACAATGACTAATTGTAAGACAAGAACCGACGTTTAGCTCTACAACCTCACGTGAATCCACGACTAGAGTCGTACGAAGCCAGTTTAATTACGATTCTTTCTTCGATAAGCAGTGTGCTCTTAACAGCAAGAGTAGTTACGCATTGATTTCAAGACTATTATTTTTAAAATCCGCTTTAATACGGTTTTTGAAATACCTTACGTCGGTTAGGATTAATAAAAATTTTGATTACTTTTATTATCTTGTTTTTTCTTTTCTTGTAAGCGTTGCTATAATATACTTTTATTATTTTATTAAATTATAGAATCCTTCTAATCGTGTATATAATAGCGTTGATCCTCAGATTCCTTGTAGCTTTCTCAGGAGATAGAAATGTAGACGAAAGAAACAGCGAAAACTAACACACTGCCAAACGAAAGCTCCACTGACAATGTATTTTGAGCAATGAAACTTTGTGTTGCTTTAAAGGACTCTAAGAAGGATTTGGAGTTTGTTAGGGTGCCACTTTCCGAATACCAACTAAAATGACCCCGTGGGATTAACGAAGCATTAAAGTAGTCCACGGAGCGAGGATTGATGGCGACCTAGCTGCACCTTTACGTGGAAACATTACTCTCTTAAACGAGTTTGCTATTTCAGACACAGTAGATGCCATATAACGTTTCCCGTTTTTATTGAAGACGATGCGCTGCTTAAATTATCAAACTTAGAAATCTAAAATTGGTTGCTTAATTGCATTCGTTCTTACGTGCTACTTGAGAAAATTCTACTTACTACTATAAGACTTATATTTTAAGTAATGCATAAATAATTTATACTATTAAAGGTTAGTACCATTGACATACTAAATGGTAAATTCCGCCAAAACTTATAGTCTGATCGTTGAAAGATTTAACAACGTACCCATGAGTGGAACCGACAGTTGGCTGCTTTTAAGAGTACAATGTAGATGCCTCGTAATGTGACAAAAAAAAAAATTAGAGCTTGTGTGAGTGCATGTAACATGGTTAGCTATAAACCAAAAACTTATCCAATCTCCAGAAGATAGTATTAGGTATTATGGGGCAATAACCGTCTCGTTTTATCCTTTACGTAAATGTATGCTTTTCTGTCTTTCGTCACGTAGTCGTAGTTTTCGTATATCACCACGCAGATTTATATTGGTAACAACGTAACTTTTGAGCAGTAAATATGCTGTCATACTTTATGGCTGTATGGTTATGCATTGCTTTCATCGTAAATTTTTTTGGGTAGCTATCTTAGTTACAGTAGGTAAACCGACCTTTCGTACAGTAGGAGAATTTAAAGAGAAAAACGTTATCCAGTTCCTTAGTGTATCTGGTGTTGCCCCTATAATTTGCAATAGCCAAACTGGAAGACAGAGCCTAGATATAGTAACGCATAATATTTAAATTCCAAAGAATTAAGAGGAATTTAGGGAAATGTATCTGTTGATCTTTCGTTAATTTGGATAAAATGCTAAGTACTTACACCTCTAAGAGCCAAATTCATAGTCATCACTTAAGTAAAACTCATCCTCACCTCATCTAATGCTCATCCTTCCTCACTCAAGGAAACCTTATCGTGACCTCAATTTTGGTATTCAGAAACATGAGTAAGCATCTTCCTAAGTTGAGGAAAAGATGAGAAGCCGTCGGGTTACCGACGCGCTATTACGTCAACGTTTGAATGACGTATGCATGACGTTTTGTTCCGTTGAACCAATTGTATGGCAGATGTGAAATACGAAATATTTGATTTGAACTGTGCTCTGAATTTTATTGCGTTGATTATCCCTTATTTTACCTAAGTATTTTCTTAGAGGGAAATGGTCACTTTCTGTGTAACTTTGTGCTAGTCGTGTTCAATATTTAGAAGTTTTTAACGAGATGGCTTCGAAAAGAACGCTCTTTACTGGCGATGAGAAGGTTTTTTTAAAAGATCTCATTAATAAACATCGGGGCATAATTGAATGCAAAAAACAGATTGCATAAGTGTTGGGGAAAAGAAGCGAGCTTGGTACACTTTAACCAACGAATTTAATGCTGTATCAGAGCATTGTTACGTAAGTATGCTTGTATATGTTATATATATATATTCATTAATACGAGAACATCAAATAGCGAACTACCGACCAACTTAAGAAATGTTGGGATAACATGAAAAATAGGAGGAAAAGGGAGTTAACAGAAGAAAAGAAGGAACGCATGGCAACAGGAGGTGGTTCCTATAGACCACCTACGACAGACGATAATGAAATAGATGATCTATTAAATAATGTAGGCATTGAGGTAACCGACACTATTGACAGTGATGCTATCGCATTACAAGATGGCATGTTGGAGGGTAATGATGAAGGTGGTGATGAGAGCATAACAGCTCATGAGGAAGGTAATGAGCTTGACAAGTAGTTTTACATTACGGTATACTTTCTTATTTTACAGAAATACATATTGTTATCGAGAAGGACACTCCTTCAAGGACACGAGACAGTGCTATAACAGGTAATAAAATACCTAGACATTTAGAATATGCTAATACATATAAATATTTTACATGAACACCAGCTGCTGACAATATACCGACTCCAGGACTATTGGCAACTAGGAAACGAATATTGCCTTCCCATACTTCAAGAGGTACTGCGATAGAGAAGGAGCTTGAAGTAAGGTTGCAACGCAACAAAATGATGCAGCTGCACGAGGAGGAACTCCATGCTCTTCATGTTCAAGAGCAGAAATTAAAAATTGAGGAGCAGGAGTTGAAGGTTGCGGAGCAAAAGATTCGAAAAACAATTGCTGAATACGAGCTGGAAATTGTAAAAGAAAAACTTAAAAATATAAAATAAATCAATATAAAAGCTAATTTATTCTCTTGCCTAAGTTAAAATCTATTGTGGTGTGCCTAAATTAATCGTAACGTTACGATACTTTGTGAAAGAACAGAGAAATTGGTGAGAAAATGTTTATTTAAATAATAAATAACATACAAATTCATACCTTTTTTATATATTAAAATGTCTTTCAATAAAAGCTGCCCGGATTGCATTTCCCCTCATTGGCAACCCAGCAGTAGGTGGATGGTCCACTACTCTATCTACAAATTCTGCGTCAAAAAATTGCTCTCCTTGTAGCACAGCTATATTATGCAGTATTGCAGTGCAATTTCAAAAAATAGGTTTCTGTTAGCATGGACACCATTGCGATCAGGAAATTTTATGTATCTCCTTAAATTCCTAGCGAGGTTTTCTGAAACTTCATTGATGATACGATGTATAGTACTTTGACTGATACTACCAGTATCACCAATAACTCTCTACAATAATAACCTCTATTAATATTACAAGACAAACGAAAACATGTGTAATATGTACCTGAATTGAGCCGCTAGCATAGAAACGCAATTCCATGCATAATTTTGAAATTGGAGGTATGGGTAAACCACGCTGATTTATTGGCTGTTCATTTGGATATGTCAAATCTAATAAAAGATGTTGGATGGTTTGCCTTGAAAAACGGTACCGTTGTAACAGTTCAGTGTTACTATATTTTTCAAGAGGGTTTTCCATATCTCTCACAATATTTCTATAACCAAATCGCGTGTCACAACTCAAAAATATTCATATCAACTGTTTTTTACCTTGGTATACGAATATATGGTCCATCTTCTACATATTCCCAGAAATCATCCATATTCCCCTTATACAATTTACAATATATATATATACAAAAATAAAAAATAGGTTCTGAGGAATAGGTAAGGTAGCTACTAGCAAGCCTTACCTTTTCCTCACTTTTGACTCAATTATGAGTCGGATTTGAGGAACAGATGAGTTACTAACTGTTTATGAATTCCAAAATGTGAGAAATCGACGCTATGAGTATGAGGTGAGGATGAGGAAGCCTTAAGTCGCGTCTATGAATTTGGCTCTAATTCTCATGCTATTTTTGTATTTTTTGATGGGATTACGCACGATTTCTTCTGAATATCAATTAAAGGCAGCAATTCTAATGCTTTCTTTAAGCTTTTTATTATATCGTTCTATATATATGTAGATAAAAAAGATTAATAAACGACGCCGACGCACTAAGCTGGCAGTTATGTTTTCACGAATGATTTGAACCTTCTATTTCTTATTACTAACATATCGGGAAAAGTAATCCTATTGTTTGTTTCCTCCCCATTTAATGGATGAAAATTTTGACTTTCTGTTTAAAAAAAAAATCTTTGATTGAGCATATATTAGTAATAAAAACACAAAAAATGTCATCAACGTATCCATCCTAAACACGCAGAAAATATGCCAAAGTATTCTTAAGATCAATTTCAAGTTTACCCATAACGAGATTATGGGTTTGCCGTATTGCCGCTGCTTCAGTTTGCTCAATCTCAATCAGCAACCTCCGGATTTAGCAATTAATAATTCAGACGGGTTTATTGAGAAGATTAAAAACATTGAGCTTACTGATAATGAAGTTCTAGTTTCGTTTGATGTGAGTTCACTGTCTCCCAGCGTCTGGTCCCTGTTGATATCACTTTGATTTACTTAGAAGAATATTGTTGAAGGGCAACCAGTTGGTTAATGGTTGATGGTTTAATTTCTTTAGCAAAAACTTTGCATGAAATAAAATCTCTTTTAAATCAATGGTCTCTTTTACCAACAAGCTGAGAAATAAGTTAGAAATAGACATGTACATATATAGAAAGCCCACTACAAATAAAAGATTTATATCAGAAGATTCAAATCATTCACAGAAACATAACTACCAGCTATTAACTTTTGCATCGTTTACTCAATTTCCCTACATCTATAGAACGATAAAATAAAGAGCTTAAAGAAATCACTAGAATTGCTGCGTTTAATTGATATTCTGAAGAAATTGTGTATAATACCATCAGAAAAGACAAAAACAGAATAAGAATTAGAAATGTAAGTGCTTTAGAATTTAATGACAAAAAGAATAAAAGGTATGTTAAGTTACCATTTTATCAAAAAATGTCTCTAAATTCAACCTTGAAACTTAGAAAAAACGCATCTTGTAAGATTGTGATCATGCATATATTGGGCAAACTAAAAGGTCAATCAAAACTCCGTACAAGGAGCATTTGGCCCATCTTAAATTTAAGAGGTTCCGAAAAGCACTGCAGCCTTTAGACTTATTGTGCTATGTCCGTGTTTCATACAACCCACTCCAAAATGGTGGTCTCCTCTACTAATTTGTATAGGTCCTATAGTAGATGCGGTACATCTCTTGAACCCCTTTCGCTTTCCCAAATACACCTTGTGTCCTGCGCTCTAATGCTTCGTGGTCACATAGTATATGCTTGGCTGCTTCTGGTTCTCTCCCACAGAGTCTGCAGTTTGAGTCCCCATTACACGTGCCAATTTTACACCGGTGTTCCTTCAGCGGAGCATGTCCGGTCATCAGACCTGTGATTATACCGAGCTGTTTCCTGCTCACCTGTAGCATCACCATCTTCACTTCCAGGCTCTTCAGTGTTAATGGCCTTCAGCCTTCTAACTTCCTCCGGCGAGTGAATGCCATGATGTTGGTCTTGTCAGCTCTGATACACAGTCGTCCCAATTCCGTCCGTATTCAGTCTCTTGTATTCCAAGGCCTTCAATGTTATTGGCCTTCGACCTTCTAACTTCCTCCGGTGAGTGAATGCCATGATGTTGGTCTTGTCAACGCTAATATTCAGTCCTTCCAATTCCGTCCGTATTCAGAGTCTTTGACTATCAGTAAGCATCTCTATTAGCCCGTCCACGACTAGGCACCACAAAAGCGCAGACAAGACTCCTCCCTGTTAGCATCCCCTAGTCACCCGAGCCGATAGAGTCTCACCTGCTATTGTCGCTTCCAGAGATCTAGCAATAGAATCAAAACCTGTGTTACTGAACGCTCCTTCGACATCGAGGAAGGCTCCCAGCTCAGAGCCAATCCTGTGGAATATCCAAACCCAATGCTGAAATGCTGAACCCTGTCGTTTTCTAGGGTTTCACTTTTATTCTAATGTGTGATTGCAATTAGATATATCGTCTGCATATTTGATTTAATTTGAATGGTCTCGAAAGGAATTGCAAATTATATGATATTTTCAATCTTTACTACTGTAACTACACTATTTCCTAAATGAATTACGACTATTCATTACTCCCTGCTGCTCACAATATCGAATAATTGAATTACACCTAATTTCATAGCCTCCCTTTATCCTATAAGGTATCTCCACTATTTGGAAGCATCAGTATGCGAATCTTTAAACTCTTGATTTAAAAATTCCGTAATTAGATGACTATATTCACTCGGATTTCGACCCAATAAACCGGAGCGACGACGTGACGGTTTGATGACAGAATGCTCGCTGGCTTGTGAGAATTGGGGTAAACTTTTTTAATTAAACCCATTTGAAAGGAAGGCGGATCGCGTTCTAGAGCTCCAAAATCGGCTCGAATTTCCTCTTCATTCCGTAAATGACCCATCCGTACCATATTCGACTAACCCTGGATTTTCGTCCGTTAATTTAGGACGACTGACACTTCGAAAATACATAACTGATACGGAACAAGATTAGCTTAAATTGATGTTGATAATTTGAACATGCAATTGCAATTACCTTGCCGAAGAAATTACCTCTCTTTGAAATCAAATTATCCTATACTTATATGTTAAAAAGTTCTTTCTATATTAACTGCCAAATCTGGCGATCCCTTGGAACTGTGTAACGACCTGATTGCATTATATTCTTACATTCAAATTAAATTAGGATTGCATACTACAGTGACCCATTTGCAAACCGTATAGTGTAGTATATTTCTGCAAGTTCAAAGGAAATTTTGTGAAATACGTATTTGCATTATCTAGCACGTGATTCGTATTGACTTGAAGCTACTATTTCCGCAACTTATGGGTTCACGCCAAGATTAAAATGAAACTAACTCGTTGTAGAATCCATACTAGGGAATGCTAGAGTAATATTTAGTTAAAATTACCTTATACTTGGGGGTAAGTAAAACATTTAATCAAAATCCATATTGCATTAAACTTCTTTTAGTTTATAATAAATAATAAAGGTTGACCACTTTTTAACAACCTTTGCTATTTAAGAAAGTAAAAGAAATATAAAATGGGTTAAATGGGAAATGCGGTTCTTAGAAATGATTTCAACGTATTAAAACAATTAAGGTGATCCGACGTAGTTTCGAAGATATACGGGAAAAGGGAAACGCTGATTTTTCTGCTTTTTGACATAGCATTTTGGAGTTTGAAAATATGAAGAAAAAATTACACTTGCTTATTATAAAATAACTTAGATAGAAGCTACGCTACATTAATCAAATCTATATTAAAACATTCCGCCATGAAGAACCGCCATCAACATTAGTATTTCTATTTTCATACGCCTCTTTTACGTTTTTATCTAATTAATATTATTATCTATTAATAAATATCCCGAACATGAATATTTTTTTAATAAGATACTATTTACGATTAGGTACTTCATAGATTTTAACAATCTTAACAATAGATTGTTAAAATCTATGTTTGTTATTTTATTAACAACAACTTTTGTCGCTCTATGTAATATTTGTTACACAAGACTTGTTCAAGATTTATTATTTTAGCAATAATAGCACAACAACATTGTCCCTGATAGAGTATAAACCAAGTCAGGTGATGAATAAAGATGAGAGTGGTGTGTATGTGTTTTAACACGTGGTTGTTTAAAAAAATCAAACTAGTAATCTCTATTACACGTGAATGCGGTTTGTATAAAATATACACAAAAAAACGCGTATGTGTATATTTCCCAAAGCTATGCAATCTAAATTTTTCCAATTTCGTTCCGAAATCGGATTTAATTTTGCCAGCCGGTTTCCGTTGCGATGTTCTTTTATTGCTTAACTGGACCCTTGTGTGCAGTATTCGAAATAAGCAACCTCCTAGCAATCCAAACGCGTTAAATGAAAACAATAGAGCTAGCGAAAAATTAATCCTGCGTATTAAATTTTAGTTACATCAATGTTTTCCCCACGTGCATACATACATCACTACAAATCCATCATACATCTCTATTACAAGTATTAAGCATATCTCCTACAGTTATTTCGTTGTACATTGCAATTAAGGGTAACCAACAATTCTTTTCCTTCTTAGAAATCCCTTCCTGTTTAAATTTGACATATGAACAGAGATTTTGCAGTGGAAGATCCCAAGCGCAGTATTGGTAATGAGGAAAATTACTGAAAAAGCGAGTTTTTGTATGGTTCATAGACATAAAAAGAGCATTCGACAGATTAAGATTAAAAGATATGATTTATATTTGGTAAGACGGAGGTGTACCCTTCGATCTCTTAAAAACAGTTAATAACAACATATACATACGTATCATAAACACACATGAGCCAGATTAAACGGTTAACACCCATAAATCATAGGAACAGGATTTAGAGACTCCATAAGTCCCTTTCTCTTGAACTTAGTAATGAATAAAGTAGTAAAACATATCAATGAAGAGAGAAGATATAGAATGGGGAGCTCGAATGAGGACAATTTACAAAGCCAAGTTTAACATACCAGCAAAAAAGATTAATATAGTAATTTCAATCGAAAAAGAAGACAGGTAATCAGTAAGAAACCAATTAAAGGTAAACTTGACTTGAATCATAGAGCAAATTATGGAAATGAAGTACCTAGATATAACTTTATCAAGTTAGGGTAATGCCGAAAAAGAAAGTAAAACACCAAAAGAAAAAACGAAGTTGGGGAAAAAGTAAAAATGGATTACCCAGTTTTTTTTTTATATGATTCCATTGACGTAGTTACTTTTTTTTTAGGTGTAATAGTTTTCGAGTTATGCACCAGAGTCATGATTGTTTAAACGGACCAAACTGTATATTATTTTTTGTTTCGGTTGAGTATAATTTGAGGATTTCAAATATATTTAGTTGTTTACATTCCTTTTCACTAACGAAAGATTAATTATTAAAGATTTGATATTTTTTTAAATTCAATGTATGTAGTTGTTTTTACTGTACTATTTGCTTGTTTATTTAACCACAATAGCTGTTTACAAGAACCTAAGAAAAGTATGATATACTGAAATGTTGTATACAATGCGACGAAAATTCCCATACCGTTGAGTGAAGGAATTGTAAAGAAACGCAACTGCACTCAGTTTGGGGAGTTCGACATTTAGGTGGCGCGCAAGTCTTACGACATTCATATGGGACTCAGTGTGCTATCTACGCTATCGATTTTGTCAATGATAATTGCAACAAATCCGAACCAAGGAATCTTTTAGAAGACTTGTCATCTGGTATGACGAATGTTATTTCTCAAGTGCGGGCATTTTTAATCGTATACGATACGAAGCATTGTTCGGCAGAAAATCAGCATTTGGGCACAAAGACGCTTCGGAGTTGGTGCTTTATGTTTGACCTTGGGTGGACGCATAGATTAGAGTTTAGAGAATGTATCAAAGGGGATTCACAGCATCCGGATACCTAGAAATTCTTGAGAAAGTTACTCCCGAATTGCATGCTGGAAAATGTTCCATTGGTCTGTTACAGTTCCATTTATCCTCAACAAGACACAATGCTGACTTATTAAGGCCATTTCTAGACAATAACTTTCCTCATAGATAGATAGGTATAAGCGGACCTGTGAGATGACCCTCATGATCTCCCGACCATTCCATATTAGATTTCTTTTTGTGGGGATTCATGAAAAATATAGTGTATAAGACACGCCTATCAAACTCTCAACAGAAAGCCGATCACTATTGTAAATACGATTAGAAGAATGCCTAAAATGTGCCAGTACTATATATTCGTATCAACGAGGATCATTTCCGAAACCTACTTTAAACTTCTTGGTAATTACGGTTATTATTATTGCTGCTACAAATAGAGTAAAATACAAAAAAAAATCAATTTTTTAGGTTTTGTTCAAATAAATATAAACAACAAGATAGACCCCTGTTGTTTATATTTATTTGAACAAAGTCCTGTTTGCACCATATTTCGTTTCACAAAAAAAGTAGGAAACTGTCACGTAAACTTCAACTCTCTATCTTTATTAATAGCTTAAATACCCTGCCAAAGTGCCCAAAATTGCCCGTCTTCTAGGTATGTAAGTACAAACATAAACTAAATTTCTCATTTTGCTTTAATTTTTTTCGCATAAACCGTACCCTTGCATAAGACCTAAACTAAAGGCTTGTATAACCCGCGAGTTACATGGGCAGAAAGACGGTTAGTGTGGAAACAAAGCTAAGAATATATAAAGCTACACCATAGAACTAATACTAACATATACAGCCGAAACAAAACCTGACACAGTTAAAATAATACAAAAATTGTTAGGAACAATATGAAAAGAATATTGAGTAAAATTAATGAAAAACCTTTGGAGAAATAGAATAAGGAATAATAAAACACAAAGAAATTGTGTAGAAGATATAAATAAATGGACTTTAAAGGAAAACTAGAGTGCAATATTGATAGGTATATAATAACACATAACAAGCCACTAAAATAGTTAGAAATAGGTAAACTTTTATTTGAAAAAAGAAGTATAGAGCGTCCAAGTAAAACGAAACAAAGTCATATTCTAACTGAAAAATAACTATTTGTAAAACAAGCAAAAATGCCTAACAAAAGGGGAAAAAGAAGAAGTTGTTGACATGCACAAAGGTATTTATTTATTTCAAAATTACCACTCGTAAATTTTAATGAATATTATATCTCTTTCCTGGGATATATAAATATATCTACCTGCAGAAATATTGTCAGATTTAGCGGAAGCATTAAGACAAAATAGTGGCTGGACTGGACGCATGCTGTTGTGCATACTAAATAAAGTAATATTGAGTCGTTGCATTGTCTTGGTTTTTAGTAGTAAATACACGTTTCATCTTAACATACAAAGCCTTTCCTATCTCAGATTTAATGCTGCTTTTTGGTCATTCATTTTACGTATTTTAGTTGAAAAATTATATTAATTCTCTCTAACATACACATCTTCGGTATATTTCTTGCACATAGAATATTGTATCACCTGGCGGTAGCAAAAAAAAAGTAACCAGAATTATTTACTAAAGTAATTTAAAAATGAAACGCGATAGTCGATTATTAAAACATTTCAGATGAGTTTATTTCCATAAAAATTAGATGGTATTATTAACGATTTACCCATCAAATTGGTGGGAAGTTACTTATATAACTGTTTCTATTTATTATACTCGTACTTAAAATACCTTTCCGAAGGCATTACGTTACATGCGGGCCCACCTGCCTGCCCCATGTAGTGTAGGGTAAGAAGGAACCAGCATGCAGTATGCATCTGACACGTGATAGCCGTAGATGTGTATTACGCGGTGCATCAATCGCTCATGATGCGGTGCTATTATTCGGCCAACTAATAAGTCCTATTTAATATCTATTACGATTAATTTTGTGAAAAGAATTTCGAAAAAGTGTATTTTATTTCGGTATAATTAGTAGTCATATTTCTAGTATATTTAACATTAGTGGATTAGATGTTTAGAATGTATACTATATGTGTACTAGATTATGCAGGGTTTCTATACACTGTGGTGATATACAGCAAAGATTTACAGAATTTTGTTAGTAATTAATCTTTCGGGAAATTATTATCGCAAACATTAAAAGGTAATTGGTTTATTGCATGACTCATAGATATGCTTATTTGTAACTTTAATAAACAATTATACAGAAATGTTAAAAAACATTCCTGAATTTTAATATGTAAAAAAAAAGATATTGTCATCTCACACTTAGGTGAATTAAACCTTTGTCGAACCTTTAAATTTATATTTTACTAGATTTTAGATAATTAAGTACCTATTTATTTTATGTTGGCCATCAATATAAATTACTTCAAACTATTGTCTCTCTGCAAAGTTTGTGTTTATTTCTAATCTTGCTGAAAGTCGTATCTTATTGAAATCTTATTTATGGCTAAGTGAGAGATATTGAAGTTGAACATTTGCTAATTGCTTGTTATATGAGTAGCAAGGCATATTCAATATTAGACAGTTCGTTCCTTTTATCTACTATGTTCATTTTAATAATTACCTACAAATCATTTCTAGCATTGATTAGCCAATTTCTATATACTAGTCATAGTAGAAAAATTATAATAAGAAATAATCTCTAACTTCAATTAAAATTAAAATTTACAACGATTTGGTTATATTAGATAAAAAGGAAGTCAGCCAAATGTAAGTTTCTAATCGTTTGCTATTCAATTTTATAATGTCAGTGGACTTTTTTTGATGATGCATTTTAGTATAGTCCAGTAGTATAGATATTATTAACCCTATACCTATTAAATATGATTTCAAGTCAATATTATATGTGTGTAGGAGATCTACACAGTGACCGTTGATAATGTGGCAAATATATTAAAAACAATTAAAATTTTAGCTGAAGAAGATGATGTTAATGCTGATAACGAAAACAATATAGATGTTAGGGGCTCAGAGATAACAGATATTTTGACAAATTCAGATTGTAACGAATTCGCGGCACCACATTTTACAATTAAAGCATCAGTTAGATGTCAAGCCCATACTTTGCAATTAGCTATTCGTGATTGATGAAAAAGCTAGGAAAGTAGTAGCGATTACGCACACCTCTCTTAAAGTCAATTTTAGCGGCAGCATACAAAAGATTTGCAGTACTAGATTGTCCGACAAGGTGGCATTTCACGTTAGACATGCTGGATAGGTTACTGGAAATATTGTAGGAACAATTAACAATACGAACGTCAAACTATGGAAATTAGAATGGACACGATTTATAAGCATATTAAATGTATTAAAACCAGCGCGGATTGTTACAAAACGATTGCAAAAAGAAGAATTATTAGTTGGCGATTCATATGAAATTTTGCAACGCTGCATTTTCGAAGTAAATAAAAACTGACATCTCAGAATATTGAATAATGCATAAGAATTTAATACATATCTAAAAAGTAGGTATTTAAAAACTGTTGTAAAATCAAAAAACGATTACTTAAACACTTAAAATATCTGCTACCGACATAATGCCAAACGATGAAATGAAACTCATAGAGGTGTCTAGTACATTGAGCAACGTTGTATGTATACACAGTAAGAAAATTTTTTTACATTTTTACAACATAATTCGTAAAAAAAAAAGTTCACAGGGAATACTTGTAAAATTTAAATTTAATAAATCTACGTTTTGAATATCCGCAAGACAAAAACTTCTTAATTCAAGAAAAAAATTGTGAAAAAAACAACATAATCTTGACGTGTCTTCGATGAAACCACTTTTAGTCACCGCACTTAAGAATATCGTTTGCTTGCACTAGTCTTGCAGCAAAATGTTAGAATTGTTGAATTAAAGCACTTTTCATATCTTTTTACGAATAGTAATACTTAGCTTAAAATCATAACGCTTTATACAAGTCAAATAAAAAATACCAAACACAATTAGAATCGAAAATTCCCGCCAGGCGGGCTCATGGTCTATTGTTGGAATCACCATTCCAGCAAAAGCAATGATGGGGAATAGTACTAGTAGACTACTAGGAGTCATCAGCATCACTGCGAGTGCAAATCCATCTACGGGACACCAGCAAACTCTTAATCCAGGCGAGAGTTGCAACGTAAGCCGGTAATGCAGTCACAGATCTAAGCTCGGACAATTCATCTCTATCTCCTTGCACTAGCAAATATATTCTCTAGTTAAGAAAATTCATCGAAACAAAAGTTTTCTTGAATTAAAACTTTCAATTTTCTTAGTGGTAAAAAATTTACTTACAACAAAACTATTTCATTTTCTCTTTAAGAGAATTGTATTAAAACAATATTCCGTTTTTGAACTCAGAATGCATTTTTCTATGTGCTTAAACTCCTAACTGTGTACATCCAGTAAAATCCATTCTCTCATTGCAGGTACTAAAAACTAGGATGTGCTTCTTTATTATAAAAGAAAACTTACTATTAACAAATAATGCACCCACAACACTCAAACACATTAGCAAACTTCTTAGAAAAAGAAAAGTTAAATTAACAAACTTTATCTTACAATTTACGATAACGCGACGCAAGGCAACATGCGCCATGTTGTGATCATGAACACGCGTGCGCAATGCGCAGAACCGCAGAATGCATTCTGTAGGTAGCACGATACCAAATTAGCGGGAAATTCAATTTCCACAAATTTTTATATAAACGCTATAAATTTACACGGAATTTTGTTTACAAGTTAATTTTCTTTGCATGGAAGTGTGATCATGTAAAATTTGCAGAATCTGTTGTATCTACAATCTTTACAAATTACAAATTTAGGTTTACAACTTAAGTTTCTTTTACTGTGTACATACTATCTACCAAGAAACTATAAATAATATACATACACACCACCGTATAATTGTAACTGTTACAAAACGAAAACAACACTTATATAGTATCAAAAGTAACCGATACAAAACCAAAAATAACTGGTAACAGAACCGCAAAATAGTGATATGATCATGAACTTCGATTGTAAATAACTGTTATGGAAAATAACGGTTCTTCATAACTGCTTTGAGAACCGAAATCGTTATTGTAATTGTTTTGAATCCCTGCTTGTAACTAAATATGTGATGTAATTCAATGTATAAGATACAAACAAAATAATTTTTCTTATGTTACAGATAAAGCACGTCGTTACATCTACAATGTAACCTTAGGAATAAAACTACTCCAAATATGGACGTCCGATGGTCGGTATCGTCTCTAATCCGATTCATCCTGGTGTTAGTTTCACTTTTCCGGGATACGATTACATTCAAACAGCAAGGTAAGTATTCCAACTATACAAGGCATTTCAGAGTGTAACGAACTGTAGACGAACTATAAACTAACTAACCCAAGGATACGCCGGCGTCGGTAGTGTTATCGGTAACTGCGGAGTTTCTATGGAAAACTGCGTTTATTAAGTAGGCACTACCCACCCATGATGAAGGTTTCGGTTAGACAGAGTTTCGATTTGTGCTGATGGAAAGTTCGGCGCTATTCAATCGACGTCTATTGCGGAAATTCTTTGTAGAACAAGGGTGAAACGGGTTTTCGGACGCGGAGAAATATACGATAAACGAAAATTTACACAAAGAACAGGGGCTGTGTTTGCGCGCGTTTAGACGAATGAATATGTAGAAGTATAAAGGAGACAACGCAAACGAAATAAAGACAGAAAAAAATAGGAAAGAAAAGCAAAGCCCTCGTGGACGTTATCGCGAACGTAGATAAATTGAACAGGAAACAAATACGCTGAATACGTCACATTTGGGAAACGTTTCCATTTTTGCTCTAACAATGGGATTTGATAAAAGTTTATACAGTAATATAATACCAATCCTGTTCAAGTTTAACACCGCTGCAAACACTGTTCTTGTTCGTTATTTAATTTAACAATGAATAATAAATTCTTATTCAAATGAACTAACTAAACTTTTACGATGTGATACAAAAATCCAAACTTATAGAAATCTATCTATACTTAACTATATACGAAACAAGAATTGAAATTTTAAAAAATATTTAGTTCTAGAAGGTTGCCTGGGGAATGCCTTCCATTCTAAGGGAAGAGCGGCGCGCAGTGATCGAGAAATTATTTATATAGGGACAAAATTCAAATTTCACAAAATCGAATTTAAAAAAAAATAATACCACCCTTTCTACGTTACGTTCATTAATTGTTTTTGTTTTTAAAAAATCAGATAAATATTTATCAACCTGCTATTTATTAAAATTATATTATCATTGACTATTGCAACAAATTTGGTGCAATTCAATAAATCATGCTAAATGCTACTGAAGAAGACTATTATAATAGTCGACACGTATAAATGCTTAATTGACAATGTGAAGATTGCATTCGTTTTTTCACTTCGGTATAAATAAAGCCAAAATCCACAAACTGCATTTCATTATTATTAAACTACTGGCTACTAAATTTATTATTTCTTTGAATTATGCTAATTTATGCCTAAGAAAGACATGGTACAGTGATCATGGCCATGGATGATTGCCGCCATGCTTAACTAGTCTATCTTGATGTAATAAACTAAGGGGTCCTAAATCTGATTCATTAAAATATGAATATTTTTATATATTTTCATACTTTCCAACAACTAAATTTTATACAGCTGTTTAGGTTTTTAACTAAATGTCAACTTTATTATCCTCTTCGAACATATGTAAGGCTATACCAGTTTTGTCAAACCTTCTAAATTTCAGATGGGCCAAATGGTCCTTGTGGCGAGTTTTGATTGCTCTTTTAATCTGCCCAATATATTGCCACGAAACTTGTAGATAAATCTTTTAAATTCTCAATTAAATTTTATTAAGTAAACTGTTTAATTTTACTAAACACCACCCAGAGTCATCTGTATTGCTCTCAACAACTACAGAGATAAACCAGATCTCAAATGATAGAGGGCAATGATTGGTAATTCTGCCCCACTCTAACGGTTTCACGTCCACCCTTAACGAATAGGAAGTAACCTGTTCAAAGTTACTCCTGAACCCCACCCCGCGGCTGGATCGTGCCGCTTTATCAGCGACGAAAGGGTACATGAACCTCAGGTTTCTACCCTAGTTGGAATGTAAGTTCTATGTCTATGATTTAGGAAACCCTAAAGATCAACTTGGAGAAATTAGGGATTTATAAAATATCTTGTAAAGGTTGTGATCATTGGGCTACATTGAAGAAAAATTTTTTGTCGGATTTTTTGCTTGTAACTCGGAAACTATTCACTTTTCCTATTCCAAGAATACCAAGAATAAACACGAAAAAAATGTACATATGAAGAGTGTAAAACACGTAAAAATGTAAAAAGAGAATGTAAAAAACTCATTTTTTGTCGGTTTTTTTTCTTGTAACTCGGAAACTATACACTTTTCGTAAATAACCTTCCTTTCAAAATGAAAATACATAAAATTTCATTATTTAAGTTTTTCTTCGATGAACCTGGGCGAAGAAGTATTAAAGATCAGCGTATTCCGGTTGTCTCCACAAAAGCCAACTTTTCTACTTCAAAAGTAATTTATTAAGTCCAAAATTGTAGCAATTATATGTTACAAACTTTTTCACTTGTATATTTTTCGTTTCTCAACACTTGTCTGATAAAGCGCTTATTAATTCGACTTGTTGCTATTATATTGTGTGGCATCTTTTGTGGTTTGTTTGCGATAGGCCTTTTATGTATGGAGTTGTTGCGGTGATCTTGACTTCGGTGTCTTGTCTAGTCGTGTTTGTTCTCAGATTTCTTGCTTTAGACAACATATCTTCGGGGTATCCATAATGAAACTTTCTGTAGAATCAGATGTTAAAAAATCTTATCGATCAGCTTCTGAGGAAAGAAAAACCTCAGAGCAGAAAACTGTCATGCATACAAATTTCCATGTATTACATATAAGTAAAGGTTCCAAACAGTATATACCTACCGCTGTAGAAGCCAGTATACGATTGGAGTATACAGTAGTGTGTAACACTGTATATTACAGAGGAAAAACTACGCATAAGGCCATTTACCCGAGCGAGTACCTGTAATATTCCATCACCAACCATGGAATTAGCAAGCACTAGTCTAATCTAATAAAGATGACGGCGGTGGAACCACTTTCGAAACCTCGTATTTACAAAATCCCACAGACGATGGAAACAGTCTTCTTCTAACCCATCGTCAAGAATTACACGTCATGAATTATTGAAACGTGTACCCAGTTTAGTGAAATTTGTGGTCAAGTGCTTGAATGAATGACACTACAACTTTACTCACAATATAAGACAGGAAACCCTATTTGACATAAGCCACCCGTGATTACTTACAGAAAACGCGGACATTTGCTTAAATAATTAAAACAATTTGGAAAATAACAATAGTGCTTTAATTTTGAACAAGCGATTGTATGCATATACATAAAGCAATTTTCGGTTTCTGGTTGTGTTAATTATAAATTCACTGCCATATTAATAAATTATAATTCATAATTAACATAGTGCTACCTATAGTTCTACCTACATCAATATTTCATATGTATGCCTAGTTCAGTTTTAGTTTGAATTATTAATGGATTTAAAGTCAATCATCTATTTACCAAAAAGGTATATTAACTATAGGTTAAAAACCATCAATACCTTAATGGAATATTAAATGGGAGATTTAATAAAACCTATTATTTAGTAAAACCACCTGAATATTTAATGCGGTTTGTAGATATTCTACGTTGCACTTACAAAGGACGATCGATACGGATTTGTTATTCATAAGCGTATAAAGTTAAGGAGACGCACAAACGCAGACGCAGACGGTTCTAGGATATACATATGAAACGAATTAAACTAATACTAAAATTTAGTTGTCGTTGCAAACTAAAAATACCTAATGGAATACTGTCATTACTCCTGAGGAAAATGTTGACATGTACACCGTATAGTATGTAATTGTTTATTTTTCAGTTGCTTTATGTCTCAGAGGTCAGTCCCGTATTTTGAAACTATCACATATGAACATTGTTTTATCAAAATGTCATAAAACTTTCCTTTAATATTATACAGAATGTCTAAAAATTAGTAACATATTAAAGAATTTTTAAAGTTGAAAAACTCAATGTTTTTACATTGTTTGCAGTAGAATTAAATGCTACACCGATTTGCTGTAACATTGCCTATAACCATCTTCAAAATACTCGTTTTATTTATTAATACTTTTAAATCAGCGAATAATATTTTAGCTAGTAAGTTACGACACTGACATTATAATAATTTATTGTTTTCAGTAATAGAGTGTCGACAAGTTTGCACTGAAATTTCTAAAAATGGATGCATCTTATTTCATTTTAAAATTCTGTGGGCAGACGTTTCTGAAATGCTCAAATCTTCAGAAGCAGGTGGTATAGAACTAAAAGCTGCTTCGTAATGCGCTAAATCATTAATCTCATTTTCCTCATTCTCAGAAAAAAAGTTTATTAGTTTTTTTTAACTTCAAAATAAATTTATCGTTTTTAGAAATAACGGTAATATTTAAAACGTAAATAAAACACCAAAAAAACGTTAAGGAGTAAAAATATATTGAAATAGTCCACAACAATATTGTTTCACCACGCAGTGGCTTCATCAGGTGGATGAAATTAACTAAACTGTTTAGTTATTATTTCATCCACCTGATGAAGCCACTGTGTGGTGAAACAATATTGTTGTGGACTATTTCAATATATTTTTACTCCTTAACGATTTTTTTTGTGTTTTATTTACGTTTTGAAGATGGAGTTTAAACACGTATCCTCCCATTCGATTAATTTTTTGGTAATATTTATATTTTCTTTGTAAAAAAGTAAAAGTTCCAGAAATTTTGTTTTATCCCAAATTCCCTAAGAACATCTAAAATAATCATTAATCATAATAGATGAAATTATGAGCTTTATTTGTTCTACATACAAACAATAAAATAAGAATAATTAATTGCAATAAAAATCATCTTAAAACGCTAACAAATTGTTCAACATATTGGCGTCCCTTCACTTCACGAACACCTTCTCGAATTCGCTGTTTTAATGATTGCAGATCATTTGGTATTTCTTCTTTACACATTTTCTGTTTTAAATAACTCCAAAGAAAAAAATCTATCGGGGTTAAATCAGCTTCCCTGCAGGCCAAGGTATTGGTTCATATCTCCCAATCCATCTATGTGGGAAATTTATGTCTAGCAATCATCGAACATACTATGTGATGTACATGCGTCCTGCTGAAAATAAATTCTATTTATCTCGTCTTCGCGTAGTGATGGTAGCAGGAATTTTCTATCATTTCATAGTAGTTGTGTTGATTTAAATTTGCAGCAAAGAAGTAAGGTTCTAAAATACTGTTACATAGCATGTCACACCAAACATTTTTTTTTTGTATCGTTGATTCCCAGTGTTCACTTTAAAATTTCGATTTCTTGATGCCCAAAAATCTACTATTTTGAGAAGATGGTGAATGTTGCTACATCACTGAACATGATGCAGATGGTTCATTACATTTTCACCTATAAGTATACCCATAAACAAAAGTCTAATCTAAATGTCTCCAATTTCTACAGTATGCCTAAATTCGGGTTTATATGGATATATTTTGTCAGCCTTAAAGATTATTTTTAATATAGTATGGCTACATTTTATTTCAGCAGGTCTTCGGCGCAATGACTTTTTTGGATCATCGCCATAATAGTTATATCATCGTCTTCGTTGTAAGATTTCCGTAACCTTTTCTTGTGAGTAAGGCATCCTGTGTCATCAAACTTCTTTATTAATTATTTCAAAGTTGATAGGGCAACATTAGGATATTTTTCATGAAATAAATTTAATTCATAATTATATGCCATAACATTTAAATAGATAAATTCTTTGATTTAAAGTTAGCATCTTTTCATTTATGTATATTCACTGTGATGAATTTGACACATTTCAGACAAGGATACGCTATAAAACTGAAGATTTCTGCAAACCTTTTGCAAAGAAATGTAAATATTACCGTTATTTCGAAAAACGGCAAATTTATTTTGAACTTTAACAGGATTTTTTGTTAGTTTCAGATCAAGCAAAAAAAAAACATTATACAGGATTACTTTTTTTCCTAAAATTGATATTAAAAAGGTTTCTCTTATTGGGAACCGCATTAGTTTACACACTGTATAATAGAGTGCTAACCCTACGAACACTTATTCTAATTTTTATTTGTCCTTTAATTTTATTCATTTGACAAATAACTAAAATTAAAATTTTCATGGTATGTAACTCCAAGAATATCTACTATTTACTATACTTTATCAATAATCTATATCTTTTATATAGGTTTTTCTTACCGTTTCTTGTTGTAATAATTTCGTAATAATTAAACAGTTGCATAGCGGAATATAGAAAAAAATTCTCTTATGATTTAACAAAAAATTTTTTTAACTTTTAATGGTGGCCTGCTATCCAATGCAATTGTAAGAATACATATATCTAAAAGACGCCAATAAAAAGCAAACCTATTAAAAAGTTTCATCTGTTAAACGAAGTGATATCGTTAGACTTTGTCGTCCCTAATCTAATGTGATTATAATATGTCGTTCACGCTTCCGCGACTTTCGGCTTTAGACCCGGTTTCAGTGCCGGCTCTTTCCGCTTGAAAGAAATTCGCCCTCGCCGAACGTATAGTGGAAAACATGGGACGCTCCGGTCGCTGTCTAGTCCACGGTTTTCCGCCACAGCGGACAATTCTGACACATGTGTGTCATTCTCAGACCTTAGACGTCTCGACCGGGAAGATCGTCCTTAGTACGAAACCGTACGCTAAATTAATTACTACTCTCTTACATATTAATTCCCCCGGGGCCGTAAAAGATTAGCGACGGACTCGCAGAGGTTAGCAATGGCATCGAGGCCGCAGTTCACCCGCCCGTTCCGAAATAAATTCTCTCCCTAATTAGCCTCATTAATTACTGTTATTAGAATTGCACGCGGGATATATTATTAGGGATAGAGTTTATTAGTTACCCACCCAAGTGACAGGTGCACCGAATTAGTGCTTTTGAAGAGGCTAATAATTCTGAAGCTGTCAAGCGTTGTTTTAATCAATACGTAGTTGAACTAAAAAACTATATATATATTGTGATATAATTAAACACAGAGTACATCACAAACAGAAAACAAATTAGCTTTCATAACTTAACACAAACATTTAACTAAGAAACCACAAATATGTTAAGTTTTATATCATAATTAAATGTCATAATTCTGCATATATTTAACAAACACAATCATGCAAAATTATGAAGCATTATTTTATTAAAACATGTTGAAGTTACATTTCAGTTCTTTTTTTTTTATTTTTTTCAGTGGTTCCCTATTCAAATTTTAAGTGTGGGGGCTGCTGCGCCCAGGAATGATGGCCGATGGTGTAAGCACCATCGGACGAGGCAAAAGGCGCACTCGCCCGGTGTGTGGGTCTTCCACCCACTAAAAACCCCCCTTTCGAACATGATTCCACCCCGCTATCCGTTTTGCACATGGCTTCAGGGTGGTGTCCCGTATTTACCGATCCATTTGTTGTTTCTTGGTCTTCAAAACCTCTCTCAGTGTACGAAGAGACTGCCTCCCATGCTCCTCGACTCTCCATCATTTTCCCGATGATGTTGTCGGGTGAAAATTCTCCTATCTGATCCATTAACGCATCCCTCTCCGACTTCCATCTTGTACACTCGAAGAAGGTGTGGTTAGCGTCATCCTTCTCAGAGTCCCGATACGGGCACTGAGCACCATCCACTTTCCACATTTTAAACAGGTAATCATGGAAGTACCCATGCCCGGTCAGGAACTGCGTTAACTAATATCCTGTGTCTCCATGGTCTCTGTTCATCCAGGTTGTCAGGTCAGTGACTAGTCTGGCGGTCCACCTTCCCTTGCTGTCTGTATCCCATCTCTCCTGCTAACGTCGGAGAGTATGCTCTCTTTCCTCTCTAGTCGAGCTTCCTCCCGTTTGTGTGATGCTATTATCTATCAACTAAGGCACAGTCAAAATCGGTACGCTATGGATTGGAACTACATCGACGTGTTACTAATCAGTTCCCAGTTTTGAGAGGGAAAACTGTACAGAATATCTTAGATCAACGAAGATCGTTAATGATTAATAAGAGAATCCCGGTTGAGAGGTTGGGATAAATAAAGGAGGAAATAGAGATAGAGTTAGGACTTCGCGAAGTTATTTCTAGCACGAGTAAGAAGAGATACTCCGGGGGGTGAAGACAGAAGGACTTAAAATGGAATTGTTTAATGTGGATGGCTTCAATTGAAATGGCCCGTATATAAACTTATAGGCATACATCGCCTTAAGAAAGTGGTTGATATTAAGCAACCATAAGACAAGAAATATTAATATTACATGACTACAAAAGCAAATACATACATACAAATAAGTCCTAATAGAAGAAAACACGAATGTTGTGCTGTAAATGAAAACTTCCAGATTTATGTTTTATCGTGGAATTGCGTGCAATATACGCTCGACGAATTTATATTACATATATATATATATATAAATAATATGCTATTTACAAACATGGAAGGATTCCTAAAATTCTATCATCATTCCGCGTTTTTTTCTCTTAGGAGTTCCTTCTTTCAATTACCACCCCAACTCCGAGACACGAAAGCGAGGCGACCGTGACCGTGGCGTGTCGAATTTTCCATGGCGACTCATTCAATTTCCTTTCTATCTAAAACAAGACATTGCGATTTCCCTTTCCATTGTCCCGTAATTGATATCGCACAACAAAAATCCCAAACGAAATAGCGGCATCTAGAAAGAATGCAAATTTACTCAGACTTCCTTAGTTTTCGGTTCGCCGTTGGGAGAATACAAAAAATATCTTAATTACGTCTCAGGCATATTTAACTATTGCCTCGACCTTTCCAATACTGTTGTTTTTTCATGCTTACTTTCTTTCTAAGTAGCAACCTTCACAGTAACCTTCCTTTCATTAACTACTACTAACAAGGGATAAAAAGGAAAATATGGGTACAGGTGCAAAGCTATATTACTTGGTGGATTGTAAAACTTAAGGTAATTTTAAACATGTCTAAATATAATACAGTCTGTTCACATTTCGATGCTCACCATTGGTATCTCCATTATTAGAAGACATAGAGCAACAGGTGCAGAAGGTTGTGTGGAAGAAATTGGGGTCACCAGCCCTAAAATGATTCTGTGGTTATACACAAGGGTAATTAATGTAATTAATGATAACATACGGAGCAGTAGCATGGTGGCAAAAGGTGGGGCAGGAGAGGGCAGTCAAAACGCTGGGTGAAACACAAAGGCCCGCTTGTCTATGTGCCACGGGAGCGATGAAATCCACTCCTACCGCAACAATGAAAATAATTCTAAACCTGCCACTACTACATGCAGTATACAGTCAAACACCGATGTATAGGGTAAATTTACAAAAAATTAGAAAATATACCTAAAATTTTCTAGTAAATTTCCCAATTTTTGGCAATTTTACCTTATACGTTACTGGAATTTTCCATAGGAATTCCATATATTTTTTAGTGTGTAGGAGCCGAAATATATAGAAGAAAGCCCAGAATGGGCCTTTTGATAAGTTTCAGCAAGATATGACGGTGTTGCAAGCTGAGGTGGCCGCAATTCTTTATTGTGTCAGAGAAGTAGAAAGATGGACCGAGTCAGGTAAAACGTGACTCTAAGCTGGTTTGGTACTGCGTCAACCGCTTAAATGAGGTGGGCAGTGGTTAAATGGATGCCACAGATGAGACACAATCAGCAACACTCCACCAGGCAGCTAAATCCACTGCTGACATAAAGATGTAAATGAAAAAAGTGCAACGCCATCTACCCGTGACCCGTGACGATAAGATATCTCGTGGGCGATGGCTATGCCTGTATTCCACTACTGCTTGATAGCTTTGCACTTTTTTTATTTAAATCTTTATGTCAACAGTGCATTTGGCTGCCTGGTGGAGTATTGTTGATTGCGTCTCGCCTACGGCATGTTGATGAGAACTAATAAGTTCGAAACAGTATTATCCATATCTGGCGTGACACATTCGGCAATACCTCCTACTTTCCTTTTTGTTTATTTAATGTGTTTTTGTTTTTAAGATGTCTTTTACGGATGAACAAGATGGTTTTATTTTTAAAGGGCATAACTTATTCATTGCAATCATGCATGCAACAATTCTACGAAAATTATCGTGACGTTGTCATACCGAACAAAGTAGACAGGATTCTTTAACGATTCAAAGGTAAACATAAGAGAAAATCTATTGAACAACAGACAACTTAACGGAAGAGACTGTTCATGGCGTTAGCCAACTAACTAACGGAGCAAGTCCTGAGAAATCGATAAAGGGCGAATTAGCAGCTCAGGCAGGTATGATTCGGTATCTATTATATTCATTATTTTAACTTTATTGTTCAGTAGTACAAGAAAAGCATTAGTTAAAAAAATACTCTGACATTCGTATGAAGTAACCCTTATACAGCAATTGCCCATAGATCTTCCACAAAGCATTCAGTATTGTTTAACGATCATACATACATATTAGACGAGGATTGGTTCCATTTGTTAAGTTATATTAGCAGCCAAAATTATAGGGCATGGGCCACAGAAAATCCACATAAGTTTGTGGAAATTGTTTTTCAGCCACAAAAACTTTGGTGTCTGGATAGCAAAGTTGAGACGCAGCATAATTGATTCAAGCCACCTCGAGCTCAAGACAAATTGTGATATTTAGAAGAATATTTGGGTGACAGACTCGTTAGTAAAGATCGTTAGCCATCGCGATCACTTGATCTAACTGCTTTAAATTTATATCTATATGCACGTTTAAAAAATAAAAATTTTCGTGCGTCAACTTCACAACTTTTAAGAATTGCAAGCACCCATTGAACAGAATCAAAAGGGCTTCTTCAAGCCTCACAGAAAATCAAAAGCAAGGTCGAAAACTTAAACTGTCGCTAGTTATATAAAAAAGGCACTGTAGTATATATGCAAAAAGGAAACTGTGGTACTGCACACTAATTTTGAGTATTTGTAGAATGTCGATTATCTGTCCCGTCCACCGCGGCACACTAATAGAATTAGTAATTAATAAAGCATTTTACAAAACAGTAAAAACAGAAACACTCTATACTTTTTCACAACCTTGTTGTCATCTTTTCATTTCCATTAGAGACAATAAAGTTTTACACAAATCATAAAACGTTAAAAACAGCATAATGTTGTTCATAATTAATTTTATTGTTCTCTAACATACTGAGTAATTGAAAAAGACTTAAATAAAAAGTCGAAACGGCTTACATGAATTAAAGTGTATCTATCATTAACAGCCAACAATTCCACGAAAATTATACAACACGTAATTTATAATGTTTTACGGCCATTTATTCGTTCAACATTCGTTCGCCGAATAGTGATCGTAAATTAAAAATAAAACTTATTATTATTCGTACCATCGCTACGGGGAATCTCTTAAAGTTAATTGTTTCCTTGCCGAAGCCGTTCGGCTTTTCTAACGGTCCAAGATTTTATATGTGCACACGTTGAGTGTAAAAACTTCAGAAAACAGGAACCAGGACGGGAACCTTTTTCCGATACAATTTATGCATCCAATGCTATAAAATCCGACACTTACATCTGAAGTGCATACATATTTTGTTGTAAATTTACGGCGTGCCCCTGGTTTTATATCTGTTTTTTTATACTTGGAAGTACTACTTAAGTTTTAACATTAATTTTTGTGCAACTTTAGCCGTGTAGTAGCTGCTCATCACTGTCAGATATTGTAAGTGAATCAAACTTAACAAATTTTATTAAAGGGAAGGAAACAAAGATAACAGAAAAGCTGTTCTCGTTAGAAAATATTGGATTGCAATATGTCTTGAATTGGAATCTTAGTACACAATACCTAGACATCGGTGGATTTATTACACTGTAGTCGTATATTTTCCGAACAATACGAACAACAATCGTGATGTCGTAGTGAATAGTAACCGTATTATCTTAGGTCATAACGACATGTTCACGTTAAAACATCTTTGCTATTCCGAACAATATTTAATATGAGACGGCTGAATAATTTTAATCACGTTTGAGGTTCCAGATGAAACACAACACGAAAAAATGTTATTTTCTCTTATATAATAAACAGGTTAGTTCTGTGCACAATGAGGGTTATGTAAATATAATCGGATCTATAGATGCTGATTCAGTTTCGACCCTCGCATATTACTGCAATTACAGTGCTGAATTTAAAAGAAGAATTTAAAACCGCTTACTTCCGATATTTTGTCTCATGGCATACTTGAAATATTTGCATTCGTTACCTCTAGTCGTCATTAACTTTCTTATGCAGTCATATTAGATACTGACATCGCCAGAATAATATATTCTACAATTAGCGTGTAATGAGGCTCATTATTAATGAGGGTGAAAATTCCAACACGATCACCCTGGTCAAACGGCTCATATTGGAATTTTCACCTTTGTGAATAATAGCCATTATAGCGAGTTGAAGATATTATTTTCTTGACGGGTATTAAGAACACCTTAATACATACGAATTATAAAAATATAATTTGAAACATCAAAAACGTCACGTTCCAAAAAATGTCTATAGTTTAATAAAACTGTTTGAAGAAACATTAATCTCAAAACTCTTTCTCTACCACTTACAATAAGCGACTGATAAAATTAAATTAAAAACTAGACCAACAGTTAGTTAGTCTCATTGTCAAAGCGAATCTCGTCAGCAAATAGAATTGCGCATTACATACTTATCTGTATGTGCTCTACATATTCTCCAAATTTCATGATGTTATGAATTTGCGAGTTCAGCATCATCAAGTACTTATTGCAATAATATGATATGGCAGTCCATATTATGAAGTATAAATTTTCTTTAAAGTTTGCTTTCTTGTACATAAGAAAAGACATTTTGACGTTGAAAGATCAAATTTTTTTATGAAATACTTTTTTGTTAAATTTAGTATGATATTACAAAGAAATGATATAAAGAATATTTCTTTGATACAAGAAACCTTTCCGTTAATGTGGCTTTATACAATAATAGAGATTTATGGAAGCTTTCAAAAAAGGTATACCTTCACGAAGAAAAGTAAGTTTCCCAATGTGGAAGTTGTAGCTTCTTGAATCTATCTATATATTTAAATCATAAATCTAAAAATACAACAAAATTAATTCGAAGAAATTAATAAATTAATATAAACTATGGTTTGCAAACATCCCACAATAACTTTCATACAAGCATATCCCGAACATAATCCGCATTTCAGTTGTTAAACAATTGAAAAAATGCAGGAATATTAATTTAACAGGAATGATCTTTACGCAGATATTAAATTTGCTCTATATTGAATTACGGTGCTATTTATGTGGCCTGATTGTGTACGTTATTTATTTATAATGCAATTGTTAGTAAATTCACATGTTCCGTATATATGCCTACTAATCAATTTATGTATGTTGAGGTAATCTAACTGGCATTATTTCATTGTGGCAAAAATTAAAAGAGCAAAGTTGATAATATCTATTTTATGAGGATATCATTGAGTGCTGAAAAATAAATTCTAGCTCATTAAAATTTTTCGATCTAATAGGAATTTCATTTAAGTGTTAGAATTTTCTAACTAGATATGTACAATCTGTAAAATAAGAAACAGGATGTTATAAATCTGTTAACTGCAATCATATCTACGTGTTGTATTCATACTGGACAGACAGGACATATGTACTTTTAGAACAATTTCAATGCAAGTCGCGTAGCATTTAAACACTGTGTAGGGTGATAGTAATCAGACACTGTCCACAACAACAGGAAATAGCGCTTTTTTTCATACATTTAAGGTAACGGTGGGTGATAAAAGAATGTAGCTGTTCACATTGCTTATTATTTCTTACTGGTAAGATTTACATATGTATACCGGCATAAATGTTGCAACATACGGGATTTTTTTTATTATCAAAATCTTTTTTGGGAATAGGTTCAGCATGTTTAAGAACCCAGAAATTTATTTTCACACCCGTCACGTGACCAATTCGCCACGTGACCATCGCGGGAAATTTAAAAAATGTGCGATGATTCGGCAAAAATGAAGTTAGATGACGTGATATCCAAAGAAAGTTATTTGAAAAAATAGCTTAGAATTCAATCTCGATGCAAATTTTTGTAAACATATTTAAAAAAATTTAAAAATCACATTTTTTCCAAGTATTTTTTAAATAAATTACATATTTCAATTATTTTCGGTTTCAGTAGCTCAACTGAAGTAAAATCTGGTAAAACATGGTATGATGATATTCAAACAATTTTGTTGATACTTGCAAAATTAATATAGCTAAAACTAAAAAGTAGGCTTCCAATATGACAGTTGCTGTTGCAATTAACTGTATGCGACAGGAATAAATAAATTTTACAGAAATTTTTTTATCTAGACTGCCTAGTAAATATTACTTTTATTGAAATAATGTTTTTTTTTTATTTTCTCCATTAATGACTTAGTCCAAAGCTTATATGTAACATTGGGTATCTCATCCTTCACAATGTCAATGCACGCGTCAAAGGTATTTAAGTAAGTTTTGAAATAAAAAAAGGAAGAATAATAATAAACAACACAAAAACAATTAATAACAAATAAATAATCGATATTTAATTTTAGTTAATTATGATAATACTCCTGATTTCAAAGCCTACTTAAATACCTTCGATGCATGCTATAAAATTGTGAGAGTTTAGGCATGCAACAGTATTGGACTAACGGTTTCCACTTCAATGCAGAAAACAAAACAAAAATATTATGATCTTTAATAAACATTATGTTTACTAAGTAGTTTAGAATAAAAAAATTTATTAAAATTTATTTGTTTCTTTCGAATATAGTCCATTGAACAGCAACTGTCATACTGGAGACCAATTTTTTAGTTTTAGCTATATCTACTAATAATTGACAAAATTGTTTGAGTATCAACCATATTTAGAGATGTTACTTCAGTTGAGCTATTAAAATCGAAAAAAATGGAAATATGTAATTTATTTAAAAAAAATATTGGGATAAAATGTGATCTAAACTTTTTTTCAAATATGCACACATCGAAGTAGGTTTTTAAATCAAGAGAATTCTTGTAATTCACCAAAATTAAATATCGATTATTTATTTATTATTGTTGTTTATTATTACTCATTGTTTTCTGACTTCAAAACCTACTTCAATACTTTCGATGCGTGCATTAACATTGTGAAGGATAAGATACCCAATGTTAAAAGTTTTGAACTAACTGTTACTACTTGAATGGAGAAAACAAAAAAAAAGCATTGTTTTCAATAAGAGTTCACTAGGCAGTCCAGATGAAAAATTTTCTGTAAAATCTATGTATTGCGGTCCCATACAGTTCATTGCAACAGCAACTGTCATATTGGAAATCTACTTTTTAGTTTTAGCTATATTAATTTTACAAAAATTAACAAAATTGTATGAGTATCAACCATATTTAGGGATTTTACTTCAGATGAGCTACTGAAACCGAAAAAGATTAAAATATGTAATTTATTTAAAAAAAATGTTGGAAAATTGTGATTTTTAAATTTTTTAAATATATTTACAAAATTGTGATTTTTAAATTTTTTAAATATGTTTACAAAAATATCCACACGGCCTCAGAATTGAATTCTAAGCAACTTTATCACTTTTAAACTGTAAACAGTGTTCTGTTTCTTTTTTTTTACTTTTGTATTGTCTCGTTGTTTGTTTACTGTTTATTTTGTCCTGATATGTACACATTGTTTTTTTTTCTATTTTGACGTATTCTACGCCTGTATGTGCCTATGGAATAAATAAATAAAATATTATTATTACTATTATTATTAAACTGATATTTAATTGCATTACACAGTTTCAGCATTGCTTCTTTCCAGAAAATGTTCTTTGATTGTTTCCGATTACTATTTAAATTGTATTCGATTTTTATAAAACTAACATTCAAGTCATTCGTAATTGGGAGGGAGTATTGATAAGAGAATCGCATACTATTTGTAAATTTTCTTACTTGAAAATGAGCTAAAACTTTAATTGAATTTATTCGTTACATTTCGAATTCAACCCTTCCTGGAACTCATGTAATTCCAATAGCTAATTGTAATCTGCTTAACTGTTGTCCATTTGCATTCCATCCGTAACGCTACCTTCCCCTTCTGGTTAGAGGGAGGACGTTGCTTTTTTTCCTCTATTTTCCCGTCACTTCGTCCATTTCATTATTTCGCTCATAATTGTTCTTTTGTTACAGGAGGATGTTTTTTTCCTGAACGCTGGGTCGGAACTTGGTTTCAGTCGGGCGTTCGTCAGCCCATAATAATCGAGGGCCCGAGGCTGAGCAGTAAGGGCATTTGTCTTGGATCGGAGGGAGATAAATTCCTGGTCGTCGATGAGTAAGTTAACCCTTTATTTACCCTGAGCTTAAAAGATTAGAGATACTCTTTAGCTTGGTAATAAAATCAAAATACTCAGACACTAAGCACTCACGTAAACAATTATAAGAAAAAACGATGTTCTCTTCCTTCAGTCAAATCCATTTTAAATTAATTGCATTCTATTGTTGCTTTCGAGCGAGAGATTGTAGAGGTTGACTGATACTAAAGCGTATTTCATTAACTAAAACTTCTATAGAAAAGCTTAATTTAACTGTAAATAATCTTTTATTCCTATTGTAGGTATTATATACAAAGAACATACAATGACTGAACCATTTACAACGTAATAAAAGATTAACAAAGAATATGAAACTCATATAAAACATCGTCAGGTTTTTATAAGTACTCTAATCTTATTAAATCTCAAGCTTAAATGTGAAACAGTTTACATATCATTCCACTTATTCTTAGGTGTTATCTGAACCCACCCGTATATCATATGTCGTGTACTGTTTGAACTCAAGTAATCAACAAACTTCAAAATTATAGAGACAATTGTTCTTTTTCTTTGTATTAATTCGTAGGCACAACCGCTATTACTTATGTTTTATAATCCAGACGATTTCTTTTTATTAATCGTGTCTGATAAAATTATCCTATACTTTATATACGCTTTGATATGAGTGACCAACGCAAAATTAAGCAATTGCAAGTCATTCATTATGTGTCCAGGAGGCAAACCACCATTATAAATGGACTTTAATGAAAATTATGTTACAGAAAGAGGGTGTGCTACCGCTGCGTGGTGATTCATGAGAAGCACGCAAACGTATTGCAGTACAAAGAAAGTGAGTACTCTTTTTTCCTTCTTCTTCTAATATATCAACATAAACTGGTGGATAACAAACACTATTCGTTTTATCTTCTAAGAATTAAAATATTATTTCCTTGCTTGTATCGCAGCTATAGATCTATATTGATTTAGTTTACAAACTTACTCTTGCCTGTTCATCTAGTAGGTTTCAACACAGCAAAATTATTTATATTGGAAACTTAAAACAATAAAGGTCAATAAATTTGGAAATATGCGCAAATAATTCCGAAAATCTAATAAGTTATGATCCTTTTCTTTCAATTATACCAGAAACTCCACCAAAATTATAGATATGCTTCTTCAAAATGCTCTTGACTTTTCATAAATATACATACGTAGATTTTCTTGGTTTTTGAAGTCATATAATTAAACAACCATTAGAGTGAGTAAAACGTTTCGGTTTAATAATAAAACCTTGATCATTTACATTTTAAAGATTAATGATGTAGAAAATAAAATTTTGATATATAACATTTTTTGTTTTATTGATAAAATCAGTTTGTTTTTTGTTTTAATTTGAAAGAGTTTTGAAATGTTTTATATAAAGATTGTTTTGTGAATTGTGTCAGTTGTATTAGTTATGGTAGGTTATAGTTAAATATGAAAAACGTGACTAAATTTTTACTAAAATTTCATTTATAGAATTAAGTTATAAAGTTTAGTGAAAAATTATTTGTCAGTTTTATCATTTACAGAATTATTATGTTTATAAATTTCGATTATTTCAATATTGGCGAACTATACTTGAAATAATCCAAATTTATAAACATAATAATTCTGTAAATGATAAAACTGGCACACAATTTTTCACTGAACTTTATAACTTAATTCTATAAATGAAATTTTAGTAAAAATTTAGTAACGTTTTTGATATTTAATCATTCTAATGAACCATGCAATAAATGTTAATCTCTAAACATCTTTTCGAGCATGATAAGAGAAGGGACGATATTTATGCTCTTTCGAGCAACAGTGTCAAAAATAAAAGAAAATATTCACAAGAGGAGATCGTCAGATGTTAAGCTCAGTTTTAATTCCGATTCGTCCATTTGGTAGCAGGGACCCCTTGTCAACAGTATTATTTCTTTTTTCAGAAAGATTTTTTCAAATTAGTTAATAGTAAGCCAGTTTAAACGATGTTGCTCGGGCTATTATATATACGAATTGCTACAAAATTGCTAGATATCTCAGTAAAAAGATGCCATTGGGTACCATTTTTACCAAACAACTTTAACGTACCAATTTAAAATTGTTTGACTAACATCCCCTTGTGGAACCATTTGCTCTCGAAGCTCAGAAAACATAGATTTAGTTTGATATTGAAAAACGTCAAAGACACTTTTTCTTCAAGTGCCATGGTTGATTTAAAATGAATGAATGATATAAGGTTCGTTTTGATGTTTGATCTTTGATCTTATTTGCAAAATAATTTATTTCCAATGGTATCAATTTTTTGTTGAAATAAGTAAATGAAATTTACAGTACTGATATGGCACCATGCAACAAACTAATCGACCATCTAAACTTTTCGCTTCCGTAGTCTGGCGTAGCAAAATGTCACGTTAATCCCTCGAGATTATTCATACTTATACCGACGTTAACGACTCTTTTGTGACTGATATTGTGCATTTGTCATCCAAGGAACGTAAATAGAAATTCCCAAGCCGACAGTCGTATATTATTGTTATATAGTAGTTTGAAGTTATCGTTCCCCTCTCTCAATGTATATAATTTGATAAAATCAGATCTTCTTTCCTGCCAACATATACCAAAACGGACAGCACGCATTGTACGAGTAGTAAACATTTATTTAGAAGTTCGATATGGGTCTACATGTAAAAGTTAGAACTTCCAGCTTTCCTATTGGGTTATTAAGTGTATTTTCAAAAGATATGCAAATGTAATTATTATAAATATACCTACTGAAAATAAGTCGACGAAATAATCATCGATTTCATGTGCATCTATATAAATGAATATAATTTGTGAAATACGCGTAGACAGGATTCTATATTTAAATAAATATGCACAAGATTACTTTTTGACTGTAAATTTACTGGTGCCCCAACGAAACGATCATTAAAATATCTCGAACTTTTAACACGAATTTGATGTTATGACTTGCAACGTAGTAATAGATAGTGATCCATTTATGTAAAGTATTTTCAGCGTTGCAGCACTTCCAGTGTGCGGTGGCTGTTGATATTAACTTTTCATTGTTTTAAATAAATTGGCATTATTTTTATCAATCTACTAAATTATTCGCATCATTTATGACTCACTTGTCTTAAGATGTTCTGTCTAAACTAAACCGTTCTCGAAATATTTGCAATTCTGTTGCAACTGTTGGCCTTTATATTCTTTCGAATAAAACATAGCCCATTCCTCAGTTTCCTTCATTTTCATGATTTCCGCTATCATACGATGAATAGTTTCCCAATTACCCACAGAACTTAATAACTTAATATAATGATCATGTTGTCCACCCTGATCTCATCACCAATCTCGAAGGTGGCACTCGCACGGAGCCCATTCCATCTGGTACATAGGAAATTGTGTGCCCCACCATGTCAACCAGACAGTACATGTGTCAGATGGTAGGTAGTTCGTTCTTCGAAATTTGCATTTGTACCACAGCCCTACATCCGGAATCAGTCTCTTGGTCCACTGCGCTTTAAAGCGTCGTTCTTCTGCACATACTTTCCAACACCAGCCTGCAAGTCCATCAGTATGACCCCAGCAACCACCTGCAGCGCCTCCTCAGATACTGTTCTAACGGCAAACGCTACTCGTAAGAGCATATGTCTCTGGACTCTGGAAAATAACACGATATTTGTTCATTTCTAGAACCCCAGACTGTATGGAGGAGTCATACAACAAAATGATGTACCGCTGCACAAAGCACCCCTCTTTTATCACTGCTAGGTCCCCTTATATTAGGCATCAGTCGAATACAGCCGGCTAGTTTCCTTTCCCCCTTTTCAGAGGCATGGATGACAAAGTTGCCTCTACTATCAAAGGTTACGCCGAGATATTTAACTATTTTCTTAGGAATTACAGACGTTCTATTAAGCGTAAAGACCACATATTTCCTCCTTCTTCCTCCTCTGATAACGATGTGTGGATAATGTTAGCTTGTGTTTCTCCATCCAGTCGCAAATTTTGTATCAAGCGTTTGTTAATATTCTTTATGAGCAGATCCTCGCTGTTTGTCCTTAGAATCAATGCCAGGTTATCCGCAAAAGCAATTCTTACAGCACCCACCACGACTTCCAGATCTAAAGCTCCATCATATAGTATGTTCCACAAGGTCGGTCCTAATAACGAACCGTATGGAACACCAAAGTCGGCAGCCAAGTACACACCCCGAGCAACCATGACCTTCCTATTACGAAGGTAGCTAGATGTCAAATTAATCCAGTATCTTGAGACATTCAATGATTAAGCTGTGATAAGCTGAATTGATGGCAAATTTTACATCAAAGTTCACAAGGACGCACCACTGCCAAAATCTTGAATAATTTTAAGCGTCTCGTCCAGAGCATGAATGGAGAAGAGTTCCTCTTCTGAAAACCATACTGATGCTTAGGAAAGCCGTCTCTCTTTGACCACTCGATTTCTAATCAAAATCTCCAGCTCATTGGGTTTAGTATACACAGTTATAATATTGGAAGTAAGTTTTTTAACATTTTGATCTAGTGATGCTGATAATGATTCAACACCGAATAACTACGAAGTTGTACTTGCATCCACATCAGTAAAACATCCTAGTGTCTAATGCACTATGAAATATTTGGTTCTATTCGGAAGAGTACAAAGGCCAAAAGTTCAATAAAATTCGAGATACCTGAAAAGCCGTTAAATTTAAGAATAAGGAGTCCGGTGTACAAAAAATCCCTGTATACCGTGTAAGTGCCATAAAGCTCAGAACGATTTTTACTTAAATAGATCATAATCTGCTATGATAAGGGAACGTTATCATTGCTATCACTGAAAAAGAAAAATTATGATTGCAACATATTTTATACTGGTGTAGTTCTTTATGGGCATATGTATGTATGTATTTTTTAAATTTGAATTATAATCTGTGGATATAACCTCTTCTTATATAACGGAAGCTAATAGGCACAATAATAAACCTATTTAATGTGAATGAAATGCTCCATACCTATATACATAGATTCGTATCTAGTTATTTATTAACTATTTTGTTTCACTTCCAGCATTCTGCCAAAGTAGGGAGGTTCTACCAACGCTTTGCAGTCTCATCACTGGAGATGCCTTACTGTATTCGATGTTTCGGGAAAACGCTACACCAGTGCCCTGTCCATTTCGTGGTCCCTTTACATTTACGTACAACAGAGGACATGGAGAATGTAAATCCCCAGTTTCCAGCATCGATACCTGTACAGAAGAAAGCAGATTACTACTGATCTACCAAGCGTGTCCCGATATTGAAGGATCGGAAAGCACAGGTATTCATATTAAATTAGGGTTCTTAGGCAAAGCTACTTTCATATGGCATCGGTTATATTAACTTAATTAATAGGTAGGAAACTACTATTCGTAAAGATCTCCAATTACCTAATTATCTCATATATGAACGTAGGCAGTGTTTACCAATATTGATGCTTTACTGGTTAATGAGAGAGTAAAAATGCAAGTAGTGAAATATCTATAACCACATTTGAAAACTTTATTGGAATAATAATATAAAATATAGGTAATGACATACCGGGCGTTTTCTTGGTTTTACTGTATTCAGATCATTTTGGCTTTACAAGTTTAGTTTTTAGATTTCACCTTACTTAAAATCTAAATCTCCACAATACAATTATGTATTACAATAAAAACAGCATGCGATGTATTTTGCCTACCTACCTAACTCTGTGGAGTTCGGCAAAACGTAATATGATTGATAATTGAGAGTTACAGTAAATATCTGTGGTTTTATCTACTTGCCAAGAAAAAAACGGAGCTTCTTTAATTTCTGTATCTATTTCTTGTTTTAATACAAAAGAAATAAACAAATTTATTAAAACTAGGTTCATATTAACTAAAGAGTTCGAGTAATTCTTTATAATTGCCACGATTAAAAGAATCTGAAGTCTCTTTGTGTCCCCGAAAAGCTAAATCTTGTGATGCTAAAAATAAGCTTTCCCGTTCGATTGAACCCGTTAACCAACCACATTTAGTGTACCATAATGAACTAAAACCACGATTTTTCCGGTTGCCGTCGTTAAATATTACAGATAAATTACGCCGTGGTTTCTCAATGTTTTGTACGATGTGTAATTTCGTCTCTATGTTTAAACAACTAAAAGAATTTCTTACCAACCAGTGGACAATATCTTGGCAAATTCTAATTTCGTTCATTTTATCCATTTTGTGTGCACCTAACAAAACTCACCCAACGCTTCTTAAGTTATTAGTACTGGGAGCTGGGAGTCGCATTAGTGCTGGGAGATAACATGCCGATCGGGTAGGATCCCGCCGCGGCGACAAGGCTCCAACCATACGTATTCGCCGTATAAAGTGTACGTGCCCTTACGGAGACGCATTGCTTTCAGCCATGGCATTAATCATCGGCGCGGAGCCAAATCTGTGGCTAGCCTCCTCGCTTGCTATTATAGTGCGTAGGTACAGTAAAATTTCGCGCATTATTGGAAATTTGTTTGCATTTTTAAAGTAAGTAATGGGTAAATATACTATTGATTATATTTTTTTTGCAAAATTGCTTTATTTTAGTATATAATCGATGCTTAAACATTATTTTAATAGATAATAAACGCTACCTATTTTATTTAAAATAATAGGGGAGGCTTAGCCTCCGTAGCCTCCCCTGACGAGCCGCCACTGGTATATTCCACATCTCGAGATTTCGCTCAGCAACAAACAAACCTTACATTAGACGTTTCAGGTGATGCATGTTTTCTAAGAAATTGTTGCAAATGTGGTAATCGTTTAAAGGAAATGAAATGTTAACCACCTATGTAAAACAAATGTCAAAAACGCTTAATTCACTTTTCGTCAAACCGATTTCACTAAAAGTAGTTAATCGATTGATGAACCGGTTTTTAGGGTTGTGATAAATTTTAAAATGGTCTTATCAACCTGTTTGAAAATCGGTTCGTAAAATTTGTTATGGTTTTTCTTTTCAAAAAAAATAATATTGTTATTTAAAATTTAGATTTCTATACTTAGTATATTTGGTTGCCTATGTTCCATCAATCTTGAATGCAGCCCTTTTTTCATAATTTTTCATATTTAACTTCTGTCTAATTTTCTAAAAATTCTAATTCTAAACATTTAATATATTTTACTACATAACCTAATAAAGACCTTCATTTAAACATTGTAACATAGACTGTAGATATTAATACTTAACTAGTTATTAATTGTATTTATTTATAAATGTAATTGTAAATTCTGGCTGAAGATAACCTAACAGCTATAGTTGTTCCTAGTTTAACAAGTTCAAGCGTTAGTTAAAATTTAATAAGGAAATAGAGAGAAATTTCACCATGCTTTTCAAATTTAATTTAACCTTTCCTTACAAATGGATATTTACCAATTAATTATGTTGTAATTTGCCTTTTTACTCACTGATTATTCAAATATATCAAATAAAATTAAATGAGGGAGTGTGCAATTTTTTTATAGGCGAACGCCGGGATTAATTAAAGAACTATACAAGTCAAGTTTAAAATAAAAACACCATGTGTGAAAACATTTTCTTTAAAGAGAGGCTTTCAAAATAAAATTCACGCTTATACGCTTCTAACGACCCAATCCAGTGATATCGTCTACATATTATATAAATTTTATATTATTAATAATGTAACGTTAGTTTTAATGTGCATGCATATACGATAAGAACTTATTATAATTACGAAAACCGTACGTGTGTAGAGTGTATTTATGCGGCGATTTTTACTAACTACATAAATTCAGTCTGCAGTCTCGTGTAGCTAGATTGCCGCCCTCTGGCGATGAAATATGAAAATAAGGTGGAGGCGCCGAGTACGTACTGCACGACATGATGCATTGGGACGATAAAACGTCGCACATTTCGTTAAAATACATGGCATACGTGTCGGGGCTTAATGCATCGTCTAATGACTGATTATGTTTCTCGTGGAAGACAGCTACCAATTCACTAAATAGCAAGAGGTAATATTCACTACGACAGCTGATTTTAATCCTAATGCACTCCGTAATTAAAGTTCAAACATTTGTTTTTGTAAACATATTTTCATAAACAACTTTACTCTTCATTATAATGACGCTGTTTGTTGAATCGTTTTATTTTTATATTAAAACCCATTGAAAATTGTATAAGCCGAAACAACAAAATAAGCAATATTTCAGTAGATTGGTATATCAATAAGTTCAGATGGAACATTAAATTAGTTCTTGCAGTAGTGGTGATGGATTAAATCAACAATATCTTTATCAGAGAACACAAAAACATAAGCAGGATTGTTTTTCATATAAAATTTCTAATACAGTAAAACAGCTTTAGTTTTAGTGGTGTTCTAATTTAGATTCTGGGATTAATTGACATAAACTTATTCCTCGAAAAAATCTGTATTTACAACGACAATAACAGTATTAACATGAAGGATGATTCATTTACTAATTAACTTATTTCATGTTTCATCGATTTAACCAAGCTTTTGATGTAAAGTTGTGCGTTGTAATTAATTTTAGTTTGCATTTTTAATATCATAGGCGATAATGAAATCATATATATTACATTATGTTTGTTTATCTAGTGTGCATAATAATAATAATGACCTTTTGTTCAGTTACATAAGATAATACATACTAAAACATAATGAAAATGAACAAATTATATGTAATTGAAAAAAGGAATACCTAGTTCAGATGAGCAGTAATACTGCTCCCTGCTCTTCCACTAAACCCTTAAATATCAAAAATACGAAGGTAATGCACATATGCCGAAATTAAAATACATGCTATAAACTAAAAACTAAGAATGATTGAATTGATAATGTTGTCTATTCATTTTATTAACAATATCTCTCCAACAATCGCTGACAAAAGACAAATACAACTATGCATATTGTCAGTATACATTTGAATGTTTGTTAAAAATTTGGCTTTTTAACACTTTTAAGCAGAAGACTAGTATAAATGATGAACAGAAGAGATCCTAGAATTGACCCCTGAGGAACCTCTCTAACAACAGACAATAGACACGAATCTCCATCAGACAAACGGACAATCTGAGACACTCTCCTGTGAAGATTCTGAAGTTTTTCTGGGTTCGGTTGTCAAAATAGTTGTCAAAATAGTTGTCAAACAATCTGTCATTCAAATATAAGTCATCTGTATTCTGAACACTACAAATCAAGTATATTGATTTTAGTGACTGGTAATCACGTGGTAGCCAAAAAGATTTTGTACGCACTACGGCTGGAAATCATCTTATCGAACTCGTTTGATTGTTCGCCTCGGCTGGCAGTCTCCAAACTTGTTCATTAAAACATCCCTTTCCAGCCTTGATACTTAAATAACTATTTCAAACACATTACTACCAATAATTGCAGGTAATATGCTGGTAGCACGCAGATTTTCAAAATCTGTTGGTAAAGATATATTAGGTGAAGGCAACACTATAGCATGGCTACGACGAAGGTAATTTGTCTCAATACTATAACTTATATTATGAGTGAAGAGTCCAACACGATTACTATTAATACCTAAAATATATTTATTAAGAACTGTATGTTCATCTACAAATTGTAAACGAAATAGTCAAGTCTATTGTTTGTGCTATGTCTTGCTTAGCTGTCTTTCCTGTGTGAATATTTTATTCTAAATTTTGTCCATATATTTTTGGTTAAACTTGTCCTTTCTAACAATTTTACATTAGATTTTAAATTTAATGTAACTATACGTAATTTTAATAGTGGAGTTTGTTTATCCATGTAGATATGCCGTCTTTTACTGTTTGATATTAAAAAAGAAAAGCCATATATTACCAATTGTTGCAGCTTAAAAAAGATTAAATGATATAACCGCAATGTCACTTTAAAGTAGGTCGCAGTTTTATTTCATATTTTGTCGCTGGCGTCTAAACTTATTTTATAACGATACGGAGAACATATCTGACAATTTTCATTCTATATCAAACCCTTGTTCCATTTCTAAAGCTACTTTTTTTTTGGAAATTATGATTGTGTAGTACACAAAGGTAATAGAATTCTAGAATGAGACTGTGATAAAATATGTGGACGATCTATCTATTCCCATTTCATATAATGTAATATTCTGGCAATGGTGCAACCTAAAATTTATAATTCTGAAAATTTATTAAAACCGGGAAACTTAATACAGAATCGGAGTAAGGAGCCCCCGGTTAATAACATCAATATTCCATTTGTGGGCCTCTTCGGTGATATACGTCCACTCAAAACCGTAATTCATCCGTAACATTTTATTAAATTTCTGGTTCACGTAGCTCCCGTTTCGGTTATTCCAGTGCGAATCTGCGACTATTTCGGCGAGGTTTAATTCGCAGCGGTCCTTCGTTCATTAAGCCGCAACTGGAACAATATCCTGCGAGCACCGGCAGAGCAAGTAACAATATTGAATTGTGTTAACTTTGAAAGCGGTTCCGTGTTCTCCATTACACATTGGCCGATCCGCTGGCGAGAAGCTATACATATATGTATGCAGCCAGTTCTCAAATACTTTTACGATCCGAAATTCGTCATTTATACAGTGACCGGCATAAATGTTGCAACATGGGATTCTTTTTATTATTAAAATATTGTAATTTTGTTAGGATAGATTCAGCATGCCTAAGAATTCCAAAATTTGTTTTAGCACACGTCGCATGACCACTAATATCGCGGTAAATTCAACAAAAGTGCAATGAATCGGAGAAAAGTGAAGTTAGATGAGATGATATCTAAAAAAGTTATTTGAAAAAGTTGCTGACACATGCAAATTTTTGTAATAATATTTAAAAAATTAAAAATTACAACTACAAATTTCCATTTTTTTAGTAGCTTAACTGAAGAAAAATGTAACTTTGGTTGATGCTCAAACAGTTTTGTCGGTTGCAAAATTAACATAGATAAAACTGAAAAGTAGGTTTCCAGTATGACAGTTGCTGTTACTAGGGACTGTACCCAGAAGGAATAAATAAAGGATTTAGTATTTACACTAAATCGGATTTAGTTTTTATTATGTAAAGTCTTGCGCCTTTCCCTCATTTTTACGCTGAGCTTTAGAAAAAACTGTTATCAAAGCATATGTCGTTCCTTTTCAGGTAGATTAGATTGCCGACCGCTAGCTTTTCAGTTCTACTGTGATCCTCTTTAACCCAGAAGACGCTCTCCAATTTGGGCTACCATAATTGTAGCGGCTCCATTGCATCCCTGCTTTTGGATTCTCCGTACCCAGTAGTAGAACTAAAACCTTGCTCCTTCCAGGCCAGCGCATTTGCACAGAACGTGAATTTGCAATTTGCACCCTCTGCCATACCCATTAGGTCTACAGTAGACACATTACCATTTTAACAGTCTTTACTCAGTAGGTCCTCATAAATTCAGGATTTGTTCCTTTGAGGACTGTTTTGGCTACCTTTGCCCTAATGATTTTTGACACCATTCCTTACACTTGTTATGTGTCAATTCCCTAATGCGCTTTGGTTATTTCTGATTTAGCAATGCCCTAAAAAGAGTTGGTTCGAATGACGAGTCTTAACAATCCTTCTCTGACCGGTACATCTGCCTCATAACCGTTTACCGCACAGCCATACAGGGTATCGAGGAATTTTTTTATTTTCCTTTGCATGCACACCTCGTTTAGGGCGTTTATGTGACTCAAACCGATGTGGAGTTAACGCTTGCGGAATTAATCGCGTTAAGTATTGACTGGCTGTCAGATTGAATTAAGAAGGTCTTACATACGTGGGTATCTCTCTCGACTTCTCTAACACAATATGGAATTCTGGCAACCTCAGCTTTGTCTCCGGTCAACTTCACCGAGATGCACGTTCTGGTTTTTTTTTTCCACATATTTTGACTACTGCACCATGGTTAGTCTTTGAACCAAGAGTATACCAGTACGAGTTTGCTCCTACCGGTGAGCCTTTTTTACACGCCTCCTTGTCTGGAGTTATAACTGATATTTTTTATTCGAGTTATATCATCACTTGGCATCCCTTCCTTTACATCGTCTAGTAGCTTTTGATGGTCAGCACCGTGCTATATGCTTATTAGCGCTTGGCTGTGCATTTGTCTGTCGGTTGCAGAGCTAGTCATTCCCTTTAGTTCAATACAATCAACCGACCCCGGATTACGTCTGTTAAAAGAGAATTTGATTAATTGCGTTTTCCCATAATTGATCTTTAATTGGTTGTTAGAGCGGCAAGACTCAAATTCCTTAACCGCCTGTAATAATTTATTTGACAAAGTCTCGGCATCCGGTGCACTTACGAGAATGGTAGTGTCATCGGCATACATAAATACTTCACCAGTCGTAACAAATTTCGGTAGATCATTAATAAATAATAAAAACAGCAAAGGCCCCAAAACGCTGGCTTGAGGCACACCCAACGAAGTATTATAGCCCTCTGACAAAACGTTATTAACTTTAACTATGATATTGCGACTGTTATTTAATAAAATAGATTGATTTAAGCTGTCAAATGCTTTTGTTAAGTCATAAAAGAGCGCTGCAACTCTATGTCTATTATTTCAATTTTTGTAAACAGTATGAATAAAGTAAATTCCTACATACTCCGTCGGTAGTCCCTCCCTGAAACCAAACTGACGTCCATAAAGAATATTTTGTTATTAAAAAAAGTTAATGTTCTATTATACACTAATTTGTCGATGATTTTAGAGAAGCAACTTAATAATGAAATAGGTCTATAATTTTCAATGCACTCCGTACCTTTGGAATCTGGATAAAGTCCGTCTTTCAAAAAAACATTAACTATAGGAAGAACAAGTGCGGATATTTGTGGTGAACACAGTTTTATAATTGTAATGCCAGCTGACTTTTTATTTGCCATTTTCTTAATGGTATCGTCTATTTCACCTACCGTAGCAGGGAAAAGAAACATGGAAGCACTAGAGGACTCAATGTTATCTATGTAGGTGCAATTCGGAAACGTGGACGTAATGCTCTCAACCATATGTTCTTATAGGTATATCTAGTTTCCTTTGTATACAACCATAATGTAATTTTAAGGCCGATACCCCAGTTTCTCTCGCTCAACCTCTTAGACATGCTCAAAGCAATAGTGGCTTTGTTTACATTTGCAGAATATGTGGATTCCATTAAATCGAACCTATACCACCAACAACTTATGTTTCCTGAGCTCCTTGGGTAATAATGTTTGTTTTAAATCTAACGCAGGCATTCCAGATATGTATTCGTTCTACGCAGTGGTTTTCCCATAAACTATGCATTCATTTCACATGAGTTATCTACCGCACCTGCAGTCAAAAGCAAAAAAAAGGGTATAAAGAGAATATTGAAGAACTAAGTAAGAAAAACGAAAACTGCCATGATCAATTAATTTCCCTAGAAATACCGAATAAAGGAATCGAATACGTAACCCGAATTCAATGGTTTTAATGCCTTGGAGAATGAAACAAAAATGTTAGTCAAATATGAGTTCACCTATTTTATATGCATTAGCAACAGCAGGCACGGTAACCTAACTCCAAAACTATGATTGTTACTTACCTACACAACTAACCGGAAAATATTCCAAGTTGGAGCGTTATAAAGATAAAAGTATTTAACTTTCGACATAAACATCCGATGAAGTTAATGTTTCCGCAACGTTGGGCGCATTCAACGGGAGAATTATACACCACAACTGCTCCGAATAAGTGTTTCTCCTCCGCCATTATGACAGCGATGCGCACAATGCTCGTGTGCACATGTGCACACACATACTCCATACGTGCTACCATTTATCTGTGTTTGTAAATGCACTTCGCAAAAGCATGCCCCGACATATGCCCGTATATCCATAGGTTCTTAAAATGCATTAGCTACAATCGCTAAAGCAATTGCATTGTTAGTTAGAGTCGCAATTTATGTATTTCGATGCTCTCTTTATGTTAAATCAATGCTGCGAATATAACCGGGATTCATTGTTACAGCATCGTTTTTAGTATTTTGTTAATTGTTAAGAGCAATAGATACACAAAATACAAATAAAACTATTTAGTTGATAAATAGATAATAAAAAAATTGGTTCGAAAGTAAAAATGTATTGCTTGCCAAATCAATTCTTTTAAAGTTTATTAATAAAATGGAAATGAAGCTAGTATTTCATTTAATAAACCAGAAAGTGTAAAATAATGTGGGATTTTCTCGCTGCTTATGTAGGCTGCAAAGGTGATGCAATAAGGTGAAGACTTAAATGCGCTTTTGCATAAAGTACTGATTTCAAAGAATTTTGCTCATACGTTGTTCATCAACAAGTATAAGTTATTTTTATATTTAACTAGAGAGCCCGCGTTCCATCTTGGAATTTAAAAAAAATCAAATTAAATTTAATACTCTTATATCAAACAACGGGATTTATGAAGGATGACACCCTCCATTCTGTTAATTACATAATACATTAAAATAGAAAAAAAATAAGAAGTTATTTTTAGTCTTCCTGTAAGGAATAATAAAAGGAAAGAAATTACATATTTTTCCTCAGCACTACTGTTTTTAAACATCAATACCATGATTACTATAAGTAAGCTATTAGTTATAACCCCTAAATTAAAACTGAATAATTAAACAAAAAATATTAAAATATGTGTGCATATGCGTGAAATAAAAGCGATTAATAATACACTAAACTGCTAAAAGCACCTGTGACCCATTTTCACGAGTATATAAACTCCATTTTTGGGAATACCAGCGGTATATGATTAGAACAGGTATGCACACACATATTGCCCAATATATTTTATTTCTTCAGTTTCAGTGTAATTTGAACAGAACAAAAAAAAACCAATAGAAAAACGGAATTACATACACACATGATTCAACTCACTAAATAAAACGCTAGAATAATATTTATTTTTACCTCTACAAACAAAGAAAGATATCTGAGTTATATTTCGGGTAAAATTATCCGCTTAGAGTTGTACTATACAAACCTGAAACACATAAAAATTAATATAGAAATGATTATTGTAACGTTTACTTTAATACGAAAGCTTATCTTGCTAATAATATAGGGTTTTCCAATAAGAGGTGTTATTTTGATATTCAAAGAAAAATGCCGTTTTTTAATATAAATGTTCGGATGTGTATTTCATTATAAAGAGGAACGTATGCCGTTAATAGTGGAAAATAACATCAGACAAATGACCACCACGACCACGCCTACAGGACCATATCCTTTTCATGAAATTTTCCATAACCAAATCGCAAAGTGGCTGCCCTATGTTCTCGATAGCCTCACGAATTCCATCTTTGAGGTCTTGAATCGACGCTGGGCTGTTGGCGTAGACCTTCTCTTTCACGTGGCCCCAAAGGAAGAAGTCGCAAGGTGTTAAATCACAAGATCTCAGTGGCCAATTGTGATCACCTCTTCGAGAGATAACACGGTCCGGAAACTTTTCCCGTAAAAGATCAATGGTTTCGTTGCTTGTGTGGCACGTAGCGCCGTCTTGTTGAAAGTAAACGTTGTCCAGATCAATACCATCCAATTCCGGCCATAAAAAATCATTAATCATCTCTCGATAGCGCAATCCAGTCACCGTAACTGTTGCTCCAGCCTCATTTTCGAAAAAGTAAGGTCCAATGACTCCGCCGGACCATAAACCGCACCAAACAGTCACACGTTGAGGATAGAGAGGTTTTTCAACAATAACTCTTGGGTTTTCCGAGCCCCAGATGTGACAATTTTGCTTGTTGACGAAGCCACCGAGGTGGAAATGGGCCTCATCACTAAAGATGATTTTTCGACGGAATTCCGGATCATTTTCATGCATTTCAACGACCCAATCAGCAAAGACACGACGTTGTTGATGATCGGCCGGCTTGAGTTCTTGTGTTAACTGAACTTTATAAGCCTTAAGACCCAAATCTTTTTGCAAAATACGGTGTAATGACGTTTGTGGAATGCGTAATTCCAAAGAACGACGAGGAATGGACAAACCTGGGTTTTCTTCAACACTTTCGGCTACAGCAGCAATATTCTCGGCTGTTCTTGAGCGACGTGCACGGGTTTTATTCTTCACATCACTAAGTTGTCCCGACAGCTCGAATTTTTCCACCAATTTCTGTATTGCGGTCCGACAAGGTGCATCACGACGACCCAAAAATGTTCGAGTTTTACGAACCGTCTCTGCCAAATTTTCACCATTTGTATAGTGAATTTTAATAATTTCAATGCGTTGTTGAAGCGTGTATCGTTCCATTTTTATTAATGGCGTAGTTTCTACTTGTCAAATGTCAAAAAATGACAGCTTCAAAAGTGACATCTACCGAAATAGCGGGCTATTCAAAATAACACCTCTTATTGGAGAACCCTTTAGTAACGTTACAATAGAACTTACAAGTGAACACCGGCTACCGGTAGATTCAGATTTTGACAAAACTCTAGAGACTGTGGGTATCACGATTTATTTTAATTTATTATTAATATTGATATAAACCGCGCGCTTGACAGTACTTGAGCCGCTCATGGTCTGTGAGTTCGGTGCGGCAAAGCTCTCTGCACGACGCAGCACCACCCTCCCAGCTGAGAGTTCCGGCGAAGCTACTGGCATGGCGCAGACTGTCCCCACCGAGCTGTGAGTTCGATGCCGGCAGTGCTACCCTCCGAGCTGTAATTTTCGTATATTCATTTCTAAGTCAGCTTTCTTCTATGAATGAACGCGGACGGGGAAATGAACGCACGCGTACATGCTACGCTGCGTTTAGTATAACTGATACAATGCTAATAGATGAACACTGTGAACGCAGTACCAAAGAAGGAATCGGTGTGTTCTCTAAACGATGTTCAGACAGAGGGCGGTGAATGAACAAAGCGTTCGTCTCAACACTAATTGAGGCACGCGGTAGATATATTAAATAATTCAAAAAGATGCTAACGAATTTTCTACGGATTGATAAACGAAACACATTTTAGACAGAAAAATGTAGTACCTCTGAGTAATGCATTATGTACGGATTGAGTTTTTAACAGTAGTATTCATCCTTAAATATAAAATAACCGTCGACCTTATTGAAATGAAGCTTACTATAAAGTGCATACCATGACTAAAATAAGTCCGAAATTCTTCTCTGCTTTTATACTATAAATACATATATTCATGTTAGCTTTATATAGCAGCAAAGACCAAAATACTCGAGCTTTCGTCTTATTTTCCAGTCGAAGAACTCCAATGCCTGGCCGTTTGGAAGGAAGGTAATTCGCGATACCTTGTGGGCAAAGTGCATCACAGCCATGCAACATCAAACGAAGACCGGTTCAGATGTTTTGTATATGAGAAGGCGTCGCCGGCTTCCGAGGCGATGGATGGCATCGAGTATAGAGTTGCGCAAAGCGGGGACGCCACATGCAACGGGCTTTCCAGTGCAACGGAAGGCAGTAGAACCATGACTCTCAAAAAAGGTAACTGTTCTCTATTGACGACCGAATAAAATGTGCTAGTTGGATCATGCAAATTGCGTATTGATATTTATGGCTACCACAATCAATGGGAGTCGACTAATCAAAATATATAAATATTTGATTTCTTGTGTATATCTAGATATAGGGCATAGTAATTCATACGTGCTGAACCTTCTTGTAAATTGCTATTGCGATAACAAAAACAACTTAACACTTATTTGTTAGATGCAAATTAGTTTTGAACATATTAAAGACGAGATATGTATTTTTTAATCCTGCACACTCTGTGTGCGCAGTGCCAAAACGATATAGCAAATAATTTTAAATTTCCCTTTTTGGACTTCATTTTGTCGCTGCAGCAAGACATTTTATCAAAATAAATTATATTCACACGAACAAGAAAACGTACGCATAAAGAAAATAATGCTTACCATAAAAAAAAAATAATTTCATTATCATTACTATGTATATTCAGTTCTTGTATTAAGAAACCTAGAACCGAAAATAAAAATTTATGTGTTCTTCTAAAAAAATACTATATTTCAAACAGAGCCGAAGACAAGGTTTGTAATTGCCTCAGGTCTACAAGAGTTGCTTTTTATCCAGGTTTGAATACAATTCTTTTCCCAGCCAGTGCCATTTTAATACAATTTAGTGTCTAAAAATAATAATTCTTTATGTTCGGTGTCTCCGTTGTTGTACTCGTTCCTTTTACAAAATTTTAATATGTAAAACTTATATTGTGATGATGACTGTGGTTAATATTTATTAGCACAGTTTACTTCATTCAAAATGATTGTTTAGTTTAATTAAAAAAGACTTAATAAATAGTCGAAACGTTATAAAAAAAAATTAATTCTTTGATTTATCCAGCCTTATTGCAAAAAAGAGAACTAATTAACTTGATACATAAAAATAATGAAGAAAATTACGTACCTGTGTGACAGGTATGATTTTAAGTTTCACTTTGTTTGACATTTTCAAGTATTTATAACTTTTATAGCGACAGTCAGGCTGCCCTTAAGGCTCTTAATGCCACTCTTCATGAGAATAGGTGGAAATCCATAACCACCTGCCGTCAAGCGCGTGAGGTCATCCCCAGGCCGTCACCGAAGACAGCAAAATACTGCCTGCAGCTTTCGCGCAGTAACTTACATCAACTTGTGGGGCTTTTGACCGGCCACTGCAAGCTAAACAAACACATGCACCGCATGGGTTTGGCTACCAGCCCACTGTGTCGGGCATGCTACCAAGAAGACGAGACGCCGCAACACATTTTATGTGATTGCCCAGCGCTTGTCCAACTTAGAGGTTCCATACTGGGGGAGTACTGGCCCAGTATGGCCGATTTTGGTGGCGCCTTGCTTGCTGCTCTGCTCGAGCTCACGCTCAGTTTGGGCTGGCTCGAGTAGGCTGTGGGCGAGCGATGCCACCTAGGGGAGGTAGCACAATGGGTCCGATAGGAGTGGCCTAAGTGCATGTGTTCACCACCTTCCCCGACCTAAAATCCAGAATCCAGAACTTTTGTAGTTACGTCTATCTGCAATTTGAATTAAAAAAGAATTATTAATATTTATGGATTTTATTTTTTTGTTCAATTATACCCAGAAATTACTAATTATCATTTAACACGTTAACTGTCTTGTGTACTGATGATGGACACATGGTTTTTACTGTTTTGGGTCACGTGTACATGCGGTGGCCGCAGTTAGCGTAGGTTTAAACACATATGTCGGTAGGTCTAGCGTGGAACTGTATTTTTTAAGAATAGCTTTGAAAATTACAACAAAAGAATAACAAAATTGCTAAAAAATCTTTATTTTTCTGTTCAAACGAAATCAGCCCCTGCAAGAAAAGGATTCTTATATAAAAATAAAACAAGAAAAATTAAGTTTTAGGATTAGAGACTCTCTTAACACTTTTGAAGGAATGTTTTTGGAAAGCAATACTCAGAGCACATATAAGAATTTACGTCTTTTGACGTAAATTCGTAATTCCTAAAAAAATACACAGCACCATGATCGGGATTATGGTGCTGTGTATTTCTTTGATAGCAATATGTACACCTTTGAAGGTGTTTATTTGGAAGTGTGGCTCTCATTAACAAGAGATTAAAGATCGGTAGTCTTTACTACCTTTATCAATTGCTTAGAAAAAAAAATCTTATTATAATATCAATTGAATCACAATCGTCGGTAACAGTTAATGTAAAATCAAAATTAACAACGTAAGTTGTCTCGTTAACATGGCATTATTCTGCTTATCCTCGGATCTCATCATCACATTGGAATGTAAATTTGTCAGAACAAGAACAAAGTAATTCTATGGGAGATCCAAATATTTTACCGCTGTTAAATTCACATCAATAAAAATTGAACCAATTATATGGTTACCGATGGTACCTGCCCAGACGTTCATCTTTTGGGAATACTGCGTATGTGTCGCACGGATCCAATGAGGACTCTCTACTGACCAGCATCTCTACAGGTCTGACGATTTACTTCTCCCGTCAAAATGAAAATTGATTCATTCGTAAAAATAGAATCAAAGGTTACCTAATTTCTGTTCAGTTTATTTATTAGTTCTTCGCAGAATTATATTCTACGATCTGGTTCGCCTTTGGTTAATTCCTATAGAAACATCATCTTATAGAAAAGATGTTTTTGTTAATGGAAACATTTTAAAACAGTCGGATGGCTAATGTTATTTTCTCGAGGTATTTCGCGTGAACCTGATGTTGGATTCTCTGCAACACTTGTCTACAATGTCTACTTTCACATCGCCTTCCACTACATGGGGTTTTCCTTTTATCGGGCGGACATGTCCGAGTTCTCTAAACTGCGAATGAATTTTACGAAATATTGGGCAATTCAGAATACTGCTGATTGAAGATGTCAGTAACTTCCATTACACATATCTCCGAAACCGATCATCATCAAAATTTCTATACGATGACTTTCTGTTGCATTGTTTACTAAGGACAGAATATCTTTTCAAAAAGAATTTTCGAATTTAACTCCCCTGAAAATAATTAGTTGTTCACTTAAGCCGTAAGTGTTATAGGTCGTTGAAATTAGTTCGTTAAGGAGACTTACAAAAATAATAAATATACAACATGTTCAATTTAAAAAAGATTATCTACTTTGTGCTGCACCCTGTATATTTCAAATTTTATTCGGGAGGCGTACCCTTAAAATTAAAAATTGGCGTGTTCGAGCATTTGTCATAAAACTCTACGATAAAACATAAAAAATAATTTTGTTCCATAAGTGGTTACCACACTTTACACACATAAAAATTTGGAGTTAGTTCTAACACCGGATGGACACCAGGGAACACCGAAAAAGTATTCTCTGGCGTCCATACGTTCTTGGTGTTAAAATAAATGGAGTTAACGCTTCTAATGTCGGAAAGTGTTGGGTTTGAATTTAAAAATGAAATGTTTATAATGTTTAACGAATATATAAGACTCAAGCTTCAGTAATTTGGTGTTACAAATATCACAGAAAGTGAAATAAACTGGATATAACCAGTTTGCAGTAAATAAATAAGTGTAGATTTACACTACTTTTAGGGCAATTTTTTAATTTTTATCGATTATAATCGGTGATAGCTCTCTTTATTGTAGATAAAATGTTTTATTATGCTGTGTAACTTCACTCTTTTTTTGTCTGTTTGTTTAATTTCCGATGATTTCTTTAGAAATGTGTTAAATTTATCCTTTTTCCTGGCAAATTATTTTCCCTTTTTCCTTTTTCACTTATTTTAAAATGTAATCTATTTCGAAAAAGATAATAGTAACACCAAATTTTTTAAAAGTAATAGTTTTTGATATAATACTTTATCCAAACAGTGCACTGACAACAACTTTGCCGAAAAATTTTTATGTCTGTATATAATGTAGTTTAAATTCACTACACAAAATAAAATACTACATTTCATGAATATTAACTGAAACACAGAGTAGTTTATAACAACGTGGTTATAAATTAGTATAGAGTAAACCGCATAAAGTACCAAAATCATTTTTCTCTCTAAACGAATTTATAACCACGTTGCTATAACACTGTTTAATATCCATCAAATCTAGCATTTTATTTTTTTTTAGTGGATTTAGATTACTCCTAAACCCCTCACCACAAACTGCACTAAACTGGACGTACGTTTCAATAGCAAAGCTATCATCATCAGCAGAAACACTGCTGATGATGATAGCTTTACTATTGAAACGTACGTCCAGTTTAGTGCAGTTTGTGGTGAGGGGTTTAGGAGAAGTTTGCAGCATTTCCAGTACCACAGTTTGGAGTATTTTTGTCACGGATTTAGATTACATTATATGAAATAATTTTTTATGTTGTACTACATTTATTCTTTGACTCTTATTTTTGTCTGACAATTCTTTGAATTTAATTGCCAGAAGCCAGATGATGCTACAGAACGAGATACACTCATGGTAATTTGTCGAAACAGATCATATTATTTCACCCCTTCTTTGAAAAAATAATCTTGCTTAAAATGTGCAAATTTGAAATCCAAATAGGACTCAAAGTTACTTTATCAAGCTTAAGATTACCAATATTAAACCTGTTCTTGTTTAGGGTAGGTACCTTTATTTATCCGAATAATTTCAGAAATTCAGAAATTTATTGTGAAACTAAATTGTGTAAAACTTGACAAACTACAAAATAAAATAATAAAGCAACTAAAGAACTATGGAACATAAATTGTTTTCAAATTTTTAAATTAAAATAAATTTTATTATGAGTGTGTGGTATAACAATTTTCCGAGTCTCTGTATTGCCCTTTCCCTGTTGCGTATACGTAATAGTCCCTCGATTAGAGTAAAAAATAAATGCCATTCCATCAATAAGTCATTTATTCACTCGGATTGGTTTGTTGCTTTTTTTGATCCCGTCGCATTCATTCAATCAATCCATCATTCTATCGTTAGTTCGTTCAGTCATCGACCACGCCGTCATCAGCAACTTTTATCCATTTTCAATCAATCGCCGTAACTGTCAACGGCACACACGAACCTACTGTCGCTAAATATCCGCCTTTGTCGGATTAGGAATTGCGCATCGCGACCCAGACAGACTATAGAACATCCAGAAATATACAATTGCGAAAGGGAAGGTGGACGTTCTGTCACGGGGGAAGCAGCCTAAAGGGATGCAACATAAAACAGTTTACCAATTTCATTCTGGCGATGGGACGCATTTGTAATGTGTCGAGATGTTGAATAGATTGCTAGACGGCGGTCATTACGTTTGTTACTCCGCCTGGGTCATCTTCTATATATACATGTACTATGTGTACATCAAAGACCGAATGCCCCGCCGAACAAAGCCGCAAGACGGTCTCCGGTAACTTTGAAAGCTATATACCCTTGGACTTTGACAAATAAGTAAGAGACTTGGCGTTCTCTACGGTCCAGTATTGAGCAATTCGAAACCAAATTCGATTTCTAAAGCGAAGCGATCTTTCGCTTACATATGCCGTGCACCTAATGAGATCAACTCTATAGGTGAAGTTCTGTGTGTACATTCAAATACAAACATGATATGCGAGTATAATTTCTGCATATCTTCAGGCAAATATTAACAGCGGATGAGCTTCGAGAACATAATATGTGAGCTAACTAACTTCAACGTAGTTTGAAGTACTAAACTAACTCAAATTTTATATAAGAACACTACTATCTATCCTACTTATGTACATTTCTGTTGAATTAAGAAATACGCTTTATCATGCAACTTTAAAAATGATTGGTACACATACATACATGCATATAACACTTTGTACTGTAAAAATATTTTATGCTTACTAAACCCAAATACACAAAATGTTCTATATAGCTTTGTTAAAACTTTGGCAGCGTAAAATAGGTTTCATTTAATAACTGTGAAAAACAAAAATGGTAAATCAGGTGTGCTTAGTTAAAAAGATGCATCATACTTCACATTAATATTTCCACAGCGCGCGCGCAATGTCATATAGTAGACCAGATATTCTTAATATTAATTTACACATTTACATAAATATAACATTTCAACTGAGCATCAACATGATTGCCAAGTTAATCGTTCTAAGATAAGGGACGCCGTTAACGTAAAGTTAACGGCGGAAAGCTGCTCGGATTCTAGGGAGTGCCTTATGGGGGTGTTCTGTGATCCGAGTTGTGCATTTGGCTGCATAGAACTTGACCTTTTATTGACTAAACGCGAGTGATGTGGTAAGCGAGTTGTGGCTTTAAGCGCCCTTGCAAGGGCTTAGTTTGTTTCTGTTTACATTAAACTAATAGTAGCATAAACTCCATTAAATTTTCATAATTTAAATATCGAAATGGGGGTTCTATGTGGTAGTACTTTGGGTCCCACCAGCGCACAGTGGTAAATTTTCTCAATTCGCAATCTAAATCTATAACTACTGAAATAGTTATTCAATTTTAACAAAATTTGGACAATATTATATTGGTGCTATGAACTATAGATTTGTCATATTTTCAAGGAAATAACATAATCAAATTATGTCATTTTGCCGATATTGTATAAATTTATATTTAGTTTAAAAGTTGGGGAGAGTTTCAGGTAGTTAGAGGGCGTAGTTAGGAGTCGAGTATTTTTGTAGAAGCACGGTAATTACGTCACAAATTTTTCAGTAGCACAGCTCAGGACAAAATAATATTGCGTCATCTGACTCATTGAATATTCAGGAATCTAATATTTGTTGCGTTTTGTGCGGCCAACTGCGACAAGAGCCGGTAAAGGAAATAATTCTTAGTTCTGATCCACATTTGAGCTCAGTTTTTATTCGCAAAAAACCACGTAAACAACTAAGCGAAAATATCTTAGAATTGATAAAACTCAATAATGAGGAACAAGAAATTCTTTTACAGGATGATGTCGAAGAAAAAGGTGAACAAGACCCTGACTACTAATTTCAAATATTCTGAAAATGGTTTGTAAATAACTTATATTTGATGCCACAATTATATTTTTCAAATTTGATATTACAATAAAGCTAAAACAAACGACGACACAGCGTGGTCATGAGTTATTAACACACTAGTGCGTTAATAGACTTATAGTGAGACTTTTACCGGAATGTAATATGGGCGATTAATGTGCAAATTAGAAAAAATACTATAAAAAACACGTCCCACAATGACTTGTAACGCTCATACATTGAAACACCTGGTTCTCACAAAATAAGTTACTCTTAAATGCAAATAAAACTTATTTTGTTTCCAAAATACCCAGAAGAATAGATAATTTGATATATGTACAGATTTTCTGTTATGTAGATGATAGCAGGTCACAAAATAGTTGTCAATTTTTAGATGATATCGGTTTTGTTAAGAAAAGTGGAAAAAAGAACAATTATTAGTGTTTACCATCCGGGACAATATATACAATTTTGCTCAATATTGTCGTTTTTCATAATCAATTAAGCATTCTCTAAAATATCTTTTGCGTGGTGTACTCTCATCAGGAACTTCTATTTTTATTTAGTACATTGCTGCACAAAGATATCAGTCCTTATATATTAATAGTTAGGCAATGAGTTTATGGATACCATTGAGTCATTGACAGATCACGCACGGCATAAATGGGATTTTGCTTTGGCGCCTAGAACTATTTACTATTAATAACAGCTGCTTTCTTTTCACTGGAAGTAGGCGCCATTAGCTGCCCATACGTTTGGCTGACAACATTCCTTTAACAATAAGCTTAACGCATGACACTAAAAAAAATTTCGCACCCCACTTGGGTTATGCTATTAGGGGTAAAATTCAAACAAAAATGTGCACATCAGTATTGCAAAAAAAGCATGTTACATGTTTACAATAAATTTCGTTTCTAAAATTTTCCATATTTGCTGATATTTGTCGATTCCTAATTACTAGAAATAATATGCCTACATTGCATACATGACATTTGATACGCGTTTGTACCTAACGCCAGTTTTTCGGCGTTCCATTCGTAGGCGATTAGAAGTGCTAACGTTTCGACAACCTATGGCCACTTATATTCATTAAAGTACCTATAAACAAGTATATGTACGTAGTAAAGTTAACATCATTATAGTTTTCCAAAATAATCACTTGTACAATGTATTTGTCGTTAATAACTATAATATCCAATTTTTTAATGGAAATATGGGTTCAAATAAGAAACGCTACGGTATTAATGAAATAAATCTGTAATATAGGAAAATTTAGCAATCGGATTTTATGTTCTTCAAACTAATTTTATTCGCTTTTCCCCAGAATATTTTTGTCTAAGTATGCAAAATAAAATTCGACATACATGCCTTGCTTATTAGAAAAAACAAAGGGAAAACTATACTTAGAAAGAAAAACATGTACAACAAGAAAAGCAATTTCTGAGAAACTATGTTAACTCCTGCTAAACTGAGGAAAAAGCGTAATATTAAATCCTGTCTCCAACTGAATTAAACTGGTATTAGGTTTAATACTACTAATAACAATTATTCTACTTTCAGCGCCCGCCTTGAGCAAGTGTCGTTTTCCAATGTGGATATCGACCAGCAACCACTGGCATACGCTGGATTATTCCTCAACTTATAGTTTTCACCACCGAAATTCTACGTTAAGAGTAACGAATTCGTCTACTCTGGAAATGAAGATCGTTTGTGCGCAATTAAAGCACGCCACCAGAGACGAGAGCTTCGCAATCTTCGTCACGCATTTCACGACAGGCTGGTAAGTTTGGAATCGGATAAAAGTATTCGGTATGTTCGGTATCGCAAAATTTCAGCTTGAGCGGCTACAATTGCATGTCATTTTATCGAAGAGATAGTCACGTAATGGAAGTGCAAATTGGCAGCCATACGAAGAGACAAGAGGACGCCTGCAGTGCACCTTACTTTAATAAATCTATTTTACCGTATATTACCCTTGTTAGTAAGTATAATTATATATTCTGTAAACCTCTTAAGCATTAGGCGACTTCAGCATGTTATTGCCATTATGTTTGCGTTATTCGATCTCTGAAACAAGTGCCGCTCTCTCTGCGCCACTAAGATCTATTGTGCTTAAAAACATATGTCTACGTATTTACGCAAATACCCAATATCGGGCACATTTCCTACAACTTAAACTCACAACGTTTCATAGTCATTAGAGCGCAAGAGCGGTTGATGCGATTCCGTTAATTGTTAACACATGTCAGTATCACCATCATTAATACTCGACTTAATGGATTTCTCGGTGGTCTATCTGCCGCGACGTGTCGAGGGAACTGATTAAAATAGACGCGTGCCGAACGAATGTTACTCATTCGCGTGTGAACACTTCAAAGAACGTGCTCTATTTTGGTTTTCAATTTCACGTAATGCGCACATAATTTAGGCCTGCTTGTCTGGTTGATTCCCCTGTTCCATTCGTTTACGACGTATAGCAAATCTCCGGTAGCACCCCTAGATCACTTTCCTGCAAGGAATAGATACCCATACATACATCCGTTACATATGTAGGTACATACATAATATACGTCTATGTAAATATATAGAACAGAGATTTTTTTCTTAACCGGATCACAGATAAACTGCAGCTTGAGTATTGCATATCGTCGACTAAGAGTGTTAACCTGCTGACTCCGCTTTTCGGTGAATTTGACTTTTGGATAGCATTTCCATCACAAACGTTTGCTGGATTATTCTGTAAAATAGTTTACTCCTAATTTAGGAGTAAATTGCTCAATTTTAATCATGCGTAGACCTCCCATGCCCACGGTTTCCTTTTGTCAGCAGAATTACTACTCCGCCACCTTCCATGTAATAACTGGTACTGTGATTGGTGAGATTTTTTTACCAGTGAAAAATTTTGCCATAATGTCTTCGAAGAATAACAAACACATGCATGTTCTTGAACACAATTGGATGATTTGTACCCACAACGATTAAAATAGACATTCAAAGATTCGTACGATACGACTCTTTCTCGCACCAAAATTCGTATTGAGTGATTCGTACCATTTCGTACTGTTTTCTGGCTGCAGTGATGGTCGTCACTTTTTAAACTTTTTATCGTTAAGATAAAAAAAAAGCTGAAAGAAAAAGGCACTTTCGTGCTATTTAATGGAGGACAATAGAGGGAATCTAGAAAAGCGTAGAACCTGAAGTAAATGGCACGCCGACTTTAAATTTTCAGGATGTATTAGGCACGTAGTTGAGAATAAAAAATAAAACAAAGCCTATGCGAATTACGGAACGTCTCAAAAATTCTTTTACTCAGATGCTCAGAATTGCGGAGAATCCCGACAGATACTTGTAAGTGCAATAAAAAACTGATTCAAAATACGAAATCTGCTTTTAGTTGGGATTCGTATCATCTGACTCCCGGGTAAGATTCGTATCAGAATTACGAACCATACGGATTTTACCCATCTCTAGATTGAAAATCACCGCTGTAAAGTATGCCCACATACAAAATTTGACCTTGAGCGTAAATTATCATGAGTACTACAATAATCAACCCCATGATGGTTGAAGTTTTTCAAGTTTTGTTGTATTCATCACTTGTTAGTAGGTTAACACTCTTAGCCGACGATATAAAAAACCGCGTTGCTTTAGCTTTCTGTTAACCCTAGCCTTTAACTAGGTACCGATTCTCCATACAGCACTAGGTTAAGTTTGTGATTACATGATATTACTAAGGAGAACAATAACCTCTTATCATACCAGGCATTTACTATTACTATTAGCATCCAGCCGCTTTTTGCCTTACCAAGACTTATCTGTGCTTCTGGGTGACCTTTGCATTATGCGAAGAAAGTCGCGCGGATACTCTAAATTTCTTGAAGATATTTTTTCTGAATTGTTGAATCATTTCTATAGTATGTTACACTAATCTTACGTTTAACTTACTAAAACTACTCCGCATTCCGCCTTATCATGGCTCATCAGTGCTACTAGATGATCTATGCATAATATAGATAATATTAAGCGAGAATTTAAGATGGAAATCTCGTTAAATTCGTGAAACCGTGGATTTAGAATATCTTGTTCTCACTTGAAAACCTGTTGTGGAATTGATTCAACAATTCATGAATTTAATAGCAATTCCATTTTAAATTCGCATACATTCTTCTTCGCTTATTTAGAGTAAATAAACGAGCTTCTTCGTATAATGCAACAATAATCCAGTGGCACGTATTAGCCTTGATAAGGCGAAACGCGACATATGCTCATAGTGACTGATTGCTGAACTTACTTGCTTTTATTTTTGCCAACTCAGATATTTTGGCTACTGAATAGCATTTCCAAAAGACTTATATCTCAAAGTATTCATATAAAATACCTACAATAGCCAACTTTTAGTTTTCTAGTAATCAGTTCAGTATTATTTTTTTTTTTTCTTAATAATCCAATTTAACTAACGTATTTTGAGAAAGCATATTTGTCTGCGCTGTTTCCTTCAATTATTACCGTTTAGTATTTGGAACTTTCACTTGTACGTATTATGGGAAACCAAACTGTACATCGTATTTAATTTTTTTATGAGAAGACATCTTACTTAAAAAAAGTTGTTTATTGCATATGTTTGGATTTCCAAAGAAGAACAATCATTTTATTCTCTATTGGTTTAAAATCTCTTTGCTGCCTATTCTAACTTTCATTAAACATCATTTTTAAAATGTGATTGTTCAACCTTTTTAGAATTTTTAGTTTTATACGTACATTTACTATAGGTAGTTATATTGACCATTTTCTGTTTTTTTTTTTTTTTTTCTATACAGGATTTTCCACGGTAGCCGTTCGTTAGAAGTTTCCGAGGTTAGAAAAAACCTGGAACTCTGAATTTTTGGAATCCGGGGTTATTCAAGATTATCTTTCATTTTAAAATATTTTCAGGGTCTTACCACTTCCGGCTATACCGGAAGTCGCCATAAACTTTCTTATTTTAAATGGAACACCCTGTATATTATTTCATTTTTAAATTCCTGAGAAAATTTTATGATGAGTTCTAATAGGCTTCCCTATACCTATTTTCAACTGCTACTTAGATATCTTGATTTTTTTGAAAATTTTGAAAGATGTAGCGTTATTTACAACACAGTATCTTTTGCCCATTTTCGACTGGTAATAAACACTTCTAGGCTAGATGGAAGCACAAGAATGACACTTTCGAAATCCACATTGACAATTGATTTGTCGCATACAGGCTGTCCAAAACTGCATGACCAATTACAAAATCTTCAAAGTTGAAAAAGTTCTTTTTTTCACATGGAACACCCTGTATATTATTGGATGATCAGATGCAGAATTTAATTCTGCATCGATTCGCTATGACTTTCCCTATACCTATTTACAACGGTTTTCTTGTTATTCCATGTTTTTTACTAAAATGTAATAAAACTACAAAATCGTATCCACTAAGCATTGATTATAAGAGGAATTAGAACAAGTGACTTGACAGTTGTTGATTTACAATACAATTCTATTTTGCTAATTCTATGAAATACAGTTAATAAGGGAGAATATTGAAGAATATTCGAATAATGATCTGCTAAATTTGTTTTATACGCACGGTGAATGTGAACGAATTGTCAGACGCACATGTAGATTATTTAACGAGCGATATCCGGACTTACCAGCAATGACTCCTGGAAAATTTGCAAGAATTGAAGCTCGGTTTTTGGAAACTGGGAGTGTAAATTCACTACTGGGCACAAGATAATCCACACGTCTTAAGGGAGAATAATCACCAGGACCGGTTTAGCTTTAATGTTTTTTGTCTGGTTATGGACAATAGCGTATAGCATATTAAGTCTACGATGAAAGTTTAAATTGGGCTAGATATCTAGAGATACTTAGAGTATTTGTTAGTGATTTTTTAAATACTCTACCTCCAGAAGAGAGAGCAAACAGTTGGTATCAACTAGATGGTGCTCCCGCGCACTCCATTAAAACAGAAAATATTGACATAACAAGAAAAGCGTATAGGGAAAGTCATAGCGAATCGATGCAGAATTAAATTCTGCATCTGATCATCCAATAATATGCAGGCTGTTCCATGTGAAAATAGAACTTTTTCAACTTTGAAGATTTTGTAATTGGTTATGCAGTTTTGGACACCCTGTATGCGATAAATCAATTGTCAATGTGGATTTCGAAAGTGTCATTCTTGTGCTTTCATCTACCCTAGAAGTGTTTATTACCTAAAGATACTGTGTTGCAAATAACGCTACATCTTTCAAAATTTTCAAAAAAATCAAGATATCTAAGTAGCAGTTGAAAATAGGTATAGGGAAACCTATTAGAAGTCATCATAAAATTTTCTCAGGAATTTAAAAATGAAATAATATACAGGGTGTTCCATTTAAAATAAGAAAGTTTATGGCGTCTTCCGGTATAACCGGAAATGGTAAGACCCTGAAAATATTTTAAAATGAAAGAGAATCTTGAATTTCCCCGAATTCCAAAAATTCAGAGTTCCAGGTTTTTTCTAACCTCGGAAACTTCTAACGAACGGCTACCGCGGAAAACCCTGTATACATATTTGCAAGAAGGTAATTTGTAATTTCCGAAAAGTTATGTTGTTTAATAGCGTTTTTAGTACCTGATAAAATTATTTAATTTAGTCGGTTTTTTTTTTTGTTCTAGATTTATATCAGAACGTTCACTTTCTTATAATTACTATTTCTGAGAATTTACTTTGCCACATTTTTATACCACAGTTTGTTATTGTAATTTTATCGAGCGTGCTTCATAATTTTCAATAAACAAAAAACCAGCGCCAAGAATGTATCTTAGAATATGACTTATTGCAAATTGCACAGAGATACCTGAAAACTTTTTGATTAAAACACATATTTTGCGCTTGAATATTTTCAACATCGAACCAGCTTAGTAAACATAACCCTAAATTAATCGATAGCAATTAACTTTCATGTTTGCCAAAGTATAACGCAAACTTATCAAGATTCATCAGATATATTAAATATAATAAACTCTCAACCTTCTTGATCTAACAGCACATATAACACCATTTTATGTTTTGCTACAGCGAGCTCTCCAGAGCCTAGGCAGTGCCCGTATTTCGGAAAATTCAGCGTCGACAGCATGATCAGCAATAAACGTTATATACGGTCACTTAAGCAGACTCGATCGTTCGCCTACTTTGACCGAAATCGCTATTTCAAGGATAAGTTTCGGAGTTCGCAGGATACCGCCGTAGGACTCCATAATAGGCGAATAAAGAGGGTGGAACAACGCACAGGCTGTGATAATGAAGGGTATTCCAGTTTAATAGTGGGGTGCAATTCTGTAGATACAATGGAGTTTCGCATCGAATGTCCGCCGTCTGATTTCATTTCTTGTAAGTGGAAATTTATTATTTCTTTCGGTAAGACATCTCGCCACTCCCGTATTAACCCTCGAATTACCCTTAGTATTCTCATTGTGACCCTCAAGTTTTTACGACGAACGTTTTGATTGATGTCAGCGGTGAAAGCAAATATCATAAATATAAGGATGGGCAATATTATACACATACATAATACATATACAGTAGCTCATAAGGAAGGGTCCGGAAAATGTAATAAAAATATAAGGGACGATAGAATACATTTGTACATAAATACACGGAGCTCAAAGATTGGATCATTTTTATATGCTATACTGCTTACCTTACTACACAGAGTCATATAAAAGTGAGTGCATAATATACTCGCCACAAAAAGTAACGCATAAATGAACTGTGATTAAAAATTCTTATCATCTACGTAAAATACTATTCACTAATTAGAACTAAAAATAAAATAAAAACGCAAAAATAATTCATTCGATAAAAATTAAGAAATACTGTAAAACAGTTGTAGCTTTCTTAACGTCTTATATTAAAATCTCTGACCCTAAATACATCTCTCATTTTCTGTGGATGACCCTTTTATTATTTTTAAAAATTTCTGATTCTTCTCGAAAACCATTTTCAAGCTGGTCAAGGTTGTTCGGACTGATATTACCAGATCATATGTATCTTAAAGCATCTTGGATCGGATTCAGGTATTCTCTCCAATAATTGCAACTATTTTCTTCAATAACTTGTCTCATATAGGTCATTTACGTTAACAGGCGTACGTATGTCTGACAGATGTAACACCGCTTACCGTAGAATTTCAAATTTGTTTACTAAGTTTGTACACTCACGGACACCCAAAATGTCCGGTCTAATGCGTAGTCTAAACGCCACGTGCAAGTCGGGTGCATGGAACGTTGTGCTCACACTGTTAGACCGGACATTTTGGGTGTCCGTGGGTGTACCTCATAATCTCGTTTGCCAACGGGATAGCGTTTTGAAGTTGCTCCAATATTTTAAATATGTTGTTGCTATTTTCAATTACAAATTTCAAAGTAAGTATTCTTTTTTTCATCAAAATAGATGGAAATATTGTTATTTACAAATATTGAATTACTAGAAAATTGTATAGATATAAAATTATAAATTCCAGGCATATGCCCGATCGAAGTAGGTAGGTACGCATAAAATGTCATTGATACAGTTCAATATTAAATTGATACCTTAAATGTCCCTATCTTCAATTGTATATCAACGAGTTATATAACTACATACCGATCCAAATGGATGAAAAAATGCTCCTACATACGCAGCTATAAGCAAGCTTACGTATTTCTCCAGGATTTTTTTCTAAACACAGAATTGTCACAATGTGAGAATTTTTCTTATTTAGATAATTTAAATAATAGAATTTATAGAAACATTAAATGCAGTTGAGCAATTAAAAAAGGCAATTATTGTTGCTGCACAGGATATACCAGAAGCAGTGCTAAACATTGTTCGAAAACATGGAACGTAGAATTGATGTGTCTTTTAATGAAAAAAATACTAAGTGTTTCTTTAAGAAACTTATTTAGATAATTAACAAGATCAGAAGTGCAACTTTCATTTAGCGTACTTGTTAATTAATTTGCAATGTATTTACATATAAACTAATAACTAGAACCATGTGAAATTTAAATATATATTTATAAATAAATAGAATTTAACTCTTTCTTGAGTGTTTGAATGATTTATTGAGAAACTTCATTGATATATGCAACCAATAATACCATTCTAAAACTTCGGCTGCATATCTCATTTTTAGAAAATATCGACACACATCTAGTACGAATATCCATTGCAGAAGATATTGATATAACTTCTAAGCAAATAAATTCTTTGTGGCCGTCCATTTGGATCGCTCTGTAATTGTTGCTTATTTTAGTAATATGCTATTACATGTCCCGAATTTACTTGTAATGATATATAGCACCTACTAACGTAAATGGTCGTTTATCAGACATCTTCCACGCAGCGCTGTTAATTCCATGTGGCTTTCAAAACTGATGCCCACCTACTATATCATAATGGATGTAAATGGATGTAGAATGATTGATCCTAAATTAGAATGGGATTGGATTCCTATTTTAAATATGTTGCGATACTTTTTGTGACATGTCTACATATACCTATATATAATTACTTATAAAGTTGATATTCTTGCGATGTGACTAATTAGAAGTGGTATATTGTATAGAAAATGTAATTGTCTGACGCTTCGTTATCCACTTAGATAACTTTTTTTTTAAATAATTATAATAACTGTAAAAAAAAAAGCATTACAATCAGTATGAATTATAATGGGCTTGTTCGCGGTGCAATCAAATTAAACACAAACTAGTCATTTCTGTTGGACCATTTCAGGTATGTAAAGAATCATAAATTAGGCAACCATGATTATTTCACTGTTTAAACGAAATGACTAATAAGAAACTGTCAGGGACTGGCACCGCGAACAATGCTAATATAAGAATGGATTATATTATTATTTTAATATAGAAATCCCATATATAATAAATATTTGTAATTTTAAAAGATAAATGTAAAAATTTAGGCAGATTTGGGTTTTAGTGTGTGTAATTTTGTAAAGATAAGATAAGGAGATGACACTAGAAATTTGAAACACAATAAATTTATATGAAGGGTTATTTATTTGTGAACAGTAAAAGTTATGCATTTCACAACAAATAATCTATAGCTATATTAAATAAGAAAAAATCAAATTTGATGGTACGAGCATTATTGTTAGGAGAATCGTAGCATAAATTATTGAAAAAGTTATCTAAGTGGAAAACGAAACGCTAGACAAATGAATGTTCTATAAAATATATAATTTTTAATTAATCCTAATACTAAGAACAAAATTAATACATAATTGAAAATGGATAAGAAAAGACATCAAGAAAACTTTAAAGTTGGACACCTCCCGATTATTTTATTTTTAATTTTATGTTAACAAAAGTATCCAAAAGGAAACTTTCAACAAAAATTGCTTACCGTTCAATAATTTGTTAACAAGTTAGGCTTTGTCATAAACCACTATTTCTTGAGTCTTCTAGTGTTGTAAGTATGTATGTTGTTGCTGGACGAAGCTTCGGGTTGTGGAATACACCTTGATACTTCTAAGCGCTGCCATCTATTTGACGTATTGTACTAACCCCACTAAAATTTTACCGAACCCGAAGAAATTGTAACCCACGGTAGGGATTTTTTACATGTCAACCATCGCATTTATTTAAATTAACAAAAAATAACGAATCGATAGTTGTATTCATTTTTTAGCCAAATAGTTTGATCACTTCACTGTCTTCAAGCGCAGTTATTTTTTTAACTGTTGTATTAAAATGCTAAAAGTATGAAGCCAGGGAAATACAACCTAGTGACTACATGAAGCAGGTATTTATCTCACGAAACCGTCAGGCAGATACAAAGAAGCATTACTTCAGTTATTCGTTTTCAAAAAGATTTTTAGACAACTTTGTAAAAGTGTCCCTGGATTACCTATAAAAACTACCAGAACGGGAAAATAGATGATTTAGATTGCTTGCCTATGATCTGCATAATACCTTAAGATCCGTTGAAATGGCAAATATGGGTAATAGAATGACGATGCGTTCTATATACCGCTGTATTCGTTCGTTCGTATTAGTCCAAGAGTCGTCCTACCGCTTACATTCCCTTCACGCCTGTATGGCCGGGTACCCAGGTCAGTGTTAATTAACAAAACTTAAAATTAACGCTTGCAGAATTGATCAATTAAGGGTAGACTGACTGTCGAAGATAAAGGCGCTTCCATCCGTTTCCTGCATATACTCCTTTTCCTTTAACTTATTTTGTATATTTATTTCCATTTTCTTTTGTAATCTCATGTACTACATTGTTTACTTGTATTTTTCTATTTTGTATTCCCCTTCCCGCCGTTTCCTTTTGACATATCTCAAACTTTAGTCTATGAAATAAAGTTTATTATTATTATTATTATTATTAGTTTTCAAGTATCGCGGTATACCAATTCAAGTCCGTTCTTACCGGCAGGGTAGAATTACTATTAAAAGTAGCACTTTCTCTTCCTTTCTATCTATATTCGCAGGGTTCCATCAAAGGGTTAAGTGGCTCTACATTCCAGCATACTTCATGCCGCAACAGTTTTATTATAATTTTTACAAGAGGCCGACATCGATATTCCCAATTGGCTTACGCGATCGCTAGATTTATTACCCAGACAACATGTTTGAAATATCGAAGGGTTTGCATACTTCCAAACTTTCTGTAAAGTGACAACAACTGCGTACGATGCCTACAAGTTGCTTGAAATAAACTTCCACAGGAATGCATAGATCATTATTAAAGTTCTATAAAGAGTACGAAGTTTTCAATAAAAATTTATTTATACGAAATTTGGTTAAAAAATGCATACTTGTCTTCGATAAAAACTAATAATTAATAACTATTCTTACCCGTATTTCTCTTTATATACTGATTTTCGTTAAAACAACGGAATATTTTGAAGCATAAACTCTAGAATGTTGTGTATTTTAGTATATTTAAATATAATTCTTATAGCGTACTCGTGCCATGGTCAATGGGAAGAAAACGGCACGAACTACCTTATCACGACGCCATTGAGTAGATCGTCGTTCGGAGCAAGACGATACTGTTTCATATACAAAGAACACAGCCCCGACACTGTCCTCTTCTCGACGTCACCAGACAATTGCGAGAGGTCCGTGAGTCCGGGCATTTCCGGCGAACTCATTTTCAACGTAACCAACGCCGGTAAGTAAACGTCTGATAACACCCAATGAAGACATTAGCAGTAATTTCCGCAAATGTTTAAACTTGCATATGTAAATGTGACTCTCTAGATAAGCATATAAAAGTCTAAAAATGAATATGGGTGTGTGTATTTTGTGGATTAATGTATTATATGTGGTGGTTATCAAATAAAATTTACTTCTTGTTTGATAATAAATCTATATATTACATAGTTCTTCTTTTTCTGGTTTTGCGGATTCTTATCAATAAAAAAAAAACTAATACTCAAACTAGAATAAATTTAATGAAATTTACGTTTCGTTGCTGTCGACAGCAACTACCTTAGAAAAAAAACTACAAACTAATAAAAGATATTACATAAGAGTAATTAAATATAAATACAATTTTGAAATTAAATATTTATTAACGGATTAACCGATTTAAATAAAAAGATCTTACATTAAAATTTATTCGTTTAGTCCAGTGATTCCCAAAGTGGTCCAGGTGGACCCCCAGGGGTCCACGGGAGACTCGACGGGGATCTACGTTGTCGTGACAAAAAAATGGGGGTTCACAATTCGTAAGCGTGGGTCCAGGCTTATCTAGTTCCGATAGTGAAGAACTAAAATGTTGGCTTGAGTTCACCTTTTAATGTAGGCAGATAATCTTTTAAGCAGCTCAGGGACTATTACTTGTAAAAACTTGCATATTCCATATTCAGTAAATTTTCCCAGTTTCCAAACTTGTCACAGGTAGAATGCCTTGATGAGGATATTCACACATACGTTCAACATTTAATTGCCCTGCATGATGACTTTAAAATCAGATTTGAAGATATTCTGACGATGGAAATACCATCATGGATCATAAATCCACTTGATGAAACGGAAGTGCAGAATGTGATATTACAAGAGGAGCTATTCAAGCTTAGCACTAATGAGAAACTGAAGGTGAAATTTAAAAGAGGGTATTAAACATTTTGGCTGCAGGCCGAAATACCCGTAAAATATCCTGGACTGTGGGGAATTGCGAGAAAGCTTTTGATAGCGTTTCCCTCGTCATATTTTGTCGAGAAAAGTTTTAGTGTCGTTACAAACCTTTTAACAAAAAAAAGGAGCAGATTGAATATCACAGAACGGGGAGATTTGCGGTTATTCCTAACAAAACTGAAGCCAAAGATTAATAATTTGCTGTCAATCCATCAAGTACATCCCGCCCACTAAAATTATGACTATTTTGTGATTGTCATTATAGAAGTTACGTTACGTTATTAATATTTAATTTTAAATATAAATAAATTTAATTAAATAATAATTAATAGTGTAATGATTACATATTTGAATAAATACAACACAAGGAAATATACTATTTTTCCTTTTATTTTTACCACCGAATGGGGAGTTTTCTAAATAAACTATGTGAGAATTGATTGGTTTCTTGTGCTGTGAGTAGATGTCAAAGGAGTAAAGTTGGATGGAATCACTTTTTTGATTGGCAAACTAATTTTTTTGACATCCACTCACAGCACAATCAATTAATTAATTAACCAATAACTCAGCCCCAACGCAAATTTCCATAGTTAGATCTAATCTTCACATTTTTTGTCGAGTTTTGGGAATATGGTAGATATGTAGCTGCAGGGGGTCCACCGGAACCAGTAAAACTTTCAAAGTGGTCTATGAGAACAAAAAGTTTGGGAGCCTCTGGTTTAGTCCATTAAGAATATCAAGTTTTTTTCAATCATAATATTAAAATTCTAACTGAAATTGATCATTCTAGTCTACATTGTTTTACATTAATTTATTTACCTTAAATTTGTGCGTGATGTTAAATGTTAAGAGTAACTGTTTGTTGGGCAGTAAAGAATGTATGATTTGTAAAAAAAATGTTTATGCAGAAATTATTGAAATTCTATTACACTCTTCAACTTTTTATTTTACAAAATTATATTTGACATCTAAATTTTCTAAGTTTTCTTTTAGAACATTAACGTTCTGAATTGGTTATTTTCATAGATTATTGGTTATTTTCAGTAACAATTGGTTCAAATAAAGACACTAATGCAACCTTTTAGATGTCCATACAACTGTGTTACCGTAAACTTAAATCATCTTTCGTATACACTAACTGAAAATCAATTGTGGTTTTAACATCACGCAACACCCTTTTGACTGCTTTCCATGATCAAAACCAAGCTTTGGTTGAAATCTACTTAGATAATACACTGAGGTAGCTAAATATGGTCTTGATCCTACGGTTGCATACATTAGCGAGCCCAGACCTACATTATTTCTCACACTACAAATCAATAACATAATTTTCGTCAAATTTAAAATTAGCATCCGTTGTTGATTCTACATAATTATTTAAAATCGTTCAAATCAAAACGTTTTAAGACATTTTTTAAACAACTAACTAACTAGGATAGTTAGATAGACAGATTGCTTATTAACTAAAATCCCTAGTTAAAAGTTAAACTATGGCTTCCCATGTCTAACTAACTAACTAAACAAAAATTTGTAATATGCGAAAGATTAATCGCCCTTTTAGTATTTTGATTTATGAAACAGCATTAAAGTGTACCTACACTCCTTATATTGAACTGTCATATCAAAATTGACATCAAATAATTAGTTTCCCTAGTGTACTGGTGTCGAAGGGGTAATTAATTAATGCAGAAATTACTTGGGTACTAATAACGCTGCGGAATACATCTCAATCAGCTAATTTATTATGTGGTTACAGTGTGTAATGTGATTACATTTACAAAGATTATGCTTTACGTTGTAACCGAAGCTTGGCTTTAATTCTGATAAGTGAAGACTTTCTCTATGTAATTGTGGTTTCTAAATGCAAGTGCACATGGATTGTTTCAAGTAATCATATTTATATTGGGGATTTTTCTACGTTATGCAATACGATTTTATAGTGTAAAATAGCAAGTATTGATTCTCACAAGAAATTGTTTTTCGAAGAACATTAAAATAAATGTTTTTTTTTATAAATCAACAACATAAACAAGAACAACGTAAGTGATATTTAATATCAGTAACGATTTAGAAATAAAAATAAATGGTGCTTTCGAAATATTGCTCAATTTCTTCCGTATAGGTAATAATAACTTCAGGAAATACTCCTCGTTGCGTGTATCCCCTATTGCTAACGTAGCACAATCCTCCTATTTGTAGCAGTTTTCCACTGCTCCTGTTATCTTGCGCCAGATCCTCGGCCAGCATTATCCATTCGTTCACAGTGATCATGCAGGAGATCCTTTTGGACTTGATCTAGTCATCTCGATCTCACCTTCACCATATTGGAAGGAACCTAATATTTCAGGTTGCCACTCTAACATCAGACGCAGCTTTGCGTTGTGTACCTACTATTCTCCAAATGTGCCCCAACCACCTTACTCTTGCCGCCTTGATGGATCGAACAATATTTATTTTTTTATTTCATTTAAAAGTTCGTGATTTGTTTTCTTCTCAATAAATATAATTGGACCTGAGATGGTTCTTCAAATCTTCCTTTCCGTTATTAAGAAGCCCTTTTTTTGTTATTGACGTCGTTTCTGCAGCATACAATAGCAATGGTTTCATTGGAGCTTTGTATTGATACTCTTATTTTAGTTCCTCTTTGTATTTGTTTATTGGCTAGGTACTTTTTTCGTAGGCCCTATTTGTATAATAATAATCAATTCATATCGTTCTTTGACTTTTACTGCTTTTTCTGCGCAATGTTATTCCAAAATATTTGAATCTTTCCACATCCTTAAACTAAAGCGGTAGGCTTGCCAGGTAACCGTTACCCTATGTTTGGCCACTCGACTCTGGAACTCGCTGTACCTATAATCAAAAGTGTGCAACAAAGAAAAAACGCCAAAATAACTAAAGTATTCATGTAGTTCACAAATAAGTTGAAAAGTCGATGCGGAACATTGTTATTGTGACATGTTTACTATAAAATTGTATATTTCCTTTAATGCATGTGTTATGAAACCTTCGATTTGTTTCTGCAATATCAAAGATTTTGAAAGATATTTTAGGAAGCCTTTATGTTTTTTTTTTTCATTTCCTTGCTCAAGGAGCAAGTATATAATCTTATACTTTTTAATTATAACTTTCCAAAGCATTTGTATTCAATTAAACCGTTTTTATTTTTATTGGAATGTTTGTTAAATAAAGATAATGGTGTTGACATTTAAACGTCAGTAATACAAAATAAAAAATTCCTCCAGTAAAAATCCAAAAATCAGGAATGTTACGTCCATTACTTGTATTTTTGCCATTTCTGTTTAGAAAGAAATAGTATTCATATTTGAAATACACTTTTTCTTTGCTATTGACGCTTTTATGACCCAAAAATTTTATATTACTAATCCGAAAAGAAATGTTAAGATACTACTAGTTAAAATAGGGAACAAATAGAGAAGAGGTTGGTAGGTTTTAAAATACCTTATTTAAAAATAAACATAACATAAATTCTTTTTACACAATAATAGTCTTTTGCAACTTAGGTTGTAACGTGACATTCTGTGGAAAAATTCATTCTAGTATTAATTTTAAGTTGATCATTAATTTCTCTTTAACCTTCTTTTACTTATACGTTTATACGTTCCTGCCGCATTGTATTTTTCATTTGTTCTTCTTTTGTTACGTGTCATCGTGACCACGTGGGGGACCGCTGCAGGTTATATATAATTTCGGCGCCGGCAAAGTATCTGACACAGCCCCGACCCACCCGTTTCCTAGCTGCGATTTCAGCGCCGACAGAGCATCTGGCACCACGCAAACCACCCCTAGCTGTGATTTCGGCGCCGACAAAGTACCTGGCACGACGCAGACCGCCCCAGCCCCTGTCCCCCATGACTGTGCTAATCTTATCATTTACTTACATAACCCAAAACCGCCCACTGTCCACGTCTGTATAGCACCAACTTAAATCAAATTTCAGTAATCACGAAGTTCACGTACGCGTACGAGAACGGAATCGTATTCTGCATACAAGGCATAAATAAAAGCATCGGGAATAATGCGAGAAGCTTCGAGATGAATAAATTAATAGTTATTTAAGTGTTTTAGTAGTAATTAGTGATTAATTTTATTAATTAGTTTATGTTTTTTTAAGTTATTTAATTTTTAAATAGACTTTAAGTGCGTAATTAAATTAATATCATTTAATATATGGCCGGTGTTATTTCTTTGAACCCGACAATGTTTTATATTTCGAAAAACGTTACAGTGTATTTGATGTGATTTGTCACACGAATCACTTGCTATCATATCAGTTACGTGAGTGTCGTCGCCAACTGATCATTTATACATAACAGAGATTATTACTATTTTAGCTTTCTTTTCTTTTATTTGGTTAATTACGACTTTAGTATATTTATTGTCATACCTAATGATGGCAATATGCCAAAACCAGCAGTGGAAAAGATTTTACATTAAAAAGATTGAATATTGAACCAGCATTTTGCTATTTACAATTCGCATATTATGAGCTCTTGCTTAGAGTGAACCAAACGAAAAGAGATCAGTGTTTATTTACTCTTGTACCATCAAAGTATCCTCGTTGGTCGAATAGTATGTACGTTGTACGAATTAATATCACAGAATCACACACGATTTTGTGATTCTAGTAAGATTGTCTCAAATGAAGTTATCTTTACCTAGCGCCAAGTCGAATTTATAACGTCCCACGCACATATGTGTGCTAGGATGGTAGATCGCTTCTAGTGTCTTTATTAATCCGCCAAAAAAGGTGGCGATTTTAATCACTTGAAGATTACCTTATGATAACGTTTCCACGAAACTGATCTGATCCGCGAGGCAAATAAAACACTGCTATTATCTAATGATATAACTTCCACAACTAACTTCACATATGAATCGTCTAAATTGAGACATTTCCATAATCTCATTCCGAATCTAAACAATGTATACATAGATAGTTTTATCAACAGACAGCAACACTCAACGAACATAAGAGAAAGGTAAGGAGCAAGTATGCTTAGACACAACCAATATAGATACAAGTAGGTACTTCAACATCCTGAATATTTGATTACAATACTTGTAATTACAAATGATCAAGTGATAACCTGCGTTAACACACACGAATGTTTGCTGTATATGAGGCAGCGATACAATCCACAAAACAATTTAGGCCCAAAAGTGTGATAATTTTAACTATTAAAAAAAAAGCAGAGTTATTAGCAGCACTGAAATAATAGTTTACTAAAACTGAAAGTTATGTAGATTAAAGAGTGAATGTTTAAATGAAATACGAAACGGTAACTATCCGTTTTGTATTTAATTTAGAGAGTTTATAGAAAATGGGATAAACATCGAATTGTTCAGAACTAATACGTAAACCAAAGTATTTTCCTATGCATCTTCAGCATTAACACTAAACAAAATGAAACAACGTAGGTACACCAAGATGACAAAAAAAATTATAATAATAACAGTATTGAGAGCAATAAAGACGGATAATGGCCAATATACAATGTAGGTAAATGACGAAGCATTGAAAAAGAGGGAAAGACAAAATGAAAACAAAATCTAAGCAGATCAATAATTTGGAAATGATATAATATGATCTAAATTGTAAAGAAAGTAATGGTCAAAGAGGATTGAACTGAAGAAGATCAAGTACGATATGGATGAATGGTGTGCAGGAATATTTGTACCGGGTGATTCAATAAGGGTGGCGACCGGCTGTATCTCGGAAACTGCTATGCCTAGAGCTTCGGGACAAAAAAATACTTAACCAATTTGTGTGTGGCCAGTGATGGTAGACATTTCGAACATTTACACATATTGAACAATTGATTGGCTTGCCCGTTCCTTATTATGGCAGATACGAAAAAAATTCATTGAACAAAGTAATGGGACATCAACTCAGCTTTCGAACGATCCATTCAAAACTATAACCCAACCTGCAATTTTCTGAGATAAAACTCATTTTATTATTGAACATAACAGGTACGCCCTCTGGCGGTAAAATTTCGAACATAATAATAATAATGGTTTATTGTCGTGAATTCCTGGCGAACATAGACACTGTCATACACATACAAACAGAAATATATATATATATATATATATATAGTAGTAGTAAGTAGTAGTAGTAGTAAGTAAATGGATGATTTCTATATGATTTGATTGTAGTTCACTGTTTTGAAGGTATTTTTACCTTGCTTTGTAATTGCTGACTACATTTGAGCAGTTTTAAGTATTAAAAGGTAAAGACGTTCACCTGAGAACGCCATTTTGCGATTTACACGTGGTGTATAAAATTTTATATTTCTAAATTTTCTTAATCTTGTTATTTTTCACGTTAAATATAGGGAGTTTTCTTTTAAGCCTGGATTTTAATTAATCTAAGGTTTTAAATTTCTTCCTATTTGTTTTTTTTTATTATTAAAGTTCTAATTAATTTCAAAATTCAAATTTTGTTGTTTTAATTTGTTTCCCCACATCGTGGTCAATTTACACCCACTTTCAGTTTCTTAAGGTTTACCTTCAGAAGGTGACCACTGGGATTTTGAATCCCATGCTCTTCAAGAAATTTTTACTCTATTTTAGAGTTGGCGCTCAACGTAATAATTTATTTCAGACATTTGGTCACAAGCATTAATTTAATTTTAAATAATTCACATTTTCATAACCCCTTCGTCCAAGTCAGCTGTTTCGAGAAGATTTTTAAAAGACACTAAATTTTTCGTAAAAGTTAAGTTAGTATTAAGTTACTTTGAAACATGTTGAAAAATTCTTATTAATATCATTTTTAGTTTTGTTTTACCGCTATGTAATTTTCATTTAGCTCAGTTTTTCATTTCATGTTTGGTTTCCGTGGTTTAAGTCATGTTACCGTGTAAGATCGCCACGTGGTTGCGTGCGCGTCTCTTGTGCCGGCGTTTGCTCGCTTGCGGGAGAGAGAAGAGTAGTGTACAATTAGACTCTGCGAAGGTAAGATCATTTTCCTGAGCGCTGTAAATTTATGTCGTTTGAAGACATTTTGTTTCCGCGTGTCATTTGATTTTTACAAATCTAACCTTAGTAGAGGCATCTTACACTCAATTCAGTTAATTTTCTTTGTACAATATTTGGAATTCCAAATAGTTTGTTATAGCTGATTTAATTTTACTTTTTGAGAGTTCATTTTTTTTATTTGATATTTAATTTAATTTTTGATTCATTCTTTTTCCTTTTCAATTAGATTTGATTGTAGTTCACTGTTTTGAAGGTATTTTTACCTTGCTTTGTAATTGCTGACTACATTTGAGCAGTTTTAAGTATTAAAAGGTAAAGACGTTCACCTGAGAACGCCATTTTGCGATTTACACGTGGTGTATAAAATTTTATATTTCTAAATTTTCTTAATCTTGTTATTTTTCACGTTAAATATAGGGAGTTTTCTTTTAAGCCTGGATTTTAATTAATCTAAGGTTTTAAATTTCTTCCTATTTGTTTTTTTTTATTATTAAAGTTCTAATTAATTTCAAAATTCAAATTTTGTTGTTTTAATTTGTTTCCCCACATCGTGGTCAATTTACACCCACTTTCAGTTTCTTAAGGTTTACCTTCAGAAGGTGACCACTGGGATTTTGAATCCCATGCTCTTCAAGAAATTTTTACTCTATTTTAGAGTTGGCGCTCAACGTAATAATTTATTTCAGACATTTGGTCACAAGCATTAATTTAATTTTAAATAATTCACATTTTCATAATTATCACAGCAATATGTATTTGGACAAGGAGTCTTTGCCGTTGGGTAAATGAGTAAATGGATGATTTCTTGGGTAGCGGCATTCCGCTAATGCCGCTACCCAAGAAATCATCCATTTACTTATATATATATATATAACATAAAATTTAAGTAAGCACTGTTACCGACTTCGGTAGCTCTTATTGTTAGAACTAATAATACAGAATTATACGATACATACTTATCGGTTTCATCAAGGAATGTTACATTCTTTATAATAATTATTTGAGAGAGTTTAGTTACAGTTTTCCTTTTAGTTTTACTTCATTAAGTGTGTAATATAACAGATGGGATTCAATCCTTCAATGCTATAAAAAATTAGAAAAATAAGAATCTTGTATTTATATTAATTGTATGTATTGTACTGCACAGGGATTACCACAACAACACGGCTATTAAAATGGAAAAATTACGACGAAGGCGTGGATATGATTCACGACTGTCATCTCTTCGAAATATTAAATGTGCTGAAACATCTATAAAACAAAAACGAATAAATTATAAGTATATGAATTATGTAACTCACTTTATTGGCAGATACTCACTGCTAACCTTGAGTACTACACGTGAGAGATAGTTATTTCTAACTAATCCTTATATAACCAACTTACCTATAACAAAACAAATGATACAGGTATTAGTTTCTCCACATACATTGTGTCCGACGAAGAAGTTCGAGGTTTTGTACAGCTATTCCTCGGTAAAAAACAAATAAGAAAAAAACTCTTATAAACGCGGGTCGAATTTTCCACTGTTGTTGAAATATGCATGATCACATACCTGTTATTTTTACAGTTTACATACAGAAATTTTACGAAATTATTAGGTACCTTCTAAAGTAATTTACACTTAAAATGCCTTTCCAAAAACATTTTCCATTCATTCTTGTATGCCATCAAAAACTTGCTCCATTCTAACCAGTAGCTCTTCTCTAATATCGGGCTTTCGTTGTTCGTACACCACGGTTTATTGGTAAAAGTCGATAGGATTAAAATCAGGCGAACGAGCCGGCCAGTGCACGGTACGGTTCCGTCAAGACAGGCACAACCCTTTTGTCACAAGGAACTGCTCCACTCTAACAGCAGATTACACATACAGAAATGGGAACGATGTTTTTTTTATTAGTTTAGTTGCAATTTTAAAATAAGAAATTTTGGGAACGCATTTTAAAAAAATTACATTTAACATATTCATTACACGTGGTGTTTTCAAATAGGAATAGCTATTTACATTGGAAGGTGTCATTTACAGCGAGATAACTCAATTTCAGGAACGATCCGGACGCGAGTGCTTGAATGAGTTAGAGCGCTGTAAATCACCTAACGCAGGACATTTGTAATAATACTTTTGACAGAAAATATTTAGAATATGTTATTTAAAAAAATATGTCGATGTCTGTAGATGTAGATTGCTACCACTGCATGTTGACAACCCTACTCTATGTAAAAGTGAATGTTAGTTATAATAAGTTTTCAATAATAACAATTAAATCAGCATTAAAAATACTGGTGAATGTGTTTTTTTTTTAACTAAATTAAGGGAAATTATGTAGGTATATATTATATTAGAAGTAACTGTGAAATGAGAAAAAATGTAGTGCACGGTAAAACTAACCTACCGTTACGTTGGTTTACAAATAATGCTATGTTTACAGTTGACGAGGCTAAAAATATACTTACTGCATTTTTTAATCCGCTTGAAGTTCCAATTTTTATATTATAATTTCTACCTAAGCTCTAATGCGTCATTAAAGATTCTAAAAGATTTTCGGAAATAAAGGTTTGAAATGGCATATATAGCACAAGCAAACTACCTGGCCAGTTATTTGTATAAAATCGTAATGCTAATACTCGAAAATTCATAATAAATAATACTTGTTTCAAAGAAGCAGTCGAGGTCAAAATTGTTGGTACCTAATACCACAGCTAAAGGAGACTCTGTGTTGTAGAAACACGCCAGTAATACGTGACTTTCCTTGCATAATTTTGCCTATGCATTCTTCTTAGAGGTAATTGAACGCAGTAGACGTTAACCTAATCAAAACTTAAAAATAACCTGATGGAAGTGAAATGTCAAAAAGTTCTTGTCTTGTCATTGTTTTAAAAGATTTAAAAACCTCATCACTGACTATTACAGACTGATAGAAGATAAAACATACTTGCGATAATCACAAACTGTAAAGTACAATTTTGTTTAGGAACGTATAGGTATCCTTGGAACTTTTCGTGTTAACCATAAATAACCTTTCGAACTTTTCGAATTTGCTTCTTGCTGTAGATTCGGTATTGTCTAAAATGTGTCAGACTTTCACCATTCGAATCAGGAATAGAAGAAGATTATAAAGAAATGCACCAGTGACTCAGTTAACTACTCCAAAATAATACTTATCGATACAAAGCATAACAATTTGTAGTTAAAAGAGTATTCATAAATAGTTGACAGTATCTTTTATCTTTTGCAATAATTTAAACATGCAGAAGCATCTTTATCACTAGATGAACATGTAAATTCTATAAGGAAAGTAAATATATATTAATTTTTATTGAACGTGTTAAAAAGAATATTTTTGTAAGTGAAGAATAACAACTTCTGTGAAACCCGTATACTAATGAGTTGTTTATTTGTTTCAGGAAAGTGTATGGAAATAAGCGGGTCAAAATCACTGATGTCACCTTCAAGTATGACAGTCCTTCTGCTGGTTACCACATTTCTATTTCATCTCGTCGACTATACAAGATGATCAACAACTATTGACGCGTTCGAAAACGTAGAAAGCTACGAGACTGTTTGTCGATTGTCAGTGAAATTCCATATTAGCATATTTCGTTGACATCAAACTTTGGTTGTGTACAAACGAAGAAATAGTAAAGGATACTAGTATAGTAGTCTTACTTGTGTTCTCCATTTGTTATCTAATGGTACTGAGTATTTGCTCTATAAAAGTAAATAATTAATGATATAAGTAATTTTAATAAATATAATCGAAGGTAAAGTACTTTAAACTGTGATTTATCGAAACTTACAACGTTAAGTGGAAGCAAAAAACATCATTATTGTAATAGTATCGTTACAATACTTAATAAGATTTATGTTGTATGATGGGCACTGCTAAAAATGTGAAATAAAGGTGTTTATGCACAAATATAAAAAAAAATTAAGATTTAAAACTTTATAAATTCATTATGCCACATAAAGTCAGCCTGTAAAGAAATGATGAATTCTTTTTTTGGTGCGTTGATATAATTAGTAAATACATTATGTCAAAGTTTGCGAAAATACATTCGAAACTCAAATTTAAGAGGGGATAATTACATTCTAGTGAAACTCAATCTTTATAGCCGTCAAAATGTTAATGATGTACAGTTAAGAGCTTCTTAAACGAGACGCCTGTAACCAAACGTCGATCTTGTACACATTACTCAGGAGTAAAACAGCTCTGTATGCTAGTGAAAGTGCTGATTATATTTAGGTATTTTTTCGTTGCTACTACATTATAATTTATAATACTCCTACTAAAATTCTTATTTCTACTCATAAAATACTATTTAACACAATCGACCAATAATTATATTATATTTATTATTACTAGTTAAATTTAAAAGCGTTTTACTAAATTCACCCGTAGGTTTTCACAAATCTTAAATGCAATTAATTTCAAAATACTATATTTATACAGGTACTTTTTGTTCGTAGATCATGTAAATAAAAATGCCACAAATCTAAAATAAAATAAATTATTTCGGTGAGATAGAACAACTAACTGCAAGCTCGATTTCTAAACCAATAGGCTTCCTGGACCTTTCCACATGGACCGATCGTTTAGTAGGGTATTTTATAGTAACCAAATTTTTATTCCATAGTTATACACCGGGTGTACCATTTATCTTTCGCTTATGCTCTACTCAATCACTTAATCGGAAAATGTTTTCAGTAAAAGTTACTACTACATTATTTTAACACATACAGCCTGTATATACCGAACAGCCTGGTCGGTTTTGTCAGTACTTTATGCAACTCTATTTTTTCAAATTATTGTATATTATTACATTTTTGAATTCCTTGTCACACAAATCATAATCATCTGACATACCATACGACAAAACAATAGTTTCACACGATATTCTTAAAAAATCAGTATCTCCCGTATCAACTATTATTCTCTGATAAATCTCTGGTAACAATCTAATGCACCTTCAAGTAAAACAGAATACAAAACAGTTCTGTTATCATATACATAGTGTTTTTAAAATACAACTGAATTTGAAAAATTTTAAATCTACAAAACTCATTTTTTTTTTTCAAATGGAACATCCTGTATATGTTTATGCCGTCGGATACAATTGAAGCGCATCTTTCGAACTCACATGAGATTGCCTATACCTAAAGTTGTTAGTTTTCGAAATAAAGCATTTATTACAAAAAAAACTTATAGGTAATGAATGAAAAAAATATTTAGCAGGCTTTGCTTATGATAATAAATAAAATAAAAGTAGGAAGATAATTGTCAAAATTTATTCTTATTGCATCGTGAATCAATGAATTATCCGTAATCATCTTTGAATATCCTGTCTTGCTTTTTTAATAATTATTTTATTTATTGTGGTTAATTATTTGTGTTACCTACTGTTATTTAAAATTTATTTAAATATAAACTATTCGAATTTAGTCGATATGATGGCGTCTACTCTTGGCGAGAGTGAATAGAACGGTTGCTTACCTTCTAGAATTTATAAACAAAGACATCCGCTTCGCAGACATCTTTCAAGAAAAGTTTTCGAACACTTTAGTTTTTAAGCGTTCTAAAACTTTTCTTCTCTTGTAAAGTGAAGAAACAATTAAATACGTGAACCTAAGAACGTACAGCGTTTTCCATTTGAAAAAAAAATTGAGTTTTGTACATCTAAAGTTTCTTGGAATTCAGATGTATTTTAAAAACAGCCTGTAGATAGATAATAGAAATGTTTTGTATTCACGGTTTTACCTCAAGGTGCAACCGATTGTTACCAAAGATTTATCAGAGAATAATAGTTAATAAAATAAAGAAGATATTAATTTTTTTAACAATGTGCGAATTTTTTTTTAAATTCAAATGTCTCAAAAAATATAAAGTTTTGTCGTAGGGTATGTTAGATAATTATGATTTGTGTTTAGTCAAGGAATTGAAAAATGTAGTAATATACACCACATTCAATTTGAAGAAATAGAGTTGCATAACGTGCTGACAAAACCGAACAGCCATATAACAGTATATGTTCAAATCATTTTAGGTTATACAGTATTTGTATTAAGTAACTAACATTTTTCGATTAGGTGATTGATTGTGAGTAGAGCATGATCGACCGATGCGATTGAAGTTTACGACGCCCCCTACCGTATTTTCTAGTAACGGCTATGAAATGTTATAACGGTGTCGATTGAGCTGCTCTCGACTGTACCTATCGCCGTTATTCAAATAAAACCTTAATTTATACTTCTACTCGTCCGACCGGTTTTGCAAGGAGCTGGTGAAACCCCTTACAATCAGTAGAATGACCTTTCGCTTAATAAAGACAAAACTTCTGGAAAATTCCGTGGAACTCAAATACTGATTTGCTATTAAGAAACCTGTACATATTTACATATGTTTACATGCAATATGTATTTGTGCTTCGACTTGAAGTGCTATTTGAAAATAACCTGTTCAAAACAGATTGAGTACATACGTTAAATAATAAAACAAACAAAATTTAGAAGAGACATTGTCTGAATTAACACAAAACATAACTGACACTATTATAAATATCTTATTTAATTTACATCGCATTCTTCATTTAAATAGTAAACTAACGAGCAACAATTAGTACTTCAAATTTATGAAATTCCTAACTAATGAATACATTCTGTTTTGTTTTCTCCCGTTAATAAAAAAATTCTATAATCATTTTCTAATACCAAGAAACTTAATAAAACATGTCATTTCAAATTCGTTATGCAGTGAAGATGCGAAAAGATGATGTACATTATAAAATCATATTCATTATTGAAGAGACAGACTGTGAATAAATATTTGTATATATTCCTTATTCTCTACTACTCTACTTGAGATTTAATCTTTGTTAAAAAGCAGATATAAGCTTAGCGATCCCATCCAGACTATAGAAATATGGTAGCTACAGTATTTTAGGATCAACATACTCGATCAAAAATTTAAACTTCGGCTTATACATATAACTACAGCAGAATTATTTTCTACTGGCGAAAGCCCCGCCTACACGCGCATCGTACGCCACGAGTTCCAAGGGACAAACGGCGCCCGGTCGTTCGCTGGGATACAGTACTGCAGATATATATTACAATAAAAAAGATAATTTCCTATTTTTAACGAATAGCGCTTCTCAAGCGCGAGCTATAAAATTTCTCGATATTCCTTTGGGTGTGTCTCACTCCATTGAGCACACCCTCTTGCTAGCGCGCATCAGCCAGTACAAAAAAAAACCAACTGTAGAGCTGGTGCACTTTACCATTCTAGTAAAATTTATGAGGTCATAATTATCTACAGTGCCCGGCATAAGGTTGCAACATATGGGAAATTTTTTGTCATTTAGGTTATGATAATTTTTTTTCGAGATGGGTTTAGCATGTCTAACAACTCTGAAACTTATGTTGACATAAGTGTGTCACGGTAAATTTGAAAAATATGCAATGAATCGACAAATAGCGAAGTTAGATAATATGTCATCTAACAAGTTCTTTTTTTTTTTGGAATAAATATGCAAGTTTTTTATGAAAAATTTAAATAACAATTACCAAACTTTGTCTTTTAAATAAATTGCCACTTATTTTTTTTTTTTTTTCATTTCTAATAGCTCAATTGCAGCAAAATATCTGATTTTGGTTGATATTCAAACAATTTTCTTAAATCTAGCAAAGTCAACAAACTAAAGTAGCAAATTTTCAATATAATCGTTACTAAAAGTAATGCTTACTTTGTAAGTAGTTTAGGGTAAAGATATTCGCACAATTTATTTTTATCTATTGAATAATTATAGTTCCTTGCAACATTAAAAATCGTTCTGAAAACCTGCTTCGAAGTTTAGTTTATAGAGGAAGTATTTGATAAATTTGACTATCAACCAAATTCGGGGATTTTACTTCAGTGTTAGAAACTAAAAAAATGAAAACATGAAATTTGATTAATTGGGTTCGTTAAGCTAAAAGTATTAAAAAAATAACACTTTTAGTGATTCCGTAAGAGTCGAATTTTCACAAAAACAATTGAAATTGTTTATTATTATTTATCGAGAAAACGCTTTAAGTTAGGTATAGAGAAATTATTGAAAAATCTGTACCAAACTTAATAAGAAATTGAACCGTAGAAACAATTGCAGAATGTAACAAACAATCTTGCAAACTCTTTTGTAATTTTAAACAAGCGAAGGTTAAATGTGACTTCAAGGCAATTCAAATAGTTATTTATGCCACTAATAAACAAATCTTGTTTTTTTTCAAACACACTAAATTACGTCAACCTAACGCAGTAAACAAACATCTGAAGCAAAATAGTTAATATGTAGTTTCAAACTATTATGGCAACAAACATATTTTCCGAATATCAAATGATTATATCAAAAATTCGAATGATAGGAAGAGATACATTTTCAAGAAAATAATACTACAGTATAGGCATATTACACCTCCCGTTTAATATAGCCAAGAATCACTTCATATGCAATATTTAGACAAAATAACACTAAAGCTTGGAAGCCATATATTTTGACAAGTTAATGATCTTAAATACATAGCTCACTATCTTTATTGAAAGTACTAACAAACATGTGCAGGTCAAAATGTATTCGTATCGTCGATAATCTGTGCTAAACAAACAATCAGAAACATTTCACATATTTAACGGTCCATGTATATACCACCATTGTATTATAAATAATAAAGGATGCATACACGGATACCATATTTATTACACGTAATACGTAGAATTTCTTAATATAAGTAAAATATGAAAAGGATGAACAAAAAGTCGATACATTATTTTGTTTTTAGCTTTTGTAGTTTTTAGATTTTTTGACCTCCCAATTTCCAATATCTTCCTACCTTCTTAGTACTAAAGATGGCCGAATCAATTTGGTATTTTATGAAACAGCGATGGCAATTTTAACAAACGTTTTACGCGTGAACATATCAGCGTCGCATTCTTGTTAAAAATTTAACAAACATTTTTAGTCGGTCATTTTTATCAAATCCAAATAACAACCCAGACAAAATAGCTAAACTGTGATTAATTTTAAAATCATAATAATGAAGAAATTTTACTGCATCCGTGAAGATGTTCGCAATAAAAAGAATATATATGTATTTTTACACACTGCTTCTTAAAAAGAATGAATATGGTGATATTTTTTGTATTTAATGAAAGCAATATTTTAGGGGTTTAGTTGTTTTCTTGTGTGTACAAGTTTGTTTATAGTGCTTAGTTTAAATGTTATTGAAGACGACGATGAACGAAATATCTTCATTTCGAGTTTCTTGAGCTCATAAGCAATAAACTTATATAATAATAGTTACGTAGCAAAATATGTATAATATATGGATAAAATTGTAAATAAACTCTAAGATATTTTTGAAAAGATATGATTGTATAATACTACTCGATTTAATTTTTATTGGAAATAAAATGAAGAAACCAATGAACAAGCTTCAATAAAAACTTAGCTTACGATAAATGCATGTACTGCACAGACGAAGAAGATTATCATGAAATTATCTATTTTGTAACTAGCGTTATAGTAATTAAGAAATTATAAATATAGAAGTTTTGCCTACTCATCTAGCTTTACTTAATCGTTTTAATATTTATTTCCGATACAGTTGCTTCAGACATAACGAAAATAATACTTATGCACACTCCTGTCCTGCAATATACTACTGCTTTACGATAGAAAAAGAAATTAAATCGAGTAGTTGAAGCAAACGGGAATAGCATATTTGTAAGAGAGGAAGATAAAACAGCCGAAAAAAGTCACGAAAATACAAATATTGTGCGATCTGCAATCAAATGTATTTGTAAATTATTGTAATTTACGCAGTAGTTCAATAGTAAGTACCAAAGGTATAGAAGTAACCTAAATACAAAGAAAGGAGTACAGAAATAGGAATCAGATTTACAGAGATAAGAGATAACAAATAATTCGTAGTTTAGACTGTTTAAAAGGCAGAATTTGTAAATTATATAGGATGGAAGTTTGGTGCCTTGGATGTTTTGTTTAAGAAAAAGAAAACACAAAATGTTGAATATATATGAAACAAAAATGCATTTGTTGTAACAAATATCTGTACATTTAACAATAAACATGAATTTCAAAAGTTCTGTTTATCATTTTCCAATAGCATTTAACCTTTAAAATCATCCTTTAAAATCATTTCTTTTTAAAATCTAAACGAAATAAAAAGTGACTTATTACAATAGGTATCTAATTATTGAAGACCTTGAAATCGTTGACGAAATTACAGAGCTTACGGGTTCCAAAAAAGAGTTGTAATGATTGTGTTATATATTTCTTCTAATTTTCCTAAATTCACATATGTATTGTTAAGCGTTGAATTTAATTAATAACACGTTTGTAGAGAGGAGAATTAAGATAGAAAGTAAAGGCGTTCTTTTAATAAAAAGTGTAATTTTATTTACGAAACATTATTCTCCCAATCTATGTACAAGACAAGCCTGTGCAAATTGTGGTGCTTAATGAATTAAACTTGCTTCTGTATAGCTTTCAACCTTTAACAGAGGTTTGCAAAAAAACGCTCATTTACTTCATTAATGGCACCACACTACGTTAATGATGCGCATTGATATTACGGTTACGAAGTTTTGCCAAATTTAAAGATTAGTTTTTACCCATAGAATGATCACTAGTCCGAAAGAATACTCACATCTCAAAGAATTGCGATAAATCAATTTGAAAATTTGGCATCGTTGACTGTTTCAGGCCCTTACCAATTACATACTTTCTGGTTAATAAAGAGTAACTTACAGTCGCTTCATAAACTAAAAAAAAAAAAGTATTACAAATTCTTTAAAAAAATCAGTTACTAATTGAAGTACCAACAAAACAAAAAAAAAATGGGTTCATACAAAAACTTCAAAAACGATATTTTCTAAGATCATTCAATTCAATACTTATTTAAATATTTCGTTTAGAGCACACGTTCAAATAATAATGATATTCTGGAATAGTGATTTACAAGATTTACAAGATATTTAATAAGATTTGTTTTGTTCGGTGTAGTTAATTACAAAAAACAAATGTAAAGAAGGAACGAAGAATATTTTTAAGAACAAACGTATTCTTGGAATACCTGTGCTTATTTTAAGCTTCCAATTGACATTAAGTTGAACATAAGGTAGGTACTCATAAGAATAATTGTTCTATAACGCCACCAAAAGGTTTTTGGCTGTGTTGAATTCTTATACGTATAGATATATTACAAGAACTAATAGGAAATATAATAATGAACATAAAAAGGAATTAATCATACGAATTTATTTGATGGGCAACACACTAATTACGTTGTCGTATAAATTTTCTAAAGTTTCTTTGACCTACGTTAAAATACAGTTCTCCTCTCCTTGCCTTCTATACTTATATGACTCAAACATACCGATTCAATGTCAAAATTGCCTAATCCATTTAAAATGGCCTCTCTCAACGTTAGGTTAGCATACTAATACAGCATAGCAGCTTAAATACCAAGCAGTATTTTAGTTTTATACTTATTTATTTTGTATTATTCATCGGAAGATGAAATTTGGAATTTTGAAATCTTGTTTGTTTCGCATATCTAGATTCTGGAATCCGGAAATTTTATTCATTAGTATTTAATTGTCTGGTTCCAATGTAATTAGATCGTAGGTTACCTACTTCCAAAAAAAGTTTAACGATAAAAAATCGTTTATTGCCTGATTGGAATAATAATTTCTAATTTGAATAGAGGATTATTTTATTATAGCATACAAAATTCTGGACTAGTATACTGGCCACAAGAATAATATTAACAACAAACGTTTTATTGTGACAATCAGGTACCCTTGCAATAGTTGGGTAACTTCAATTCATTAATCAACATTTGTAATCACTTGGCATTAAACCAGTATTAAGTACAATTTTTACCTTGGTTTAATCTAATGATAAAAGATCATATAGGCAATAAATTTACGCTCAAGCGTCTTATATGTCCATTCTAATTAGAATGGCTGCAACACAAAACTGGATACATATTGTGCCTTTGCAATTACTTATAAGAGAAGATCATTTATATGAAAATACTTATGTTGGGAGTATTATGCCATGCAACCCACAATAAATTGAATTAAGATTAATAGAATTTATAACAATAGTTGTGCACGGAGTTTTGTATAAAATACAATCCATATGTGCAAAATAGATAGCGATTAATAATGTAATAATCAGTTAAGAGTTACAATAAATTTCATTGTATTTAAATTGAAGTAGGTATATAATATTTGTCACCGATCAAATTCAATGATGCAGTAAAGACAGTGGCGATTAAATATATCAACCCACAATCCAAAGAAATCCAACACATCGACTTATTTCCAATTCAGCTTATTGTTGCTGTGTGCTTTATTATTTCTAAATAATATGGTCTTTATTTAGTTTTTCCTGGAATATCCAAACCAACGTTACGTGATTTCACTAATTCTATTTCTAAGTCGTAAGTTCGTTTTTATTCGAAGGAAATTTCGAAAACTGTAGGGATAGATTTAGGTAGTTCAACTGCACAATATGTTTAGAGACAAGACAGTTTTATGGCCCGACAGAACCTAACAGTCGTGGCACTTGCTCCAAATTTCAAGAGCTGTGAACTCGTTATGATGACGAATTTTGACAACAGATAACTATCTATGAAACGTACTTATATTCCGTAGTACAACGCAAAACTTAGGATGCTTTGCACAAATTGCGCTGGGAATTGCTGTTAATACTACTTTGAAAATATTGTTTTAGTTTTATCGAAGAGCATATTTTAGGACCACACTTCTTGAATGGTTTGTTTGTAACGTTCTGACGTTATTTTTGAACGAAGAAGAGTCAGATGTTCGCAATCCGCCTTTTTGGCGATGGTGTTTTGGGCAATTTTGATCGTTTATAGTAATTCCAATTTCATTTTAGAAATTCATGCATAATGGGTAGTGCGTGTTTATAAACTTTATATTATAGTTTTTATAAATATTATATATTATATTATAAATTTATAGTTCAATCTTATGGAAGATTTTCGCACCATGTATATTTGGTTGCAAATTAATTCTGAATTTATTAAAATGGTACCGCATCTTTTCTGCCTGTAAACATAGTCTTACATATAAAATTTAAGTAAAATAGTGAGACCGTCTGCACGTGTTTGTGCGCTCGCGAATAAATACAGTATGACTCTCAAAGAAAGGAACGAGCATTAAATAATTGATTTTGGGATTTCCAATAATTATCATCCTGAGATTCTGGACTGTTTACTATAATCGTAATGCGGACTGTTTCTTATCGGTTTAGGCCGATTCCAACAGGACACACATTTTACTTTTTACGATACGAAAACTAAATTTACATTACCGTCTGCATTAATACAAAACCTATCAAGTTTTATATTTCTAAATATAATATTACAGTTTCAGCTATGTAAAACAGTTGTAACTTTACACCAATTTTTATCAGTGATACAAATCTTTTTAAACTGTTCCACCACAATAAATTCGTTCGAAGTTGTTAATTAGTCTGGAGTTATCCAACCCCAGCAATAGAAATCTTGTTGTTGATAGACCATCACATTAGCATAATATTTGGAGTCGAATTTCTTCTTTTTATTGCTATGGAATCTGTAATTGGCGAGCTCTACAGTGGCTGGTCTGTAGACTTATTATTTTTACATTCTCCTTATATTTAATCAGTAGTTTTTTTAGTAAATTTAGGCCTTTGTTCATCTACAAACTATTTTTCCTGTTTTTGTCTCGATGATTTTTGTCATTATTCCTTAGACTTATTATATGTATCCATTCGTTGATGGACTTTGTAAATTGCGATTTGGAAGAATTGAAAGATTGTGTGTCCCGTCATTCCCCTTCAAACCCCGATGGCTAGGAACCTAGACCAATGTTAATTTCGTTTAGGATGCTTGCACGGCCAAAAATCATCTTTCTATCTAGGTTATATTTCTGAATCGTAGAATCACCTAGTAACTTCTGATAATCGATCCCCAATTTGCCTATCGATGCTTGTCTGTGTACAAGGCTGCAGATCTAACAATTCCTTGTAAATAAATATGTATATAGCAGTAGCAAGTTTAGAATTACTTGCATTAACAAGCCAGTCTTTGTTGTGTTTTGGTAGCCTCCGCTTACCCCATCTTTGGCAGCCACCCTACTGTTCCACATGTTATTATGGTCCAAATTACTCTTGTATATAACAATAAAGTCATCTTAGGACTGACGCCCCAATTTCTTCCAGAAAACCTCCTCCACCTACCTAGGATAATTATGATCTTGTTGGAATAAATAGGAGCTCTGCTCTAGTGACTTTTGTCGTAAATTTTATCCGATCTTTCTATCTTCAGTGCAATATTTAATGTATAAAGTACTTTAATGCAATATAGGTATATGCAGTGGAAATCATAAACATCATTAACATAATTTTGCATAGACATTCTACTTCACTGTTTTTCAAATATTTAGTTTCAATAATATTGTGTACATATTTGCGCCTTATTGTTAGATTAATTTTCACAAATTTATTCAAGAATAATTTAACGTAGTCACAATAATTAATTAGGGACAGTGTGATATACCCCTTTAGCTTTCTTAAATGAAGTAACCGGATACATTTATCACAAAAATAGTCGATTGTCAGTTCGTGAACAGTAGATACTACCGGTACAATTACCGTAAAATTGATTATACCTAATGTAAGTTATGATCTCTAAGGAAAATCGTACGTTTTCAATCGGCCTAGAATTGTTATATTTGATTCCGTTAGACTGTTAGGTGTTTATTTATCCACCTGTACTGTACCTATACATCACATACATTTCGATAAAATCAAGGACATATAATCTTCGTTCCATCACTAGCGACATTGCATCATCTTCCAGCTGTGATGTTTTGTATAATTACTGATTACAAAGTTCGAGATAGAGGCAGCAATATTGTGACAAACATGACAAACAAAACTGAAATTAATACTATGACATCGACCGATAGCGTTTAATTACGACAAATTATGAGCTTTGTTTTAATATCAATTACGTCATCAAATGAACGGCATATAAATATATGGCACTTTATAAATATTGTTTTTACTTCAACATAACAGACACACAGAACATGGTTATTTGATTATGGAAATAAATACAATCTTTTTTTTTCTCGCGCGTTTAATGGTAATTGAAAACAATGAACACATAAATTTTCAAAATAAACAGCGGATTAATTTTGAGAAAAAAATATGGCTATTTATAGAGAGGATCGTCCACAAATTAATGTTCAGCTTATAATCCACAAATAGCCTACATGTAATACAATATATTGCATGCTTATGTGCACAATGCTTTTAAATAAATAAATAAATAAATAAATAAAATAAATAATGTGCTTAACAGCGTAAAGAGGTTACTGCAGAAGGTATGATTTTACCTTTCTGCGAAACTTGACGTATGGGTATCGATTTGAGTTGGATTGGGAGGTTATAGAGCTTGATTGCGTCGTAGAAGATTGAGTTCTTAGTTAAATCTGAACTGGGTACAGGTAAGTAAAGGTCAAATGATTATGAACAGATCTTTTGGGTAAATCACTAATATGTTTACGAATTAGTGAGACAGATTCCAGGATGAAGAATGCAGGGAGGCTCAGGATTTTATAGTTTAACAAGTATGGTCGGCAGTGATCTCTGGTTCCTAGTTGAAGTGTGTAGCGAATTGCCCTTTTTGCAGTTAAAAAATTGAAGTTATACCTACAGGTGCCCCAAAAGGGCAGCGCGCAACGAAGATGGGATTCAAAAAGGGCAAAATAAGCAATTCGAGCGGTAGAAGGATTGAGTTCCCTGGGTACAGATCTGACTGTAAAGCACGCAGCAGACAATTTTTTGGAGAGAGTGTCGATATGGAGAGACCATTTAAGAGTATCGTCAACGATAAGTCCCAGGAATTTAACAGATCGAACCATATTGACGGTGTCATTATCGAATAGACAAGGTTGTTGCAATGCCCCTTTGTAAGGTACAACCACCTTTTTGTCTTTGTTATAACAAAGGCAGTTGGAGTTACACCACTGTTTGACGATGGTTAAGTCCTTAGATATAATACATTGTAAGTCCTCCATATTCGGGTTGCTCCAAGTGATGCCCGTGTCATCTGCGAAAAGACAAAATTTGTTATTGATAAAAGGAAGGAACGTCATAGTCAATTCCCATACACTATGAGGAAGAACTATTTCCTCTCACTATCTGTTTCTTATTGAAAAGATACGACTTGAACCATTCCAGAGAAGTACCACGAATCCCATAGTAAAATAATTTTTTTATTAGGATGTCATGACTGACACAGTTAAAGGCTTTATATAAGTCCCAGAACACTGTTGCAGTGCAGTGTTTATTATTAATATTGTTATAGACTCCATTGAAGACCGAGAAGAAGGCGTCGAATTGGACAAGAACCCAAACTGTCTGGGGGTGATAATTTTAATTTTTTTTTTAGAAAAACCATAAGCTGTTTTTTGATCAATTTCTCCATAATTTTGTATAAGGCTGGGAGTAGGGCAATTGATCGGTAATTACCGATATCGTCTTTATCGCCGCCTTTATGAAGAGGGACGATAATGGCTGTTTTAAGACATTCTGGAAAAACACTTTTCACAAATGAGTCGTTAATTAGAGTGACAAGGGAAGCAATTGCATCATCTGGAAGGCTCCGAAATATTTTAATGGAAAAACCGTTTGTCCTGCAAGTTGACTTACTCTTAATCTCACTAATTGTTTGGTGTAGTTCTAACTTATTAATGGACCTTAAAAAGAAGCTGGAGGCATTCATATTGGCGGCCGATAGGAGGGAAATTGGGTCACTGCTTGGAGGGATATCTGAGATTAGGTTTTTGGCTGCATTAACAAAGTAATGATTAAGTTCATCAGGATCAGGGGACACCGGCTCAGTAGTGCGGGTTTTGTTTCAAATTAACAATAGCCCAAGTCTCTCTAGCCGTGTCATTTGCTTTTATTAACCGGTTTTGATGATATAGTTGTTTAGCAAGTTTTAGGATTTTCAAGTAGGTGTTTTTATACCGGCGGATGTGATGCAAAACTTGAGGATCACCTGAGAACTTGTTGATGTCAAGGAGAGATCGCATATTTTTAGCCGAGTTACGTATTCCTCTAGTGGTCCAGGGTTTTGTTGAAAGGCTTTGTTGAAGACCTAACCAATTTTACCGAAAACGTCAGAAAAGTTCAGTTCTATATTCTTGGATAGGTACCGCCAAACGGTAGACAGACACAAATTATCGAAAGTTTTAAAATTACTCTTAGAAAAAATGCGAGGTCTAAAGTCATGCTCGGCGTTTAAAGAGAACTTGGAGGCTCCTGCTTCATGGTTGGGGAGTCTAGAATTAAAAACATTTGTCTCAATAGCAGGTGGTAGATTAGACACAACATAGACAAAAATGGTGGCCGTAGTTTTTGTGATTCTGTGGTGGGAGAATCAACGTGCATTGTAAGATAAAAAATTCTAAAAAAAAAAATAATAAGGATAAATTCTATTTAGGTATGTAGGTATTATCAAGATTAAGTTGCCGGCAAATTCTCAATTTATTTTTTGATTTGTTTATGAAGAAAATATATTTTTGAAACATACCAAAGTAAGTAAATATTTATGTGGTAAGCTGTAGCAAATTGATCAATAATGCATCAAAATGGTAAAAATTCCAATATTTTGTGTATATAAGGGAAGCTATTATAAACTTTCTAAAAACAATAAAAAATGGGTTTTTTTTTATTTGTACTTGGAACTATATTCTAATTATTGAAAGTTTATTTATTATTTGTTATCTGTTTTTATTTATCAATTTTCAACATACAAAATTTTGTTACGCTTATAATACTCGGAAACAATACACAAATATATTGATTGTAAATATTTGTAGTGGTTATATAGGTATTTCCATGTGATTTTTCATCAAGGGAAGAAATGGAAAAAAATACAAAATATTTAACTTAGGAGGTGGCCTCCAGTTAAATCTGAGAACACTGTAAGTGTACTACATGTTACTTGCCTTCCTTGATTAATCATGCATTTTATCTGGCGACAGAGTTGCATATATGTATGTAAATTAGGTTACATAAAAGTATGAGTACCTATATCATTTACAAGACGTATCACAAAACTTTCGCCACATCTACATAAATAAGACAAAACTTTTATAAATATATTGATTGTAAATATTTAAAGTGGTTATATAGGTATTTCCATGTAATTTGTCAACAAGTTTTGACATAAAAATCTTATTGATTCACATATAATATCCGGAGTAATTGCAAATTTTTTTCTTGCTACTTACGTTCTAAATATTTTAGTTTATCTTAAAATAATAAACATTAGTCATCTATTGCTCTGTCATTTAGGTAATTCGTCTGAGGAGTTCACATTACATTTAAATTTACATTTCCACTGTAAGTTAGTTAAGAAAATAAAACAAAAACATTTGTACATTTTAATTTTAAAACGGGATTATTATAGCGTATGAAATCAACAGATTGTATTACATATTTGCATTTTTATAAAGATGGTAAACATTTTAAGGATCAGCTAAAATATACATAATATGTGACTTGGAATTAAGAAAGAGAGTTAGTGACCGAAAACAATTTTACATTTACAATAAACAACTCCGTCGCCTTTTATTTATATTAATATTTAATCTCAAAATAAAACTAAATCATTCTATAATATGTTTAAGAAATGTAGAACTGTTACAACTGACAACCAGAGCTGATGTCTAACAAAGAAAAAAAAACGTTTATTTTGTGAATTTGAACACTTGAAACTTTATCTTTTGACTTAGACTTATTACCTCAAAGAATAATAGAGTTCTAATGAATATAGGTGTTATTCCTGACTTCGAAATTAATTGAACTGTATGTAGTAGAAAAGAAACACTAGACACCTTCAAGTATCTTACCACAAACTTCACTATACATGTAAGTAGGTATTACACCTATGTAGGTCTCAATAGCAAGGGTATTGATAAATAAAATAAATTTGTAAACATTGTATGTATACTCACGGATACCCAAAATGTCCTGCTAAGCCACAGTCTGAGTGCACCGTTCCTCACACCCGAGTTGCCCGCGGCGTTTAGACTACGCATTAGACCGGACATTTTGGGTTCCGTGAGTGTACATTGTAAATCTAACATTTGGTTTAAATCTTTTAGTAATATTTATACATTTTATACAATTAAGTATGATAGGTACTGTGCATAGGTACTTATTTATTAGGTATTACTTTTCGTTTGTTTCTTTGTAATAAGAACCAATAACCTATAATAAATAAGGTACAAACTTGTCCTTCAAATCGTCATCCTTAATTCTCTGCCTCGTTCCTTTAAGAAATAATATATAAGCGTTTTCGTTATACTTATTGTAATGTTTTCGATTTTACTCAATCATAGTTTTTAGAACCATATTACTTTAAAAATGTAAGTAGGTACTTGACTGTGTACAAGTGTGAAATTAGAACATTTAATAATAATGTTAACACATAAAACAAAGTTTCCTTTTTGCGGTATTGAGTATTTAATTGAAGTATTTTAGTAATGTAAATAATCGAAGAATTTATGGAATGTGTGAGAAAACCCAACTCAATGCGTGAACTACAGAGGAATTATGCTATTAAACACAGAGTATAAAATACAAACATAAATGATTAGAGAGAAATTGGAATAACACTTAGAAGGGCAAATAGGAGGATACCAACATGGCTGCAGGAAGAGTAAATCAACAACGGATGCAATACATATTCTTACACAAGTAATAGAAAAGTGCTACGAACATGACATAGAAATTCACATGCTGTTCATAGATTTTAAACAAGCATTTGATAGTGTTATTAGAACAAGTCTACTAAAAGATTTGAAGAGAGTGGGGGCACCAACCAAATTAATAAATTTGATAGAAATGACCATGAGGCAATCCAAAGCGCGAGTTGTAACAAGCGATGACATCACAGAAGAAATAAAAATAGAAAATGGAGTAAGGCAAGGTGTCAGGAACACTGTTTAACTTGGTATTGGAAGGAATAGTAAGGAAGACGGGATGTGACCGAACATTATATACAGACTAGTCTGCAAATTATCGCATATGCGGACGATATTCTTTTAATTGCGAGAAATCGAAGATCGCTTGATAACCGACTAATTACTTTGGTACGGTGTGCCGCACATAGAGGATTGAAAATAAACGAACAGAAAACAAAATACATGACAAATAGCAGAACACAAACAAACACACAGCAAATTAAAATAGGAGAGTAAACATTTCAAAAAGTAAACAGTTTAACATATTTAGATGTTATGGTAAATGTTGGAAATGATCGAAGTGTAGAAATTAAAGAAAGAATAAGAGCGGAGAATAGAGCCTACTGGAGGTATCAACAGTTTATAAAAGATCGAAATATCAGCAGTAAAAGCAAGCAGAAAATCAGGAAACAATGTGTTTAACAGCTAGGGATGAGAAAAATCTGCAAATATTTGAAAGAAGAATCTTAAGGAAAATATTAGGACCAAAAAAGATTGAAGAGGAATTTAGAATGTTATGGAATCATGAGATAAATGATATAATGGAAGGAGAGCATATTATAAACTATATAAGAGCACAAAGAGTGAAATAGTTCGGACATGTAGAGAGAAGAGATAATGAAGCGATAATTAAAACGATAAAAAACTGGAGACCAACAGAGGATAGACCAAGGTGAACACCAAGACCAACGGCCAGTGTTTTCAAGTTTACTTGGTATTTTAAGAAAAATTTCTATTTTGTCTTATATACCAAAAATGATAAAAATCTTATACAGACTTCTTCCAAGTATTCCACCAAATTCAATGTACAAATTTATTGCCATTTGTACTAAAATAAGGCTAGGGCGGCGAAATCTATTTCGCCTGCAGCGGCCCAAATCCTAGCGTCGGCAATGTGTACAGCAATATCACGTTTGGGTTTGTAAAATACGGAACATTTTGAAATGAGATAGGAATTTCGAAATTTTGAGAAAAACAATTAGGTATTAAAAACAGTTAAATTTAGAAATACTTAACGTTATACCAACTATTGTAGGTCAATACTAGTACTGAATTTGCTGTACCTACATAAATACGTAGGGTAAAATTGCCTTAGATCGGCCATCGCCACTAGTCGGCCGACTATTGACAAACTTCAGTTTTTGACATATTCCTGTTTTATTATGGTTTCCTTTTTCAATATCAAATAAATATTTGGTAAAAACGATTGTTCTAGTTTAACAAGTAATGAACGAACTATATAAAAATGGAATTTTCCTATTTTTCTGGCACAAATTTGTTTTGTATTTTAAAGTATCTTACACACATAAGGCTTAACTGGTCGGCTACCGGCGCATTTACCCTAAAATACATTCACAACCCATTAATTTTTTCAAGTATTCGTTGACATTTTATAGTATACACCAAAATAAGGTGCATATTAAATAAATTTAGCGCATATTAATCTCAATCTCACATTTAACTTCATTCAGGTAGCACATTTTACGCTTAGAGCTACAACCAGTAATGCAATGCATAAAGACTGCTGTCTACTGTATGCGCATACATCTGACAATGACAAAGTGACATGACAGTTGTTCTAATTTCATGCTCTTTCGAACATTTATTGTGAGTTGTGTTGCAAAATTATTCGCCCGTTAAATGCAACATTAAAGAACGACAAACATTCAAAAACTAGTTTAACTCCATGCAGAAGTGGGGATATCAGGAAGTTAACAGTGGCATTTCAAATGTATTTTAGTAGTATGCATATACCAATGAAACATAAACATAACCTCAACCGCTCTAGGTTACTTCGTTTATGTATTGACCGAATACATCACAATAGATAATTTGATCTTAATCGTTATCAAGTTAATGTAAGTAGTCGAAACAGCAACGTCACGATTAGCGCGAATAAGAATGTCACTCACTCTTAAACGAATATTGCATCACCCGTTTCGCGGTTATCGTATAAATAAGCGATTGTATGCAGGTATCTCTTCATAAACGTTAGAACACTATATCTAGCCACACGTGAAATATAAGTCTTTAACCCAGTTCTGATTAATACTCTCCAAAAGTTAACTACTGATCTGTGTAGAATCGTTTACAAATTATTTTAAGCCAGTAAAATATAGTGTTCATCGCCCTCTCGAATCTTCAATCGATAACGATTCTCAATTAATTTTTAAGACTGTTCTATTCTGTGATATTTTCTATTTATCGTTGCGGTTTTGAAATTTGCAGTATTACAAAAATGTGTCCAAGGATTTGTAGGAAACTATGTTTAGCAATTATAGTACTTGCTTGCGGTAAGTTTTTAATATTTAAAATGCATCTATAATACACGTTTATTTAATGCTTATTAAAGTCTAACGCACACATCTTATAATTTAAACATATTTGTTTTTAAACTGTGAAGTTGCACCTGCTACTAACACATACATACCTAATCAATAGTCAAACAATGTAACATTTTAAATAACAATTTAGTTGATAGATTTAAGCTGTCTATCTGGTATCCTAATACTAATTCTATTGTTCTAATAAGACTATGACATGACACCTCACTGATCTATTTGAATTATTCAGGTCACTGATAGAGCTATTTTGGATAACGCCTTAATCTTTTTTGTTTACATCAACGAATCATTGGTGTATGCCATGTGTATGTTTACGTACAGATACATTCAGATATTTATGTAGTAACATGAAAGCACATACTGTAATGCTCACGTATCTACGTAGACCATTCATAAGTAATTCGTTCACTACTATTCCCTGATTCATGTATGTTTATGGGATAGTAGTTATTTATTTACGTATGGCCGTGAGCAGTTCTGTATGCGTAGCACTGCAGACAGAATCCACTAAACAAAACATAAATTTTCGGCAACTATTTCTAGTAACACGAAATACCTAAGGTTTTGTATTACGTTGATACATATTTTATTTAATACCCTGAAGTTGCCAAAAATAATTTCGCGAAATTAGGTACATACATACCTATAGTACCTACTTATGTATATTTGTTTTTGTGGAAATACCTTTAAAAAGAAAGCATGAATTTTAAAAAGACCAGATAATTTGGTATACCTATGACAGTCAATAAATAAATTTAATTCGAGGTTAACGGCAGACACGATAAAGAAACGTTCGATAGATAAGTTTCCGAAACCTGCACTATACCATGTTTTTTTGACTTCTCCAATAAGAAAAGACTTTCTCTTTAGATATTTTAGGTCTTTTTAGGATAAGTAAACACATCACTCAATATGCGGTTTAAATTATTCACAGCTATATAAATGTGTCATTTTCTGATACATCCAACAAAGCACATTGTTTGGAAAATTGATTATTAAATGAAGCCTGCACATTGTGTGTGATTATCATAGCTAACTCGGTTAAATAAACACGCAAAAATTCACTTGTTTCTTATTTGACTCAGTAAAAAAGTGAAAGTATTGATTGCTAATCAACAAAACGTAAAAAATTCTAGTAATAATAGAATAAGCACTAAATTTTTATATATATGTATGTACATATATTTAAATGAAACTTAATTGTTGTTATTAATACTTTTCAATTTAATCACACATAAAATATATTACCATGTATAAAACAAAGATACCTAATCGTTTTATATACACATACTTTCAAGTTTCTTATCAGCACTGTTCTATTGTATTCTTAATTGTGTAAAAAAGTCAACATAGTGTGAGTTCCAAACTAATACTAAGTTGCTAGTAACAAATTTGCTAATGATATCTTTTGCATAAACTGCAAAACATTGACATTGAAAAATAACTAAGGTTAGGGAGATAACATTCAATTCCGTACTATTTATTCGTTTATGAAAGCTGAACACAATACTATAATTATTTTCAATGCCAAAATGGATCTGGTATTGAGGCAAGGTTAAATGTTTCGATTGGATTACCAACTCAATGTTTTTAATGGCTATCTGATGCACATGTGAATCGGAAATAAATTGTGGATATAGCGATTCTATTGCAGATTGCAAATTAAAAATTTCGGATAGTCGCCAGAAGAAAAAGGAGATTCTACTTTAGTTTGAGAATCATTATTTTGAGCCAGTGTACCTATGAAAGTTAATAGAAGAATCAGTTCAAACGACTATATTAGCTCCATATTTATTGGCAACATTAAAATAACGAAGAAAATATTCGACTTGAGAAGGAAACACCTATAATATTAGTGAAAAGAACAATAAGGGTCAATTTACTTTACTGACTGTTGTATAAATAAGCAAAATCGCTGAGTACTTATTTGAACAAACATCTAGGAAGATCTATTAATAGAGGTGTTAGAAGTGACACCGATTGAAACGTATTTAATCAAATTTACCGTTGAGGTAAGGATTATAGATCAATCCAAACCACGTGACCTAAGATCATAGACAACTAAGATGACCATTGTGGGCAAATAAATCGGATTCAGTAATTGATCGTCAGTTATTTATGCAAGGGTTTCTATCTATTTATGTTATTATGACAATTTTGATGTCAAACTTACTTCACTTTGACAAAAAGGAAACAAACATTGATATAAAATCTGCGGAAAGTAGCGCGACATTTGCCCGCAACGGCCATGTTGAATTTTATTTGACAGGTTGTTGGATTGATCTATAAGAAGCTTTTAGGTTATAAGCAGTTAGACACTGACACAAATGTCAACTGTGAAGAACGAACTAATATATAAATACTCAATCTTCTGGAGTACAACAAAGATAGCCCTGGTAGTGATTTCAAAATCTAAAGAGAAATAGATAAAAAAGTCATTGCGTGCATTCTTGTATGACAGCGGTATCCATGTATTATACATATATGATCTAAGATAGCGCTTGCTTTACGGAACAACTCTGAAACTAAACGCGCGCAAAAACATGCATTGCCAATTTGCCCTTTATATCATCTTGCCCCGCTGTCCTCTATTTTCTCCATTGCAGCCATTCTATTTTGTTGGGTTCGTGTGTCGTCGGCTGACTATATTTATATATTGCACACGGTATAAGTAGATACAATATATGGCGACAATTACTCCTATTAAAAACAATAATTTATCACTACGTTTGTCATGTTATTTATTATGGTATGCCGTGTTAAGTGTGAAAGTTGACTTTCACAAATTTCTGTTGTTTTTTCTTTTTTGTAAAAAAAAAATACGTTTCTCAGATCAACTTTCGACAGTAAATCAAATTATATACAGATATGCTCAAATGTATTAGACACCTACATATATTTTTTGCGAATAATCAAAGTAACAAAATAAAACTTAATTTAAATGCGTTATAAATAGTACTTTAATAAAGAATCTTAATAATTTGCGACTGAGATCTCAGAAACGTGAACATGCATAAAAATTTAATAGCTCTAGGAAAAGTATTATAAAAAACTGTTGTAGTATCATAAAAACGAATACATAAACACTTAAATTAACAGCCACAGATGTAATGCAAAAAACACGAAATTAATGGTAAATCATAGAGATGTTGACATAGAGATGACATTTGAGCATAGCTGTATGTATAAACTCAATAACACATTTAATTCAAGTAGAAAAGTAAAAGGTGTAAAGGGTAAATAGCCAAATCAAAAGATAAGTCCTTTTCTTTTTTCTATCTGAGCTTTCGTAACTTTATTTGTTACATCTTATAATAATAACAAAGTCACGAAAACTCACAGAGGAAAAAAAAAAGAAAAAAAAGGAAAGACTGATTTGGCTATTTACCCATTACACCCCCGTTGAACCCTTACGAGTACAGCCAGTACTTCCACCTAACCTGTCTGTCCTTCACTGTAAATTTCCAATTATTCACTGCATTATATTTTTTATAACTTCCGGCTTTACCGGAAATAAGAACAAATTTTAAATGGGACCCGTGTATATTTTTGCATGTACGGATTAGTTTTCGTATCTTTGGTAACTAAAACTTCAAAAGGTTTGAATCTAGAGTGCCCCGAATGCCCTAAATCAACATAACTCCAAGAACCTACATAAAAATGTTACAGTATTTCTTTTTATACGTTACTAGAACGTGACAAAGTATACTCTGGCCTCTGACAGTTTTTTCATAAAACGTATTCCTTTGAAATGCAAACTTATGGGTACCCAGCCTTAATTTGGAAGAGAAATACTTGCCGATTTCTATTATACCGATTAGGTACATACGTACTCGGTATTCGAATTAAAAGTTATTTTCAGAAATTCAATTTTGACGCTTAAGGGCCTTCGTACACGGACCTTCTCTAACATTTATTTGATATGATTATTTGATTGTTGATATGACGACCTTGAGTTGGAACAATTACTTTTGTATTTATGGTATGTACGATCTAATGTGCGGAGATTTTTCAACTTTCTGGATATTTCCAACATTATTCATGTACAGAGGAAATAATCTTTAATTTGAACACCAAGTAAACAAAAGGGAAAGAGTGATTGCCATGTGGCAACGCCAGACATAGACAGTACTGTTTCGAACTTTTAGTTCTCATTAGCATGCCACAAGCGAGACACAATCGACAACAGTCCACCATGCAGCTAATGCACTACTGACATCAAGATGTAAATGAAAAAGTGCAACGCCATCTGCCCGTGAAGTTAAGATGTCTGGTTGCCTCCACGTTCGAAATAGCAAAGCTTCCAAGCAGTAGTGGAATTAGGCACAACCATCGACCACCAGAGTGCACCACACACGATGGATGTGCCTATATTAAAATATTGCTTGATAACTTTGCTATTTCAGACGTGGAGGCTACCAGGCATCTTAACTTCACGGGCAGATGGCGTTGCACTTTTTTCATTTACTTCTTGAATACCAAGTATGTATTTGGAATCGCAAAAAATGTCTCTTTCAAATTAAGACTGAGGACCTCTTTTTCGTATTTACAGAAATAAATAGGAAGAATTGAATTCGATCGTCTTGAAACAAAATTTCCAAATTTTGGTGACCAAGGAAATGAAAACTAACAAATCATATGGTTCCAGAATCAGAAAATTACCCAAAATCCCAATATGGAAAAATGTACAAGCTCTTCTATTTAAAATTTTAAATATGTTCCTATTTCCATTGTGAGACAGATGCCAGACTGCTGGAATACTCCTTCTAGGTGTGAAACTCTACTTATATTAAATACTCATGGTAAATATAGTGATTCTTTTATCGAAAAAGAAGCAGGTTTTTTTTGTTTGTTTGCATATGCAAATAGCAATTTTTCTGTATATGCGTACATATTACGACTTCAGGAAGGAAGGATGAACCTTTGGAATTGATAAACTAAATGAAATGATGAAATTTTTCTCAAAATTTTAATATGAATATCGCGACATTATAAACAATATATGTATGTAAGAATGAATCGCAATAAACTAACCATAAACAAAGCAAATGTGTTGACCCTGGCGTTTATCGCTAAAAATGGTGAATATTACTGTAAATATAGGTTCTATTTCCTGATATTCTAGCCATCCTTGCTAATGGCAATTTTCAATGAGATTTCACGTTTAGTACACAAAGAAGCTGTACAATTATAACAATATTAATACTTTCTGATATTGCATGTTTACTTATGTAAAATAACATAAATTTATTGGAAATTCTCTTTTAAACTTATTGGTGGTATATGTACAGTTATACATTTTCTACAGTGTGTAATTTAATATTTTAAATGACTTGCATACGTGATGTAGAAATATTATGTATCCATATACATAGATCGTATGTGCATTGTGGCTATAAATTTAAGCTTAATAATTCTCTGGCTTAATGCCTGTATGTAAATATATCTGCCTAGACACTGCACCATAGTGCAAGAAATTGTTACATGGAAATAGAGCACGTTCTATTTCTAATGTTAGAACTAGTTACTTGTAGGATTCTTTAGAATAAAATTAACTTATGTATTTAAAAAGTTTTTGATAATTGGGATGCATAGTGCCACTGTATTTATATGAGATAGGATAGGATGTGCTTGTGCAAAGTCCTACAGCCTTTAGCCAATTTGTTATTAGTATCTTTTGACATTTATCATACATAGCATAATTAGTATTTATTCCGTTAACTTCAGACTAATGCTCCTCTTTTTGATATTTATTAAATGTCAATTTATACAATGTATAACTTGACTTGGTTAATTCAGTTGATATCAACTTTATTTCCTGGACGTATTTCAATTTATAAACTTTATTATACGAAATTTAATCTGTTTTTGGTTACGCAGCAAACTCTACACTGCTGTAGTAAAATTAATGAATTATCTCGACTCTACATATAAAAATTTTGAAGCAACCGTAAAAAAATAAACCAAAAAGACAAAAAAAAAGAACGCTTTATTTTTTGACACTTCTAATTCAGTACTTAAAATTGATTTAAAATTAAATATGGCTTCCAATTCGGTGCCAGTTGTTAAAAAATACCAGTTACGGATCGGTTAACTTCTCAGAACGTTTCCTGCTCAAGTCTAGTAGTTACAAAATACAGCGATCAAACAATTATATTGGTGTAAACAATGTGCAGTTTTATGCATTATTATGCGTGCTTACATAAACCCATTATACATTTCGATTACATTAGGGGAATTTTTTACTTCACCTTTAACATCGGAAATAAATTTAGAAACGCAGTGGTTTACGGTCAATCAATACTCTACGCACCTTAACCATTGCATCACTTATAATAAGAACAAAACATACAGTATTTGTCAATATTTTTTTACAGAAAACTGAGAAAATACCGGGAACATGAAAAAATTATACTTGAAGAAATGTAAATAACTAGTTTTTTTCAAAGCCTGTTTCGTTTTATATTGTTAATTTACGAAAATTCCGGAATGACTCAATGGATTAAATTTAACACTTTTATAGAAAGGATTCCTTAAAAAAATAACAAATTTTTTAAAACATATTTCTTTGTTTTACAGCAATATTCTTAATGAAATAACTATTTGAACTAAATAACATATCCCTTTTATTAAAATGTTCTATTTCATTATTGTGAAGAATATTTTATTCAATGAAAGAAACTTTTCTATCGCTGTACTTATTAAATAGAGTACAGTAGTACCCCCATATCCGCGGGGGTTTGGTTCTGTGCTCTTCCGCGGATACTGGAAACCGCGGATAGTAGCGAACGCTTTATTTCCGAATACAATATGAAATATGAAGCGAAGTTAAAACAATGAAACAAGAAAACATTAGTTATATAATATTTATTTAAAATAAATAAACAATAAATAAATAAATATTCTTGTGCTGTGTCACAAATAGAATTTAAGTTTAATAAATATATAAGTTCATACATATGTACATATTTACATACACAACAAGAAAAACTTTATCATCTTGAGCTACATATTCATTCATCTTCCTCCAAGTCCAAGTTAGCAATCGATTGTTTACTTAGATCCGAAGCAAACGATGTTGATGGCTGTGCATTATCGATAGTTTTGTCGACTTTTTCAAAGAACATTGTTATTGGTAGTTGTCGCTCCAAATTTTGTTTTAAATATTGAAACCTTAACGAAAAGTAGCTGATAATATAACCATAACCATGCGTACGCTGCATTCATTTCACCATTTAATGATTTTACCATAGGCTCATCGCATAACCATTTGAAACTGCAAAAATTGTTACACAAGTTTTATTCCTCTTAAAGATTTACAAAGATATTTTCTGTTAAAAGTGGTCATGTTAGTAGGTGTTCGTAACTACACGTTGATATCCTGCCATACACATGTTTGTAATTTGTAACATAAAATACGACGTGTACCAAATACTCTCTAAACCAAGGAAACTTCGATGTTTATGAAATGTGTTCATATGTGTGCTTTGAATGAACTCTCTTTCATTATCATTATTAATCAAAACATTAACACAATCGTAAATTATTCTTAACAGACTTTATTTTATGTAAATTGTTCGATTTTGTTGAACGGATGGCTTGTTATAATTAAACAAACGTACTCTTTTTCAGCTGTGAGCGCTGTAAACTGTGATATTTGGGTAGAAGAACATGATATTAGGGTAAAACTTCACGAGACGGCAATCTTCCAATTACACGTGACGTAAGTAATATTTAACAATTCCATTTTTCTCAAATAAAGCAAATGATTGTGACTTTTGTTAAAAAAGATACTACATAATTAAATAATAATAGTATAGCTAATATAAGAAATATAAAAGAAAAACTATTGCAATTATATCATTAGGGTAAATATAGTCCGGCTGATAGTCTAGTGGCTTCCACGCTTGGCTATCAGTCATGGGGTCGCGGGTGCAAATCTTACTCTGGTGAATTACGATAACCGGTTTTTCCGGGGTCGTAATGATGATTAGGAGGAAAATTTGTCTCTACGGGGGTACCTGACAGGCATCAATTGCTTAGGGTTCGTCTACCCCATTAAAAGAGAAAATAAATAAATAAGTAAATAAGAGCTAATTAAACAAGAACTAGCTTTTTGCGCATTAATGACATTTATCGCAAACAGTGTGTACATACATACATATGAAGATAGTTCATATTCATAAACTATTTTTTTAAACTAATCTTTAAATTATTATATAATTTGCTTGAATATTTTACGAAACACTTATCCAACTGCGCTATTGTATGTATACGCAATTGTTAACAATTTCACTACAGCTCTTTGTTATTGAGAATATATTTTTAAGATATATGTAACTGATTAGTAATATACTAGCATTATGCTTGAATAAACTATTTAAAAATTTAAAGATAAGGCAGTTTTGGTTTATCTTTTCGATTCACTCCAAATCGTTCTAAAACATTAATAAAGAAAAATGTGGGTTGAACCTGATATAAGTAGAATTGAATATGACTACAAATTACAGCATTAACACTTAACTATACTGTCTACGGAAGCAGTTTATAAATGTGTAAATGTTAATAAGTGTAAACAAAATTGATGCTGTAGGCCGCTAACCTTCATCTTAAAAACGACTAAACAATTTTCAAAACACGTTTTACAACGTATGGCGAATCTAAAATAAAAGTAAGTTTAAATTTTAACAATGAATCTGTAGATATATTTGTGGCTATAATATCTACATATGCAAGAACGTGTATTTTCTAAACATTGTAGTTGAGTCAATAAAATCAGATTATCTACATAGCAATTTATACAAGTGATTAAAAATTTTTATGAAATTGAGAATAGAGCAAATGACGTGAATTATGGAGAGTTATCTGGGGTTTATTTATTTATTTACTGATTAAAAGCAAATAAAGGGAAGGCAACAAAAGGTCAATACATACTTATCTAGAGTATTTAAGTAAATACTAGCTTTATACCCTTTAATATTTTAATAAATATTGTGACTTTATGTAATCCCAAAAGCCACATCATCCAGTGATTGAACAATTTCAGGTTCGCTAATGATTAAAGAGGGATCATAAATTTGTAATTTTGACAATTTGCAGCAGCCAATTAACGTGTTTATCCATCTTTGTGTCGCCCAGTTTTAACTAAACTAAAATAAACTTTACTAAACTAGTAGAAAGCGAATTCAAGCTCTGTCATTGACTATAGAAAATGTATGATAGGTATATCTGATTTGAAAAGCAATAAAACAGAAGTTTGTAGGGTACGGTGGATTTAAGATTCATAAAGTTTCACTTTGTATATGCTATAAAAAAATTAATGTAGCGTTGGGAACAATACTTTTGTATTAGCATCAGCAGCATGACGGTTTCCTTTTGAACCTAATCGGCTAGTATCTCAAGTTAGTTTTGTTTATTGGAAGATTGAAGTTCAAAGAAATCAGTACCTGGTTGCTCATTTTTACATTGTTCTCGATGAATTTTTTTATTCCATTATTACTATTTATATAATTAACAGGGTTATAAAAAAAATGCGCGGATTTTAACTCAGAATCAGGCTAATTGTAGGCCTATATCTTACAGCCCCATCTATAATTGAAATGTATTTATTTCTCCACAGTAGACGAAATAAGTACATACAGATACAGGGAGATTCTCAACCTATACACATAAACTTAGGGATTAGGTGAAAAAAGAATGTAGTAAAAGTTTTTAGTTTCCTAGATATCCGCGAAATTTACTTTCAAATCTAATAGAAATTATGGTGGCGATAAACAATTGCAATTTTGATAGCTGTTGTTTAAGTGTGCTTCTGTCATTGTGACATTTAAATTGTGTCATCACATTTAAAGTTTATAAAAATTATCGCGCACAATTCCTCTAACGAAGAACTTATGGACATGGTAGGTACTGACATACGGGGAATCACGGCAAAATTCTGTGCTTGCGGCTCATCTCTATGCAGAAAGATTTCCAGATAGATATCATCCGGCACGTGAATCCTTTTTACGTGAGGTGGAACGTGGTAGAGAAAATGGCAATATTCGACGGAGGTCTGGGCAGCATGGAGTAGCAGTTAAATCTGTATACGTTGTAAATCTCGAAGGGAAGGTTTTGAATGTCGTCGAAGAGCAGCTTGGCATATAAGCACTAGGATACTTGCATAGCAACATAGGGTATCACAATCCACAATTTGGCGAATATTGAGGCACAACCAACTCCATTCATCCCCTCGAGTATAATTTTGTGAGTGGTTGTTACATCAGCATCAGTTGAACCCAAACTTTACCAAAAGGGCTTTAGTTACGGATTTTCCTCGAATATGTGGGCAAAAATTGTGAACGAACTACTTATTGGCCCTTTTATTCTGAAGAATCGATTAACTGGGGCTAGTTATTTACAATTTTTGGGCGATAATTTACCGGGCCTGCTCAATGATGTTGCACTTGATGTTAGACAGGCTGTGTGGTTACTCCAAGATGGTGCTCTACCGCATTTTTCGAGGAAAGTGCGGCGACATCTAGATAATGTGCTTCCCGGAAGATGGATAGGTCGAGGTGGTCCAACAGCCTGGCCACCTCGATCGCCTGACCTGAACCCTCTTGATTTTTATTTTTAGGGTCACTTAAAAAGCATAGTGTGCGCCAGCGAAGTTCATACTGAGCAGGAATTGCGAAACATGCTGCCAATACCCTGGTTTAGGTCGCGCTATATAGTGGGAGATCATGGATTTGGCGAGCCCAATTATGTATAGAAAGTATGGGAAATAACTTCGAATACTTGCTGTAATTATATTTTAAAATGTATTCTTGATTTGAAAGTAAATTTCACGGATATCTAGGAAACTAAAAAACTTTTACTACAATTATTTTCACCTATTAGTCGTTATTTGTCATGAGGAATAAATCCCCAAGTTTATGCGTATAGGTTGAGAATCACCCTGTATAATATATATATGCTGTTACAAAATTTAAAGGCAAATTATGTTGTATATACTGTAATATGGAAAATAAAAAAACCATAGCGTGCAAATTTACTCAAGCCTAACTTGCCACACACACCAGTAATACTAATTTTCCGGAATCAATTCACTTGAGGTGCACTACATTAATTTGACGTTCGTTCTTAGAAAGTTTGGAAAATAATAATTTTATTATGTAAACACGCTAAGCTGTTGCGCAGTTTGTGTTCTAAAATCTGTTTTAAGTTTCTAAATACCTAAGTTCCTTTCATGCAGTTCATGGATTTTACTCAAGTGAAAAATTACCTTGTTTATGTTTGCGTAAACAATATAAAAAATAATACACTTAAAAATTGACCTCTCGCGCTTAATATATGTAGCTGTCCCTCAATAATAAATTGAATGTAATCTAATATTTTTATGGATTAGCCTCTATTTTATAATCGTGCAAATAAGTATATTACTGACTCACGTAAATGTCTTATCTATTTTTATATTGTAATGACAGCTAATGTGACAATTTACATTCTCAGAGCAGCAAGATAGAAAATCATTACGGGCACATAAAAATTCTTTTTAAAGTAGTTGGATGCTCATTTATTTTTTATTAAGTACATACCCACTTCATATGGAGTGAAGAAACTGTAGAGTATATTAGACAATAGCAGAACAAAATCAATGCGCTAACAAGAAATACAAATAAGTTAGAATAGAATGTTTATTGGCAGCGACACAAATTATTTATGGTTTATTATTACGTATCTATTTAATTTATCATTGCTCGATTTGGATTATGGATTTGCTGCCATAATGCTAAGGCACGTCAGTAACCCTTATACAACACGTTTAAGACAATGTCCTAAACTACAATGCATAGCAACAAATGATAGAGGACCAAGAAATAACAAAAAAAACTTCCTATACACTAATTGTCCGATTGCTTTTTGTTTTCAAGTTACAAACTGTTGAAATTAAAAGGCTTTTATTAAACAAAACAACATTCAAAAATATAAGATACATGTTGGTTCTGCATAAGGTGTTCAAATTTGTGACCTTATTCCTGAATACACATTTCCAATATTCTTTTTAATGACTGGCGGTATCTTTGAAATATAACATTATTACGAAATCTGTCAGCAGACTCCACAATTCTGTTTCATAATTGTTCTTCGCTATTTAGTTCTGCGACATACACCTCACTTTTCATAAATCCCCAAAATGCAGAATCGAGGGGATTAAAGTCTGGACTAGGAGCTGGCCATTTTGCATAAATAGCAAATGTTTTAGAAATATCTTATCTTATATTTTATGATATGCAATATACAATGACACTTTCTCTAGTAATTCCTTGAAGGTTATCTTATACTTATTGCCCAACCTTGTGAATTATAAAGGCAATTATTTCCTAATACCATATTGAAATTAAAAGGCTTTTATTAAACAAAACAACATTCAAAAATATAAGATACATGTTGGTTCTGCATAAGGTGTTCAAATTTGTGACCTTATTCCTGAATACACATTTCCAATATTCTTTTTAATGACTGGCGGTATCTTTGAAATATAACATTATTACGAAATCTGTCAGCAGACTCCACAATTCTGTTTCATAATTGTTCTTCGCTATTTAGTTCTGCGACATACACCTCACTTTTCATAAATCCCCAAAATGCAGAATCGAGGGGATTAAAGTCTGGACTAGGAGCTGGCCATTTTGCATAAATAGCAAATGTTTTAGAAATATCTTATCTTATATTTTATGATATGCAATATACAATGACACTTTCTCTAGTAATTCCTTGAAGGTTATCTTATACTTATTGCCCAACCTTGTGAATTATAAAGGCAATTATTTCCTAATACCATAAAGATAGTATGACAGTTAGAGAACACTTACCTATTTTGTTAATAGTATTAACATCTATGTTTACGTCTGTTATCTTCATCCATTTTCTCAAGTTTTGGTATTTCACCCTCACAAATAATGTATTTTCCATTGTTACTTAGTACGTCACGTATGTAAATACCTTCTATAGTGACTACTGCAGCCAAATACAAGGCGCTTGCGCTAGCTGCGATCCTGCCCCACGTCAAAGCACTGAAACACAACTGAAACTACCGAACACCCCTCAATTTTACCTTACATGGCATTTTCCGTTTTTAACAACTTTAGGGAATTAATCTTTAGTTTTCGGAATTCTTCTAACAACCTTACGAAATTAAAATTTCAATATAATGATTTATTAATTCACATTTTAGTGTTGCGTCAATTCCCTGCTGTTGTTAAACTCTTTATCAACACCACAAGTTGGTAAATTGTTTTCCGGTTGGTGTTATTATTATCTGAGTCTGATGGTAAAGAAAGAGTAACACCGTATATTATTTTTTGGAGTTAGAAATTTCTAACTACATGGGGTGTAGTTAGAAACATTTCCGAAAAGTGTAAAATATTTCTTTTTAATGTTATTTTAACAAACTTTTAGTGACAATTTAACTGTTTTCAGGAAAGCTACAACTCCGTTTAATTCAACTCCGTAAAATTTTCATGTGTGTAGTGTATAGTAACTCTTTTTGTTATTTTTCGCTCCTCTATTTCGTGGTGCTATGAATTGTGGTTTTTTCTATGTCACTTTGTATATAATGAAAAGCAGCGTTAAATTGAAATCAAAATAGTCAACGCAATCAACGTATTTTTTTTTTTTTTCTTAACAAAAACCTTTTCATTTAAATATCTAAATACCAGATACGATTGTTTCCATAATGTGATTGCCCTAATATCAAATGTATATGACATATGTAGAAATAGTGTATATAAAAATATTAACAAGGCGAAATAAATGTGATATCTTGCATCGGATCGTATTTGATGTGATGTCCTACATCGATAATTTACGATCTAGATGGCAATCTGAACCTTCGTCTGGAGATAATTTAGATAATTAAAAGCTTCGTCTTGTTATCTGATCAATATAACGCTTATCATCTTATCAATTAATAATAATAATAATTCCAGTGCATACTACAATGATATAATACGCGTATAGTTGCGACTATCTGAGAGGAAAGATGATGCAATGGGATACTATCTACTGTCAAGAGAACAATGCCGTCAGAATTGATTTAGAATGAGGATATACTGTCTGGCTATAAAAAAATCAAGCCAAAACAAAACAACTCCTTATAGTAATTAATGTATTGAGATAAACGGTGAAATGTTTTGTAATTTGAAATTAATAGAATAGATAGTAATGCCGTAGTAAAAAGTGCGCAAATATAAATATATTTGCATTTAAATATATAACTTATTTTCCACACAGAAGCAAATATTTTTTGCTTATTTAGTTAAATATTTACGCATATTTAGTATACACAATCTACATACTTGTCTCGCTCTTTATAATGTTACTAAATAGAGAGTAAATAAATTATTAACAAACGTCACGAAGTTCACAAAATGCCTTACAGAGGAATATATTTTCTCTAAATATCTCCAGGAATTTATTTTATTATACACCATTTTTATTGCTGTAATATGCAGAATAACGGAACCGTATTTAATGTCGAAATGCAATATAAAACATTAGTCAACTGGATTACTTCTGATTCGTCCTCCCTGACTCTATAGCAGATGAAACCAATACTATTAAATGTATATCTATTGTCGTTGGATATAAGAAACTAATGTAGATCTCGATTTTTCAGAAACTGGAACTATACCGACGTCTCCATACAATTTTATGCACAACACGATGACATCATTAAAGTTAAACCGTCTACAGTGAATTTAATTCCAGAGAACAATTCGTACCCTTTGGAATTGGAAGCTCTAGGAGCAGGAAATAGTGATGTTTCCGCCAACTCGACGGACGACAGAGCAAAGTATGTACATTTTTCTAAATTAGACGCGAATGTTATCTCAGTAATTTAGATGTAAATCATCAATGCAAAATTGCAAAGAGAAAATGAAATTCATTTTATTTGGCGATGACCTATACAGCTTACGCAAAATAAACTGGTGGATGCGCCATAGCAAGAGGGTGTACGTAATGGAGTGAGACCAACTCGAAGAAATATTGTATTGCAGTACGTCGCTCGCCGACTCTCCTCCGCCCGTTTCTTCAAGCTGATAATGTAACGTGCACGTGAGGGCGGGTTTTTCGGCGGGCCAATTCCCAGTGCGAGACCTGTAGGTACTTATTTTTTGCAATTAGTGTTTTTCATAGACTTTTTGTCTCCAGCGTCTTTAATGGTCTCATAAAAGTACCTACGCAATCGGGTGGGTGTGTTTCCATTGCTGTAGTACTATAGTAAGTGAGGAAACATTCAGTGGATTTGGGTTGATCACACTGGGTGAATAATTATCAATATAACAATCCTTTAATCAAGTAGTTCAAAAATTCCACTTTACAGACGGTATCAACAACTGCATAATTCCCTATATTTTGAATTTTATTTTCTTTTATTCAAAAACATATGTACGGTAATTCCGTGGAAAACACTAAAGATATATTTTCATTTAACTACCTCTGGAGCTATATTCCTAAACCAAATACTATTCGTAACACGGTTATACGTTTCGAAACAGCATTTTCTTTAATAAATAATATGTAAATGGTTTAGAAATTTAAATATACGCTTTGGCGCGATATATCCGGTATCATCTGAATAAATTGCTCGCGAATTTGACATCGGTGGAACAACGGGAATATCAATAGATTTTACAAGATAATAAATACCGGTCTTACAAAATTGCGACTTCAGGAGAATTTTTCCCAGACGATTATTATACCGCCGTATGGAAATGTAACAACAATGAACAATTTTTCAATGACGTATTGTTTACGGACTAAAACACATTTCGAATACATGGCCATCAAACGGCGCAATTTATCGATATTGGTCACGTAGAAAATATGTACTTACATATATATTTTATTATACCAACGCTCACGGAAAATGAACATGTTCGCAGATATCAATGGGAATCAAATAAATAATATTTATTAATACGTATAACTTCTAACGCGTTTACTGCCACTTGGAATGCCACGGCACAATTATTTTCAATTGGCGGAAACCCCGCCCTCACGCGCATCCTACGTTACCAACTCGAAGAGGCGGGCGGAGCCCAGTCGATGACTAACGTACAGTACTGCAGATAAATCTTTCGTACGACCATAATCAAATGGACGTGCATTGCGGGTAGCTCCTCCTACAAACAATTGGACAGGTATTACTAATATGCACATCGACAATCTGACCGCGTGCACGCTGTATACGTGGTTCATAATTCTTTGTTGCCAAATTCCATTTCTTCTATAAAAAAAGAAACATTAAAAAATATATAATACGTTTGATAAGAAAATATAATGGAACATATAAAAGGCATGTGTGTTGTATTTGCGCTACATGCTCGAAACAATACGAATTTTGCGTTACAGAATAATTCGGGATTAACTTGCATAAACGTTTCAAGAACCAAATAATAGGGAACACGTTTTTTTGGCAAAACTTTGTTATAAGGCGAGGCTGACAATAAAATTAGATATTAAAATTTATCTTTGTGGCACAATATGGATGAGAATAATACCATGAATTTGCTCAAAACAGTTGATAGTTTATTCGGAACAATACAAATTAATCTTATCTTGACTTAAAGCTACAGTAACTGTTTTATTTTGCCCGAATTTTAATGAATGCCTTGTAATTTACCGAGCAAACGTAAAAAATGTGCACTTTCATTTTAGGACAGCCCAGGACAACCCCAATATACAAATCTAAAGTAAAAGATATTCTAACACTCAGTAATTTTTGGCGTATTAACCTGTTTTTCAGTTCACATCTTACATCCTTGATTTCAATTTTCTTAGCAAGATGCAAAAGTACATGCTAATTGCTTGTTTTAATGCCGCGTATGCAGACATACTATTAATAGACGCGAACTAATCGAATCTTGAATTATCTAATAAACCTCGACTTCTATCAAAATATATTTCCTCTTTCGGATTTAATTTTGAGGTGTGTCTTCGTTATGGTACATTCGTTTCATATACCTACACCCGTATAGCTTTTAGAATGTTTATTGCAGCTATATTTTAATGAATAGAAAATTTTATTACATATTATACTTGGAATGTTTCTTAAAATTGGTTTTTTGTACATTCACACATAATTTCTGGTACGTTGCCTCCTGTTACTCAAATAATATATAAATTTACTTAAATGTTTGCTTATTTTATGATAACGTATACCCATCAAAACAAATACAGTCACAAATACTTTTTCTTCCATATTTTTTTCTTATTAACTAACTGTTAAGTATTCAATGTTTATGAACGTATTGTCTTTTATTATTATACTACGTGCATGCTTTTATCGTTTTCAGACCACTCTACTTCACTATCTTTTTTATGCGACTAATTGCAGCATTAATGAATCATATCATATTTTTTAATATAATTAAACCCAAGGAAAAAAATTTCGGGGAGGGTTTGACCTGGAGCAATTTATCTGAGGGCAATTCCTGGTGCGCAGAAAAATGGTGAACACTAATGATTATGTATATTTGCACTTCATTTCGGAGGGGGTTTGAACCCCCAAAACCCCTCCCCAGGTACGGCCCTGATTAAACCACACCTGAAGAATTATTTGAAAACATTTCCTCCTCCGAAAACGTTTCGTTATAAGGGAAGTCGATGGCAGCTTCTGTTAAATGGGATCGCATTGTGTTTCTTATTTTATAGACTACTACACATTACTTGAATGTACAAAGGTTCTTTATCTCTAAGCTCAACCGTTTTTCAGTTATTTGCAGTTTCTTCTCAAAATTTTCGCATATCCATCTCTTTTGAAATTTACATATATTTTTGAAACAATAACTAACTTCGCATTTTTCAAGACATTAACTATATTTGCGCACTATGAAAATTTATATTTGTTTGCCGCAATAAGCTATGATGACAAAAACAATAAAATATGTATAAGTGAGCCTCCTCTTATCAGTTAGGTGTTTAAAATCGAGAAATTATTTGAACTTCCGTAAGTAGAAATAAATGACTGTGTGCTTGTGATTTTTATAATGCTAAATGTGAAAATATTGTCTCACCAATCCAACATCGTTTTTTGCCCCCTTGTCTCTTTATCAATGTCCAAACGAATGAACGCTATTGCTTTGATTGCAATAGGTCTTCCGGCCGAGTTACCTTACGGGGTAAACCTGCTCATGAAAGTCAAAAACAAATTACTCCATCAAAATTATACTTTATTTTCGTGACCTACTACAAAAAAAAATGCATACCTATAAGTTTTTATAGTTGAACAAATAATCATAATAGGTAGCTGGAAAACTGAAATTAGATTTACCAATCCTTAATAGTTCTTTACTTGAGTGCAAATTGTGTTTAATTAAGACACAGAATTCCTTAAAGTAAGATAAACAGTAGCATTCAGGAATACCAAGGTATAGAACTTCCACTTCCGGTATAACGAAACACCTGAAGATGAAAATATTTTAAAATAATCCTTCAGATGGAATATTGACGAACCTTCACATTATCACCATAAATTGATTTCATATTACCTGACAAATATGCTTTCGCATTACAATGTAATATACTGCTGCCATATTTTACTCGCACGAGTTTACAATACATATTATGTTAAAACATTTGTATTTCTGCATTTGCCTTTGGTGAAAAACATTAATCTAGCTGTCTATTAGCCAATATTGAATTTATAAATCGCTAACAAATCGAATATAGCATACTTACTCAAGGCAAGGTTAAGAGAATGTTAGATGAACATTATTTTTTTTACTGTAAATAACTTCCTTATTTCAACCAAACCTGTTCCACAACATCGCATTAACCACATGGAAAAATACCGCAATTAATTTTTTTTTTAGTCAAAGTCAATTACATGCAATGTACAGATGTACAATACCCATATCAACAAATTACATCAACATAATCAGACTACTCTAAATACCTGGCATAACTACCTCAACTTTATCAAGTTATTTCGCTTCTACGAATTTCAGCGCAACAAAACATTAGTGGATTTGTTAAACATTCCGTACATTCAAACATTGATAGTTTACATAAAAATATTTTTTGTTTTGTGGGTACCTAACTAGTACATATACTGTAAGAGCGAGCGTCCTATGGTCACCTCTAGCATAATCGGCAATCGTCGCAAATGCAAGAACGAGGACGTGCCTGCAACGCTAACATATCTATCGGACCTGTTACTGTAATACCACGTTTACGGCGGTACTTCGTATAACATCGTATGACCATAGAACGAGAACTCGTGCCGCACGAACAACATAGTTAATGATATCAGATTTTTAACTCACATTACTTTTTTTCACAACTTTATGGCACTTTCAGTATACAGAGTAGCAACTGTTGAAAGGAATACTTCAGTATTTGTAGCCTTACTTCTTGTTAAATAAAACGATTTTTTTAGTGGAGATATAGGCTTTTTTTTTAATTATTGAGTTCTGGTTGTTATATAATTATACATTTCGACTTATTTATGTCTTCTTCAGTAAGTGTATATTTTATTCAGAATTAAATTTTCATGTTTAATTAATGGAAAGGCGTATTGTCAATTTAGATGTAATTAAAGGTATTGAATGAGCATCAAATTTGTCAATACAATAAGGACAGACGCTTAGGATGAATAACAAACACTTTAAAATTCAAAGTAATAATGCCACGATGCTCCATCCAGAAAACATATGCGTATGTATAACGTATTGCCAGAGAAATTTCTTCTCAAACATGAAAATTTCATTCTGAATAAAATGTACACTTACTGAAGAAGACATAAATACATATGTCGAAACGTATAATTATTAAAAAAAGGCTTTATCTCTACTAAAAATAATCGCTTTATTTATTTAGGTATACAGAGTATTGACATCAATTTCTTGTTTTATATTGAATGATATAACTGTTATCGAACTAGTATAGAGAAAAATCTAAATCATGCGTACTCAGTAAGTTTCAAAACCAAATTGCTACTACCAGTTCGAAAAATTCTAATGAACCAGATCATAGAATCAACAACATGATTAAGAAAATAAAGCTATTAAATGAAAAGAGAAAACAAGTTAGCACGTATCCACCCTAAGGAAGGTGCAAGTATTTCTCAATTTATCATGTACCATACATTCGCAATACCAAAGGCAAACTTTATCATTTAAAAACCAGAAAAAATATAACTGTAAATTAATTCTTATATAATTTGGCTGTGAATTAGAAAAAAAAATATTGTTTTTAAAAAAGACTAAAAAATTATTTTCGAAATGTAAATATGTATTTTTAATGTTCAAATTTTAAAAACCGGCATTCCCAAATAAATAAAAAGAATTAAATACCAAATTTAAAAAAAAATGTTAATGATAATAAAAAGGCAATGATTAAAAACTGAGGTAATTCAAAAAGGTACTAACATTACTATTTTGTTTTACAAAATTGTGAACTTCCTTCTAGTCCTTCTAGTTTGTGGCATTAATATGGGCGATGAAAAATATACATATATTTAATACTAACTGATTAAACTTATTAAACGACAGTTTTAATACGTGTTCTTATGAAGTGATTATTATTTCAAACGGTTCCAAACAACAATTTCACTCTCAAACAAAAGAAGAGAAAATATTCCCAATTATTTTAATTTATTTATTTTGTTACAGCTTAGAAAATGTATTTTTGCGGGTAACGGTCTACAAAAATCAAGCTCTCGACATATTCTCAACCGTCATCGGCTGGCTCTACTTCGTAGCGTGGTCCGTGTCGTTTTATCCACAAATTTATATAAATTATAAACGAAAAAGGTAAGTGCAACCAATACTCTATATATGATCATAATATCTAAAACTAAGCTATTAAAACACTCCATGAATGTTAAAAGAATTTTCGTCGTGCCTGTTGATTGCATTTCTATTACAATATATTGTATTCATATTTGTACGTATGCACGATAGTAACTCTGTCTATCCTATCATGTACCAGTTAGTTGGCAGTTTCCTACACATATATAATTATTATAAAAGCATTAGATAACAGCTTCATTCATCCCTTGCATCCTTTGGTTCGTAAAGTCCTCATGTGTGTACAGTGTACATATTGTAAAATCGTCCACACCAAAGTTGAAAATACAGATCCTATGAAAAAACAAAAAAGATGTGTATGCTCGCATCACCATCTAGAACCACAATTATTTTTTTGTTTGAATAACAATGCATGTAACTAATTTAAGTATACTTTCTTTTTCAGCGTAATCGGCTTAAATTTCGATTTCCTGCATTTAAATATAGTAGGATTTGCACTGTATTCAGTATTCAATTTAGGACTATTTTTTATTCCAGAAATAAAGGTAAGAATAATATTGATATAAGGAAACACTATAATAAGTGTGCTATATATATATATATATATCTTAAAGTGTGCAATTTTTTAAATAAATAGCTTAGAAGTCAACGTAAAATCAAACGTAATGTTAATCGAATTAAAATAGAAATAAAAAAAAATTTTCGCCAAGCTTTTGTAGTGACATATCGAGATACAATATATAAAATAACTTTGGGTTTTCATCTTTTTAAAATTTATGATATAAACAAATTTACCACACAAATAAGAGCAGTGATAAATGTTTATCTAATCTTCTTGTCATTTGTTTTATTTTTATTTTTTGTTTTGTTACAGTCCGAGTATTTTACGAGATATCCCAGAGGATTGAATCCCGTACAAGTTAATGATATAGTGTTTGCGGTTCATGCATTTTTCGCATGCGTAGTTACAATTGGACAAACCTATATATACGAGAAGGGAGAGCAGAGAGTTTCAGTTACGGCGAGAACAATTTTAGGAATATTTTTCCTATTCCTCGTTGTTAGTACGATTTTAGCCGGTGTTGACGTCATACATTGGTTGGATTTCTTGTACTACTGCTCATATGTCAAATTGACTATTACTTTGATTAAATACATACCTCAAGTAAGTCATACATCTATGATGTAAAACTACCTTCCTAAAAAATTATCAATTTAAAATTATGAAACTGATTTTCCCAATTTATTTCAGGCATACATGAATTACAAACGACAAAGCACTGTTGGATGGAGCATTGGTAACATCTTCTTGGACTTTACGGGCGGTATACTGTCTATGATGCAAATGATAGTGAATGCTCACAATTACGGTAAGCACCTGCTATCTGGATATTTCATGTTGCTTTGACTACTTTATACATATTCATCGCTGTTTTATTTCGTTTATTTATTTATACAATGCAATTGAGTTTATTTTCTTTTTGCAGATGATTGGGTTTCGATCTTTGGAGATCCAACGAAATTTGGTCTTGGTCTGTTCTCCGTCATATTTGATATATTTTTCATTATTCAGCACTATGTGCTGTATCGGCATTCTAGATATGAAGAAAAATAGTATTAGGATTCAAAAACAATTTAAAGCAGTATCAAAATATAAATTATTCAGTAATTTTAAATTGTTGAAAATATTTTGTAAATTTAAAGAAAGATATATTTTCTTTTATAGAGGTTTTAATAAAAAAATATACACACGACCTTCTGTTTCTTATTACCTACGTCATTCTGCCAGAAAATGATAGATACCCAATCAAAATTCAAACAAATAATCAATTATGGCTAAAAGCAAGAAGAAATTTTCGTCAGAAAAAAAATAAACGTATTAAATTTAGGATATTAGATCTGGACAGTTTCAAACGCCTTACCACAAACTTCACTGCACTGGACGCACGTTTCAATAGTAAAGCTACCATCATCAGCAGTAAAACTGAACTGAGTAACTACAATAAAACTGTTACTTTATACCTAAAAGAGACATGCTACAGTGATCCTAGTCATGTACTAATCCTAACTCGGTCTAATCTATTTGTTCCATCTTCATTTAATAAACTGTAACGACTAGAATTTAATCTACCTATTATTTTTGCAATAAATGTTTTAATGTATTTAATTTTAATGCTAAAAAAATGACGTTGCTGATGAGAATACGACACTTGAAACCAAAAAAAGCAAAGGCTATCTTTTCATTTTGATTTAAGGCCAGATAGTTCTTGGACCATATTTTTTGTGGTAATTCCTTTCAATAACATATGTGGGAGACAGATAACAGACATTGACTACACTAATGTTTCCATTTAGTCGTCAAAGCGTTATTCGTTTTGCTCGACGGCAAGTTATGCCTTGCTATTTAATAAATAAGTGGCGCTTGCTTTCTTGCTTAGAGATAATTGCATTTTTTTTTGAATGATCTGTTTGTTATAAAAATTTGTTACTTTACTTAATAAATCTGGCTGTGTAATTTGGGAATTTAATATCGATATATTCTACTAAATTAATATAGGTAACCGTTCTCTGTACAGTACGAAATTTGTTTCGAATATTTTCTTACACTGCACATGTTTCATTTCTTGTTCTATCTATTATTATACACGGTTTGGTATTTACTTTGTTTCTAAAATATTTCCAAGTTTCTTTCACTTCCGGTTACTCCACTTATTTTAGATAGAACACCGGGTATATTATTATATTTTTGAATTTAGCATAAAATTTTGACTGCATGCATCTATCTTATTGCATTTCAAAATTCTGTGCACAGATGCTTTTGAAATGCTCAAATCTTCAGAAGCAGCGGGTATTGAATTACAGGCTGCTTCCAAATACGCTAAAACATTAATCTCATTTAATTACTTTTTTTTGAATACTGCCAGTTTTCTTTTTAAGTGTTTCAACTTTTCTGAATTTCCTCACATCTTTTGGCTGCAAATGGTAGTATGATACATTAAATTGTCGGCAAGTTCTCGCAATTCTTTGGCATTCTCCATTAATATAAAATAAATTTAAGAGATCAAGATTATAATAAACCCCTTCAATATTTTCCATTATTTAATTTGTTAAACTACACAATAATATGCACTTATCTGAGCACTTAAACATACAACAAACAGTAACTATAACAATAATATTTACTGACAACACTACGGAAAATATTATTCGACCATTTGAAAGCATTAATAAATAAAACGAGTATTTTAAAGGAAACTATTCAAGGTAGGTTAGAGAATGTTACAGCAAATTGTTGTAGAATTTAATTATACACCAAACAATGGAAAAACATACCGGGCGTTCTATTGGAAAAAATTGAGTTTTACAACTTTAAAGTTTCTTTGATATGTCACTAATTTTTAGACATCCTGTATAAGAAGAAGGGTTGGTGAAACAATATTAGTATGTGGTAGTTATAAAATGAGAGATCTCTGGCACATAATGCATGTGAAAAATAATAATAATAATTACGTACCACAGTGTAAATGTAAATTTTCACAGAAATCGTAATATGTCAGACCCAGTTGAAGATAGGTAAAGGGAACCCTAGTTACAATGGTCATGGAATTTTATGCCAAATTCAAAAATGTAATAATATACATCAAATTAGAAATTTAAAATACATTCCGCGTATCGAACATATGTCTTGTCTTTTTATTACGCCGAAGCTCATTCCAGACTTTCTTATGGTATCATATTCTGGGGCTCCTCGAGTTTCTCTTCCAGAGTATTTATCAGCCAAAAACGCATCATTCGCTGTATTGCTAATATAAACTCTACCGAGTCTTGTCGGCCGTTCGTTGTCAAATTTAAGATTTTACCTTTACCAAGTATTTACATTCTGGAGCTTCTCTCGTACATTCACTAAATCCAGTATAAGATCCCAAAAAATTCAGACTACCATACATACAATACTAGGTATAACGACCTGCTTAGGACTTCTTGCAATAAACTGTCTTTGACTCAGCGTGGCCATCTGGAAATGGGTACCCGGCTGTTCAACGTGCTTTCGAGGGATTTGAAGACTATTCTAAACCCTAAACTTTTTAAAAAAAAGAGTACGTGGGCTTCTTCTGGGCCACTGCGTGTATTCCATTGATGAATTTCTTGTAATCTTTGAGAAATAATCTAGACTTGGAGCTCGCTAATGGATTTGTTAAATATTGTCATTTTTACTACTACTATTGTTTTCATTATTATTGTCTGCCTGTACTCCATTATTGAATTTCTTGTAGTTTTTAACAAATAATTTTTACTAACGCTCACGAATCCATAATGCATTTCACTCAGTCACTGGGGCCATCAATCGGCTTTCAATTTGTTGAATGTCTATTATTATGTCGTATTGTCCATTATTTCCATAGTTTTGTTTCTATTGTCCTTATCATTATTATCACCAAAATTACTACTTTTTTATAACCTTTGTTGTAACCATGACAATGTCGATATCGGAGATTTCTGACAATAAAATTATCTATCTATCTATCTACAGGCTGTTCTATTTAAAATAACACAGTTTATGGCGACGAAATATTTTAAAAGCAAAGTAAGTACCAAACAATTGCGAACCCCAAATGTTTAAAACTGAACAGTTTCGCTAAGCCCGAAAACTTCTAACTAGCCACTTTCGTGGAAAACTCTGTATAATAGTTTCACACCCTTTGTTATTACTTCTATTTTTTACATTTGGTATTGTCAATAATTAATTAATAAGTTACATGAAATAGCAATTTCGATATACATATCGCCATTCGATGTAACGATATTTTTACACAGGTCTATTGTAGATGTTCAATTTAATAAAATTTAAAAAATGTTTTGTTAAATTTACTGAAATATAGACAGCCAGTTACGCATTTTCAAACCCAATATCTTAATTTCTATCTGTGAAAATAAATTCTTAATAAATCTTATAAATGATATGAATTTTATAATAAAAATCGCTTATATATGTATGTATCTATATACCTATTGTATATACAAATAATGTAGCAACACATAACTATATTCATATACAAGTGAAACACGTTAAAAATATTTTGTATTGCAAACTTTCACATCAAAATTACATTTTAATATGTATAATTATTAATTACCAACTACCTATCAGCCATTTACGTGAGTTGCCTCTGCCAATTCTTATTCGTTACAGTGTTTCAGTTTCATTAAGAAGTAAAAGATATATTCTAATTTTGTTTAGCTACGTATACACGACCTTAGATAACATTATCACTAACACAGCGCTAAAGAAAGCTTAAATTTTGTTTCTGCATCGAACCCAGCAAATACAAAAATGGTGAGTAATTTTTTTAAACATATTCATTTAGTTACATGTAACCCTTCTAAACTAATTACTCTCTCTTCAGCTAAAATTCAATAGTATTAATACAATACCGCGAAAATTGAATTCATAATTAGTTTTGCTATATTGCTGTAAATATATTATATTGCCACTCACTAAATGTCACTGTCCAGAAAAAAAAATAATCATATATAGGTATACGTCATATTGTATTTTACTTGAGGTTTTTTCTATTGCAAACATTTTCTTCCTCACTCATAATTATTACACAAAGTTATTAGTGCATTCATGAAATATGTTTGAAAATCTAATATTTTTGTTAGATAGTTGATAGATTGAAAAATTCTATTCATATATATAAGAAAGGATAGTACATACATCTTCCTTATATTCTTGCTTTCACATTGCCTTCCAAAAAATTGTTTTGCTTTCATTTATTCTCAGCTCTATTTCTTTTCTATCTCTCTAAGTACATTTTAGTACTTTCTCCATTATTCTTCTTGTGTTAGTTACATTAACTATTATTTGGCTAGCACTACATCTTATAAGCTACCCTTATAGAGTCTTCTTAACTGAATATATTAAATATACTACTTGTTGTAGTTACTCAATCTGCCTCGGCCTTTAGCCCTTAGTTATATATAGTCGTAAATTCTCTCATTTCATTGTTTTGCAGAAATATACTGATCTTTTTTTCATTAATTTTCATTTGATAATATCTGCATCACTCTGTCGTCTACCTTTAGTTTTTTCAACGCTGCCGTAAGTTCGCCTCTTGATTGACTCAAAGACTTGCTGAAAATCAACTAACAGCATGTCTATGTTTAGTGTGCATCCGTGCGCTTTTTCCATTATATGCTTTATTCTGCATACTAGAAAGCCGGGCCGGTTTACCCAGCCAATTAAATAGTGGTTGTGACCGCTTACCGCCCCAACTCGGCAGAAAGTAGAAAGCCCGCGCTTCACCTGGAACGCCCCAACTCGGCAGACCTGCCAGACACTACACCACTCTCCGCTAACCACCGTCTACACCTGTGACTGGTTTCAAATCGTCGGTGCACCTGTATATTCCTTGTTCTTAATTCTTGCCTCTCACTTGTAATAAGACTCGACGCTTTGCGTCTCGCAAGTCAATCGTTAACATTGCGTTAACTGCCGCAGTGATGATGATTGACTTCTTTAGCACTTCTTGAGGGTCCTATTTGAATTATGTGATTTCTTTGTAGCTTTTGTAATTGCCATGTAATAGTATATAGCATAAGTATGTAACTCATTATGGAAGACTTTCTTTTTCTCCCGATGCCGTATGCGCTTCGACTCGGAAGAAAGAGTAGATTTGTTGTAAGACAAGAAGGGCATAGACTAATATGTGGTAGCAGTGAGAATGATTTATTTCGTCTCGCATTACTTCCACGGCAGTGTTGCCACCAATAAAATCGCAGCTCTTGTATAATTCCATTCCATTAACATTATTCAAAGACTATTTCTTTAGAATTAAATGTTTATGGAAATAATGCTTTCGTTGTACAACCTATCTACATAATTACCTAATTATAGGAGTGTCATAAACTGTGGGGTGGCAGATTTACGGATTCAATAAGTACTGTATTAGAAAAACTTAATTCATCCATTAATTTGGATAAAAGAATGTACTCTGAAGATATTGAGGGGAGTAAAGCGTACGCCAAGATTTTAAATCTATGTAATCTGCTGTCTACAAATGAAACTAATTTAATTTGTGAGGGGCTGGAGAGAATTAAATTAGAATGGATGAAAGACGAATTCATTATACGCAGCGGCGATGAAGATATACACACAGCTAACGAAAGAAGACTAAAGGTAATTGAAATACTTACAACGATTTAATTTATTGGTTTTCTATTTATATTAGTAAGGCTGCAATTATAATTAAACTCTTCATGGAATTTTTGTCAATGGATTTCTTGAACTGTTCCTAAATTGTGTGTGAAGAAATTAACATTATTTACTTACTACCTCTCTCTAAAAACATATAAAAACTTTCATTTTAGTGCTCACTAGCTTCGACGTTTAAGGTTATCGATGTCCTTGTAATAAACAAACGAAATGCGACGTACACGTGGTGCGGCCTATCTGCGCATTCTTATGTATCGTAAACAAAATCGGACCTACCTCAACACATTACGGCAGTTCTCAACAGCTGGGACCTTTTTAATATAAAACCACTTCTATACTTTTTCGTTCATACTTATACATACACAACACACACAGTTTTTGTCTTTATAAATTTCAATATTCTTTTTCCACGTATATTTTAAAATCACCTGTGTATCGCTTTTACTTATATAATTACTTTTTATTGTATGTAGCTACCATAATAATTCCTTTTTCATAATTTAGGAAGTGATAGGCGAGCCTGCCACAAAATTGCATGTCGGAAGAAGTAGAAACGATCAAGTCATAACAGATATGCGACTGTGGTTACGATCAGCGCTTATTAGTTTAGAACGATTGCTTAAAGATTTGATAAACATAATTGTCAGTAGATCGATCGAGGAAATAGACATTATCATGCCGGGATACACTCATCTCCAGAAGGCTCAGCCAGTTCGATGGAGTCACTGGTTACTCAGGTAGTAATAGATATAGAATTCAATATAAAAAATTCTAATTAGGAATATTTTAATACCAGTCACGCTTGGAGTTTTAAATCTGATGCCGATAAATTACAGGATGTGTACAAACATACAAATGTTTTGCCTTTAGGCAGCGGCGCAATAGCTGGAAATCCATTTCAAATCGATAGAATCCTATTAGCACAATACTTAGGTTTCGATACGGTTACGCAAAACAGCATGCAGGCGGTAGCAGATCGTGATTTTATTGGTAAGAAATTGACAATAAGAAACAAACAATACCTTTGATAAATATTGGTAACGACGCCGCCGCGCTATGGGACCAAATGGCTTTAAAATGAAAAAAAAAATACATATCTTGAACACGGATGGTTCTATTAAATGCGATTGGTGTTATTGACAAAGTACATCAACTATGTTCTAAATTTGAAAGATTAATTCGATTATATAATATACTTTATTTATAATATTATCTATAATTAGAGCTACGACTTTTCGTTGCAATGCAGTGTCGTGGTGCTTATGAGAACAGTTGGGGATGATAATTCTATACTCGATCGATGAATTTTCGTTCACAGTAGTTCTGGAAGTGTTGACGATGCATTGTACATTTTTGCACAACAAGGAGCTTATAGAGTATGTCAAATGTGACACACATAAAACGATTATTTGCTGCTTAAACACGTAAACTATAACATATAGATATATATATATGAAAGCTCTACAGGTCGCTGTGGCCCTTGGCTGCGAGATCTTTCACTCTTCCTTTCTACTTCCTTCGATCCAAGGCCTCCTCCTTCCAGTCCCTGACCCCTACTTCTCTCAGATCCTTTTTTACTTCTTCCAACCATTGTTTCCTTGGGCGGCCTCTTCTTCTCTTTCCTCCCACTCCTTCCATCAGCACACGTTTTACCCATCTTTGGTCTGGCATCCTCGCTATGTGTTCCAACCATCTAGCTCTCTGCATTTTCACCACCTGAACATGGCTCCTCTATTTCCTTATTTGTTCTTCTTCTATATTCATATCCAACTCGAACCCCTCCAAAAATCCTTCTCAAAACTTTACGCTTCCCAAGCTCTAGCTTCATATCCTCTTTCTTCGTAAGCGTCCATGTCTCGCACGCATAGGTAACTGTAGGCCTTAGTACAGTCTGGTATACTCTCAGTTTTGCTGTTCTTGATATGTTCCTTGCCGTCAGCATCCTTGAAAACATCCCTGCTGCTTTACTTCCTTTAGTTAACCGTTTCTCTATTTCCTTTTCTTCGTCTCCTCTACATGTCACCGGCACTCCCAGGTATTCATCAGTCTGCTCCGTCTTCTCTATGTTGGACACTCTATCTCCACAATTGATGACCAGATCTGCGGTCTGTCCCTTGATGGTATCCTTCATGATTATGTATTTCGTTTTATTCTCATTGATGGTTAGACCATATTCCCTCGCTTTTCTTTCCAGTAACTTGAAGACTCGTACTACTTCCTCTTGGATTATTACTTTATTTTCCGTTCTCCTAATAGTCATTTGCACCAATTTCTTCAACTTCTCCGGGATCCCCAGCTGTCTCATCGCTTCACTGAGAAAAATGGATTGTAGAAATTAGATAGTAAATCTCTTTATGTTAATTAGTAACATAATTATTGTCAAAACGACAATATGTGGGGTATTAAGAGTAAAATAACCAGATGTTACCATGCTTATAGTAAGAGGTAAAATCTGGATGTTACCAGGTATTCGATGCATATTCAATTTCTAACATAAATGTTCGTAACGCTCTTCCCACCCCTTGCTCTATTCATTGTCAATCTTTACCGAAGAAATCGACCAATAAGCTGTATTGCCACTCACACGTGTTATGTACGTGTGATACAGGTGTACGTATTCGTGTCGGTGCATGTTTGTGTCTGCACAGAGAAAAATCCATGTTGTAATATTTACACTTTACTGTTTGACGGAAATTGTAGTAAGAATTCCTACTATTGTGCAAAATTTTAGAACAACGGCGTTGCATTTTCCTATATCACGGTTACAAAAAAAGCAATAAAATTGTTTAAAAATATTGTGTGACAATCTTCTACAAAATATAGTGAAATGTTTTGCAATATTTTACAACAAGTGAATATAATAAATTGCATATAATGTAGTGAAGACAGTTATAATAACAGGTGTAGCAAATTTACTGTGTTGTGTTTATGTAGGTTAGGTTAGGTGCTTGCAACAGTCACCTTACTTTGATTATTGAAAACGGCATTAATAATGAGATGGAATGAAATGAATGCTGTATAGTTTTATATCTATATAGTAGGAATATCATAATACTCATAATTGGTTTAGCTACATAAATATGTGATACTACAGCTTTTGTCGTAAAGATGGCGCTATGCTTGTTTCATAATCTTTGAAATTCGTACTCAATGTAAATTGTGATCGGTAAATGTGGCTGCGTAATATCTATATGATGCTTATACCTGGTTAACGTCGTGTAAAAAGTACTGTGGACAATCGCCCACAGATGAGAATTACGAGGCGCTTCAATTCAATACCGGTAGTACTCTACGGTACACGGGCCGGTCTGATTCCCGCAATCCTGCCCGATACGACGGCAATTCGCCCGGCTGTCACCGGCTAATCAAATTATATTAATTAATTATAATTAAAAATTATTAAACTATATTTATTATAGTTTTCATTGTTAACAGTTATTATCAAATATAGTCAGCGCTACTAGACATTTTTTTCACGTTTACTAACATGTATGCTCAAATTAATAATACAAATATAGTACACTTTACCATACGAGTTAATAAAAAGTATTCACAGATATTTACTATACAGATATTGTCACCGGTAATATAAAATATGATTGTCCCTATAGGAGCTATAAAATATATTAAAGTATACTATATTTATGTTAAAGAGTACTATCTATTTCTCTCAGTGTTGGAATAGCTTTTTCCTATTAATCGATAAGGTAATCAATAAATAGCAAGTGCAAGCTTAAATTCTGTTCATAGGTATTCCGCTGTAACTGTTTCATGATGAATATCTGGTCGACGGTTGATCTGCCGTCACATATAGGCAAATATTTTTTATGATTTTTTGTTAATTAGTACTTTTACCCTTCCTTCATCCATTATAGAGCCGCATAACAGTGACCTCTCTGGCACCCCAATGAAAGAACGAGCTCTACTCATAATATGTGTTTACATATACTGCTGTTTCAAAACGCTAAATTTACTATCCCATGTCTGATTGTGAATGAAATACCTTTATAAACCTTGGTATGCAAATGACTCATTCCAACAGCTCAAGCTAGCCATATAGTAATGTGAACCTATTAGAGTACACATTACTATATCAAGAAGTACCTAAAAGAAATATAAAGTCGGTTAAATGGAAAAAAGTCTTTTACTTTGAAGACTAGGTATGTGTATGCATTCAAGCTGAGAATGATGATAGACTGCGACCTGAAACATCTATTGTGTTCCCTATTCTTGCTGTATTTACAGCTGGCCGTCCAGTCCGATTAATTTTAAAAGTGCAGAATGTCAGAAGGCCCCAGGTTAAGTAATTTTCCCTCTTCAATGTTACATGCTCTCAAGTACACAGTCGTTGAGTTGCACAGTGTAAAGCAATTTGAGAGGAGGTGGATGAATGTTTCATCATGTTCTGATCAAAATCTACATTCGGCTTCCGTTTCTATTTCAAGCGTGATCAGATGACCTTTCAGTTCACAATGGCCTGATACAATCTCTGACAATATGCAATATGCAAATAATATTTTTGCTTAGCTTGAGGCATTCTAGATAGATAGATCTCTTCCAGTTCCCAGAAGAGCTTTAGCTTGTCTCATTTCCTGGAGATTCTCCCAATATTTGGATTTTCTCCACTCCACTTCACTTTTAAGTTTCTCTGCTGCTTATCCCGCAAACGAATTCAGGCCCTACAAATAGTATTCCGGCCCCTTGGTACGTGCAGATTTCTTCTTCCCTATTTTCCTCTACTATGTTTGAGGTGTCGCGTTACTGGTTATTTATTTATCAATTAATAATCAACGTAATTTATTTAGATGCACGTTGAAAATGATTTTATTATTTTTTATGTATATGATTTTCCTCACAGGAGACAAATAAATCATTATCGATATTTAGTAAACAGATTACACCTTTACCTACAAAACATGGATGCAACTTTTAACAATAGTTTCAAAAATTTCAGTGGAATTTTTATTTTGGTGCTCACTAACTGGTATTCATCTAAGTCGTTTCGCCGAAGATCTCATAATATACAGCTCCAAAGAATTTGAGTTCGTAACGATCAGCGATGCCTTTTCAACTGGCAGCAGCTTGATGCCACAAAAAAGAAACGCAGATAGTTTGGAACTTATCAGAGCAAGTGCGGGTAGTTCTTTTGGAAATGTATTAGAAATATATCTTGATTCTTCTTCACGAACTACTCCATATTTTTCTTGTAGTGTACTAGCTTAATGATGACACTAAAAGGTTTACCCAGTACTTATAATAAGGATTTACAAAATGACAAGGAAGCGATGTTTTCCGCCTTCGATAAACTAACATCCATCTTACATGTCGCTTGTGGTACCGTTTCGACCCTAAAGGTATACTGTGTCCACACATTTAGCGAAATTAAAAATATAATAAACTTTTAATTATATGCAGGTAAACAGAGACAAGTGTACGGCTGCTTTGACATACGACATGTTAGCAACAGATTTAGCATATTATTTGGTCCGAAAGGGTGTTCCTTTTAGGCAAGCACACCACGATGCTGGGAAAGTCGTATCCGAGGCAGAAAGAAAAGGAATATACATCAGTGATATCGCCGTAGATGAATTGCGTGCAATAAAGTTAGTATTGAAGCTGATTCAAATGTAGTAGGCACTCATACTAATAACTGTTTTTTGTAGCGAATATTTTCTAGATGATGTAACTGAAATTTGGAATTATAATAATAGTATTGAGCAATATCAAGCGATTGGTGGCACGAGTAAGAAAAGTGTTTTGGATCAAACTGAGCTTCTGAAGAGCTGGCTGCTACAAGAAAATATTCGTGATAAAACATCTTGAATACAATACTAAATATTTGAACAAATACGCTCAATTTATTTGTTATATTTGATGTATTGAGCATTGAGATATAAGATAAAACTTAATAAAAATACAAATGGTGTCAGAAATACTTCTTTATCACACTACACATTTAATTTACCACTGTGCACATTTCTATAACTAACATTATTAGGTTGTATAGGTTGTCTACAAACAAATAATATAATTCACTAAAAATCGTATCTCTTTCATTGAAAGAAAATCTTTTCAGAATTGATAAATTTTAAATAAAGCAGGCTCTGAGTACACTAAGAGTTTTATTATATTTACCGAAATTCTATTTTTAATATAAAATTTGATAAGCAGCAGTCATTATTAGCAGACACGTTTCGCCTTACCAAGGCTCATCAGTGCTACTGGATGACCTATTGCATCATACGACAAAAATCGTGTATATGTATCCTAATCAAAGTGGAAAGAGTATATATAAAACTTAAAGATGGAAATCTCATTAATTTCGTGAAGATATTATACTATATTGTCGGACTATTTCTACAATATGTTTCTAACCAAGAACATGAAATTGTAGGTCCATGGTAAGGCACTACTTTTGAGTTTTCTTTCCAATAGTAATGGAAGAAGGATATCTGAGTGACCACCATAACATTCCTTTTAATATCTTGGTCAAAAAAGGAAAGTAAAACTGTACCCGCTAAACACAAAACCACGATAAAACATGGGAGATAACGTGAAGGTTACAATAGCAGAAGTCAAGGAGTTTAAGGAGACAGGTCGAACTAAACCTCGACGCGAGAACATGACTAGGATTATTGAAAACGCCGGCGATTTAGGCATTGCAAGGGTGCAACCATTATTGATGCAATTCCTACTGCCATCGAATTGTGCTTTGCACAACAAGTCTTGTGTCCATATTCCAGGCGCCTAAAGCATCCTACAATGTCTATCCTTGCCCTGATGCCACATTCTGTCCATCCTATTCTTAGCTTCCTTAGGGGCAATGTCTGTTCTTTAGGAACATCGGCTTTTACAATTAGTTCTTTGTATTTCCCAGTCCAAATTGCTCTAATTACCATATCGGTCTCAGTTACTTTCATTTCCCTTGATAATGCCTATTTAACTTCTTCTTCCGCTGTGGTTGGGTCTATTCCCAATATAAATATTGCTGTCATTCTGAATTTCCCGGTGTCCATTTTAACATCGTCTATTTTACTTTTAATTTCATTTTGTAGAAATTTTGCCATATCTTGCCCTCTTTCTACTGTTAAACGTAGGTCTCCTGTGATAATACATTATTTACCAATAGTTGCTCTTCAATTATTATTAAGTAAATCCAAATTGACAGTTCGGGCCCTATCGAACTAACTTATTACACAAACAAGCAATCGGCCAACGGTGAATGGGTACCCCACAAAGGAAAGTCTGGGAAGGGTTCCACACAAAAATATTTATGGCTGATGCCGGCTGATGTTTTCTTTTTTTTTTAAGAAACTTATATTATTAACTTTTCTTACTATTGAGACTCAATAGGCATATGGATAATGGATTCTGAAATAAAAAGTTATATAAGACATTAATACCATTTCTGTGAGATCTACAACCAAGAAACATGTGGTTCAAACACGTGCAGTCTGCTCCACATATGATGGCATGATGGCGTTTCAATTAGAAAAAAAGTAACAACAAACATGGAAATTTTTCATTCATAGTTTTTGCTACAGTACCAGTGTAGCGGTAAGTATCTCATATACAAAGCATGTGTACATGTTACAACACTTTTTCTTTCGCTAGATTACTGCTAGTGAAAGGACGGTGTTTTTTTTATTGGGGGTTATTTCTAAATTCATCTAGTTGTAAGTAAAATGAATGGGTACCTACATTAAGCTCATCTGTTTAATACATATACAATTTTGTTTCAGCAAGTTACTGGATCATTTTTTAATATGTTTAAACCAATACGAAGACACCAATAGATATCTGCTAATTTCACAAATTTATATGGGATGCGTTTCCAATTGATTGTTAAAAAATCAAATTCTCGACACCTACATGTGTAGATACTTTAGATGATAATATTAAAAAATATCTGATGCAATGTTTTTATTTAACTATCACGGGTCACTGCATAATGTTAAATTCTGTAAGTTATTTTTTCTCGCTGGTATCAACGGTTAAACACCATTTATCTTATGTTATCTTATGTAACAGAAAACACTAAATAAACTTTCACTGATGTTAGACAAACAAAAGAATCTATTTTTACGTTAATTACGTTAATACATCTAGTAGTAGTAGTTAGTAGCTATTAATTGCTTTTATACAAAAATGGAAGACAAGTTGTTTTTATCTAAAAGCATAGTATTAGAATCAGACATAGTGGAAGGTGGCATTTTAGTAAATTCACAAGGAACTATTTCCAAAGTATTGAACATTGAAGATGCTAGCGCCCTTAAGAAGTACAACAAAAATCTTCAGGTAATTCATATTTATTCTCCAATGTAATAATAAGCATTGTTATTTTATCTGTTTGCCATGTAAGTATAACTAAAAGTGTTGCAAACTAAAATAACAAAAACTTTACATCTACGTAATACTAATCTATATATACTACTATAGGTATAAGTAGTAATTATAACTTTGCATTTATAATTACTGAGATCCCATACAGATATTGCATCAATTTGCTACCCAGATATTGTAATCTTAGCAACAGTAACTACAAATATTTCTAACTAGGTATACTACCATAATAAACATTTCAAAGCATAAGACCGACAACTATTATTATTATTATAACATAACTGATATTACAGCTTATATCTTCTCCAACAAATGCTCAATTGATATACCTAATTACAAAATCATTTCATAAACGTAATGATGATGCAAACGATTAACAATTGTAGATAATCGATGTTGGAGAATACGTGATAATGCCTGGCATAGTCGACTCGCATGTGCACGTTAATGAACCTGGCAGAACAGAATGGGAAGGTTTCGAATCTGCAACGAAAGCTGCCGCAGCTGGAGGTGTAACAACTATTGCTGATATGCCATTGTAAGTTTAATCAAGCCAAATAGTATGTAGTTCTGATTTTTTGGTACTGAGATATTCACTGCCCAAAATAGGGCGTAGAAAATTCAGTTTTGGCGTGTAAATCAAGAATTTTCGCCCGATTTTGAAATACGTAACGAACGTACGTATTGAAGTAACAGCGTTTCTCCGATCGCACACAATTTTATTTTGAAAGCTCTAATAGTAGTTTAAATGTACGAGTAAGTATGCGTTTGCCTACTTGTGGAACACTTTGTATAGTAAAACATGTTTTTGGGTTATGCAGTATGATTTTTTTTGTAGATAAGATTTCTTTCTAAAAAAAAAGTAACTGTAATCAAAGATCAAGTCTTCGGTCAGACTCGCGAAGCTAACTGAAATTATAAATTTAAAGAAGAATTGTCCTGAAAATACATTTTCAAAACTTGCACACGTGTTCGAAGGATATATTGTGTAGTAATAAACGACTTAGATTTAGGTGTACTTAATTTAAAAGGTAACAGTATAAACACTTTAACCAAAACTACTTTTAAATAAATAAATCAATAATTTATTGGTGCTAAAATATACAGTAAGTATATTTACACACACCAAGGAGCACAACATTAATACATACATGTATTAGATATAATAAATAGGTACCTAAGCTGTCCTCTTAATCCAGTTCAAGTTTGCTAAAACACTTTGTTTTACCAATTAAGTGTCTGATCTGGCAGAAATACAGTGAGAGAACACGAGACACATGTGCTCCACTTTACAAAGTACTTTTAAGTAATTTGTTCAAAAGCATCCACCCGTTTCGTCCAATATGACCTTGTCTTTGTAATTGTCAAGAATTTGTTCTTCTTTTGCATCACCACCAAAAAGAAGTAGGTGTGTTCTTTCAAACGTAGATAGCCGATACAGTTCCTACTTTTGTTGGGCGCACATTTCGTCATAACTCCCCGACATCCTTCTTTTCTTTCGTGTTTTTCGTTCGCCGGTTCTAAGCCATTCAAACAAAGAAACAAAGCTGAAATATTCCTGAATCCCAAAACTACAAGGTGGGAATGGACAGAAGTAACTTATTCCTAGTTGAATTGTGTAGAAGCGACCAAATAGAAGAATGTCTAGATGAGCTTTAGTAGCACATTCTATAGTAAAAACTGCCGTAAGAACAAAACTGAGCATAACTAGGTTGCTCCCAACCTAGTGTACTATTTGGTAGCAAGTTGAACAATTTCAGAGTTTTCTTTTCGTTAGAGCAACATATGTAAGAAAGAATATAGTAATCCATGTGGGTGCTTGAAAGCAGGTAAAGAGTAGTTATGTAAACAATGTAATGCTACAAGACGGTAACACCACGATTCCTAGATTTTGACAAGGAGAATAAGAACCGCCCTAGAAAAAAAAACATGACAAAGGCCTCGAAATCGAGAAAAACAGGCACATCGACCATTTCAGCCAGTCACACAGTAGTGTATAAAGGGCCAGACATTATCGCACTCACAATTGTCAGTATAACCATTTCCAACCCACTAAGTCCTTGCATCATATTATATAAAAGCACATCTAGAAAAAGAGAAAAGAGGGACGCAGTACGGAGGAGATATGACATCAAAAAATACTACAAGTAAATTCCATCAATGGATACAAATTGCTTAACAGCGGTTTCTCTTGCAAAGTTCAAGCCTTAAGGCACTTGATTAAAGAATAGGGGACTCCAATCCTAACATAATACAATTCGCGAGATCCCAACTGGGAATTCGAACAATTACAGGACATGGTGCGTCCCTTCTCTTGCTGCAGGGACAGTTCGGGAAGCCTTTCACTTTAATTTTATACAAGTGTTAAAGAGATAAATGATGATTCAGTCCCGTCTTGGGATTTTATTTGTATTTATTCTGTATGTATTAAATACTGTAAAAGTGGTTTTCCGTTCGATTTTATCGTCATTACAACACGATTCAGAATGATATTACAATTATATAAGACTAACAATAACACCGGTTTTTTGAGGATGTGTATCTCTAAAGCTTTGAAAGTACAAAATTGTTTTGAATTCAGGTTGTATTCATGTTTTATTTTATTTATTCACAGCTTATTAAATTGTTGGGACAACTAAAAAATACGCAAATTACACAATTTTAGAAAGTTTCACCGACCCTTGAGGAACTGCATTTCCAAAACTATTACATGTTATATAGAAAAAGCAGAACTAAATTGCTGCAGATTCAGTTCAGACAAGAGCTTTTTTTGATGGGCAAACTTTAGCAAATATTTACGTCAAGCAATAGAAATTTCTACAGAAAAATTTGTGATTTTTTCAAGACAACAGCAAAATTTTCATTGGAAAATGTGTTACGCTAATTTCAACATATTTAAAAATGAAAACTACCATCAAATTACCACGAAAATTATTGAAGCATTAATCATTTTCGCGGTAATTTGACTTATCATTTTTTTTTAATATTTATCAGTACATACACCTACAAACGTAAATCATTTTAACTATTTGCAGAAACTCAATACCACCAACGACTACCGTTGAAAATTTTGAAACAAAGATAAATCATGCGAACGGAAAAGTTTACGTCGACGTAGCTTTTTGGGGCGGGTTGATTCCTGGAAACCATGTAAGTCTGGTCTATAACAGAGAATATAGTTGTTCAAAGAGCATTGTGAGAGCATCCATTAAATTTAAAAAAAACTTACAAGCGCTATTTATGGACTAATTATATGGCTATTACAAACAAATAGCCGGAAAAGAATTAATTTTAAGTACCAACTTAGTTTATTTATTTTACAATCTTGGCTACTTTTCTTTCAATTTGAAAGAAAATTGAAATCAAGTCAAAAATCAAAAATTTTTAGCATTTTAACACCCTTCATTTTTCGTCCTTGATGATATTTGTGCATTATTTTGGCAGATATGGACCCAACAATATGACAACTGAAAAAGGGTTTGATTGTTAAAGATGCGTAAGTGATTAATCAGGAAACTTTGTTCATTGAAAAACAAATATTACATTAATAACATAAGTCCCTCAAAATTAAGTTTACTGGGCTCCTGTTCAATGAATTCTCAGTTTGATTTTGGTCACATTATTTTGTTCACATCGCATGTACTACTAGTTTTACGAAGAAATTAAGACACCTTTGTGTAAGATACGATCAAATATTTACATGGAAATCACATATCCTGAAAACAAAAATCAATAAAGCCACCTTTCCCAAAATGACTCTAGGATTATACTCAGGGACAATTAAACCCATGATAACATATGGAGCAATAGTATGGTGGCCAAAAGCTCGGCAGGCAGGGTGAATACGTTACAGGGAAGACAAAGGCTGGCCTGTCTGTGCGTTACAGATCCGATGAGGTCGAGAATGAAAATAATAACTAGAAATTTACAAGCAGGGAATGGCTAGGTCTGCGCCCTATAGGCAGATGTACAGACAAACGCCCACAAGCATGTCACATGACACTGAATATCAACAATTACTAGATGAGCTAAAGGAGGCTTCCTTAACGGGGATGCCAGTGATGTAATGGTGCAGAAATATAACGTGAATAAAAGGTAGCTGGTAATAATATCAGGCAAGAAGCAAGAAGGCATGGGGAAGAAGCCCAAGAAGGGCAAACTTGTACTGGTATACCTACGATTCAAAAACTGAAAATGGCGTAAGAGTCAGAATGTATGGGAAAAGCCCATTTCGGTAACTTCAATGAAGACACGAAGGTATTCCAAGCCAAGTTGACTCCAAACAGGTTTTGGCACTGCAGAAACGCCATAAACGATGTGGGCATTCAACGGGAAATAACGTTGTCTTGTGTACCCAGCCATACAGACCATAAGGGGAATGAGGTGGCGAATGTATGGCTAGACGAAGATGCTGTTTATTGCCAGCTATTCCTTCGGCATTACCAAATCAAAAATAACAAAGCCCATCAAAACAAATGGATATATAACAACTCCAAACAGTGGTGGCAAAATCATCAGGACAAAGGCAAGTAAAACAAGTTAGGCAGAAGTACCGGCTATAGTTGTTGGTGATTTCAAGAAAGAAATTTGCCGGATATGCAGCCAAGCAAGACGGTTAAAAAGGATGTCGTTTTGTTTTGAAGAAATCAAATCCACAAGTAAAATAGAAGCAGCAATAGTAGTAATAGAACAAAGGCCTGAATTTACAGAGGATCAACTACGTAAAAACAGAAAGGCTGTTAAAATGATAGTAGGTGTGCTAACTGAGGGCTTTACAGAGGATGCTAGTTGTAGATTCTGCAAAGACTAAGAGCAGTGGCTTGGCAAGGACAACGTTTCTACTGCTAGGCTCGGAAAATCCCAGACCGGTCATAAAATACCTCCTCTCAAATATGATAAGTCTAATTAAAAAGGCAAAATTCGAAATCGTCTTCCAAGATAAAGGGAATCACAATAGTACTAAAAAAGTTGCGATAAAGCAGCCACTTATAGCCGCTTTAATCCTAATCTAATTTATAGATTAAGCCTATGGTTTGTTCTTGTATTTCATGTCTGCAACAATACTTTCTGCTTGGAGAATATAATCCTCACTTTTGATGTCTTTTTTTATTAGCACGGGTAGGTGTAATATATGTACTTATATCTAATGAAGTTATTGCCTCAACTGACACATATTAGACGCTACATTTGCTTCAATATACTTAAATCGAGAATGCTTTTGTTGTGTAATGTTTTATTTAGGTAAAGCATATAAGTTTCTACTTATACTAATATATATATATATATATATTACAGAACGAACTTCTTAAGATGATTGACACTGGTGTTGTTGGGTTTAAATGTTTTCTCTGCCCTTCTGGTGTAGATGAATTTCCACCCGTCAATATGAAAGAAGTAGAGCTTGCTCTTCACATCTTAGAAAATGCAGGCGTTGCATTAGCAGTTCGTATACATGAAAACCTTTTTATTATGTAATACCAATGTTTTGTTTTAAGTTCCATGCAGAGATCGAAGACTTTCCAGAAGTTTTAGGTAAGATAGGCTTAATAAAAATATAAGGACTAGCGTTACTATTTGAGAAAAAATCAATTTGTAGGAGATGCTACATGCTACGAAACATTTTTAAATTCAAGGCCAGATTCAATGGAAATTAACGCTATTAAAAATATTATCCAGCTTGCTGAAAAATACAGGTTAGTACATACATTATCTTCGGGGATTTTATAAAATTAATAATATTTTTGATTTCGTAAGTTTTCCAAAGCGTGTCATTCTTTATTTTACAGCGTTCCCACACATATCGTACACTTATCTACTTCACATGCGCTACCTATATTGGAGGAAGCGAAAAAGTCCAATCAACGCCTAACGGTAGAGACCTGTCATCATTATCTCACAATATCTTCAGAGGATATCCCATTAAGAGCTACTGAGTTTAAATGCTGTCCCCCTATAAGAGACTCGAAAAATAAGGTAATAAAAAAATAAAATAAGATATTATGTAGATAGACAGTATATTCAGCCCTTACGATTTTAGGAAGGTTTATGGAACGGGTTGAAAAATAATATAATAGATATGGTTGTCTCTGATCATTCGCCATGCACTGCTGATTTAAAGTTACTTGAGGATGGTGATTTTATGAATGCTTGGGGTGGTATTTCTTCCTTACAATTTGGTGAGTTCCTTTGTCTAAAATGTTTAAAAAAATTATATAAATACATATCAAGAAACCAGAGGTAATTGGGGGTGACTTTGCTAAAATGCATCTAGCTACCCTTACGATTAATTTCACATTATAATTTTGCATATCTAGCAAAGAGAAAAATATCCACATGAATCAATATATCATTCTAATAAATAGCTACTTAGCATTAGTATTTGAATTAAAATTGGAGCGGTTATGCAGGTCTTTTTTGTCCATAACCTTTTTATGTCTATTTCATTATTCTTGAGGTCCCAGCACATAACTGTTTCACCTTGGATTCTCTAATATTAAGGCATTTGACCTTGCTAGATCATGGCGATGATACATTATAAAGGTAGTTAGGTTTAAATGAACTACACTTCTATCGCCCACTTTAAAAACTAGCGGGCAGTAAGAAGACCAGGTTGACTACCTCGGTCACAAAACATGGACTATGTTGTCCGAGCCTACGTCTGGCATTATATGTTTATTTAGTCTGTAGTAATGGATCGGTTTTTTTTTTCTTAGTAGAGTTTGTCTATAAATTTTATAATTTGTGAATTAGCGAGCCGGTGAGATGGCACAGCTTCAGTAAAAGCATTAAGGATCCTTGCTTGACCAAGTCATCTGTTTCCTCACTTTTCTTTAGGTCCTTTGGTACCCAATCAATGTTGATTTCCAATAAATCCTCTTTTGAAATTGAAATGTCATATTTACCCTCAATAATATAGGCAATAATAACAAAATTATGCATTTAACTTATTGCTACTTTTAACTTCGTATTTAAAGGGCTACCATTGTTTTGGACAGAAGGTCTTCGCCGTAAGATATCCATTTTAGATGTTAAGAAATACATGTGTGAAATGCCTGCTAAGCTTATTGGGTTGCATAAAAGAAAAGGGAAAATAGCAGAAAATTACGATGCGGATTTTGTAATTTGGGATCCGAATGCCACTTTTACAATTAAGGAATCCACTACTCACCACAAAAATAAGGTAATAACACTTTCCGAAAATTCTAAATATTTTACGTATACTTCACCATCCATATACTAACTCCAGCGTTTTAACTGTGAAATCTAAATGAAAATTGGCTACTTACTACTATGTTATTACATATCGCACATACTGTATTCGTACAAACTAATAATATTAAAATTTTATAGGTAACGCCGTATATGAAACGCCAACTGCGAGGAAAGGTGTTAAAAACTATCGTCAGAGGTAAAATTGTTTATGAAGACGATAAACCATTTACACTTCCTGTTGGAAAATTATTAGTTAAGGAAACGTTATAATACTAAGTAGACATGTAACTCATTGCCTACAAAATGTAAAAAAATATGTAGTTATCGCAATTCGCAATTATTATAACCACAAAGTAGGGTAGAATAAAAGGTTTTATCTAAAAACAATCCAATTTCTCGTGAGAATGTTCATGTTTTGTAAACAAAAATAGCTCGGTTCGTTCAGTTGTTCTTGAGAAAAGAGATCCATGTGCAAAATCACGACTTTTCAGGAGAAGCGGTTTTTTGTTTATGCTTACCTAAATTTTGCGGCATAGTATAATCGATTCATCTTCTGAACATATTGACTGCCATCATAAAAGAGTTAAAATGACTTTTCAGGGGCCAACATAATAGAATAAATAAAACTTTTGTTCCAGAAGTTTATTTACATATTAAACATGTTCACAAAATAAAAATGCTTCTTTTTTGAAAAACCAAACTTAATTCACTGGTGATCCATATGGCACACAGACTATTCACATTCATTGAGCGCCATGTGTATCACTCGTAATATATTTCATTACAAATTTAAAAAACATAACGTAAAATAACAAACTATAAACTCTGGTTTAAACAATAATAAAATCCAATAAAAAAAACTTTTACCACAAGAGTATCTCAGGAATTGGATTCATATTTCGACAAGTATGTTGTTCTTCAGCGGATTAACACTGATACTAAAACACAGATAATGAGAATAGCAACACAGTTGCTGAAATACATATCCAGTTCCTGAAACTTCTGCTACAGTAAGTTCTTTGGTTTAATTTTATAAAATAGTTTGATATATATATATATATATTTAATGAATTTCTAACAGCTAACACATAAATATTTGTTGCAAATACTGCAAAATGTGGATACTAGTTTTGGCGTTTTTATCGCCATAGCCCTACGCACGTGAAGCCATGCGCAGGCCATCACCGGAAACAGCGAAATATTGCTTGCAGTTTTCTCGCAGTAACCTACATCATGTTGTGGGGATTTTGACGGAGTACTGCAAGCTCAACAAACACATGCACTGCATGGGTGGTTATCAGCCCACTGTGCCGGGCATGTCACCAAGCAGACGAGACGCCAGAACACATTTTATGTGTCTGTCCGACAAGCAACTACGAGGTTCCATCCTGAAGGAGTACTGGTCCAACATAGCTGATTTTGGCGGCGTCTTGCCTCTGCTCTACTCGAGCTCATGATCAACTTGGGCTGGCTCGGATAGGCTGTGGGGCAGCGACGTCGCCTAGGGGAGGAAGCACAATTATTGTATGCAATGGTGCAGATCTAATTAAAATTTTCATGCAAGATATTGCAATGGCACATATTTATTTTTCGTCTTCTCGAGGTAGCATACTTCTAATAATAAATTAGTAATTATTCCTATTCATCTCTCTTCCTTCCTTTCATAATTTATCTCTAGAAAAAAAGGATCGGAAAAATATCAGGAGAAAGCAAAAATGGTAGACATTTAGAAACATAACAATACTTTTCGCAACAACTATATGTACCTACTTCTACATACTAAACAGAAGGTAGGGTTGCATAACAATGGATTTTATAATACACACTCAATATACTTTCTATAATAAAATTATTGTTGGTCGACGAACACTCCGAGTGTTTAGCATCGCGTATCATAGGCTTCGCGTTGCATAAAAACAGAGTGGTATTAACAACTGCGTGATTCACGGTGACGTCATGCGGATACGAATGACGCAAACCAGTCGGCATGTGTAAGACTAGCTTACGTCACCGAGATGTCCTGTGACCTTTCTTGACTAGAAAAAAATTCCAAATGTAGATAAACTAACTATTGTGGAAGCTGGAAAAGTACCCTCGCATTTCACAGTGCCGAGACAACTTCGATGATATGTAGTCGACGTGCCCAAACGAATCGTATTACTTATTACTTTGCTACTGCGGAAAACCATTAGATGTTACAGTACATGACAATTATACACGCCGACCCTACCATAATCCGACCAAGGACATTGCTTACGCACAGTACCTCTACTTTTTATAGTTAATTTTGTGGTATTGTTTTCATTATCATTCATTAATTTCATTGTAGAATAAATCGCAGTTAGATTTTACACATATTATACATTATAAACCTTGTCAGATTGCATCTGACAGAATTATTACCTATGCGAGCAACAACATGCGAATAAAATTTGGCATTCAATAATAAAAATTTATGACGACATGTGCTAAATGTAAAGTAACCCATCAATATTTGACTTTGTAAAATTAATATCAAAGAAAAAATCGTAAATAGTAATCCCGTTTTCTTCGCTTTTCATAGCTTTTTTTTTTTTGACTGCCGGGGTTTTAAAAATGCTTATGGATTAATATAATAGCTTTGGTCTTTTTGTCCCATTGCGTCAGAACACAAAACGCCCACGCATGCGCCGTAGAGTTTTTGTGTTGTATGTTCTATTTGTGTTGCGTTAGGAAGCAGTAAGCAAGATGGTTTTTTTTTTATTCGAGCAATGTTGCTTCATGATACAAGTAGCTGTTTCCGTTGAAAATCTTAAGTCGATAGTGGAGGTAGAAAACACAACGATCGTTCTGTATTAATAATTAATCTTTGGCGATTGTGAGTTAAGTTCGTTACACTTATACTAGCACGAGTACTACAGTAATGGCCGTTATAAGTGATCTTTGACAGATCTCAGTTATAGATCATCAATATACCTACAATGATGTTGAAACAACTGAACTCGTTCTGTTATTACTGTTTGTATCACCTCTCAAAGCAAATTAGGCAATGATGCATAACCTAAGTACTCGTATTGGCTTTGTTTTCAAGAAAATAAGAATAAAAGATGCAAATTGGCAAAACCTTAGCAATGCATCTATTTTCATTTGCCACCTTCTGTATAACCACCAATTGTCTAATTTAGCTACATCAATTTTACTTCACGACATAAAGTGTTTTATAACACATTGCGTTGCATCATAAATTTGCGTTTTGCGTTATAACACAAATACGTGCCCACTTTTGGTTTCTTTTTCTTTTGTTTCATTTCTAAACATTATTTTACATGGAATACAAAGGCTGGCTTGTCTGTGGGCCACGAGAGCGGTGAAATCAACTCCTACGGCCGCAATGGAAGTAATTTAATTAAACCTGCCACCACTACATATTTATATACAAGAAATTGCTAGGTCTGCAGTACACAGGCTTATGCACGGTCAAACATCGATAAGTAAATTACACGGTGCTGACCATCGAAAACTGCTAGATAAACTTAAAGGGGCATCCCTTATGGAGATGCCTAGTGACGCAATGGTTCAGAAATTTAACCTGGATAGGAAGTATCAGGTTATAATACTAGATAAGAAGGACTGAGAGAAAGGCTCTCCAGTAAGAGCGGACTCGGACTGGTATACAGACTGATTATGGCGTAGAAAATATATGTAAAGAAGCCGAGAACGGCTCTTTCAATAAGTTTCAACGAGAATATGTTGGTGTTCCAGGCTGAGGTGACCGCAAATTAATTACTGTGTCTGAGAACTAGCAAGATAGACTGAGTCTGGTAAAAACGTCACTATTTTCTCCGACAGCCAGGCAACACTTGAAGCGATCATTTCAAGTTGTTGTTGACTCTAAGCTGATCTGGGACTGCGTAAGCACCCTAAATGAGGTGAGCACCCAAACTAATATTAGCCTGGATTCCCAGCCACACGGGTGTGAAGGGAAAATGAGGCCGACGATCTGGCCAGACGATGCCGTCAAGATCATTTGTTGGAGCTAACCATTCCTTCGGCATTACCAAACTGCAAATTAAAAAGTCCATAAATGAATGGATACAGAACAGAAAAGTCCAAGAAATGGTGCCAAAAGGCCTGGCAAGGACGCTACCTGCATATTCTATCAAGAGGAGGAAGAAACCCCAGTTCATGTGCTGTACATTGCGAGGACCTGGAATAGACAACATTTCTAGTGCTTGTCGTAAAGAAACCCACAGCGAATAGATGCATAAAGGAGCCGCTCTCAAAGATAATAAGCCTATAGTAAGAAGGGAAAGTTAGAGGGCACCTTCTAAAGGGAATCACAATAGATTTGAAAAGGTCGCAGTGAAATAGGTTAAAAGCCCACCCTAATCCTAATCTAATCTAATCCACCTTTAAATTCTGTTCACCTTCAAATCAGATGAGTTTGAGGTAATGGATTCTCGTCATATCTTTATGTACGGCATATATCGCTGGTTTAAAGTTCAGTGAAAACCTTTTATAAATATATTTTAATTTTAAAGTTTGAATTTAGTATGAAAATCTAATTTACGGAAAAGGCGCTCGTAATCGGCGGTTTTTTTTTCGTTTCTTTTTGGTGTTAAACTATATGTTATGAATTATGTAGTGTTAAAAATGGAGTAAATTCAATTTCTTAATTTTAGTTGGCATTTTGAATGAAATCAAGCTAACGATATCTGTTTTCGGCTACCGTAACAGCTTCTTGTAGCATGTGTTCAAAGAAGAGACCCCATTTTTCTTCATATTAATATATGTATTTACGATATGATTTATAAGAAAATAACGCCTTACAGATTTATTATTATGCAATAATTTATTTGGGCGTGTTGAAATAATAGTCAAATTGTAAATAAAGTTTTGTTAAAGGCTAATAAACTTCAACTTTAGCTAATTTTTCGACACTTGCTTTACATCTACATTTTAGAAACTTAGGGCGATAATATTTATAGTACAGGAGAATATTTACAGAAATTTTAGCACGAGATGACGTCAGCGAATATAACTATTTCTAAACCCAAGGACTCAAGTCTTCCATAATTCGTTTGTTCATAAATACTAAAAAACCAAATAGCATAAAATATTTATTTATGTTATGATTTTAGAAGCTGCAAAATACATCAACGATAAGCACACAGTACAAATTAATAATATTAATATATAAATGTAAATGCAAACGTCAATGTTATGTCTTGTATTTTTGAAACAAATTGCTTGATGCCCACAATATATGAATCTCTGCAGATAATTTTATTTTAAAGGTGATAAAATTATCAACAAAAGAGAACAAATATGTAATTTATCTAACAACTATTATTAGAAAATATGTATTTGGGCGACAAATACATTACGTCATACCGCAAGTGTTTTGTATACTGTATATAGCGTCTGACTTTACCGATTGATCTGTTAGGCCAGTGTTAGGCGTTAGTTTTCAACACATTTCGGTTGGCCTTGTATTGTATGTGTAGATAGTTGTCCCATTCTACAGACGCAGTAGATGACACTCTAAGGAAAATAAATTCGCTTTATACACATATAAAATAATACATAATCATCATATCTATCTATGGAACTGTTTAGCTTACTTATAAATTTATAAGTTATTATAGTTATTTAAGTGGAAAATTACAAAAACCCACAGAAAATCAAAATATACACCAACAAATGAGAAACAGTTTACATGTTGCAAATTCATCCATCAGTAATTGCCAGTGGTAAATCGTTGGAACTCCAGTAGTTGACAAGCTAGCTTATCTATCTAGTGGCATCGGGTTTCTTTTTAGACTCGAATTTTAGTCAATAAGTTACGATGCGTTTTTTTGTTATGATAGATGAAGCCTAAGTAATTGATACTTGTCAGGATCCCCGCAGCCTAATTGTTTCTGTTTTTACAAGTCACTGCAAACTCAGAAAGGTGCTATGCAGTTAGGGTTTCCGATTAGTCTGAATGCCGGCTATGTCTAGAGGACAAAGAGACAGTTGAGCATGATTTTTTGGGAATGTTAACTTCTTGCTAGAACACCTGAAAGACACCTCATTCAAAAAGATTTTGAGCTATGTGAGTGGGGCCTGAACTTGTTGGCTGAACTTTAAGATAACACCCGCACTACAATAGGCTTAAGTGCAGCAGTGGCCAGCATGATTAGTCGAACCATGTGGATCTTTTTTTTCTCCAATACCAATACGTAATTCAAAACATTCGAATATTCTAATCCTAGTATAGGGATATCCAGATAATGGATCCGGAATATGAGAAGACGCGTTACTAGAGAAAACAACACATGCCATTGAACCAAAAGAAAAAACTCAATGAATGACTAAACAAGTCCAAAGTATACAATGAAGTTATTTTGTTTGGAACCAATACTTAATTCCAAATTATATAAATAAAATTTATTCAACATGTTCCACAATTGCGCACGTTGTAAAACAAATTGCTCAACCTAACTAACTGATCCCGTATGAAGGGATTGCTTGAGAAATATTGAGAATTTGTCTATTATGAAGGAATGAATTATATATGTCCATATAATCTAATATATAGATTTGGATTGCTGGCTTAACCTTTTTAAATTCTGTTTGCACTAGTTACTCTGAAGAGACTCAAACGCTATAGTGTCTAAGAAGAAATGCTGTTCTTCAGTTATGTGCTTTTAAGTTTATCTAATGAAGTTTTACCTATTTTACCCCAATTTCATCTTAAAATATAGACTTGCAATTTTATCCAAATTAGTACATTGCGATAACTAACTAACAGTTAGTATAGCTTAGCCACTAATGTATGTGTACAACGTACAGTATTGTATAGGTACAATAAACATATGCCTACCTGTATGACTAGGTTCGTATCCTTATGTAAGTATATATGTATACTTACATTTTCTCAAAGTATGGTAGTACCCACCATATCTTATCAACGTTTTCATTTAGGTACAGTTATACTAGGAATTAAGATGTGATTATCGCAATGGGAAAAAATTACTGGTATTTAGAATCATATATTTTATGTTATGAACGAGATAAAATACCGAAAACGAATAATAAATAATAACTGATAACATTTGATGTGCGGAAACACCTTTAATACTGCGCTGTAAATTGATGGTAGAAAAAACTTAAAGAAAAAGTTATTTGATTAACATTTTTAAGCATATTATTATTCAATGCTCGAGTAGTAACTGCGGAATGTCCTTTTCGATTAGATTCCTGAAGTGGCCTCAACGGACAACAACAACAGCCATAGGATACGCTGAAAATCTAGCGATAATATATTATAGTTGTTGAGAACAACAAATAACTGAATAGTTGAAAGTAACTGTGGGTTATTCGATTGCATCCGATTATTTTAAAAGGGAAAAAGAAACAAAGACGCTATTTTGACATAGGTAGTGTACACCGAGAAAACAAACTTGAAATACATTGGTATGATGCTGGATCAGAAACTATTTTTCAGGGAATATAGAAGCAGATAAGGCAATAATACCGAAAAGAAAGCGGATATACAAAACACGATTAATGCTAAAAATAAGAGCCCCGGCAAGTGGAAAAAAACGTATTGCTGTGTACTGAATGTACCAACAAAAATGCCAAATGAAATTAAAAATGAAAAATTAAATTAGTTAGCTCAAATGATAACAATTTTTTTAAGGCGCAAAAGAACAATTAAACTTAGGGTTACTATCATGAAAAGTAAAATGTGGGTGAAAGAAATCTGACTTTCTTTTATACTAAAAAAAAAAATTTTAAAAGGTTTAATTAAAAATAAAAGAACAGTATTTTGAATGACATAAAAATTCAATAATTTTATTATTTTTTAAAAAAAAAAGAAAAAAAAATTAATTACAAACTAAAAAAACAACTAAATTAAACGTGGAAAATTCAAGTAATTTATATAAATGAAAAATAAAAGCAAGCACAATGCTTGTATTCACCCAACCCGAGGTGATTAATAAATAAATACAAATCAGAAAAATTAACAACGAACAAAAAAATTAACTCTTTAAACTTAAAATATCTTCCTGCACGTAAAAATAATAACAGATCTTATATCTAAAATGTGTACACAAAAATACAATATCAATTATTATTAAATGAGTTCCGTGATGAACGAAATAAAATCAGAAACGTGAATTCAAAACTTGAAATCAATAATCACAAAATGTCAGCAATGAAATACAATTTTATATATCTACTTACTTTCGTATCGATCAAGGAACTGAACTCACAAGGTTAAACAATCGTATAAGTATAAAAATCTCAGATGCGTGCGATGCAACGCACACAGATCTGTCCGCGAACGGACGAACTCGCAAAACAAAACAATATATACACTACCAATGAACGCAAAATGTACACCTGACTGAAATTAATATAAACAACTGAACAATAAAATAAACAAATTAAACAATCCAAAACATTAACTAAATCTTATTTGAAAATAAAACAATTCGAAATTTCTCGCAACATTGACAAACGCTTAACGGAATGAACAAAAAAAACTGAAGTTACAAAAACCGGGGTGCCAGACCACAGCAGTATGTATGTATATTGTATAAGATGATGAGCAAACATTGGTGCTTCGGGGAATCTCGCCCTAGGGCTGCTGCAGTGGCGCCCTAGCTACGTCTGCGTCTGTGGAAAAAAATACACAATGAAACACTTTATTCCAAGTTCGCTGTAAACGGACTACATACATACAACAGAATTAGCCTGAGTTGGTGGAAATTCCGCCCTCACGCGCAGCACCCGTCACGAGCTCGAAGAGGCGAGCGGTTGCCCCATTATGCACAGCGCATATACATATTACAATAAAAATAATACAATAAATTACGGATTTTGTACGAATCGCGAAGATAGTGGTGAGAATACCTGCACTTTGCGTGTGAATTATAATGATTCTTCTGGGCACGCCCTCTAGCTCTCTCCTTTCGCGCATCCGCCAGCTCAGTTCAATTCTACTGTAAAATTTTTGATGGAAGCCATCTGGATACTCCAAATTATTTGGACCGTTTTATTCGATTTCGGGTACCCGATTTCGAGCACCTGGGTTTCAAATATCGGTTTAACTCCGCCATTGCCTGTCCCAAGCCAGGATGAGAAAGGAGGAGAGAGGGAAGGGGGGGGGGGGGTATCAACCTCGTTAAAACAACCAGGTTTCATTTGCCTCCGAATGAATTAAGAACAACCTAGGTCTCTACCTAAAGTTCAGGTGCAAGGGATGAATGGCACCGGGAGCGAAAGCTGTCACGAACGGAGTGGTAAACTTGGCCATCTTTCAGCATAATCAGTCTTACACTTGTACAGAGGGCGCTGCAGGTCTGGACAACACTATCCTTCCTACTACTCGTGGGAATCGCATAGACCCGAGAATACAAAATGCAAAGCCAGAATGAAGAGATCAGGAGAGGGCATCAGACACCTCTACCACGACTCCGAAAAAAAGCGTACCTGTCTTGGAGGTTAATACCAGACAAGCCACAGACAGCGCCACAAGGTCCAAGATAAGAGTGATCCAGGTGAATCTTCAACTTAGCAAGGCGGCTTCGGCAAAACTGTGGGGATGAAGAACTTCGATCTCGCACACATACAGGAACCCTAGGTTTACAGGGGCAAGATAAGGCGTCTGGGAAGCATTGGATGTGAACTGGTCTACAGTAAAACCTCCAAAGTACCCAGAATCTGCATATTGGTTAAGAAAAACCTAAAAATACTGCCTTTAACCAACTTTTGTTACAGAGACTAGGTCGCAGTCAAAATCAGGGTCAGGGAACAGGGAAATGTCGAGGGATTTAACTATCAGATTGGCATACCTTGCTTTTGATGACCCTGATCTACTACCAACCAAGAAATTGGTGATGAGCAGTAAAGCCAGTGGACCGCAACTCATCATCGGCTGTGATGCGAATGCACAGCATGTGATCTGGAGAACCACCAAAAAAAAAAACGTTTTTCTGATATTTTGTCAAATACCAAGTTTTGGAAATAATGGCCTCATATATTATATTAACGAAGCGATGATAAAATATAAAATGTACCTATACAATTGATGCGGTACTAATAATTTTGTCACTAACTGTATGTTTGGTCACCGTATTTGGAAGAGAGGGTAGAGAGGTAGGAGGTGTGCAATACGAACCGCGCTCCCGGCGCCATTGCTATGACGCGCCACTTGCCTTGTGTTCTCGTCCAGTGACGACCGCCCAGAAATTTTGACGTGGCTACTACGTATAGCCCTATTACCCACTCCGATCACAGCAAGCTGGTGACGAGCGATACGTAACTGGTAAGTACCCAGACGAAGAATAATAACATTGGAACATGAGCTGGAAGACCCTTTGAGGGTGGTGTTATTTAGTAAATTCATAGTATACAGTGCACAATTGAAAATGTGTGGCTCATATTTTACAGTATTTCTTGAAAAGGTATTGAAAATGGCGTCATATGTTGATTCTGTTATAAATTTAGATTATGAGTGAATGTTCCTTGACCATTAAACGATCCTAATCAGTTTGCTTCGCGAAAAATGTGCTCATAGTTTAGAACGCAGTCACACTGAAACGTAGATATTTCGCATTATCATGGTAGCGACTGTAACACTTACCTTATATTTTGTGGTTAGGGTATATGTCAAAATCTGACAGTTCTATATTCTTTACATAAGCATTTACAGAAACGAGGATTAGGCGTTGGGCAATAAGCTTTTTAATAAGTGACATAAGCTAACATTCAACTATTTAAATTTATTGGAATTTATTAAAATGACGACGCAAAGAATTGTAAATACACTTAGTTCATAATGTAAATATAATAATTAATATTTGTTTTATTTTTAGGTATTCCACTATAAAGTCCATGGAAGGGATAGTGGAAGAAAATGGATCTGTTGATCCATTAGCACCATCACCAGACCCTCCAGTGGCTATTGCATCTTCGGTAGGAGTAACTAACAATCAACCCCATCTGATGACTGCTACTAACATAGTACACCTTACTCTGCCTCAGACACAAGCACAGGTAGGGGTTTCGACCCCAAAACTGTGCACGTTTTTATATCAACTTAGCCATAATATAAAGTAGCATATTTCCTACCAGCAGAACTAGAATTTAATTATTTTTACTGATACTTTGTTTTTTACTAAAATGCACTATTTATTTAAAATCTTATCGAATTTTTATTATATACATGATAGCTTCTAATAATGTTTTTGTTGATATTTCTAAAAATATATATGTGTATTATTTGTGATGGTGCCTTTAGTATTGTATATGTTTTTATTTACAGGTACAGTCAGTGATACAACCAAATCAACAATCAGTTATACAAACAGCAACCAATTTGCAACCAGTACTAAGTAAAGGAAATGTTATACTTGTTGGCAAACCAAACTCGGTTATACAAACGGCACAAGCAAATCTGCAAACTCTTCAGGTTAGTTGTAGTTGGTTTAATGTGTTTCGCCACAAATAAACAAAGTGGTATATTTTTTAAACAGGTAGTGGATGCACATAGTGATGATAGTTTTTCAGAAGACGAATCTCCCAAAAAACGAAGGGATTTATTAACAAGGAGACCATCTTACAGAAAGATACTAAACGATTTAGGGGGAGGTGAAATTGCAGGTATGTATTTGAATACAATAAAGATTTTATTCAAGCATGTACATTGAAAGTTTTTTTTTTTTTTAATAAATGCCAATCTGTATTTTATTTTATTATTATAATGTGCAAATAAAGATAATTACACTACTAGATTAACTTAAAATTTAGGGCGCACGCAATGCATCATATAATTTAAGATTAACGAGATTGTTTTATTTTGCTTTAAAAGTGTCTTTGCTGAAGAATTTAACTTGGACAATAAAATTTAAGACCAATAAGAATTTTTTTATTTTGTTTGTTGATACAGATACTATATATACATTACTGGAATAGGTCTCATAGTTCATTATTAAATGAATATCTTTCCTTTCAACTTCTAAAATATATTTCTAAATCGATGTCCATTTATTATATTAATTCAACAGGCAAATTTTATAGCAGCACTGTGATGAATTCCTACTCTAAGGAAAAAAAAATATTACAATATTATAACTGAAGTCAATTGTTAACTTTTTGGTACACTTAAATTTTCATCTTGCAACCAAACTAAAGATTCTATTTCAGTATTGTTTATTTTGATTGCACATTATAATTTGCATGGAATTTCAATAAATACGTTGGATTGTTGTATTTCTAGTTAAATTAATGCATTGCTAAAATAAAACAGTGTGCTGTAAAGATATTAGCAGAAAGTGAAAACGCGTACAGTAAGGTATGACAATAAAAAAAATCAATTTTAACTCTCTGTTTTTAGAAGTTGTAGAGCTTATTCATTTACATATACAACCAAAAAGTTTGTGATAATATTCCAATAGAAACAAGACCAAAATTCAAATTCATAGTGGGACTCTCGATCTTTTCTCCCCTTAATTGCTAATTTTTGGCATTTTTAAATTTAATATTTACATATGTGTATGTAATATGGATGAGTTCTTAGTGTTACGTTGTGGTATGGGATAAACAAATATGTCCTAGAATTATATATAATAAACTGTTGCATAAACCTTATGAACAAAAATAAATACTAAGTGTACTAAATTAAATATCAGATACATCGAGAGCATAACATAGTAATCAGATATGCTGTTCACAGAGGGCAAGGTTGAGCAGACATCCTCGGAGGCTGATAGTGAATTATCCTCACACTCAATCCCATACCACACAGGTTAGTCGAAGAAAAACATATGCGCACTTAACTTCATGTTTAGACTAGCCCATGCACCGCATCGTTACTAACATAAAAACAATAACACCCTATAAGTGTTTTTTTTATAAGAATTTTAATACTATTGTTTACTATCTTGATATCATACACAGGATATAAAAAGAAGATGTATTATCAATAATTGCATAATGATTTCTGATCCTTGAAAAAATCACAGTAAGCTGAAATGGATGACATTTAAAAATGTCAATTTTTAATTTTACGTGACAGCACATGTGCACGCATCTAACACAGTGTTTTTTTGCTTTCAACTGTTGTTTGTTTACAATTAAAGAACATATTGGAATTAAAGGAATGAATAAAAATCAAGATCATGTATTTGAAGAAATCCGATTCATGTGAAAGTAGTATGTACTTTTTTTATTGCATTTTTTCTTCATCTTCTGAAAAGCTGCTTATAATGTTACTGCATAATTTGTTTAACAATGTGTGTATATCATTTAAATATTTTTATGTAAAAAAATTATAAATATAGAAGAAACTTTCTATTGTTTCAGTTATTCCTGCCGGAGCAATTCAGATCTCTAGTGGAGAAGGCGGCCAAGGCATACATACGCTTACAATGACAAATTCTCCCGCAGGTGGTGCCATTGTACAGTATGCCCAAGGACAAGAATTCTACGTTCCAGGTAAGGTGTTTATTGTCTAAGCTATCTAAAATTAGTGTTAACTACGAAAAAGTTGAAAGTAAAAACATAAAAGAGAAGGATTTCAATTCTCAAAAATATTATAGCCATAAATATACTTATTTATTCATGGGATTTGTAAAACTCAAAATTAAAGATAGCTCGAAATCGTGGTTTTACGCTGTGACATACGTCAATACATGGTAAAAGACGAACTGGACGAGCAAAGCACTTTCTAATAAATGCGTTGATATTGTGTACGATATTCAGAAATCTCGAAGTTCCCAGTGAACTAACTCATTCTTGAACTAATTCAACGTATGGGTCCATAACAGAGACAATCAATATCCATATTTTAGTATTCTGATTTTAATTATAACATAAAAACGGCAACTTGAACAGAAATCTTTAATAACTATATTATGGTATTTACTACAGCAACGTTTCGGCTGTCTCCAAAAACCTTCTATCTAAAGTGTATACAGTTAAGTCCAAATAATGTCAAAGTGATCTGACAGAAGTAACCTCAAAATTATCGGTAAGCGTTTTTGTCCAAAGTCTAAATTTTTCGCAGAAACAATAGTGGCGACTTATGCCCTAATATGCTGGATTAGATATTAATTGGCTAGGAAGGGTGAAGATCAACCCGAAAACCGAGGCTATAGGAATAACACCTAGCGGTGATATAAAGTCTTTGACAGCTGTATTTCGATTTTATTTGTTAATAAATGATATATTATTATTAAAATAAGCAGTCATTATAATAACGGTTTTACAGGACAAGATATATAAAAGCCAATTCTATTTTGATCTTTTCTGTTACTTAACCTTAGGTGGCGACACCATTCGACGTGGTATAGTAAGATAGAAGGAGACTCCATTCGTAATCAGCAGCATTCTTTTTTTGCAGTGTGTAAAGCTATTTCCTTTGTTGGGTATCGTTCTTTATTACTAGAAAACGGTGTTTGTCGGTTTTTTACTATCACCACTTACCTTTTCGGTTAGTGACGTGTGGCGGACGAGAGCGACACGCCCACAGCCTACAGCAATCCTATCTCGGCGTTATTTCAAAGATCAGCGTAAAAATTTACACAAATGTGTAATTGTGGATTAACGAATATTTGCCATGTAAATCTCTAATTTACCACAACCACCCGCTAATTAATTTTAACATTGTTGCAGCTGGGTAAATAAAACCATTTAAACAATGGGTTATTAGATCTGCTTAAACTCCAGTACGAAATACAATAAAAATTTGCATTAAATTAACTTATTTAATATCATATCAGGTATTTTGGTCAATCGTGAGCCTGCATATTAACCCTTGAACAGTTATTATTTATTTTTGGAACATTATGTATATGATCTTCGTGGTTATTACATTTTTATCTTCAACTTATTAAATCTAAATAGGAAAGGTATTTCATGTTATTGTATGAATAACTTTCTGTGCATTTCTTTATGAATATTGTTTTAATCTGTTTCAGTTGTTGCACAAAGTGGGAGTTTGAGTGGTAGTGCAAGTGAAGAACAAGCAAGAAAGAAAGAGATGAGATTACTAAAAAACAGGGAAGCAGCGCGAGAGTGTAGGAGAAAGAAGAAAGAGTACATCAAATGTTTAGAAAATAGGGTGGCTGTGTTAGAGAACCAAAATAAAGCCTTAATCGATGAATTAAAATCTCTAAAAGAACTTTATTGCCAACAAAAAACAGAATGAGGTTGGTATTCTGTTTCTATATTGGTGTTGGACTTTATTCCTAGCTATTGGTGGAGATGTGCGAAGGACTATGAATTACTAGCACTCTGCGTGCTGATTTATCATACAATTACGAAATATGAAAAAGTGCATTAATATTATCGTTACGATAACAAAATTGTAAGTGCAATAGGAAATTGTTTTTGCTTTAAATTTAATTTTATATTAATTAACATGATGTTAATATGATTTTCTAGAATTAGTTGAAAATTCGTTTTGGATTTTCTCGTCAATTAGATCTGTTTATTTTATCACCTTTTATCTGCTATTATTTATTCCGCGTTATGGCAATAGATTTGTATATTACTACTGGAGAATCCAGATTTTTGATAATTGTGAGGAATTTGTGCTTCTTTAATATGTAACTAATTTGAAAAATTAGTTATATGATTATCACATATTTAACGCGCATTCATTTTATTGTAACAATTGGTGCCTTATTTTACAATATTTCTTGACATTGTATATATAAGAAAAATGTATAGTGGAGATAATTAATTAATTAGAATATATTATACATCATACTTTTTGACAATAGTAAGAATAATTTTCAAAAATTTGGATCCATCAACTATTAAGATTAATCAATTGGTTGCTTATTTTTCAATTATATTTATCTGTATCTGTACAGTGAAAAGTCATGTCTTGAAGATGGGAATTAGGAAGCATATTTTTGTTATAAGTTAAATATAATTGGAAAAAACCATTGATGTTTATTGTTGTATTTTTGACATTTAAATGTTAGTTATCTTTGTTAATATATTATCAAATGGGCTCAATTATGATGATATGCGTGCGGATGAAAAGAATGTTTTCGCCTAAAAATTTTGGGGTACAGAATCATCTTTGATTTTAGCATTCTTTCTATCCCACTAATCTGTAAAAGTGTAGTATAGCAGTGTATTATAGTATGTAATAATGTGGATGAAAAGGCTTGTGAGAATAATTGTAATTCATATTTTAAAAGATGAAATCAACAGCCGATGTACATATTGAGCTATATATATATATATTCATATTTTTTGTATAAAAGAATAGGTATTTATTCACAAGTATCCAAACCTGATGGAGTGCCTTGTTACTAGAATTAGTGATTTCGTTTTGTGAGTTTTGCGGGATATTTTTCAGTCTTGCTTAAATGACCCAGTTTATTTCTTTTGGTAATGCATAGATATTTACTAAATTCACATTTTATCTGTGCCATAATCTTATGTTACAATAGTACTTGCTACTGTAAAATATCTTGCATAAACTATCTAAGTCAGAGTTGTAGAAATCAACAAAACAAATTTGTTTTTATCATGTACATATTGTATGTAATGTATTTTTACATATCAGATGAGAAAGGGATTATTGTACTAAAACGTTCAGAAATGGAATAATAAATAATTTCTTTTTTTGTACACTTGCCAAAGTTTTTTACATAATACTATTAATTTTCATGGTAATATAAAATGCAGTTCTATACTTTCATTCTTCTAAGATACGATGAAAAAATAAATGTGTACTTTATAAATTTTTAAGAAATGAAAAAACGTAACTTGCTGATAATTACTTTTAGTCATTGCTTTTAGGTTTTGTATCTTTTCTGCTCTTAATGTTTTATAGATAGCTAATTTGTATATAAAATGATAGATGTTACAGAAGTATTAGTTAAATGATTTATTACAATAAACTGATCACAATTAATTTACTTTTATTTCTTGGAATGTTGAAAATTACAGATTGCATACGGGAAAACTGTGAACAATTATTCTTCGGCACATTTTGTAAATGGTGTAAGTAAAAACTTGCTGGCGAAATATAATTTTGAAATTGTCCCTTTTAAGTGGCATAATGTATATATATGGAAGGGAGAGTTCTCATAAATAATGACAACTATTTTTCCGGTGTCACACTCATACCCATATGGATCGGATTCCAATGATCTTTTAATCTTCATTGCATAGAAATTTCTTCGTCCCTTATATAAATTTGTGAAAATCGATCCGATGCAAATAGCAATCTGAGTTCAGTGCATCTAAAAATGTGTGAAGTTTCTTTTTAATAAGTTTTACAAATGATAATCGAGCAATATTGATTAACAGCGAGTTACGAAATGTTCATAATGGCTCCCGATTTTAAATAATATAGGCGCATTAATGGTTCTTGAATTTAATGAAAATATAGAAGAATAAGTATGTTGTTTCACCACCTCCTCAATGGTGCAACCATTGCGGCGGACGAATATGCTCCGATCCACCGGTAGCGTTCGCTATATTATGGCCATTGAGCACAATAAAGCGTATTAACTCGCGGTTCGCCGCTGGATGTGGTAATTTTGTCAATCACCGATTGTGTATAACGTGGAAAATGGCAAACAGAAATGCAATAAATATCGTGGGAGTAAATGCTCAGCGCTCTAACACTAATAACGGACAATAAAGGTGCTATAAAACATGACACCTACCCCCGAAAACGTTGTATCGTGACGTAGCATACGATATAGTACGAAGAGCATAAGCGTGTTGCAGACGTTCTCACCACAACTGTTTCGTATCAGTTGCGTCCGTTGAATATGAACAATGTAACACTGGACATTCTTCCAGGTGTATAGCATCCCATACCATAACTTCCACGGTTCGATGTACATGTCGTTCAACAGGAAATTAAATATCGCAACGTTCCTAATGCGTTTGTCTGTATATAAAATCAAGATTCATCACCGAACACCACCCTCTAACCTGATTTTTGCCTGTCTTTTTAGTTTGTTTAGTTTGCGTCCAGAGCGTCGCAATCGCATTGGATGTGATCGGGGGTCTGCTAGTACACAGTCTGCAGTGGGTATCTTCACAGTTTCTGTGGGTGCCCTTTCAGTGTATACTGTCTTGTTAGGAGACCTGCTACTGTACGAAGATGTTTCCTACTGAGCTCAGTAGACCTTCAGTCTTCTTTGATGATGGGCTCTTGATAAAGTATTTCCATGAATTTGCCTGGTTGTATTGTTCCAGTGTTCTCTGTTTCTCTTGCGTCTTTTTTTAGATACTCCTAGAACAGGTTTTAGAATACCAATGATTCCTTTCTTGTTAACTTGCCCGCTTTTTCGATACCCCAATATCAGATATTCAATTCTCGAATACATTTGAATGAAATAATAATACCAAACACTTCACCACATACTTCACTGCACTGGGTGTACGTTTCAGAAGCAAAGCAAACACCATCATCAGCATTTAATCTGTTGTTAAAGTTTGTGGTAAGGTATTGTAACGTGTGCGTAGTATTTAATGTCTGTTGTAACAAAAATAGTGAATTAAACAACTGCTCAACTTCTTTGTTCTATTTGCAATGAACTGCTACTGTTCAATAATGTAAAATGGTTGAGGAATAACTCTTGAGAGACTTGTAGATGATGATCGTAAGTGGGTCAACTTATTAACGTTTTCTCTTTTTGTTAGATAGATTTTCCCAAAAGTATTGCAGTTATGTTTCGAAACATAAAAAGTTTGAAAATAAACTTTAAATTTTTAAGTGATATATAGAAAGTTTAGAAACCATAAGTTATAAATATTCTTTTAGTAAAAAAGTATTTAAAAAATTCCGCTATACCGATTGCTGTTTACGTACATTGCTTTGATTGTCGAATATCGAAACGAACTGTTGAATCTATTGTGATCGAGGTGTGTGAAATAAAATATATTCATTTGATATTACTTACCACTCATTCCAATACATTTTCTCGTTCCGTACCTACATTACATTACCTGTACTTATGACGGCAATTATACTTATACTTCGGCAATTAGGAACCCTTATTGCACAGTGTGTCCGACAAATACGTCAAAAAAATAAATCAGTTTGAAATTCAAGCCGATTCCGATGCTAATTTAATGGTATTGTTGGTATCAAATTCACTTCGGACATAGACGTTTGGTTCCTAGAGTTTGTTTAGACCAGATAAACGTATTAAATGCCTTGTAACGCCATTAATTTCTAGGTAGGACATAACCGCATAGTGCCGTTAGACGAAGGTAGCGGTCCCGCACTTCATTAGTTCATCTTCGGCGACGTTCCCGATCATCCCCACTTCAGACTGATAACAGCGCATGATGGTGGAATGGTTCCGTTTAAGGTGATTTGCAAGTAACTTTAACGAAAAACCACTTTTGCGCAAGCTAACTGTCCGATCTCTGTCAAATTCCCTTATAATTAACGGTAATTTCCATGTTGCCGCTTACTAGGCTCAATCAAACCCGGAAAGTAAATTAAATAGAATTAACAAAAGGAACAAATTGAATCAAAAATCGCAAGAAACAACTATAAATAATACTATATACTCAATCATCGTTATAGTTTACTAGCCAAACGTTTCTAAAAAGTTGGGTCAAAAATTGTCCATCCCTTCTTAGTGTTGCAATTTCCATCCCAAACATATCTGTTGCGCACGGTGTATAAACAAGTACTCAATGGTTTTTTATAAAATTGGTATTTTTCAAAACTAAAATATGTTACGATATAAAAGAATGAAATGTATAGGTGCAAGAAAGATAATTTCAAATTATTCAATTAACATCAATAAGCTATTCATCTTAGAGTAGCAATTAGAATGCATCACATGCATAAACTTACTAACTTTGTCGTAAGCCTACTAAAAACCCTCAACATCAAGTCAAAAAATTATTAATACAAGCAAGTATACAGTATGAATATAATCTAAACAAATTCTTATAATAATAATTAAATCTTCCAATCTTTTTTACTAAATTAAGTAAATTTCAAACAATTTATCATTTACTTACCGCTTATAGAATTTTTGGTATTTCTTACGTAACTTCATTTGGAAGGGGAATAATGTCGAGTAGATAAGAGGACAGAGTTCATCAAACCAGATAGTAACTGTTAATAATTCTAATATATTTCGAAATAAATAAAAAATGATTTTCAAACTTTTACTGTGTACTTTACCAATACACATTGTATTTACAACGGTAGATATTACCAAAGAAAAAAAGTGAACGACTGTATAAAATAAAAGTATAGATACAAGTACAATAAACAATAAAATAACGATACATTTCGTTTTTTTTTCCTAGACATGACTTCTTAACTAATCTTATCACAATGTCCGTGGCGCATCACCCACACAAACAGCACAGTATAAATAAGTAACATGTATTTATTTGCGAGTTTTTATAGTTTAAGTTTGACGTTTGGCATCCACTCTTATTGCAGCAGTACATGATTATATTTTTACTGACAGGTCTAACTGCGTTAATCACATAAAGGGACATTTTAATGGCATTAATCTATATAATAATTTATGGTTATTAACATGTTGTTCAACCAACATACAATACAAATGTCACCTTATTTTATTAACGAGCTCGACATTAAACCATGAATTCCCTTTTTCTCTTAGGAGGATTGTAATATATTGAGACATTTTAACAATCATTCATTTATTATCATACGAAGAAAACAACAACCTCAATTTGATGATGAAATTAATGACTAATAAATGTTTATATACAAAATAAAATAACTTACATCTACTTAGGCGTATCCACAAACTGAGGTTCCTTTTCGTTTCAATATTTCCCTTTCTTAACATTCGCTTTAATAACAGTCAATGGTACATTTTTATAAGTTTTTGATCGTAATTAATAATATTTATAATACATTTCTTTCAGCAAAATCGAATTTCTAATATAGACTATGTATTTACATACGCTATAAAATTAAAAGTACTTTTCATAAATAAAGGAATAACAAAGTAATAGGAATAAACTATTGTTATAATTATATCAAAACGCGGTTAATTCAGATTGGGTTTTTTTAGATTACGATAACTATATCAACAATTTGCTATACAGGATCCGCCAAAAAATACTGACAAACTTTTACCGCATGGAACAGTTCATAAAAAAACATGTAGAAACTTCTATTTCTTTTCTTCTTTAAGAGTTACACAGAATCCGAAAGTTATTCATTTCAGCCATTGTGGTAAGCGATCACCAATAAATTAAGACCTGATTAGATGAGCATATTTGCCCGACGTGCTTACGCTAAAAACCGTTCACTTTTCTGCTATACGCTGGTCCATGTAATCGCATGTATTTAAAAACATTGTCAATAATGTTGTATAGGCCTTCCAAGCTAGCATGTGACCGTCATCATTAAGTTAATAACGTCGTATTTTTATGTATTGTTTTCAAAATTGGCTGATATCAAACAGAGATTATAATTACAGATAAACAAAATGCACCATGTAGGGTGACATAAACATGAAAGTATAATATCCCGCCACGATTCTGCACACTACAGTCAACAAAGGGCAACTTAGTGAAATGTTACTAATAATACCATATTGGAAACATTTTTTGCACAAAAATAGTGAATAGTTAGATTGATTGGGAGTGATAAGCGTCACACTTTGCTGCCCAGAGTTTGGTAACATAATGTATTCTGTACAATTTAAACGAGTTCTACCAAATATACTAGCATACATATGGTCAAAAAATAGTTTCATAGGGGAATTATAAATGACACCTCTAGAAAATGTATTATCATCATTACAGGATATATTTCCATAAGAGGATACTAGAGGTGCCATCTATAATTCGTATAGTATATTTGGTTCTACATTCGCTCGCCAGATCTGCTTCTCACATGAGTAATAAAATGGTCAGGCTTAAAAACTATGGGAAAATTTGCTGCCTGCAAAATAATGCTTTTCCATAATTTTTGGTTTAATAAAAATACAAAAGAAATGCAACGTTAATAGAAGCGATCCGACGACTAAAATGAATAACTTTAACACCCTCCAACTCTGAACACACATTACCACCATACAGATGCGAAAGATCTAGTCTACTACGTCAGACAAATATTTTTTTCATTAATCGTTTTATTGGTGGCTTACTATTCCAACAATTATCAACCAAATGCATTTATTTTCAATATACTATTAGAATTACTAGTTTATTCTACCTGTAATTTTGTAGAATTAAAATGACGTTTAATTATGCCATCAAAACCACCTTCCTAAGCTTTTGCATCTGCAACCCGTCAAACAATATTCAAACGCTCGGAAATTATTTTTTCTTAGCAATAGTAAGAAATTTTCTTCGATTTTTGCTACATTCACATTTGAAAATTTTCTCTAGAATTAATGAAAGACGACCAACATGTCATCTACCAACCTTAAAAACACTTGTTACTTTTTTTCTAACGAACCCTGTATTTGGTGGAAAAGATGATGAAAAAAAAAATGTCTCAAGGAGCTGCACAATGAAAAATACAGTACAGGATTTTTTCTACGTTTTGAGTAAATAACCGTCTTTATTTAATCTCAATTCAACAACAAAATTCAATAAGCGTATTTCTTTCGTAAGGGAGACAGAGATGGACAAATATCTGTACAATTTCATTACATGATTTTTTTCGAATCTCATTTCTTTTTCGCAACAGTAATGCCGATGATCTTAATAGAAGTAGAGATAAATTAAAGGACAAAGGATCTCCAGCAAACCAAATACACACTATGATACAAAGCAAGGTCACTTCATAAAATAATAACTTATAGATATCTATATATACTATCATTATATATATATGCGTATATTCATATATATAAAAAAGGAAACATACAAGACTATGATATCAGTTTGCACTTTAGTTGACTCCACAGTTGTTTTAGACAACCTTAATTTCCACCATATTTCGGATTTACTTTGTTACCTTTGTTTAGTATATGTCCCCCGCACGCACAAAACACCCGTCATCACATTTCGAATCAAGATAGAAATAAAACGTATTTCCGTAACACTGCTTTTTTTTAGAAAAGGAAGCAGCAAGCGATAAGAGATAGATAAAGAGAGAATTTTATGTAAGGGCAAGGCTTTCAATATATTGCTTTGCCTAAGTGTATTTTTGTTCACAATCTTTTCATCGGGAAACATCTTATACTTCATTAAAGTTCGTTTCATTAAATATTTTAAGAGGTCCTTTGCACATAATTGTTCAGGTGTAGTATTGTTCATCGCTTTCATATTACAGATTATAATTGATTACTTTTATTTATATATATACGATTCTTAAATAACTTAAACACAGCACTGCACTAAGACGATGAGGAAGCGTTCATAGCCCCAAACAGCCCGGTCGAAAATGTTCCTGGCTGGGGATTACTATGTTGACCTTGTTGTTGTTGCTGTTGTTGCTGCTGCTGCTGTTGCTGAGCACTCGACGTCACTCTCGAGTGCTTAGGCATAGGAGGTTGAAGGTATTCGTGTTTCGCCAGTGACAACACATCTATCCGATCCTCTTTACGATACGCTAAGCAGCTACGAATGAAAGACTGAAATACAAAAGATTGTTATTATTAAAATGTAAAAACGAAGCTGCAAGATTTCATGTGAAGTTCGATATCAGTTGGTAGTGCATGTTTGTAAATAATCATCTATGTCATGATTCGGTTTCGTAGATCATCATTTAACATATTCGGGTTTAAAAATGTGTCCACTTAAGTGTGAACCAAATGTTAATAATTTTACAAAAAACTATATATGTCCACTAAAAAATCTATTTCAAATTCCTAGATACACCTAAATATTTAATTTCAAGCTAAAAACAAAAAAAGAAGTTTATGTACTGTTGGCTGCTTATCGAATTTGTTATAAAAAAATACATTTTTTTAATGCCTGTCAAAAAAAAAGAGAAAACCTATTCAATGTGGCATTAAAATCGTTCTTTGTTAACCTTTGTGTCATAGTGGGGTCGATTTTAAGCATAATCCATTTGCTATTTTATTTTATAAAGCTTTTAAATTGTGGCACCTATGGTATTTTCGAATAGAAGAAATACAGCATCGATAACTTATAATACGTCCCATTATCCAATTTTGTTTGCATTTCCTAGCCAAACAATATGAAACTCTATCGGTTATCGTTTAGTACGAAATGTCGTTTACAGCATCCCTATTTTATGACTCATACAACGAAATATATCGAATGTATAGGCGAGCCGTGTCATTTTTTCCCTTATGAAATTACGAAATATTGAGGTCTGCTCTGTGTCATATATGTATTTATTATTGTAGTTCTTTTATATTAAATATGCAGACAGTTTAGTGTAGAAGAAATAGCCCGTATTTTATGGCGTTTGGAGGGAAGAGTAACGAGTGCAAAATTGCCAAACACATAGGGGTAAATCACTCCACAATTACTCCAATTAAAAAATTGCAATATTGAAAATTGCTTTAATAAGGGGTGTCCATATAAAAAAAAGGTAATAATAAGCATTCGGACGTTGAAGACGCACTTTAAGAGCCCATAACACTCATCTTCACGGGCCGATGTTGCAACACAAAGCGACGGCTTTTGTCACAACGATGGGAAAACAAGTGAAAATGTCCAGTGCGCCGATGCAACATTTCAGAGTCTATTCCGAAGGACGTGTCTGTTGCCTGGATACGAGTATTTTCAGAAATTATCAAAAATTACACGGACGACAAAATTTTTAATACCGATTAAATCGGCTCGTTTCTTTTTTTTAAGACTCACACAATACAATTAATGTAATTCAATGCCAGTGCAGTGGCGGAAAATTGACTAAGGAGAGGATAACAATAAAGGTTGCGGCTGATATGAGCGGAATGGATAAAAGAAAACTGTTAGCTTGGTTATCGGAGTGAGAAAATGAGCTAAGATTTTAAAAAAAGAAAATTTGTTATATATATTATTAACACCTCTTTAGAAGCCATAAAGGCGTAATTAAAATACTAAAAACAAATTATAGAAACCAAATTGTCTTAAATATGATTCATGATAACGAAGCTAATTCTACAGGAAACATATAAGACGCAATTGTAATGTTGGATAAGGCATGGACTGAGACTTCATCACAAACCATTGCAAATTGTTATAAATATGCGGGTTGGCGGAGAGATCACTCACGATCAGATGGTATAGAAAGCATATAATCCCTACACGAGAAGCACTGATGTGACTAATGTCAGTCATTTTTTATTCTAATTACTTGTATTTGGACATATTTTCTTTTACAGGGAATTTCTTTGCTGAATCTGATCTAGAAGACATATGTAATGGCCGAGGTAAAAAAAGTAGTTATACCTTCCTTGAGTGACGCTTGTGCTACTTTAAAGATAGTGTCTACATTAATTTTTTTAAACTAATATTAAACAATAAAATAAAAGATTTTGAAAAAATATAACATATGTACACAATTATTTGTCATTATTTAATACATAATAACCTAGATATCCACAAGCATTGGAGTTATTTATTAAAAAAGAGGCTACGAAAATAAACTGTAGTTATTTAATACATGTCGTTAATATGTACTCCTTATGTTTATTATAAACTATTGAGATGTATCGGATCTATCGGTTACACAGCCGAACAAGTCCCTTCAGGGACGTTATAATCAATTTTTCACTATATACTTTATTTTTAAGTCAACCTGGACAAAATCATTCATTCGATTCAGATAGGGCGAACCCTCCAGTCATGCAATTGTAGAATTCTTTTTTGTATCTATTTTTGTCTAACTCTTGACATTAAATATTTCACAACTGCTCATGTGCATGCAATTGGTCAATTTCATTTTCTACTTTGACTTGTAGGAATTACAAAATTGTTTTTCTGAATTTAATGAGTGAAGATGAAAAGTTTATTATTCGTAATTCTAAATCAACCGTTTACTTTAACAATATTGAACCTTCGCGTGACATTTTGAAGTTTGAAGACCACCATCGACAATTTTGTGGATACACTATTGCGTTTGTAGTAAAAGTGGCTTTGTCCAATTTCCAAAGAAAATTCTAAAGGTTTCGTGTAATCGTAAAGTTTAAAAGTACTTTGTTTTATAAGGAACATTTACGACTACCTAAAATTTCATTAATCTTTGTTATATTGAAGATCCTTCCAAGTGTTTTCGAGTTTTCAATTATTACGTGTAGAGCATTTAACAAATTTTAAAAATTCGTTCAGTCCGTCTTTTTTTTTTCTTATAAAGTAACTTAAATTTTTCAAAAGCTTTAAATTATGTAGACATTTAAAAAAAGACCGCTTTTTTGTTGGGTGTAGTATTAAAAATATCAGCCACTTCGTAACAAGTTTTAATTACGTCGACACCTAAGTACTAATTCAGCTGTTGCTTGTAAAGTTAATATTTAATTCATAATACACATTGCTTTTTGTAAAATCACTAATAAAAGCTCTTTCCGTCTCATACTTAAGCAGACACACGACATATAAAAAAACAAAAAAAGAAACACATACTTTGGCTTCATTAGTTACAGCAGGTTTATTCGCAAATTGAACTTCTGTTGCCTTTAAGATCGTATTTTCTTCCAGAATTGTTGCTTGTGATTGATTGTGTCCAAATGGTTTCTTTCCATATAAACACTGATAAAATATTACTCCCACACTCCAAACATCGACTTTTGATGATATCTTTGGGGGGTTTTTTCCAACAACAAAACATTCTGGTGGCAAATACCTGAAATAAACAAACATAATGGATCAAATCATCTCTACATAAACAACATTTTATTGCATTATAATAAATCATTTTCAAAGATCTAGCGTCATCTAGCATTCATGGCGAACGTTGTTTTAGACATTTATTTGTTTCGTGTCCGTCTTGCTAAACATGGTCGTCAGTTTACACTACATGTTTTTACATAAAGTTCATATTGTATTGTAAATAAATAGCATTTTATTGACAGGTCCTTATAGCCAAACTTGGGTACGGATAGGTTTAAAAACAAAGCAAGATTGATTTTACCATGAAATAAATTTCCCCAGAAAATAATTTCTAAATACATTTTATAGATTTCAAAAAGGTATCGTGTATAAAATCAAATTTAAATTAAGAATTGTGAAATTATGGTGTTGCTTAACGAAGTGCAGAAAATTCCTGAATTCATATGTGAATATATAAATTCACATATTATAATACTAACCAGTAGGTGCCAGCTCCTTGTGATGTTAGGTCCATCCCATGGTCGGGATTATAGTTTTCCTCGTCCATTACTTTACTCAAACCGAAATCGGTAATTTTAATTTCGCCACAGACGTTTCCTTCCGTCAAAAGTATATTACCCGGTTTCAGATCATAATGGATCACTGGCGGTTTAATTTCGTTCAGGTACTTCAACGCCGATACCACTTGCATAACGATCGATCTAGCTTCTCTTTCTGGTATTGTCTTGTGCTGCAACAATGTTTTATCGATAGTAAATTAAAGACGAAAGAACGAAAGACATTTTAAATAATCAAGTTCAGACCCGTCTTGAAACAAATTTGTTCACTCTCATCAGTTTCAAGGAACATATTTTATCATCCTATATATTAATATTAATAATTTTTAAAGTTGCAATATTGAATACAATTTTAACTTTTTTTAAATCTATACTACTCTTAATTTTTGAATATTGCAGCGTCTCATGCACGAATTAATTGTTTTTATGACGTGACGAAAAAATTCCTATGAATATTTGTGTTGAATGATATTAGATGACAAAAAAAAAACGACTATTGTGTATTTTGTTGATTTTAAATACATAGCAATCTGGTAATATTTACAAATACTTTGTTACTAACCATAGATGACGAATGGCGGATGCTGGCATGAGAAATAGCAGAAAATGCACTTCATCAAGGATATAATATGTCATTTGTTATAGAAGTTCAAAGACAAGAATGATTTTAAAGGCGGTTCTCTTTTTACTTATTATTTACCTTATTCGAACTGTATAATTATTTATTATTTGAGAGATATTGATTATAAAAATATGATATACATACCTGCTTTAAATAAAAATCCAGGTCATGTCCATCACAGTATTCCAAAACTGTACAGAATGAATTGGCGTCTATTTCGAAAACGTCATATAATTTAACTACTCTAGGGTGATCTAACGCTTTATGTATATTATACTCTCTTAAAGCATGTCTAAAATAAGAGATTATAACGATAAGTAACTTAATATTAACGAAGGCAGATCGTCTTACTTAATATAGTTGGCTTTCTTATCCTCTTTCCAGTCCTTATTTAACTGATGAACTTTACAAGCGACGTAACGTTGTTCTTTCAAGTCAAATGCCTTGTGGACCTCACTGAAACCGCCTTTCCCCAGCAGCATCAATAACAAGTACCTATCATTAAGCACTGGATGATTATTGAATCTCGACTGATCTTCGTTATGGATACGTTTCAATTCTCTAATATGTAAGTTTCGCTCCCTTTCTAATTTTTCCATTTCCAATTGTAAGTCCGCATCTTCTTTTTTCAGAGCACTTTGTCTTAACTGTAAAGCAAGAACTCATTACTGAAGGTGGTTTGGATAATAAGAGTGAAATGTCTTGGTATTTAAAATCATTACAATTTGAAGAAAAACGTGCTACATATTATTTTAAATTTGGGACTCAAATTGCCGCTCAGAAGTGGCCTAAATGTAACATGTGAGGAAACAATATTACGCTAAATACATTATAGTGAATTTTATTTGTAGCTTCATGTGGTAAGTTTTATAAACCATCAACTATGAAACAGTATTTTCTTTATAATTACAAAACATACAAATTTAAATTACCTTATTATGACTTACAACAATCACTTTCAAATCCAATTATTTTATTTCAATTCACCCCAATGAATTAAGCAAGAGTAAATGTATTATACAAAAATACCTTTAAAATTTCATCAGCCTCATAATACTCCTGTATGGAGAAGGAACCTGGTACAGAGTCTGGTTTGAGGAACGTTGAATCAGTGCCATTATGCAGTGATGAGGCAGATGAATTTCGTTTTCTTCCGCCCTCACTCGTTGGCCTTCTTTTAAGTAATAATTTTTTCTGCCTATCAATTTCTTCCCGTTCTGCCGTAATTTCTTCCTGCCGCCTAAAAGTAAATAATTTCGCTAATTAATAAAAAGGATATTCTAAATAACATCAAATATTCACTAGAATACAAATCAGTTGGTAGTGCATGAGTTATTGTAATCAAGTACATCATACGATATGTGATGTTTCATCATTTCTTAACAGCGTTCTTTTCACCGTCTGGTTCAGCTCAGTACACTTTTGTGAATTGAGGTGTGAGCTACTCACTATAAATGATGAAAACAGCCAGCTATCTAAATTTGTGGGAAGCAGATCATAATTAAACTCACAAAAGTGAAGTTAGTTGAGCCAGACGGTGAAACAAAAGCTATATATTATATTTAAACAAACTGATAAAAATATTACCTTGCTAATTCCTGGAAAGCATGTCCATCAGTCCAATTCTCTTGAAAGGTGGCACCCACCCTCTGCGTCACAAATTGCCCTAGCCTAAGTCTGTTCTGCATGCATTTTTGTCGAGCTTCTTTCTTCTCAATTGAACTCTTCTCTTTGAGCAATTTTTTCACTACTTCAATGCACTTATTTATATGTTGCTTGTGCTGATCTATTGTTTTTTGCTGTGCCGACATTTGGTGCCTCAACTCCTCATTCTGCCGCGTAAGTTCCTCTATTTTATTATTACGGGCCTCTAAATCCGAAGATGCTTGAGTTTCAAACTCCTGTATCCTTTGACAAGTTAATTCAGTCTGAAATACAATAGCACACCTTTAATGACCAAGAAATATAAGTGTAGATTTCAAGTACATGCATTTAGAAGCAATCAGTTGGTAGTGCATGTTGTAATAATCAACATAAAAATCATATATTGAATTGATCATCATTTTCATATTACTATTTACTACGATAAATAAACTTAAATATTACCTGAGATATTATGAAGCACTTCGACATGTTAGTATTTCTTTAATATACCTTATGAGGCACACGTGGTAAATTACATAACCTCTAAAAGTACCAGCAAATATGTATAAATACTAATCAAAAACAAATTTAAATTTGCAAATGATTTTCATTTTAAAATATAATAAAGGTATACTAGCAAAAACACTATTACTCTCTAAAAAACTACTGAAATTTAAAATATGCATTTCGCTATACACTGCTATACACGCTTCCACTTTCTCACGTGAACAACATGGCCACTAACGGAAACACATTTCGGTCAGGTGACAAGTAAATTTGAGTTGGTGCTACTTGAAACAGGCGGCTAATTCAAATACTGATGCATGACGTATTATCGTTTATGATGGTGTTCGCCGCAGCAACGTGGCAGTTACGTACCGAGCGTATATTATAAGATACGTATACTAATAGTACACTGTTGTCAAAACTAGTATAAAAAATTTAGACGTGTAGGTATTTCAAGTTAATAAGCTATATTCGTCATCATACTTGATGTCAAATTTACAGAAACTATTTTTGTACTAAAATGTTTTCAGATATAATATACAGGATATTCCACGGAAGTGACTAGTTAGAACTTTCCGAACTTTAGCAAAATTTCAGTTATAAAATGGCATGCCGCATTTACTTTTTTTTCAAAAATATTTATTAGTTTCTTACACTTGCGGTTAACCGATATGTTTTGGTTTTTTAAATGGAACAGTCTGTATATTATAACATTTCTGGATTCAGCACAACATTCTATGACCATTTCCCATACTTATCTTCCACTGTTTCTAAGGTATTGACCATGTATTAACAACGCCTGCTTTATAGTTCAGAATTGTATGCAATAAAAATTGCACGCTTTTAATGATACAGTTAGTAATTCTATGGGCAATATAGTGCAATTATTTTTCACAATAAGGTTCAGGAACTACAGCCACACTGGCACACAAATACTTGTAACTCGAAACGTAGTGAAGACTACTATTATAGGGTGGGAGGTGGGAACCATAAAATCACCAAAGAAATTACCAGAATTGCGTGTAGTGTTCTTGCGCACAACACAAGACAAGTAAATTGCACTTAGTTGATCTAAATCAATTGACTGCGCTTGCGTGCAATTTTTATTGCATGTAAGAAAACTTCCGAAGTGTAAAGCGGCCTTTACGGTTTTTGTGGAAACTTTTGACACATACACCGTGGAACGTGATTGTTTATTTTTGCCTTGCTTTATGTGCCAGAGGTCTCGCATTCTAAAACTACCACACACTAATGTTGTTTCACCAAAACGTAGTAAAACTTTCCTTTAATAGTATACACGGCGTTTCAAAATTAGTGGTATATATACGAATATGTTAGTTTTATTTACCAATTTTTCCAATGTTGTTGAATAATATTTTACCTAGTACTTTGACATGAAATATTATTCGACGATTTGAAAGTACCTATTAATGAATAAAGCCGAGTATTTTAAAGAAAACTATTGAAGTTAAGTATAAGAAATGTTACAGCAAATCTTGTCACGAGACATAGAACATTTATCTTTTACATACTACTTTTTCCATTCGTTTTTTAGTTGTTCACTAACGTTTAACAGAAGGTAGCAACAATCAGTAATGACTTTACCTGTACTTGCTTGCTAACCATGGCAGGATGAGCCAATCTTGGGGGTTGTGTCTTGTAAAAATCGAAAGGAACCGCATTCACCGGAACTTGGGGGGAAGTCATCCCCACCTGTTGTGGAGAAGGCGGGTACTGCAAATTGCAAACTCTTAATAACAGAAAAAGACTTAATTAAAATAACATTACTTGTAAAGTGAAAAATCAGGTGTACATATTAACTAGCAATAAAAATACGGTAAGCAAGCAATAATGATTGAAATTATTTAATTCGACCCTTACTATGGGGATCTCACTGACTATTGATGATAAGGAAACTTGCTGAAAAGTTACTAAATTTTGTATTTGTACTGAACCCGAATGTATCTGCGGCAAATGACGTTTGAGATTTTAAGTACTTTTGTTTGACCTTGTAGGGAAAACCAAAAACACATTTTGATAGCTATCTGATAATAGTCTATCTAATAGTGTAATAGAAGTTTTATGACATTTTCAGTTCTCTCTGGTCATCATCAATTTTCTTACTTTTTTTTATCAACGCATCAAGAATCTTTACAGAAGAGTGCAGTAAAGTAACGGAAGCGACCGCGGCGTTGGCAGTTTAAATCGGTTTGTGCTTATTGTAGTTTACCGTCCATAGACGGTAAAGTAACGCAAGCGACATGTTGACAGTTTAGTGCATAGTTCATAATTCAATTCGGTAGAGTGGCACTTTCTATCACAGTGAGAAATGTAATGTTAATACTAACTTTTAGTTAATATAATTTATAAAATTTACACTAAATATAACAATAATATAACGCCAGACATTGACACTACTGTTTCGAACTTATTAGTTCTCATCAGCATGCCACTGGCGAGACACAATCAACAAACTCCACCACGCAGCATAAATGCACTGCTGACATAAAGATGTAAATGAAAAAAGTGCAACGCCCTCTACCCGTAACGATATACATATTTGTTATACTTAGCAAATAAATTAGTAAAATTAACTTCTAAAATTCTTCCGTCTAAGTAAATTTGTTAAGTCAACAACTTAAATTGTTACATTAACTGAATTAAGTAGCAGTAAAAATATAATTTTAAAGTTTACCAAAAAACCGTTTTATCAATGTAACTAAAAATATATGTTAATACTAATTGTAAGTAAATTACTATAAGCATTTTGTTAAATTGAGTCAAATTAACAAAACATTTTTTACTATGGTAAGTTTTGTACTTTCGAATGTGGTTTTTATGTCAACATTTTATACAGAATGGATTGAAAAAAGAGCTATTTCTGGCGATATCAAAATCCAGTACGATGTAGACACAATATAATAACTTTAATCCAGTAGTTTTACTTTAAGCCTCGTTGTACACACATTCATTTTTGCCGTACGAACGTCACGGTTTTTGCTGTGCAAGATTTTTTTACCTGTGTTTTGTTAACGATAAAAATCGATGTGTGATAAACACGATTTTTTCACTGCGATGAAATTTTTTATATTTGCTCGGCCTGTGCATGGGTAATGTGTGTGCAATTTCACGGTACTATTAGGATTCATATTTGAAATATTAGGGGTTGCATATACCGCACCTGATCTTAGTCATTGTGGGATCATAAACATCAAACAAACCGACGCAGTATGTCGGTCGTATACAAATGAAAATTTCTATTACGCCATAAGACAGAAAATCAAACGTAGTTCTTAAGCTTCGCCTTCAAACTCAAACACCGGTGCTACACGTTTTTTTTTAGCACTCTTAGGCAAATCAAAAGCCACAATTGCAAACACAAATTTTAGCAACTTTGGCGAATTTTGTAAAAAGTACTAGATTTTGGATAATTCTCTCTGCTATAAATTTAAGTCTAGGTTGATGAAGATATTTTTAAAATTTCAATAAAATCGGACTAATAGTTTTTGAGAGAGAAAAAAGAAATCTTTTCTTATAAGGATAAACTCGCTACCCATTTCCCTAAAAAGGGATATAGTTCTTATAAACAATATTAAATACCGAAAACCTAACATTTAACTTTTCATTGTTCGTAATCAGAAGCAAAAAGTTTAAGCTAAAGAGCAAATATACAATACATAAAAAATTGTAGGGAATGTTACTTTCATTTGTTGCTTAGAAGCGGAATTTTGTGTTTGAAACTATCGCCTATTCAATTTATGATGTTCTCACATAGAATAAGAATAATAAAACAAACTAAGCTTGCAAACCGTATTGTGCAAAAACCTCGAAAGTATACTTCGTTGTTGACGTGGTAATACTATTTATGGTATTTTACGGTACAAAATTTGAGCAGATTAATCGCAACTAGATCAAAATAACCTTGACACGAATCACCTACCTAAACACTTATTCATTTATTATAATTAAAGGCTTTGCTGTCGGGTGTAGTTAATACAGCAAAGAAAATCATTCGACTTACTGAACGTTCTATGAATTATAATACTTCTTCGCGGAGTAATCAAACTAATTACCAATTAGTCAGTCATATACTGGACCGTTTCAGGCAACCATTATTTTATTGCTCCAACGAGATCGCTAGTTGGCCAATTCAATAACAAACATTAACATGTTTTTCTTTATTTCAAATATCTGCAAACAATCGCCGGAAAAGCTATGGAGATTAGGTATATCTTTTATCAGAAAGTATACAAAGATCGCAGAGGAATGCAGAAGTATTCCATTATTCACCAATCTATTTAGTTTATGTTTTATATTGTTAAATGTAAACACACAACTCATTTTGTTTTTGATTGATCAAAAGTCTTAGTCACCCGAATTATATTATGTAGGTATACAAAGCCTATTTTGGCAATCCGTGAATGTACATATGTAAATATACTGTGTAAGGCTTCGACTTGCAATGACCTCAATATATTATAGTTCAAACAATCTATGAAATTTTATATGCCAAATAACAAAAGTTATGAAACTTCAAGAAGCGATTAGAGATAGTTTGCAAATAAAGAATGCTTAAATGTTTAACAATAAAAGCAATTATCATTTGACAATGTTTGTGAAGCAACAAAAGGGCATCGATTACAGAGATATTGTTAAATAATGAATTCTGGAAGTCTTTTATTAGCCTGTAACACATTTTAGAAAACGTCTGACTATACACTAAAGATGAATTAAGCGACAGTGCCTTCTTCTAGAATTAAGATTAGGAATCAATGAAGACAATACACTATGGAAAAGTTGAAAAGAAATAGAAAAGGTTACAGAAAAAAAGAATAACAATCATTTAGAGTTAGCAAAAGGAATAAAACAAGAATTAATGATGATACCTTTAATCCTTTAAAACAGTCTATTTTAGATTATTTTTTTACAAGCCCAGTACGAAAAAAAAAACTGTATATGTACTATATACTATTATGTAGCATTGTTTTCTTTCAACTTTTTTGTACCAAACGCTCACTTGATGAGGTACGCTTCCGAATGCATGATAATCTGCAAAATAATAGGGTCGGTTGGGGTTGGGCGTTAATAAGACATGAAAGGTAAAAAAACGTTTAATACTTCTATTCTTAAATCAACTTGTTCAGAAATTTTTAGGCGATATCTTTGTAGTCAGTATTTGAGAGACAGCACTGAAACCCATTCAACTCAATATGCAGTTGGAAATGTCATAATTAAAAGATTAATATCTATCCACAGTGGCTGAAATGTATTACTAATTTTGATCCAAAATCTTTCCAAACTGTACTGTTCAAATAAAACTTTTGCTTCAATATTTGCCTATCTAGGAAAAAATATATGAAGGTACATTAGCAGAATCAGTAGTAAATACATCCTTTATAACCGGAATCAATAATCTCTCCAATATTATAAGCTTTTGCATTTTGAACGATTATGCGTGAAATCTTATAAAACACATCTAATCCCTTACTCATATTTCTAGTTGTTGTTTTGAATACATCTGTTATTTTATTTCTTTTCTGAAAATGCATTTCTAACTCAATTTGTGATCAGGTGTCGCGCTGTAAATGACACCTACAGAACTCTAATGTAAATAACTATTGGGACAATGAAAAAATTATGTCTATATTCGAATATTTAAATAACTATTGTTTCCACCCTCCTATATGTAGTATGCTTTCCAATTAAATTGTGGATTGTGGAAAATAAAGCTGCTTCGAACAATAAAATACTGGACAACGCTAAATATCGCATTCAATCAGTCAAAAGATCTAGTGTATTTACTGTGTTCGTTTCACTTTTCTGAATTAAATCATTTTCGACATATTAAACTTTTCTTGCGACATTTCATTTTCAAAAGAATTGAAATATCTCATAAACTATAAAAATTAGGCACAGGGAACAAAATTGATCTAATTTTCAGTGCGCAATTCAAAACTGCCATAAAAATAAGGTGTCCAATTAAGAAACTCGGTGTATTGGGTATTATTTTTTAATTGAAGATCTAATCCACCTACATGTATCCCAATATATTTACTTTGTTATACAGTGAAATCTTCTGTAACGGACACCTCCAATAGGCGGACACCTCCTGTAGGTGGACATCTCTTATTAATTATTAGAACGTTCGCCTGGTCCCGACAGGTTTGGATGAGAATAATCAGTTCTCTCTTGGACGGACACCTCCCTTGGACGAACATATTTTATGGTCCCGTTAGTGTCCGTTCAACAGAGATTTCACTGTATACCAAATTGTTACCATTTAACTACTAGAGATCACGACTGTTAATCTGTATACCTATGATTCGCCCATGTAAAATTACTGTCAAAAACAGATAATTAAATAGTCGCCCCCTTTAAAATGTCAGCCTATGGCATGCCCACTAGGGGGGCGATATTGCCCAAGTTGAGAAACACTGGCATAGATGAACTAGAATGATTGTGTTATTTCCATTGTAACATCAACAGTTTCAACTTCCAAATGAACGAAATAAATTTTCTTTGAGCAGATATAAAAATTTTATTTAAAGGGATTTGTGCAAAAATATTATCAAACCTTTAATAAGAAAAAGTAACACCTATTTGTTTATTGTATTTTCAAAATCTATCGCAAATACGGGTTTTGTTATTGTATCAATAAATAAAATGAATTTTTGTAGAATATTATATAGATGTCGGCAAGAAATGCATATCAATGTTTTAATAAATACGTTATTTAAATTAAAATTGAGAAAATTATAATTGTTATGCAAAACTACCAAATGAATGGTCTTGGGAGATTTAACATTAAAAAACGCGCAGGAAACATAATAATAATTTGCATATTAATGATAATTGAACAAGCTGTAAAAAAAAGTACCTAATTTTTCGTACTAGTAAGTAATCTAAACTAATTATAAGCTGTTTATTGAGGAAGTTTTTGAATGAGCTGTAAATTATTTCTGAACGGTCTATTTAAAATCTAAAAAAATCTATCTAAACGGTTATTCTATTAGGTCTATGCTATTGTCTGATTTTTTAAGCAGTTATACTTAGATAATTATCTGCCTGTACCCGAATCGGTTCAGTGCAGAAGAAATTTATGAATAGGTATGCAGATTTATGTAAGCATTATATTATATTATTAGCAGAAGATTGCGAAAACCATTAATAAATAGACTTAGTTTTCTGTTGACTAAATTTTTAAGAGTGAATTTATGCGACGTACACCATCGCCGCTTCCTGCGATAATAGAGAGTGATGTCTGGTAGCGTGATTGACGTGTAGGCCACCTACAACGTAAGTATAGGTTCAGCTAACCACGTTGTCACACTCCACTCTCTCTATTATCGCAGTAAGCTAGGGTTAACTGTATATGAAAGCAGTGGCAAATTATATAAATTTGTGTGTGGCAATTTCTGACAAATTGTTAGACACTTTCTCGGGAATTGGTCCCTTTCTCAATTACTATTCAACCCCTTTTTTTAATTTGATGTAAGAAAGTTATCTAGAACTTTAATCTTTCCTCCTTTTGATTATTTTCGTTATCTTTTCTTTTTCTGTGTAATTAATAAACATATCAAATAAGCAAAAATTTATTGTTTAGCATATGTGCAAAATCCAGTGATGGGTGGAGACTGTGGCTTGAAAACTGTAACAAAAATCCAAAAGAAAAAATCCCCCAAATCACCAGTGGAATAACACTGAGCGTTATTCCACTAGTGATTTGGTGAAGAGCAAGGTTTACCTTAGCCGAAAACACTACGTTTAACACTTCTCTTGCTTTCTACTAAAGATGGCAACTTAGTTGCCGAAATACGTATTTAGATTTTTTATCTTTTTAATTTTTGTGGCAAGGGATTTTTTAATTTTTTCTTTTGGATTTTTGTTATACTTATGTGCAGAAGTATTTTATAATAAAAAAAGCAAAGCGAGAAAAGTATTTATATAGTATTATCAAAAGAAGCTGATCCTTTACAATTACCATATAGTACTTTTCTTCGCTATTTGAAGTCAAAAAAAAAACTTCAGTCACGGATTAAATCCTTTGAAAGCGCTCGTGGTTGGCGTTTTCAAAGGATAGTTCGCGAAACGTCAGGAGTTTTGAAATAACGACACAGTAAAACCCGAAAGTTTATATAATACAAGTCCTAACTCATAATAATATTAATAATTATTGGACTTGGGGCAGTAATTTAGGATAAAAAATAACAACTATGTGTATTTACGTAATGTAACATCAACTACTTTAACGGTGTTAGTTAAGTTACAACTTACAAAAAGCCAAATGTTTTTTGTACTAATATTGGTAGCAAATGGAACATGCGGGAGCAATTTACAAGAATATTGGAGTTAACGTTATCCGGACTGATTTAGAATGATTATAATCTCATAAATAGAACAGTGGGAGTGCAGACCACTCAACCGATTAAAATATAAATTACATATTTTAATCGGTTGAGTGCCATTCCTGTATGTGTCTTACGAATCACTTTAAATTGTTAACAATGAATATGGAATTACTATTTATCTATTAGTTTTATATATAATGTAAATAAATGTTACCCACCATTTGGTGAAAAGGTTGCTGCGGCGATGGACTTTTTGCTCCTCCGTGCCTTATTGGACTATTGCCTGTGTGTTTGTTGCTAAAGTATTCGTTAATTTTTTTATCAGTCGATGTTGTCCGGACTCCTTTGCCGGTCACCCCTCCACTATCGTCTGTTTTCCGTTTCCTTTTCCTTTCTGACGGAGTTCTGGGTATTTTTTCTGGAGTATTAGGGTCCACCTCTTTATCACTGTGAGACGAACCTGAAAAATAACGAACAGCTTTAAGAACGCGTTTACATCATCGATATCATTTGAAACGTGTTACCTAAGGTTGATTCAAGCCTTTCAATTAGCATGAACATGTTATTTTGACAGTTAACTGACAATCAAAGCCGATGCTCCAAGTAAGGTGTTCAGGACGACATAAAGTGATTATTCCGCCAATTTGTCCTATTCTTGATAGCAAACTCTTTGGGTGAAATTTGACAACTATTTTAATAAAGAATCACGTATGCATTTAATATACTGCTGTTGTTTTGTAAATATAATTACGAATTGAAAATTAATGAACACGATTGTGATGTGCTTAATTTAATATTGTCGTACAATATATTTTGTTACAATATTTCTTGTAAAACATAGCACGTATGTGTATATAATTGTTTATTTTGTTTTCCTTTTGCTAATTGGGAAGTCTGATAAGAGTATAAAATATACCAAAATGGAATGAAAATAATATTAGCGAGTGAAATAGCTATGACTGACTGAACTTTAGCAAATTCTGCATAGAGATCACCTTTATTAATATTATTAAATGCACAAAACAACACTGTAAATTTTGTTTGTAAATTTACTTAAAAACAAATTAGCCGTACTGCAACAATCGCCGAATAGTACAAAAACTTTAAGTTTACCTAAATATTCAGCCTAGTACTATTGCAACATTGTAATGATACAACATAATCGCAACAATACAGTGAAATTGCATTTAAAATTGCTAATTTTAAATATTGATACAATGGTAAGCAGTAGAATCAAATTATCAGTGTAGACACAAATTAAAAATTAATGTTACAGGAAGTTGTTGGGCATTTAATACATCTGTATTATGTCGGTTCATACCTATTGCTAAATTATACACAACAAAAATAATAATAGAACATACGCCAATTGTAATGACATATGTATACAGAGATTGGGTGTGCTACAATACAGTTTTAGTTTTCAGTAAGTTTTTTTAAGCAAAATTCAAACATGACATTTTAAAATTACTTTAGACATTAAAATTGATTTAATCATTTGTAATACTACTGTAGTTTTGTAAGATAACAACTATAATAGCGGCTAACAAAGTTGCTCACGCTAAATAATTTTTAGAGTGTATTTTATAGTAACGTTATTTTTTCAATGTTTCTTTCCAGTAAATTAGAATCTCACATATCAACGAAATAATTTGCATATATAAATATATTATATCTATATTTAAGTACATTTAAAACAGAGGGAAGTTCCTTCTTTGCATTGCAGCACAACTACATACATACATGCTTTTTGCTGATTAACAAGAAAATATTCTGCAGTTATTCTAATTTTTTGGCAATGTTTTTGTCAGTCAATCAATCCTAACTGTAAGACAAAAATAAGATTTACCATCAACGCGTTTTATGAACTGTGTAAGTATATCATTGGTCAATTTCAAACTGAGTAATAAGGGCCCATAACTTTGGTCATTCATATTCGAAATTTTTGTTTTTTTTTTTTGGATTTCTTAAAATATATACCTAATTTCAGATCAGGTGAAAGTAAATGCCTTCTTGTCAGATTTTTTCTTAAACGTAATCACGTTAAATAAAACTGTTAGCACGTATTATAGGTATTAAAATGCATATTACTTTTGTAATATCAGCGCCTAACACACAGAGATGTCTATAGAGGGTGGGCAAACATTTTAGAGCTATTTAATCTCCGGTGAATGAAAAGCCGAGTTTTCGAAAAGCTGTATAGGAATTGTAATTTCTGATGTGCGCTTCCATATGTGACTGATGTAACACAGTTGTTATAGGGTAGCATCGCCTGTCGTTTTTTTTTTTTTTAATGAGAGGCCTACATATATTACACTTTAAATTTTGAACAAAAATATATTTTTTGTAGGTATCCCATATATCTACATTCTATATACTGTTTTAGAAATATTGACGCTAAAAAATGCGAATACAAAGCTTTTTTAATAATAAATAAAAAGTAAATAACAACAATTTAAGCGAAAAACTATTTAAATAAATGTAGGTACCATTTGTTTCCCTTCGCCGTGATAGTGATCAAGCCTGTTGCGATCTGAGAATGGCTAGTATTAATGCGGAATATATTAGATACTCGATTCAATTTTCTGTTTTTTAAGATATTGTAATCTATCTGGTTTGGTACGAGACACAAGACGAAATACTGTTTAAATGACTCGCAAGGATAAAAAATCTATTAGAAGATTCAAAATTGTCGATCTTTCGGGCAATTCATTAATTAATTGGGGTGTCATCGTCGGCCACATTCCACATTCCATAAAAAGCTTCATATAAATAATTGCTAGGAAGTAGTATATTACGCTAAATTACGGGTGGTGTCCCATCTTGTTGAAATCAGACGTCGCATCGTTTCGTTTTCGTGGAAGATAAACGATTCATCATAATTTTGCTTCCAATTTTAATTACGCCTGTTCATGCATTTAAATGTTGAAGGTGTTGCGTATGATATGGTGTACAAACTTAATGAGAATTATCAGGCCAATACCCGCTCACCAACTCTGGCTGGGTGTCAATCCATTACTTCTTAGCAGAATTACATTTATCTCTCGGAATAATTTTCTGATAACTCGCGAATAAAATAATCTGATAATGAGGTCGCATCTTTCGCTGTAAATAAAATATCTACAAATCTTTCATCATATGTAGTTGTTCAGAGGATCTATTTTTTGGCAAGATTTTTTAAGAACCTGTTTGCTTAAAATCCTATTATCACGAACTGAATCATATCTTCTTATTCTACTGCCAACTGACAGCCGCGAGAATTATAACAAAGTATCAAAAGTTGACAACTAAAACTGTTACTATGGATACAACAAAAAAAAATGTTTATTTTCGAATGAAATGAATTACTGAATTTTTTACAATAAATTGTTTACATTTCCGAAACAGTTAAACTGATGATGTCAGTTAAATATGAAAGGCACTAAAAAAATTACTATTTCAATATTATAGATTGCCTAAATTCTACCAAAGCTGGATTAGGATTGTTTATTTTTTTTAACTTTTCGATTGTTTGTAGTTAAGCCTTTCCAAAACATTTGGGCATCCCTGTATATTTTAACAATAGTACCCGATTGCTCAAACAATTACATCAATCAACAAATAAACTACGTATAACATATAATTCCAGTTGTTGTAAACCTTAATTTTGTGCGTTAAAAACTGTATATTTTATATTTGCACAAAGTGAATAATACGTGCTAAGTGAAATCATTCAATTGTATTTGCGTCTGCAAATAAAGTATATGACGCCAATGTTTGTTCATATTGGGATTGGATATATTAAAAATTTCAAAGCCAGATTGGGTTATAGTGTTCCAAGAAACCCAATTATATTTTAGATTTTTCTGAATTCCATATACATCAACATCAGCAGTGTTTAATTATTGTTTACAAAGATTATTATACAGCGTCAATATATAATAGCAAATACAAGCAATGACAAGTTCCTTGAAATGATCAAATTAAATAAACATTTTTTTAAACTCTAATGAATTAATCCTTAATTTTAATTCTGTACTTCAATTTCCGCTTTAGACAGTGTAAAATGCACAACTTTAGAAAGTCCGTTAAAGGACATGAGGATTATTAACAAAGTATTCCTATACATATCTACTAATTACACTTACAAGTTAATTACAACATGGTATTTCGTAATTATTAAAGATCGCATAAGATTGATAGAGTAAACAGTATGTCTACATGTAGACAAATACATTAAATTAAATCTCAAATTAAGTGCTGATGCTACTATATTCAGTGAAATTAGATATGGAGTCTCAGTTAATTGTAAGTTAGTCAAATCTAAAGTATTCCCACAAATGTTGAACGTTACCGTGTATGCGTACGAAGTAATTATGTACATATGTATATCGTGTTATGTAGTACAGTCACATTATTTCTTCTGATAACACCAAAAGTTTATGACGTCTAAATACAAAGAGAAATGTGTTATACATTGCGGTAACCACTCATGCAATCAAATTATTTTTTATGTTATCGTAGAGTTTTATGAAAAATGTTCCAACACGTTTTTTTTTTTTAATTTTAAAGGTACGCCTTCTGAATGAAATTTGAAATATACAGGGTGATCATTTACAGAGATAATTGTAGAAGTCAAGTGGAAGTTGCTATATATGCTAATATTTCGCAAAAATTCATTCGCAGTTTGAAGAACTTGGACATGTCCGCCCGATAAAAAGAAAACCCCATTTTGTGTAAGACAATGTGAAACTAGACATTTTATTAAGCGTTGCAGAGAATCCAACATTAAGTTTAAGCGCAATAGCTCGAGAAAATAACGTTAGCCATCCAACTATTTTAAAGTGTTTCAATCAACAAAAACTTCAATCCTATAAAATGATGTTTCTACAGGAATTAACCGAAGACGATCCAAATCATAGGATATTTATTTATATTTATTTACATTCACAATAAAAAAGATTTACTTTGGTACACTGAGAAAAATAGATAGTAACAATAGGGACAACTAACTTTATAGTTGGTTGTATTATAATTATATTAGAGCGTACCATCTTCCTCATAAACAGTAATACATGGATGAATACTGGGTACTAGATAACGTATTGTTGTCCTTGAGTTAATATCATTCATTATATTTATAATACGTGGTAACATCTTTTTTTCTCCGTGTAGATGTGCACAATGATATACATTTTGCTTGTAGTTAGGATAGATAGAGTTAGATACAGTTCTGTGAAGAATTAATGACTAAACTGAACAGAAATAAGGTAACCCGTGATTCTATTCTTTTTTCGGATGAATCAACTTTCATGTTGAACGAAGAAGTAAATCGTCAGAACTGTAGGTATTGGTCAGCAAAGAATCTTCATTGGATGCGTGAGCCACATATCTACGCAATATTCCCAAAAGGTGAACGTCTGGGCAGGTTTAATCGGTAACCATACAATTGGTCCAATTTTTACTGATGGGAATTTGACAGTGGTAAATCTCATTAGAAATAACGTTGTTCCTGTTCTGGCAAATTTATATCCCAATGTGATAGATCCGACCTTGCCAAGTAAAAATGTTTGGTTTCAGCAAGATGGGGCAACACCCCGTTTTGCTGTATTTGTACGAAACTATTTAAAAATGAGAACTTTCCTAATAAATGGATAGGTCGAAAAGGTACAATTGAGTGGCCAAGTAGATCACCAGATCTTTCACCTTTGGATTTGTTTGTGGGAGAATTTCAAAAATAAAGTTAGTTCTAAAACTTAAGTTTTAGAAAAGTTAGACAAATAGATTATATTGCCAATAAGAAACATATCCAACATTTAATACGTTAAACAGTAACAGACAGTAATTTTAATAAAATTTTTCATAATCTTCTAAGACCTTAATGCTTGTAATTAATGTAATCAAGCACTTAGGTCATAAGTGTTATAGGTCGTTGAAATCAGTTTATTAAGGAAACTTCAATTTAAAAAAGATAATGTACTTTATGGCTGGACTTACATGAATTGAACTGTATATTTCAAAATTAAATGAAATTTGTAAATTAATTTTTCCGTTTATTCATATAAGAATAAAATACAGATGAGATAGGTTATCCGTGCATTGCACGAGTTAAGTACCCACAAATAAACGAAAGCATGAATAAGGATGTTTCCTTAGATAGACGCACATTTGAATCGTATCCTTCCTGCGATTTTAAGCCTTTACAATTAAAATTACAAATTACCATTTACGAGGAACGCTACTAGGTTTAAATATTTGTAATAATAAAATTTATTAAAGCTTTACATATTAACATAAATAAAACGTAATGGATTTATCTCACAAATGTTTTCGACAGAAACCCCGAATAATTGAGGTTTTACTGTATGCGATTTCAGGGACACCCAAAATACTTATATTTTCTTAAGTGATACTTCATTATTAACATCATGCAGTAATATGTGAAATATTCCCAGTAATCAATTGTCATTCACACTAAAAAATATTTGCAATTCCTAGGGAAAATTCCAGTAATGTATAGGCTAAATTTACCAAAAATTAGAAAATATACCTAAAGTTTTCTAGTAAATTTCCCAATTTTTGGCAATTTTACCTTATATGTTACTGGAATTTTCCGTAGGAATTGCATATATTTTTTAGTGTGTTGTTTAGTTTTTACATCTGCCAATGTGACAGAGTGGTTTATAATCTTTGCAATAATTATTGTTCGGTAATACCTTATGTTTTCAATGAAGAAGCTTATGATATACTAGCCGTGTATTTTGAAAGTTTAGAAAATGCTTGTTATTGCTGAGCGCTATGCTACACAGTACCGCGTAATTTCATTAAACTTGGAAGGGTGAGCTAAAAGTTTAAAACTTTTAGAAAAATCGAATTATCTTTGGAACGACAACAGATAATAATTTACGGTTTCGACAGATTAAAATGTCATTCTCATTTTTCTGAATTGATGGAATGGTATCACTATAACCATTCCATCTAAATTTTTCTAAAAAATCACATAAATAAGATTAACTGGCAGATAACGCCATCTAGTTTCCGGTTAAAGCAATAAAGAAAACAATATTATTTACGTTCTTCATCTACTTGATGTTCTCTTCATAATGAGCCCAAGATTTTCAAAATTGGTCACTAAAGTTACAAGAACATTTGTGTGACAAAAAGTATGCTACTCCCACCACTTTATAATAGGTGCAATCTTAAAGTATCATGAACCGAACTTATAGATAATTATAAGCTGCTTTTTTTACATTTATATAAAGGAAAACTATTAAAAAGGATAATAAATGTCTATAAGAAAACAAATTACGCCATTTTGCGGGAACTTAAAAATATTTTGAAACATGTTTCCATGACCACATTTAGTAGCATAATTTTTTCCGTAAGTTCTAAGCTAATCGTTACCGAGATATGGCCGAGATGGTGGCCACCCTTAATGAATCACCTATGTAAGTTATAGGTATAGATATATGATAAAAGTTTTAAAGCATCCGCTTGTCAACTATTCTTAAAATATTATTTTGAGCACAGTTGTGAGCTGATTGGAGTTGTCCTACCACATTTACTTAAAATTGTGCATTCTTAAGTATTTTGTTACTGGTGTGTCTAAAATATCCACTTATAATAATAATAATATATATTTTATATATGGGATAAAGCTAATTTTTATTTATATTATATAGGCGACGTAAAGTTCGTGTTGATATAATTCATATAATCAACGATACATTTTTTCAAAGGATGATTTGAAGAGAATATTCTCAATTTTCTTGGAAAAATCACAAATGAGAGTAAGAGAATCAGAAACTATCTGAAATTATCACAGAAAATTGAGAATCGCGATCACATCCTAACATATATTTAATTCAGTAGAGAGATAGTATACATTCTCACAAGAATGAACATCAATATTCAGAATTCAAACACGTCACGTTTGTATAGAACGTCTAACATTGATTTATCACTGATATTAGGTAGGTATGGCACAATTGACGATAACTTGAAAGGTTCATTTGTTTTATATACAAGTACATTCAGCAGATATCTGGAAACAATATTCCTCTAAGTAGAATTCCAAAGTTTTAGAGCTTCTCCCCACTACCCCTTTCCTGAACGTCTTTTTTATCCCATCATTTCATGGGCGAAAAGAGGCGATGAAGTCCAATAAATTGGCCGATGAGTTCTTCGAACTAAACTTTAATTAACTATTTTCCTTGACACGCTGAACTTAAATGGGCTGTAAGAATAGAGGCAAAAGTAACCTTTACTTAACCGCGTCAATTAAGATATCATAGGCCCTCGCCTGGTGGCATAGATGCCGCCTTATGTTATTTCTATTTGCGGTTTTAAGATAAGAGAAAAATTAAAAAAAAAAAGTAAAAATGCGGCTCACACGAGGTCTCAACGGTTAACAGCATTATGAATGTCAATGCAAAGATGAAAATAATTTATTACAGATTAACTATAACTTCAATAAAAGATTAATTATGAAGTCAATAAAAGTGTAACAAAGCTTTCAATTTGGCATCTTCAGATATCTTCATATAATATTCATATTTAGTATTTAGTGATGTTTTTTTATGAATTTTTCTCAAAACCAATGAAATAAATATATATTTAAAAAATCTGATTTTTTTTTTATTTTGACGTATTATATATCTACATATAAAACACCCTCATTGCTTCGGATTCATACTTTATAAAGATATATACATCTATTTAAAATAGAAAGATAATCAACTACCTGTGCTCATATTGGAGTCTTGGCTATGAACGGGTTGTGTAGTGTTGACGGTAGACTGCGGTGCCATCTGTATCTGAGATCCAGCTGACATCTATAACAAATAAAAAAAAATTATAGCTAAACTATAAACCTCACAGATATGATTAATAATATAATTAACATACAATCACATATTTTCACACATAAAAATACGTGAAATTATGCACACTATTATAATAACCTATAAATTTTTTTTAAAGATTTGTTACACTTACACTAACAGAAACAATTCTTCCAACCAAAGAAACAATTTTTATCCTCATTTTTGTCTTTCAATTCATATTTCTTTTACTGAAGAAATTGTTAAATTAAGCAACAAATCTATCATTAATATTGAGGATTAGCATCTTTTAATGTATGAATAACATTGCTTTAAAATCTTTAAATGAAAGAAATCTTTCAATCAGTGTACGTACATATAAATACACATACAAAAATCACTTGCTTAATTTCTCTTTTGTTATGTCAACTGAGTGAAGAATGATTGCACAAGAATTAGAAATATACTAAACCAACACTCTGTAAATCACAGAGCTTGGTGAATGTGTTTGATAATGATAACTGTCAGTAAATTTAGTTAAAAATGGGAAATTAGTCGCAAAATTAAACCAATTAATTCGCTACTATGGCGTATGTTTTTCTAAATTTTTATTATTTATATCGTCAGTGGCAATAATATAAGAAGAACATTGCTAAAATCCTAGAAAGAAATGTTTTCATAATCACTGTCTCAACATTAACCGGTACCTCCACCCAATCTATATCTAAATTTACTTTACGATATGTGTAAACAGAAATGTAATTTCCAAAATTTCAATTTCATATCTTTAAAATATATGTGAGTCGTTCAGGAATTGAGAAAACATATCTTATGACAGATAAATATACGTATACGTATATATATATGTACCTAAATGAAGTTGATAAGCATTGCTTACATCAGGCTTAAAAGATTTGTTTCGATGAATATTGTACTTGTGTACATGTCATTTAAAAGTTTATTTTTCATGGAATTATCACAACATAACGACACGATTTTTAGAAGTAAAGAGTGGGCTGACAAACCATAACTATTTATAACACAGGAGTACATTTATTTTATTTATTATTTTTCATTTATCGCAAGAGGAATGTTAAGAACACAAATGGAAATTAGTAGATAAGCAAAAAATGTTTTACTTTAAATGTTCTGAATCTCCTATAGAAATTCAGTGATATATCCTGATACCGCCAGTGTTATATTGGACAAACTTCTTTGATAATCTACACTTCTAAGTTTAGCCTATACTGTCGGTACGACTACAGGCAGTTCTCGACTTTCGTACAATTCATAGTTTCGTAGACTAACAATTGTTACCACAAAATCAAGTTTCTTACATCCGACTCGCAGTTTCGTACAAAGCCAAAGAAATATTATAGAAAAGAATTTTTCAATGTAGGTACTTTGACAATTAGTAAACAACCACAAATCTATTTGTACTTCATAACACACACTAGAATATCTCAAAATTGAGCGACAAAAAGAACCATCCTGTTTCTTCCTGTATATAGAAGGTGTTTCTGACCACTCGTCCACTTTTTTTCTTGCCATATATTATGGACAGAATAATAAGAAACAATTGGATAACAAAATCAGTGTTCATTATTCCCTTGCTATAACATAAAGGATGAACAAGAACAAACATGATTGTTGCTAATAACAAACCTTCTGTATTGGTTTATAAATATACGAATCTTGATGTTGTTTGTAGTTATTGGCTTTTATTTAATTTTATTGTACACTAATAGGTACAAATGTATATGTATATCTTAGATATTATATACAGTGGAACTTGTACAATTCGAGCCTCCTATAGGGATATTTCATTAAGGCTTTATACAATTCATTATCTAATAATGTTATAGAGGTAGAGTACACATGTTGTATTGTAAAACACACAACATACATATATGTGGATAAGTATACATAGTAAATGAAAAAAACTGTGAATTAGTATTTTTTTTTGGGTTAAATTGAAATGTTTCTAGCTTTAACATTGAGGTGCCACGTTTTATTCGAGTCTGTAATTGCGTCAAGTGTTCAAGTTATTGGAGTTGGGTCTTCCACGTGGGCCAAAATTTTCATTACATTTCTTTTTCTATAATGATGATCAAGGTTATGATACCCTGATCCGTCGGTTGTGGAATAGCAGTTACATTAGGAGGAAAATATTCCAGCTTAATGCTTTCTAATTTTGTTTTCAACATTCTTAAGATCTGTTGTGCAGTTGTCAACAAACAAAAGAATATTCCTTTTCTGGGCAGCATACTTTTTATCTAATTTTAGGAGCAATTTCTCAAAAATTTCGCCTGTCATCTCCTTTTTTGTTGTATTCATAATGCACTTCAAGAGAATTTATTCCCTTAAAATGGCGTGACTTTTTGATTTGCCAATGCCAAGCAATTTTAACTTTTCTGTTAGAAATATCCTTTCCATTGTATCGCCTGATTAAATCAGGTAACCAGCTTTTTGTCAGTTATCACTAGATTACAAATCTGTAGAAGTCCTTCGCCGCACATTGCCATTTGGATGATATTATGCCTTTTTTAAAATCTATCTAACCAGCCCACACTAGCTACAAATTCTTCAGTTTTTTCTCTAATTAGGGTTTTAGAGAAAGGCAGATTTCTATCATGTGCTGTAGTAACCCACATAAGCATAGCATCATCGATAGTATTGCCAAGTTGTAAGCTTTTTCCGTTCGCTGCTAAAATCATACTCTTCTTTCAAAAGTTTGTTCTTATTTTATTAAAATGGGAATTCCAAATTGTACTCGAATATATTTCTTTTCCTTTTCGCGTTTTTCCATTTCAGCAATTAATTTCCATTTTTCCTCAAGAGTTAAATATTTTAAATTTCGCAGAGACATTTCTTTCAGTTAATACGTATTTCTTTCATTGAAATAGTATTTCAGTTCAGTTTAACGGTTTAACTAAACAAATATGCAAAGAATTTGCGTGCCCGGCAAAAACGTTTGATTGTCGTTGCACATTGGACGGTAAATCCCCGAAGTATGGTACGTATTTCCACGAAACAATCGAGATAGGCATGATTACGCGCTAAATAACAGTTTGCGTAACAGAAATATTTCCTTGACAGAAATTTGACTTACGGAGATAAAATTGATTGTTGAAACTTTGACCGTTTGCAAAAAAATACTCGAATTAAAGAAAACTTCTAGTTAAAGAAGTTCCAGTTAGAGAAATTTCACTGTAGTTGGCTAATAATGGCACTAGCGCCTAGCCCCCGGGAAAGGCACTGAAAGCATGTTCAGAAATTTCATTCTGAGAGAAGCGATTGGGTTTTTACAGAAACGTTTTAATTTTGCTTGCGACAAGTATCATAAATGTTTCATGTAATTGAAACATTTAAGATATAAAGATCAAAACGAGGATACCCTAAATGTCACTGAAACTAAGTGGAACCAATGTGTAGCCATTGTAAAATATTATATAGACGGTTTCACCATATTTGCATTGAATATAAGAAAAATCTGCAGCAAGCAGAGGAAGAATTTATTAATTGGAAACGTATACTTTAGATTATGTATATTATCGAATAATACATGGTGTCAGAAGTAATGATTCAAGTTAAATCAATCGCAAAACGAAAACCACAGTGTAACTGTTATTTCTAAAAAAATCGTATTTCAGATATTACATTTTCCTTATGGTAACTTGGATTTTAACAAATTAGGGATTCTTTTTTGAAGAAGATTTAGTAAAGTCGTTCAAGTATTTGATCTTATAAGGTGGTAGGTACACTGAATTTTGCTAAATACGTAATATTCCCGCTAAAATAATAAAAATAATAATTTCATTGCTTAAATTGAATTTATCTGTTTTATTTAGTTACCAACTTTCATAAACTAAACCATATTTAGTTACACTTTTAAATCAAATAATTTTGATAAGATTGTTTTATATTTAGAACGGAAGATATGTAAGAAACAAAAATATTGTAAACGAACGCATTACTGAATAAAAAAAATAATATAACTACAATCTAATAGAATTTTGTGCGGCGCAGATATTTACTGATTTCGCTACCACACCTAATGCGTGCAAAAAAACAAGCACTTATACCTTCATGCCTCTCAATATGGACTTGTCGCCATAGGGTCTTAAACATTCCGACTGATTTTTTTAGGTCAGTCAGTAGAAAATCAGATATTTTGCGATGATGAAAACAGAGCGGAGATGGCGCTCACGTAGGTTGAAGATCGAATACATATACATGAAGCGACATATACGGTCACGTCACACGCACACAATACAATCTACACTCCGCAACCTGAAATGCTTAATTGTTCCATTAAAAGCAGTATACATGCATCAGTAAGCAAGATGGCCGTCGATACCGACACTAAACACATTTGAACGGCACTCCATTAATATTTGTAACTCTCTAAAAAAAAAATCACTATTGGTGAATGCGTTCGAGTTTTCTTCCTGCGACAAATGAAAATATTTAATTAGAGACACATTACAATAAACGCATGCCCTTGATTCTATTTATAGTCTACGACGTACGTTACATTGTATACATGTTATGATAGATACGACACACTAGAAACCTGGCTGACAAAAAATAAAAAAGAGCGAGATACTGGCTAGATGAATTCCAATGAATGGCAGTCGCAGCAGACAAAATGCTTTAACAGGTCACTACTGTAATAATAATAAAAAGTTTATGTACTAGAATTGTTACTAGCAAATACATAGAAACGGGGAAACATACCTATTAAATAAATCAACGGATTCTCGATTCTTATATGACCGCTTTTAAAATGGCGTTGTACACTGCTGACGAACATAAAAAATGTATGTGTATATTTAAAGGAGCAAGTTAACAAGTCGACCATCAAACCTGAAATGATATGAGTCAGGCTCACTAATTTAGAATGCGTACGTAGGGAGAGCAGCATACATTTTCTTTCCGATGAATACAAAACGCACTGACAGGGTTAATGTAGTAGTAAGTAATAGTACCGACAGACAAGCCACTTGCCCTTCTGATAAGTTAAAGAAAATGTTTGTCGGCAGTGTACAACTCCGGCTGAAAATATACGCTAAATCAAGTTTAATTTGAATACAATAATAACAAATAATTAAGCTTTTTTAATAATACAATCCGAACTAACAGTTAAAAAGTTTCAGTTGAAAAACAAAATAATTTCAAAATACTGTACGCAATTACAAGTTCGGTATATCATTGCGTAACAAATCTTTCGTAAATTGGAATTCTTGAAGTTCTTCAAAATTTTAGGTACGATAGCTTGAATTTAACCTGATTTACATAATTGTAATTCAACATGAGATTTAAGAGATTCTGTTTATTACTACAAAACAAAAGATTATCTTCAGTTATCTTAAAGATCTGTGTATCTTTGCTAAAAATAGTTTTGTTAACCTAAATATTCGCCTGGATGAAAACATAAATAGTGATAATTATCCGAAATGGATCCTGCAGATCTATTCCTGTCTTCGATTGCGTATTTGCATTGGAAATGTGTTAAGTTTATTTTTTGTACTTGGTGTTTTCAATATCACTTTTTAATAAAGGAAAAAACATGTAATATAAAGAATTAATTATATAACGTCTACAACTAACATATATATATATAAATAACCCTTATTTCTCACATTCTTAGTTATTATTAACCCAATGTTTCATGGAGTTATATCGATCCACATAGTAAAAAATTATTGTGGTATTACAATAAACTGATTGTATTACCTATTTTACGTCGTTTTTTAAATAGGCTTGCTGTATTTATTTGGTATGAGTTATAAATGTTAAATATGTTAATGTAACTTGTAGGGTATTGCAACTTTAGAATATAAAAACCAATGCTGTTACGTATTGGAAAAGTGGGAAGAAAAGACGACTGGCGTTGAATATCGTCCAACAAAAGTTTCGCAAAGTTTCATGTATGCAGCAATTGTACAGGTAAATGGTGAAGTAATATTGTGACATAGCAACAAATTGTTCCTATTTGTATTACGCTATAATAATATTAGATTATTTTTTTCTAGGTCTAGCAAAATTTTCCATTTCCATAAATGTATTTCACCCACTCAGAGTGTTTTCCCTCAGATAAATGATCTACATATTCCCAAAGTTTCATAATTTTTTAATTTCCGGGTTCAGGATCTTCCCTTGTGAACTGTGCTTATTGTTAGCAATTAGATCAACTGAGTGTATTTTGTACGAGTTGCCTATATTTATTTCATTTATGTATGTTTAGGTAATACTAGTACACATACAATAAAATGGGCCGCCCTTCTCTCTTTTTTATGCTGTCCAATTACTTTTTTCCTTGGGGTGCGCTAAACAATAGTTGCTATTATTTTCTACTGGTATTTGTATATTTAATATAAAAAATCATAGCTAATAAATTATTTTTAAAACCTTATTTTTTGCTGTGAAACCTTAACTTTCTCCTCTTCTAAACTTAAATTTTGCGTCATATTAGTATCATTTAATAAGCAATTGCAACTTATGCCGGATGTGTTATTAATACATTAGCTTTGTTCCATCACGTCCCTTCTGATGTATTCATGACTAGTAGTGCCTTAGTAAAGGGTATGTAAAATTGAATTCGTCATCTTAGTCATATTCCCTATATACGTTGAACTGAATAATGTCCTGCGTACAATTATGTATAACATTCAAACGCGGCAGAGCTTAGGTAATTTTTTTCGTAAGATCTTTAACCGTTTTAGCCCGAGTGGTTAACGTAGATGTAATAAATAGAGTTAACGAGTACATATTTTATCCTGGGAGATTAAATCGCTATAAGGGCGTTTTGTTATGTAGCTGCACTCTTGGCACTCTTGGTGATACATGCCGATCGGAGCCACCAATCTGCTACGTGTACTACGTGACCTTGCAAATATTACACAACCCCGAAATATCTATTCACTATCTCCAGTAATAAATTATAAATATGTGTATTCTTAAAACTGAAATAATTCCTTCTATTTTTGGGTAGTAACTCATCGTAGCATCGAAAAACATTCTTTAACCCAGATATGCCCACTGTCCTATATGTAGGACGGTTCAATCCTGTCCGTTCCTGTTGAGACATGAATTAATATGACGCCAATGTTTCGCTTCAGTTGTTCCTAAGTGTGTGACAAGGTAACATCGTGGCTTTATTAGTTATTTATTTGATTTCGGACTACTTTGTGCATTTTATAAAGTTCGCAAAATTGGAAAATGGCAGAATTTGGTATACAATTTGCAAGGTAAGTAAAATGTTTGCTTTCCTAAGGGACAAAAAAATTGATATTTTCACAAACGAATAAAAAGGCTATGGGCTAATATTCTGTAAATATAGTTGTGCCCTTTTTGGTTTGTTACGTGAGATATATCGTCGTAATTTTTGGTGTCCTACATGTAGTACGTTGGCCAGAAAAGTAGCTGCGACAATTTTTTTCAGAAATTTTTCATTGCATGAAGCACTGGCAATTCTCGAAGAAACTGACGAGGAAGAATTACGAAATGTTAATTCCTTAACACTTTTCCCTCCAGAAAATGCCACTGAAGCAGTCACTGATGAAGATTCCGGCGAAAAAGATGATTTTCATATCAGTAATCTGCCTGGGTCTCAGTTGAGAGCTGCAGCTGAAATAAACTACAGTCGTATTGCAACTGTAGACGATGATTATTCTTCCGAAGATGAAGTCCCTCTATCTTCACTAAAATCAACTGGAAAAAGAACCACTTCAGCAAAAGGCACTGGTAAAAAGAAGAAGCCAAACTATGAATGAATTGATGAAGATTTAGAAAACAATATAGAGTGGAATTTTGACCTTTCTGAGCAGGAAAATGAGGCGACCAGTCTTTCTCCTCTAGAATATTTTTCCCTGTTTTTTGATGACGAAATTCTTCAAATAATAGTACAAGAATCTAATCGATATGCGGAACAAAAAAATAGAAACGTTCCTATAGATCTGAGTGAAGTTAGGAGTTTCATTGGAATATTGATATTGAGTGGTTATGTTCCATTGCCACGAAGAAGAATGTTTTGGCAGTTAGAAGTAGATTGCCATAATAGATTGGTTTCTGAATCGTTTTCACGGAACAAATTCGAATATATCCTGTCTAATTTTCACTTTTCTGACAATATAAAGTTAGATGCTAGTGATAAATATGCAAAAGTACGACCATTGTTTCCGCATCTGAACGACCGATTTCTGAAATATAGTTCCCTGAAAAAAACTCACTCCGTAGACGAAGCCATGGTACCCTATTTTGGGCGCCATGGCTGTAAACAATATATTCATGGAAAACCGATTCGTTACGGATATAAGTTATGGGTGGGCGCTTCTAGCAAAGGGTTCATCAATTGGTTTGAACCTTATCAAGGTGCTGCTACACAGATCAATGAGAAATTTGCCGAATATGGTGCAGCTGCCTCAGTGGTACTGGAATATGCAGATCGTCTAAGAACAAAGTGGCCAACAGAAAATTGTCATATTTTCTTTGACAACTTCTTCACTACAATCCCATTGCTTGAAGCATTATCTGACATGCATTTTCAAGCCACAGGTACCCTTCGCGCGATAATCGTGTACCAAACAATCCGCTAACCGATTCCAAACAAATGAAAAAAACAGCGAGAGGTGCATTTGATTATAAGAAAATGAGGGAGAAGAATATCATTATTGTAAAGTGGCATGATAATAACATTGTATCATTATGTTCAAATTCATCTGGTATCAACCCAGTGCATGCTGTGAAACGATTTTCTCAAAAGGAAAAGAAATTTGTGCAGGTGAGTTTCCTGAATAAATAAATAGGTTCTAAGTTTATTCCTCTAAGTACCGCAACCACATCTTGTAAAAAACTACAATGCCAACATGGGGGGCGTAGATCGCAGTGATCAAAATATGAGTCTCTACAGAGTTGGCATAAGAGGAAAAAAATGGTATATGCCGTTGATTGCGCATTGCATAGATATGGCCGTCAACAATGCTTGGTTGCTCCATGGAGAAAACAATGGACAGTTGGACCTGTTGTCGTTTCGACGAAGAATTGCATCTTGTATATTGATGCAGAATAAAAAGGGATGCCCCTCAAAAGGGCATAAATCCGCTAACGAAGGTGTAGATATCAGATATGACAAACTGGATCATTTCGTTATGCCGCAGGTAAAACAAACCAGATGTGCGCATTGCCACCAAAAAACGACGACAAGATGTAAAAAATGCGACAAAGGGCTACACGTAAAATGTTTTGTTGATTATCATACCAAATAATTATTGCTTGCAGTGTTCAGTAATTTTTATAAAAATATAATACTTTTATTTTATAGCTCCATATCTGCCCAACGTCCTATTATGTAGGACGGCAGATTTTTGGCTTTTTTTGAAACATTCTATTAACATTCTGATATGTTTTATTGATTGCATTATCAATACGTCCCCAAAAAATTGCGATGAATTTTCATCCCATCCCTCCGTGGGCATATCTGGGTTAATCAAATTTACATTTTTTTTTAATAAATTCTAAAGCTAAGTTAATGTTAAAGTTTCAAAATATGTGAATTGTTAATCTAGCAATAACATTTTCACTTTAGGTAAAGCTTAATTAAATAATTAAAAAAAAAAGAATAAATGTCAACCATTAATTATTACGTCAGTAAAGTTAATGATATGCATAAATAAAGCATAAGCAGTAAAAAATCATGAACGTCAACAATTATAAACTTTTGGATCGTAAATGTTTGATATTAACTATAGTGTCTGATTTACAGTATGAAGTTTTTTTAAAGGGCTATTGAAATGGATACGGACATTTTATACATCAACTATAACTCTTACTTGAGAGCGTGGTTTTACAACAGTTTCAGTGGTTAATTGATTAATAATCTACCAACAGCAAAATTTATACGTATATAGTGAATAAAAACATTTGTAACTATTAAATACGATAGGAATCCAGCAATGTTTTTGGAGATTTTATTTTAATTACTAAGATTCACAGGTATTGTTCAAACCTGCGTAATAAGCAATAATAAGTAAGAATTAATGTTGTAAACAGTAAATACTGACTTGTAAATAGTGTATAGAGTTCATATAAACATCGCTGTTTTTCAAAAAAGCTATAGTATTATTCCAAGAACTTTGTTTTATTCGTGTCTTCTAGAAAGTCAAGGTTTTTTTTTCTTTTAAAGAAGTTTCAATCCCCTGATCATTAGTGATGGACAAATTCTATTCGAATGACTCTCGTAATGAATGATCAGTCGAATGGTCAGTTAGAGAGGTCGCGTTGTTCGAATGATCATGAGTGACTTGAGAGACAATAAAATTGTCATTATTGTTACGAGCGCCAGTTTACTTTGAGCGCTCAGAGATGGCGCTAAGGGTCAATGCATCGAGAGTTCACGTCCACAATGTCAGATGGCGGAGTAGTTTGTTGTTTACAACGCTTGAATGAGAGAGTCGCGATTGTTCCAGATTGGATTCTAGTAGCGCCGAGAGGTGGCTGGAACTGTGCTCAAACTTTCTCGAAGTGGTCGTGCGGTATTTAAATACGACGCTGCGATTGAGTAGGAGTTGAATTCAGAGAGTACACGCGGTTAAATCGAATGAATACGAAGAGAGGCGAGTTCAAATAAATATACGGTGAAATATAAATTGGTAGTAGTAATGTTATTTAAGTGTTTTATTAATTAGTGATTAATTAGTTTTTTTATTTCTTTGACTGTATTTAATTTTTAATAAGATTTTAAGTGCCTAAATAAATCAATTTCATTTAGTATATGGCCGGTGTTATTTTTTTGAAACCCGACAACGTTTTTATCGGCAAAAAATGTTGCAGTATATAACTTTACATGTTAAACGCTAGTCGAAGTTGCATCTATGAACATTTAGTTTCACAATTTGACAAAGAGTAGAAAAACAGGGTGGTGGCTTACTAGAGTGATAAAATTACCTTTTTCTAGACTAGCATATAGGGAAATAAAATTTCTTTTTGACAAGATCGGGGTGAGGATGGATTAAATAGTTTTTCAAATAACCAAACTAATTTCTTTTTTAAAGCAAAAAAGAGGAGGAAGATATAGATATAGAAATATTTTTAAATGATTGCATTCATAGTTGTAGAACGATTTTCTAAATGGTAAAATGATGTTTTCACCATGCCGCGGGTAGGGGATGCAGATTAAGAGTGTTTTAAATAAGGAATGCCCGAGAGGGGACCGAGAATATTTTTTTTTACTGATAAAATCATTTCTTTTACAACACGGAAGAAGAGGGGACGATTAAAAATGTTTTAAATTATGAAATTTATTTTTTTTACTACCAGGGGTGAGTAAAGTTTCTTTAGTGGTGAAATTAATGCAATACGGAAGTGGGGGACGATTAAAAATGTTTTAGGTGCCGAAAGAAACAATAAATTTCAGCACTTGATGATTTGCTGCTCCCTCTCCCTGGTATTTTAAATATATAATTCAATCGTTGAAAAAAAAATTTCACCTGACGTTAAAATAATTTCATCTTCGAAAAAAAAATCACTACCTCTCCCCCCTCGGTGTTAAAAAACTAAATTTCATCATTTAAATCAGCAATTAAAACATTTTTAATTCTCTTCAACATCGGTGCTCTAGCACAAAATGCTCTAGCATTTAAGCAATATGAATTTTAAAAAAGAATGCGCATCTTTCACAATAGTATCATCATCAAACAAAAGTATGCGACACATAAAATTAGGTATCACCGCGAACTTTGGTGGTACTTTCAATTTAGGTCTCAGACGATGTGTGACTTGTACAAAAGCATTCGTGGGATTTGAATCAGTTTCTATAAATAGTTTAATCGCTATATGCTTAGATATATGTAGTTTAGCGATTATCTTAGTACAACGCACAAGTCGCCTTTTTTATTAAAACAAAAAAAAAAGTGGTTCTTGGAAATTATTCTTTTATAATTTTTGCAATATTTAAATAGAAATTGTAAATGATATTAAATCATTTATACTTTTATTTTTTTTTTTAAATCAGGACGTACTATTTCAAACATTTTTATTATTGGTCGTTACCTGATAGGTTAAAGTAATAAATAGTGCTGCAGATATCCGACAAAATTGAGATCCGGATATCCGGATCCAAAACTATCCGGATATCCGAATCCTTGGATCCGGATCCGCTATCCGAAACCTCGGATCCGGATCCGCTATCCGATACCTTAGATCCGGATCCGCTATCCGAAGCCTCAGATCAGGATCCGCTATCCGAAACCTCGGATCCGGATCCGCGTCTTGAATTCGGATATACTATTCGGTGCTGGGATCTAGATCCGATAACTATACATAAAACATACAAATTATTATTAATAATAATAGTATATCCCTTCAAGAAGCGGATCCGGATCCGAGGTTTCGGATAGCGGACCCGGGTCTGAGGCTTCGGATAGCGGATCCGGATCTGAGGTATCGGATAGCGGATCCGGATCCGAGGTATCGGATAGCAGATCCGGATAGTGGATCCGCATAGCACTGAGATCCGGATATCCGGATAGTAAATTATCCGGATCCAAAATTATCCGGATCCGGATAACAGCTCTAGTAATAAATATATAGAAAACATAACAAAGTCTGATGTTATACATCTATCTATATCACAAAATGCCAAAAGAATTATAAAGTATCACTATTTAAACGTAAGACACATCAGTTTCTTATATTGTGCTACATGCCTAAGCTCCAAGGATTAATATGTAGTATTATTTGAATATATAAAATTGATGTTAACTTTTCATTCTATGATTTACCATTAATTTCGTGTTTTTTGCATTATATCTGTGGCAGTTAATTTAAGTGTTTAGGTATTGGTTTTTATGATTTTACAACAGTTTTTATAGATACTTTTCCTAGATCTATTACATTTTTATGCATGTTCACGTTTCTGAGACGTCAGTTTTTTACGCACTGAAAAAAAGTGTTGCAACTGTATTAAAATCTTACAGAAATGCGACAAATTATTAAGATTCTAAGATTCTTATTAAAACACTATTTATAACGCATTTAACCCTCCATTAGGCGCGTCTGCTTGCGACATATAAGAAATGCACAGGCATGGTCCGCTGGGCCTATGCGCGACTAATGAACGGTTAAATTAAGAGTTTTATTTTGAACTCACCTTATTTTGATTATTCGCAAAAAAATATAGGTGTCTAATACATTTGAGCATATCTGTATGAATGATTATAAACTATCTAGGCTAACTAAAATCACTTGTGTGCTTGTATATCTGGCAGTATTGAAAAAAAAAAAATCAAAATTGTCGTCATTGTAACTATAGTAATAACAAATCTAATAGTACAGGTACAAATAACAATGTATTTGTTGCAACATTCCCTACATTTGTAAAACTTGAAATTTTTGTTTGCCAATACATCGTTATATTGGCCTAGTTACGTCTCTAATGTATACATACATGTATATAAGTTACATATTAAAATTGTGCATTGGCTAAGAGTATTAATTAACACGTGACAAAGTAGAAAATAGATAGGCTTTCTTAATCAGCCTTCTAGTAAAACATACACGTTCTTTTCCCCTTAAACTTTCAATAATGAGGTTTGATTTAATACGGTGTGAAAACACCTCAGCTACAAATCAAAATAAATAAATGGTCTAACGTCGAACGATATTACATAAAGCATTTGCGGAGAAGTATTAATGATTATAATTTCTGCAGCTTCTAAGTATATGTATCTCATATTCAACTGTTGCTACACGTATAACAATACACAGTGAAGAATCAACTCTATGTATAGCTGATTCTAAATGTCCTACATCCATTACTTACAGGATACAAAAAAATTAGAGTTCATCGACCTGGATAACAGTTTTATCGTTTTCAATGTAACTTATAGATGGAAAGTGTGTGTATGAACTATTTATACGATGTTGCACAATTTTCCTACCAGTGTTTTATGTATGTGCATACGTTGTCCAACTTGAAATCTTAAACTTTTCGCTTAAAACTGCAAGACAGGTTTATAAATTACATTATGTACTTAGATAGACATAACTGTTGTAATCCCCATATATGCGCCAACTGTACTTAAAAATGTAAAAATAAAGATATACATACATAGTATACATATGCACATTATATGTTCGTAAGTAGGTACATAATCGGTTAACATATGATTTGTTATCGATCTATAATTTATGCGTGCATAAAAACTTAAATGCAAACATTCTTTGATTGTATAGTTTGAATACAAGTTCTACAGGATAAAAGACTATATTAATACGATATACATTCTAATACTCCTACCCACATTATTATCTGTGTTTACACTATATTTTTAGAGACAGGGTGTGTATATTGTGGGTCTTTTAGGGAATAGTGGAGTTTCCATAGTTTCATAGGCTTCAAACAAATCTGAAAAGTACAGGGTTACCTCGCGAGGTTCCTAGTGCTGCTCCGGAAGTTATTAAAGTCGAATATTTAAAATCGTTGTCAATAAAAATGAAGTATGCTTAGGCAAAAATGCTAAACAACGGCATCTTCTTAAAAAATTCGTCACTTTTCAACAAACAAATATTAAAAGAGTTTGTAGAGTTTTATAGCTCACATTATGAGCTTTCACACAATATAAATATATTTTTTGTAAAACGTGAAATAGAAAAGAAAGCCCACAATACTTTACGGAAGCGAATCTTGGACATTGACAGAGAAACAAAAAGCGAAAATTAATGCAATGGAAATGCGATTTCGAAGAAGAATAGAAGGCAAAACGAGAATGGACAAGATAAAGAACCAAATTTTTAGAGAAGAACTGGGAATTAAACCAATCCAAGAGAAAATATGAAGAAGGTATGTATGAATGGACATGTTTGCCGCATGCCAGAGGAACGAATTGCGAAAAGGATATACGAAGCGAAGACGATAGGAAAAAACGTAAGGGGTAGTCCAAGGAAAATTTGGAATGAAGTAATACAGGAGGAACTAGAAAAGAAAAATACGAAGGCTGTTTGATGAATACCCAGATTGGAAGATAGGTGGCGCTACTGAGCCAAAATAAGTGTACCATCATTTAATATAACCTTTTTTAGCCCGCCTGTCAAAACTTGGTGACAATCCGACGCTTAGTTTTGTTTCGACAGCTATTTCAAAACATCGTGTTAGTGTTTTTTGCGACCATGGAAAAAGAGCAGTATCATGCCACAGCTATAAAGTAATCCAAAAATAACATAATTTAGTAAATACCGTAACACATCAAAATAAGTGGTAAATACTAAATTGAAATTAAGCTAAACAGTAAAGACAATGAATGATTTAATTTTGTACAGTACAAAAATGCAAAGAGTGTAAGTGTAGATTCTAGAAACCTAGAATAACCGCTGCGGTAATAATGAAATTAAACAGGAGAAGATTTCTTTCCAAAGAAAATGAAAAAATGTCTAAGAGAAAGAGATGAAACTCTAATGCTGGATAATTTTTAAATCCCAAAGAACTCGAGAATCTGAAGAACTGTTTAAAGAAAATAGAAAGCAAGATAGTGTACAGCTAAGTGAACCTAAAATAAAAAAATAACTTTATACGCAATTCTGAACAAATTTAAAGAGGGTGGAAAATTATTAATGAAAATTATGAAATACTTTTGTACGCAAAAAAACTAAACCCTGAAATCAAACAGAATTGGTTTTAAGTTAAAATGGCAATACTCTCGATGATCTTCTCATGCTTCAGCAGTCTTTAGAAAAATATTTCAAAATAACTATTAGACGCATCCTAAGGAAATTAAAGCTCTCTCGGCTCTATATCTCCCAAAATATTATACTTACACATGACTAGAGTATGTCGTATCAGCTATTTAAATTGGAATATATTCCTGTATTCTAGAATATTTCAAAAAATTATTCTTTTTCTGATACTTGAATTGGTTAGGTACAACAGCTAATTAGCCATTAGCAAATTGGTGATGCAATTTACATAGTGTTGTCATATCTAAAATCAAAAATAGAGCAGTAAAGTAATGAACGCACCAGTTTTCCGTGCGACACCTTGCACATAGAACTGCATTTGAGTCATCACTACTATACAATGTTAAAACCGTAGTCTGCCAATAACATTATCATTGGTGGTAAATAAAATGATTGTAGACTTACTTTTCCATGGATTAATTAATTTAACCACTTCCGGTGCGCATTAAATTGTAAATGGACGTAATACATCCCGGACATGTATTATTATATTTATCTTAAAATAAACAATTTAGGAATGAATAATAAGATGGAATCTGGACCTTTAATAGATGATTCTAACACACACTTTATGCCATAACTATGATCGGTTTTACTAATTTGGTCGCGTATAAGATGTTAGAACATGTTTTCTTATTATCAGTGGGGGCGGGCTGTTGAATATAAATAAAACAAGAGGAAATTATTTTTGGATGAAGTAAAAAATGGTTTTAAGTGAAAAAAGAATTCATTACATTCAATACATTATTTACGTATAAACGATTTTCTTTTTATATTAACACTTAACCGACAGGTCGGGTAGTATCTACCGGTTTCGTCCGCTGATGGTAACCGACGGGACAGGCAGGAACTACCTTTTTCGACTTTTCGTTGCTTAATTCCCTTTAATTCAAAAGTTATCGAATTTTTTATTTTTTTTTATTTTAACCCTTATGTTGTGCGAAATTCTCGCGAAACAGCCCGTCGCAACGGGGCAGGCTAATAAATATGGTAACTCTCTAAAATAAAAAAAATAAAAATTAATGTCTCTAGGACTAACTGTAATATCACATGCAGCTAGTACAACGATTTCTTGTGAATCACCTAAAATATTTAAATACAAAGAGAACAAAAAAAAATATCAAATATGTACTTAAAAAAAAGTCACTACTTGGTTATAGTTAAGTTATTTATTATTTTAATTTCTTTGATTGTTTCTTCAGGTTTTCATTATAACTTATTGCAGAGTAAGTGCATAAATTTGAAAAAAGATTAAATTAATAAATACCACATAAATACCTAAAAACATGAGTGCATTTGTAAATTATACATGACGAATGTCAAGTGTTTGATGTGGGCTCAATTCACATCCCTGGTTACCAATTACAAGTGTGCTCTTTGTATTGGAACTGCGCAAATCTCTGATTATCGTCACTTTCATCTGATGATATTGTCTGCAAATCGAGTTGTGGTGAATCATTTTCTAGTAATCTGTTTGTAACGGCCCTGAACAAACTAATACATTTGAATCAACCTGTACAAAATCATGAAAAGATACGTTTAGAGGTTGCATTGTTGTCAGGAGAGCCCATCCTTCTGGTGGTGATATATCAATTTCAGTTATTTTTTGGTTTATATCGGAAGACCAAGCTTTTTGAAAACATCTTTTTATCGTTTCCGACGTTACCGCATTCCACGCAGAGGCAATGTCGTAGATAGCCTTTAATAGATCCCATTTTTTAACGTTGCCCTCGGTTTCCAATGTTCTTAAAGTATATTTTACTATTCTTGCTCTATACTGAAACTTTAAATTGGCAATTATACCCTCATCAGGAGGCCGTAGACTACTTGTTGTATTTGCAGGAAAGAAATATGTTTTGATATTTCATAGTTCCAGACCCTCTACTTTGGGATAAGTACAATTAACAAGTGTTGATAAAATTTTTCTATATTGTGCAATCATACAGCGATTGAGCTTAAGAAGCCATTCTCTAAAGGCCTTTGCATCAATCCATGAATTTTTGTGAGATGTATATGGACAAGATAAATTCTGCATGTCAATGTTTTTAAAGTATTGTGGATTTTGCGATCTTGCAATTATCTAAGCTTTCTGTTTTTCTGATCCATCAGAATTACAACACACTTCTTTGCTTACTTTTAGCTCCGTCATGGAGGAGCTTTCCTTCGATTTCCTTTAAAGCCCAAAGTTTTTTCGGGTGGCACTTGTTCTGCTTAATTTATTTTTGTTTATTGTTTTTTTTTTTCATTAACTAAGAAAGTTTTTATTAGGTCTCCTTTTTTGGTGAATTCAAAACCAGAACATTGTCGATTTTTTACAGTTTAAATTTTTTTTTATATTGCCTACTTACTTATTCAAAGATACTTGGAAGTTGAAAAAGTTTCTCTAAAAATGTCTAAAGAAGATGAATTTTAGACAATTTTGAAAATCACTTTGCAACTAATTAAGAAAGTTAATTAAGTAAGATTAAAAGTTATGAAATACCAGTAGATATGAAAATTATTATTAATTTGAACATAGGTAAGGTAGAAACTTGAGTTCGTCCCTAGTGCTTACTTCTCTTTCATTGCTTTAGCTTGTACGGAGACTCCTATAATAGGTAGACAATAAGGATATTTATTTTCGGTTATTCGTTTAGGCATTTTTAACTCGACGAGTAAGTATTGTCGGTTCTTACCCATCTAAATCACAATTTTCTCTTCCATACACGCAACGAAAGCAATAATTAGTTCATCTTTTATTTTATTCTATTACCCAAAGCAGACGTTAATTAAAATAGCAATGAAGTTAGACCAGCAGTTGCGGTGTAATCCAGTAATGATCGTATATAAAGCAATTTAATATGTAGAGAATGAGAGCTGCATAAGATCTCAAATTAGAATTTCTAGAAGATTTAGTAATGTAAAGCTGAGCCAGCAAAAACCTTCTACCTGCTTAGGCACTATCCAAAATTTGAATGAAGTTAGCAAAGCCATTTAGATGAATCGAAATTACCATAAGAATTACAACTTAAATTGAAACCAATATAAGAACAGCACAATTGTTCTTTTATTTTACAATTAGTTGCAATAGTAAACTATTTTTCAAATACGAATTTACCACAAAAAAGTGAATATACCTATCTATGTTTCAATGTAAAATTTAGGTCAATTCTGTGCATGATTGAAAGTATTAATAAGTGTAACCGTAAGTTCTTGTTTTGTAAAAAGAAAAACGGATTTAAGCGAAAAAAAGCAGAAAGAACTTTTGATAAAATTGTATTGTCTTTAAAAAAAACTTTTTATGAACGGATTTTCACTAAATGTTCGCTTTGCGTTACTAGTTTCTTTTTATAAGTATAAATATATAAGTAAATACTTTCCTGATATTTTAAACAAAACTTGATTATTGTGTCAAATCGCCTTGCAATGATACAATTTTAACAAAATTAAGAAGTTTACATCTTAAATAAGTATCCCGAAGGGATTTCTTCTTTCACAGTGTTAACTTACTGTGATATCATGCAACCCGGGTAGGGAACAAAATAGAAACATGAATTTTCTGTGGGTACCAGTGTTACATTTAGTGCTATGTAATTTGTATATTTATCTTCACAATTTTGAAAATGTCTAGTTTCATTAAATATTATGTAAGTGGAATCATCAATTTGGTTATTCTTCCGACATTATTTCTCATTACGGTTTGTGTTTTCATTGAAAAAACTCAACTACTGAAAGAAAAATGTGAATTTCTGTATGTGAAGCTGAGCGATAAAATTTCGAACGCCGAGTGTTCGTACTGGCCTCAATTCACATCCCTGGTAATAAGATATTTCCACGCAATGAAAGTCATACAGGTACAAGTACTCGGTTGACCGTTCTAATCCATACAGTATATAACTACATCACCATTTTTATCGCCACATTTCATATGGGCGATCAAGATTGCAGCAATATAATAAACAAAAATTGGAAATTTATTTTTGACGAAATACTTGAAGCTTCAAATCACAAATTATAACCACTTCTGTTGGAGCTCTTCAATCATAAGTGGTCTACAGCTACATATATCCTTTGGAAAATACTAAGCTTTTTATCGTTAAACCATCTTATTTGTTTTATTATAATAAATATATATATAGACATCAAGTCCCCTTGATATTAAAATTTGGCGCTCAACCAATCAGGAGACGGATAGAGATCACGTGATCACGCGAGGTAGAAGTGAAGGGGATAAAATGCGACTCGAGACCCTTGTGTTAATTCTTATAGGATTTTGGCCCAAAACTGTTATAGCCTTCTACGTCTGACATATTTAATTTTTGGGAAATCCGTATTGTATACTTACAGATAAAGCAAGTATTTACAAGTCTCTTGCATCCGATGGAAAAAACGCAGAGCCTTCATTATATTTGAAAAGCCAAATGACTAGACAGATAAGCAACCTTATAAACGTTTGATGGCTGTCCAGATTATCGATTCACTGCGTGTTAGGTCCATTTCAAGCACTAGCGAATCTGGCACTAAAATGATTGTCATATGGCTGACGATTCTTTTGACACAAGTGTCATTGGTTGGTGCATAAGTTCGAGGGTTCAATGTGATTCACAGCCGATAGGGCCTGTCTTCACTCCGCTCTCTGAACTGATTCTAAACGTACTGAAGTACATAAAAAATTCAATATAGCAGCCGTTATATTTGTGAAAAACGATCGAATTTTTACTGTTGTGTTTTTAAAAAATCTTCTCCACTACTAATGATTTTAGTTCTGGTATTTTCTGTTGATATCATGATGGCTTATTAAGTATTTTTGTATTGAGATTACTCTAGCGTAAAATAATAAGGTTACAACAGAAGCGCATTCGGCTATTGTATTGATCTACTCAAAATCGCAACGTAAACCCGATAGACAACTAATGGGGAGATGTCCGGGCTGCAATATCTCCCAAAACTTGTTCTATACATTAAATGATTTATGGCATGTTACCGAAGAGGCACATTATGATATTCCAGTAGAAAACTACTGCAAATTACTACATATTTTCCCGAGTTTACAGATAAGAAGTACAAAGGTGTTGAGGAATAAGTTTTCTAACGAAATATTAGTTCGAAATGCACAACCAACTTTAAAATAAGAATGTACCTATTATATTCATTTGATGTATGCATATTTTTCAGAAAACACCAAGTTTTCTAATCTGTTTTTTGGGGTCGGTATTTCAATCTCCTAATAAGAGTATTTAATAACAATTCAGACTTATTAGCTGAAGGCAAAATATAAGGTTATTTCAGTTATTCAGCTAATAACTAGGAGATTGCAATACCGGTCCTTATTTACATATTTTATTTGAATTATCAATACTTTGCATGGTGTAAACCAAAGGCAAAACTAAAGTTAACAATATACCCTTATGAGTTTACCGATGTTATTTAAGGGGACGCCACTGTATTTCATATGTATAGGATACATATTTATTTCCACTTCTGTGTTATCTAGGCCGTACATTAATTACGTTTCGGTTAAGCATATTGAAATGGTTCCATTTTATTGGTAGCCACAAAATAATCTTTTACATTTTTTTTTTCTACATGTCAACCCATAAATTTTAATAGTATGCACTTAATAATGTTGATGGATACACAAAAAGAAGTATTTTCTTGAAATTTGTCGATACATTCGCGTGCGATGGGATTGTCAAATATTTTCATTAATAAAATTGAATAAGAAGCACTCAGAATTACTCAAAAATAATGTAAAACTGCGGTCGCCATTTTAATCAAAACCGTATTACCTGACAAGAAACAGCTGACGATGTGCACCTGGCCAGGACCGATAAACAAAAAGAAAGTTTGGGCTCAAAGAAAACTGGTTTACAAATGTAGTTATGCATGTACCGACAAGAGCATTTAAATGCCGAAATATCTCGTAATTCATACCATAGCATACACACTAATTATTATTAAAGATTTAATGATAATTAATTGAAGTGTTGTTGCATTCCTAAATCAGTAATGTTAGATACACGTGTATATAGCATGAGACAGAACAAACCGGAATACATATAGTTATTGATTTTAAGCAAGATAAATAATTCATTAAATTGTTGTTAAGTTGAAATCCGAAATATTGATCGCGTTGCTAATTCGAGAACTTACATATTGAGTAGGGGAAAGATATGCTATGTATTTTATGTATGTATATCTATATATGAATCACATGACGTGTTACCTTGCCGCTTTTCCTGACGCATTTTCCAATTATTTGCATCTCTCTCCATTCAATTCGATACTGGCGAAAGGGCAAACAGAACACACACACCACGGCACACTATTATCACAGAAACTTCGTTTTAAATACAAACACGACGAAGCAAACTGCCGCGATCATATTGACTAGAAATGTAATTGTTATTGATAACGTTAATAACTACGTCATTTTACGGTGATGGTAACGAACGGCAATGGTCATCTACGACTGCAGTCACACACGACTTAATTTCGAGACACATTACACTAAATAAATACTCCTTTGCCGATGTGTGCCGTATGTATGGATACTGTCCTTCAAGAAAACATCTACCTGAAAATATTACCAGCATTATAAAAGATCAGTGAAGTAGTTGAGTAGACGCTTTAACGTGCTTTTATTTGCGGAGCCATTGAAACTTAGGAAGGAAATGAAGAACACAGGCACACACTGACGCACGCACACATTCATACACAGTAACGCACACGACACGGTAAAACACGCACACAGGTACGTGGCACAAGAATTGATACATTCGGAATGACGTATTATTGCTGCGTTTTTAAGGGTTTTTAACACGCAATGTTGCCAAACCCCAAACGGTTTACCGTCTAGTAGACAGCATACATAAGTAATATCGTGGTAATATCCCTAGAGTAATTAGGTATCATCATATATTGGTATATTATATGTACGGGGTGCATGTAGCGTATTAAAAAGTTAAGAATATTAAACACGATTCACCCGCTAGTCGTAAACGGACTTCCATTCAAATCGCATTCTCATTAAGATGAAAACAAAGAACGATATCATTTGTGAACTTCAACATTTCTGTTGTAAACTAAACGAAGGAATTTAAGCCTCCTATAAATGTGAATATTCTGGCTAATAATAAAAGAAAAATACTACTGGCAGCTATATAATGACTAATAGGAAATTTAAATTTATGTATGACAAACTTTTATTTAATGAACGCTTGAATAAAACTCATTAATTTGTATATTGTTTTAGTGTTGTAAGATTCTATATAACAAAGCATAGAAACAAGATAAATATTGAAATAACTATCGTGCAAATATCGACGATTATTTCGAAAATGTATTTGCCTTTTACTCCACATCGCTAGACATTGCTTGCATCGCCGGCAAGTTGTCATACATCCACTAATTTGTAAAATTTGTGCCACTACTGTTCTTTTGTAATTGTGCGCATATATAAACATTGTATATATCTTAATTGATACAATGTATCGATTTTTTTTAAATTATTAGAATCACTTGGAAACGCTTTAACAAAGTTTTTAAGATCATCATGTAAATTACATCGCATGCCAGATACACCTATTTCTTCTATTTTTTAGCTTCATTTTTAAATACACTACAATAAAAGGACGTAAACCTTTGTAGTGCGGCGTAGTAGTTATTGCTTGTTTCTATTATTAGGAATGATAAGCAATAAACATATGGGTTACGTATGTCCACGTAAGTATGAGACAAATGGGCAAAACGTGCATTACCAATTTTGCAAAAAAAAATGTAGGTACGTAAAATTAGAATTACTGCTTCCAACATCTAAAAATTTATCCAAGGACACCAAATACTACAGGAATATTTTCAACCTCGTCTATTATTCTTTGACGCAATTCACCTAAATTCTCAAGTTTCGTCTGTATACCCGAATTTTAAGATATCCCTACAAATCAAGGAGTCAAATCTGGTGGTCGTGGCCTGCCAGATCCAGATTAATCCCACCTCGTCGTCGAAAAACTGTATCTAGGTAACCATGAACATTTCCCCTGCAATGTCCTGCAGCACCATGTTGTTGAAACCAAATACGTTCCCAATTATCACCTGCAATATCCATTATGCTGGGACTATTTCATCTCGAAGCATATCTTTCAGCATTGAGATTTCCATTTATGAAGAATTGCCCTATCAGACGAGTATTAAGTGTTTATTTAGGATTTGTATCGGCCCAATAACAACAATTATGCCACTACATTACTCCGTTTAATTGGAACGAGTTTTCATCTGAGAAAGCAATGTTAAGAGGTAGGGCAAAATCTTCATCTATTCTGTCATCATATTCATTCAAATTCTAAACGTCGATCAGGATAATTTTTGTTGATCATCTCATGAAGGAGTTCCACTTTGTAGGAGTAAAATTTATTGCATGGACGATTTACTTGTTTCGTGAAATTCAGATCTCCGAAGCGTACTGTGAAGATCTTCTGCGAATGATATTACATTCAACGATTGCTCTTCATTTGTGGCTGTATTTGGTTTTCCTGATCTCGGTAGATCTTTAATGGTGCCTGTATCTAAATCTGATAATAATTCTTTCCACCGTTGACTTAGAGATTCCAGCAACCCCAGTTCTAAAGTTTTCGTTGAAAAGAACTCTTATGTTCTCGTACGTCCTTCTCCTCTTATTCCAATTAAACATCATCAAAATGTATTCTTTCTCAAACAGTAAGTGGTGCCAAGGTAAATTTCAACGACTATTAAACAATAACGAATGTAAAAAAATAATTAAATAAGGTGTGTCCGCGTCAAGAGACAGACTGTAAACGATTTTACTTGAATATACCCCGAAGTATCCCAAAATGAATAAGGTGTGTCTGCTTCAAGAGGTAGATCGTGAATGATTTTACTCAAATGCCCCGAAGTATCTCACAATGGATAAGGTGTATCTGCTTCAAGAGGTAGAGAGTAAATGATTTTACACAAATACCCCAAAATATCCCAGAATTCACAAAAATTACTTCTTGGGAATATCAGACCCATATATGAAGAATCGAAAAAAATGGTTCAGACAAAACTTGATACGTAGAATCCGATAAAGAATAGGGATTTCAAAGATGCCGCCCGGCCCACGCTCTGGGAGTGAAAGGCCGTGTTTGGTGTCCTTGGGTAAATTTGAATGAAATGATTAAAGCCGTTTTTTTTTTTGATTCGATATGTATCTCTGGAAATAGTTAACCGTCCCGAAACTTTTGGGACACTTTGGGTATATTCCACCAGAACTATCTGAAGATCCTTGGGTTAATTTAAATTAGGTAATAAAAAAGGCCAGGCATCTACTGCTACATTGCAAGATATTACAAAGTTGCATGTAGTCCTAAAACAAGTCCCTAAAAAAGTTCAAATACTAAATTCAAACAGGATATGAAAAAAAAACACATTCTGGCAAAAGGCAAGTTTCATACAGTTCCTGTAGTGATTACTAGTAGATATCTTTAATCGATGACATGAAAATTTTCACTACACTTAAGTTTACAAGGGATACCGAGAAAAAAAATCTAAATTTTTTTTTAATTTTTCATACGAGCAATTATGTTAATTAAAAGCGTAAAAAAATATGAAATTTTTTTGATTAACTCATTTAAAAATAAGCATTATAAGCAAGTCATGCATGCTTTACAGTTGATTCAACTAGCATGAAATGGTGAGCTGATAACGAAAAGAAATGGTTGTAATTGTTTCGTAGGTATTGTTTATTTGAGCAGTTCTTCAATGGTGTTGGATTTACAAAGAAAAGTGATAGCTGCAACAACTTATAACGCCATTCTGACATTCAACCACTGCTTACAGTATATACGCACTATGGTTATTAACTAATTTTTGAATAAAGCCGACGAAAACTTTACCCCTTCGATTCCTATAAATGTCGCCTCGAGTAGATATAGAAATTAGAAGAACGGTATGGTATGTGGTATTACTTTAAAAGAAATGTTGGAGAATTCCAGATTAGAATTCATACACATAAATGAAGTCTACGGCCAAATATCCAAAGACAGAAAGATACGAATATATTTGAGGTGGCAACGCCATCAAGTACCAACATGCTTACATTACTATTCAACATTTTGTGAAAAAAAAAATAATTTGTAAAAGCATTAACTCAAAACATTAAGGAAGTTATTTTAAATACTTTAGTGGTTTAATCCAACAAATTCCTGGAATCTTGAATTTACATGTTTCATATTTAAAGCAGCTGAGCTAATCGGTTGTGTGAAGTGGTATATATATATATATTGGATATAATTAAAATTATATTTGCAATATTTTATAAGTATTAAGCAACAGTTTTTAGGTATAGATGAATATACTCAAATTAAGGTTGAATATGTGAATATTTCAAGCGATGTATATAATTGTTAAGAACACATTCACGTTATTTTTGAAATTTAAATCAATGATTCAGATGTTTAACACTTAAAAAATCGTTGAATGAAGCATTCCATTTCTCTCACGGAAAAACTTATTTAAGATATTTAATGTGTCCTTCTAACGGCAATCGATGCCGTTAAACAGAGAAATAGCTTTTAATTCGAACGCCAAGAAGAAGGAAGATTTTTAGCGTATTCGTGGCACTCTAGATTCAAACATAAAAATTCCAAATTTTGGTAACCATGGAAACGAAAACTAACAAATCATTTGTTTTCAGATTCAGAAAATTACGCAGAATCCGAATATGCAAAAATATATAGGATGTTCCATTTAAAATTTTTATGTTGTGTATGTGCATTTAGGTTTAGCTAAATCTATTTTCGAATTATTTGAGATGTCATAAGTTTGACGTTCTTTTGTGATTAACCAGAAAACTAAAATTATTCTAATCCCATCTAATGGAATATTTACAAACATCTATAACAAAAATAATCCATTTCCTTAAATTGGAGTTGGCAGGTTGATGAAATCTACGGTTAATGACTTTGACTATGAGAATGTGTTAATGGTATAACGTCTAAAATAATATTACATATGTGTACGTAAGTACGCGCCGGAACAACAGTAAACGTTTTAACCGTAATCTGCGTATTTAGAAATTTGATCCATAAAATTGTGTGTCGTTTTCACGCTTAAAATGTATAAACTAGGCTTAGATAGTTTTCATTTAATAATTCAATGATGCCGCATCTAGACAGCAAAAGAACATATATTACTTACGCCTAACAAGGTGAGCTTATCAAATGGTAACCTCAGTTTTGTAAGTTGGTAGTGAGGACCCCTTGGAGCACTTTTGTAAAATGTTAGCCATAGATGACCAGGCATTTTTTTCACGATTTTTTAAAGTTTACAATAGTCGATAGTCTCGCTTAAGTAAGCTCGAATACAAGATACGTTCGTAAGGTGTTAGTGGGTGAGTTGCTAAAGCCACGGCATAATGTGCTGAAGGATCTTGGTTCGAACCGGGACGGAAGTGATGCTCTTTTTTATTTATTTGTTTATTTTAATCGTTTCGAATTAAATATTGCAATAATAATGAAGGTGCAAAAATACGTTCTATTTGAACAGACTGCCTGTAATATCAGTATTCGATAGGTGTGTACGAAAATAAATATCGATAATGAATCACAAATAAATGCATTTCGGTTAATTGTATCGAATAGCAATAGGGGATCATGATTAATTCATTTTGTTAAAATTAAGAGTAACACATTATACACATATTTCATCCAAAGCAAGTATTAATTCGAAACATTTAAATACTTTCTGTTAATTGTATTAGTATAGGATTATTATTATTAAAATGATTTTCAAAGAAGCTATCCCCCCCCCAAAGATCGGAGATAAATAACCCAATGATTGCTGTCCACTTTTGAAGAATCTTATTGCTTACTTTAACCCTCCAGTAGGCGTGTACGCGGTGTTTGTGTCGCGTTCACGTTAACGCGAGGGTTAACCAAATCCGATTATTATCTTATTCATTTAACAAAACGTATTTAAATGTTATAAACTGATATTTACTTCGAATGATTTATTTGTATAATCTATTATTGTTAGTTTTAAGGAAATAAATTAATCGTAATTCTATTATTATCCAATGCAATTAACCAAAATACATTTATATAATTATAACTAATTACCGATATTTATTTTCGAACACATCTATTACCTATTGGTATTACAGCCAGTGTAAATTGAATGTATTTTTGCACCTTTATTATAATTCTAATATTTAACTTGAAATAGCTCCAGCCAGATTCGAACCATGATCCTACCGCATACTATCACTATGTTTGCCAATTAGGCCACTAATACCTTGTAAGCTTACCTCGTATTCGAGTGTACTTAATCGAGACTATCAACTTTAAAAATTTGTAAAAACAAATCGCTTGGCCATCTATGGCTACTATTTTACAAAAGTACTCCCACTAGCAACTGACAAAGCCTGGATCAAAACTGATCTTAACATCTGACAAGCTCTCCTTGTAAGACTATAGGAAATAGGAAAAGATTCTTTCTTTTCACTTTCCTTTTAGTTTTGAACTCGGATTGCATATTGAATTAATGTAACAAATATAATAGATAACCGTCATTTTCATATTAATTACTAATGCGAATTCTATAAACAGAAAAATTTCAATATACAATTGTAAAAGTGCAGTGTTCCATAAGATTGTATATAACGCATAGATAATGAATTCAATAGAAGAATTTAAAATGATTGTTATATTAATAATACTATTAATTTCAATTTACTATTATTCGCTGCTATATATAGTAGGCAATTTAAATCTACTTTCAATTCTGTTGCTGAAGGAGGTACAGTAAAAACAATAACATACTTTGTTTATTAAAATAAAATAATAAATGTTATTAAATAATTGTAAATTAATTTTCGCTAATCTGCATGCTCCTTTTACTTTCAGAATCTATGTATATTGTAATACCTGGTGTATGCAATTCAAAGATATAATCCCTTGTTTACACATTGTTTTTCTAAGAAATGTATAACATATCTTGGTATTTCATGTACTTATATGTAAGTAAGAAAATATTTTAAAGTAGATACAAATTAGAATTAATGTATCAGAACCATTCACGAATGTGGCTACCTCTACTGATTCTTCTTTAAAGACATTTTACGAGTACTTCAAACAGTTTTTGATGTAAAGCTTTACATTTCAAGTGGGTGTTTTCCTAGTAACGCCAATAAAAAAATTCAAATAATTTAATTTTGTAAATATTATAGTAAGTGTACCTACAATACATATTCTATTTGAATTTTCTATTAAGTTACAGTGATAATCATTCGCACGCCTGCTGTATTTGACGCATGATTCATAACTACACATTAAGAAATATAAGTTTACCTACATATAAAAAATTAAAATTATTGTAAAGTGTAAAAGTCAATGTAAATTAATACAAAGCTAATTTTTCGGAGAACAGATGAGGACAAATACGAAAGTATACACCTACATACTCTTTTATTAGTAGTCAACTAGAAAAAAAAAGGATTGTGTAATTGTGTAGTGTGAACAAGAGAGAAGATTATCTATCATACCACCCTTCCACTAAGATTTATGCTCGAGCAACGTGGCACTTCCATACTATAAAATATTAAAAAACTAGTTTCTTAAGACACGTTCTACAGCATGAATTGATGAGTGCTTTATGTCTTATGAAACGCGTTTTATGCTAATTTCCTTGTAAGTTACTTAATTAAATGACAAACTTATATTTTTCTTTCATTGCTGATAATAAAATTCATTATTCAAAATGAGTTTTGAAGATGCATATCATACACTGCACCTGAAATGCGGCAAAGAAAGGACTGTATGTTTCCTGCAGTTATTATAGCACTAGTGGTTTATTGAAAGTAAATGCACCCGGATTGGGTACTTCTATAAGCCTTACTGAAGACACTAGGATTCTTGCTAGTATTTCTTATGTAAACTACAAAATAAACGCACCTTAATAACCCTTTATATGGCAAGACTCCTAAAATTACTGATTTTTTATTATTTCTTCTAATATGTTTTCTTGGATGATCATGTATGTTTTGTAATGCGTAGCTAGTGACCGTTAAAGGATTAAGATATCGTAGTGGGAGTATAGTGCATAATGTGTTCGCTCACTCACAATTGACTTGTTATTTATAGTGCGTCTACAGTACAAAGAAGTATTCATATTTTCATTTGTACGTATCTACACACGTCTTATAAAATTTTGAGTATAATAGTTGGACTAATTGTAAATTATTAGTCCAATCAGATAAGTGATAAGATAATGCAAATATAAATAGAAAATACATAAAATACTCTGTAAAATATATTGAAGTGGATTCTATACTTGTAAAATTATAATAATTAAATATTATTAAACGCTTTCAAAAAAAGAATCATTACCAGTTTTAAAATCGGTTTTAATTGGCGGATTTCATATCAACTGTAAATGACGATTCAAAAAAATTAAAACAAACTTTGATGTCTATTTTAAAGATATTTTTAAAAATAAAATTTCTGCTACATTCTAATTATCTTCTTTCTAAATAATTTTTTATTTCTTAGTCAGACTAAAGAGCAAAAAATGTTTTGATAAGTATATTTACATACCTGTTTTCAGAAGTCAGATTTCACCAATAGGTTTATAAATCTGGTTTTAAAAATTAAAAATTGATTAACCTTAGTCAGTTTCAAAAATCTGGCATTTTCAATTTTCGCAGCACTAACTCAAACCTTAACGGCAATTTACGAGAGCTCACTCAAGTAAACAATAAAAGAAATCGATTTTCTATTTATATATCTTTTTTTTTTTTCGTCTTAAGCATTATGAAATGTGCGTTCTTTTCTGCCGAGCAGATACCCACAAAAGACGCTGACTGCAGCCTTTCTGCAACTTTACTAATATAGGATTGTAATCGATATCAAATCACGCAATATGATCGAAGAAATGAATCGAAAGCAATATACCTATTAGGACGCTGTTTCAGTTTTTTTGCTCTCCTGAAAAATCACACGTTTTCAAACATTTACTTCTATTTTCTTAGATATTACTGAAGATCGTAAGATGATTCTTTTTCCTGTTTGTTTCATGCAAGTTAACCGTTAACCAATAAACAGAATGTGGGAAATCCGTAAAAAGAATTAACAACTTCTTACGAAAAAATGTTACTTGGCCGAATTTGCATTTTGTTGCATATCGAGCTTATTTTTTTACCCACACCCAGGTGAGAAATAAAAACGTTAGGGCATATTAACCATATGATGAAGTACATGCAAAAAAAATTAAACTTCTGCCTCAATGCAGAAAAAAGAACTATTTAAAATGCCAACTAAACCTATGTGAACATTTTGCAAAAGGTTGCGAAAAAAATAGAGTTTTGTACTTTGTAGAGAAAAAAGGTCATATTCATAGTGAGGTCCTTATAAGGATAACTCGGTTGTAAGTCCCTAACAGGAAAAAGTCATTTTCTTTTTAGTTTTACTTATTCTATACCTAACTAATTTTATATCATGCTTTTCTGTGTAGTAAAAGTGCCCAAAATGATCTTCTTTTACCACTGCATACATACATATTAGTGTTCTTTCTCAGTTTGCTTGTTAAAATTTACGCTTTGTTTTTAAGTTTTCCCATGGAGTACAGCCCTAATGACCTTAATTACAGCTTTTTTTGTGGACTTCAGATATTTAACCCTATTGTAAGATTTATCGAATATATCATGAGGAAGGGAATCTGTCTTTAGAAGATCTGAGGTGAAAGTATCCCGCTCATACTTTCTGTATTCTTTCAAGAAGTACTCACATTCCTTGTAAGAAATGTTCCTAAATAATTATCGATTTCCCTTGTAAGCTTCACAATTCGATCAGAAAATCAGTAGAGTAAATCAGTGGGTGGTAGGAGATCAGGTGGAAAATAAATACTAAAAGTACCATAAAGAACAGACCTGGTAAAACATATAAAGCACAGAAACAGATAAATTAGAAGATCGGCTGTCTTAGAAAGATTACTTTTTTTTCAACTTTCGAAAAAATATAGTTTATTCAAATAGAAGAAAATACCCTAACATTAAAAGTAATAAACATGTGAAGCTCTGGAAGAGGGTAAACTATTAGTTCGACAATGCTGAATTTCCCAGGATAGGAACCAAAACTGGTCTATACTGCGCAATGACGTAAAAACAGATACTGTTTTAATAAGCTGTACTTTAGATAACGTGATTTATTTTATTATTTGGAACACACATTAATAGTGGTGCATCTTTATATTTATAGGTTTTTAATAAAACTTGTTAGATCAAAAGTCAAAAGCTTAAAACAATTTTCAGCAAAATTACATATTTGAATCTTTCTAAATGATGAAAGGGCTAAATTCTACTACTACTATGCTATTTTGAGGAAGGGAAACGGTTAGGTCCCTATTTTATCTTTACGTAATTCTTACGATATGAACTTTCTCCTCTGATTTTGTAGCAAAAGAGTCCTATAACAAGTCGCTGCATGCTTTAAAGTAATAATGACATCTCTATTTTCATGAAACCGATATTCCACAATGCCTTTTTAGTTTTTCCCGAAAAGTAATATTACCGACATAGCCCTTTCTGCAATTAGTTATTAATTTCGTTTTTAGCCACGATTTTCTCGGCGCTCGTACTTAAGTAACTGTGTGAATTGGGGAAAGTCACAAAATTCAGACACCGCCGATCGCCTGCATAAAACGGTTTGTCTCTCTTTAACTACACTGAAAAAATACCACAATGTACATCTAGGGAAACTTTAACTTATTTAATTATGCTTAAGCATTTTTAATTTTAAACGCTTTCCGCAGCAAAAATATGTAATTGTAAAAAATATGTTTGTATATTACATGTGTGCAGTATACTTGAGAAAACATGTTCTTAATTTTGGAAAAAAATTATTTATCCTTTTCAGGAAAGTAAAGGTTTCGTTAAATTCCTTGCTAATATATTTATTAATTAATCGACTATGATGAGAAAACTTACAGATAAGAATAATGATGTTCTTGTAACGGCAATTCTGCATATGTTGCGGATTCATACCTCGCTCTGATCAATTATAATAAAATTTTTATTTACCATCGATCAGAGAAATTGTTAAGTTGACTATGTTTTCGTATGGTTAATACTACTTAATAGAAAAGTCAAATCAGACACTAAATCGCTATTGCTAGCATATTAATTCTGTAAACAAAGGTACCTAGAGATGTATAATTAAAAATAAAAATTTCGGGACATTTCTGTGAATCCAAAACATCCTATTGCAAATGTGACTATACGAATAGACAAGTGAATTTTTAAGTTTGTTTATACATCGTATTGTTTTTTTTTTGCAGAACTGAGACCGCCATATATAATAACAAATATACGGTTTAATAAAATTGTAATACCACTAATTATAATAAAGTTGGCTGTCTCTATTTTTATTACCTATTTCTGTGGGTGTAGCGGTATATAATAAATCCGTTCATACCTCACCACATGTTACAATATTATAGTCAAAACTTTATTTTGACATTATGATGCTTATGCAAGTTTATTTTTAATGGATTTGTTATAGAGTATTTTTTTTTCGGCTTATGAACCTCTCTAGCCCTATTCTGGAATATTTCATCGAGTACCTTCACTAATTTTGTATCATTAAAAAAAAAATAATTACAACCTACCATAAATTGTATCCCAAAACCCTTCCTCTGATTAGGTACACAAGAATAAAAATGTTAACAAATAAGTAATAATAGAATAAGATTTTGTTACATTAGAGAAAAAAAAAATACGAAATGGCTAACAGTAATATAGAGACCTAAAATACACTGCATGAGTGTACGTACATACGTCACATCTTCCACATATTTGAAACAGATTTTATTTTTAGAATGTTTAAAAGTATACATTTCCTCTCTTGGTATTACAGCAATTCCAAGTTATACACTGAAACCTATGTTCCTATTTTTAACTACGAAGACAGACAGTTACGGTGCTAATACAAAGTAGCAGATTCTTTTTAATAAAAGGACTGAATTAACGTGAATTGCTAAATAGCAAACAATCTTACTTATGTAGAAATATTCCAAACGTTATATTAAACATGCTTAGATATACCTATACCGAAGTCGGCTGAAATGACTCTAATTCGCATAACATTCAGCTTTGAAATTAAATTGAATAGTTTGAAACTCCAGCTTTTCTTGTAGTAGGTTGAAATCAATAAGGTATAAATTTTCAATTCTCGCAATTTCATTTAAAACGCTTCATCATTCAAAAACAATTTAATCAATGAACGAATGAATGATGAAATAAGGTGCTAAGATAATTACAGGCAAAACAGTTACGTATTAAAAGGAAGAAAGATTTGACCGTACAAAAAGCTGATGGAAAACTTTTACGATAAGTAGGATTACTGCTCGGTCACTGCAGATTAAACAATGTACATACACCATTGCCCTAGCAGAGGCTGCCAGACGCAAATTCTATCAAGATAGGAAACCCTAGTTCTATATACCATATTCTATGCCACTGTGATAGCTTGTCAAAGAGAAGATTTTTACTATTGCCCTTGAAGAACCCAAAAGAAGGCAGTTATATGAAGATGCTCTCTAAGATAATAAATCTAACTAAGAAGGCAAAATTAGAGAGCACGTTAAGGATAAAGTGGATCACAAGATGGCTTGAAGAGGTCGTTGTGAAACTAGGCCTACGTTGTCCACCTCCAATCTTAATCTAATTATATCTAAGTTGGATTTTATATTATTATTATTTACTAATGTAAGAGGGTTCGGCTTCAAGAAATCAAAAATTATTGGACCAGCTGAGAAACTTACATTTTTTTGGCACAATTACCAATAAGTTTCACTTCATCATCGTATTCTTTCTGTGAGGTTTTGAAATTTTTAGGGGTTATAAATGAAATTTTTGCGTGGACATCTTTATGAATGTTAAAGATACTGTGAGTAATGATTATGAACGATATTCAAAGGGAAGAGAGAGTGCATGACGGAATTAAAGGAGATCTACCGTAAAACAATAAAAAGAACTTCATAAGCAATCAAGGATTTTGCATAGCTTACAAGTATAAATTAATTGCGAAATATTCAAGAATTATTATGTAAAACCAGGAGTTACTCCAAAAAAACAACGACGGTTTTAAGAAATTCGGACAAGAGAGATAGGTACCTATAGTAATTTGGAATCAAAAAAATAAGCACCAGGATTTATTTAATCGAAAGACGACAGCTAATTGTAAGCAAGGCAAATACAATTTTTCAGCAAAATTGTGCCAAAATAAAAGGAAATATAAGGCTGATAGTTAGATATTATATACCGGGTGACAATGGCAAGTGGATACACTGTAACTTTTTTATTATTTCAAATAGAAATTTAAATTTTGGAGAGCTTATAGTAGATCACGTTGTGAGTTTTTGCAATAACTTTGAATGTGCTAGTCACCTCCGATTTGACCGGAAGTGTTCCCAGCTTTTGATTTTTAAATGACCGTGTTATTCTACCCATGATAAAGTAATCTGCGGACTTATTATTCTAAAATAGGTATGTTTCATATCAATTTTAAAACCGGACCTAAGATGGCTGTGACTCTCATAAATTGCTTTTGTTATCATGAGAAATAATTCAAATCTGACTTTCAGCTTTTGCTTTTTCCATCTGGTCTTAGATATTTTTCCTTAAAATTTCAAAACATAGTTTTTTCTTAAAAACTGAGTCTTATCGACTTTTTAAGGATTTCTTTCTTAAATTTTTGGTCCGAAAACTTTTAAAATCCATTAAGAAATAAAGACGCAGTACTAAAAAAACTTTTTATAATTTCAATAATATCTAATTATTCATAAGCTTATTCAAAATGTCCGCCATTGTGCTTTTACGGATTTGACGTTTATTGTCTTTATGCCACTCTAAACGAACCAAAAATAAATTATTAGTCATCGATTTGTATACACATGAAAAAAAAATTTACATGCTTTTGATTTATGGAGAATGCAAAAAGAACAGTCGTGAAATCCGACAATTATACGTTACCCGCTATGCCGGAGGTCGGTCGCCATAACTGTTTTGAAAAACTGGACCGGCGAAGGTTTTTAAGAAAAAGCTATGTTTTGAAATTTTCCCTCAAAATTACAAAACATAGAGGACACAATAAACATTTATTTATAATTATTTCTCATTATAACAATTATAAACAAAAGCAATTTGTAAGAGTCACACAGCCACCTAATTTCGGTTTTAAAATTTACATGAAACAAACCTACTTTAAAAGAAAAAACCCGCAGATGGCTTCATCATACGTAGAATAACATGCCGATTCCAAAAATTTAAAAAAATACAGGCTGTTCCATGTGAAAATCAAAAGTTGGGAACGTTTCCGGTCAAATCGGAGGTAACTTCACACATTCAAAGTTATTGCAAAAACTTACAACGTGATCTACTATAAGCTCTCCAAAATTAAATTTTTTATCTAAAATAATAAAAAGGTAACAGAGTGTACTGCCCATTGTCACAATTGTAAAATAGTTATCAATTTGCAGAGGCATGATTTTTACACCTAACATTTTTGCAATAAACGCAGACCAATCTTTTATTAATGCAAGAGCTATGATACTGTATATAACGTATAGATAATATCAAAATAAATAAAAATAAGTTCGTTTCCAATCTTGGGATATATTGTATAAAAATCTTATGTAAGGTTTTTATAGATATCGCAAAGATACGTACCATGAAAAGATGATTACTTTCAAAATACTATATGTGATATATTTATACGACACGAGAACCAAAATTGGGTCCTATGACAATAAAAAAATTCATTGTTCACATGAATTTTACATTAAAATGTCTATTAAATGACGAAGAAATTTATTGGATAATAAACTATACATTGTATCAATGAAACCAGTCATTGAAAATTAAATGATGGATTGATCGGCTCAATGAAATATGTTATTGTTGTAAAGAACACCAGTTTTATAATGAACGTTTTCATTCAACCTATGAATAAAATCATTAAAGAATTTTATCTGTTCGTTCTTGCAAAGGATTGCCATCTAAACAACATTTCATACTTCTTTGCGTTCATATGGTGAATAAGCTGTACTTAAAAATAAGAACGTATATTCATTTTCTGTTCATATTATCGACAAAATTATTTATTGAACGTTTGAAAGAATAGTTACTATAACAAATATTATCCTTGAACAAATGTAAAATGATTTGTTCTAATAATGATAACATATTTATTTCACTAACGAAGCATGTTATTATTTAATCAGAGATCGTAAATAATATTTTATCATGAAACATTTCGTTCTGTCAAAGAAAATTCACTCAATAAATGTGGATTATTGATATAACGACCAGTATTTTTCTCAGTGATATGCTGTAAAGCACTGAAATGCCGCATTAAATTTTCCAAACTAGTAATCCACTGAGCTTGATGATTTTCTTGTCCAGTTTGTGGTAGTTAAATAATCAATTAATTAATAAAACTGCTTTGTCGTATACTATTGGGCCATATAACCATCGCAAATATGTGGATATTGTTTTCATCTTACAAGACAAGACAAATGAAATTATTTTATCTAAACTTTTTAGGTTAATTTGTTTCTTAATTGCCATCAAGAAAATTATATAACTCTTTTTTTTCGTATTACATCGTTACAAATAAATCTATGTATATGAATAAAATGCAAAATAAGTGACATATTTTGTATATCTATGTATATATATATTTGTTGCGCATTACCAAAAAATGCATAAAGAAAAAAGTGCGAAGTCTAAATGTGCTTTAATGATAACCTGTTGAAATCATTTTCTCACACGATTAAAACGAATTGTATATCTATATTTATCGTGAGTAAAAAGTACTCTTAATGTTAATACAAATTCCATACTTCCCCACGATCAGATATGTACATATATGTATACACAATCACTTGAATGTTACCTAAGTGTATGACATTTGGGTAAAGGCTGCAGAAATTTTAAAATAATAGGCATACTAAATAATCTATAGTAATATCGTTGTATAGTCGTAAAAAAATACTGTAACGATTATTTGTATGTTAGTTTTGTAACTAGTACGATCAAAAGATAAATAAAGTGATAAAAATAGACTATAATTAAAGAGGTTCAATGCGATAAGAACATCTTTGCCTGCGCGTATTATTATTCTGGAATTCGAAACACGACGATTTAAATTTGGAATTAACGACATTCGAGTGACTGTATAATTTCAACCCGTCCCTCGTATATGTAATGCAATTACAATAGTGACGTTTACAGCGAACGAAATAGAGAAAATCCGGCAACATCGCCAATATTAGCCGTGCAGGCAGACAAGTCAGCCGCTCGCTCGATGGAAGATTCTCCGCAACGGGGTTTCGCAGATTTCAACACTTAGAACGATGGAATGGAGAAACGATATGTAGGAAATGTGAGATATTAGTGTGCTCTACTTGTATTTATTTACTTACAAAATCGACGGCAATGAGAAACACGCCTAGGGCATGGTCTAAAGCACTGTTACAATGAAACATCGAACGCGGTGATCCTTCGGAAATCGGTACAGGGCAGTACTAAAGTGTTCCGCCACGGAGTCTAAGTGTCGCTCTCCGTATATGGAAAATTTCGTACTGGTGTGCGCAGTTTACTACAATTCAGACGGTGGATGTAGGAGAGTATATTTCTAGATTATGTTTTCTGTCACTAATCAATGCAATCCGTCTGGTCGGTTAAGCAAGCAGGCAACTCGGGCGGTGTTGTTGTAAGTAGTAGCCGGGAGTGTGATATTTTTAGAACGGCTAATAACGCTTCCTTGATCCGAGTGGTGTGCGACTGCGGCAAACTCGCAGGCAATGTGACCATTGAGACCAGGTACAAGATACATAATAGAATGCTTAATAATGTAGGTTATCGACCCATAGACTTCTACTATTTCTCGGATACGTACACCACACAACATATACACTGTAAATAGTATGCACCGCACATACAAATAACACCACGACACTCTGCGAACTGAATAAACTTTCTTAATGCCGTATACTTTACGCGACGTCGCCAAATAAAAAATTGTTACATTAACAATTCAAATCGCGTAAATTCAGTAGATGAAACTACGCACTTGTCGCGCGCAATACGAATCGGAACAGCATCTCCGTACCGTTTGTTCTTATGTTGTTGCTATTGCGACAGTACCATCGGGCAACGAACCAAACGGACGACACACGAAGCAAGAAAAGAAGGAAGGAAGGGTGTTTGCTATCGAATGGTGTAGATGGGCCGTCGACGAGTAGCCTACCATTATTATTCGGAAACTGGCGCGCGCGGGACAATCTCTCCGCGCTCGCTTCCGACCGATTCCAGAACGGCGGAGGTGCAAGAGAAAGAGGAGATCGAAGGGTGGACGAACGTGTAAATCTCCAGTTGGTCGTCGTCGTCTTGAACCGTAAATATCACGAGTTCCATTTCCAAGGATGGAACTTGCTTAACCGCAATTGAGTGGCCAAATAGAAAAATTATAAAGATATTACTCCCATGCACTTTGTAAATAATCTTTTAAGGGTGGAGAAATCATCGAAACATTGTAAATGAGAGAAAAAGTTTTGAAGTAAAAATAACTTTTTCTATCGATATTACCGAACTGAGATTCCGAATTACAATCGTCTATATCTAACATCAAAATGTCTTGATAAAGAAAAATTAATTACGAGTGTGAGAAAAAATCTCTTACGCATTGAATAAGGGCGGTGCTAATCACAATTCCGAAAAAAATTGTGTATCAATTATATTTCCCTCATAATTAACCGGAGGAAAACTCACATTACAAACGTTTATTTTGCAGTGTTGCATCGCTCAACTTGTAACTGTACAACTGTGTAATCATGAAATCGATAACTGTGACGCACAATTTTATGCCAAAAGTAGATATAGGGAAGTATATACAAACTTTAGTCATTCTACAGCTGCGAGAGATGGCTATTACTAATATCCTCGTGATCAAGTTAAATGTAGAGTAAATATGTATCTTGAAAATATTGTACATATATATATCATCTAAAATGTATCAGAAACTGCGCAAACAAAAAATTTTCAAAAGCGGGTCTATTCTTTTTTGTATGGAGAACACGCTTTGTCTTAGATGTTTCACATCTTTTCCCCACGTATTTATTCGGAAACTAATAGAGATAAAAAGTTGTAGTAAACTCCTCAGTGTAATTGGAACGATATTGTATACATAGATTCTGCCATTACAACACTCCCCATGTTAATAGCCTTTTACCCCCTTTCCCAGTTTATTTTTTTCAAATTGCACTCTTACTCTTTTAAATACGTATTTTCAAAAGTTGGTCCTTTGCAATATTCATTCATTCATTCATTTTGTTTTGGTTTTCAATATTTCCATATTTTGCATTCTTTGGCTGTGTCCGTCATTTGGTAAAGTAATCTACATAGGTCTATTTCGTCTATATCTGTTAAGACGACCTTTATTTTAGATGTGGCCATCACCTTGTTTCTTTCAAGAATGTTCATTCTGTCAATTACCTTGCCCATAACCAGATTAAATAGCATGGACACTAAGAAAATCTTGTCTTATTCCCTTTGTAACTTGAACCATATCTGGTGTTACAGCTTTGTTGGTAGTATATAGGTTGGTTGCTTCTATTAGAGCGTTTGCAACTGCTTTACTTTCCAACATAGCTTCTACATCCTTTAGCTAAATGCTATCAAATGTTTTGCATAAATCAACAATATATATGTTAGGCGTCTTATAATATTCGAATATCTATTTCAGTGTAAATATTGCGTCTGTTGTTAATCAATTTGCTCTAAATCCGAGCTATTCTTCCTTCAGTTTGACATGTTTGTTAAGTTTGTGTAGTTTTATGCTTGTTGTCCCTGTTAAGTGTCACGTTCAGCAAGAAGCTGCTGCGATAATTTACTAGTGGTATTCTATCCAGTTTTATGAATGGAGGAATACTGATAAATCATCTTATTTTTGTACAATTTTTATGTTAGTGGTCGCAGTATTGTTTTATTTCTAGATTGTAATCCTTCACTGACTATATCATCGCTACCCGGAGCTTTTTGATTCTTTTCAGCTATCTCAATCCTTCCTTAACATTCTGTTCGATGGCTGTTCTGTAGTGGGAGGCTTCTTCCTAATCATTCATCATCATACAGATCTTAGAAATAATGTTTTCACTTTTCCATAGTTATGTTATTCTTGCTTCTATGGTACGTAGATATTCATTTTGATCCAGAATCTCAGCTGGATGTCATTCACTTAAAACCTTTGCCGTGACATGAGTAAATTACTCAGCACCATTAATTTAGATAAACCATATCATTATACATCATTTTTAGAGCAAATAATGCAGCTAACGTTGAGGAAAAGAATGCAAACTATTCATTTTTTTATGTTAAACTGTCAAATAAATAATAAATAAAAGCACAAAAGCTGGCTAATTTTATTTCAAAGCATACCCCTGTCCATAAATTGATTGTTTATGTGATGCAGAATTAAATCACTGTTATTTAACTTACTTAGAGGAGAACATTCCCAGCCGAGAACCACAGGTTTGGATAAAACCTTCATATAACCTACCAAGGGTCAAAACTAGAGTGTCAAATCAACTCTTGAAATTTCGATTATTTTTAGTTTTCTTTTTACAATTTTATACCATTGTTATAAGCCGCTATAATGGCATGTTTTTTGTTTAATTTGTTTAGGCATTTACTTTTACTAATATTTTTATACCGTTGATGTGCTCTTAAAAAGTTGATATCACCGAATTCGTCTTTTATAGATCTATCAAAGTGCCAAACTACTTTCTTGCTAAAATGGATATGAATAAAAAAGTGTAAGATATATTCCCAAGGAGCTAAAAGTCACTTCCCATTTTCTTTTTTATTTGAGTATCAATTTTTTTCCAACATTCGAGTAAATTGCACATGATTTTTAACATGACGTTGCTGAACTTATTGGAAAAAGCTCTATTGATCGTTTAACCAGTTTTTGAAAAATGTACGCCAAAAAGAAAAAAAAACTTGACTTAGGAAACGTGATTACTCCTAGGGTAAAGAAAGAAAATGTGAGCCAGCGAATAGAAAAACACGATTTGAATCAAATATTTATGATGATACGATAATTTACAAATCAAAAACGCCGTTTAGTCGAGCATCATTTACCCCTGCTATTTTTGCTACAGACATAAACACACATACATTATTTCATATTGATGATAAAGTTTGGATCATAATTGTTTATTTAGAATAGAAGAACAAATGGCAGCTCGTCACAAAAAAATAAAATCTCATATTTCCCACCAGCAAACTGGGATGTTGTAAAATTTATATTTAAATTGGTTTCAAATTGAAACCAAATCTTTTCCACAAGGTTGTGACGAATTAAACAGCATTTTAAGTTTTAAAACCCTTCGCCATGCTGAATTTGCTTTTTGATTTTTATTTTTATTACACTTTATTCTTTAGTGTACCCCAGAGGTTAATAATGATGAATCTGAAGATATACTATGATTTTGTTAAAAAAAAATAGTAGTTCACACTCTAATTGTAATGACATTTGTGATAAAAAGCTGTTGGATGTATTTAATTTTGGGTATATATCTTATTTGCTGATCTAGACATATAGATACATATGTCCTTGGTATCTATGGTTATCCAAATTTGATTAAAAATCTATTTTTCTCCGACAATCATGGTTCGAAAAAAGTAAATAATAAATTTAAAAACAATTTTAGAAGACACTATATATTAATTTCCGATCCCATAAAGATTCAAACTTTCGAATACTTACGCATACATATATGTAACTGTATCTACGCGATATAAATTATAAAACTCGAATACAACACGTTTCATTCGTCCACCGACATCTAGGAGCGGTTTTGAGAATATCGAGTGGCGAACAAGCGCGAGAACGAATCACCTGCAAAAGCAACCACGGAAGCAACGGACGAAAAGAGAACTGGGACGCCGCTAATCCTGCGAGAGGTTAGAGGTATAACACAAGAGAGGGCAAACAATAAGATCACCGCTCCTGGCCTGGGCGATGTGAGCATGTCAAGGATTGTCGATATCCGACGGTCACCAATGCCACCTCCCTTCCAGAAACGAAAAATATAAGTAACAAGAGATATGTAAATTAAAAATTTGTAAATATTAACTTTGTATTTTTATTTATAATAAAAGTTAAGGGTGACAAATATAAGAATTTGTTAGAACATCTTTGATAGCAAATATCTGGAATAAATAAAAAGTGTTAAATATATAAGTGTCTTTATATATTATGTATAGATATTGCTGAAAAAATGATATGCATCATATCGTATGGAAACCTCAAAGCCGAATAATAATAAACACATTAGTGACAAATATTTTCTTTTGGTCTGTGGTTTGTCTTATCGGCTATAACACGGTAAATGTTGGACATGTAACAACCGCATATTTTCATTGATTGTATTTTTGATCTTTTCCTTAAATTTGTTTGCACAAAGAACAGGGCAAACAAAATTTACAAAGTAGTGATCCATAAATATTAAACTAGGGCTGTTTTAACATTGAAGTATCTCATAAGGTACACATATTTAAGGAAGGGGCAAGTTGCTTGAGGCAGATTGGAGACAGAAGGGTGCTATATTGATTATTCCATATCTCTTAGTGGTGGGCCTTTGAACACCCCTTTCACTCCAATCCGTTCAACCTTTCAGTACGTTCGCCAACTACATATCTATACCTCACTCTCTCCCGCATACGAAACCACATACATCGAGAACATAAGCACAGGCACATATACAATGTATGTACTACATACATTATATATACATGTGTGTAAGAACTTGTATATATATGTGTATGTATATAGAGACAAGAAACTGAATTGAATAACAAATTTCTCGCGAGTGTGAGAAAGACGAAGCAAGGTGGCGAAAGAGACGAAGAATTTCAAATATGTCGGAGCAGAAAAATACGGAGAGCGAGGTTAAACGTTTCGGTATCGATTTGGATCAAGTATTTTCGTGCTGGTTATTAGCTAAGATTGAAAAGATTATAAATAGAATTCTCTGTAGGTGAATATTTTAATACAATTCCAACAACTAAGAAGTCCTACTCACAAATGTTATAGTCATACGAATACCGAGTGAGCACGCTAAGAATAGTTTTTTTCAAACTTTCTATTTACGAGGAGTATTTTTAAAGTAAACAGGTACAAAGGATAAATTACCTATACGCATTTATAAAATTTATTGCTGCACAGACATACTTATAGCAAGCTTTTTATGACATCACAACATGTATGTTTCCTATTACCAGTGGAGGCTCGTGACTTTTTGCCCAGGGGAGGCCAGTGTACCCTATAACTCTTCTCGGTCAATAAATTATATTTTTATATCTATTACTGTATCATTGGAAGTGTAGAATAAAAATTGACATAAAAAGAAATCAAAATAAAATAAAATTACTCGTCTAGCAAGAACCACGTAGAGATGAGAGTGAAATCTTACCTGAATATGAAAATGGATAAATGGTGTAAGGTGATAGGTAAAAAGCTAACAAAATGTTAAAATAAACTCTTAATAAACCAAAAATAAACTAATAATAAAGAACAAATATAATAGTAACTCATAGAATTCTACGGTAAATAAAAAATAAGTTGTTGATAAACGATAATAACAACTAAATAGATCTGTTTTTTAAAAACTAAAATAAATATTTTAATATTTTTTTTTTTTGAAACAAGAAAAACTGTACCTATTGCTTACTCTTACCCGCTCGTAAATACATCATTTTGCTTTAATGTAATAAAAAAAACATTTTCAATTCATTTAACCATTAAGGATAAACTGCTTAATCGATATTAATACATAGTGTTGCGGCTGTAGTTTTTAATTTTTTTTAGTCAATTCTTATAAGTTTACTCAGTTCCCGCATACACTCATATAAATCGTTTTTATTAATAAAATTTAACATCTTAGTTGACGTTTAACATTCTCCGAACATTTGAGGATTATGAATTTCGTCAAAACAAAACTATTCTTATAAAAGTGATTTCTAAGAAATTTTACGGAAACTTTTGAATAAATTAAGAATTTATCAAAAGTCAATAAATCAAAGAAACGTAGGTAACTTGTGTATATCTTAAAATCTAACTTCTGCCTGAACGATTAACGTATCTAAAATTTCGTTAAAAATTTGTTTATATTCTTGTATTTCCGATTGATACGACAATCTATGTGTTTTCTGACTGGGTTCTTTGTCAAAATATAAGTAACTAAAGGGTTCTCCAATAAAAGGTGTTATTTTGAATAGCCCGCTATTTCGGTAGATGTCACTTTTGAAGCTGTCATTTTTTGACATTTGACAAGTAGAAACTACGCCATTAATAAAAATGGAACGATACACGCTTCAACAACGCATTGAAATTATTAAAATTCACTATACAAATGGTGAAAATTTGGCAGAGACGGTTCGTAAAACTCGAACAATACAGAAATTGGTGGAAAAATTCGAGCTGTCGGGACAACTTAGTGATGTGAAGAATAAAACCTGTGCACGTCGCTCAAGAACAGCCAAGAATATTGCTGCTGTAGCCGAAAGTGTTGAAGAAAACCCAGGTTTGTCCATTCCTCGTCGTTCTTTGGAATTACGCATTCCACAAACGCCATTACACCGTATTTTGCAAAAAGATTTGGGTCTTAAGGCTTAGTTCAGTTAACACAAGAACTCAAGCCGGCCGATCATCAACAACGTCGTGTCTTTGCTGATTGGGTCGTTGAAATGCATGAAAATGATCCGGAATTCCGTCGAAAAATCATCTTTAGTGATGAGGCCCATTTCCACCTCGGTGGCTTCGTCAACAAGCAAAATTGTCGCATCTGGGGCTCGGAAAACCCAAGAGTTATTGTTGAAAAACCTCTCTATCCTCAACGTGTGACTGTTTGGTGCGGTTTATGGTCCGGCGGAGTCATTGGACCTTACTTTTTCGAAAATGAGGCTGGAGCAACAGTTACGGTGACTGGATTGCGCTATCAAGAGATGATTAATGATTTTTTATGGCCGGAATTGGATGGTATTGATCTGGACAACGTTTACTTTCAACAAGACGGCGCTACGTGCCACACAAGCAACGAAACCATTGATCTTTTACGGGAAAAGTTTCCGGACCGTGTTATCTCTCGAAGAGGTGATCACAATTGGCCACCGAGATCTTGTGATTTAACACCTTGCGACTTCTTCCTTTGGGGCCACGTGAAAGAGAAGGTCTACGCCAACAGCCCAGCGTCGATTCAAAACCTCAAAGATGGAATTCGTGAGGCTATCGAGAACATAGGGCAGCCACTTTACGATTTGGTTATGGAAAATTTCATGAAAAGGATATGGTCCTGTAGGCGTGGTCGTGGTGGTCATTTGTCTGATGTTATTTTCCACTATTAACGGCATACGTTCCTCTTTATAATGAAATGAACATCCGAACATTTATATTAAAAAACGGCATTTTTCTTTGAATATCAAAATAACACCTCTTATTGGAAAACCCTTTATATATATCATTAAATAGAAGATTATTATGCCTGTCTTCTTTTAAACTTTGAATAAGAGCTAACAAACGATTCCACGCAAAACTGATGTCAGTTATTCTGCAGTGTTGAAAATGTAATCGCATACGTGCGAACTGCGAACGTTTCACGAACGACAACGTATTACAACTTGCCGATCTCATACGATATCACCGGAGCCAAGCCTCCGTCCCATTCTTTATCGCCGTACAAAGTATACGTGATGGTATTAATCATCGGCGTGGAGCCAGACTTGCGGCTAGCCTACTTGCTTTCTTTTATAATATGCGTGCAGTAAAATTTTATGCATTATTGGAAATTTGTTTGCATTTTCAAATGAAGTAATGAATAAATATACTATTTATTATAAATTCTTGGTAAAAATTGCTTCGTTTTAGTATATAGCCAATGCTTAAACATTGTTTCAATGCATGATAAACACCATTTATTTTATTAAAAATAATAGGACCCTAGCCTCCCTTGACGAGTCGCCACTGCCTATTACATTCCACACTAAGGAATAAAATGGCACTCTATAAAGAAATATGTGTGTATTTATTAAACCTCTAACAAGAACTGCTGTTGCTACCTAATATTCCTGTTATGTGTCATGTTCTCAAACTATACTTAAATCACTGAACAGACGCAGTCGGAACATTGCTTTGGATGCGAAATCTGAGCATAGCATAGCAACGTGTACGTATTTACCTGACATAGGCGAATGATTAAGCTCTCTGATCGACTATAACAATAAAAACATCGCGTACTGAGAAAGTGCTGTTATTACATAGTTGCCACACAGTTGCTACTGCATCTGTTATTGGGCGATTCTGGTATCGCCAAAAAAACTTCAAAGATGACTAATTTTCAGGGATACACACAATATATATTTTCAAATCCTTTAAAGGTTAGACGAAAAAAAAAATCAAGAGAGACTATAATATGCTTTCCGCCTCTATTTTTTATTGTTTCCCGCAGCAGTTAATAAATAGTATCATCACATGCGCTTTGCCAAAAATATAAAATCAATGAAAAAAGATTCTCTAAAATTAAAAAAAAATTTATATAATCGGTGCTGAGAAAAATGAATTATTATCAAAGCTCGGTGGCCGGTACGGGTGACTCATACCCAAGCGAATATGAATGAATTCCTTATTTTCTTGGATTATTGGATTAACTACTATATTAACTATTCACTACACACTTATGTATATGATAAGTACTGTTCATAGTGATCTACAATATATTCCTAATTTTCCTGTGCAATGCGATGATACGCACTGCCTCAGAATTATTATATATTGCGCGCGGCGCAAGCTCTGCGGTCACTCCCTGAGGTTAGAAAATTAATTTCTCAAAAATTAAGATGATATAATAATGAAAAAAATCGAAAAATTCGTTGTACTTACTATTAGCTATAAATCAAAAAAAGAAAAATTAAAATCGGAAACGCCTTTTTCGAGATTTCTCATAGAAATACGTTGATAAAAAAATGTTCTCATATGCTATTGAATTATGCTATGCTAAATTTAAGTATTTTGTGATTTTTTGAAAAACCCCTACATTTTTAAATATAATCGTTGACAAATCGAACAATTTCGAATATAGTTGATTTTTTAATATACCGTTATTCCGAAACGAGTCGTTAAAATTGGAAAAAACAATACATGTCGAGCATTTTTCAAAAAGGAATTATAAAATAAATATTTCATTTGAAAATAAATTTGAATAAAAAAATGACCCATATATGGTCCCAAATTAAATTTTAAGCAACTTTTTCAAATAAGCTTCTTAATATTCCGTCAAATTTACGATATTGACGGTCACGAAACGGGTCAAAGTAAACTTTGGAATTTTAGACATGCTGTCCCAAAAAAAAAAAAATTATTTACAAATCAAAAAAAAAATTCCATACGTTGCAATATTTATGCTGGTTACTGAATAAGTAAATGCAAACCAAAATCGCTTGAAGTTCGATTTCCTAATGTTACACAAATTTTAATGGTGCTAGAAACAAAATGTCTTTATTAATAAAATCATGACAATTCGCTTTCATGCATACAAGCAGGTTATTTCTCCTCTCCAGTTTTAAAACTGGAAAAAAAAACATACCCATTTGCTCCTCAAAAGGGATAAGTGAATATTTGACCATGGTTTTCTGCACTTTGAACGAAAACGACAATTCTCACGAGTGTTTATTAATAGATTTATCTGTGGCCGTAAGGGAAAATGGAAAATTCAATAAGATCGCAAACATTTCTTCATACTTCTAAATTTGAACCAACGGAGTTACGGAGAGGTCACAGTACAGGAAGTAAAGGACAATGCAGAACTCAAATTTATTTGTCAGACTTGGTTTCTGTCTTCCTCAAAAATTATAATATTGGCCAGTTGCCAACTAAACACATCCATTCTATTAAACCCCAAGTAATTCTCTTGTTCTACTTAGTTAAACGTTCTTGTCAAAGTTACCCAAACATTTAACACTCGTCTTCAGATTCGAACTCGAAAAAACTCTCTTTGCTTGTGTTCTTGTAATCTTTCTAATAGATTTCTTCCTGTTCTTATTTATTATGCCATGTTTGCTCAACAGCACAGTCTTCAATAAAGCTAATAATCATTGTAATTCCCATTCAATAAAAAAAAAAATAAGTACAATTAGCAATCTCATCTGTTAATTTCATCATTCTTTTTCTTATTGAAGCTTCTTATACTGTTTCATTAATTTGGTTTATTTTAACCTTTAACCTTGTGCTTATGAATTGATTTTAATTTCCGATTTAGGTTGATTAATTTGACACATTTATATGCCATAAATATTTTATATTTTGCGACGATGGTGTCGTTCTAATATGACAACTTCTTCAAGCAATACATATTTTTTGTATGGCCCTTATGGGACATACAGATGAATTTGCACATCTATATATAAAAAAAAATTGAAAAATGGAAACAAGGAAGAAAAAAAAAATTCTTTCTTATAGTTGGGATATATTAGACAACGAAACGAATGTCACAAAATATAAAATATTTTTGAACATATACATGTGTCGTCGACTTAAATCCCAAATTAAGATCAAGAAGGACGGATTTACTCAAAAAGACCCTGCCAAAAACAATTTTGGTGGATGAAGTTGATGGGACAATCGTCATCGATTCAGCATTTTAAACTGAGTTATATGCACATTGCTCAGAAATACAATTGCCGAGCCTAACCTTAGCTTACACTAAACAAATTTCAGTTAAAAACGCTATTAATAATATTACTGGTGTGTAATGGAAACATGACCTATAGCGGCCATGAAACAATAGCGATTTACAACAACAAAAACGTATTCATTGGTAAAGGAACAAAAGAATTCTGAAATGGCAATGACACTCTTATATTACGATGACGAATTGGCAGCAACCAATTGAAATAGCTTTAAAAGTAAAATCGTACACACTAATGCAGAAAACATCGTATATTAGGTATACAACCAACTTGCAAAGCTTGAAGCGAAAAAATCTGAATAAAATGCCGAAAAGTTGACAGCCAATCGATATTTTAAATCGTTAACCTTTAAAATTACATTTGCAAATTAACATTGGCATAAAATATTTGCCGACGTAATTAATGAGTTCTTATGTATATGTAGTTGTGCACCAAATAGTCAAGTAGGTAAAATACACATGGCAATTGAGTTTAGTAATTAACTATGGATACATATATCAAACGTTCCCTATTAGGACATGGATAAAAGTCGCATAGGTTATGTCCATAGTAGACACGTAGACATAATAAGTGGAAATATATGTTTTACATATGTATTTCATTGGTTTAAATATGTATATATAGGCTGTCTTGCATAATTTCTAGCAGATATGTAGGCAAATAACAAAGGAAAAAACGCAATGCAGCAACTATTTAACGTTTACTGTTTTTTCATTCAGCCGACGTCAACTCTATTCAATGTAGGTACACCTCTTTCTGATAATTTAACTAATCTGCAAACTGTGGAGTAAAATAAACACCTTATATAGCTGCTAGAATTATAACCAAGAGAGTGTATGTATTTATGTTACTATATAAGTCAATTTATTTTATTTGCTTAGTTTTAATATTTGTTTTCAACATAACAATAGTATATATAGTACATAG